>OX388260.1:5248736-6554671 GCA_947579855.1 Anticlea derivata
CACCCAGTCAAAATGCTAGGTTTAGTTGAAGCGAAGATCTCTCAGACAACTTTTCTGACAGCGATTCGGCTTTGTATGTTTATATGTATATTTGTTAGAACATAACTTTCGAACCGTCAATCCGAACTGCATAGAATTGAGTTGGTCAACAGTTTCTACTATCAAAATTTACTGTGTAAGATAAAAGAGGTTGCTAAGATAGTTTCAATAACTCCGTAGTTAAGGTAAAATTGGATATTTGTTGACATGTTAAAGATGCGATTTTCAAAATTTTATCTTATTTTAGCCTCTACTTTTACTAGACATCGCGAGATCTCAGTTCGGGGCAAACCAGTGTCATTTAGATTGATTTTGAGTCTCACTTAAAAAATATTTGTTTCCTTTGAATGGTTTATAGAGCATAAGTCATAAACCTGTCCGCTTTATTAATTCATGGAAAATGACATAAAAACAATTTGTAAGGCAATTCGAACCTAAACAAACATGCAAAGTAGCACATAGCAAGCCACTGTTTATTTTCTATCCACTAATATTCACACCATCACGTTTACACCACGTAATTAAAGTCTGCAAAAGCTTGATTTATATTACTTGTTCCATGCAATATTTACCCTTTAACTGTAAGTGCTAATCAAGGGCTTACATTGATAAACTTAGGGTTGCAATACCTTTGCAGTTTGTGAAGTGCTATTATAAATTGAGTCATTAGTACGGTAACGCGAGAAGTGAGGAATACGTCAAAAGGTGCAGGCGATAAATGTCATTTCCTTGAAACGCACTAACATAATAACATTTACAACTGATGGTAGTGTAGTGTTTACAACAAGTAATAATACTACGTAACACTACTTTGCTCCTCTTACCTAAAATAGGACTGGAAGGGATCTGAGCTTGCAATAGAAGATCTTCGCTACAAGGATCAGTAGGTAATATTTATTTATTTGTTTATTTATTCTCTCTCACATTTTAATAGAGTTGTTAATTTTATAACGTTTTCCCTGTTTCCTTCCTGACCAAGATTACTGATAAGTATTAAAGTTTAATCAATAAAGTATCACTAAAGCCATGATTTCCTTTAAATCGGCAGCCGTCATAAAACGGCCAACATGCAAGATAGAACGTGCCTTCCCACCGTACGTCACATAAAAATGATTATGACCCGTATCTTAAAATGCTATAATCATAGATATAAATCATATAATAGTGCCACGACGTGTTGGCCTAGTGGAAGATACCCTGACTTTCGATCTTAAGGTCCTGAGGTTGCCGATCGTGAATCAATATTGTTTCTGTTCGAAAATGTTCTGTGCTAAAATGGTGAACGAAAACATCGCAAGGAAACCAGTTAGTATATAAAATAAATAAATAAATATTCCAGACATATCACACACGGTCAACTGATCCCAAACTAGGCATAGCCTTTACAATGGGTACCAGAGACTGATATACTTGTACATAATAGAAAATATTTTACACCCAGACACCGAAAAAAACATCTGTGTTAATCACACAAATGTTTGTCCAGTGCGGCAATCGAACCCGCAACCTCTAGCGCAGAGCTACTACCAACTGAGCTGAGGCCAGTCATTATATAATTAGTTAGTTGTAAGTGGCGATGAGCTTGCAACCTGTCACGTCTGGAATACTCACTACTGCAAATAAGGCCATGTGCCAAATATTTGGAAGTGCTTCTGATTACCCCCTTAGACATTTTCAAGGATCTAACTGCCTGGAGATCAGAGAGGATGTCTTCCATGCTTGGGGATAAAAGTCGTAGCAAAGCCAATTTTTTTTAATAGTCCCACGGTTTTCATTATATTTTAGGCGTTGTTTCGTCAATTTGTAGGACTGTGATCACGGCCGTCTTTATTCCGGTCTTAAACAGCCAAAGCTTTTCCTGCGTACCATAAATTTAATTACCAATTGGGACTTTCGATTACCCATAGAGACATTTATCATCGCCCAAACCATATTACATTTAATTAAACTTTAAAACAAGAAGTACGAGTATCTGCTGATATCGGGTATTGGATTATCTGTTTTTGAGCCTAATAGACTGAAATTGCTAAGTTGGTACTTATTGGGTAAATAAATTGCGGAAGGATATCCGATCCGATCCGATTGGCCGTGGTGGCCCCGGCTGAAGAATAGGCCCCTCCATATCTACCTATCCGCGGATGTCGTAAGAGGCGACTAAGGGAAAAAAGCTAGGGGATGGATTGCAGCGTCACTCGTTTTTTAACAACGATAGCTCTAACTGCGCTCGCCAACCCGCATGCCCAGCGTGGTGAGTATGGGCAAATGATTATATAAATGATAAAACCGCATGGCCTGAAGTCGCTCTGCCCCTCGACAGCTAAAATGCCTTTTTGCAGTGTCTTTACAGTTTTTGCTTTCATCATATTTTAAGTATTATTTAATTTTATATAAGCATTAGGTACATATTTCATCAAGTGTAGCGTGTGCTGCCCTTAGATCCTTTTGTCGAAGTTCACATTTGTCTTCTTTTTTTTCACATTTTTATAAGCTCTTATTTATTAGGGATTATAATTAGATTACTTTTCTTTTGAGCCTCACCTAGTTCGATCGGCACCACGGTGTTTGTTGCCTGATTCTTCTAGGCTTGGTCGCGAGGAACAGGCATAGCTTCACCTGGTTTCTATGACGTTTCAAAGTGATCCTAGTGATTTTATTGAAATAAATGCCTTTTAACTTTGACTTCGACTTTAAATCCCCCCCCCCCCCCCCCACATGATAAGGAATTTACTCTGTCCGTGGGGGAGGCCATGTTCAGCAGTGGACGTCGTACGGCTGAAATGATGATCCGAAGATTGTTTTTGATGTAGGTAAGTCTGCTAAGATAAAGTAGGTAATCTCTATATGAGATTTTAATTAAGTAATTGTGTTTCCACAGATCATCTTTCTTGAAGCAAGGAACTTTAAAATTATTCGTTATTAGTTTTATTATTAAAGTAGTTAGGCCTTAATAAATTTATTCTAGATATTCAGCGTCAGGTTTGGTTTTGTACCTCACTTTAGGACACTGTAGAGCCTGGGACATGATTAGATAGAATAGACTTACACAGCTTATGTACCATCCTCTCAGCCTAGTTAACCTTACCCAAAAGTTAAAGACATGGTCGATACGTAAGGAGCTGTCAGGGCCACGGGTTTCCTTCCGAGGCTTTCCTTCACACCGTTCGGAGCACGTGTTTATGAGCTCATACGTTTTTCGAATAGGTTTATCTACTGATGCACGACTGGGACTTGAACCTACGACCTACGGATTGAAAGTCGAGCTACCTCCCACTAGGCCAACATTATTTTTTACAGCGCGGTTACAAAAATTGTTGAAAACTTGCTCGGAATGGATCACATTGCTCTCAGGATTACAATAAATATTTTAGGGGTTAACCAATTCTGCAAAAAAACGCCGAAACTTTGCCAGATATGCCCCAATAACTGTTCGGCTCCAACAGAGAAGGTAGTAATCAGTAACAGCATCGTCAGCGGTTCCGAAACGCAATATGCACCCGCCAAGCGGAACATGGCCGCGAACATTTTACCGCATCGATTGTTCCATCTGCGTTGCTGTACTTAATTGCTCTATTGTTAATTAAGTAACCTTTCACAGCTCTGACCAATAAAATTTTAATCCGCAATCATAGAAACTGTGAAAACCAAACTCGGGCGTAAAGCCCGTGGTACACTTGCGAGTTACGAGTTTTACCCTCGACGAATTCTGGCATAATAGTAGCTAGGAAGTTATTGAGACACATATTAGATAATTAGTTTTTTATGTAACTTATTTACAAAAAATAAATTGAATAGATACAAATAAATAAGTATAAACAACTATTTTACAAAATACAAAATTGAAAAGGCTTTCTATAATTAAGTGGAACTATCAAAAGACCATTGCAAACAACCTATTGATAGCTCATCGGATCCAGATTCCTTCTATTCGGAAGCGCTCCAAGGCACTTGAGTGAGGCATTGCCACGATAGATGACAATCCGTAGGGCTGCCTCCTATTATGGCCAGCTTTCGAGTCACGCGTCGCTTCGTTCGACCGGATCAAAGTTATTTATATAATTTTCTCTATCACTGTTTCTTTCTTCGTCTATTGGGGATGCGTAGGATTCTTAATCAATTACTACCATACTTGCAGCCGCTATCGTGCTTGATATAAACATATAGCTGCCACTTTCGTGTCTGGCATGTGTATCACAGGCCTTAAATGGCCTATTACAATAATTCGATCCGCACACAACTGAATTAGAATTGCGTTTAGTGGTAATTTTGATTTACGCTTTTGGGCAAATTAATTTGCCATTTGGATGAATTTACACAGTAGCAGTAGTAGTAGGAATTTTATACGTTCTTTTTAGCAATTAAGTGTAGATAAAGCTGTGATAAAAATTAACTCTACCTATTTCCACCAACCAATACCTACGTAGGGTTGAAAACGAATGCATGACAAATATCCGTATGAAATAACGTAATTTTTTGCAATTTAGTGTAGATATAGCTGTGATAAAAATTTACTCTTTTCTTGTACCTATTTCCACCAACCAATATGTAGTGCTGGGAAAGAATGCATGACAAATATCGGTGAATAGACCAAAAATCTGCTGGCGAACTATCTAGCTGTAGGTATTATTATCGGTCCGTGTCAAGTTGGACGGAAACTGTAGGTATTGTATGATTGTGTCCGACGATAAATTTACATTGCCGATATTCATGAAATTGAAAATTTGTAGAATAACACAAATATTTTGACTATGTACCTACCTATTTGATTATTTGATATTTGAGGTCGAGCGATATAGCTAATTTCGAATTCAGATTTGACTTTATTCAGAAGATCATTTTGAATCAAATTTAAAATGAAACTCGTTGAAATAAAAATGCTTATTCAAGACCTTATGCCAGCCACATATGTTTTTATTTATTTAATCAAGTCTAGACCCGATCAAGTTTGCATTACAAATAAACTATTTGTATTGTACTAATTAGTTGTACCGCCACCTGGTTGGATGGACCGACGACATTGTTGAAATTGCGGGAAGTCAGTGGATGGAAAAGGCTCAAGACCGTTCGTCATGGAACTACATATTTGGGGGATGCCTATGTCCAGCAGTGGACTACTAAGGCCGATGATAATGATGATGATGAACTAGTTGTAACTATTTTATACCTTCCTAGTTACATTACAGGTGCATAAAATACTTTTCTACAGATAACTGCAGCTCAATTGCAATGATCAATCAACAAGCAAATTACGAGTTGTAAATGAAACGTCGTCACGGCATGTTGAAAGAAATTTGTCTCAGTCACCGATTGAGAAATGACTTGCGGAGTAAATACACTCAGACGTACCTTGATTGGAATTGGATTGATAGTTAAACAAGTCGAATGTACTAACCTTCAGCCATAGGTACTGCTTTAAAAGCCGCTGGCGCGGATCTTTATAAAATAAATGAAGTAAATAACACCCAACAGTCACACACATAGTACTGACCCCACACTAGGATTCCCTGTGTCGAGGGTATCAGAAACTACGAGTACCATGGTACCATGGTACACACAGACCCGGAGCAATAATTTGCAGATCATACAAATATTGGCGGGAATCCCTCTACGGGAATGGAACCCGCACCCGTTGCGTTCAGATGGGCACTCGCCTGCTACGCCACGGAGGTCGACAAAATTTTACTTAGTTTTAAACTTTAAAAGTGATGATTGGAATTTTGAGGGGAAATTTCAAAAGAGTGTCAAATTTGACGGCATTTTCTATGAAATTAATGTCATGTTACTGTCAGTGAAAGTTGAGTGAAAACATTGCTGATGGCGTTTATAGCTGGTACTGGTAGCTTAACGTACTCTCCGAAAATAGCTAGAAGATGGGCAGCAGCGTGCATTTTAACAATGATAGCTCAACTCGCCTACCGTGCCCAGCGTGGTTAGTATGGGCAAATATTAATTAGAAAGGCACTCTGGGAATACGTGCGGGAGGCCTATGTTAAGTGGACATCCTACAGCTGAAAAGATGATGTTAACTTTACCTAGTAAAGATGAAGAAGAGCCAGTCTAGATATTTAGACGGTATTATCTAGATAAATTATTAAGCGTTATTGGGTTTTTTTTTACCGATGCACATATAGGACGTTGTAGTAGGTATTGGTTGTAGCTAAATGTCTATTATTTGTGAAGTCCATTATGTATTCATTTATGAAAACTTCATCAATTAATTTCAATAATTACATCAGTCATCAAGGAGTCAATGTAAACAATCTAGGAAATGAAGTGATGCCAGACTAGATGCTATAGGAAGCCGCACGGTTAGTTTCACACAGAGCATCGCATTTGTCTTTACAAGACAATCTGATTGGCTACACTGCACGATTGTAACTGCAAAATTATTTATAGCCTTCGCAACGTTTCATGCTCTTGCGTCGCCGTGCGCAAGCGACGCGCGTCTCTCTGCGGCGGAGTTGTCATTAATAGTTTAATGCGTGCGAGTACCTACTCGATCGCTGTCACCTGACAGCTGTCTTTATGTCACTGGTACTTTGTTTTCATTTTAAAGGATATTAAGTAAAAATCTAGTGGGATTTTTTTGATCATCCCATGTTCAGGGAATACGTAGGTACGTCATACGTGATCCTATTTATTACTTTCGAAAATGAATTCGAGTATTACATCAGATCTTCAATATTTTTTCATTCAACCAATTAGCCCATTGGGGGAAAGTTCTACAAACTAATGCTCACCTATATCACAGATAACATAATACTATAATGCAAAGGTTAAATGTCAGGTTTATAACCACCTGTTTAAATAGAGATAACTTCGACTAGCTGTAGGTATAGTGAAAAACTATAAAAGTCCGTTGTTCCATTCAACAAATAAGTTTCATAATAAATTAAGAGGTTGTTTATGAAGATATTTCAATAACCCGTCAGGGCTTTTCTTGAAAAAACTCAGTGTCATAACTGCAGTCCGCAAACATAGTAGAGCTTCAGACACTCAAGAGGTTTGAAGCTATTTTAGCCCCGTATCTATAAAAAACTCTCAAAAAAGAGAGCGTCCGAAAAAAACTAATTTTTTGTATGGGTAATTTGAAAAGATCGCTCACAAGATCGCTCTCATATTTCAGAGTGGTAATCAGAGGCACGCCTAAATATTACATCTGGTACACCCACTCCCAATAGAAGCGTAAAATGACAACAAATATTTGAAGATCATTCAAAATGTATCCCGCAGTGGGAATCGAACCCCTTGCGTCGACGAGCACTCGCCCGCAACGCCACCGTGGTCGTCAACGTGCCCCAACATATCTACTACAATTCCTTAAGGTGCGGTGCAGGTTTTTAACAGCTGCTAGGCTTTGCGGTGAACTTTGAAAGCCCTGTAAAGGGGCTCCTGAAATAATGTGGCGATCAAAATAGGCCAGTGGCTAGTGGTAAAGTATATAAAAAAAAATATATATATAATGTGCGTCCACATTTGTGTCATTTCAACGCGCCGTGACTCCGTGACCGTAACAGTTAGGCGTGACAAAAACATAGTGTGGACGGATTTTGACACGCGGACAAGTCACACGAGCTATTGCCACGCAGCGATCTCAGAGGCCCACCAACGAAAGCAAGAACATTTCGCCGAACCTGGTCCACACTTATTATATTTCATTTTATTTAATTAAAACTTAGCGTAGATAGTACCGTAACATGTTACGGCGCGTTGAAATGTCACAAATGTGGACCCACCTTTAGGTGATAGGTTGCAAGCACATACATCGCCACTAATCATAGAACTTCATTTGTAGCTTTTTAAATGACAGTATACTATGACTCCTCCTGTGGTTGTTAACCCTAGTTATGTGGCACTCTAATTAATGTCACTATGTTTCCGCCTACACCAGTTAATGCCAACTACAAAACCATATATCATTAGGCCGTCAAAACGGTCAACAATGATCATTTTGTCATTCAAATTACATGACAGCTAGTTTAAATATTTGTTTATATAATAATGTGTGGCTTGAAAGGTTGTAATGTTTATCGGTTTATCAGGTTAATGATAGGGTCTTTTAAAAAATGACATGTATTTCAATTTATGAGCATAATATCATAATACAAACGTCGATCATCAATAATATGTTCCGTGGTGAGTGGCTATTGACTAGTAGGAGTGACTATTATGAGCGGCGAAGGGGGTTGCTTGTCAGGTATGGAAAAATAGCTAATGAAAATTGGGGGCACGTGCTTAAGCGATTGTATCTAGCTACACCCCCCACCTCTGGACTTTTTCAAATCTTTTAGCATCTGAGAGGAAGTCTTGAATATTAAATTCATGAACTACAGTCATGATTTATTCCGTAACATTTCGTTGTTACTTGCATAAATAAACATTGTTGTGGATAACGATTACGTTTGCCAAGCGTCTGCGATGCAATTTTACGAGAAACGAGTTGTTTTAACTCACTTAAAATTCTAAACAACCAATTATTCTACACTTATTTAAACAAGAACAAAACATGACATAATATGTAATTTTGTTTTAAAGAGCTTAAAATGTCTCCAGGCCATTTATATATTCTAAATTCTGTACTGGAGAACTCACTGCCAATAATTTCAGCAAGGCAAAGCATAAATAGCAGGTTAACGTCACTCTATGCGTATGCGCACAAAGCGCACGTGTTTCTGATCAAACGCAACACGCTGCTACAATCGTAACCGACTGAATAATAGACTGTTTGTGCTCACACGATATTGATAATAATCTTATATTTATATTGCCTTTTTTATAGAGTTCTCTAAGACGAATAATAGCGTGCTCTAAAATATCACAATCTAGCCATGTATGTCCTAAGGTTGCCTGGCAGAGATCGCTTTTAGAGATAAGGCCGCCCGTTGTATTGCCTTGTAAATTTGTAATTGTGATCTCATGTATTATTTCCGTGTGGTGATCAATAAAGCGTTATCTACGTTAATAAATAAAAAAACACTGACCTAGTTTTGTAATGTAAAAAACAACTCAGAATGTGGCCACTAACGTTTTTCTTACTGTCCCATAAGGGTAAGACACTTTGTTCTTGTGTTCTTCGCAGCACTTGTTTTCACTTTCAACCACAAAAGCATTATTATTTTACTCCACACGAGTTAGACGTTTTGTTCCTTTAAGTCTTCTCACTATATCCGTATTGTCGAGGAGCTGGTTGTCCTCGACGTTCAAATGATAATGATATCGCAAGCTCCTAAAAGCCAACTCAAAATTAATTTTATTCTTACATAAGATCGCAGCCAAATAACATTATTTAATTCAAATAGTGTTGTGTTCCTGCGGTGAATACGGTTGCCAGAGCTCTTTAGAAGAACGGGTTTGGGGTCAGCAGCGTGTGAGTAATGCCTCTGGTATTACAATACGTTCATAGGCTACGGTAACCGTTGAGCAACAGGTGGGCCGTATGCTTTTTTGCCACCTTAGTTGTATAAAAAAAAGGATCATTTTAAAATAAAATCGCACGTCGTTTGGTCAAGGCTTTAGAACCTTTGATCAGATTTTTATGAAACTTGGTAAGGTGTTTAGTTAATATATACGAGTATAAATGAAATTGGAAATTTCAGATTCTGTCGATTAGATCATGTGGGGTGAGATATTAAAGGAATTTATTGTTTTATTTCCCGCGGATAGGTAGATATGGAGGGGCCTATTCTTCACCACGGCCAAAAACAAGTTTCACTAGTTTAGTTTTAAGTAATAAGCGGAATTGGGTAATCAAACAGATGATGTTGCGCGTTAAACGTCCAATACATAACTAAGAACTGAAGATTGCAATGTCTCTGTTCACACTGTAAACTACTTACCTACTATTCGTTTTTAAAAGTTACAAAATGTACCTAGGTAGTTGAATTTCAGTTCCAGTAGGTAACAGTAGGAAACTGTAGAAATGCGACTGGACAAGAACACGGTAACGACTCGCGAGTTTCAGGACACGAGTGTCTTGTTAGTTCTTTTGTTTCGAAATCGCACCCTCACAGACGTACCTTTACAAAAAAAACTTATAGCTGTGCCCGAATCAAGAATAATTCACGATAGCGTTACGCTTACGATACGCTAGTAAAAGTCAAATATTAGTTAAGAACATCAGCGACGCTTGAAATCTTTTAATTTTGACTGGCTTATATTTCAGAGTTAAAGAAATGCGCTAACTTACGTAGATGAGCGAAGTAAAATATCTACTTTCTACTATAACTATAACGCTAGCGTAACTACATGCATCGTTCTAAGTGCCACCTGAAAAATGTAACCCTCTAAGCCCGAGGCTTTGACATCGCACCGTGACGGTTCCCGTGTGAAGAGTCTCTTTACATTGCAGGTACGCGGCAAAGATGCAAAACCGCAGACCAAGATTAGATAGACATCACTACAATGTGTATAGACGTCTGTACGACGTGTCATCATCATAAATAATGTATAACGTCCCGGCGGTGACTCTGAATAATTCACCGTGGCCGGCCACTTTATTAAATTTATCATTTTATATTCAGGATAATGGATAAATTAACATTTAAAAATGTATATTGGTTTCAATAATAAATTTCTGTAAATGTCTCTTAGAAAATATGTTTAAACCATCTTTATCATCATCAGCCTGTTGAAGTCCAGGGGTGCTGGGCAAAGCCCTCCTCCAAAGAGATCTAGTATGACGAACGGTTTTGAGCCTATGCCGTATACACCGACTTCCCGCAAACTTCGCAATGTCGGTCCATCGGATGGGGGGCCTTCCTGCGGTTCTGTCGTTTCTGCGAGCTATAAGGCTTGCCAACTGTCACTTCAATAAGCTGATTCTGAGAACTATGTCGGCGACCTTGGTTCTTCAACGGATTATAACACGTAGTAAAACTACCAACATAGCTCTCTCCATAGCCCCTTGCTCGACTTTGAGCTTTTGTATTGGCCAGTACTGACCAAGTCTCAGTGTCAAATTATGTCATCAACTACTAAAACTAAATTAAACACTCAGAACTAAAAATTAAAAAAATGCATTTTAAAGTAGGAATATCGGAAATTTATAGGTAATCGAAATTCATATTATTAAACTATAAGTAGGTAGAACAGGGTAACTAGGTGGAACAGGGCATCCACGTAGGTACCTAAACATAGATGGTACATTTTTTTTTATTCAGTACATGCTTAGATATTCATTTTGTTTTGTATGTAAATAAAAAATTTACACCTTAAGTACCTAAGCACTGTACTTATGTTACTGATGTACTTATGTTCCTGTTGTATGTAGGGGACTAGGGGTACATTCCCTTCTTCATTCTGACTTTAATATCCTCCTAAAGTTCTTCCGAAATGATTAATGGTAAACGTTGTTTTAACACCTAACAGCTCAAGTTCAGAAACTATAAAGTTCCTCTAACAAATGCAAGAAAACTTTTCTGCTAAATTGCAATTAACAAATTGCAAGATAAAGCAGAAAAGTTAAAATCCCTTAACTTTCAAGTTCTGAACTTTTAATTTATTTGAGACCATTTACCAAACTAATAATAATCTCAGTCGTATTACAGCGTCATAAAAAGTGCACGAAATCAAAGCTAAATAAATAATTTAAAGTCAACGCCATCTCTCGATATATTATGGAACTACGACTAAGCCAAAATGAAATTAAGGTATCACTGCTGCTGCAGGCTCACCTTTAATGTGTTAACACCCGTTTCTCACTTTTCCAGGTCACTATCGAGTCTGTCAGTTATAAAAAATATTCCACAGTCAACAGTTCAATTTAATTAAAGACTTGGAAGACTATCAAGGATTGTGAAATCTTTTGATTAGGTAGGTATATAATCAAGTACCTATAATGTAATCTTAGTACAAATTAATATAGGCACTAAGTTGTACAAGAAACTGTGAGAACTATTTTTGAATGATTATTGAACCGTGTTGTGACTATCACAACTCACGAATAATTCCCGATAGCGTTACGCTTAGGTACGATACGATAGTAGAAGTCAATTACATCGGTGATGCTTAAAATTTTATAATTTTGTTGGCTAATATATACCTACTTACTTAGGACAACGCTGGAACAAATTATTTTTGCTCGGAGCCGCTACTTCAGGCCACCTAATTACTGATTAATCCCAAATACTACTGACTACTACTGCAGACTAAAGAAAAAATTCTAATGAGCTTTTCACTTACCCCTCAAATTATAGGTAAGTTTTAAAACCGCAAAACCCTCGAAATATAATTTTGGAATCACTACGAACCAAAACCACGGCCAGAAACCTGTGAAACCATTATGCTGCAATCATAGTCCCATCTGAACCCGTTGTTTTAGTCCTAACCGACATTAAAAATATTATTATCGCGTCTAAAGCACTTGGTAAACCGTTAATGAGGCCGAATCCGACGTAGAATGCCGCGAAAATGGGCCAGCATGGCACAGCTGGCTCAGTCGAAACCCTATACGGTTTGGTTTACATCAAACACCAAAGTTATCAATAAAAATTAAATAAATAGTTAATATCAAAACGCACACGTGAAACTTCTCGTAGCATTTGAATTGACCACGGTCACACGACGATACCTACCGCGAATGCGCGAAATTTTATTTTTTATTCTTATAAGGTGCCTAGGTACTATTAGTGGTAAGAAATCTTCTTTTTTTTTTGTTTTCTATTTCACAAACTCGTTATTAATAATTAAGCTTGTTTATAGCAGTTAATTATAACTAATTTATTATGTCCGGCGGAAGGTATAGGTATGCCATCATACAGGTTTATCCTAGTTTGGATATCTATGTTTTCCCACATGCATTGTTTTAATTTATAAGTGATACATGTATAATATTTTGCTCTGTAACGTTTGTTGTGAAATAAAAAAAATTATTGAAAAATTATTGTAATTATTGAAATGATTATTGTGATAGAATCTAGGGTAGGTATCTACCATTGCTTCAAATCTTGGCAGAAAAACCATTGAGTTCCTCCTCGTCCCGTGTGATCCCGTGTGTGTGTCTTCCTACTAGAAGGAAAACATCGCGAGGAAACCCGCACTTTACGTATCCATCCGTATCTAAAGAGAGTATATGTTAGATCAGCGCTATATAAATCTTCTCATCATCAGCCTGTAGAAGTCCACTGCTGAACACAGGCCTCGGTCGAACGGTCTTAAGCCTTTTCCATAAACCGACTTTTCACTTTTCAGAACTATGTATGTAACTGTTTGGTGTTATTTATTTTTATTAATTTAATTAAAACAATGATGATTAAAACGATGCCGTGGTGGCCCCGGCTAAAGAATAGGTCCCTCCATATCTACCTATCCGCGGATGTCGTAAGAGGCGACTAAGGGAAAAAAGCTAGGGGATGGGCAGCAGCGTCCCTCATTTTAACAACGATAGCTCTAACTGCGCTCGCCAACCCGCATGCCCTGCGTGGTGAGTATGGGCAAATCCCCCCACATGATAGGAATTCGCTCTGTCTGTGGGGGAGGCCATGTTCAGCAGTGGACGTCGTACGGCTGAAATGATGATGATGAATTAAAACGATATTAATACACCCGCAAAGATGGCTGGAGCAAGTGCTGCAGCTAACAGGGTTAGTCCCACCAATGCCACATCTATTGTTCTCTGAATTTTAACTTCATACATTGAGTCCCAAGCAATGCCACGACATTTTAAATCGACTGATACAAAGTTATTTCCTTCCCTCAATGCCACGAGTTTTCGGCAGGTACAGTTAACGCAAAAAGCCTAAGACAACAATTTTGGTTTACCGTCCCATGTATGTATGTATCAGGGATGTTAATAGAAGGAACCGATGTTTATCAAATGAAATAACAAATGAACTCACAATATTGTTTTTTTATATATTTCATAAAACCCTACCTATTTATTTTTATAAACATCTATTTTTATAATACCTTACTATTCAGAAAAGCATTAACTATCTATTATAATAATCAACCTTAATATTTAAACTTTTATGAAACACTGGCTTGAAATCATCTTAAGTACTCTACAAAAACACTCTATTTTTATACATATCACAGTAATCAACCTTAATATTTAAAACTTTTATGAAAACACTATCTCTAGCATTTCTTCTTCGATCTTACTATGATATTACTATTAACTAAACTTGCTTGTCATGGCATTGGTTGGAACTAATTTAGGTACATAATTTTTATTAAAATATTTCGTAGCATTCTCTGGGAAGAAATCTGGCATTGAGTGGAACCAACCCAGCTAACGAGCCATTTTTTTTCTTTTTCTCGTTGCATTTCGATGAGCTAGCTGTCTTCCCCACTGCCGCAAATAGCTGATACAAGCGGATTGAATCAGCCCGCATACTCTGCGGGACGCTGTGCTCTCGAGGGCCATCAAGAATTGAAAGGGCGACCGATACGATGCCGCAAAGGACCGGTGACCGGGTTAACGGGTACTGGGGAATTTGTGATCGTTTGGTTTTCGCTAAAAACAGTTGTGTCACCCGCGACCGCGCGTACCGACAGTGCAAAGTGCTAACGCATCATAACAAAGTCTCCGCGACACGGCCTGACCGCAATGATGACCTTGTTATTCATATCGTAAGGCACGTTCGCGGATGACTAATTATATTGTTAAGGCGACACTGTTACCTTAACAATGGCTACACCGTCTAAAGAAGGCAGAATAACACTGCAAACGGAAACGGAACATCTGTTGTACAAACGTTTTAAAGAAGAGCAAGACCGTTATAAAGAAGAAAGGCAAGAGCGGGAAAAACTGCAGAGCCTCGTAGATGATTTAAAGAGCCAGATTGAAATTCTGCAGCAGCAGCTCAAATGTGTCATGGAGAGCAATCCCACGCCTCCAGCAGAAAACATCATGGAAACTCCTTCCGCGTCTGCTGAGTACGGCACAGACGAGGAAGAACTCGCCAGAGAAACAGAGTGGATAAGAACTAAGGCAAGAAAGAAAAGAAAATTAAACACCTCACCTACACTCTCACCTCAAGAAGCTGATAGACCTTCTCCTAAAGAAAAACTAAAAAAAGTTGCTCCTCCACCTCCTATTATGGTGGACGGAGTTAAAAACTACCAAAACTTTTATGACTTTTTGTCAAAGCATCAACCAGCTGGGACCTTCACCGCCAAGATAATGAGTGGGGATAGCGTGAAAATTAATGCCTGCAACGAAGAAGCGTACAGATGTTTAACAAAAACTCTGTCAGAAAACCACTGCCTCTGGCATTCATACGAAAATAAACAGGAAAGACCAGTTAGAGTTATGGTTAAAAAATTGCCCTCTTCCTGCAATCCAGCAAGGATCATCGAGGATCTGACAAACAAAGGGTACAAAGTTGAGGACGCGGTGAACAAATTGAGCTGGAAAACTAAGGAACCACTCAATATGTTTATGCTAACCTTCAACAATCAAGAAGACATTAGCAAGATATTTGAAATTAAATATATACTGGGGTGTTCCGTTGAAATTCAACCACTTCGATCGACAAAGTTGATCCCCCAGTGTAAAAGATGCCAAGCGTACGGGCACACGCATAAGTACTGCGCGAAAGAGCCTAGATGTGTTAAATGCACAGGTAAGCACTTAACCACAGACTGTCAAAAACCAGCAGAAGAAAAGCCAAAATGCGTTCATTGCGGCGAAGCTCATCCAGCCAACTACAGAGGTTGTATGATTGCCAAAGAAATCCAAAAAATCAGGAACAAGACTCTCAAGAAACCATCGATTTTGGTCGGGCGACAACAACAGGTAGCTGGATTACTGGTAAGTGAGAAATTACCAACAACTAACCAGCATAACACTAGGCTTCTAAGCGCTACTAACAAAAACGTGTCCTACGCTCAAGCAGCGGCCAAAAACACGCCAGCCGTTCAACGCAATGAGCAACCCAGAAACTCAAATGACAACAAGTTAGACGAAATACTAAAGCTCATGACAACTTTCGATGAACGTCTAAGGAAAATAGAAAATAGCACTAAAACTGCTATATCTAAGGCCAAAAAATGATTAATACAATTAAAATAATGGCCTGGAATTGTAATGGGCTACTAAAACACCAGAACGAACTACAAGTAGTCTTAGATATAGAAAACATAGATGTGTGCCTTGTTTCAGAAACGCATTTCACAAAGCAAACTCACATAACATTAAAAGGTTATAAAGTCTATCATGCACTTCACCCAGCTAATAAAGGAAGGGGCGGCAGTGCTGTTATTGTAAAGGAAAATATTAAACATCATGAAGATAGTAAATACGAAGAGCAAGATATCCAGTCTATAGCAATTTGTATAAATACTAAACTGTATCCTCTTACGGTAGCAGCCATATACTGCCCTCCAAGATATACCATACGAAAAGACACTTACCTTAGCCTTCTAAAACAACTCGGTGAAAGGTACGTACTCGGAGGTGACTTCAATGCTAAGAACACGTATTGGGGCTCCAGATTAACAAATGTAAAAGGGAAAGAACTCATGAGAGCAATAAAAGAATCAAACTCTGATGTGGCATCAACGAGGTCACCAACTTACTGGCCAACCGATCAGCTAAAAATACCCGACTTGATAGACTTTTTTATCTATAAAAACATATCGTCTAAATACCTAAAAACAGAACAAAGGTACGATATGAACTCAGACCACTCTGCTATATACTTAGAAATTAGTGATACAGTATTATTTAAGGAAAACACTCTAACCCTAGTTAATAAACACACAGACTGGGAGAGCTTCAAAATAGATTTAGATATTAATATAGAGCTTAGAGTTCCACTTAAAACTCCAGAGCAGTTGAATACAGAATTGGAACAATTTATAACACTTATACAGCAAACCGCCTGGAAAAACACACCCAAAATTAACAAAAGGGTAATCAGAAATAATTACCCAAATGAAATCAAACAGCTTATTAGTGAAAAAAGAAAGCAAAGAAAGCAATGGCAACAATCAAGATCTCCGCAAGATAAAAAAAAACTAAACAACCTCACAAAGCAATTAAAGAGAAAAATACAATCTGTTATCGATAGCTCAACTTCCTCATATCTCCAAAAGCTAACCAATAAACGTGATACAAATTACTCACTATGGAAGGCCACTAAAAACCTGAAAAGGCCCTTGACTCAGATCCCTCCACTTCAAGAGGAAAACGGGAAATGGGCCATCAGTAATGAAGATAAAGCTAAAATGTTCGCAAATCATCTCGAAAGCACATTCAAACCTAATGACGATCTTATCGACGTTCCTAGATGTTTTGATCCTACGACTTACGATGAACCAGATAAAGAACTCTACATTCCACCTGTGTCACCGAGAGAAGTCCTTTCTGAAATCAACAAAAATATAAACCCCAAGAAATCACCTGGATTTGATCTCGTCTCAGGCGAAATATTACATAACCTACCTAGAAAAGCCATAGTCAAGCTTACAAACATTATGAACGCTGCACTAAGGTTGAAATTTGTACCTGATCTATGGAAAGTAGCGGAGGTTATAATGATAGCTAAACCAGGAAAACCACATCATGAAGTAACATCATATAGACCGATTTCCCTATTACCTATCATATCCAAATTATTTGAAAAATTATTACTTAAAAGACTGAAACCTATACTAGAAGTTAAAAATCTGATTCCAGACTACCAGTTTGGATTCAGAGAAAAACACTCAACAATAGACCAAGTACACAGAATCACAAATTTAATTGAAAAAACTCTAGAAGATAAAAAAGTCTGCTTCACCATATTTCTAGATGTAGCACAGGCTTTTGATAAGGTGTGGCATGAAGGCCTTATACACAAACTAAGAAAAATGCTACCCAAACCTTATGCAGATATTTTAGAATCATACTTAATGGATAGAGTTTTCAGAATAAGGCAAGAAGAAGCCTACTCAGAAATTAAAGAAATAAAAGCTGGGGTGCCTCAAGGAAGCGTATTGGGTCCGGTCCTGTACCTATTATACACCAGTGATATCCCAGAGTTAGAGAATAACACCATAGCTACCTTTGCTGACGACACGGCTATAATGGCCGTTGGAAATACTCATGCAGAAGCGTCAGAAAGGGTTCAAGTGGCTGTTAAAAAAATCCATGACTGGACAAAGAAATGGAGAATAAAGCTCAACGAATCGAAATCGATTCACATCAATTTTACTAACAAGAAAGAGCAGTATCATCCGGTGTATATTAACCATAAGCTCATACCATATGAAAATACAGCCAAGTATCTGGGAATGACGCTTGACGCAAAGCTACGCTGGAAAGCTCACGTCAAGAAGAAAAAAAATGAGTTAGAGCTACGCTACAAACAAATGTACTGGTTGCTTGGAAGGCAAGCAGCTCTATCAGTTCACAACAAAATTATATTATATAAACAAGTCTTGATGCCAGTATGGACCTATGGTATTCAGCTGTGGGGCTGTACCAAAAAAAGTAACATCTCAATTATACAAAGATTTCAAAACAAAGTGCTGAGGAACATTGTGAACGCGCCTTGGTACATAAGAAACGAAGATCTCCACCGGGACCTTAACATAGACTTCGTCGACATAGTTATTAAAAAATATGCAGAAGCTCACGAGCGTAGACTTCATCATCATGTGAACGTCGAGGCAATCCAGCTCCTCGACAACACAGACATAGTGAGACGACTCAAAAGAACTAAGCCTTTTGAGTTAGTATGATGTAAAATAATAGTGAAATGTAGTGAAAGTGATAGTGCCTACCTATAAAGAACGCAAGAACAAAGTGTCTTCCCCTTAACTAGAAACTGTAAGAAAAGTGCTATTGGACACATTCTTAGATATAATTTACCTTATAAAACTATGTTAAAGTAAAATTGCTCATTGGCCTACTTGGTTAGATTGCAATACTACTTAGGGTACAATAATTTGTAAACTAGGATTAAAAAAAAAAAAAAAAAAAAAAAAAAAAATTCGATGAGCTAGCTGTCTTCCCCACTGCCGCAAATAGCTGATACAAGCGGATTGAATCAGCCCGCATACTCTGCGGGACGCGGTGCTCTCGAGGGCCATCAAGAATTGAAAGGGCGACCGATACGATGCCGCAAAGGACCGGTGACCGGGTTAACGGGTACTGGGGAATTTTCATTTCGTACTAAACGATGCATTTGATTTATTAGTTGTCGTAAAGAGGTACAAATTCTAGTGAAGCTTACTTGCTTCGTCACAGATTTTTTCTTGGTCATTCTGTATTCGGCCAGTGACTAAGTAGAGGCAAAGATTATATAATACGGTAGTATATTATCCTTGGTAGAGGTAAGGTGGCCCTAAAAGGGACTATGACCGTCGGTGAAGGAATCAATGTAGTGAAAGATTTAAAGTCCGCCTCTCCGGGACTCCTTTCGTGCACATGTCCGTCACGACCGGGATTCGAACCCACGACCTGAAGATCGGAATGCGGGGCCACTGCTATCACTCCATCCTTACTCATAAGCTGTAGTGGAGTTAGAGCATCAGTAAAAGCAGGCGTAAAATAACTAGAAGTATCTATTATTTTTTATATAAATAAATCATTTTATTTTTATTCACATCACAAAGCCGTGTTGGCTTAGTGGGAATTCCCTGACTTTCAATCCGAAGGTTGTGGGTTCCATCCAGGTCTGGGCGATGGGCTTGCAACCTGTCAACTTTTCACTTAAGTTATTAAGTTTATTAGTACGAAACATACTCGTAGATTAAGGAGCCGCTACGCGTTCGAAAATATCCTGAAGCTTTACTTCTTCCATATTTTTTCAGCTGCGGTTTTTCAAAGAGATGTGGCCGTAGCCTTGTGTTAGTGAAAGAATTTTTTGAGTGTCATTGAAGAGTGAATGGCTTCCCGGTTGCCACTTACCCACGGAAGGCTCCTTGACCGCAGCTTACCCCGTCTTAGCCCGACATAGGCAGTATTTTGAATTAAAAAATTTCATTCAGCTTCTCTACATTTTTAGCGCCACTTATATCAGGATAATCAACCTACAAGTAGGTAACGTGATTGAAAAGCGTATTTTTAATTAGTGTTCGAAAATGCCACAATGAACAGACTTGAGCTCCATTCAAGCAGTGATTTCCAGAGATTTCCACAAAAAATCAATTGAAAAAACAATCATGATAAAAACCATGCGAGCAATCTCTTCTAATAAAGTAGGTAAAAAACTACATTATTATATAATTCGATTGCAATTAATATCAGGAATATAATGGCTATCACAACACAAATGCTAAGTCGGACGCCATTTCATAGCATTTAAGTTTTCTTTTTTATAGTCTTAGTTTGTATTGTATAGTCCCTATGGTGTTAGGTAATTTTAAGGTTTAATGATGCAATGAATAATAGTAGATTATGCAACAAGGGCTTAAAGTAGTGTATTATGTCCCGGGCGCTATATTGAACCCCGAGAACGAGGGATTCTATCAAGGGCAAGAATCCTGAGTACGAGGGGTTCAAGATCGCCCGAGACAAATACACATTTAAGCCCGCGATGCATACTCTACTTTTTATACTTTCTGCGAGGCAATTATACCAGAGGCTTCAGATTGTATGCATTCTGGGGTTGAGTCAAAATCACTTGACATTTTTTAGAAGTTTATTCGAATCGAAACTGAATTTCGGTGTAGATAACAGCACAGCAGTTTGAGCGAAACCAACCTCGATCAAGCACGGCTACATGGGTTGCATTCCAAATTCAAATCACATTATGTCCCATGGGAAATAATGAAATTCAGTACAACATTATGACCCGGCTAGACCGTAGGGCTGTAATGACTTACTTTAGGAAAGGTTTGCATGACACATTATATGCCATTGACGAGCAGGTAGTATAAAAAGATCTTTTTATTCTATTTTTATTATTCGTGCAGTAAATAGGACACTATCAACTGATTCTATGTAGGTATATTTACAGATCTCGTGATTTGAAAAAAACTAATAAAGGAATAACTGAAACAGTTCGTTGCTCCCATAAATTAATTCAAACTGCCTACATCAAAGGCAGTTAATCTGTGTCCATTTATTTTAGATCTCGATAGTATACTCAACCGATTGGTCCGTATAACGAACCGGTAATTTATTGATCTAATTCTACTAAGAAAAATATTGGTAATGTTATCCGGCTCATTGAAAATAGCACCGTATTGCGGCGTAGTATAACTCACTATTGTTTAAGCTGGTGACTGTATAGGATTGATCATCGCATCTGGCTTAACGCTCTAGAGCTAATATCATCCATTATTTCCTTGCCATTAGAATTAAGACCTTCAACTTGTCATTCTAAAAATGCAATAACAGAATTTTGACTTTTTGTTTGGAAAAACATCAACACCATCCTTTTAACGATGTATAGGATGTCGTCGGTAAGTGACACGTACCATTGAAGCAAATAGACCTAGCAGCAAATAAAATCTCCGCATCTACGAGTATTCGTCGCCTGCTTGTCACACACAGTCAATTGTCACATGTAACTTTTTAAGTAGCGCAGACTGGTTGCACTGTTGAGGCTCGAACACATCTGTGGTCGAGGCTTAAAAGCGAGCTATTCACTGTGTGAAAAAATAAAATGTGTGTGTAACCCTCTTCGCTAACTGTAGGTACGTACATCACGAAATATTTCAGTAAGGTGCACGATGATTTGTTCCGAAAACAATGTATGATTGTTTTTTTTAAAACTTAAGTTATTTGAAATGTTGACTTACTGAACTATATCCCTACGTGAGTTATTTTGAAGTTTGGATGCTTCAAAGTTGCGCTAAAATTCTTGCTAAAATTACAAATGTCGAGGCTCTTTACTTTCAAATCTATATTTTAACTGTGTTTGTAGTTTACCTAGATAATAAACAAATAAATCCACATACTTTCTAGGCCTAGAACATCAAATAGTGGTGCGGATCACCCTTCCCTTCAATTGGTGAGCGACCGAACAGTTCGTTCATAAAGCCTACGTGTGTCTGACGACGCATTTAATAGAATATGTGAGTAATAAGTCCTTCCTCACACAACAAGGCACAGCTCTTGTTTTGACTTTTGGAACTTTCAGTATCTTCAGTCAAGTAACCTAAACAATCTTTAAAAAAAGTAAACAAGTCATCCACTCAAATAACAATCCAGCTGTACTTTTGACTCTACACCTTTTTCCGAGAAATAATGTATCAACGTTACAGAAATTGCGAGTTCCTCGCTGAGCAGCGCTCGAGGAAAGGTGCAGAAATCCTGAATAAAAGAAAGCCAGGATTGTAGAAAAACAAAATACATAGGAATGTGTGTTGACGGACTGCCCCTGGGAGCCATGATAATCCCATATTTTTACCGTTCCAGATTTCCTTGGCTGTATGAATATTCAATTAACGCGTGAAGCGAGCCTGTACGTTTTTTGTTATTATTTAACTTTGTTTTGCAAATTCTTTGCGCCTTACAAATAAACCCCAGCATCTTTGGAATATTTAAATCGTGTTTTTATCATGCATTTTAGACTGGCAATTTGTCAAAATGTTTTTTGATTAAGTGTCGGAAAAGTTGTTAGGAAAGAATATCGCGTTAAAATTGGTCACCCACTGCTAGACCTCTTTTCTCTTCTTTCAGCATACTCGGCCACGTGTGTCTATGATCCAGGTTTTGCCCATGACTCTTCAATGTCGACGACCAAACATCGATCAACAGGCTAGAAATTTGAAAATTACCATCAATCCGTCGCGATAAATTTTGTTGAGCTGTCCCCAGCAAGTGGCGTCCACTCCGATTGTAGATTGATTCGTTGATTGAAGAGCACCATTCGTTTCGTTCATGCACCGCGCAGTCTTAATTGCCGGCGGAGATTGGCCATGATTGTTTACAATGGACTCTGATGGATACCTTAGCAATTCAGTCTTTGCTAATTGATGTGCCTTTATACGGGATTTTTGAATTCTCGTAACAGTTCTAACAGTTCTGTACAAACTTCCTATAAGAAGATTTAAAGTGTACATAAAGAATAATCTTATTAAGAAAGCGTAATATAAACTAAATGATTATATAAATGATATAACCGCATGGCCTAAAGTCGCTCTGCCCCTCGACAGCTAAAATGCCATTTTGCAGTGTCTTTACAGTTTTTGCTTGCATCATATTTTAAGTATTATTTAATTTTATATAAGTATTAGGTACATATTTCATCAAGTGTAGCGTGTGCTCCTTTAGATCATTTGTTGAAGCTTTGCAAAAGCACATTTGTCTTCTTTTTTTCACATTTTTATAAGCTCTTATTTACTAGGGATTATAATTAGATTACTTTTCTTTTGAGCCTCACCTAGTTCGATCAGCACCACACTGAAGCTTTAAATTCCATTTTGTGAAAAAGGATCATCGAAAAAAATTATAGGCACCAAGCCGTGTTTGTTGCCTGATTCTTCTGGCTTGGTCGCGAGGAACAGGCATAGCTTCACCTAGTTTCTAAGACGTTTCAAAGTGATCCTAGTGATTTTATTGAAATAAATGCCTTTTTACTTTTGACTTTTTTTTTACTTTTAACTGAACTACTTTTACTAAATCATTTCTCGAACTCAATTTTTGTTTTTCAAGTCTCATACACAATCGCTTTAGTACCAGCTCTTGAAAATTTAAACCGTGTTAAGGCAACGCTCATCGGTTTTCAGAAGGGTTGCACTTATTCCAGATGGACTTTTTCAACAAAACTCCACCTTCTAGCTTTAGTAGCGATGTTCTAATTATAAAGACGCGGCAAAATATTTTTGTAACTTTTAAAGACGATTAAAAGATTTGTCCGGATAGTCTAAAACAATTGGATTGATTTTCTGTAACTTCGATTCTACACCAAATAAAAAGCAACTGCGTTACTGGTATCGTATCGTACCGTTCCTCTAATTCCTACCGTAACTAATAATAATAAAAATAAGTAATGATACAATAGAGCATGGACTATTGAAATCAGAGAAAGCACCACGGATACATCGTGGTGGTACATATATTAAAAAAACCCCGGAATTGTCTTTTTTAAGTCGGCTAAATGCGGATGATAGCTGTAGTAGTAGCTAAACTGTGTCATAATGTCGATCACACGTCTAGTTTTGTAACATTAAGAACTACTGGCAAGAACAGACAGCGCTTGACTTATTTGTGTACTCACCACGTAGTGTTCTTCTCGTCCGGCCTTTTTTCCTTCCGCCTATCAACCCTAGTTTCGAGTCATTACGAGCTGCACTCAAGCTTGAGCTTTAAGCCGGTTAAAGTGCGGCCTTATTAAGTTGAGCAGACGCCTGCCCGTCCGCTTGCCAAAACCACTTGAGCCTGCTATGACTACGTACATGTTATATTAAACTTTGGCAATAGTTGCTAACTAATTGCAATGTCATGCGGTTTTAATTACAAATTAACTTTTTATTCTTCGAGAAGTCATTAAAATTATTTTATACAGAATTTTATAAATGCATTAGCTTAGATTATGTTTAATATCTACTTTGATTGAATTAATCATTTCATAAATTTCAAATGATTGCACAGTATTACTAATATAGATGTACTCAGCAAAACCTCAAAAATAATCTAACCTAACGAGCAACTTCTGCCATTTACAACTTTACGGTATACAGTCACCTCTAGAAAGATGGTAGGTATACCTTTCATAATTTTCGAAGTTATGCCGATACTCTTATACCTAGATAGACAGAATAAATTGGCACAAGTTCATGGTCAGTTTCATACTTTTTGAGATGTTGCTGTGTAAATCCTAACGTTCAGTACTGTGGCAACATTTTAAAATTTTGAATGGTATACATCTCATTAGAGATGACTGTACCTACCATCCTCATCTGTATAGAGCATCATTTTGTAATTTAAGAAATGTTATTTTCTAGTGCAGGCAACTCTACCTACTTGAATATATTCACAGAAAGTTCTACTATATGACACTACGACAGCATTTAAAAATAAAAATACCACTAGCTATTAAACTACACGGAAGTTTATTAAATTTTATTCGTTCCTGTCACAGTT
Source organism: Anticlea derivata (assembly GCA_947579855.1). NCBI lineage: Eukaryota > Metazoa > Arthropoda > Insecta > Lepidoptera > Geometridae > Anticlea > Anticlea derivata. The sequence goes on from OX388260.1 coordinate 5,273,740, forward strand.
TTATCAAAAAACTATTAATACATTTAGTATTCAGTTAACTTGATTATCTTTCGTAAACCAAAATTATAGATAAACCGCAGCTCAGTTGTGACGGCCTCTTGAAATTTCCGCTTCCAAAGACAAGGGTGATTTACCTGAAAACAATAAAAAAGGCGTTAATTTACAGCGTTGGAGAGCCGCCAAACATTTCAACTAGCCGTCTAAGTTGGCTCTAGCAAAATGAACGAATGGACTAAACAAGTGGACGTTTAGACGTTCGTTGTTCCTGATAACCCATCTGGGAGTTGAGAGATGGGCTTAGGTGAGAACAGACGATATAAAACTCATTTATATCCCGTCAGCGTGACGTGTGAGGCGTGCCCGCATTACCAATACGCTCGTTTATCAAACGCCTTAGACATAATGAGACGCAACGCGACGCACCCAAAAATATTTAAAATTTATTCGTATTAAAATATCTCATCCATCCTGCTGATAGAATTTGGCTTCAGAAAATAGGTTGAAATACGATGGCTAGTTAGTTTATGTTATGAGAGATTAACATGAGATTTTATATTCATTTATGTAAAGGATATATGAGAATTAGCGAGACATGCGTAATTCAACGAACCAAAATTAATAACTACGTTTCATTTCATTTTTAAAGTACTATGAAAACTAAATATCACCACAATTTCTTTTATCTGTATAACTCTACTAATATAATCAAACATACAATAAATTACCAAACAATTATGAACCATTAGCATTCAATGGCGTGAAAATAAATTCTTATAACAAAGATTTCTCAATTTTTTGTTAAAAATCTTATATTTCACAATGCGCGTGTAATAATTTCTAGAGTAAATACCTACTCGTTCTAGCGTCATTTAAGATAAGAAAAAAATGGGGAATCCATAGCGAAGTCACATGACGACTTGACCAGACAAATGCTGACGCGTGCTTTAAAATAAAACGTTAACCAACCAAATAATGTCGTGCTTCTGCTTGCGAGATATCAATAATAAAATTCGGTTTTAATGTTCGTCTTAGGGACGCTTCCGACTGGCAGTGATCTGGTTCAGTTGAGCTATCTATAGATCGTTTGTAACGGTCTTTAGATGGCTCAACTGTTTCTTGTGTATTTTGTAAATATTAACTTGTATTAGTTTTAAGTTTCTTTCTGTAAATAAAATTATAACCTCTATAAAAAAAAAAAAAAAGTTTTAATGAACTCATTATTTTTATTGAACAAATTTGAAATTTTTTATCAGGCGAACTATAAAACTAATAACTCGATGGAACTTTCCATCAACTAAATAGTTTGCGAAATTTCAGATTTTGATAATAAAGTTGATTAAGTTTAAGCAAAAATCCAAACAAAATGTTTTACCTTTCGATAAAAGATCGGCTTTCAGCGTCTTTGGCGTAATGCGAAGCTTTTCAACAGAAGCTACAAGCTATTATTATATCTTTGTAAGTGGAAGAAAACGCTTGAAGGTCAAAACGTATCGTAAAACAATTTTTTATACACACCGCAAACAAACAGCTATAAAACAATAACGTACGAACGCTTTCATAATAAACGCTCGCATACAAAAAAGATAATCCACATAGACCCGGCGCGTCAACAGAAATACAATTTCACAAATTAACAATAAATAAAATATAACAAGTGGTATGAGGTGCAAGTAAATAAAATGGAAACAACGATAACGTTTTGGGAGTAAGCAGCCGCGATGGCGTCGGCATTTTTTGATTTCCCCGATTAATGAAACAGGGAAATATTCATTGGCAATCAAACAGACGGCACTTTTGCAAATATTGATACAGTGAATCTGGCGAAGTAAATGTCCGTTCGTTTGCAAAGGGCAGAACGGATGGGAATCAAAGCAGAGACGTTAAAATGCAACGGTAGGCGGAAAGCTCCGGAGATTTCAGGAAACAAAAAAATGTAGGGAACAATTATTGTGCACGAAAGGACCCTATAGGATGTGCACTTTAATCCTTTCGCTACATTAATTGTTTCACCGACGGTCATGGGCCTTTTCAGGGCCTCCATACCTGAACCTGATTGTCACTAATCTGACACAGAATGACCAAGAAAGAATCAGTGACATGACAAGCAAGCAAGCAAGTATGCTAGTCTATGGTACATATTTTTCATATTTTTACCCGACTTCAAAAAGGAGGAGGCAACATACCAACATTGTAGTCAGATTTTAATATTTTTAGACGATTTTATATTTTTCAGAATTTTTTTATAAGATAAAATCATAACTACCTATTGTCACTTTCATTTGATAAGGCATATAATATAAATCTTGAAACTGAAGGTGCTCTTTTAAAAACGTAGTTATTTTCTGTCGCTTCCAGCGCAGAGCATCAGCTATAGTCAGACAGCGAATATTTCAAGGCCGTGGCGAAAAAAAGGTTAAAGACCAATCCAACAAATACAAATATCGAGTTTACGTTTGTTTTCCGTCTGCAAATTGTGTAAGCGATACGAGCACTGAAAAGTTTCCTTAAGTAACGGTTATTGCTTATACCGGAAAATTTGGGACAGTTTGAATCTAGGGTGAAATGTGGGATCGAATAGCTTGTGCCAAATTTTATGTATGTTACGTTTCCTATGAGTAACAATTTAAATTCGGTAAGAATTTAATTTCTAGTCTCGAATATTTGAAAGCTTAGAACTCGTGCTACGGATACGGGGGATTTTATAAGCGTTCTTTGAATAACTGTTGCTGATGGTAACGTGGCAATTTTAAGAATAATTTTCGATGAGTAGGGATTGCTATCGGTTCTATAGTGCGTTCACCTTAATGCCAGATAGTTCGTTTTCGGGTGCAATAGTCATAGGTACCAATGCAGTTGAAGGGTGTGGGTGGACCTAGTTTTTTCACCTCATCCTTCTAAGAGCTCTGGTAGTGTTGGTAGTGTGCCCACCTTCCGATCCACAGGTCATATCCCGGTCGTGTACCAATGGATATCTGGTTCCAGGTTCAATCCCATTTTTATTTATAAGCTCCTGCATTTCATCCCTTGGATGTGTTTTTAACTACTGAAAGATCCAGAGCGTTTTCAGTATTCAAGGTTAAGGTTCAAATTTCAATTTATTTTGGTTTCTAAGAAGTTTTAATGGATGTGTTTGATCTACAGTCTTGCTGAATGCCTTAATGTTTTATTAACAGTTTCCGTAATATAAAAAGGATACATAGTAGTCAATCCGTAAAGCAATAAATTTCTAAAATCAGTACGTGTTGCCAGTGTTGACATATAGCACTGAGATTTTGTCGTTAAATAAATTGGCCTCATACACAAATTAAAAGTCCCGGGCTATGGAGAAAGCTATGCACGGAATTTCACTGCGTGATAAAATCCGGAATGAAGTAATCCATAGAAGAATTTAGGTCACCGACATAGTTCTCAGAATTAGCAAGTTGATGTGGCAGTGGGCAGCCCATATTGCTCGCAGAACCGAAATCCGTAGAGGAATAAAGGTGCTCAGATTGCGACCACGAACCGGACGACGCGGACATATTGTTGAAAGACTCCCCCGATGGACCGACGAAATTGGTAAGGTTACCGAAAGTTACATAGAGAAGGCGTCGTGGCACTCTTTGAGGAGGTTAAAGTTCAGCAGTGGACTTCCTCAGGCTGATGATGGGGATGATGAAAGCAACCATTCGTTTTATGATTAACGCGTTGTAGTGGCCTCGATGATTTAATATTTACAAGTTATTTGTATTAAAGGAATGTTAGGGGCGGAGTGAACACCTGCAGTAATCATGACTAGTTTTATTGACACAATGATATTTGGTAAGGAATCTCTCGACCACATAATTTGTCGAATCATTTTTTGTAGATTTTTATATTCAAAAAGTTGTTTATTTGAAAGCATGCTTACAGCATAAAAACATGCTTAGACGCGTGTTAAAAATATAATACAATTAGTATAATTCCCGGCAAAAGGTCCTGCAGTGTCCATTTTAACACAATTAAACCAATTAAAGTTGTTTGAGTGTCAACACCAGTTTTGTTCCGATTAACGTGTAAAGCTTTTATGAGTTACGAGCTTGGGACATGCACGGCTTTTTATGGCTGCTTTTAGATTTTATTTAGTTTTGATTAATTGGATTTTCACACGTTTTGATATACATTCTTTGCATTGTTCATGGCATGGTATACAAGGTGATCTATAATATCAGAAAAGTTTCAGTGCCTGTACAAAAGGACTAGTTTCGGCTGTTCGTTGGCCTTTATCCACTTAGCTTAGCTTAAACTTTGGCTCTCTAGCCCAAAAGCGACTTATTCTAAAAAAAACGAAATATTCATTTATTTTGTCCCGAACTTAGTTCTTTAGGGTCTTTATAAGAAGTTATTAAACATACAATAAATCGAAATCAAGATTATACTACCGCAAACTGCTAAATAATTGAGTCTGAGCTGATTTGACCCCAAAACAGCAGAGTTTTTCAGTTAGAAATGTATAATTTCCAAAACTCGTAGAATACACCCTAATACCTGTTGGGTGTAGAATGAGCGCCTTTCGGGATGGAATGAATTATTATGAATCACCTTGTATAGCGAGGTATAAAAAAATTCAGTACCTGTAGAATAGAACTAGTTTTGGCTCTTAGCCTTTATCATCCACTTTAGGGGTTTTGTGTTGACAGTCACCATGATTTATGGTTAAACGTAAAGCTAAAAAATCAGGTTAGGTCTTCGCATTATGACGTCATAGTAGGTCTTCAAAACTTAGTATAAACAAAACACCGGTGCTTTCTTTGTATAGGTAGTGGGAAACGTTTTTAAAATTTTCCACCCTTGGTATCTACAGTTATCGCACAGCTTAACCCTGGTATTTTTAGGCTCGTATCTTTAATCGTCATGAGTAGAATTTTAAGGCAATATATCAAAAAACTCCAAATTTAAAAGCATTTTCTATGAAATGTTAGGTTACTGCCGGTGTGAGTGGACTAAAACCATTTAACGACTAAGACCAGCGTTATTCGTTATATAATACGTTTTCACTCCACTAACAGCAAATTGACATTTATTTCATAGAAAACGCTGTCAAATTCGACTCTTTTTTTTATTCCCATAAAATTTCACTCTCTTTATTGAAGATACATGACGTAGATCCTAAAGTGGTAAATATTAGAATTGTAAATCAAATCTGAACGAAAATTGAATGCAGCAAAGTTGTTTTTTTTTTTAAATAGGAAACTTAAATTGACTCGCACTCAAGATCGCTGTCACGAGCTATATCTTTGAGTGTGATTTATTAATACCACTTATTGAAACCAGAAAATTTTCAGGTCATTTGTACTTCAAGAGGTACAAATGAGAGAAAGGATGCAATCCCTGTGGGATCAGAATTGGTGAGTGCATATTAGTGCATAGAACAAAGTCGCGAGCATTTCACAAGCTAAATGGAATTTCGTCCACCTAACACAAACTAAATCATGGATCCATCAATATAGTTCAAATTACGGAACACGTGAATGTAATCTGACAATGTATCACATTGTCACGTGACTGAAATATACCAACATTGGGATTCGACGACGGAAATGCATATTTTCACAAAACTCAAATTACAGATATGCCGATAAGCCAGCACACTAAATATATTTATTTGAGTTGTTAAAATTGCCTTTCCTTTGCAAGGTTGTAATGGTTTCGCTACTTCGGTGGCCTTGTTGGCAAAGTTCACATCGAGGATAATGGTGTCACAGGGAGTAGGTATAAAAACATCCCGTTAACCCGTACGGACCTGGGACTGGCCAGCAGTTAAAGCAGTTACTAATCAGTAAAATTACCGTTGAATGACCGTGACTGTTCTTCCTAAGCTGCATTGCAACAGTGTAAATCTTTATAACCAGTGACGCAACTTCGCACACACGTCTTTTTTGAGCACTTTCCTCGAAGTTCTGTCGTAAAATTTGCCAAATGGGATCTTAATTGTAACTGGTATGTGATTTATGAACAATTAAAAGTGATGAAGGAACTCATAAGGTTCAAAATTGGCCTGAACTCTACCTAATAAATATGAATGAAAGCATCGAGCATTCCACAAAATGTTGGTATTAATTTTCAACGTGATTCTTGTGACTTTATCGAAATAAACACCTTTTGACATTGATTTTGGCTTTGACTTTGACGGCTTAGATTGTTAGTATATGTTTTTCTCATTTTTAACAGACATACCCATCTATAAATCCTTAAGTAATCTCGTAAGCAATAAAATCACCTGCTCACAGAACTGAAACATTTTCTTTCCGATATAGTTGCTAGAGGGTGAAATAATGGCTACCAATTTTTCTTGTGAATAAATAATTTGGTTGTTTACCTCTGTTTTTCAACAATAAATAACGTTATCTCTAAGGTAGTCCGTGACCCCGACAGACATTTTGATTTACGCACTCTGAAACTGCTGAAATACAGAGCAATAAGAATACAAGCGTTGGTAAACACCAACGCTTGTATTCTTATTGCCAATTTTATACTCATTCAATTCAATTCAATTCTTCCTGGAGTTGGACAAATTGTCTACTTTTACAAATAGCTAATTACTAATACTTCTCCATAAAACTACATCGTAGAGTTTACATGGATAGAAAATTCTTTCTATTGCCTATTGTTTTGCGGACTTTGGAGGCTGGGAAAGTCACAGTGTGGGTGGGATTTGTCATAATCAGAAAGTATCGGACAAATGCATAACGTTTTCGGTTGCAATATGTCTAGATGTTAGGACGTAGACTTGGGACTAATGTTTAAAGATCAGCTACTAAGTTTACTTTTAATGTATATTCTTCTTTGGGCTATGACATATCACACATTCAATACTTAGACTTTATTCAGTGGGCATTCGGAATAATTTTATTTATACTATCGAACACCGTTTGAACGTAGCTTAAGGGCTGGGCAGTAGAGAGCGAAAGCCGCGTGTGGGATCAGCCGTAAAGTTTGCGGGAGTCGGTAAAAATTCCCGAAACTAGCTCCATGTGGGGAGAAATTCATAACGCGCTTAGCTGTTCCGTTCACCTGTCTCGTTAGGTAAACTTCGGAATTTTTAAATTAAATTCTCGAAACCGACAAAGTTGGGCATTCTTAAAATTCAGCACTGTAATTAATCTCTCAGTTTAATAAACAAAGACCAAAGAGTGGTTTATTCCTTATTAATGTTAGGGCTGGAGCTAAATCTTGCAATTAATGCAGGTGCTCGCGTCCAAACAAACTTACTGTAGGATCTTCGGCAATTATCGGGAACCCGCTTTCTATTACACCGTACGAAGCCTGTGTCACTATAAATTGGCTTGTTATAAAAAAGTAATCTTTATTGCACTTACATTAGATTCAATATTACAAATAAAGAATCTGATTCATCTAGGCTTTTTCTAGCCATCTAGAGTGGCGAGGAACATGCCCAGCCTCATCTTGTTTCTAAGACGTTCCAAAGTTATCTTAATGATTTTTTTGGCTGTTGACGTTGAGATATTATAATCAACAGGTATCTCCAAACTAGAAGAAGTCCACTTTTGGACAAAGGCCTCCTCCAAAGAGGGCCAGGACGAAAAGTTTTGAGCCTTCTCCATACACCTGCCGATCTTGCGTCAATCGTATCATAAGCGTATCATATCGTGAATTATTCGTTCTCGGGCCACTATGACACAATAGTGACATCGAAGTGAAAGTTACTAAACGATACTACTAATTAATCTGCGGCGTTACACCAAATCATTATGCTGTATTAATTCCGTTAAAAGCTTTTTAGGGCTTTTTAACGACCTTCAAGAATGTAATTGTAAATCGGCTTTAACTTGGGTAAGTGCGACGGCGACTGTTAACAGCGTTTCGCTGTCGTTTTGATGAGGATTCCAATACCCACGAGATGTAACAAAGTAGTATAGGTATGCGTTTACCCTACGATTTATATCCAGTTTGATGCATGAAATCATTTGGCTCGACTTTGAGGAATGCTTCTGGGGTCTTGGTCCTTCGAACCATCTGATGCTTGGTCCTTCGGTGGTTAGTGGTGGCAGCCACCACTAGTGGTTAGTTGGTACGAAAAACTTTCCACTTCACCACGGTAAATAAGGTGCAATATTTTCCTAATTCACGAAGTATATCGATATTCTGGACTCTGGATATTAAAGGTTGACACATAATCACCCTGGCACAACATCGGCGTCACTTAGCCCCGAAACAGATGCCATCTGCTAACATGTCCTGAGGCAATACAATGCTGATTAGGGTGTGTTGCAGTATTTTCATACAAAGAATCCTGAATGGCCGAAGCGACGCTGACCTGGTTCCGGGACGATAGGCCTGCGACAAATTTAAACTCGTGATTTTTGTCATAACATAGTTGGGTATGATTTGTATGGGACAGTCTGAAGACCCCCTGTGGGGAAGAGAGGGAGAGTGTTTTTTCGTGTTACATCCGTCTGCAGCCTACGTCAGCAAGGTAGGACACTAAACGCACTTCTACAGTATGTTATTGATTTCCACCGCCCGGTGGGCGGGGCCAAATCTGTGCGAAAGGGATCACGCGATCGTCTCCTCATTAAATCAGAAGAGGAGCCTCAATTTCACTGCGTACAGTTTCTAATTAAGGACGTACCCATTAAAACAACTATTTAAAATAGGCAATCCCTCGTGAAAAACATTTTCGCAAGAATAATGGGTGTCAAAGTTGCAGCGTCAGAGAGCTCGCAAGACGAGCTTCGCTTTGAGTCTTTCATAATATCTCGGAATTGCGTCGTCCATTACTTCTTTTTGAAGTTATTTTGAGGCAAAACTTCATTTTGGTAAGTTTAAAATGGATTGGGAGACTTCACCATATTATAAGTACCTAGTAAATAATAAAATAAAGATACATCACGTAATATCAGGTAAGTTATAGAAACATTTACAAAGAAAACTACACAGGTCAAACATTTGTGCAAGGAAAAGTTGAATTTATCGCAGATAGGCAATATTTCAAAAAGTTATATGATGACACACTTCTTTAAAACAAAATGAATGGAAGGCTAGATTTCCCCACTCGTTAGAATTACAGACAAAAAGTATTTTCAAACACCAGTTTCTTGTAAATTCTAGCTAACCACACATCATAGAACCTCATAAGCTTCAAATGAGTTCTCCGAAGTAATTAACATAGTCCAAAACACTCGAATGGTCTCATTTAGTCGCAACGGTAACAAACTGGAAATACCAAGAACGTTGGAAAATTCAATTTGACTCACGAAGCTCATTCGATTCCGTTCTGGTAATAAATAAAGCTTAATGATAAGGGAGTCGAGACTTAGGCTCAGCTGGTCCACTCGCCATATTTGTGCTTATGACAAGTGCCAATCATTGAAGCCTAAGAATCGTGAACGATATGTCACACTAAATTTATTTCAAAATGATCTTTATGTCCTCTGAATAAAGACAATTTCATATACGATATGTTAAAGCTCAACGATATTGCTATACTCTCATATTCATACTCACTGTTTAAGGGCAAGGAAATTATTTTATAATCCAATGGACGTAATTGCTAAAACCTAGGCTGACCAAATTGGTGATGGCATGAAGTTATTTATTGTTATGAAAATTTATTGGACTTTTCTGTAATTGGATTCTCGCACGATGCCAATGCTTTGATGTAACTAGCCATCCCAAGTAAGCTGTAGGTCCTGGTGAATTGTCTAGCCCCGTGACATTTGTCGGGTTCACGGGGTCAGGGTTGCAAGACGATCGCGCAGTGAATAACAAATACCTACTCGGATCACCACTTTCTGATCTGCATAATGCACTTTCAAAGTGAGATTTACGCAGAAATTCGATTCGAAGGTACGTTTGCAGTTGGACATTACAAAAAACTTTTGAATTTTAGCCATTAAAATTAGACAAAGAATTAGGCTCGTATCTTTTATTACCCGTGGATGGTCCCTTAAGAAGCAACTGAGGAAAAAAAGCTAGGGGAAAGGTGATGGGAGATGGGCTAGCGTCCCTATTCGATAGCTCTAACTGCGCTCGCCAACCCGCATGCCCATGACAAGAAGGCGGTCTGGAAATCTTTGGGGGAGGCTTATGTTCAGGAGCGGATATCCTACGTGACGTGTCATTTCATACATTTGACTTTATGGCATAGAGCAACTGTATGAAAAAACACGTCACAAAACCAGGGTTAGTTAGTCCTCGTCTGAACCCAGTTTCATAATAAACCGGTAGGTATGTGACCCAAGAATTTAACTCTTTCATCTGTTTTGTCACAAAATTAATATCCATTGTATGATATTCTCATAATTTGGATTACCTTTACAAATATCGTAGTACCTGTACCTGTATTCCACGACACAGGGAGTCTGTTCGCACTATCAGAAACTATGAGTACCTTAGGATAGATAAAACCTAACATTGATATTGTTAAGAACTCAAAGCGTAGCTACAATGCAGACGTATTAAAAAATATGTGTGATGATTATTTGTTAAACAAATATAGCGGTTGCTATAAAATATATACTGATGGGTCTAAATCAGATAACATGTCGGGATTGGCCATATTCGATCCACAAACAAACAGTGCAGTAAAAATTAAAATAAAATCAAACATATCTATCATGTACACAGAGTTAATTGCAATTGCAGAAGGGATATAGTATATTGATTCCTTTGAGGCCGGAAATTATGTTATTATGACGGACTCCAAAAGCGCCCTCCAACATCTCACTAGATGCAACACAAATATTCGTGTCGCACCGATAGCTTATAGTATTTTGGAGTCCCTTGGTAAACGTTTCAATAAAAACAAATTTCTCACACTACAATGGGTGCCGTCTCACGTCGGCTTATCCGGCAACGAGACCGCTGATCGTCTCGCGAAGGAGGCTCTCGAGGATGGCATCTCCATGAACTTTTTACCCTATCACAGTGACCTTCTTCACTTAGTGAAAGCAAAATGTAGACAAATCTGGAAAGAATACTTCGATGAAAGGTTACTGATTAAAGGAATATGGTATAGAATGATTCAGCCAGGCCTATGTAGGTCGCCGTGGTTTGATGGTTCTAGTATGGCCAGAATCGACATCATAACCTTAATGAGGCTTCGATCGGGACACATTCCACTGAATAGCTTAAGTTATCTCATGGGTAAAATTCGTTCACCAAATTGTACAGAATGTGAGGTTGTAGAAGATGCGTAACATATTATTGTGGAGTGTGTCCGGAACGAAACAGAAAGAATGGCATTTGCCAACAAAGGAGCCATTTCATTCCGGGCCTGGTCCATTTACACTACATAGAAAAATTAGGAAATAATAGGAGATTACAAGAAAAGTAAAATTTCATTAATTTGAAGACAAATGCGATGGTACAAGAATAGTTCTTCTGGTAAGTTTTTTACTATGAGAACACTATTTGAAGGCCGCCATGTTGGTTTATAATTGGGGTTTGACATGACATTGACATATTTTCCATGTCATGTTGTTTGATTTGATGTTTTTGTTTTGTCAGATAAATGTAGGTTGTCAAAATGACATTTCACGCACGTTCAACCACTATATTTTTGTAGCGCTGTGTGTTGCTCTCTTTGTCGAAGAAAATCTTAATGTACCTTGGAACGAAGTCAATTTAAATAAAATAACCAATTAAATACGTTTACTTTATTGCTTAGCCATATTTTTGAGTAGTGTACACAGTGCAGGCCCAGGCTACATATATTGATGAAACGTCTCTTTTAATGATGATTTGTCAGGGATTGGCAGGTGCAATAGTGTCTTGGCTTTCCCCTTGTCGGAACAAGGCAAGGCATTATAGGAACTTATTAAAGCAGGCGTACGTAGAAGATAAGTTGATTTTTCTGTTAAAAGTGCCTTTTCAAGGGTGGCATAATCATTTTGATTAAACCCTTATTAATAAATAAAAAATAAAAAAAAAGATTGTCTTAACAAAACGCCCCTCCTAGCGTCAATGCTTAGTGGATGGGCATCCATTTTTATATAATACTACCAAAACACCCACCCGGAACAAATATTTGCGGATCATGCGGGGATCATCCCACTCTATTTGCTCCTCAGTTGGGCAATCGCCCACCACGCCACCGAGGTCACCGATTTGGTCAAATGAATAACCATCTATCAAAAGATGCAAATAACGAAACTAAATATAAAACTGCAATAAAATCCAGACAGTGGATTCATTTGTAGTCACAAAATATACCTAATCGCCAGTACGCAACTTGGCTCGTACATCATATTTATAGCATCGTAACGCATGAAATTAGCTGACATTTGATTGCAGCTCTCATACCGTCTGCAAATGCATCTATAAATCAAACTGCATTTAAATACTAAGTGGAGACACATTTATACTTTAATCTACCTGAAATTTATGCTTTGGAAATTAGTTATAGAGAGATTTTGGTGTCTGCTAGGATTTGAATCCATGTTGTGTTGTAGACGAAAGTGGATAAGGGAAATAGTGACCACCATCCTATCATACTAACATTCTTATAGAGATTCTTATAGTTTGTAAGCATGTGAAGATGTCTGTTAGGTACGCCGTAGTACCTACCGTTCAGTAGTTGATTGGAATGAAAAGCATGTATGCCTTTATCAGCTGCTAGGCTTTGCGGTGAACTTTGAAGGCCCTGTAAAGGGGCTCCACAAAATAACAAGTGGCGATCACAAAAGGCCAGTTGTGGCCGCAGTGACACCATAGCCACTTAGAGGAAATTCAAAAAAAATGTATTCATAAGCTACTTTTTATGCGGGTGGAAGCTATATACATTCATATACCTTGGCAAGGATTTTTCCAACATAAAACCTTGAGGCAATCATTTAAAACCGCAAGCAGGAGATTTGATGACATTTTCACCTGCATTTCTTACACACCTGTTTAGTGCTTCACTTCTGACGTCTGTAACATTTTATAATATTAAAACTACTGAGAATTATAACTAGTCTAAGTAAAATTGTATGAGCTGGTGGTGGAGTTTTTATACACTGAGAAGTCTCCGTCATCGTGATTGAATTACTTTTTTAAAGCAAGGACCATCATAATCATAATTTCAATTCCATTAGAGTCACCCATATACCCGTATACCAGTGAAATTAAACCAAAACAATACTCGACCGACAGTGAGTGCATACAATAAGCCGTGACAGCGCGCATCTGTAAGTTGTAATCTGTAGGTACTTTGTTATAGATATCGACGTCAGTCCTCACCGTCGGTCGAGCACTCAATTCAATTCAGTTGGTAGGTACTTATTTCAATAATAAGAATCACTTAGAAACTAGACCAGTTCCTCACGACCTTCCTCCTTCTTTTAGGTTGCTAAAAGAATCAGGCTACAAACTTGCTTATAATTCTTTTCGATGATCTTTTTCACAATATGAAAACCTTCAATGTGCTGCCGATCGGACAAGGTGAGTTTGGGGCACTCAGGCAATTTTGATTGCTGGACCATTACAATTTCAATTACGACTCGAACAATGGCAATTTTAAACTTGAAAAAAGGCCTAACTCGCACAATCACGGCCCTCAAGTGCAGAAACATAAATGAAACCATTAATTATCCGAGTGCCCAGTTATTTTTCCCCCTCTGTTCCTGTTCCTACCCCTAGGCCTTTGTATTTTTCTCTTTTCCGTTAATTTGTCGAAAGTTAATTGAAGGGGATTTTAGGCGTAAATAGCTGAAGTTTAGACAAATCAGTGGAACTGAAAAATAAAGTAGGTAACCTGTTTATGGACGTTCTTATACAAATATTAACTTGACTAGCGTCGTGAAAGCATCGTCATGTCATAGACATGACTGTCCTTTATTTACCATTACCAATTTTCTGTATTTTCATCTCATTAGTTTGACTTAGGCTAAAGTTAGTTCATTTCATCAACCATAGCCATGATAGTTTAGTTAAACTATGCATTCAAACCTGTCACAAACGCATCATACAAAAAATTGCAAAAACATAAATGAAATCTGAACACTAGACGGAGCCGCTACGCGCTAGATGATTGCTTGATTTTTAGAGAATTTAAAGCCTGCAGTTACTTTTCATAGATGCATAACATGATGATCTCAAATTATACCCCACCCCAATTCTGTTCGCGACATCGGCGTCGCTCGTCTTCCAACTTTGAGGAAGGAAAATTTTATTTTTTTTTCTTCTGTTTTTCTCCTCACTTTGTCTTTATCGCATTATAATGATCTTGGAATTGCGATGGACTGATAAGCAGGCGGGCGGATGAGATATCCTTTGATTTAAGGTGGCTTTGATTCAAAAATCAAAGTGACAAGGGCAATTATTATATTTAATATTTTCTAATTACAAAGCTCAATTGATGAAGGTTATTTTGAAAGCTTGGGGAATTGACAGAAATATTTTTACTACGTACAAATGCTCCCGATCAAACTTTTAACCTTCACATCGCCGTCGCTTTTAGCGTTATGGCTGCCCATTATTTCTCCCTATATCATCATCATCATTTCAGCTGTAGGATGTCCACTGCCTAGGCCATAGGCCTGCATCCAGCAAACCTTTATTAGGTCGTCTTTCCATCCAGTGGGAGACCGTCCTACGCTGCGCTTTCCGGTTCGTGACGGACGTTTCAAAGTGATCCTAGTGATTTTATTGAAATAAAAGCCTTTTGACTTTGACTTTGACTTTGACTACTCTAGAACCTTTCTACCCCAACGACCGTGGGTTCTCCGAACTATATGCCCCTTCATTTCAACTTGCTAATCATCTGGGCAATATCTATACCTATTGAAATTAATGTTGGGTCCTTGTCAGGAACTTGAAGGCGTCCGTTTGAGCGTTGGTTAATTGTTTCAGAGATAATAAAATCTTCTATTTATTAATGTATGATTTAACTCAATGTGACAAATTCTCGAGTTAGAGTTGGGTTGTTTCGGAGATTGGTTCTATGTAACTCATTCACTTGTTTTAGCTAAGCAAGAGTTTGACCTGAAATATCATTCAAGCTTTACGCTCCACTTGAAGCCAGCAGAAACAAGCTACGCATTTTCAAGGACTCATTATCCGTTCAAACAACCACATATTTAAGGTCGCGGCTCGTCACTTAGTGGAGCGAATAACCGAGGATCGACGCTGGGTCTCGCTGCATTGTTTGGTAAACAATGGTCGACCTCGGAGTCATTAACCCACCTCGGATGTCAACTGCTGCGGATTCTTACGTTTTAAAGCTTAAAATGAATAATGCAATGACGCGAGATTCCAACGGGTTCAAGTTGAGTGGTAGCTTGTGATACCCATCAGAACAAAATGTTCAGACCTTAGCTTTAACGACGACCTTTTTTAAATTATAGCGATTGTTTGATGGAGTAATAAAATCTTGATCAATTTTGCCTTTAACACGTCAAATGTTGTTTTTTATCTGCTTTAGACAGAGTTCCCAAGTTTTTTATTGATCAAATAAAGCGAACTTGGTTTATGACTTGCAATTAACGGTTCAATAAAGGTGACTTTAGAATAATAGCCTACTATACCTACTTACTTGAGTTTAGTAGTAGGATTACGAGTCTCTAGAGCGTAGAGTTAGAGAGAGAGTAGGCTGCTACGGTATAATGTGTTATGTACAATGGTTAAGTACACGTATACATATCAATTGGTCGTTAACTATAGGCCTCATATACAAGCTCAAAGTCGCGCAACGGGCTATGGAGTGAGCTATGCTTGGAGTTTCACTACGTGATAAGATCCGAAATGAGGAAATCCGTAGAAGAACTAAGGTCACCGACATAGCTCTCAGAATTAGCAAGTTGAAGTGGCAGTGGGCAGGCCATATAGCTCGCAGAACCGACAACCGTTGGGGAGTAAAGGTTCTCGAATGGCGTCCACGAACCGGGCGACGCAGTGTTGGAAGGCCCCCCACCCGATGGACCGACGACATTGTGAAGGTTGCGGGAAGTCGGTGGATGGAGAAGGCTCAAGACCGTTCGTCATGGAACTCTTTGGGGGAGGCCTATGTCCAGCAGTGGACTTCTACAGGCTGATGATGATGATGATGATGATGATACATATCAATTTGTTCTAAGAATAGCTTTTTAGGACTTTATAAGTTTATCACTTCCACACTTGGTTAGGATCTCGATTTTCCTACCCCGTGTTGGTACGGAAGCCTCAGGGCCCGAGTCGTACTAGCACTTGACCGTCTTGATTTATAATACGCAAAATGTTGTGACCCAAGATGCCTGGAAGTAAGTTCCGTTCCAACCATAAAAGATCATAAAGTAGGGCAAACCGCTGTCCTTACAAATGAAGCCCTTAGTATAAGTACCCACATATCTACGGAACTAGGCATTATAGCTTTTTCGTTCTAAAGAATACTGATTTTTTCGTACTGACGCTATTTTGAGGCACGTTATTAAGTATCCCTGTACCATGCATTTTAGATATTTTTTAGGGTTCCGTACCTCATTTGGAAAACTGGAACCCCTATAGGATCACTTTGTTGTCTGTCTGTCTGTCTGTCCGTCTGTCAAGGCCCTTTTTCTCAGAAACGGCTGAAGGTATCAACTTGAAATTTATACCACCTATGGGCTTATGGTGCCGTATAAAAATCAAAGCTCTAGCTTAATGCATTAAAAAGATATGGCAATGAATGTATGGAAATGGCAAAAATCAAAAACCTTCCAGTCAGACAATTCTGAAATTTGGAATGCTAGGAGCTTTTGTAAAAAAAGTAAAGGGAAAAGTCTGAAATTGAGGAATTTCGAAGTTTCTTAGGAAACAAAGTTATATTTGCGGCCAATGTCATGCAATGACTACGTGAGGGACCGCAAATATAAGTTTGTCAATTCCTACACTTACAATTTTTATTTTCTGATCATGACCACCTGGTGTACGACTGGTATTCGAACCCACGACCAATGGTACGGAATCCTCAGGGCGCGAGTTCTCGCACTTGACCGTCTTTATTTTTACTAGTAGATATCCCCTCAAAATGTGAACATATTTATAGATGTCTTAAACCTAATCATAGACACGTCCAAATGGGGCAACTCAATGGGGATTTCTGGAATAACCCACATCATGTATAATTGGCAAATGTTCAATTGTGCATAGTATAACTACTTCCATTCGCGACTGGACTGCAAAACCCTAAAGTTATATCCACAAAATAATATGACATCTGCAGCCGACAACGCAGGTCAGGTATCGGAAGAGTGTCGGATGTGTCCGCGCAACGGGCCCGACCGGACGGCTACGCCCGGCGCGCGTGACACCAATCTCCTCATTGTGCGGACAGACGTACGAATATACAGAGTGTGAAATTAGTACAGCCGAAAACTAACCTCAGCCATATTTTTGAATCATGATATTTTAGGAGAAGGCTCTTTGTACAGAGGTCCGGGTAAGCCACTGCCACTGCCTATAATAAGTAACAATGTTGTGTTCCGGTTTGAAGAGTGAGGTAGTCGTTGACATTACCTATATTTAAACATACATAAGCCGTTTTCGAACGGCGTGTGATACGCCATCTTTTTATTTTAGTGGTGGTGATGAGGTGGTGAGATGTGGTGATGAAATGGTCCTTAAGACTTATTACGAATTTAAGATTGACTGTATGGGCTTGTATCGTTGACACATGCTCACAAAAGCCAAACTCAAACCTCACTTTATTAAGTAGATCAGGTAAGCATCATTTAGAAATTTAATTTGAAGGCATATCGTACGTTGTTAGACGAGGCTTTAGCAAACCATGTCTCAAGGTGATGGAAGAAATGCATTACCACCTGGGGGCTACCTTCAGGTGAGCCATCAGTATAGTCCTGAAAATGCGATCAAACAGGACCTATACAAAACAGTCTTTTATACTTTCGGGGTTTCATTTACATACGGGATCAAGCCATTTTGTTTTCACTTGTGGCTGATGTGGTGTGAGTAGCTGAAACAGTATCAACATCATAATAATGGCGTTTGTTTATAAATTACCTACAAGTTAATCATATGTTGCTATGTGCTGTTAGGCTCCTAAATATATAAACACAGTTTATTAATCTAAATATATAAACAATAGTTTTCGGTAGCAGTCTCTTTACACCCTGTATTCAGTTGTCATGCGAACTTTAGATCGGACTTCGAGTATAATTGAATATTACACATTGGTTTATTTTAAACACTAGATTATGCAGATGAAAGCGTGAATCTAGTTTGACGGTACATCAACCTCCTACTGGATGCTTTTATAAATATGTTTCTAATTTAGAATAGGTATTGAGAGCATTGTGCTTTAGTTAAAACAAAGACAATATAATAGAACAATTGTTATACTCATAGTTTAAGTCGCAAATAAGAATAAAATATCAGTTACTGACGACGGCTCCCGCGTCGCTTAACTGTATAATTCTGACATTTGCTACAAAGTGATTCATAGTTATGTATGCTATCCCGAAAGGGGCGTATTCTACACTGTCTGGCAATAAAGTTTTTTCTGCGACTTTGGGAAATTTGTAATTTTTCACTAAAAACCGCAATAAAAAAACTCTCTAATTTTTCTGCGCATTACTAAAAAATAAATTATGTAAAAATATTTACAATTTTTTAACTGGGAACTTGGCTCTAGGATATGTGACGTCACAGGAAAGATCCCAAGAAAACTAAATAGGTTGTAAACTGATGTCAGGAATAGCATATAAAACCTTCGTTAGATGTTCTGAAAATACCCGTCTCAAAAATTTGAAATTAAAACAAAAATACATTTCCGATTTGTAAACTAATATTCTTTCTAGACCGCTTTTGCACGGGTAGCAGAGCAATACGTCAATCACAGTCGTCATGATTTTTTCCGACATCTTCAACAATCATCGTCATATTTCATACAATTTTAAATTACACCGAATGAAAATCTATTTTTGACTTTATCGCAATAAGACAGATAGATAGACGCAGCCGGGGGACTTTGGTTTACAATTTATGTAGTGATTAACAATGAAGAAAATAAAAATGAGTCTGAACTATTATCCGTACATGTCAGTAAATTACACCACACAGTGTATTTATTTGATGACTAGAACTCTGTTTTCTACTTGTAGTCGTAGTCATAGAAAACAGAGTTCATTCCTAGAATTAATTTAGCTTAATTTTAAATTGTTATTATTATTATTTTTCTATTATTGTGTTTGATAATGTCCTTTGATAATGATATAAAAAAATATTTTTGAAGACTTTCCTGTTAATATAAGTAGGTATGTGGTATTAATATGTGTGTACAACAATGAGTACCTACCTATGTAGGTAATCTTTAGTACACTCTGATGTAATTTATGTAAGTTTTCTGCCCTTGAAACAGAGCCGTGGCTTTACAATGAATAGCAGCTACCTACTCACACATGTATCGTACACTGGCCTACAAAAACATGGCAGATCGAACATGTAAAGGGATATTACTACTATGCAAAGTTTAGATGATCACGCTTATAGTCTGTTCACATGGTTGCAATGAACTCATATTCATTGAGAATGGCAGTGGAGGAGGCAATTTCCTTGTAGATTTTATATGGGAAGACGCAACGCTGTCGTAGACAAAGAAAATATTAGGTACAGTCGCTTGCAGTTTGATGTATACATCTCATAATTTTCAGAATGATGCCACAGTACAGATGAAGATATTAGGTACAAGGTTATGTCAAAATAGCACAAGTTGTTGATTAGGTACCTACATAATTTTCTAGTTTTTTCTGACGGTAGCATTCTTCAGAAAATTGTGAAATATATCCATCTTAGTGCAGATGAGTGTTTGAAGTGACAGAACCACTTCAAGCCATCTTATTTTGTGTGTTATCTTTTTAAACCTTGCAACATTTCTCGAGGCTAAAACCTCATCGACAAAAATCTAGTTCAGCTTGCAAAGTAAACCTATATTATACTAACAAAAAGTCGTATGGAAGAGCCTTCAAATAATGGGGTCATTCATTACTGAACAATGTTGCGGACTGCATGACTACGTTGACTCATTTAAGTGCACTACAGATGATACTCGTAGGTACCTACGCATTGTGCGCTCTGCCTTTTATTTTGCTAAGCGTTTTGTTGAGGTCATCATTATTTATTTATTTATTATTTAAATGGTCTGGAGCCTCTTCCATCCACCGACTTCATGTCGTTGAAACTCGCTGGAATGGATGAAAACCCTTATCGGTACCTAGATAAAGACTATTTTATTTTACCATTATGGACGCGGGGTAACTAATACCTACCTATTAACAAATTGTGAGGTTACGAATAATCGCAACGTCTATAGTTCAAAACATCAACTAACATAAGATCAAAAATAAAAGTACCTAGTACCTAGCCAGCTAAATCCGTATCATCAAGATTAGAAACGGGAGCGACTGAAATAACTTCAAGATATTGAAGAACGTTTTAGACGTCTAGAAAAGGGAGTGCGGCTTATTCAGGTAGCTTGTAGAAAATCCTGAGATATTACAGACTTATATAACTCGCCGTCTTACTAGGTACAGAGAAAAAGTATGATGCGGTAGAAAGGCACCAAACTCGGTTTCTAATAAGTAACATGGTGGTTTCTAATAACAATTTTCATTTAATTCATAAAATTAAATGAAAATGAAAAAAAGTTTAAACCGTGAAACAAGGCAAGGTTTACATTAAGTATGAATAAAAATAACAAACATAATACAAAAGGTGGTAATTTATTTCACTGACAAATTTTAAACACGTAGGAATATCTATCAGTTTCCTAGATGAAATCCAGTAATTTTCTAGATGGAACTTTGTGACATAGATCACAGAAAAACTTTGCCGATAATAAGATATGTATGTAGTTCATTGTCTTCCATTGTTCAAATTTACCTTATCGTCAATTTTCAACAGGATGTTCCAAAACTTCTGCCACCGTTACAGTCCAAAGCAATGCAAATAACAGTAACTCTGCCCTCATATCAGCCGTGTGGCACTTCGAATCAGCTTGCGATGTAAAATGAACTTTACCGATCTGGCTTTAGATTCAATATGGAAATGGATAAGAGCAATAATATGTTTATCTCATCCTGCGATTTGTTTTTCCTTTAAGTTTCAACTTTTAGAATTAGAATTATTTATTTCAGTTAAAACAGCAAGCTTACAGTATATACCAAAATGCCTACTGTCTTAAATTAAAACTTAAATATACTCTTAGCTAATTAAATATTATACAAATGTTATCATTAAAGATGTCGACATGTTGGACCTGGTGTACATAGGCATTTAAAAGAGTGAGAGCTCTTAGCGTTGGCGCATTATGAGCGTGACAAGTTCGCGCAAACGTTCAAACTTTATACCAATGACGCGCTTTTGGCCATACTCATACAGTTACAGTTATATTACACATGTTTTTTTTTGTAGCTAAGTAATATTGTTCTACGTTGCACTGGTATTGCTTCTGTACTCATAATGTAGCATGATGCTTGTGTGAGAGCAGGCTCTGTGCGACTTGGCAACGCCGATACGGACAATTTGGGCTCTGGCCACCTAACCCGTTATTGGATTGTCATAATTTACCATAGCATGTACCTATCGGCTCTACTGCCAGCTTGCAGAATAAGCATGATAACCTGCACGCCAAATTCATTGTTACGTTGTATGTATGTGAGGATGCAAATTCTAGGAATAGCAAGACGTAATATCGTTCTGGAAATACTGTCGAACCACTCGCTTTACGAGATCCTTTATTCCTCGTACGAGTAAAATGAGCTTCCTTCCGTGGTTTTCCCACTGACCTACAATATAAAGGGCAGGCAACGCATTAGCAATGCTTCAGGTGTTGCAGATGTCAATGGGTGATGGTAACCGCTTACTATCAGGTGGGCTTGTTTACAGAAATAAACTTAAAACTAATACAAGTTAATATTTACAAAATACACAAGAAACAGTTGAGCTATCTAAAGACCGTTACAAACAATCTATAAATAGCTCAACTGATCCAGATCACTACCATTCGGAAGCGTCCCCAAGACGCTGGCGGAATTGCCACGCTGGATGGCAATGCTAATTCGCTGGGCCAAATAAGAGCCAGCTCTCGGGTCACGCTTCGCTTCGATCAGACGTCCTGATATCTTCCTGATTTTTGGCTTGTTTGCATACGTATAACAATTTTTTACAATAGTTTGTTCGTCTGTGTGTTACTGAATCTAGCGCTTAAAGAAGAGCACACAGGCTACTTTTATTCAGAGTTAGTTGAAGCCACCGGCACTCAAATTATCGCAATCGCAAAATAGAAAACCTATGTTTGGTTGTTTTCATATAATGAAACAGCTAGAGCGATATTTGCATTGCGTCACTTCAATGACCTCATGCAAGATGGGATATTTCAAATGCCTAATGCTTGTAACTTTCCACCTTGCATCGATTTCTCTCAGGGCTCTCTCAGGCCTTACATTTATAATTTCATAGGCTTTAATAATGATTTTACAACTCATTTTAACTGAAAGCCTATATTAAGCAATCGACAGAATTTGAGATTATATATTTTGTAGGTACCTATAATTTTGTGGCGAGCTACGAATGAGGGAGAGATATGATTATAGTGATACCCAGAATAAGAGGATACTATGTTTTTTTTTTAATACCTCAAAATGTTCGAGTCAGATGGGATTTGAACTCGCAACCATGTCCTAGACGCGGGCATACTCTAACTAACTAGCTGCTGAGCCACCGTCTGGGTGAAAATCATTTGGACTTCCGATCGGGTTAAAGCGCCGTAAGCGCCACCTACATGAGAAACAATCAGTTTCCGAACCTGCTCAATGACTGTTTTAGATTTAGTTCATTGACGAGAGGTGTCGCAGCTATTGCAAATGATTATTTTGTTTTTATAGTGATAACCCACACCACGATTTTTATAATATCCCAAAAAAATCAGGGATCTTTTAGCTCTTTTAAGTAAGCTCAGTGTTTCCAAGCAATCAATACCATCACTGACATGAGATCCACTAGTGTATCGCAACTATTTTCTATTATTGCGCTAAGAGAGCCGTGGGAAATACACTACACAGATACGCGGACAATACTGTCCAGCGTATAAAAAGATGACAATACACGAGTATGGAAAACCACCGACCATGTTCGGTTTACACGCGTTCACACGCCAAATGACTGCACCGCTTTGGTGTAGTGACAGAGTGCCCTATAATTTACTAAATTTCATGTTTTGTTTAACAGTTATTGCAGGCTATGAAATTCCGGTACTTACCTACCTACAGAAATAGAGTTTTAGTATGTGTTTACGTCCATCCTAACCACATTGTCTATTTGCTTTTCATGCTCTACAAACATAAATGAATGAACAAGTGTAACTTTCTTTGCGGGTTTGGCACACCTTATCGATAAACTTTTATTATCTTCAAATCTGGCCTCATAGCTCAGTTGGTAGTAACTCTGCCTTCTGCGCCAGAGGTCACGGGTTCGATTCCCACGCTGGACAAACATTTGTGTGATGAACACAGATGTTTGTTCTGTGTCTGGGTGTTAAATATTTATCTATTATGTATATCCGTCTCTGGTAGCCATAGTACAGGCTATGCCTAGTTTGGGATCAGTTGACCGTGTGTGATATGTCCGGAATATTTATTTATCTCTTAGATACATAATGATTCTCATCTAGGTAGGCTATTACCTACCTAGGTTAATATATTATTACTTAATAAATGTCTATGCTATAATCGTCATCTATTATGAGCTTTATAACATAACAAAAAAAAAAGTTAACTAATTTTTTTTTATATTTTTATATAAATAGGTACTATTTTCTACTATTTCCTTTGCCAATTCGTAAAATCGAAGTTTGAAAAATTGCATGTCCATTTGGAAGATCCTTTTTATTACTTTTTAATTGATTTTATTGAGGGTTTACTTCAGACGCAACAAGAAACCACACTTTATTGGCATACCATATTATGTAGAGGCCTGAGGCACATAAGAATACTAGTGGTATGAAATCAGATGCGAATGCAATTTTAAGCGAAGAATAGGTGTGCTACAATTGCATCTACCTAGATGGGACACGGATTCTTCGCTATTTAAACACAATATGTTCCTGACATCAAAAAGTTACCGTATTATAAGATAATTGGGTCACATTGTCATTATCGGATGAGTTTTTTTTTTTTAATTTTGGTGAAAATTCCTCATATTCATCCATATTCTTTATTGTTTCACGCTGGTAATATTTATGGTCTTAAAAATCTTTTTTCTTTTCATGAACCCCGCTGAAAACTAACTACTAACGAGCCTCAGTATTTATAAAGTAAGATTAAAACGCCAAACGATGACGTATGCAAGCAAAAGTACTAAAAATAGGTACCTAGTTCTTACATAGTTGCATGGTTTGTAGTAGTTAGGTAGGCATCTATTGTGTTTATGTGATGCTCGTGAATGAACGTAGGTAATTGCTTTGAATGATTCATTACAACAATTAGTTTCATCATCAAGGCCACAATTACAACTGTAATTTGTGCCGCGTATTACGCTATTTATTACGCTCCTGCATTGTAAAATACCAAGTTCCGTTTCATTAATTGAAAAATTAGACAAATTAAAAAATACTGGGTACTTTTGTAAGAATCGTCAACGGTCATCGACCTTCAGCAGTTCGTAAGTATAAACCCTATTCCCCATAATAAATATTACTATCACGTTCCAATCCTCCTCATCATCATCATTTCAGCCTTAAGACGTCACTGCAGAACATAGGTCTCCCCCATAGATTTCCAGCGCGACTGACCTGCACCCAAACAATCATTTGGGGGCCCATACTCGCCACGCTGGGCATGCGGGTTGGCGAGTTTCCCTTAGTCGCCTCTTACGACGTGGATGTCGTAACGTAATGGAAACTTGGGTGTAGTAATTGAGGGGCCTATTCTTCAACCGGGGCCACCAAAATATCTCCTGTCTTATGTTCGATAAATCATTTACGCCTCCGCTATATAACAGTCGCTATACGGTGTCCCCACTTGAGAAAACCAAGGGAAAACAAGCTGTGATCCGGTGACAAGTTATAGCCTAGTAGTATTGTTTGTTTTCCTAAATATGAACACCTTCCTAAACGGAGAAAAATATTGTATGTTTTTGGTTTGTATTTACTTTTTATTTGGTAGAATGTCAACAATGCAAGACAAGTGTGAGCGGTACAGTTTCACACGTCGCTTATCGCTTGTGTCGGCTAAGTTATCTCTCACGGAGTCACAGGTATGTCATGTGTGAATGGGCACAATTACCATACCTATGACGCTATACCTACGCCTCTGCAACTCTAGGTTTGACCTGTACTTAGGAGAGAACGAAACGAACGAATGGGGGCTGGAACAGTTAAGACGGAGTGAGATGTGTACTGCACAATCTAAAGACCTTCTCAACTTAAATGGGCTAGTTGATGCAAACAAGTGACTCTAAATTCCTATTTACAAGAAAATGTAAAAAAAAATATCATTAGAATAGCGAAAGCGGGACAATTATTATCCTCTTTTACATAGACCTCGAGAGTAAATATTTACAGATCATGCAAATATTTGTCCCACAGCAGTTATCGAAACCACACTCCCTTGCGGTCGTCAAAAGAGTGAGATTGACATAATACGCAATTTCATATATCATATTCATAATTCGCAACGGTCCTCAGCTCATGTTTAATAAAACCTTGTAAAAATACAGAGACAGTTCCATTATTTAGATGAAGCCCCGGTATATTAAAGTGTTTATGTAAATGAAATAAGTTGTCGCCAGGCTCCTGATTACAAAGAGAAGTTGGAGTAGTTTTCTTTAACGTTTAAACGCAATTACGTTGGGTTCATTCAGCCAGCCCTCTAGCTAAGCTGCAATTCAAGCGTTTACGAACAGATGACCCACAGATAAAGTTAGAAATAGATAAATATGTATAAAAACCTTTAGTGCACGCACATAACCATGTTTCACAACCAGATGGTACGAGGATTTTTTTGTTATACCGGGTTGCGAACCAACTAAAAATATATATATTTTTTTAATATTTTTCTGTTTCACAACCGGGTTACCAAACAAGAAAATATTTCATTGAATCCTTTTTTGTTTCAGAACCGGGTTGAAAATCAAGAAAATTAGTTTTTTTCATTTTTTGGTTTTTGTTAGAACGGTTAGACCTTTTAGAAATACACAAGCTAAAAGTTGCGCAACTGGCTATGAAGAGAGCTATGCTTGGCATACTAGTATAGTATTATGTTATCTGTGGCTCGGCGTTTCACTGCGTGATAAAATCCGAAATGAGGAAACCTGTAGAAGAACCAAGGTTACCGACATAGCTCTCAGAATTAGCAGTTGAAGTAGCAGTGGCCAGGCGATATAGTTTGCAGAACCGACAACAATTGGGGAATAAAGGTTCTCGTGTGGCGACCACCAACCGCGGCGCGGTTTTTTGGAAGGCCGCTTCACCCCTTCCTGATTGACGGACGACGTTGATAAAGTTGCAAGAAGTCGGTGGATGGAAAAGGCTCAAGACCGTTCGTCATGGAACTCTTTGAGATCCTATTTCCATCAGAATCAACCTTTCAGATTACAATATCAGTTACGATTGTCAATTTTGTACTTTCAAACATTACAATACATTCCAGGCAATCAACATCCTCACAAATCAAATATATATATGTCGCTTCGACCATAATATTTACCTAAATCTTAAAACACTTATTCCTTTAGGAAAATTCCAACAAAATCTGCATTCTAATCCATTTATGTAAAGCCAGCTTGAATCTCGTTTTATTCAATCCGCCAGGGCCGTGGCAAGGGGGTGAATGATGGGATTCAAGCCACCCCTAAAACCTTTGAAACTTAAACTTTATCTAACGCGTCTAGGATTCAGTCCTGCCGATATAACAAAGCTACTCAAAATACTCTATTGGCTGTTAATTCGTAAACCGGACACAATTAAAAATCTCTATGAATGTAAAAAAAAGAGTTCATTTGTTTTGCGATTTCCGCTCTCTTGCCTAGTTGCGCGAGCGCTATTCTGGCATTGGTCTGAGTTAGAAGAGCAAAATTTAGGTAATGTCTGTCTCTTAATCGGAGTAAGTACCTACTCGCATATCAGTCTTAAAAAAAGCAACCCTAAATGTTAGGACTATTTGGAAAACTAAAAATATCATCATTTTCATCATCATTTCAGCCGTTCGACGACCACTGCTGAACATGGCCCCCCCACAGATAGAGCATCAGCAAATAACTTATCATGTAAGTGTAAGATTTTTAGTAGTTCCAGAGATTCCCCGCTAAATACAAACAAACAAACAAATTTTACCTCTTTATAATATTAATGTAGATTATAATAGGTCATCACGTCATTTCAGCCGTCCGACGTCCACTGCTGAACATGGACAGAGTAAATTCCTTATGTGGGGGGATTTGCCCATACCACCCTGGGCATGCGGGTTGGCGAGCGCAGTTAGAGCTATCTGTTGTTAAAATGAGGGACGCTGCTGCCCATCCCCTAGCTTTTTTCCCTTTGCCACCGACATCCGTGGATAGGTAGATATAGAGGGGCCTATTCTTCAGCCGGGGCCACCACGGCCAGTAAAAATATAATGTTCGAAGAAGTTTAAAAGGGTTGTCTACAGCTTAAAAACCCCTTATAACCACCCCTATCTGAAACTCTGGCTACGGGACTGCAGCTCGCGGAATAGAAAACATATAAAAAGTGCTTTTCTTTCTTCTGATTTGTAATGAAATTAAAACTTGTAGCCGATGGGGAAGTTGTGAGCTATATGTATTTGGGAATATTAAGCTTGAGTTGCTTAAAAACAGGACCGTTATAATTAGGTCTTATTTTAGCTCAAAAGAAGCATTCATTTGTTTCCTAATCACCGCTCTTTACGATTTAAGAGGTGCAAGAGACACTCATGCAGAAATCAGTAAATTCCATCATTCATGAACAACGAATGATCTACATACGATTCATCTCCATTAGTAAATCAATCCCCACTTTACACGAACGTTCGCCATCGGTCAGGTTAAACCATTCTGACTGAGTGTGTAATGGACCCCTTAGACGCAGCACACGTCAATTATTTCCTGATCGTAAGTCACTCACTGCTAGGTATACAATACAACGTGTTCTAAGCTAAAGAATATTAGCGTTTGTTTTAAATCTGCTGTTTTTGGACTTGTTACAAGTTCGACATCAAGATTGCTAACCTTATTATGAAACAATGTGTATAGCGGTGGTCTTATGACGACATCTGCTTCTTAAAAAGCCAAGACTTTAAATGGTGATCAGATTTCTACATTATCAATTATACTAGTTTTCTATCAGAAAGAGTGATATCGATACCCTTGAACTTTGCACTTTGTGGGAAATTGTTTTATCGGCTTTATTTAGGAACATATCTGATAGAAAACCTCTTATGGGAGGTATTTCTTAGGCCCATTATTCACTTAAATTGAGTAGATTGGGCCTTATTATTGGCCATAGGTTAAAAATATTTATGTCAAACCACTCCCTGCATCGTTGCAGGATGCAGGGTCGCCAGGTCGAGGGTTAAAGTCTTCCTTTATTAAAGTTTCATTTCATCCACACACTTAAAGGACAATTTCGTTAAATACAGTCTCAACGAGACAATTCATGCTGGAAGCAGCCCCTGTTCAAAGGCAGAGGGGGGAGTGGGGGCAGGAAGGACACTTTGAATTATAGCCGCGGTCTGCCCCCGCCACTTATCTCTGCATAATGACACAGGATCGGGTTACATTGTTCAGACATTAGCGTCTACAGTTTGACAGGCTGTATGTTAGGTTATCAAAATAATTAAAAAACTTATTGTGATCAACAGGGCATACATTTTTTAGATTTCTGTTTGTGCCTGAAACCTAACCTAACAATGATTCATAGCGAATTTTAGGAGTACCTAAGGCACGGAATCTGGAAGATCTTACCTAAATCTAATCATAAAATGTTTTCTATGACTTTTTCTTCAAGGTGATTTATGGCATGTATACCATCCAGAATGATTCTATCAACCAAAAGAAAGAATATTACCAAAAAAAAATGACAACTTATTCAACTTTTTTCAGTTTTTTTTTCCAAACTTTCTCGATTTTTTTTTTTTTTTTTCGTTTCTAAACTAAACGTACGACACAAACTGTCGAAACAATTTTGTACGAACGTACAACAATCTTCGACTGATTTGACCGCTTAGCAACTGCTTTTTGCAATGAGTTTTTTTAGTAGTCGAATTACAATCGGCAATAAATTTTGTCCTATTATAAAAATTTATTGCCAATTGGGTGTAGAATGTTGCCTCTTTCAGGATATCATACATATTATGAATCACCTTTTATAGGAAACTTCTACAATTTGGAAGTTTTAGAAGTTCAATTTACTTCCACAGTGACAAAATAAAACAATATTTATTAACGAAGTGATAACAAAGCAACTAAACTTATTTCCCTAAGTGTATCCATTTAAACTTTGCGTTTCTTTCAGCAGAGCTAACCGAATTAAGAAATGTTGGAGCTCATTTCTCAAAAGCAATTTTATAGAGGGAGTCAATTTAAGAAGGGAATTAACTTCGTTTTATTCTAAAAACAGGCGAGAACTATTTCTCCGAAGATTTATTTGTTTCATGAATGGAAAATGATGATTTATGTCAATGACAAAAATTATCACGAATTTATCTTCGGTGAATTATTTACCCATAGATAATTTTCATCGAAACTACTATCAAAGAATCGAACAAATTGGTGTTGTCTAAGGTTGTAAATACGCAATTTATGTAATAAGTAATAGCACAAAATTCCTAAGCGTATCCTACGTTTATTGCAAAGCTTCGCTTGATAATAGGTAATTTCGAACGCATGTTCAACTAGCGAAATAATTTAAAGCTGTAGAAATGAATGTCTCCAGTGTAGTTATTTTGTCTCCTGCCTGACCTACGCACCGTAAAATTATGCTTCGCACCTACACTAGGGTTATCTACTAAGTTAGGTTTTTGAAATCTTTGACACAGGGAATCCTAGTGTGGGGTCAGGACTATGTATGTGGCTGTTGGGTGTTATTTATTTATGTATTATTCGTAAAAGAGTCTTAGCTAGAACAAGGAATGTGGATTTAAACTTTTGACAAATCTGTTTTTTTACCACCTTACCGAAATAAAGAATGCCCTTGTAAAAGAAAGGTGTTGGAATTGGCCTAAGAAGTTGGAAAATTTATTTAACTTTGCCATGTTTCTTTTCAATACAAGGAAAATAAGGCAACATTTTCCTGGCTTTATTTTCCACAAGTTCATAGGCAACCCTCGCTCTATTTCCCGTCCTTGTCCTACAGCAGCACGTCACGTCACGCGTGCTGGTTTTTAGACTTGAGTGCGCCCGAACGGATGCATACAAAATAACCCAGCAGATTCCAAGAGTTCACTCCCCCTTCACGAATCTACCCAACTGACTCGCATCACAACCGTCCGGGTAATACATAACAAGACAAGTGCTCCAAGTTTACCTTGTTATGCTAACAGCGTTGATTTGTTCTTGTTTTATTTTACTGTCAACAAAATCAAGAGACGTAACAATGAATGAACGAGACGCCAAACATTACAAAGAGTCATTGCCAATGTACGGAACTTTTTATCATACTTATTAAAGCCCCACTGCCTGGAAAAAGAAGCTACCACTCTGATGAGACTGATAATGTGTCTAGTTTGAATAATTTTACCGAAGCATTTTAAAGTTATAATCATACTCAGAAACAAGTTATGTTTAAATAAATCTACATTATTACTGAGTCGCTTGTATCGGATTGAATCCCTCCAGCGTGTGAAACTAGCAATTAACTGGCAGTATTTTTGCAATCATCATTTGTATACATTGATCATTAAAATGAAAGAGCGCTACTTTACCAACTGGTACTATTACTGGATACATTTTAGATTTGTAACCTGTACCTACATTAATGACTCCTCTCATCAAGTGTCTACTTCAAAAGCTCATCTCTATAATAACTAAGTAAACTGTCGATGTGCGCTTCCAATCGCCTCAACTTTTTTATATAAATGTGCTGCTGGGTTGCTATCTTTTTTTAGCCAGTTTAAAGACAAGACAATAGAATGTAAGATGATTCATCGAGCATCGATATTGTATCGAAACCCCATACGATACCCAAATACAAAAATGTCCTCTGATTAGCGAGTGAGGCGCCAACTGGCACGGCCGGTGCCCGCGCCCGCCAAACTGCCCGACTCAGCACGCCTCAATGAGCTGATTGTCCAATTAACTCCATTCATACATATGTCCGCCGATAAAACCGCACGCTAAGAGCCTTCCCCAGCCTAATACGCCATTCGCACAGCTAAACTTTTAAAAGCGTTGAACTTTATTGGCGTTGTCGTGGGTTCGAGAGCATTGATGTTAGTTCTAATGGAAGTTTACTATTACTAGAGGGATTACTGGAAGTTATCAGTGACGCGATTAGAACTGCTACAACTTTTACCATTCAATTTATGAACTCGAATTTGGGGCAAATTGGTGAGTTAAAGCAAAATTTAAAATGAATTTCCCGAATCGAGAGCGAGGGGGGCGCAGAGCGATGAAAACAATGATAAGAATTGTTGCAATGTGTAGTATAAATATAACTTAGACTAGGAGCATCTCAATTTCATGTACAAGCATCTTCCAAACTCCGAAGTAAGACAGACAGGTAGTAAAAGCAAGCGCGAGTTTTCCAGAACTCGCGCAATAGAAAAATAAAGTCTTATCTGAATTTAAAGCAGAACACAAAAAGTTGCATCGTGACTTTGATGTTCCAACTGACGTTTTGTTTGACAAAATATTTTCAGAGGCTGCTATTTATACAGGCGGTTGCGTAAAATAGTTTAAATAATTCAAACGTGCCGTTACGTTATGATGTGACAAGCCCATTAGCAAAGCGGAGCAGAATGCATTTCAATTAATAGTGAGTGTTGCTGTGAATTTATAGCGATAATAAGCATTAATAGACTGCTTGAATTCCCTCGTAGTGCAATCGAATCGAATGCAAATGTAAAATGTACTTGTGAAATTTTGGCTAGTCAAATGTCGAGCTACGCTTTCGCCTCTGCTTGCCAAAAAACATAGTCAAAAATATTCAAAGTTAGTTAGTAGATTATCGATCGCGCAAAAAACTTGTTTTGTAGGTACCAACTGGTTTGGAGAAAATATTACCTCCAATTTCCTTAGCGCGTAGTGTACCTATACCTACCTAGCAATTAATATCGGAAAGGTTTCTAATTAACTGAAATAGGCATGTGTGTGCGTAAAAAGGTTCAGAATAATTTGATCGCAAGGTAATTACTATGACAATGTCAGCTTAATTATAGGCTAAAGTAGAGTTTAAATTATTAACCAGCAGGGTTTCTGGGGGCAGTACCGTTATAGCAGAGCTAACGTTATATTACGGCCTTTATCTTAGTCTTATTCATCGTAGTCGCAGTGCTAACTTATTCACAAAAGTGAGAAAAACGCTACGAAAATTAAATAGAAATAACTTTACTTCAGCCATCTTTGATGTGAATTGTTTGTAAATAAACTGCAAATAATCTGAAATTGTCTTGATTTTTTTACAGAATTCATATCAATTTATTATGAAGTGATCACGAACAAATGCAAATTATATCGAATAACTGAACTGACTGATTCAGTTTCATGAAACTGAAACTGAATAAAAAACTGAACCCTGGGAAATACGATAATTTTTACCACGCCACCATAATTTATGGCTTCCACGCCATCATAAGAAAGAGTTGTGCATCGCTCCTGAAGCGCCTGCGTGGCAGCCCCAACACCATTCTAAGCACATTGGCGGATAGGTGGGACTCTCCGTTTATGGGGCGTTGGATGGGCCTGCATGCTTCCCTTTTTTAAAAGCGCTGCCCAGCCAGTGATGGTCCCTCCGGTCCGCGTGTTTTTGTCCGTCTGTCCTAAAATATATATTTTTAATTTTTATGAATATGTTTGACATTTATTTTGTGATTTTGACTTTTGTTTTTATTGTGTACTAGCGTACGCCCGTGGCTTTGCTCGCGTGGTTTCTTGATAAAAAGTGGCAGTTTTGAAAAACCCTTAAATACGTATTTCATTATTTGACTTTATGAGTATTTGTACCAAGTTTCAGATAAATCTCTCCATACTTTAAGATTCTCCCATACAAACATTTACATCTCATTACACCCTTTTAAGGGGTAGTTTTTAAAATCTAAAAATACAGTTTTTCCTTATTTCTATCATTCATTATTTTTAGTTAGTTTCAAATCTGTAGGTTCAAGGAATACAATTTCTCATACAAACGTTTTAACCCCTTTTTACCCTCTTAGGAGCTGATATTTTGAAAATCCCTCCTTAGTGGTCGTGTTTGGCATATAAGGCAGCTACTGTTCAAATTTCAGCTTTATAGCTTCAGCGGTTTGGGCTGTGCGTTGATCGTGGAATCAGGCCTTGTTCTTTTATATATACAGGTTTTGATTATGTTGTCCCACTTAAATTTAGTACCTATGTGTTTTTAAATGATGAAAAAACAATTTTTATTTATTTATTTATAATGAATTCTCTAAGACAATTTATTAAACTAGAAGAAAAGTTTTGTTACTCGGAACCTGATAAACAAATGCAAAAAGTTTGATCTTGTTGTGTTCCTTTCGTGACCTTTCGAGACATTATAGAAGATTAATCTTTTACGTTCATTACGAATAAACTGAAAGTTTAAAGTGTGAACTGAATGGGAAGTCGTTCCATTAAAACTAGTGGCTCGCCCCAAACTGAGATATCGCGATGCCTGTTAAAAAGTTAATGCTTCTATGATCGTTGAGGCACAAATAAGATAAACTCTGAAAGATAAACTAAATCCCATGCAGATCGGATTGACGGTTGGAAAGTTGCTCTAACAAATGAACATACGAACATACAACGTCGAATCGCCCAAGTTGTTTGAGAGAAATGATAGAAACTAATTTAAACAATAATAATGGCAAGTCCTATCGCTGAAAGCGATCTCTCCAAACATTTTTATGTTGGATCATTGGGTATGGTAGAGGAAGAATTCATTGAAAATTAGTATTTCACAAACTAAAATGCTCGGTAGTATTAAATTGGCCTCAAATAATCTAATCGTATTATATAACTGTACATGAAATACATCTTTCTGAAACCAAAATCATGAAAATCGTCAATTCAATACCTGCAATTATTTTGAATGTTCTGGAGTGCGAAACTATCAAGAAAATCTCTAAATCCCACGTTTATGAAATTTCTTCTCTTCTCCCCTCCCATAGAAATCCAACATGATGCTCGCACGTCCTCAAGGCAGTAAAAGAACCGTTTACATTTTTCACCGTGCTAATTTTATTTGACTCGTCTTGAATATATTATGTCCTATTATTACGCCCTCCAACCGCTTAAAGCTAACAATGAGATTTTTTTCCCTGTTTAAATTGTTAAAATTTCCGAGAAAAATGCCAAAAATCTGATATAATTCTCCGTGTTATTGCTCATTAAGATTATTCTTAATTTTCTTTCGTTTTAATTTTAGATGTTTCTGTGATGATAACTGTTGCAGCGTTGTTTTGGAAGATAATTTTTGAAACACTTATCACAATGTCTATCATTATTTCGTGAAATTACTCTGTTAACTCCTCTCACACTGACATTAGGCTGAGTTTAAGAAAATCAAAATATTTTAACCGAAATATATAGCCATTGGCACGTTCACGAGCCCGAGCAGTGAGCGAGAGAAGTCAGCAGTGCTGAGCCAAATTCTTATCAAACACAGTCACTTGTGAGATTCCGAGCTCTCAACGGTCTTTCGTAATACATCAAAGATTCACACAATCTCACCTAATCTATGAACAAACTTCAGAATCAAATCAAGATAGCTAACCATTACCTTAATACAATGGCGCTCGTATTGTATCAACAGATACCAACGTTTGTCGTAAAGTTACTTACAGCACAAATTGAATGAAAAGTTTTGTAATTCACGTGTTGGTGCGTCCGTCGTTTGTGTTCACTTGTTTTCTTCACTTCTCTATTTCTAGGTATTGCTGTATTGGTAAGCCGTGGTGGCCCCGGATGAAGAACAGGCCTTCATTGCTACCCGTGGATGTCGTAAGGGGCGCCTCAGGGATAAAAAGCTAGGGTATACATGGTGATTCATAATATGTATTACATCCCGAAAGGGGCTTATTCAACAGACGATTGGCAATAAAGTTTGTTCCACGACTTTTGAAAATTCGTCATTTTTCATTGAAAAAACTCTATTCAAAAATCTGCTGTTTCGGGGTCAAATCAGGTCAAACTCAATGAATCAGCTGTATTTTTTAGGTAGCAATATTGATTCCGAACTTCTTGTACGTTTAGTTATTAGTCCTAAAAATGATAAAAATTAAAAAATTGCTAATTTAAGAAAGTTTGCGAAACAAAAATTAATAAAATAAAATGAAAATATTGATGTTTTATTTCGCTAATACTATTTCTTTTTGTTGATAGAATAACCCCCTTTCGAGATATTTTTATAATTGGTATACATGAATCACCTTGTAGATAGGCAGAAGCGTTCCCTATCAACGATAGCTTTATCTGTGCTTATCTATGGGCCAATCCCCCCAAATATTTTTTTGAGTTTGGAAGCAGGCCGTACAAGAACGGTCTATCTATGGCGGATAATTAAATCTGTGTTCAGTAGGTGACGTCCTACGGCTGAAATGATATGATGATGGTGACCTAGATATTAAGGCTCCGGTACATCGACTACCTGTGAGTTAACTGCAGCTACTGCGATGGTAAAATGGAAATCAACAAGACAGTCTCACCGCAAATCGACCGCATTTTGCTTGTCGTTTAACCGTAGTCCCCAAAATACCATTATTTGGCTTGCTTGTGTCATTGGTTTTTCCTTGATAATCCTGGGCCATTGACATTACATAAGATCAATGACCAGATTGAGGTGTAATGGCCAGTGTTGTTCACATATCTTCCAAATGGGACATGCCCGTGTCTTCACGATGTTTTTTCCTCACAGTTTGAAACACTAGTAAAAAAGCCATAAATTTTACGAATAGAAAATGAACACTTTGGATCGCAAAATGAGGTGAAGGCGAGGTCACTACCATCAGTGATCGAATCTGCTACATGGATAATTTCAATTGCAAGCTCAAATAATCGTCTGCCCCGTGAAACATAATCCCTATTAAGCATTTCAACTTACTTTTCTTCCAAGACATCAGGTGTAACAGAGTCAAAAAACTTCTTGTGCAATTTATTGCATAATTCTACCTGAAACAAGATGGAAATGTATTAGTACTTTCAAGGAAACTTAATATAGAATGAAATGACTTTAAAATTTTCTCAATTTACTTATTCTAGGAAGGAAATTTTCTTAAAGCGGTAAGTAGGTATTTACGATACCTACTTTAAACTTTGTATGTTTAAATGTTTGTGGTTGAATCACGCCGTAACGGCTCAAATAATTAATAGTTATTAATAAATATTTAGTGCGACAAATAAATATTCGACTTATTATAACATTTAAAATTAAAGGTGACAAAACTTTATGAACAGAAAAATAATTACTATTATTACACAAATATTATTATACAAAGCCTGTCATTAACTTCGATGTTTATTACCAATGCACTGTTTCATAAAATAAAGCAAAAGATGAAGAACCAATTCAAAAGTCATCTGCTATTCTGAATCGGACAAATTGAGCAGCAAAAATATTGCCAACTTTTCATTACCCGAGTACTAATTCAGAACATGAATGATGGCGGATCGTAACTGGAAGCTGAATTCCAGTTGGCCCGAAACAATCCTGGCCAATAATAGCATGCTTCGATCGGCCAGGTATAGCTCCGACGACCCCGTTACCAAGTCTACCTGTCTGAATGCAACTTTAATGGAGGCGCCGTGTCATTTGTTATCAAATATAAAACCAGCTGACTCCGCGACACGTCCAGAATAACCGGATCCCGCTTAGCACAATTTGGACTAACGAATTTCCAAATGGTGCTATCAGGGAATAATTGATGATTTTAATCTGGAACAGGTTTGAGAGGTCCTCAGAAGGGCCAATGACGGAGGGATTCGTGTGCGCCTCGTAAAGGCTCCTTTCGCGTACACGTGTATCTGCCTTCTAATTCTTAGGTTCTAGTTCTTAGATGCTGGTTTCCTCATTATATTTTCTTAACCATTTGAATCCACGTTTAAAGGGCACTTGATATAGATACCATGTAAATATATCCTTGCATCAAGTCAGAACAGCGGTCAGTTACAGCAAGTCAATTTTGAGTTTGACATCTGTACGCATGCGATACAGCTTATCAATAGCACAAGACGTAAGGATCAAATGAAATTAATTTTAGGTTTCACGTCGCTTGAACGCGAATTGAAAGTATAATACTATTTTATTATTTATAAAAGCGTAAATCGCATGTCGTTTTTCCCGATTGGAAAATTCACTGGCCCGAAATTCGAACCCACCTACGACGGGATAGCGGGTCTTCACCACGACGCTACCAGTGCCTTTGAAATGGAACGATTATACACGGAGTGGAATAATTCTTGAATTAATATGGTGGCTTTATACAAATGTGACATGGGGAGCGTGCAACGCAGGGTGAGGCGATAGCGTATAAAACCTCCAGCGGGTTATCGGGCCGCGCACGCCGCCGCCTGAGCCAAAGGCTGTGAAGCCATACACTTTCGAGGAAATATACAATTTTATTACATTTCCGCTTTACACTTGAACAGTCAGTCGCCTGTGGACTGTAAATGCACGTCTAGGAGGCAATGCACTGTGAATGATTATCTTAGTTCGATGGCTTTCTCAGGCAATAGAACTATGAATCAAACAAATCGTAAGTAGATCCAACAGAAATATCGCATTGCAGTAACTAGCGGTTGGTACGCCTAATCTGTAATGACCAAATATTTTTTGTAATTCTAAAGTGATAACCAATACTTACGAGTTGTAGTAACTTTCTCAGTAATTCAAAGTATCAAAACTAAAAAGAAGATTCTCTTGCATCTTTTACAACGATTAAAAAGGCGGAATACCTACACCAGACGTAGGTACCTACACCCACTTAAACTGTCTGACAAAATAACTGCGTTGATATAATTTCCTTGAGCTAGAGGTTGATAATTACTTTATAAGCAACTTCTATGAAAAGTCAAAAGGACAAAACTCTTTGGAGTCCATTTTGCTCACTCGGGATGAACTGGCCAATCATACTTTTGATTAAAAAACAAAAGTATAACAAAATCATCCAGATAAAATATTTCTGCAAGTCGTGAATCCAAGAGATGATGCATTTTTAAGTTTTACGGGTCTCGTAGGAATGCATCAGGTGTAAAACTAATAAGGGATCACCTTCCCAACATAGAAGTAAAAAAAAACCATCAACATCTGATAAGTCTACTTTTTTTTCTTTTAAGTCTCACCTAGTTCGATCGACACCACACTGAAGCTTTAAATTCCATTTTGTGAAAAAGGATCATCGAAAAAAATAAGAGGCACTAAGCCGTGTTTGTTGCTTGATTCTTCTAGGCTTGGTCGCGAGGAACCTAGTTTCTGAGACGTTTCAAAGTGATAGGTTAGTGATAGGTTTCAAGTTCTAGGAGCCTTTTACTTTGACAAAATTTGACTTTGACTTGAGTCGTTACCGAGCAATCATTTATTTATTATTTATTTATTTATTAAGATAACAACATCATAACAGGTTTTTTTATTAAGCCCTAAGGCGATGTTATATCTAGGTACCTACTTAACTTAATTTATTAACAATACTAATTATTATATTTTGTCTCAATGACAAGCTGTGCCATTTCCATGGCTTTCGGCAGGTTTTGGTAAAACACATCTACACTGTTTTGGGACAGAATATTGAGTAAATAGATAGCGAGTGACACGGTCATGAGTACATACATAGAAAAAAAACAGAAGTCGGTTACAAAAAATCGCTTAGGAAACATAAACAGCACTTGTCTCGTATCTCAACGCGGCCATCTCATCTAGAGCGCGGCGACTCGACGAGCTCACATTTCTTAAGAAGTTGTTCGACAATATAAACAACGCCTGCGGTGTTTACCTTAAGTCTCAATCAGCGGTAGTATTTCCAACGTAGAACTTCTTGTGTCATATCTAGCACATTTCACCTTGTTTTGCGTTCAAAATGAAATCCAACAAAGCACTTTCGAGAAATCTTTCGACAAATTTTTCTTTTTAATGAAATCGTTTTATTTTTATTTTTAATAAACTGAAACTATTTAGCGTTCAAAATTAAATCCTATTTTAGTGCTAATTTCTTATACAAGGTGATTCATAACATTGAACAATGCAAAATGGGCGTGTTCTACTCCCAATTGGCAATAGTTTATTTATTTATTTATTATAGTTTATTTCACAGAACGGCACGTAAGTATACTTTAACACAACGCAATAAGCTTGTTGTGCCCACGCAGACATCACAGGCCCCATGGCTAGCCTGCGCGTCCTGAGCGCATATATGCTCTTGCTTTGGTGATTAGCAAATCTTGGTGCAACAAGTGTAGATTGTGATGCAAGGGCAGCCGCAGCCACCGCAGCAACCTCCGCAGGGTCCGCAACACATCTTGAGTTTTTGAAATTGAAGGAGTACTACTAGAGATCAAATAAGAATCGGTCGAAAAGATCGAGAAATAATTGCGAAAAGAAATAAAGTTTGTTCTACTATTTTCTAATATTCTACATTTTTTTATTGAAAAATCAGATGTGGGGTGAAGTCAGTTCAAACTCAATTATGTTGGCAACACAGACTCTGACTGACTGAGAGATTCGACTAACTTCACAACATTTGTATATGCGGTATGTAAACCGATAAATGAGTCAATTATTACTACTTATACGAAGAAGCGGCCGCGGAGAGATATGGGGCAGATCGGATTGTTAGAATGGGGTCGCTCCGTTTCATCTCATTCATCATGGCATGAAATTATGAAATTATTCAGCAGGATAGCGATAATGCGAAGTTTTTATTACGCGATTAACCTTTAACAAGTTGAGGTATTCCATCAAAAGTGTTTAGGTATATATTGATACAGGGAGAGCTAATGTAGAGTTGCGAAATATGATTTTGTAAAGTGGGATGACCCAAAGAGTAGGTAATTTTTTTGACATTTTACGTGATACAACCTTCCTGCAAATGCGCTGGATTTAGTTTTAATCCTAAATTTAGTATTTTATCCTGTATATCATTTGTGGCGTTTATCTTATCTTTACGTATAGTTTTAAGAAGTAGTACCTACACTTATGCTTTTGAAGTGAATTGTGTCTTACAAGTCTTACATGTGCTTTATCTTATCTTTACGTATAGTTTTAAGAAGTAGTACCTACACTTATGCTTTTGAAGTGAGTTGTATCTTACAAGTCTTACATGTGCTTTATCTTATCTTTACGTATAGTTTTAAGAAGTAGTACCTACACTTATGCTTTTGAAGTGAGTTGTATCTTACAAGTCTTACATGTGCTTTATCTTATCTTTACGTATAGTTTTAAGAAGTAGTACCTACACTTATGCTTTTGAAGTGAGTTGTATCTTACAAGTCTTACATGTGCTTTATCTTATCTTTACGTATAGTTTTAAGAAGTAGTACCTACACTTATGCTTTTGAAGTGAGTTGTGTCTTACAAGTCTTACATGTGCTTTATCTTATCTTTACGTATAGTTTTAAGAAGTAGTACCTACACTTATGCTTTTGAAGTGAATTGTGTCTTACAAGTCTTACATGTGCTTGTGTCCACAGCTTTACTCGCGTGCTACCTACATAAAAAGCCTTTAATAAAGGCTGTTTTAGAGCTATTTAAGTCTATAGAGCTATTTAAGTATATATATTAAGATACCTAAGCTAATTATAAACTGTATGTCGATATAATTTGTCAAGGATCCATTCTCTGCTTTGTCAAGGATCCGGGCAGTAGACACAATAGAAAAAGATACCTACTATTTAGCTTTTTATTTGGTGGTTAGCTACTCATTAGACTTTTTATCTTTATGCTAAATAAACGATTAATATATTCTATTCAATTCAAAGTTTTATCGAAATCAGTTGAGCGGTTACGGTTACATCCAAACATACAACAGCCTCACAATCTTTCGTATTTATAGTATTAGTAGGATTCATTTCAAAATGTGCTTGTATTTTAGAATAGATTCATTCCCCATAAACTCAATTCTAGTTTATTCCTTCTAATGGATCTATTTTCGTACATAAGTGCGCTCCACAGTTTCGTTACCGCAACGTTACGTCACAGCAGCACTTATTCCGTGACTATCGTCAGTAAAAAGATATCTTGTGCCCCGAAGGAGACATACCTATTTTCATTACAGAAAGTAGATCGTAACGTACGGATTTTATTTCTCGTCTACAACAAGAATGACATCATCAATAAAGATTTAGTTAGATCTAAGTTTACATGAACTTGTCTGGATTATAAGTTCAGGCTCCCGATATATAGCACGCGCGGCTTTCTCGCTCTTGATTGGAGCAGTCCGCCTGGAGAGGTACCTCCGCGTTACAGAAGATTGCAGCGAAATAACATTATTTCTTTCAAATAGTTTGTGTAAGGATGCCAGAGCTCTTGTGCTTGCACACGTTGGCGACCCCGAACCCCCTCCCCTTAGGGAGGGGGTTCGGGGTCGCCAACGTGTGCATGATGCCTCTGGTATTGCAAGCGTCCATAGGCTACGGTAACCACTTACCAACAGGTGGTCCGTAAGCTTGTTTGCTTCCTAAGTTGTATAGAAAAAAAGACTTCCCTTTGATGCTGTTTTTGTAGTTTCTCTGCAAGACGACAAAAAACCTCTAAATTTTTTTTCACAGTATAAAATCAAAGAAGTTGTTAAAGTTTATCTAAAACTCCACAGAGCAAACAAGATAAGTGTGAGACGGGGTAACTATCATTACATTTACATGTGTGCTTATCAGATCGTTTAGTCACACACGAAATCTTTTTGTGTGTGAAACTAAACAGGTCAATGTACCAGGTTGATAAAATTTTGTGGTATATTCCTACGA
Source organism: Anticlea derivata (assembly GCA_947579855.1). Lineage (NCBI taxonomy): Eukaryota > Metazoa > Arthropoda > Insecta > Lepidoptera > Geometridae > Anticlea > Anticlea derivata. The sequence continues at coordinate 5,315,770 of OX388260.1, forward strand.
CAGTGATCGATTGTTCAGAATACTTTAACTTACGCAAACATCTTTGCACGAAGCTGTATTTTGAAAATTCTACGGTTACCTGCAACGTCATGGAAGACGGATCGAGAAGACATAATTTCAAAATACGAAATCTCCTCTTATCCAAATCGGTCAAAGAATGGCAATGAACAACGTCGTCGTGACGTTGAATAGGTACCATACGAAGAGGCGTTCAAGGGTAAGAAAATACTGGAATTTCAATCCCGTTTATGAGTTTTACTGAGTTTTTACTAAGTATCTTTATTGAATATCTCTCAAACAACCTGGACGGTTTGGCGTTGTAAGTGTGTTTGTTTATTTGTTTACTCAACCGCTTTACATAACTCGAACCGTCAATTCGATCTGCATGCAATTTAGTAGGTTGTACTTTCAAAATGTGGGTTTTATTCTCAAAACTCGCTTGTAGGAATATGAGTAAAATTGGCCAAGGGGTTGTTAAGATATAGAGGTCTAATGATACCTCTACCATTCGTAAAGACAGTACATGTCATTTAAGCAAAATCTTCCGCAACAGTCATGCCTAATCAAACTAATCGCAATAAGCCTGAGAAGCGTCACAAGGATACACTAATTTGCTTCATCCCGTCCATTTGACCAGCACTAGGCACTTAGATCTACTAAGATGTCACAGGACTGATGCAGAGCATTCGGAAACCACGCATTTAACTATGCATCGTAATACGACATACTACAAGGTAACTCATAACATGATATGCTATCCCGAAAGAAGTAAAATTTACAACCAATCGGCAATAAAGTTTGTCTACGACTTTTAGAAATTCAACATTTGAAATTAAAATAACGCAAAAATCTGCTTTTTTGGGGCCAGATCAGTTCAAACTCATATATTACTCAGCTGTTTTTATCTTGTTGTTTTTATCTTGATTTCGAACTTCTCGTACGTTTAATAATTACATAATAAAAAGATAATAAAAACAGCTAATACTAAAAAAAATATCTGTTTGTTGATAGAATAAGCCCCTTTCAGGATGCTGTACACATTATGAATCAACTTGTATAAGCTCAGTAGGCTTGGTAATCCATGCACGTGTACTGGTTGTATTAGCAAAGCCTATAGGGTCTATAATACTACATATAATATTACCTAGGTACCTAACCTACTAAATGTTATAGGTATGCGATATTGATACTAATGCGATGTGTACTAACTGTAGCAGGATTTCCTGTTACCTGGTTTTACGATTGAATGAAGTAATAAAGTATGGGAAGAAAGTATTGGTTTCGATGCCGAGTTATAATTATTTTGTTTTCTTTACATCAAATCAGTAGCTACATTAGTAACTCTTGTTGAATTGAAATGCGACCAAGTGATTTATTTTGATGGTTGGAGTAAAAACAACGTAAAGCTTTCAAAATTCTAAGCCCCACTTGCGACTACAAAGGTTAGCGATAATTATGAGATAAGTTTTTTGCTAGCGGTGCTGAATCGATAAAAAATATTTCATTGCTTATGATCTGTGTATCCATTAATCGGTCCATGCATAGTTGGTATCGCATTGCCGATTCTAGATGACATGTGAGTTCAAATGACGCTAGTTCGATTATATTGGGTAGCGTTTAATATGTTTATGTAGTTACACATACTAGAAAGACTATGGGCTATTTTGCAACAACAGAACTGACAAACACCACTGGCAACTAACTCGCAGTTAAATTATAACCATAGAGTAAGAAGATGCATGTGTCTCAATGGCCTCTTAATTCATGCACGAACAAAACAAGCATTTAATTAATTAGAAAGTCTATAATCGCTCCTCTTCAAGCACGTGTGGTATTCAAACGCCTTCAGATCTTTATAATACCGTGAAAATAAATGACATAATCCGAAGCTCAAAATAAATATCCATAAATACCATGGCATCATCACCTCCCAAACATGTGTCCACATTGTTTATCAATTATGTCAAGAATTAAGACATGTGCTGACGAAATTAGAGAAGGGACGTTGATAGATTTAGACCCTAATTACCTTTTTTGTAACTGACCCCTAAAGATTTACAAAAAATACTAGAGTTTGAGTAGTGTCCCTTGTTGATTGACGATGTTTGAAGAAATAAATAATAATTAGTAAATACCCAACAGTCAGATACATAGTCGGATACTTTTTCGGTAATATTCGAACAGCAATCGAAACTGAACCATAGTTGGAACTGAATAGAACGTTAAATATTCTATTTAGTAAAATTGACTCCCTGCCCCCTAGCTTGGTCGCGCGAAACAAGCGTAGCTTGGTCTGACATAAATAGTTGACCTATAGGCTTATCAACCGCCCGAAATTTAGTTGTCCACTAAGTGATAGATCACGTCTTCTCCGGTACGCTCATATTTAGCTACGTGACGTATTTTTTAACACATCACAGGTAGGTATCTAAATATGTCAACTTTTACAAGACCGACAGTCAACGCACAACTTATTCCTAGAAACTAGGAGAGTTTACTTTTTTAGTGATTAACGGGTGGAACCTGCGCGTGGTGGCTGTGGTGGCCCCGACTGACGAATAGGTCTTCCATTACTATCCGTGGATGTCATAAGAGGTGACTGGAAAAAAAGCTAATGTATGGGCAGCAGCGTTCCTTATCAACAATAGCTTTATCTGCGCTCGCCAACCCGCATGCCCAGCGTGGCGAGTATGGGCAAATCCCCCCCGAATGATTGTTTGCGGACCCAGGACGGTCGCGCTGGAAATCTATAGGGAGGCCTACGATTAGCAGTGGACGTCCTACAGCTGAAATATAAATATTAATGATGATGATGATGACCTACACTAAAAAAAGATTTCCTAAACTCAAATCCTGTGAAGCAGAATGATGTTTAGGAAAATGCTATTATTCGAACGCATTACGACCACGGAGGCGTAGCGGGTGAGTGCCCGTCTGAGACGCAAGGGGTGCGGGTTTGATTCCCGCTACGCTACAAATGTTTGCATTGATCCACTAATTTTTGATCAGGGTGTCGGTGTATGTGGCCGTTGGGTGTTATTTATTATTTCAGATGCTCCTCTAGCTGAATACTTTCGTCGAGCAGGCTCCTCATTATTTGTTTAGGCTATAATCACAACACTGCATCGTGTGTTTCCAATCAAAAAGAGACCAACATTTGATACTTTCCCGAAGACGAGAAGTGCTAACGGAAACAAATGAACTGTTACTAGCTGAAGGCTATATCTAGGACTTTGTTCTGGGCGAGGAAATATCAACTCTATTTATTAAATGTTAGAGTTGTGTATTGAATAGGAACTGACGATAAGCAAACAGGTCTTGCTTTGAACGCACTGCATTCTATTGCCATCGCAGACATTTGACACGTCCTCGCTTCACAGCACCTAATATGCTTAGTGGTAGAGTAAGTAAGTAAAGTGGTGTCTACCGTGTCACAAATTAAGGAAAATCTAATTGAAAACCTCTGAATGTGACTTTTCGTTATTCATTGCGATTAGCTTTTTTTGTGGTCTGGCCTGAGGAAGCGTCCACATTGGTAAATGGCATTTTGTAATGCAACTTGTCCGTAAAACGCTCGCGAGCTGTTGCAGTAACTGCGCGCGAGCGGTGCATGTGCCAATGTGGACGCATATAAAAAGTGGACATCGAAAATTGAATAATAGTTTTCTTACATTAATATTGTAAATGCATATGTTTGTTTGTTAGGTATCTACTTATATAATCACGTCAAAACGTCTGAACCGATTAATATGAAACTAGGAACAATACGTGACCTGGAATAGCATACTTTTTATCCAGATACCATGCGAGGAAAGCCACTTAAAATATTATTTTATGGGCTAAATTCACAATCATTAGTGCAATCGAATCTAACAAAACAATCGCTCACGGACATCACAGTCAACAATCTTGACTCGTAACACAATTTCACAAATCATCGAATCCGTTCAAATTTCATGTCGCTTCGTTTATTAATTGTACGGATGAGCTGACTATCCACCCTTCGGCCTCCCTCGCTAATGCCAGTAACTGACTTATCGCGACGGAAACTAGATCCCTAACTGCGATTGGAAAATATCATCTGAATTTCCTCTGCCGCCACTGCAAGCTTCGTTATGAGGGTTACGAGGGTTCGGTATCAATTTGGTCGCAAAAACTGATCCGGATTTTTATTTTAGTATGTGACGGAACAGTACTCTTATATTGTCTACCTGATGTCGAGCGGTAACCGCTACAATTTACATTAAACTGTCTTCTATGATAATCTAAAAGGTATTTATTTTTATTTACTTTTTGCGGCTATTGTGTCACTGCGGCCACAACTGGCCTATTGTGATCGCCACTTTATTTGTGGAGCCCCTTTACAGGGCCTTTAAAGTTCACCGCAAAGCCCAGCAGCTGTTAAAAACTGAAGGATTTTCTAAAATATAGCTATACAAAGCTCACTTTTAAACATATTGAAGATCTCATATAATTTTACCATCGACTTTGTTTGCATAATTTCCTTACAAATTTCCACCACCCGCTGCATCCGATGATCATGATTTATTTTACAATACCTATCTAACTGGGACCTATCATAAAGAGAATACTATTAATTATAAATTATAAGTTTTTTACGGCTTTGTGTTAACAATGAGTTAGTGAGTATAGCAACAATTTTATATAGGTACCTATGTATTTTACATTGATAAGGCATGCGTGAATTTAAAGCTTTTTATCTAGCATAGTTTGGGTAATCTGTGGGACCAGAGCAGTAATCTGGCAAGAGTATCTCGAATTATTAAATCCGAATTACTAATTATCGTAGGTTTATCAATTAGTAATGATGAGGGTGTATCCCTCGGGGCTGAACGACCACAGGCGAATCTAACTTTTACTGTGTTGTGAAAATGACAGGGCAGACAGCGGCGGTGTGATGAGGGGGGGGGGGGTGTCTACGACGAGACCGGAGATTGCGCTCCAGCCTCCTGCGCAAGCCCACAAACTCAATCATCTGCGTGAAAATATCTAATAAAACTTGCTTCTGGCGACATTTTTAATACGTACTCACTAGGGAGAGCTTGACAATTCGCAAACACACTCAGAAACTAAATAAAAATAATATTCCTGTTTCTGCCACTGGCGTCGACATTCGACGACAACAGAGTTACGTTCGTTCAGTGTCGTCACGTTTTGTGTGACGATGAATTTCCTGTTCAAACGAAAGCGTCTAAAATTCATTAGCTCATGTGACCGCGCATCTCCCCCGTTACGTCCAACTAATAGAAAAAATACCACAGCCGAGAGCCAGTCGACTGGCACTCCTTTTTCTTGACGGGGAGATGTCAAAAACAGTGTGCGTGAGACCTGACATCAATCATGTGGGTCGCCGCTATTTTTAGACGGGATCCGTTGACGACTGCGGTTTGTAGTTGTCCCGCAACCATTGAACCACGCCACTAATGAAGTTAATGGTTGTGTGCACATCATCCGTGAAAAATATAACAATTCAAACGCTGATAAAAATTTTCATAAACACAAGAATTTTTTACTATATTACTTTTTTTTTTTTTTTTTATTAAATATAGTAAATAAATTTTCTGGACACACAGTCAACTGATCCCAAACTAGGCATAGCCTGTACTATGGGTACCAGAGACTGATATACATAATAGATATGATATATATTTAACACCCAGACACAGAACAAACACCTGTGTTAGTCACAAATGTTTGTCCAGTGCGGGAATCGAACCCGCTACCTCTAGCAAGTTGAAATACTTTTTCAGGCAGCGTCGTCTATCATCTTTGGACTTTTGAAAATGTCATGTCAACATGCCCCACATGCATACATTTAGCATATTGTGCTCGTAACAAAACTATCGGTTGTGTATTAGCATGACAGAGCAGCCCTGCTCAGGAAGTCGTGTCAGATTTATCACTTTCTCAAAGGCGGGCTAAATACCATCACAATGCAAACGGCGACATTAGTGTCCATCATGTCAATGAACAAATTGTTCCATGAAATAATGAGGCGGCTACAGACGAGCTGAACTATTTCACAAACAACACGAACTGCGGCGCGGCACTAAATAAAGCGACCAATACGCGGTATTTTTGGAATATTTTTATTTTAACGCGCTCGTACATCTTGCGATGCTGATTATCGACGTGTTTTACTGTTATTGTTATATCGAGGTATTTATTTTTAAAAGCTTAATGGATTCTAGTTGGATCGTGATTCATCGCAATCTCATTTTCTAAAATAAAATCTTATGAATTGATTTTATTGACCGCGATTGTCGATTGACTGCGACATTTAAGTAAGTTTTTACAGAACTAAGCTTTCAAGATCTTTATAATTTTTGTAGGTAGTTATGCTTTCTGCAAAGACGGCATACAATATTTCTGTTGCCTGGAATAATGCCAAAATTCGAATTTAATGACAATTTATACACGCATATGTCTGTTCTTTTTGTAGTTAGGTATATTATTTATTTTATTTTATGTATATCTTATAGTATAGCACACGTTTGAGATTTATAAACTGAATTTTAGAAAACTGAGTATTAATTGAGACTCATTTTGCCAATTCGTTTTGGAATATTCCTACCCCACTACCTACTTCATTGTTGGTCTTCTTTTCAACTTTATTGTGAAATCCGTAAACGCTTTGTTTCCTGTTTGGTTCTCTCGCAGAGTTTGTATTTTACCAGAATACCGTGACCCATTATTGACTAAAAGGTTCAAAACTAACGGAATATTTATAAATACAGTAGTGTCAGCTCGACAGACAGTTGCTAAATTTCAATATGCTCCAATTCAACGTAACCTCGCTTTTCAGGAGACTGAGAATAGAATGTGACTCTATACATCAAGTTTGGACACCCGGCGTGATGATTAAAGACACGTGTAACAAAATGATGAAATGATTTTAAGAATTGGAAAGACATAATTACATCCGACAACTGACTGATGGAGACATCTGCCGTTATTATTACTTATCTTATAGTGCAAACGGTTGATTTTGAATCAATAGTACCTATTTCAATTATTCAAAGATGCATTAATATTAACGTATATTTGAAATGACGGCGACTCGATACGGGCCATCCGAATATCTCACGAGTGCAAACTGCGGCTGTTTATATAGAGCACCGGAATATCCTAAATCCGAATACATTGTGAACCATATTACTCTGCGCACTTAGGATTGTACTCGCTATGGATTCATCCGCCAAATTTTTGAATTATTCCTATATGAAGTGAATAAAGTTTATGATCGCGCATTCTATTTCCTGAAAACGCTTTAGCGGCGCTCCATATTGCCATCCATTTGGCTTCAAAAGTTGCTGCTGGATTATCCGGATTGTGATGACTCATCAAACGACTAGAACTTGCGGGAAAATACTGCCTCTTCATTGTTTATTTTTCAAATGTTGTAAGAAGCCGTCTTATCCTGTTCGATTTTTTATTGAATTCTATCAAATATTATAGAATTACCTACCGTGAAATGTTTTGTCTATTACCAATACAACGTTTTTATATTTTCTCGAAAGAAGCTTATTCTATCAAAAAAAATATATGCGAAAAAATATGTCCTGTAGGTACTTTTTCAAATAATTTGTTTTTGGTTTTTACAGGCGTCAAGATTACTACCTAATATAGCTGAATAATAGAGCTTGAACTGTTTTAAAACCAAGACAGCAGATTTTGTGTTATTTTAATGAATAGTGTCGAATTTCAAAAAGTCGTAGAACAAAAGTTACTCTTTCGGCCATTTGGGTGTAAAATAAGCCCCTTTCGGGATGGTTGGTATACATATTATTCTTAGTAATAGTAGTAGGTATAGGGCTTTTAATTTATTTTCCGGGAGATACTAACTATAGTATCCACTCAATTGTCCAGGGCGCGCGACCTGTTGTATTGACCAATCGTCTTAGTACACTTAGGCATTATTGTAGATTCGGAGTAATCCAAAAATCTTTTGACACGCAAGCAATAAGTTCTGCAATACGTTTTATAGCTGCGTATGTTCGTGACAACATGCTTGCGGCCGTAATTGCAATTCTAGGCGTTGTGACATCGTTCCTCGTCTTTATAGGGCAATTACTGTCGTTATCTGGCATTGATATTGCATCTAATTTATTCATTCTCCCATCCACATTTGAATAAATACATGCCAGCTGCACTGACCTCCTGGATTCATTTTGTTTATAAGAATTTTCTTATATGCCGTTCCATTAACATAACGTTAGTATTATTCCTTAACTTGGCCAAGAAATGCTTTAAAATGGAACGTAAACCGAGCGCGACCAAATGCAACGTTTTAATAAAATGAGAAGATTTTGATCAAATCTACTATGAAGGTAGCTGCGTGTCTCCTGAGTTTACTTGAGAAAGAGTTGATAAGTTTGAATATTTCAACAGGAACGCGGTAGGAATAATGTAAAATGCAAATTTGGGGACATGTCCTGCTGAAACCCGATTTCGACGCACATTCAAGCACCTACGCTTCACGGCTCAGGTTGACGCGTCCCATACGTGTTGTACGCCTCGAATTTCACTTAATGCATATTCAGACTTACTCCATCTAACTTTGAGTCGAAATCGCTTTCAAATGCATTCGAGAATCCACAGAATCCGGAATAGTGCATGCCTGTAATGGACGCGAAATGATCGCCCGCTTGCCTAGTGTTGATAAAGTTAGCCTAATAACAGTTTGCTAAAATGTTAAAACCCAATTCGTGTCTATGTGATCGAGCGAAGTCACATTTACAAGCATGTTAATGTTTTTTTGTTTTTTTTTGGAAAAATGTATGAACAAGCTCTTTCAAAAGTTTGTTTGTATTTTCTAGAGTTCGTAGGTAGATTTAATAATACCTATCCATGAAATCGAATAATTATGCAAAAATTATATCTCCATGTGAAGTCTACGTTCCACCACCGCAGTCCATATTTCACTAACTTATATTTGTATTATAACTATTATCCTAATGTAAGTAATTGTTTTCAGCATTATTGTCCGCTCGTGTGTTCAAATTTAAACCTTTCTTTAGCTGTTTAAAGATTATTTTCGCAAGTCTTGTATTTAGCTCTACTGAATTCCGTAGCTAAGACAAAACGATCATTTTGTTCTCAAAGAGATAAAATTTTGTTATGGTTGTTTTAAAAATGATAATGTGACGTTAATGCCCTCGTTAATTCTACCTGTTAGTGTGCGTATGGAGTTGGAAACAACATTTTGTTGATGTCATTCTGTATTTTCAGTAAAATCTAAGATTTACACTACGGCTTTTCTTTGGGGATAAAGATAACGTGTGTACCTACTCTACCATAAGTAGGTATTATCTAAATCTATGAAATCTAAACGTGTCTTACTGAATGACTGACAATCAACTAAAAACCTGACTGTTGGAGGGTAGCTTCTTATGGTTATGAAAGGGTGCACTAAGAACGAAATTCACGAAACTCAACCCCTTAGGGATTGCAGCAGGGTTTGAAATTTGTATGCAAATAAAGCGAACAAGATTACGCGGGTTTCCAAATAGTATATAGTTTCGTTGTTCAACTATTAAATTTCTCTATAGGGAAAAAATATTCCTCATAATAAGCGTCTACTTATTATAAGGAAGTTAAAGTTAAGAGTAGCAAACATAAATAAAGTGGGTAACAAACAATAGTGTGTACATATAGTTGGGAATAGCATAAGTACGTATGTATAAGTAAGTATGAAGAATACCAGTATGGTGGAAGTGTTCAGTGCGCCTCACTGGATACCTTCCAATTTTTTTAACGCGTTGCATGATCTTTTTGGTTCTAGGTTTTAGTGGCAGCTTCCTCACGACTTAAAATGTTTCATTTCCACGATATATATTGCATACAAGTTTTACGATTAGAAAAAACAATTATCAACCAACAAAATCTATCAGCATGACGTGTTAATTAGAGTGTTTCAATTCTCACTGGAGTTATTCTACCCGTAGTAACGTAAGTGAAAACAGTTCGTTCATTTTGATTATTTCATTGACACCACGTTAAAAAGCATTTACGATTATTGTGTTGATGGTGGTTTAAAAATACAATATCATTTGATCAAATTTATAGATTCGGAATTAGACAAAATAAATAGGAGAAAAGCTGGAAAGCTCTTGCTTTTAGTGTTTTATTTTCGACAATCCTCAAGCTCTATTCGCAGCTAATTTATGTTTGAATGAATATTTGTATTAGAAGACTGATTTTATAATACAAAATGTAGGTAGGTAATCAATGACTTTGAATAATGAGCAACATTTTTTAGTTTTGGTATAAATAGATAAAATGAATCACTTATTTTGTGAAATATTTTTCTTAAAAGTTTGATAAATCTTTCATCACGTGATTAAGCAGTGCGCAGCTTTCATACATAGCGTGTTTTGTATGGGAAGACCTACGGATAAAATCATTCGCGTGCTGCACATACAAAACACACAATATTATGGTGCGATATGCACCATAAAATTGTGTGTACGTAGAAAATGGTTTATGACAAATATTTTATGGTACCATAGTACTCGTAGTTTCTGATACCCACGATACAGGAATTCCTAGTGTGGGGTCACTGCTGAATGTTAACCTATTAACCATTATTGAATGGAACAAACGTGAAAAATGTTATAGTTACCGATTTATCACAAGTTATAATTTGAGTTTTGAAGAATCACAGGTTGTACTTCCTACCTATCATGAAAACTAGATATAGATATATATTATCTAGTTGATATTTTGTTTTCAAAGAAACTCTATCTACCCTGTCTAAACATTATCAAGTGTGCAACGTGCTTTAGTTTGTTTGACAAGTGTATCGCTATCGTAACATCCTGATTTTTTGCTGCTGAGATTGCGTAGTGAAGGCAAACAGACTTCTTATCTTATAGCTCGGAAAGGAAACATTTTGCTTTATCAAAATGATAGAATACCTAGTTGTTCCCTGACTTACGTTGTTGGCAGAACGCTATCTTGAGACGAGACGAATTTTCTTATGGGAATTTATTTTTTTATTTTTTCATAAACCCTTGTGGCCTAACGCTATGTTCCTCGACTTTCAATTCAAAGGTCGTGGTTTTGTAATGGATTAAAAAATTCAAAAAAAAATTGATTGGAAAATTCATTCAATACAACAGATATATACTATAGGTGTATTAGGTGTCCTGGACGTGTATGTGTGTATTCAAAAACGTTGAGGAAACTAGTTAGTATTGTTATAAGCGACGATAGACTTGCAACTGGATCGAATTTGCCAATTTAAGCGATCAGGTAGCTACAAGTGCTCCTCGACAACTCTCACAAAACAAAACTAGGTTCACTACTGTAATTCCAAAGCATGGTAGAAATATCCCCTCATGGATAGGAATGGATAAGTTAAGGAATGAGTATGCAAGAGGAAGTTTGAAAGTGGCGCCAGTGACGGAAAAGCTGAGGAGTACCCGGTTACCGTTGTATGGGCAATGGGCATGTCATGAGGAGGGAAGAATGTCATGTGACAAGAAGAATGTTAGATATTAATGTGGATGGATGTAGGTGTAGAGGTAAGCCAAAGAAAAGATGGATGGACTATGCGAAAGTAGATAAAATGGTTAAGAAAGGAGTGAGTGCTGAGATGACTACTGATAGAGAGAAATACATGTTGTGCCGACCCCACATGATGTGGGATAAGGGCAGGAAGATGAAGGTGATGATGGTAGATATCCCCTCAGATCTCCAGGTGCCTAGATCTTTAAAAATACTTTAGGGGAAGTCAGAGGCACGTGTAAATTTTACTTTTGCCTCATGTATAGTAAGTATTCCAGACGTGGAAGATTGCAAGCCCATCGCTACCGAAGTACCTACGTAAATTAGAGATTAGGATATAATTATGATAAATTTCTAAGATAACATTTCATTGATCTCTGATAATTCATATTGAACATGATTATATACTAACGCTATATCTTATTTTTCTGAATTAACAGTGATTAATTATTATCCTATTTTATTATCCAAAGACGTTTCTTTTATGCCCTAAAATACAAAAAGCTATTATTGTTTGTTATAAAATTCAATACTCGAAAAATTCGAAGACATGTGACATGTGCACGAAAGGCTCTAAGAGGCGCACTTTAATCCTTATACTACACTGATTCTTTCACCGACGGTCATAGGTACTTTTCACGCCACCATACCTCAACCTACTCACTAACCTAATATAGGATGACCGAGAAAGAATCAGTGACACGACAAGCAAGCAAGCTGATCTAAGAGGGACAGGGCAACCCTAGCAATTCTGTAATACGATTATTATTCAAGTCAAATAATGAAACTGTAAGCTTTTTGCTAGCTTCAAGTCTACCTGAGACTTTAATAAGGTCTGATGAAGTTATTACCGAGGCTTATGATCGCCAAAGGTGACGGAGTTTTTAGCTTATGGTGATACAACTGAAACTCCCACACTAGTTAAATATTTAATTTTTCTAGCCTGCAGGCGTGTGTTGTGGTGACTGGTTTTTGGATGGCTGTTTCATAGGTATATTGAATAACGCAGGTTAAACGCCCATTATAGGTTGAAAACATGTGTCAGAAAGTACAATTGATTTGTACCGTCTCATGTAGATTAATAGATCCATGGAATTAGCTAGCATGGCTCACTTCATTACCGTGCACTAGGCTGCTATCGGGATGAGCAAGGAGGTTTCAGCCAGTATGCCAAGAGAGCTCATTATTCTGTGCCAGTACAGGTACTAAGGAGTTTCGTATCTAACTAGAGTAACCTTTTCTTCAGTCGGGCGGGCGAGTAGGTGCGTCACGTCCAGAATTTATCCCTCATTATGTCGGAAACTTGAATGGAGAGGCCCGCTTGCGAGGGAAGACGATTTTTTATTCTGGGTTTTATGGTCTCAGTGCATTCTTCTTTTGAAGCCAAATGTTCTTACCTAATTTGTTGAACACCTACAAACGAAAAACTACTGCTCACTGGTTTTTCAGTACCGTTCGCTAGAGATGAGCTTTGCTCTTCTATTTACTTTATTTCGGTCACGATTCATTTTACCTCGAATGTTGGTATCCCAATTACCTACTGGTTCTACTTAGACTTGGTAATTATTTTAAACAAGACATTTTATGAACATGGGCAAGACAAAAATACTATCTCCAGTGCCTATCTCGAACCCATGTACGTGTTGGGAACGATAAAATGTGGATTCAAATTGGTTCGAGTACGGCATCTAGCCTACATTAAACGATAAGAAAACTGTGAATCCTAGATTACTGAAATAAATAAATACCATCTAAGTTGTAGATAAATGTTTATTTAGGTCAAACGATTCAACTAGGTAGGTCTAACTTCGACAAAGTGGTCAACCGGCGAATCCAACTCGGATAGATCTCAAGACAAAAGTCTACAATCAGTACGTGTTGCTAGTGGCAAGACATATGGCACTGAGACTTGGTCGCTTACTATTGGCCTCATACACAAGCCTAAAAACTCGCAACGGGATATAGAGAGAGGCGAGCTATGCTAAATAAGTTGAAGAACTAAGGTCACTGACATATCTCTCAAAATTAGCAAATTGAAGTGGCAATGGGCATGCCGTATAGCTCATAGAACCGACAACAGGGAAATAATGGGTTCTCGAATGGCGAACACGAACCGGATGACACTGTGAAGGTTGCGGGAACTCGGTGAATGGATAAGGCTCAAGACCGTTCTTCGTGGCGCTTTTTGGGGAGGCCTGTGCCCAACAGTAGATTTCTACACAGGCAGGCGTATGATAAGACGATGATAAGACATTTATGTCGAGAAAAAGTGTAAGTTTTCAAAAAACAATCATGTATGAGAATTTCGTAAACGCCACATTAATTATGGCCCTATTATATCGAGGTGAATTCCAGTTTAATTTTTATGCAAGGAACACTAATGTACAGCACTTTGTGCTGCTGACCGTACTTGCAATAACGCGATAAGTGTTTCTTTCCTGCCACGGAAGTGCCCACATTTGTAAATTCACTCGTTACCGGTTCCCGTCTCTGTAGTTTAACATGAACTGATTTTCACCGGTTTAGTTTTTCTTTAATAGAATGACGAGCTGACCCGCCCGCAACTTTGTCCGCGTGTTCAAGTGTGTTTTCTAACTTGTCTCTGGTCACTTCGCACACTTAAGATTCGAACACTGGTTTTCCTACCCCGTGTTACGTAGGTATGTACGGAAACCTCAGGGCGCGGGCCTTACTCGCACTTTCAAAATGGATATACTCCTAAAATGAACTCTAAAACCTTAGTAAATACTATTAATTATTCTGTGGTAGAGCGACGGACAATTAGCGCGCTGTTGTCACAGATAAGAAAATAGTTACTTAGGAGCTAAGCCTAGCAGCCATTTTTCATCCGACTTGATTTACAAATATATGAGTTATCAGAATGAAAAGTTGGTTGCATTAATATAAAATATAGCCAATGTTACACAAGGATAGTGTAGCTTTCCATTTGTGAAAGAATTTTTAGAATCAATTGAATAGTTCCAGAGATTAACCCCCTTAGTACAAACAAAAAAATCGTACCTCTTTACATTGAGATTACAAGCACTAATGCAAGCTTTGGAGTATTTTCATCACCTTTCACTACACTGATTCTTTCACAATGGTAATAGGCCCTTTTCGCGGCCACCATACCTCAACCTGTTTACTGACCTAATACAGGATGACCAAGAAAGAATCAGTGACACGACAAGCAAGAATTAATAAAATCATTTTCACTTTGAAAATAATAATAAGGTACTCTTACACTTGCCGCTACATTACACATTATTTTAGAATCTTCTCACTATCTTTTACAACTTGCCACACGGAAAACATTCGTGAAACTACATAATAAGTACGTAACTAATAATAGTTTCACGTAAAAGAGTTTCAACATGGAAAGGTAGATGACCTTTGATAATGACCATCCGTTTCGAGCTCAATCAGGCTGTCAGCAGTGTTTTAAACCCTTTTAAATTAGTTGGAAAGGTCTCTATTCAGAGCGCTACTATGAAAAGAGCTACAACATTGGCTTCCCCTTTTGAATAATCAATGGACTGTTAGGTTTTGAAGAAGTTTAGGCCATCGCTGACGACTGTAGGTAACATAACGTTTATAGACGATGACTGATGCTAATTTCTGTGCTGCGGCCTTTAAGCCTCTACACATATTTGGGGCCAGTGTTGCCAACTTGACTAAATCAAACGTTTTTTTCTGTTTTTCCTCCAAGTTTAGAAAGAGAAAAAATGTTGGTCTTGTTGGCATATTGCCTCTGATTTGCAAGGATCGGGTGTGTAGGGATTTGTCTGTACGCCACAGATACAGAGAAGAGATAAAACCCACAAGACTGATAAAAAAGTGCGTGGATTTTTATAGATCCATTGGGTTTGCGATAATTTGTATGGGCATTACAACAATAAAAAAAGAATAATTAAAAATATGATCGGCTAATTTTTTTTTATTTGCTCGCGATTGCTGTTCTGTAGCTCCATTCCCTTGCATCACTGGGTAATAATTGATCAAAAAAGTATCCATGCAGAAGTATCTTTATAGATACGTCACACGAGAGCCACCACTTGAAAGAAAATGCATGACCTAGCCCTGGTATCTTTAGTCGAAAATATTTATTTCTTTACCTCACACTACTACATCGCAACTGCTTGAATTATTTTGTTTGCGAATATTTTAAATCAAACGGCATTTCAGGAGCTCGTTCAACACGTAACCCAAACCAGAAACCTCCACGTAATCCGTGACTCTGCATAATCCCTAACCGAACCTAACTGAGATTGGATGACTACTATTACAAATTGGTATGAACAAATCTTTCATCTGCTGTTGCTCGGAACTTCACAACTTATAATAGGTAATAAATTTTCCATGTTTGGACTTATTTTAATTAGCTAGATGTTCTTATTCCAAATCCTGTAAACGCCAGCTGATATCTGATCTGATAAAATCAACTTTTCATCCAATCATCAATAATATACTAAACTCGTACGTTAATGACTGACTGGCTGACGGACTGACAATGAACGCACAGCCTAAACCAGAAGTCCTTAGTGTAAAGGTGCACTAGGAAAGGAATCCCGAACCTCACTGCGCAAGGGTGCAGTGGGGGTTGAAGATGGCATGAAAAAAACATCACGCGAACGAATTCGCGGGGGTTTCCACTAGTAAACTATCATCATCAGCCTGAAGAAGTCCATTGCTGGATATAGGCCTCCCCAAAGACTGCTACCGCGAATTGTCTTGAGCCTTCTCCATCCACTTACCGCAACCTTCGTAATGTCGCCGGTCCATCCTATATGGCCTGTCCACTTCAACTTGCTTTTCTAAGACCTTTGTCGGTGACTTTGGTTTTTTGGTTTGCATGATCTGCAAATATTTGTTTCAGGTCTGGGTGTTGTTGTACCATGGTACTCGTAGTTTCTGATACCCACGACACAGGGAATCCCAGGGTCAGGACTACGTTTGTGACTGTTGGGTGTTATTTATTATTATTATTTACATTATTATTTAAGTACACTACCCAAAAAACACGTAATATGAGGTCGTATTTCAAACGAAATAATGTTCATAATCGTTAAGTTTGAGTCAGTCTAGAAAACTAGCAGAGCTTAGAACTTTATGTGGTTCAAGAAAAGTCTAAAACCGTCTACATCGTCGATTTTGCCGATAAAACAATATAACAGTGTAGACTTAGGGCGATAATCAATTGGTCTTACTCGCCTTGTCACTGTTCCATAAAATATGCATCTAAGTGGACAACGACATGCTTCACGATACCCCATAGTAATTTAGCTAACAAAATACAAACAGTACCTATAATGGTAGTCAATTTCGTTGTGGACTTATGGATATTTTATTAAGCGGTATTTGATGGCTGTTCCAATATGGGTTTTGTTATAGTAAAGAATGTGCGGTTTACTTTTTTACAAGCTTTTATTTTACTTTGGATGTTTAGGGCAGCCTTAAGTCGACTAGACTAACCATTCAACTCATACATTAGCAGATCGAAAGGCCCCCACCCGATGGACCGACTACATTGTGAAGGCTGCGGGAAGTACCGACTCGGAAGTGGATGTAGAAGGATCAAGATCGTTGGTTGTGGTACTCTTTGGGGGAGGCATATGTCCACCAAGTCTTCTAGAGGCTGGTGATGATGCATAATTATGTAGTACAAATTTTTCAAGATTTTGACACAGTTTCCGTAGTCCGATGTTTATACATGACATATTCCCATGACAATACAATATGATAGGTATACGCGACCTAAACAATGCAAATGTTTATCGATTCAATCGAAAGACCTGACAGCTTCGAACGATAACTCTCCACGGTCTTCACCACATTTTGACACCAATTTGAACCGCGGCATTTTGATAGCTACTTTATTTACAGAAAGAAACTTAAAACTAGTACAAGTTAATATTTACAAAATACACAATAAACAGTTGAGCCATCTAAAGACCATTAATTTAATATTTGATAATTCATTATTATTTGATAGCTTATGTCAATTCTATAAATTTTTTGACTTTACTATTAAAGTCATCGCTAATAGAATCGATACAAAGTTACTTTGTCTAGCCCGTCTGATCTGATTATGGAATCAGAAGGTGGACAGTGGAACTCTTTGATGGATAATACTGGCTGTGTTTGGGCTCATCTCTTAACCAGCAAGCAGCTGCCATAAAAAAAAATATAATTTATACATTTCAACATACTTTACTGCAAGGTATTTGTTGACCTAAAACTTAGGTTATTTTTCTCATACTCGCGCCTAGTCTACCCTAGCGTAAGTAGGTATATTCTTACCACATATCTTTTCATTTTAAAATTCCCAAATACCTTGAATCACATCATCATGCTTATAGAAAAGATAAGAAGCCCTTTCCGATAAAAAAATGTTTACGAATCACAAACCTATCGTCCGAAGGCCTCGTCGTCGGTAAATTTAGCGTAGGGTATAGCCACAGTAGGGGAATCAATAAATTTAAACCAGATTGCCCCAACGGCTGTATCTTACCTACATAAATCTAAGAAAGAAGAAATCCTAAAAGAACCAATATGTTCGAATTTTATTGAATAAAAATGTTAAATCAATTCATTGCCAGCGTCAAGGGTACTAATTGATGTATCAAAGAAATTATACAGCTCCAATAACATTATTTTAATTTTAATATGATCTCATTCATTCATTTGTTGTTAAATTGATAATCAAAGGTTGTGTTATCTATTAACTTTAAATTTTAAAAGCCCTTGGACATCAGTATCGTTATGTAGGCACTAACACACAAAACTTCCCGAGACATTATAACAATATTTTCTCCTGTCAATTCTGAACAAATTGCGACTTCTTGACCCATAATATACCGTAACACGATTCAAAACAGTGAATAAAAATTTAATATCAATTTGTGACATTATAGAGGGTGTTTCGCGAAAGGGGCTTACAGAGCAAATGACACGTAAAGCAAGTTGCAACAGCAAACTGGTTGGCAATTATGCCTAATTTATCACGGTACGCGGTTATAAGTAGAGTACAAACGGTGAGCGATATGTTATCTAAAATTCTAAAATATATTTCAAATTGATCTGAAAATAGACATTATTCAGTGGACATAAGGATCATTTTGAAATAACTTTTAGATCACACCGTTTGACCGCGGCTTTATGCCGATAAGCGCGAGCTGGCATTTGGAGACAACGAAAACCCGCTTCTATAGTGACAACGGCCAAACATTTTGTCACGTAATCGGATTACAGGAGAGCTCGTAACTTCATGTCCCTCCGTATTCAGAAGTGGGACTTCTTGTTTTTTTATTGGGGACGTAAAAGTAAAAATTGTTACCGTATTCTTCTCCCTGAAAAATCGTTTAGACTATACATTTTAAAATGTTACTATTTTAGTGTTCAGTTCGAAATTGTTGGGATTTGGAATACATTTTATGACATACATTGTTGCTAATCACTTTAGTAAATCTATAATTGAACAAGTTATGTTTACCAATAATTTATATTGTTTCTAAATTAGGTAGGCACCTAATTCTTTATTACATTAATTATAGAAAATATGTCATCTTGTACAATAGAGAAGGTACGCAATTAATCGTTGTGTAATATTTCCCTAGACATATTTCCGCTCATATAACTAACAGGCTTTGAAACATTTTTACACGCGACCCCGCATGCATGCCATTAGGGATGACTCCGTCGCGCTGCTTTTTCAATTTTAACGATGTAATAACGCAAGTCACGAGTGCTCAACAATCGCAGACAAAGTGCAAGTTCATGAAACATACATACTCTGAGGAAACTGGTCGCCGTCACCGCGAGTGGCTGCGCATAGCATTTTGTTACACATAATCGGATTAGAGGCAGGCGAGTGCCGTCTGGGCGTATGCCCCTGCACCACACTTGCATATAAATACGATGCAACTCGACCTCTACTTTAGATTTGAACACCCCACTGCATACGGAATAATGAGCTCCGCTTTCAGAAGTCGAACGCGAAATGTAAGAATTTTCCGCATGAATTTCTACTCTAATTCTAAAAAATATATCCCGTTCAACATACGTAGGGTTGAGATACTCGATGCGATAATATAGACGCTGCACGACGGTAAGGCCGAACTCAGACTTTCATTACACGCATCGGTTCCCCGCTCGGGTTCACCGAGTGAGCCCTTCCGGAGCTTTCCGAGATTACTCCGACGGTTGCCAATTACCTCGAGAATTCGATCGCTGCAAAATCTAACTAAGTACTAGATAAGTAAAGTAATAGAGGGAAAAATTGTGCAATAACACTAAAATACACCACATACAATAGTAAGTGAATATCGTGCTCTTATCGTAATCATGCATAGCGTGATATCGACCGTTCGTTAGGAGCAGAACTACGGGTCTAGTAAGCGGTACTGAATGGTCGCAAGCGGCTACTCTCTACGTGAGATGTGCTTCCGGTGGTTCCCGGGAAAGATCTATTTATGCGTTATGTTCCGCGCTGTTACTGTTCGTGTCAATCAGCTGTGTCAACAGGGCACGAGCGGTACAATCAACAAAATATTTCTCTCCGGAATCACGTCGGGCAGACTGTGTATAAATGGAGTGCCTCACTTACCAAACTTCAGAAGATGGCAACTAAGGTGCTCCACCACAATTACCGCTTGCGTAACCCTGGGAAAAATATTTTTCTCCGTGAATCTAACGTGTAAGTCATTTTATAACAGTGGTTGGTCTTATAAATAAAGGTTCATCAATTTATACTCCGTGAATGTCTGGATGTGATGGCTTATGCTAGCATGCTCATTTATGTCCGTGAACAATATTGGGCTAAACAATTTTACACTAAAGTGTTATTTAGGTGTTATTTTGTAAGAGTTTGGAGTTCTACTCAAATGTACAAAAAGTTTAAATAAAAATCTATAACCGCTAGTCGGCACTAGAACACTATATAACTAAAACACAAACGTCTATGGTTTACACGTAAGTACACAGGTTCTACCACACAATTTCAGCAATTGGTAACTAATACTCAACGTTGCTGGTAATTTACGTTAATATCGAGACAATAGTGAAGATAAATAAGGAATACTCAAGTACAGTCTACAATAATAGTCATAAGAAGTGAATTACGATTATCATTATGAATTACCATTTTATAAGTTAATATTAGAAGCTAATGAATCGGTACCTGTAAAAGATGTGATAAGATTATTATTTATTAATCGTACTGTCATAATAATAGTAAATTGTACCTTACGCACTAAACACGGAACAATTTATCAAAACACATTTTATTATTTATATTTAGAAGCTTTTAGATCTAATTGAACCGGCCGCCAAGACTTGTTATTTTTATAACAGCTTCATATTTTCTATGTGGTAGTGCTGTGGTATATCCGAGTTTTTAATATAATCTCTATTCTCCATTACAACATAAAATATATTACCACCGAGCTTGTCAATGGATTGTCAGCGCGAGCTATAGCGTTAACCGTCTCAAGTCACCTTAGCGTCCGTCCAAATTGGCGAATAAAAAGAAAAGAAAAAGAAAAAAAAAGAAAGCAAAGAAGAAGAGAAGAGAAGAGTTTGCAAAGAAGTCTATATAATGAAATGAGGTTCCTGTGATCCATTATCAATGGGTACAGTCACAATCAGACAAGTCAAGTTACGCAATAGATAATGTGCTCCAGATTCGTAAACGTAAATAGATAACGCGTCATGATGTAAACAAATAATTATATTTGTAACCTTTTATTAATGATTTTAACCTTGGTAGGTAGGTTCAAATTCGTGCAAAACATGATAATTTTTCGCAAACTTTTATTCCTATTGGGTGTATATTATGCCCCTTTCGGGATAGCATACATAATAATATTATGAATCACCTTGTATAACTGTTTGTTTAATGTTCGTGTTTGTAACGCGTAAAAATATAAAAGGCCTCGAGTGGCGACCGCGAGCTGGGCGACGCAGTGGTTGAAGGCCTCCTAATGGACCGACGACATTGTGAAGGTTGCGGGAAGAAGGATTAAGAAGGCTCTAGACCGTTCGTCATGGCACTCTTTAGGAGTGGCCTATGTTCAGCAGTGCTCGGAGGCCATGACTGAGAGAAGCCGGGCACAAGATTGCCAGGAATGGAGAAGAAGGGATGAGGCCTTTATCCATGAATGGATCACGAAGCGGCCACCATGATGATGATGAAATATATAAAAAAGTATATTGTGAAGCTAACAACAAGCATTGTCAAGTCGGGTGCGGTGTCCGGTGGAGGCCGACTCATTGCGCCCGCCAATTGAGATAATGGCTTCAAATGCAGATGATTACTGACCCATTCATTGGAAACTAGCAGTTACGAACGCGATTTGTATCATCATACGATAGAAAATTAGAACTACATCCAGGCGACAACCAACGTGAACGGGAATGGCTGTATCGGAAAACACGGTGAAAAATGGCAACAAACGGAAGTCATTCAAAAAATTCTTGCACTAATAGAAAGCTACAATATCCTTTTGTAACAAAGCCTATATTTAACTATGATAAAAATAAATTTTCATTCTGAAAACTGAATATTTGTAAATAATGCCGCTGCACTGAGGTCCTAAGTATTTTCTTATCTGTAGCAATTGCGCGCTATTTAGTTCCGTGACTTTACCACAAAATAGTTAAATCGAGGATTTAGAGTTCATTTTTGGGAGAAAACCCATTTTGAAATAATGGCGGTCAAGTGCAAGTGCAAGGAATCGCACCACCATCTGTGTGACGGGATGTGGTATGCTCCACGGAGAAACAAAAGCAAGAGAGTGACTGTCGGCATCCTTTATACGGCCATCAAATCCCTCGAGCTTGCCTAAGGAGTCGTAAAAGATTCCAGCGCACAACAGTAGCTACATATGACCACCCAACAGCTACAAGGTTAAAAGTGTGGAAAGTGGAAAAACCCCCGCCTCCTGATTTTGTCATCCCACAGGAGGAACTGCCCCCCGGAAAGATAGGCCACGACCTGCTGTGGCCTATCTGGAAGTCGTTGAACAGACTTCGCACGCAGGTGGGCCGCTGCAGATACTGTATGTATCAATGGGGGTTTAGGGACCCGAGCCTAGCCCAATGTGACTGTGGTGCTCCAGTTCAGTCAATGCCACACTTGCTGGAGTGTCCCTTGTGCCGGCCACTGCCACTGATAGTGGCCGCGGCCACTGATAGGGCGATTGAGGTGGCCGTCTACTACTCTAAATTAATATAGAATATGTGTGTGAAGTATCGACACGAAAAGAAGAAGTGCAAGACACGCAACAAGGGGTCGGAAAATCAAGATCTCAAGTGTACGAAGTCACAAAAGTCAAGGAGGGAACACACTTGCTGACCCGCCCGTTTGACATATTTTTTTTTATTGTAATTTTTTTTACGTATATCGTGAACCCTTCATAAGTACTTACTGTATGGATGTATGTGTGAACTTGCTTCAAGCTAACATTAAACACGCGTGCCCCCTCGATGTTTACTTTAAATCCTACGAATGCACTTTGAAATCCCACATACCCATTATTTAGCTAGTGATTCAACTATTAATTTTACACTGATATTTTAGAGGTGGAACGGAAATAGAAATGGAACATTTCAAAGTAATGATTTCGCACGCCGCGATGCATTTGCAACTCGCGGTTTACCATAGATTCATAACGAATTGTGTATTGTTATTCGAAATATATAGCTTTCAATATCAACATGATGAGATTTGCTGATTGTAGAAATACAAGGTGATTCATTTTATGTATGCTATCCCGAAAGGGGCTTATTCTACACCCAATTGGCAATAAAGTTTGTTTTACGACTGGAAATACGACATTTTTGTAAGTAAAAATCAGCTGTTTTGGGGTCAAATGAGTTCAAACTCAATAAATCAGCTGTTTTAAGTAGCAATCTCGATGCCGAACTGCTCATACGTTTAATAATTAGTTATAAAGATTATAAAAATACCAAAACAGGTAATTTAAGAAAGTTTGGGAAAAAAATAATATATAGGTTTTTTTTTTATAGCAAAATAGGTAATTTTTTTTTCACTAAAGTTCTTTCTTTTTGTTAAATAACCCCCTTTCGGGATGGAATACATGTTATGAATCACCTTGTATAAATAAACCCACTAAGCTGCCGCAAAGTGTTGTAGTGAAATTGACCGTGGCAGGCGGTTGCCTAGTTGTTTCTAATTGATCTTGTTGTTAATCACTCATTATGATTTTATTGTTATGGGTGTGCAATAAAATTCAACGTACCATTACGTGGCTCGATGATTTAAACAGTAACTTTCGTCGTAACCGAGATTTACGATGCCGCAGTACCTACAGTTATTTTCGAAACAGTTCGGTTCTCTTCACACTTTAATTATAGATCGGACATTATGACAAAATAATATTTCAGTACTGCGCCTGCCTTGAAAATATATTGTTCTAGTTACGTCTGCACGTTTAAATATCGGACGTTAATAAATATGTCACAAGCAGTAAGCACGTTAACGTGGAAAAGTATTTAAAATATCCAAAGAATTTATTTTAAACTCTCTACAAGCTTTACTGCAAAATACAGATGAGAGTGAAAAAATACACTTGAGATTATCAGGAGTTGTTTGTTAATTTCAGATTCCCAAATTATTCTAAAAGCAACCAGTAACAAAACATTGATAGGTGAAGACAGAAATGAGGAATAAGATTTTTGTTGAAGGAAATGTCTATTAAATCAGCTCAATAAAATTCTTTTTATTCGTATAAAATAGACAGATTGGCACGTAACTCCACAGTCAGAAATGTCAGCGCAGAGTGAATGGACTCAAGTTTTTGTTTATTTCTGCATACGTCCGCATGCATGTGCCAACAAAGCAAAGAGATCAGAAAAGAAAGGCTCAAAACAATGAAGTCATTAGTCTTTGCTATTCTTAGAAAATTATAGGTACCTTGGTGTAATAACTTCTACGAAATAGGTATTTTACTTTATTACCGACCGTGTCGAGCGCTCAGCGTCTCCTTCGATTTTGTCCGCTTCTAAATAAACAAACGCACTAGCTGTTTACTCGTTACTATGCTCTTAAGCTGAAGAATCCATTTAAGAAGTTAATAAAACTAACAATCTTATGTTTGCGATTAAAAACATAGTTGATGATGATGACAGACGATTTGATGAAGCGTTGAAAAGAAACATTTAGTGTAGTAGGTACCATTGAATACAGGATCCTTCATACTATGTATAGTAAACTGAGCACAGAGCCTCAAAGCGAAAGTCTACGATCAGTGCGTTTTGCCAGTGATGCCATAATTATGTTACTGAGACTTGGTTGCTAGCTATTGGCCTCATTGTCATACACAAACTCAAAGTCGCGCAACGGGCTATGGAGAGACCTATGCTCAGAGTTTCGCTACTTGGTAAAATCCGGAATGAGGATTTTCGCAGCCCAGCAACGATCATCTTCTGGCTGATCATGATAATGATGATTATGATAATGATGAGTAAGAGGGTTGATAAATTTATAATTCACCTAACTTGGATTATTATACGATTTTTTGCTCTGACTTTTGGAAATTGGATTTTTAATAATATCTCACTTACCGTGGTGTTAAGTCGTTATTGAAACAATTTTTAATTTAAATCTTAATTTACGGTAATTGCGTCAATCATCGATCAGTTTGATGTCGATAGCCGGCAGACGACACTACGTCTGTCGTCTATCGGCACCTAGGTATTTAAACTATTTTTATTGCAATTGCTAAAAAAAATTGAACTGAGTATGAAACATTTTTATTTTCGGAAAGAAAATTAAAACCAATATTTTATTATCGTGAAATATCCCAATCAGTTAGTAAAAAATATTGCCTATTATTTGTTATACCTTTTCGGATTCCTACTCATATACAAATAACGCTATCTGTATTCCTGTATTTCTAATATCATTGCGCTTATGCTGTTTCCAAAACTTTGTCTGTGTTGTACATCCAAAACTAAAGTGAGTGGACTTTATCCCGTGTTTTATTGTGCTGCACCAGACCTCACCAAACAAAGTGGCTATCCTATGTGTTATTATTAATAAGAAATATAGGAATACAGATAGCAATAACAAAACATGTTGTGCCGACCCTGCATGAAGTGGAATAAGGGCAGGGAGATGATGATGATGATGATGATGATACACATAATATTCAGAAACATCCTGTATAATGGAGAAACTTTCTAATAGCATTTTGAAGACCAAAAAGATCACTGTAGCAAAAGAGAATTCTTTGATCTCAGACAGAAACATACGTTTTTTTTCTCTTTATATATAAGGTAGTAGTATTGTGTACTAGGCCCGCAACTTCGACCGCATGTTCAGGTATGTTCCTACCTTGACTTTTATCACTTCGTACACTTGAGATCTTGATTTTCCGACCCGGTGTTACTTGTGCCTCAGCTTCATTCAAAATGGATTTTCTCAGAAAATATAGCTATGAAACTTAAGTTAATAGTATTAATTATTCTGTGGTAACGCTACGGCCTAAATTAGCGCGCAATTGTCACAGATTATAAAAAAGGTTATTTAAGGCCTCAGCCAAGCGGCGTTTATTTACAAATACCTATTGAGTTTACCGATTGATTTTTTTTATAAAATAAAATATAGCCTATGTTACACAGGTTGTGTAGCTTAATATTAGTCTTTTTTTTTAGATTTGATAGATGCTGTAGTTCTTGAGATTACCTTCTGCATACAAACAAACAAATTTTACCTCTTTATAATATTAATGTAGATTACAAGGGCAATAACGTGACATAAGTCTGTTCCTAAGTGGATTAGTGCAGGCTATCGCAGGGCAGAGCGATGTGTGCGCAAAGGTCGGTATGCAATCTTGTGCAAACCCACCAGCCACTCACCGCCCGAGTGTGCGACATAAATAAAATCTAAGATTCAAGATTGCTTGGAATAATTGTCGTTATCGGCTCGGGACTTGGGTTAGGTTAAGGTGCATTTGCGTTGGAAGATTATACGAATGATATTGCCCCCTACCATCAACTTTGGTACCTACGGTGCTCTGGCATTTCCTTTAATCGTACTTAGTAAGATAAATTTTGCAGATTATAAATTATTTTAATTTTGACAGCAATTGCTATTAAAAATAGCAACCTAAAAAAATGAGAGTGTAAACACCCTCATAGCATTTTTTTAATTAGATTTCTTCCTTTACATATTTTTCTTTACTTTCTTTCTCAACCTCTTTTATGTTATCTCAAATTTAACACAAATTAATATATATTCAGCCTATCAAATAATATTTAAAGCAATTTAGGTCATTTTACAAAAACATTGCATACGTAGATCGTATTTTGAGTTATTGTGACGGTGGGAATTCAGGGGAAAAAATGCAGTTGCCATGAAAATGACACAATCTGATGCCAATCCAATGTGAAGTGAGTGAATAATACACTCCACTAAATATACGGGTATGAACTCACTCGAACTTTGATAGTAAGTGTAGTTATTTTCTTTGTAATATAGCCCCCTTCCGGTTAATAAGTCAGAGACACGTGTGCTGTATGATGTATGTGACATAAACTTCCACACATATGTACGGTAAAAAAACATTTGCAAAGCTACTAGCAATTTATCGTGTGAAATTTAATTGCCAACTTATCGCAAATGATCATCGTAACTAAATATATATCTGGCCAAGTGGGAGTCAGATAAATCTCTGAAATTATGATCAGACGAGTACCAATAGAGGCGTAGCCTCCACCATTGTGTCGGATTTAGATGTTAGTTGATGTTAGTGATAGTCGTGCCGATTCCGTTGGTGCAAGAAAGTCGAAAGGGACAGCAATATTTTTATAACTATCAAATTTTTGGAGGAGGTAGGGTGCAGCGAGGTTTTCTCGCTCTAAATTGGAGCAGCCCGCCTGGGAGGTACCTCCGCCTTACAGAAGATCGCAGCCAAATAACATTATTTTTTTCGAATAGTGTTGTGTTCCTGCGGTGAGTAAGGTTGCCAGAGCTCTTTAGGGCGGGAGGGGTTCGGCAGAAAATGCATTAGCAATGCTCCAGGTATTGCTGATGTCAATAGGCGACGGTAACTACTTACCATCTGGTGGGCCATCTGGAAGCTTGTTTGTATCCGTAGAGCAAAAAAAATAAAAAATAAATACTTCAGTTTAGGAAAATGCAACAACTAAAATTTTGCAACTTACATTACACAATTTAGTGAACGAGGTTTTAATAATATTGCCTGTATGTAGGCACATGCCTATGCATTGATAATTTCGCTATATTTCGAATCTCTGGGCGTCGAAATCGATCCTCAAGTGCTACGAAAATAGTTCCGAAAACTTTACAGTGCTCGAAATAGAACAACATAAAATAAAACACGTATTCTCGAGGCGTTATTTAATCCCACACTTAGTGTAAACCCACTCAAGTGCAGAACAACCCTTGCCTAAACTAATATTTGCATTTCCGTGTAAATAGCGAGCACTAACGCTTTAACGCGTACGTATGGTACGTACGTAAAGCTGCGTGCACAGACACCACGGAACTTGTAGAGCTAGGTACTCTAGCACCCCATTACAATGTAATGTTACTCAAATATTCCCATAACCCTAACTAAATACGCCTGTTCAACTGTGAATTAACCAAAATACCATCATATAAAATTGACACTTTAGAGGATTCATTCCCATTCAAGCAGTGTCAGAAATCGTGCTTTTTTACAAGCTACCGCTGAACTTCTACAGGTGTGAACGCAGCTTTATGCCAGTACTGTGATCGTCTTAAGGTCGCAAGACGAAGCCATAATCAGAGTCAACATGGATATAGGTTTAACAATGTAGGTATCGTGAGCAGACTTAAGCTTGCAATATCTAGTTTAACCAGCTTTTATTGTGGTTTTAGCTTTCGATACATTGTCAGTCAGTTTGTAGGTTTCTATAGGTACCTAATACAGAAGCTATCATAAAAATATAACGAAGGAGCGAAATCAATTTTTAATAATAATTTATTGTGCATAACATCATTTTAAAATTAACTTACCTATACGAGTAGAAACAGCGTGCAGTAATTAAGTACCTATAACATTTTATGGAAGGCGCTGAAACTTATTTCAGCTAGTAATTTATTACTATAGACCCAAATGACAATCCCATCTTCGCTAAAAATAGTAAACAAAACCGCATCTAAACTAAGCGCAAACCACAAAAGAATCAATACGAAGAACATTCCAACGGCAGGGTATATTGAAAGATTTATAACGCAACGTTCCTGTTACACCTAACGGCCTTAATACAGCCCATGCAAAATAGATGTGAGGTATGCAAGGTATGGCACAGCGAAATTTTCTCGCACTTAATTGGAGCAGTCCGCCTGGGAGGTACCTCCGCCATACAGAAGATCGCGGCCGAATAACAATATTTGTATCAAGTTGTTGTGTTCCTGCGGTGAGTTAGGTTGCCGGAGCTCTTTAAGGGAAAGGGAGTTTGGGGTCGGCAATGCGTGCGTGATGCCTCTGGTATTGCAAGCGTTCAGAGGCTACAGTAACAACTTACCAACAGGTGGGCCGTAAGCTTGTTTTCCACCTTAGTTGTATAAAAAAATGATAGAAATGCGCCTCTGTTTGCGAAAGCTCACTTACAAAGACTGTCATCGGATTTCTCCACCATGTCTCTGACTATCAGGGGATAGGTTCTAACCTACATCACATTATTTCTACGACCTATTTTGACTGAGGCTAACAAACGAACTGTTCGATTAAAAACAGTCGGCAATAGTTTTACGAGGTCCATGTTAAATCATGTCAAGAGATTGCCTAACATTTATGACACTCCACTTCATGTAGGCATTTGTATGACTGATTTATAAAAACCGTCTTTTGGACCATTCGATATCTTAGCAACCCCTTGGCCGATTTTACTCATATTATTGCGAGCAAATCTTCATAGGGCAAAAAGGTGTAATGTGTTTTGAAATTTCTCCTCGAAACTCCACTCATGACGATTAAAGATAGCCTAAGTCCGAGAAAGCCCGTGGTAGAAAGAAGCAAGTGAACTTGTTTATTTCAATGCATTTCGAGTTTATCGCGACACCGGGACGTGTTGGCGGCGCTCCAACACTTTCTCCCGAAATCACGGCACAATTGCACGAAATAGTTGCTTGCAATTTTTCATAATAAAACATAATATCTGGTTACGAATGCGATTAAAATAGATATCGTAACGGTTTTAGATTGTGTATTTTTTGTTATCTCGAGTGCATATGTTTACATGATTTTGTCGAGAAAATCAGTTCTAAATAAGCTCCTAGTATGAGCATAATACTGAAGAATAGGGGGGTAGGTAAACATAATGGTCCGAATCGTACAAGTCGTTTGTCATCGGATATAAAAGTAACTTTTTATGGTCAGCTTTAAACTTAGTATTGCTTGTCTCGAAGTTTTGCTAAAACGAGAAAAAAGATCGAAGAAACGAGAGAAAAGCGTCTGGCGGTCATCCATTAAACACTCTCCAAGTCGGTAGACTGCCATTAATTGTGGCAACTGCCCACTTCAGGGCCAAGTGACAAGCGCAGCCTTACCTGGTTGTTTCGCTACTCTTTGGAGAGAGCGATAGAGAGAACATAAGAGCATTGCTGCATAATGTGCCAGCAAACGCCAAAAAATTCCACAATAGAATTTTGAGAAGCAGACACAATGGAGATAGGTATAATTATCTAATTATTTGTCTATATACATATTAGTTATACAAAACAATAAGTACGATTGACAAAAATAATGCTTTTTTTATTTTATTCATTTTTCAGTAATACGCAATTTGGGAACTGTCCAAAAACGAATTGCATTAAATAAGATAAAAAAATTGATGTCCTGAAGATGTTGTAGTGTGGGGGATGTTATACCCAAGTGGTGTAGTCAGAGGCACGTCCAGCATTTGGGCACAAGTCCACAGTTTGCAGTACTGAGTATTCCATACGTGACAGGTAGCAAGACCATCGCCGTTTATAAGAAAACTTACTGATTTCCTTGAGGACATACCTACATTTTTGGAACAGATAAAACTCATTGGTGCACTCATTCAGATCGAAAGTCGGGGTTCCTCCCATTAAGCCAACGCGACTCCTAATTTCACGAAACTATGAAAAACGAGCTTTAAAGTATACGGGGTCGTTCAATAAGCACGCTGGTTTTCGAGAGATTATATCCAACAACCTAACAAATGAAGCATAATTTTAATAATTACCTAAGGGATAATTAAATATTCCAGACATAGCACGCACAGTCAACTGATCCCAAACTAGGCATAGCCTGTACTATGGGTGCCAGTGACTGATATACATAAGAGATAAATATTGAACACCCAAAAACAGAACAAACATCTGTGTTCATCACACAAATGTTTGTCCGGTGCCGGAATCGAACCCGCGACCTCTAGCGCAGAAGGCAGAGTAACTACCAACTGAGCTATGAAGCCAGTCAAAAAATTTAAGCACTTCTCTCATTATTGCGGTAGGTAATTACTCGCCCGCATCGAGCTCAATAAGCGATTAATGAAACATCGCATGACATCCAACACGTTACGAACTGATCACATTCAATTATGTGGGAATGTTGTAATCCACCTTTTGTGCATCTCATTCCGCAAAAATAAAACGGCAATATTTTTACTTAACGAAAAGCCCGGGAAAAGATCGGAATGAACGGGCCAAAAAATAGCGAATGCCTCAGCCAGGCGGCCTTCTTGTTTTCTACGAGAGCTCCCTTACACGGTATTCCGGAATACGTATAGTAAGCTGAAAAGGGGGTTTTCGACGCACAATAGGCAATCTTTTGTTCTACGAGACGTTTGTTTTGACTTATTTCCATGAAAAACACTATAATATATAGCTTTCTCATCATCATCATCAGCCCGAGTTGTAGTTACCCATTACGTAGATAGACTTTTACATCATCATCCTGATATCAAGCTTCTTATATCCTGGTACATTTAGTTAATTTGAAACCAAGACCAAACAAAGCAACTTAATTAGTAATTTTTGGAAAATAAACTGTTATTTTTTTCTATATTTTCGGAAACTAGTATGTTTTTTTTTGTATACTTAATAGCACTTAGCTTTTGGATTATCATACTAGTTCCGAAACACGGTGTATAATAAGTTAGCTTTTTAGTATTCAGATACATAATCATAATATAGGATGGAATGTAATAATCTGTAATAAACCGCTCGATGAGTGCGTTCATACTATATTTCTAGTTTTACTACACCACTAAAAGAGATTGTGGAGCTGGGGCCCGTTCTCCACGCCAAAACATAATCTGAATCTTTATTTGTTGAGAAGTTAATAATACTCTGCGTTCTGCTCACAAAACTACGACTAAATAAAGCGAGACAGGACGTGTATTGTGTAACATGAATTCCCATGTTTCTGTTTCGGAATGATAATACGGTTTAGCCGCAGATGTACGCAGCTATGTTCTACGGTCGTGTACGCTGAATTTGTGGGTAGGTAAAGTTCTTTGGGAACATCAACCGAGGTAGAGCAGCTTGAAGAATAAATTCGAATTTATTTTAGAGACAGTTGTTTTAGCCGAGTTTGGTGCAGAAGTAGGTATTTTCTAATGTAGGACTTAGGACAAAACCTCTGCATTTCCGCTAATGTACAGCTGTTTTGGACGACTATTTCTTGCTTAAGCTGTCAATACGAGTTCCGGACATAGTATGGTATCCTGAGGTTACGTTGATGTTTATAACTGCCAGGTTTGTTAAAAATCACACTTTGCATAGAGCATAGTTCGTTATAAAGGCAATGTTATATGCTAGATTTGTTTAGAATTTGTTATTATAGCCCACGTTATCACACTATAGTAGCGCGAACTTTGCACTAATTTGTGATGTGCACTACTCATCAATAGATATCATGGTAGGTACGTGAATTGAATGAATTAAGTCGGCCAAAACTAAAAACGGATGTAATCAGACTACTCCCAAAAACTATTAGGTAAGTATACTTACTACTACTACAGGTACCTTTACAAAGAAAAAACCTCTCGGAATACCCATGGGGTTCCAGAGATCTAGTTCAAAACTTATACAAAACAATGTTTTTTTCATACAATGTTGGTGGCCAGTTACAACTCATATGTTTATAGGAAGAAGGAAGAGTAGGTATAGATGTTCACGAGCCTTATTTGTTTTTTTTTCACAAATTACACTTACGGACTGGCAGTTTTTGTTTTTCATAAATGGGAAAAAAACTTTTTTTTTTCTTTAAAATCCATCATACCCAACCTGTGAAAACCTGTGAATTGGATTATGAAGAGGTACATACAAACTTTTCGATAAAAAGTATATAGACAGGGCTCAATGTACCTAAACAAGAAAAACTTTAGCATCAGCAATGGGATACCTACTTCAAAATCTGTAACAGATACTTTTTCAGCTCCTCGAACAAAAAGTGTAAGCCCTGTCTGACATGAATTATCAAATTCAAATGAACTTCCAAACGAAATATTCATAGATTTGCGTTTAAAACAAGCACTTTATGACTGTCAGACGCTGAACTAGGTACGTAAAAGAAACAAGTTGTGCAATTACAAGTTCGTGATTACTAAGTTATCAATTTAAAGTCGTGAATAGAAGCTCTAATTGCTGTGCTTTATGTAAAACTTGAAAAGTGTACACACCTCGAGCGTACCTACTAGGTTCTACTAAAATTAGAAACACGCTGGCACGCCCGCAACTTGGTCCGCTTGTTCAATTATGTTCCTACCTTGACTCTATAACATCTTGAGATGTTGATTTTTCGAACCCGTGTTACGTGTGTACGGAACTACGGAAGCCTCAGGGTGCGCGAAGCTTGATCGCACTTGATTTTCGTTATTTAAAAATTGATTTTCTCCTATAAATTAATTCTGCAACCTCGGTAAATACTGTTAATTATTCTGTGGTAAAGCCACGGAATAATTTGCGCGTAGTTGTCGCAGATAACAAAATAAATAGTTACTTTGGACCTGAACCAAGCGGCGATTTTTCATCCCACTTGATTTACAAAAATTAACTTTTCACAAGAACCGTTACTTTTTTCCGGGTTAAAAAGCCTTTGTGCTATTCCAGACAATAATCAATCTCTGTATCGGATTTCATCCAGATTCGTTCAGTCAAGTCAAACTCAAAATAAACATTATTCAGAAGACGTAAAGATCATTTTAAAGTGAATTTTAGATAACATATCGCAGCCGTTGAACTCGGCTTGAGGGATAATGTAGGTATGAAAGTTTCATTAAACTACAAGACTCACAAATACTATATCTTACAAAAGTGCCTTTTAATAGCTGAGGGACGATTGTGAAGTCTTACAACCTCTCGCGGCTACAGAAACAAACATTTGCGCAAATTCAACAGCAATTTCTTCTCTTTGTTATCGGCACCCCAAATCATATCTTAGCTAGAACAACCTAAACTAATTTATCTTTGAAAACTAGACAGGACAGATTTCATCAAGTTTACTCGTTTAATTGTTTTGGTCGTGGTTTCTCTACTTCAAGAGTAAATTTAAATTCAGTGGTTCTAATTCAACTTGAAAGTTTTAAAACGAACTGAATAATGAAATAAGCCATTTTAAAAACTCTTTTTTTGCATTTTATGACGCGTGATCAAAATCTCTGTTACCGCATATCAACTTTTTATCGACAACTTTGGGTAGTTTGACGCTATATAAGAAATAGTTTTCGATAAGGCAATGATATTTTTTAGGTACAGCTTTACGTTTTGGAATTTGTAAGCACGACGGCTGCAGTGACACATATAATTTTAGGACTAGAGAATTTATATATAGGTATTCAGCTTTCACAGAAGTTTTCTTTTAATATTTTAGTACCTAGTTACTTTAGTATTTTTTTTTGCTTTTTTTCACGAGTACCTACGAGAAGGATGTCTCACCGTGACAATAATTTAAAAAGCGGTCCTAGCTAAAGTACGATTCACGCTCCCGTCAATTAGCATGTCGTTTGAAGATGCGTTGCTTTGTCACCTTCGCCGGTCCACAAAGTCATAACCGACAAAAACCGTGGCTTTAAATAAACACCTACTTCCGAGAATTTAGAGTTGGTTATCGCTAGTTGAACTTTGAAATGCGACATCCCTCTCGCCGACAAGGCAGCACGAAGTCGTGTGCGCGACAGATGAGTAATGACAACAACGCAGCGGCGTGTGTCGCTACGAACGTTCCCAGATGTACGTCTGGATGCATGGGTTGCAAGTTATGCAAGCCGCAGCTAAATAGTTACTGACTGATAGGTAATGCAAGAATTTCCCGCACTGTGTGAGAGCCTACTCGGTAAGGTACCTATTACCTAATTAGAAACGAACGAAGTTGCTCTACCGCGGCAAAATCTAAAATCAATGCCTCTACCAATTTATGTCAGTTCAAGGTTCCAAACATGGATCTAGGAAAATGAAAGGTAAAGTTATTGGCATGCATTGTATTGACTCTATCAGCTGTTACAGCCGCCAATCAGCGTTTAAACGCTTAAACAAAGAAAAAACGCCACCGGTGCGGTGATATAAAAAGCTTTTAAATCACTGGATTATTGACAATAAAAATAGTTATTACCACCAAAAACTCATCTAAACACATAATACTCTCATCTCAAACTTAATTCTGCACGCCCAGTTTTATTGGACAACGACTCCGTGTTTAAATAAAAAAATGTCCCGCCACAGACGTCGGTCGGGACGTTCATAGAGCTGCGCTTACGCAGTAAGATTTATTTATAATCAAAGTAGTTTTAATGAACCGGCATTGTGATTTATAAGACGTTAAGATATCTACTTTTCTTCCATAGGTTTAGTAGATAATTCATAAGAGTTGACCTACCAATCGCCAACGCAAACAAAATAAACCTCAATCCTGTTTATTGAACGTTAAAAGCTGGAAACTTCACACTGATTTATTATTTTTTTGTCCTGATTTATGTGAGCTAAAGAAGTGTTCGCACAAATGCCATGTCTATTTGCGGCCAGGCCGAAATAACGGGCAAAACGAAACGAGTATCCGGTCCCTAGAATGCCGTAGGTAGTGGTGTTTGCTATTATACCTACAACCACCAAGGGCTTAGTAGGGGGATTATACCACGATTTGCGGTAATGCGGCTTGCACTGGACTCTTTCCTCTTTGACCACTTGCTAAATCTTTTCCCTGTCAGATCAGTCGGTGGATGGTGCCGGATAGCCCTGTTCTCTTGCTAATGCGGCCCGAATTCGCTTTGAAGCCGGGTTGGGCATCTGCGGCTTTAGTAACCCTTTGATTTACAAACCAAACGGTGGTTTTATTTTATGTTCGCGATCCGATAGATCCACGTCGAATCTGCCAGTTCATTGTATCGTTGCTGGTTATTTTGTAATTCGCTTCGTTACTCTCGTTTTGACTTTAGTTCTATTTTGAATACTATGCACTGCACCGTCTGAAGCTGAATCCTCTCCACATAGTGTCAGATGCTATGGAGATAAATTCAAGTGTACCAAGAGTACCTATTTGGGATAAACCCAAATGAGCTATTTATTACGTAGAGTAGGGACTTACTGTAACAACTACGATTAGGTATACGACGATCTATACTTATATTTCATTCAAATACAAGCGTGTCAGCACGGATTGCAACTATAAATCTATGAGACTGTCAACTTACGCCACTGCCTAAGCATACTCATAAGTCGATTGTACGAGGAGTGGTCTTGACGACTACCTACATATTTCATTAAAAGTCCAGAAGAAAATGAAGCTCTACAAAAAATAGGCGGCAAAGATTTCACTCGTTCAACTTTTAAAAATAAACCGCTCTTATAACAACGCTTCGGAAATGACATCCGCTCAA
This sequence comes from Anticlea derivata, assembly GCA_947579855.1. Lineage (NCBI taxonomy): Eukaryota > Metazoa > Arthropoda > Insecta > Lepidoptera > Geometridae > Anticlea > Anticlea derivata. Next base: position 5,352,157 of record OX388260.1, read on the forward strand.
AAGAGCGATAATGATCTACTACCGTCACGTCAAGATAACTAATAATAGGCGCTTGAAAACGAAAAGCAAAGTTTTTTTACTGCTAACGTCAGTCTCAGTTTCTTTAGGTACGTATCGAAGCAGTTTCCTGGAGTTTGATAACAATATACAGATAGTTATGTGTTACGGATAGGTACCTACGAATATTTTACCTAAGTATAGGTAAAATATTCGTAGTATACCTATATATATTAGGTAAAGTTTATTTTGAACCCACGACTTTATTTCGTCAAATGTTGAAAAGTATAGATATTCACGTATATAAGAAATAATTTAGCATCAGCTACTTCTGAAGCCGCGATTACATTCGAACTTCATTTTATCATCAGTATGAAGATACATATGGAGTTTCAGACATTCATGAACCCAGAAAAGATGTTTTATAATTTACTTCTGGAAATAGTTGGATCAGAGACTTTGTGACACTTTAAAGTCATCACGTACTTTTGGAATATTAGGAAAAAACTCCTAAAGTAAAATATTTTTAATCAGGAGTTTTGAGACATGTCTGATCATCAGTTACTTTTGATGCTGACTGTACCTATATACCTATTTAATATAGGTATCCTTCTTACATAAATGTATGTATAGCTAACCTCCTAAATCTTCACTTGCTGTTCACTCAAGCGTTATTGAGATGTTTCCCGATAAACACAGGGCAAGGTAGAGTTAATCAGTAGGTAGTTATTAGAGCGGATTCGAGGCGAAACAACGTTTGCTGGCAACACTAAGTTTCCACCTGATTGCCGAGAAGTTTGCGAGACAGCAAGTACCTACCAAGTACCTACGTCATTGTGAATCCCTTCTGTGATAGCTTTCATGTAGAAAGCTGGTTTCAGCGATTGTGACAATCCCAATGTACTTACTTATTTTTTGGCGCCCAACATGTTATTAATGTATCAAAAAAAGTACGTAGAGCGCTTATCGGTAGTTCAGAAAGCCTACTTTAAAATCGTAGATTTCATTTAAGCGTTAACTAAATTGACAGGCTCAAAGATTTAATGTTCAAATTCGTGTAAAATAGTTCTGACACTGCGCAATTTTTTTTTCTATTCTGTTTTGGTACACTTATATCTTAGTTATTTTTAAATAACATAGGAGCTATAATATGAGCTGTTAATCAAGCGCCTGCGCCGCCCGTTAGTAGGTACGAGTAGGTACCAGACCTGCTTTCTGAAACCTCGTTGCTTCACGACCGAAGTGTAAATTAAATAAAGGCAATCCGTTCGCCTGCATCAACCTACTGAATGCATTATTCAACGCACAATGCAAAATTTCAGATTAATAGTTGATGAAGACGCAGACGAAGGTGGAGTCACAATCGATGACGAATTGAAAACCTTTCAGTTTCAAAAGTGCTCCAACTCTTTGCTCTTGAATATGTAATTGCGTATCATGAATATCTATTAGAATAGAGTGTCTAGGAGCTTTGGTGGATTTAAAGGTTTCTAAGTAAAGGTAGATAAAGATTTTCTGAACTACGAGTAGGTATCTAAACTAAAATGGCGCCTATTACAGGTGATTTATCCGGCGAATAGCGTTAAACTCATCATTTTATTTTATATAGCGAGCGAATATCGCTTAAGAAAACTAGGACGAATCGGCGTTGTATGTTTGTTTGTTACAGCATAACTTCCGAACCTTCAATCCGATTTGCATGGAATTTAGTAGGTCAACAGGTTATAGATTGTAACAAGATTTACTGGTAAGAAATACCTACCTATAAGTTAAATCGGCCAAGGATTTTTCTATAATATTGGTTAATGATGCTAAAGATGCGATTTTCAAAGTTTAACGATCATCGAAACACCAACCTTTACCAGACATCGCGAGATCTCAATTCGGGGCGAACTACTAATCTAGCTAACTACTAAAGTTCGTGACACATAGGTTATCAGTATAGAATTACGGACACTTGGCAAGATGTGAAAGCAGACATCTAGATGACTTGAGTCACTGAGTTGCGGTCACAAGATCCGCCACGATAACTGGGCATACCATCCCGAAGATCAAATAACCTTCGTTGATGGGACAGAGCTCATACTTAGGTACCTAGTGGAATATAAAATATAATGCCGACGAGCAAACGCAATAAAATTAAGAATCTTCATGAGTGCTCGGCTGTAGGGCACTATATCCCACTAAAATAGAAAGATGGTAGGTATACAAGGTGATGATTTATATTATGTAGGTATGCTATCCCGAAAGAGGCATAATCTACACCTAATTGGCAATAAATTATGTTCAACGACAAAATTTTTCTTTGAAAAACTCTGTGTAAATATCAACTGTTTTGGGGTCTGAATCAACAATTTTTTTTAATTTTTTTTATGTTATACTGATGCAAACAGGCTTACGGCCCTCCTAATGGTAAGTGGTTACCGTCGCCTATTGACATCACCAACACCTGGAGCATTGCTAATGCGTCGCCTGCCGAACCCCTCCCCTAAAGAGCAATAAATAATATTAAAAAAAACAAACTCATTTATTTAGTTTTGTAGGTAGCAATATTGATATCGAACTTTTCGTACGTTTAATAATTACTTGCAAAGATGGTTAAAAGAACACAGGTAGGTTGAAAAATTTTGATAAAAAAATGAGTTTTTTTCGGCTGATATTCTTTCTTCTTGTTAGTAGGATATACCTATAGTTGAATCATCTTGACATAAATAAATCGAACTGCTTGCACTTGAAATGGAATTAGTTCCGGGAGAGAAGAGACAAAGATATCTCTAAGTTTATTGCATTTCCGAAATATGTTGGCGGAACTTCTTTCCTGGTGACAGGACATCATTAATAATAACAAAGCTAGTCACCCGCTCATTTTCACAAGACCTCGATTGCACAAAACAGCCAAAGGAAGTTGGGCAACAAAACGGCTTTTAAACTGCCATTGAGTAAAGACGATTGCTGTGCGCACGAGCACGATTGAGGCAAACAATCGTCGCGACTCGGTGATAATAACCGTGGCGAGTTCAGCGTTGATCTGCATTGTGTCGGGCAAGGCGGTATGACCTCACGTAACCGGAGCAGTCATTCTATGGAAGAGTTCAGTTCAGAGTTCTATTTCATTATGCATGATAGAGTCGACTATGACATGTTAGAAGTGGAGCATTGTATGACAAGTGGACAGGCAGGATCCTCTATAAGGACAAACCAGACAAAAATGTTTGTCAAACCACACTTCACACTAGTAACGTTCAACGTTATGTCTAGTAAACCAAAAGGGGAATAATCTATCAACATAAAGAAAAAAAATCTTTTGCCCATTTCTTTGACAGCTCAATGATTGATTAAACTTATTTGACGCCAATACAGCAGATTTTTACATATTTGTTTTTTCAAGACGAATTTCCAAAAGTCGTAGAACAAACTTTATTAATAGAATAAGCCCCATTCGGGATAGCATACTATTATAAATCACCTTGTATTATAAATGCGGGAGTAGGTAACTGTCTCTATGTCTGTTTGTTACCTTGTCACGACAATATGGCTGGAATGATTATCATGAAATTTGGTATGGAGCTTGTACCCTGAGGAAGCACATATACCGTGTATCCCACCAGCGAGCCTAATTTAGACGTAGGTACAACTAGTAAACATCTATTGTTGACACTACATACTGAAGATTTATAAGTATTATAGTTTTATGACGACTTCAGTGGCGCAGCGGGCGAGTGCCCGTTTGAGACGCAGGGGGTGCGGGTTCGATTCCCGCTGCGGGACAAATGTTAGCACGATCATCAAATATTTGTTCCGGGTCTGGGTGTTGTGGTAACATAGTAGGTAGGTACCTACTCGCAGTTTATTCTACCCAAAACACAGAAGCCTAGTGTGAGTTCATAAAAAAATGTAATTAAAATAAAATAGTAACGTACCTAGTTTATCAGATAAGTACGTAGTGTAAAGCAAGTTATTTTATATTTACGTATACCTATATTATCGATAGCTATTATATACCTACTTAGATAAGTTAATACCTAATCTTTACACAATATTACATACAGGCAGATGATGATGATGATTACGACACAATATTATGGTCATAAAATAGGCGTAGATTAGTTAGGGTCCCGTAGTCGGACAAAAAACGAACGTCTTGTCCGTCACCTCGTCGCCGTCGGTCGTCAGCATCGTTTTTTTAATTATGTATTTTTTTCCACTCCTACAATTTTATAATCATGATAGTAGTTCATTCCTCCAGAATAACTGACAAATGACTGAAAATAATTAGTTAGGTAGGTACATTGGGGTCATCATTTATAACTAGAATAATGAGTCTCTAAATAATTATCACTTATCCGACAAACTTGAGATATCTATAGTCTTGAGACTTTTGTTTGTCCACAGACATAGGTTCAAACGCTTGATATTAACTACCTTCATAATAATTAGTCAACTATTGATGAACAAAACGCGAAAAAAATAAGATATATTTATCAAACTGGCTCTATACCTACATACTGGTGGTTATTCGAAAAATGTATTTGTTAGGACTGAATTTTAAGATAGATAGGCATTTATCAGCTCTGTATGTATCTACCTGATAGTTATATACAAACGGTATTGTGTGCAATGATCTGTCAATCTAATCTCAGCAGTGTGTGATTGATACTTCTAAAAACACATTCAAGAGATAGATTGTAAAAGATTACAATATTTGTAGCGCCGAGATTAAGTCGCTCACAGCTTAGGGCGCTATCATAATAAATGATAACCGTAATACATCGTGATACAAAATTTCAAAAATTATCTTATCATACCGTGGCTCCAGCAAGGTGCAAACATCTTGAGCAAATAAGTACCTATACCACATTTTGAAACGAACAACGCTTCCATAGGACATTGACCAGAGATGACGTTTTTTACAACGGAATAAAATCGTTTCAAACCTATGCTTGGTAGGTAAATGAAACGAAATATTACACGCATGTCAAAGCTAATTTGGCAGTAGTATCTTGGTATCTGTAAACACGTGATTTTAAAACCTCGTGATGCCTATAGCTAATATTGTTTCAAATAACCAGTACTTTATGCTGGCCAATGCTGAATGATTCTATGATGTTAGAGAGTGACATGACAGGTTTGAATTGTCTCGATATAGGTTAGGGGAATCGATAGAGCCGATAATATCTCAAGTACTATTGTCCGTTGCCGATGCAGCGCCCTAGATACTCCGAAGAAGAACAAAGTTGGCATAGATATAGAGGATCAAAGTGCAGTGTGGGCGCTCGACCCAATACCGCGGACGACGGGCGGTGTGCGCACGCGCATCGGACCTTTTGCGCGTTCGTTGATGCGCTCTGATGCAATTAATTAGTTATACTTACACGTAATAAAAAACTGAATTACTTCCCCTTAAACATAGCATCACGTGCCTAACAAAGTATTAATTGTGATTATGAGCATACATATTGTTAGGTACTGTTTAGGTACATACAAGTTTTATTAAGTATTTGAATCTATTGTTAGTACAGTACAATACTATCCTACTTCCTACTAATATTATAAATGCGAAAGTTTGGATAGATGAATGGATGGATGTTTGTCACTTAATCACGCCAGAACGGACCTGGATGAAATTTGGCACAGTGACAGATTATAGTCTGGAATAGCATAAAGGCTTTTTATCCTCGTACCTAGGTACTACGCGAGCAAAAGCTTGATTTTAATAAAATAAATAATTCAACTCGTCTGTGTAGGTACTTTTAACTAAAACTCAATCCAGAATTCCCTCAATTAAAGTAATTGAGATCATTGTCAGTAAATTAAAGGCAAATGAGAAACGTACAGGTTTTGTAATAAAACAAATTGGTATCGTACGGGATTATGTATTGAAAAAAAAAGAAGAATAAAATTACAACGGTTAATTAGTTACAGTTCATAAATACTAGCCAATGTTATATGGGATTAAACTCCGCATAAGGACGATGAAGTTTCTACGATGTCCCTAAGAAGTCGCGCCGGTCGGTGCCGTGCTCTACGTACATAAGATTGAGGTTATGTTGTGATAACTGTTTGGGGTAGAAGCCGGCAAAAGTACCCAACGAAATTTGCAACCAAAAACAGTAGAGATTAAGGACTGATATTGCACATCTAGCGGCAAGGGTGGAGGCAGCCGGAGGTTGCGCGCGCAACTAGCATGGCCGCCAAGCACACCTGACTTCCGATATATCTCGATAATATAACTGAATTACAGGGCTTTACACACCTCTACGATGCCTGAAAGCCTACAGTGTAAACGTCGAACGAATAACAATCGGATACACTTTCGCTGTGCACAGAAAACTACAACTTTCATAGATGTTAGGTAATCAGCTGATTACCAAAGTTTTACCGGTGTTTACGTTCCGGGTTCGTAAGTTGGTCACTGAAAAGGTTTCTCGTTTTTCATGAAACGGCAAGTGAGGTGATTTTCCGCGCTCTATGGATGCGTGAAAGCACCGGCGGCGCATCGGGACCGATGCACTTCCGCGTGCGGCGCAAACGAGTCGTGCGGCGACCGAGGAGCATACCTGGACTAGTCTGCCAGCTGAGTCCTCCGACGAACATCTTCCTGCAACAATAAACATAGCGGTCATACACGGAAGAGCTCTTGAACGACCGGCTTCTCGGTTCGGCGGACGTACCCCGGGTCGTTGGACGCCTCGGCCTCGCTCCTGGCGACATCCTGAATTTGGGGTTCCATGGGATCGGGCGCCGGCGGCGCTGGGCTAGCCGGGCTTGGGGCGCACACTACGACTACGTACTCGCGAAGACGCGGCGGGGACGGCTCCCGGAGTCGCTCGGCTGCACTACCGACTACCGGCACGAGACTGGCGCGGCGCGGCGCACCCCTCCACGCAGCGGCGGGCGCCCCCCCTCGCGCCGCCCGCTCGCCGCCCGCGCCTCTGCCGCATCGATTCATTCACATAGTACACAATTATTCATAGGACGAGCACGACGACGGCTGAACCACGTGAGCACGCGGCACGTGGTGCGCGCCGGCCCTGCCGCCGCCTTCGCCGCCTGCGAGCACGCCCACCGCGCCCACAGCAGCGCCGCCACCCCCGGCCCAACAAGCAAGCACCCACTGCGCACTACTACAATAACAAATTACCAATCCCTATCGAAAAAGTTCTCAAAACTCTTTTATTTTTTGAAACGAGACCGTATAGTTTGAACTGAAAATGTAGACAGAAAAAATCATGATACGATTAATAAAAAAATATTTTATTTCCGGAATATCTTGACCAAAAAATTATAACAAAAAAATCTGATGCAACGGTTATTAACATAACATCACATCGAAAATCTCGAGCGACATAATCTCTACGCCGAATATAAACGGAGATAATAATGATGCTAAGTGGCGATAGAAAGCAGCAATATTGCGTAATAGCCGCTCAATGCCTCACCAAAGAAACCAAACCACGATTCGTGACGTCAATGTGCCGGCGACACGTAGCGGGAGCTACGAAAACCGCTACGCCGATCGCTACGCGCGTAGGTTGTTCAGCAATAAAACGATAAATCCTTGTTAGGGTTCTTACCCTTACCCTTATAGCAAGCCTTTGTTTTCTGTCAGCACTTGTGGATTCTATTTGACACAAATGTAGAAATAGTTAAATAACGTCAACATTAATAAAAAAAACGTTTTATAAAAGTGGTCAGGAAGGAGTTTGTACATTTTCAAAGTGTAGTAACCAGATCGAGTGGCGTATCATACGAAAAATATTTCTTTTATTCAGATTTAACAGCAAACATGACAAAAAAATACTGTTCCCTAATAATCAGTAAAAACACTTCAATACCAAAAAGAATCTAGTAGAGATTAAGTAACATTTAGTATATTTTCCAGGAAAACCAAAACTGACATTATTAACCCGATAAACACAAAATATATAGTTTTTATTATTCCTTGCTTCTATTTAAGTTCTAAGGCAACAGAACATTGAATTCCGTAACTATTACGGAACTCTCAGCGTGAGAGTTCAACTCACTCTTGACGAATTAGTATTTGTGACGCAATCGCTTTTCTTATGATAGGTTATAGACATGCTTGCACGTGGCATATCAGACATACTTATGACTAAATAGTATTTCAATATTCCTACAAAGTTACCAAGTTCTGTTGCTGACTGTACTAATATACGAGCTACTAAGTACTAGCATAACCTCATTACGCATGCTTGTAACTCGCACGAACTTGCAAGTTTCTGGCATAAGGACTTTCACGCGAGCCACAGAGTCTATCCAGAGCTCGAATTTAAATGAATACCTATTTTTTTCTGTCTAGATCTGCCGCCAACAAGCTGTGCTGATCTAATTCGGTTCTGCTTCGATTTTCTATTTCGGAACACCTTACTATTCAGGTCAACTTCGAACCAATATGCACGAGTTTTCAACGAATTGATTTAATATGAATAATTTAGGGATTATTTTCCTCAAAAAGGGGTCAGCTTCAACAAATTGGCGACTCGTTTTTTTTAGTATACCTATTTGTGGTGTTATGGACTTTCCATAAATAAGCCATAAAGCTCAGTTGGTAGTAGCTCTGCCTTCTGCGCTAGAGGTCGCGGGGTCGATTCCCGTACTGGACAAACATTTTTGTGATTAACACAGATGTTTGTTCTGTGTCTGGGTGTTATATAGTTATCTATTATGTATATCAGTCTCTGGTACCCCAAACTAGGCATAGCCTGTACTATACTAGTTTGGGATCAGCTGACCGTGTGTGATATGTCCGAAATATTTATTTATATATGTATTTATTAATATAATTCGTATGATTGGTAAACTAGTGGTCCGCCCCGAACTGAGATCTAAAGGTGTCCTGTAAAAGTTGGTGCTTTGATGAGGCGCGATAGAGATAAACTTTAAAAATCGCATCTTTATCACGATCTTAATAATATCCAATTATACATGAACCACTAAGTCAATGAAACTGTAACAAATGAGAGCTCACCTTATGTTGTTTACATATTGTTGCACCTACTATATTAGTTTTCCATACTTTTTTCGTTGTATCTCAAAAACTATACATCCTAGAATAAAAATCGTTTAAGAATGTATAGACCTCATACTGGTACCCTTTCATATCGGTGCCATGTGGTGTCATACACGATAAATTTTTACCAACAAATCTTGATAGCACAACCTATTGACTTACCAAATTTAATGTCGATCGGATCAACGCAACAGTTCGAAAAGTTAACTCGCACTAACATACAAATAAATACATTAAGTACATATAACGCCAAATCGTTCAAGTTATTTGAGAGGTAATCATTCTCTTCGCTCGCTTGATTAAAAAGTTTGAGTTTCATATATAAGTATACTACTATGTAGAACTATATTTCTGAAAATAATAAATAGGTAAACAAAGTTTGAACTTTCGGATCGAAAGACATAAACGCGTTCGTTTCGATCGTTGCCTATTTTTAGTTACGAAATTCGATTTTTGCTTTGCGAATGTAGGCCCTTAGTTACACCTTTACAAAAAATCCATTGTACCATAGGTATTTCAAGCATTGCCTGATACCATGTATTGTAGTAAGTTTACCGACTAACAGGGAAAAACTGACGCATATCAGTGTGCGTAAGTTTCCTCCAGATATTTACGCATGTTATAATAACTTAGGCTTATATACGAAAGCCTCTAACAGGCGCACTTTAATCTTATCACCACACTGGTTCTTTCACCAATGGTCATTTTGCTTTTTTCAGGCCACCATAGTGCAACCTGCTCACTGATATTATAGCTGACCGCACACAATCAAAAAAAATATCTTTTAAATCAACCAATCAGTAAGGACAGTACGTAATCAGATTGGTTGATAAAAAAATTCTGACCGAAATTTCGGATGGTGTGCGGCTAGCCTAATGCAGGATGACCAAGAAAGAACCGACAAGTAAGCAACTTAGGCTAGGATTATCAATGCAAATTATACAACAAAAAATATATCTGTAAGACATTTTTTATTAGGTTTTAACACGAGCACGCGATAATATCGATAAAAGTGTTACATTTACGACAATCACAACTAGGTCAAACATTTGTCACAACACAATTCAGTTTTACTTCTAAGCGAGTATTGAGTTTCAGTGCGACGGATTTCGGCGCAATATAGATGATATCAACCAGTAAGGACACTTGGCACGAAATGCCGCTGGTATCGCACTTGACACCTAATACAAACGTAGGTAGTTTTTTTAATTCATGTAATACACAGTTTTATTTGATTTTATGTCTTGAAATCGAGTATTAGTTTTAATGACTACCAAAATAGGCGTTAAAATCTAAAAAACACAAAAATTAAAATGTTTCTTTCAAAAAAAACATTTAAAGTGGTGGCGGAGTCCGGAGACAAATCGTCGCATCGTCCTCCACCACTCGGACAGTGGAAATCGCATTGGGGCCAACCTGCGCCTGACAACACTCGACTGAAATTCACGGACCCCTATAGGCCATCGTTCTTACGTCCAATATACGAGTACCAGTTTACCCATATAGTCTACTTATTTTTGAACTTGTACCACCCAGAAACCCCAACAATGGGAGCATCCTTTACGCCTTTACGACCTAGGCCAGAGAAATACCTACCTACACACAGTAAGGAACCAAATTGATAAAAGCCCTCTTTCTAGTCATCAGGGGTTTAAAATAATACAGCTCTACTACGTACAAGATTTATGCAGTGTCGTTACTGTTTGATACTAAAATACAGTTTTAGGTGATGTTTACTTTCTGAAAGGGGTTTAACCACGGTAAACTTTGGTAAATAATATCCGTCGTGTAGTTACAAAGACACTCGATCCAGGACAGTCACTCCTAATCGGCTGTCAATATAAAATGGGCTTTACCGCGCTCATTTTAGATACAATATGGCTCGAAAGTAAAAGTAATCCAGACAATGTCAACTACCTACTCAGATTTGGCTGACTGACAACAGAATTCTATCAAATAGACTACAACTGCAGTCCAGAAATGTATAATACAACGTGTTCCGGAATCAGTATCGTAACTGTAACCCGATAGGGGCTTATTCTAAACACAATACGAAAATATTTCCTAAAAAGCCTTGCAACAAACTTTCCGATCGGGTTTAGAATCTGTTCGGATAACCACCTAGTTCCGGAACACGTAGTACAACATGTCGGTTCCAGGGTTGTCGAGTGATCTGATACTTATTACTATTCTGTGTCTACTTCGGGAGGTTGACTAATCGCGAAAGCCAGAAACAAATAACAATCGTAAATGTGGTTCCGGTATACACTTGATTTTGCGAGTCGTATCATGAATAAATAGAATAGAGAAGGTACTCGTAAGTACTTAATTGTGTGAGTTATCTCTATAACTATTGTCAAGCTTATGGATTTTAAACAATCTACATTATAAACGCAGTGAGTCATTATAGCAAATCTGAATTGGTCATTCGAAATGTCATGCAGAAAAGGCAGTGGCTGTCGAGCCAGTGCGGAATAAATAGAAATGGGTCACAGCTGGTTTTAGCTGAATGCATTCGGCTTATTTTAAGCACACTTCTGGAACCTATACAAGGTGATTTATAACATGTATATTATCCTTAAAGGGGCTTATTTTATAAACAAAACGAAAGAAAATTGGCGGATAAAAGAATCTTTTTTAAAAAAAAATCCTTCAACTTTTACAAATTAGCTGTTTTTAGTATTTTTATCATCTTTATAGCTAATTATTAAACGTACGAGAACTTCGACATCGGGATTGCTACCTAATACAGCTGAATAATTGAGTTTGAACTTATTTGACAGCAAAACAGCTGATATTTGCATTGTGTTTTCAGTGAAAATCCTCGAACTTTCCGGCTACCGAGTCAGGCATGTCTATTAAAAAATATTTTGCAATACGTTTCAAAATCGATCTCACATACTGCGTAGCAAGAATTTTCGTCGGTTGAATGATTTCCGTGGAGACGTTATGGGTGCTTTCAGGTTTGTAAAGTTACAGTCGAAAAATTACGAGGCTATAATGAACATAATGTAATAAATACTGAAAATAATAACTATAAAGGATTCAGTAGTAGAGTCAAAATACCCCTTCGACGGATATTATTTTCTAAAACTATCATGTACCTAACTTCGAGGGCGGCGTTTACTATTAAAATCTACAACCTACGCGATAGTTCGCATACATAATTATTTCAACTAGAATCTTTTACTGATGATCAAACCTACTTACCTACTATGTTAGAATCACGCACAACCATAATTTATATGTCAAACCATTAAAATTTTACAAACTAATCTGCGCCAAACATAAAAAGTATTCGCAAAGGAAATTCAGCCTGAGAATTTTTTTATGAAGACTTTCTAGAGTCTTATTACATGAAAGCATGTACAGGTGACAACTAAAGGTGTTTTTAAAATAGGATCTTTAGAGTTCATGAGTTATGAAAACTTGAAGATTACTAGAACTACCAGAGTTACTTGGTACTTGGTAGTACCAGACTTATTTGCAGATGATAAATCGAAATAGGCTCTGGCATGACTGTAATGCCCAGGCCAGCAGGGTAGAAATCTCAGATCTCCAAGCTCTCTGATCCTTGGAGATGTCAGAAGCAAGTACAACGTTAAATTTGGCACATGCCCAAAAAACACTTTTCGCTGCTTATAAGAATATAATATAATAAAATGGATCTAAAGCACGCGTCGACAGAATATATCCAATTCCGTCATCTAAAAATACGGAGCCTATCATTTCGCAATGATAAGCGTTCAAACGGTAGGTAAGTATGTATACCTAGTAACTATCTTATCACCAATAATATTGAAGCAAATGAAGCTGTACCTATTGAATCAATGATTTTTTTTGAAACGTGGCTCCTGGCGCGTGCTTTAGTGTAATTGAAAGTGAAAAATAAAAGATTTACTATAGATAATATTATTACAGTAGGCTATGTCAACTACTAAATCTACACTATACTTCTGAAATAGGTAACTTGATTAATAAATATTAACATACTCTACATAGATAGGCTCTGTTACAGTACCACTATTTGACAAATCAATTGCGAATTCTTTATGAGAATACATAAGGTTTAATTTGACACAACACAGAGTCCTAGGTTTCGAATCACACATCAACAAGTAACATCCAAATACAAACTAACATAAATAACTTAGATTTTAACGTGAATAAAACACAGCTGTTAAAATAACACACAGCCGTTAAAATAACACACAACCTTCAAAATAACACACAGCCGTTAAAATAACATAACATGGCGGTTTTCATCGTTCTACTGAGACGGCCTGGTAAAAACTACGTTTTAAATTATTTTTTATATTAAAAGGAAAGATGATTAAGAGACTTTTATACAAACGTATTCCGCAATTTCCTCTCTTGATAATAGTGTCGTCACCCGTGGCGTAGCTGGTCTAGCCGTTGTTAATAGATTAGCGGAGCAACCTTCAACTTGGTCACCCTGTCATATATTAACTTCGTCATTAAGTGCTTCATAGGGCAAGTAAGGATGACTGTCCCGGTTATAAAAAGTCTTTAAGCCACGGCGGAGGCCTTCGTAGAGCAATTTAAGATGACGGTCCCGACTGCAAAAAGTCGCGGAGGCCTTCGGGCTACTTCATAAAACTCATTTACACCTCTTAGCCACTTGCTCTAATACGAACTACGACTACGATTAACTTATTAAATTTCCCTAGATAAGCGCATGACAAATTATTTTTCTAGTTTTTATCGACTTATCCAATGTAGCGCAATTTACGATTACTCTACAACTGCATGACTACGGTAGTCAAGTAAATTATATTCCGATATTTTGATTTTCATATATTTTTACTTCAACTATACTACGAAAAATCTTTTTATAAAAAGTGTGGACAAAAAGCTCTTTCTCATCTTTCCTATTACATTTGTTTATATTGATAAAATGCTAAAGCTCAAGAAAATGTCATGATAGAATTTTGACAACAGCCATAATAAGTTAATAACTTAACAATTAACTTATAATATTCCATAAGTGTCTTAACATAATAAATAAATAAAAGCTAAGCAAATAAAACAGTCTCTAAAATCAATAAATTGCACAAAAAGCAAGCATGAAAGCTTAAATTGCAACATAAAGAGTGTTCCGGAATATGTATGGTAAGCTGAAAGGGACTTATTATACACACAATAAGCAGCAACTTTTGCTTTACGACTGGTTGATATTCGTCTTTTTCCATGAAGAAAAACAATGAAACATCATCTGTTATTTTAGGTTCAAATCACTTCAAACTCAATGTGAATCTCTTGGTATCTTGGAACCTTGATGTCATACTTGTACGTTTAGTGTACCAAAAACAGCTGATATTAAAAAAACCATTCGATATTAGAAAGATTCTAATTGGTTCTATATGGGTAATAAATATCCTTCCGTTTTGTGCCCCGTTCGGTTTACAACACTAGTTACGGAACAATCTGTATAAATTAAAGCTTAATTTTTCAAACCAACAACGCGCAAAAAAGCGTTCCGAAAAACTCGGTAGATATAAAATAAAAAAATATTGCATTTTAAAGCTTAAAAAGCGGTTCAGCCTTCTTGATTTTGGACAAGATTTTTTTCCTAATACGATTAAACCACTGACCACTTATCTAATTAACTTTGGACCAGGCTATGAAGATATTATTAGCAGTATTTAGCTTGGCACAAAGCTTACTAGAATTTAATAAAATACGATGGCTCTTATGATATTCACTCTAAAGTTCAAATTAGCGTAACAATTAAAATTACACTTCTAAAATTAGATAAGTTTAGTTTAAACTGAAATTTTGCTAAATTTGTCAGCGCTTATAACAAGGCGACTATTGGAGACTAATTTTAGGGTGAGGTTTTTAAATTCCATAAAAGCCTGCTTATAATATGGTTTAAACTAATTCGGACGTTCGTATTTTACTAATTAGCTAGTTTTTGGTGCCAAGCGAATCGCCATAATCGTCGACATGTTACTTATATATTTGTTGTGTCTTCGTACGTATGCGTAATGCATACGACCCATTCTTAATCCAACTGTTAAATCGTACCAGGATACTTTTAGCGATCCAATGAATAAATTCAATATAATTCTTGAACCCAATGGCTAAATAATAAAAATGTAAGCATCAGACGTGTTTGCAAGCCATAGAACACAACCACCGAATTTGCAGTTACTTAAACCTTAATTTTTAACAGTTTATAAGCAACAACCTATTATTTTTTACATCACATTGTTTTTTTTTATCATCACACTAACATACCAGTTCATACATGCAGAGCAGGGGTGCTCAGACTTTTTTTTTATTATCTTTATGTGGCTATTGTGTCACTGCGGCCACGACTGGCCTATTGTGAACGCCACAAAACTCGCTCAGACTTAGTATCGTATTTTATTAAATATTGTAGAGATCGGCTGTCTGGCGTCGCCTGCCTATTACTGAGTACATTTTTTTTAAAGTGTGGATTAAAATTGAATAATTGTTTTTTTTAGTCATCATAGCCGAAAAAAAATGTGTTTTGTGCGTGGAGAGCAGTTTAAAATTCGATAACAATGGGTGATACTGGCGAGCGGAGCGAGCAAATATCAACATTAACAGGCACTTTGCCTCCGATTGACTCTATGCTCGATCGACCAATCGGGATCGACTGTTTGAGCACCCCTGATGTAAAGATATCAATTACGAATGCTAAGAAGTTTAGTAAACAGGCTTGTCAGAATGTCGCTAATATTATAATATAATTAATTATTCTGAATTATTTGTATTACCTAGATTATAGACAACAATAAATACTTACTCAACTTTTAAAAAGCAGTTTGTTACTAGAGAGTGTAGATAAATATTTATTTGATTTATACTTTTTCAGGTACGTAATTTTTGGCAAACTGGAGATACAACGGGCCCTTTTAAAACTTTTACTAAAACTACTGTGTTAGTCATCAGTTGCTTAAGATTTCGTCAATATTCGTATGTGTAAGTTTAGTGAGATTTACATCAACCCATAAGATATGTAGTTGCTATTAGCACTGAATACTTAAGTAGAGATCAGTTTTATAAAGTCCGCATACCCGCATTTGTTTTAAAGGGCCCGATATACAATGTGTTCCGTCCTTGTATATTATCCTGAAAGAGGCCTAATGGACATTAAGATAGCTACAGCATATTTCAGCATAGTGTTTTTTAATGAAAAAAATTTAATCTAGAAAAGTCCTAAAACAAACTGTATTGTTAATTGGATGTAGAATAAGCCTCTTTCGGGATAGTATACATATTATGAATCACCTTGTATTATCAAACATAATATTATATTATTAGCATACATACTTTAATCAATATATTTCATACAGTACATAAGTGTTGATGCAAAAGTTTTTGGTGCATTAATCTTACACTATCACAAATCTAAAACTCACAACCACTTATAAGAATAATGATACTATACAACTAAAGAGGTAGATAATCGTTACATAGTCTCGTTTAAGCAAGAATATTTAAATATGCTAACAGCCTGCTGTAAAAAACATAGATTATAAAGCAGTTAGATAATAACCTTTGAAAATTGTACAAAAATATATCTTATGTTTTATTATTTATGTAAAACGAGTGTTCCATTGCTATTAGTAACGTAACTAAACATTATTTTGAGCAGAATTCAAATATATTACTAAAAATATGAATCCGAAGAAAGAAAAATTATCCGTTTTCTACCTAGACGACCATGAAATCTAATTCTTACAATAAACACCCAAAGCCAAATGTCCAATTTCAAAAATCATTGCTTTATCCTAATCAGCTTAGACATATTTCATCACACACCTTTCTAAACATAGAAACATCTAGAATAATAGACATTGAGATCAAAATTTGCTAAGGAATGTTATGGAATGTTTAATTTTTCTTAGTCGGTACTATGTCTCCCGAAGAGAGCAATGCAGATAGCGTAGCGTGAGTTGCGCTCAACGTACCAGATGTATTCACGAGATTCGTAGAATGATTGTTTAAAATGCCCACACTAGTTCCGGAACTGACGATGGTCACATTCGGGGGCGGAGCCGATCCGGTCGCAAAACCAGTGGACAAAACCTTCTGAGTGTTTTGCATCATGAACGATTTAGTTCCCGTGCTGCCTAGAGTCAGCACCTTCTTCAGCATCACTGAGGAATTGCACGCATTGTCGATCATATCTTTGGTAGTGGATATACAGTCGAAATCAGTTGTGGATGTACTTATCTTTGGGGCAGTCTGCACCGGTTTCATGGTCGACAGGTTGAAGGACATTGCTGAGTTGGTGCGGTTGATGATGTTTCGGGATACGATAGCGTTATGTAGGATGTTCCCTGTCGGGAAGGACTTGGAGGTGACGTTGACGTACTGCGGCGTCCCGATGATGGTAGCGTTAGAGGTGCGCGCCCCGAAGCCGATGATGGTGCTGGCTGTGCCTTGTGACATCACCGTACTGAATGTGCCGGTTTTAGTGTTCAGAGGGATCCTGAAATAAATACCGATATTTGTATGTACAATCGGTGTCTGTAGGGGATCAATAATGGGATATGTAGGGTAGGCAGGTACCTTATTTTATAGTTGAAAGGTTTCGTTCTTAGGAAACAAATGGACTAAAATTTGTTTATTTGTGTGTACCTAGAGGGTAAACTCTGGAACTACTGCTCCGATTCTAAATTCTTTCATTAATAAAAAGCTACACTATCCCAGTATAACATAGGCTATAATTTATTATGATAAGTAACTTTTCATTCAATATTTGTAAATCGGATGAAAAATCTCTTAGGTTCTAAGTAATTTTATTCTAATCAACAACTGCGCGCTAATTTAGTCCGTGGCTTTACCTCAGAATAATGAATAGTATTTATGAGGTTTTAGAGTTATTTTTTAGGAGAAAATCCATTTTGAATTTATGACGATTAAGTGCGAGTAGTGCTCGCGCTCTGAGGCTTCCGTACACATGTAACACGAAGTGACTTGTCACTAAGTTTTTCCGCGTGTTCAAGTATGTTCCCACGAACATACCACAACACAAAGTCATATAAATTATGCTTACCCGCGTATAACTTGCGAAGCTGAACTCGGTATGCTCTGAATAGTGACCGTAGCTTGCGGTAAATGCACGCTTCTCTGTCCGCTCTGTTGCACCGAAGGGCTGGTGTAGTAATGTACAGTGCTGCCAGTGATGCGACGCGGCGCGATGTGCGCAACGGGAACGCTATGCACCATTCCACTTGTGGTTGACTGTACTGTGATGCACTTTGTCTCTTTGCTTGTGAACTGGAATGGAAAGATTTAGTTATGAAAATAATTGTACTCAAAATGGAGTATTTAACATAGCTTTGTGAGTTAAATAATCATATATCGCGTTTTTAGTTAAAATTTACGAATATAAAGGTTCTGAATTTGCATTCCACTGCTGGGCATGAGCATAAGAGAGCCCGAACGAACGGTCTTGGGCCTTCGGAAAAGGGCCTATGACCGTCGGTGAAAGAATCAGTGTACTTAGTGAAAGTTTTAAAGTGCGCCTCTTAGAGGCTCCTTTCGTGCACAGTATAGCGAGTAAAAAATCTTTTAAAAAGTTTTTGACTTACATTATTTGAGTTCAATGTAGCGCTCAAGTCGAATTCATCGCCCACCAAAGTAAGTGTATCGGGATTAGCGCCGGTAAGTTTTTCAATAGCCTTTCTCGCGTCCGCATCGCTCTCAATATTCTCCAAATTACGGCTCAAAAACTCAATATCCGCGTCCAAAAGTCCTTCCAAATTCTGGTCATCATCAGTTTGCTTGCAAAGAGTAAAGTCGTCATGTTCAAGTTTGATATCTTCAACTTTAATTCCATCAATATCGTCCATGCTCTCAATTTTGACGTCGACACCCGCAACTAGATCATCGACTTTGATTCCCTCAACTTTCATCTCGTCTAAATCTTCGACTTTTATCCCGTCCACTTTGATATCATCGATATCCTCAACTTTTATGTCGCAGAGATCTGTATCAGTGGGGACGTCTGAGAAGTCTTTAGTGTTGTCTGAAGTTCCAATGTTGTATTGACTAGCGTTGAAATTGTCTGTGTCAAAATCCTGTTGCTCTATTTTGATATTATCAAGTTGGTATGGTTCGACCACTTGAGTGTTGCTTGTGGAAGGCTGTGGGCTGTCATTGCCAGCTTCACTAAGGTTTCTTTTCAAAATGTATGCTTTTATTTTGCGCAGCATGAACTGAGGCGCTTTAAAGCCGGTCAACTCGCCAAGCATTGGCAGCGAAGTGTGTTTGTATGCTTCACTTTTGGCTAGTTCTTCAATGTCTTCTAAAACCTATAAAAGGACACAAAGATTATTGAATGCCTTAAGCCAATTTCAATTTTGAGTTTGATATTTGAGAGCGAGCCTCTAAAAGTCAAACTCAAAATTAACTTTATTCAGTAGATGTAAGGATTATTTTAAATCGAATCTGAGATTGTATACGCACGCCGCCGTTGGACCAACATCTATCTAGACTAAAGGTGCAAAGGGGCCAAATTAAAACAGTTTATTTTAGAGCACCAAAAAAGCACTGAAGATCTCAGAAATGACGTATCGATTCTGTAGTTCTGTACTCAGCGCTCTACCACGGCTGCTCTGTCTATTATATCGTTCTCCTATAAAATATGTATATAAATTTACTTTTGTTCTGTTTCCCTTTCTGTTGTAATTCTTCATTAAAATTTTTAATTGTTTGTTTTAGTTTTGTGTTCCAAATGTTGTTGTAGGTATATTTTGTATTGTAAATGTTAGTTTTACCTTTTCGTGCTTCGTGTTTTCTTTATGTATGTATCGTGCTAGTGTACGTGACGTGTTTTGGTTCTGGTTCCAGAACCGAACCAAAACACGTCACGTCGTTGTGATGCCCATGTTCAATGGCTATCACAACATAATGCTGAGTCGGACGCCATTTCGTAGCATTTAAGTTTTCTTTTTTTTTCTTTCTTAGTCTTAGTTTGTATGGTTTAGTCCTTATGGTGTTGGGTAATTTTAAGGTAAGTTTAATGATACTACGAATAAAAGTATTTTCTTTCTTTCTTTTAAAGAGGTAAAAATTATTTGTTTTTATTTTGTGTGTACTATGCAGGGAGTAAACTCTGAAATTACTTGAACAAATTCTAAAAATTCAATTCATCATTTCAGCCGTACGAGCGACGTCCACTGCTGAACATGGCCTCACAGACAGAGCCAATTCCTTATCATGTGGGAGGATTTGCCCATATTCACCACGCTGGGCATGCGGGTTTGCGATATGGAGGGGCCTATTCTTCAGCCGGGGCCACCACGGCTTAAGTTAAAAACGGTTTAAAATTCAATTACTTAAAAAAAGAAGCTTGTGGTTCCGTACCATGATATAAGTTTTTCCACCGACCGCATTGACCAGATTATGACCAGCAATCCACTCCTTGTCTGATGTGTCAGCAGGATATCTGAGTAGACCCGCATGTCTTGTGTAGAGCCGCCCTCTGGCGTTGCCTAGGCCCAGAACCTGAAAAGAAAAGTCAAAATTTTATTGATCAACATGTTGTACTATCAAGATTTGTAGTTAAGAATATCGGCCAAGCGGTTCATATAGGGGATATAAAAAAGTAATACAAATACATGAAGTGTGGTGTCATGTGAAAGAGCTTTGTTCACACATTCCAAAAGTATTTTTGATGGTCTCACACCGCCAAGTGCCTCCAAATTAAAGACTAAACTAATAATAGAAAGCTTACATTATATACATTATCAACAGTATGCCAGACGTGAGCCGCGCTCGGTCCATTTGTCTGGGTCTCGAAGCGCCAGAGTCACATAACCGAGTATCTCTTGCTAAGATCTAGCTAGAATAATAGTCTGGAATACCATATAGGCTTATTATTATGTCGGTACCACGCGAGCAAACCCGCGGGCGGAAGCTAGTGTTACATACTTTGTGAGCATGTTAACCTATTAACAATAGTGTGTCGGACGTGAGCCGCGGTCGGTCCATATGTCTGGGTCTCGAAAGCCAGAGTCACATAACCGGGTATCTCTATCTAAGGTCCATCAGCTAGAATAATAACACAGACGTTACATACTTTGTGAGCATGTGAGCCCATTATAAACAGTGTGTCAGACGTGAGCCGCGCTGGGTCCCATTTGTCCGGATCTCGAAGCGCCGCCGGGGAAGGCGTCGGTGGTGGGGTCACACCGTCAGGAATCTCCTCTTTGATCTTCTTACGTTTGATACCAAAGTCTATTTCGCTGTCCGTTTCTTTCCTCTTGTTTGTTGAAGTTGGTAACTAAAAGATTTACAAATTTAAAAAAAAATTATGAATAGAAAAACGATCGTGTTCAAACCCACGAACTACAAATTATCAATATTTAAATAAAGACTTTTGTTTTTCGTACTCTGTAGGTATTGCTGCAGTGCCTACCTTCATTATTCTAAAATGCTTGTTGTATCACTGATTCTTTCTTGGACATCCTGTATTAGGTCAGTGACCAGGTTGAGGTATGGTGGCCCTGAAACGGGCCTATGACCGTTGGCGAAAGAATCAGCGTAGGGAGGCTCTTTTCGGGCACATGTCACATATCTTCGAATTTTAAGGACATGCCGGTTTCCTCACGATGTTTTCTTTCACCGTTTGAGAGCACTAGTATAGTTTTAAGTTTTCTTTTTTTTTCTTTCTTAGTCTTAGTTTGTATGGTTTAGTCCTTATGGTGTTGGGTAATTTTAAGGTAAGTTTAATGATACTACGAATAAAAGTATTTTCTTTCTTTCTTTTAAAGAGGTAAAAATTATTTGTTTTTATTTTGTGTGTAC
Source organism: Anticlea derivata (assembly GCA_947579855.1). NCBI lineage: Eukaryota > Metazoa > Arthropoda > Insecta > Lepidoptera > Geometridae > Anticlea > Anticlea derivata. Next base: position 5,374,001 of record OX388260.1, read on the forward strand.
TATGCAGGGAGTAAACTCTGAAATTACTTGAACAAATTCTAAAAATTCAATTCATCATTTCAGCCGTACGAGCGACGTCCACTGCTGAACATGGCCTCACAGACAGAGCCAATTCCTTATCATGTGGGAGGATTTGCCCATATTCACCACGCTGGGCATGCGGGTTTGCGATATGGAGGGGCCTATTCTTCAGCCGGGGCCACCACGGCTTAAGTTAAAAACGGTTTAAAATTCAATTACTTAAAAAAAGAAGCTTGTGGTTCCGTACCATGATATAAGTTTTTCCACCGACCGCATTGACCAGATTATGACCAGCAATCCACTCCTTGTCTGATGTGTCAGCAGGATATCTGAGTAGACCCGCATGTCTTGTGTAGAGCCGCCCTCTGGCGTTGCCTAGGCCCAGAACCTGAAAAGAAAAGTCAAAATTTTATTGATCAACAAACAGTGTGTCAGACGTGAGCCGCGCTGGGTCCCATTTGTCCGGATCTCGAAGCGCCGCCGGGGAAGGCGTCGGTGGTGGGGTCACACCGTCAGGAATCTCCTCTTTGATCTTCTTACGTTTGATACCAAAGTCTATTTCGCTGTCCGTTTCTTTCCTCTTGTTTGTTGAAGTTGGTAACTAAAAGATTTACAAATTTAAAAAAAAATTATGAATAGAAAAACGATCGTGTTCAAACCCACGAACTACAAATTATCAATATTTAAATAAAGACTTTTGTTTTTCGTACTCTGTAGGTATTGCTGCAGTGCCTACCTTCATTATTCTAAAATGCTTGTTGTATCACTGATTCTTTCTTGGACATCCTGTATTAGGTCAGTGACCAGGTTGAGGTATGGTGGCCCTGAAACGGGCCTATGACCGTTGGCGAAAGAATCAGCGTAGGGAGGCTCTTTTCGGGCACATGTCACATATCTTCGAATTTTAAGGACATGCCGGTTTCCTCACGATGTTTTCTTTCACCGTTTGAGAGCACTAGTATAGGGTACATAAATTTCATGAATGGAAGTTCTTAACGGAACGGAAATTCTTAAATGCTAGTCTTTCCTTAACTGAGGTTTAGGTAAGTATTTGTTAATCTTGAACATATTGGGGCTTACTACTAGTATATTTTGCATTGTACTTACTTCTTGTTTAATGCCAAACTTTGAGTCAACATTGGACCCACCATCACCACCCTCAGTTTGGCTAGGTGTTGGTCGAGGGGCGTACAATAAACGGGCAGCGTCCAGCATAGCACGACATACAGCTTTCACCTAAAATGGTAGGACAAGATTAAAATTTAGTCAAAACAAGAATAGAAAGTGTCAGGGCTAATAAGGGTACGTAATATATTATTAGCAACTAACATGAGCGAAAGAAGCCGTCTTTCGAAAAAGTAGCCTACATGATATGTAAAGAACTAGGTATATCTATTAATAAATAGGTATAATAAAACAAAGATGCTTCCAATGTCTAAATGTAATGGAGAGAAACTAACCTGATCTTCGTTCACGGAATCACCCCCCAAATTCAACCGTATGTTGTTCACAGCAGGTACAAAGAATTTCTGAAAAACATTTTGTAATTAGCTTTCATCGATCAATCAGAATCTCAGAACAACATTTTTGGTAGGACGACAAAATTTTCGTTCATTTTCATGTAGGTATTATTTTTTAAATATTGCCAACATAATAAGCAAAAAAAAATATTCATTGTTACTATATACCCTTGGACTAATATTATCTACAGGGTGCGTTTCTCGAGGGCTAATATACGAGGCCAATTGGGAGTAGAATAAGCCCAGTTCGGGATGGCATGCATGTTATGAATCACCTTGTATAATCTAAATGGCTAGTTATTCGATTTCTTAATTCTTATTTTTATCAGAATGGAGCCTGTGACTCCTAGGAACAATTAAGCATAAGTATAGCTACTAACTAACTATAATTATAACTATACTTTGACTCGGTTCAAAGACGCGCTATGAGAATTGTCGATGATCCCAAGCTAACAGGCAGTATTGGAGGAGGTAGGGCATAGCGAGATATTCTCGTTCTAAATTGGAGCAGCCCGCCTGGGGAGGTACCTCCGCCTTACAGAAGATCGCAGCCAAATAACATTATTTGTTTCAAATAGTGTTGTGTTCCTGCGGTGAGTAAGGTTGCCAGAGCTCTTTAGTGGGAGGGGGGGTTCGGGGTCGGCAACGCGTGCGTGATGCCTTTGGTATTGCAAGCGCTCATAGGCTACGGTAACCACTTACCAACAGGTGGGCCGTATGATTGATTGCTACCTTAGTAGTATAAAAAAAAAATTGCTGCTTAGATAATAGCCTCAGAGGGTCCCCTTGATAAAGCTCACTTGTATAGAGACTAAGTACAGCCAAAGTTCAGCCCGAGCAGAGCCAATGCAGTGGCCTAGCTGCTATGGAGGATTTTGTCCCTTCCACACATACTTAATATGACTGGCAATAATTACAAGGTGAAGTGCCCTAGCCAAAGTTACTTTATGTATTTACCTAGCTAACAATCATACTCAAGTCAGTGCATCATACAACCTTTTTGCTATTGAAAAAAGGCTTTAATAAAAGGGTACAATCCCCATAATTAATAAGTTTAAAAAAAAACATTTATTGCCTTTAAATTGGTACAATTATTAAAAAAGAGGATACACAAAACGAAAGGCTAAGGGAGTAAATTCAGCATTTGCTGCAAAAATATTTTTTATAGTGCCTGTTGATAATATCTTCTTTTATTTTAGGGTGTTGTCTTATAACATTGCTTCTTATGTATAGCTGTTTTTAACTTACTTCAAGATACTTTTTGATGACTTGATCAATGTCTCTAGAAACCGCAGACTGTATTGTCTGTCGAAGTGTGTCCAGTGATTTGTTGGCACTCGCTCGGAACTCTGCTATGGGCCTGGAGTGGGGTTGCACTGGGCCAGGAAGACTGAACCTTCGGTGCATGGCTGCCAGAGTGTTTATGGCTATTTGGCGGGATATTGGCTGTTTCTGTAATAATAGTTTTATTTCATTTACATTGTAATCCCCTTCTAATGGGAGGAATGGGTAAATTTTTATAAATTACGCCCACAGGACACAATTTTACTAACCGACTTTTATTTTTATACCTATTGATGATCCTGCTTTATGAACATATTATTATTATTTAATAAAGATGCGGAAGTATGTAGTGTGTGTATTTATGTCTGCTGCTGACAGCTGAATGGATTTTCATGAAATTTGGTATGGAGATAGCTTTAACTCTAGGGCTACTTTCCATCCGGATACATACCATGGGAGCGAAGCCACAGGCAAAAGCTAGTTATAATTCACGAGTCACTAAAATATGTAACCATGCAGGACCCTAGCAGGAACCAAACTACCAAATCTTGGTACATTGTGCCTACCAACATTGTACTTAAATCAAAGGTGAAAAACAACTGCTTAATATAAAATATTTGTTGTGCTCTAATCGATTAAACTTCTCACGGTCTGTCCTCCATTGTCAGACCTTAGTCAAGGACGGCCTTGAATTGACCTACATAATCAATGACGGGTCCCAATTTCAAGAGACTATGAAATAATTTAAAACATATAAGCACTTACCGTCTGCATAATATTTGCTGCGCTAGTGCGGACATTAACAGTTCTGGGAACCTGGAAAGTCAAGGTAGTGGTCGAGTTTTCCGTTTCAGAGTTTTGCAGTGATGCCTCTTTAGTATTCCAATTCTTTTGCACCACCATCTCGTAAAACGGTTGCGTTAGGATTAGCAACACTTTTTTCGCGATACTGCATCACTTTTAATTCATAACAAAGTAATATTGCTTTACGATTTGCCCCATTTTTAAGCGCTGGCTCCAGGCATTTTTTTGTCTCTTGTTCAGTAGTCAGTGTTGCCGTTGCCGACTGCACCTAACCAAGCACCAATATTTTTGAAGCTAGATATCTAGATATTTTCAGAGAACTGTCAAATGTCAAGTGTCCAACAAACTGAGAGTATGGATTTTGGTTTCGTCCGGCATGTGAATCTAGCAGGCGCTCAATAAAATAGGTGGTAGCACTGGGTTATTCTCGGGATCATCGGGATCAGCGTTGCCAGAAGGTTACTTTTGTAACCTTTTAGGTGACTTTTGACTCCTTCAGGTTACTTAAAGGTTACATGACTCGAAATGTTACATACCTTTAGGTGATTTTATTTTTAATGTAATTAACATAAAACGGAACGCAATTAACATGAAACAGAACGCAATTAACATGAAACGGAACGCAGTGCAAACGCAAAACGCAAAGGCTTCTAAAAAAACAAGTCTTTCGCTTTCTCTCTCGCATGTAACCAAATCACAAATGACCAAAGCGTCATGTTTACTCGCTCGTTCAATCGGACGGATTCGCGCTTGTTCGAGTTCGTTGATCATTCTTGCTTGGACAAATTTTTGCATAATCTGCAAATATTTGTCCAAGAGTCTGGGCGTTTTGGTGCTCGTTGTTTCTGATACCCACGGCACAAGATATCCTAGTGTATGTTATTTATTTAAGGCTGGGTGTTATTTATTTATTGATGTATTTATTACCAATCATTTTAAATTAATCTTGTAAGATTTTTTTTCAATCTGTAGTTTGTTATTTATTTATGTCCTTAATTCCAGGTTTTTTTAAAAAAGTAGCTCGCAATTGCAACACAATGGAAAACATTGCTAAAGCATCTTCTGTAAGTTATTACAACCAACACCAGTCTGCCAATTTTTTATCTTACCTACATACTGGAAAAAAAGTCTTAGAAAGGTTACTTTTCACACAAAAAGGGTACTTTTTAATGCATTTCAGGTAACTTTTGACAAGACCCGGCTGGCAGCACTGATCGGGATCGGTTCCGGTTCCTTCCTCCTGCTGTCTCAGTCTGGTTCTCAAAATATTCTCAATTTCTCAATCAATCTCTACAGCACCAAAAAAAATACCAATTAGAAAATCGACTTAAAATTCTTGGAAAAAATAAACTTATGTAGTATTTTTTAGTGTTAGAATTGAACTGAAAGAAAGTACAAAAGATTTTTTCTTTTTCTGCCAGCAGTGTGTGTACGCTACACTATCGTATTTCGTGTGGCATTTGTTTACCGAACCATCAACCAACTAAAGTGAGTTTTAAGTACCTAGTTTGTTTTCCCTAGTTATTGTGATGCCACGTCACACGTAGAATTCTGTATCTAATTTAATGTAAACAATCTTGTCGTGCCTCTTGCCATCATCGCATCATTCTCACGCAATCACGACCATATCAATTTATAGCCAGTTATTTCGGTGAAGTGGCCGTGGCAACACGCTTTCTACTACCCAAATTCCTTTTCACGATAAATTAATTAGGTAAGCCAAGCCAACCATCTCTTGTACACCTACATAGGTACTAACTCTTCTGAAACATTTTATTTGATTAATTCAATGTTTACTGCTGATTTTCGCATTTACTAGCAAATCATAAATTCTGTTGTTGAAGTAGAACAAGCATAATGAACTTTGTACTGGCTTCATTGACAAACCAGTATTCCAAGGTAGGACAGGTACCTAACATTAATTCACATTCTGTTTCAAATTCATTTAAATACTCATGACAATGAACTCTGATTTGTTAAGTAAGGCATGTAGAATATAAGAATTTGAAGTTGAAACTCAAATGTTCTAGTTAACTATGCAATTTGGAGGTTCAAATTGTAAATACATTCATCATCATTTATTTAAGATACCGTGATGATATGGTATCTATAGGTCTTTGACTCTATTCAACAACTTATCGTTATTCTGTGCTTATAGTTTTTCTAAGACCAATATTCTATTCTATTTGATATCAATGTTATCTTAGGAAAAGCCTTATTACATCTATCCAAGATTATTTATACAGCGTCTGGTAAAGCAATGGAACTTTTTACTCACTAACAGGATCCTGTAGTGCCTGGGACATGTTTAGATGGAGTAGACCAAGCACCCATACAATTCTCTCAACATACTTGGCCTTATCCACAAAAAAGACATGTTACTGTGATACGATGAAAGATATACCTACCTACCAAATATATTTTTTAAGTACCTACAGTAAAATGTTAGTTCCAAATAAAATGGTACAATTTTTTTGTAACTTAAGGTAAATCCGATGTGATATAGACCACAACACAACAAGGAACCTAATGTTATATCAATTAAGTAAGGTATTAGTAACCAGATGACAACTTGGTTTTAAAAATAATAACATTGGAAAAAAACACTTTTAGGGCAAATTATTATTTAGAATTTCGAAACTCAACGTAACGTCTAAAAAACCTCAAACTTCGGAGTTTTGATTTACAAGCCCTCTAGTAGAGATAGTCCAATCTAAAACTGAACACCCCTCGTTCAGTTATTTAACAGTAACAGGTATTCTTATTTAAAATCAAATGTTTTAACTCCATTATTCAGCAAAAAGAAGTGCTAAATTGTTTGTACTTACTGCTTACGTACATAGTAGGTACCTTCTTCAAACCAAATTGTGTGACTTTACATTTAACTTTACAAAATATGCGAAACAAAATACCTACCTATCTGTCTAATTGAATAACCTACTGAGTAAACTGGATGGCAGTGTTTGTGTGAAAAAATTTAATTGATACCATCAATATGAAAATTTAAGATTTTGGGTTTGCAGAAACCAATTTAATGGGAGATTAAAATTCCACTTCGTGAGAAATAGGACAATGATATTGAGGTTATTTTTTGCTTTTATTTAACTTATAATTTCCTCTTGCTATGCAGTAAAGTTATGTTTTAATCTTGGTTTAGAGGAACTCTGGAGTTATAAAGCTCAACAAAGATACATACAACTGGAGCTGTTTTTTTTGTTTCTGTAAGAACTCGGTTCATTTGATTTAAATAGCAAGCCTATACCTACCTACATGTTTTTATTTTTGTGGTCTTATCAATCTTACTTTCTTATGAAGTATCTAGGCAAATATTGATAATTTTCAATTGTTATAATGTTACGAGTGACCTTAAAGTTACTTATTTATTTTGTAAATATGTAATTTGCACAAAACAATACATCACAATCATAATTTTGTGTTCTTCATTTTCAATAATTATTTTTCACATTATTGTTGAATAATGCCTGTAATGGCCTAATGTCACACTACGTTGGTCTAAATAATTTAAACAATTAAATTACCTAAATAAATAAATCACTTTCTTTGTAACAAATATTTAGGTTTATTAATCGACGAGCTTCCGCCAGCGGCTTCGCTCGTTACCCTCTGGCTCTTTACCTATATCCATGCAAAAATTTACGTCGATCCGTTGCTCCTTTGCTGCGTGAAAGAAGGACAAAACTGATCAATTAACAAACAAACACACTTTCGCACATAAATAATACAATTTATTAGTCTTTCATCAATAGGTACCTAATACTTTTAGGTACCTATCTATTTAGAATCATTTAGGTACTTACCTAAATAAATCTTGTAATCTTAAGGTTATAAAGTTCAAGGACCTTCATTAAATAATTATTAGGTTGGTATTAACTCGCAGTTATGGCTTTGTTTATTTGATCATATTCTATCGTCAATAGATAAATTGATAGATGCAGTACTTCATTCATTCGTATGTATGAGAAGAACTTTATAAAATTTAAAATACATAAATGCACGACTTTATTTATTTTTCATGGGAACAAAACTTTCTTGACTGGCCTCATAGCTCAGTTAGTAGTAACTCTGCCTTCTGCGCTAAAGGTCGCGGGTTCGATCCCCGCACTGGACAAACATTTGTGTGATAAACACAGATGTTTGTTCTGTGTCTGGGTGTTAAATATTTATCTATTATATATATCAGTCTCTGGTACCCATAGTACAGGCTATGCCTAGTTTGGGATCAGTTGACCGTGTGAATATGTCCGGAATATTTATATTTATTTATTTCTAACGAAGGACTTAAGTTTCATGTCCCATTATTTAAGACCACCCTGTGTAGTTAAAGACAAATGACCGGTTTCTATATTAGTGTTTCGTATTTGCTGCAGACGGTTACAAAAATATCGACTTGCGTATAACGAAGTGGTTCGAGAGGGCTCGGCATTTTATCACCGTATTTTATGAATGCTCGGAGATTGAAGATAGCGGAAGATTAAGGTTGCAAACGTTTACTGATATTGAAACCGGGCAGTAGTAGGTATTCTAGCCGAGTAATAAGTCTGCTCTTAAGATCTCGTTTATATTTGAGTGTGATCTAATACTAACTGTAGGTACTGATTAAAGATAGCAGTAATAAAGTCCGTCTAAGCTGAACGATGCCCTCCTCTGTGTTTACGCTTGTGTGACTTCAACCCTCCCTCCAATATTGAGTGGAGGGGCGTTCACTTTTAAATCAGATGCATTCTCCTAAGCACTCTTTCTGAGCTGAATATATTCCTTCCAATAATTGGTACTTTACCTGCTTACGTTTAGCGAACTCCGGAGTAGGAAAGGACATAAAAACTATGCTAAATTATCCTTAAATTAGTATATTTAAGGATAATTTAGCATAGTTTTTATATATAAAGTTCCTATTTTTTTTTCTGCCTTTGGATTTTTACCTACATTATAGAATTCTGTCTTTGATTTCAGAAGCGAAAATGTCGAAGATCAAGGCTGGACCCGTTGTTGACATCCTCGGCGATGAAATGACCAGAATCATTTGGGACACCATCAAAGAAAAACTCATTCTTCCATTCTTGGACATTGAACTTCATGTGTATGATCTGGGTATGGAAAACCGTGACAAGACTGACGATCAGGTGACTATTGACTGTGCTGAAGCAGTTAAGAAGTACAATGTAGGAATCAAGTGCGCTACGATCACTCCCGACGAGAACAGAGTTGAGGAGTTCAAACTCAAGAAAATGTGGAAGAGTCCTAATGGAACAATTCGTAACATTCTAGGCGGAACCGTCTTCAGGGAGGCCATTATTTGCAAGAATATACCTCGTCTAGTTACTGGCTGGGAGAAACCCATCATCATCGGTCGTCACGCGCACGCTGATCAATACAAAGCGACAGACTTTGTTGTCCCCGGCGCAGGTACACTAGAACTCATCTGGACACCTCCAAAGGGAGAACCCATCAAGTACGTAGTCAATGAATACAAGGGTGCTGGTGTCGCCCTAGGAATGTTCAACACCGATGCTTCTATCATCGATTTCGCGCACGCGTCCTTTAAATATGCGCTAGGCAGGAAATACCCGCTTTATCTTAGCACCAAAAACACCATCCTTAAGAAATACGATGGTCGCTTCAAGGACATCTTCCAAGAAATCTATGAAAAAGAATACAAATCGCAGTACGAAGCTGCCGGCATATGGTATGAGCACCGGCTGATTGACGATATGGTCGCTTATTGCATGAAGTCGGAGGGTGGTTTTGTATGGGCTTGCAAGAACTACGATGGTGACGTGCAGTCGGATTCGGTCGCTCAGGGCTACGGATCCTTGGGTCTCATGACATCGGTGCTTCTCTGTCCCGACGGTAAGACCGTTGAAGCTGAGGCGGCGCACGGTACCGTCACTAGGCACTACCGCTTCTACCAGCAAGGAAAGGAAACCTCCACCAATCCGATCGCTTCGATCTTTGCTTGGACTCGTGGCCTTCTCCATCGTGCCAAACTGGACGACAACAATGAACTGAAGAACTTCGCCGAGACACTTGAGAAGGTTTGCATCGACACCATCGAATCTGGCATCATGACGAAGGATCTTGCTATCTGCATCAAGGGCATGAATAATGTTAAGAGGTCTGACTACTACGAAACATTTGAGTTCATGGATAAACTCGCGGAAAACCTACGAAAAGCCCTAGGGAAATGACTGCATGCGCAGAACAAAATGTGCAGACTTTAATTAAGTGTATTATTTGACGTTTTCAAGATATTAATCATTTTAAATTGTCACAAATTTTAGAGGAATTAAGGGTACCTATTTTATTTAATGCATTTTATATTTATTACTTCATACTTTTTACAATGTGTTTACAAATCGTGTAATATTAAATGAATTTTTAGAAATATACTCATGGCTTAAAAAGTACTTTTGTTGTAACCTTGGCGACTGCATGTGGGTACTGGTGGTTAGGTTAGAACCCTTGTCTCGTTTTTTCGTTTTAATTAATCACCAGTTACTAGTTTAAATCTGGGGTGGGTTAGATCAAGGTTTGTAACTTGTTTCTAACTAATCTTCTTAATATCTAACAAGCTTACTTTGGCCTTGAAGATAAGATATTACATAAATAAGGAGGTTGATAGGTTAACTAAAACTTGTTCTAAGATCTTACAAAGGAGGTAGGTATATCGGTTATGTTGAAGAAACCTAATTTAGTGCGCGTATTCGCAAAACAAGGCCATTGTATGCAAAGATTAGATACATAATTTCAGTAGGTACTACAATATAATAGTTATAATATCTACACAAAATGCCTGGCATTCTTATCTATATGACCTGCGTGACGACCCATTAGGAGAGGTGGCCAGTGGGTCCGTTGAACCTTACTAGCATAGGTATTGGTAGATCAACAAGATCTTCAAATGATAGTGTAGTCTTATTTCACGATGCAGTACCCACTACAGTAGCCAGTACCTAGCAAAGAATATGGAGCTGTTACTTTATAGGTACCTATGTCACGACCGAGATTGAGAATAACAATAATAAATATTCAGGACATCACACACACGGTCAACTGATCCCAAACTAGGCATAGCCTGTACCTACCTTCTATGGGTACCAGAGACTATATAGACAAATATTTCACACCCAGACACAGAACAAACAACTGTGTTAATGACACAAATGTTTGTCCAGTGCGGGAATCGAACCCGCGACCTCTAGCGCAGAAGGCAGAGTTACTACCAACTGAGCTATAAGGTCAGTCAAAGCACAGGCCTGAGTCCTAAAGATGCGATGTTCAAAGTTTATCTTATTTGTGCCTCAACGATCATCGAGGCACCAACTTTACCAGTCGTCGCGAGATCTCAATTCGCGGCGAAGTCGAACCACTTGTAATAAAGAAATATTATTATGCGATAAACGAGACGTAAGATAGCTCAGCTCAACCGATAAAAAGACTTCATCTGCCAGCATTTCGAAGCCAGCGTCGTCATTCTAAATACTTATGATACGATAAGATAATTTGTTGTAACCTTAGATTACACACACACATTAAAACGACAGGCCTCATAGCTCAGTTGGTAGTAACTCTGCCTTCTGCGCTAGAGGTAGCGGGTTCGATTCCCGCACTGGACAAACATTTGTGACTAACACAGATGTTTGTTCTGTGTCTGGGTGTTAAAATAGTTATCTATTATGTATATCAGTCTCTGGTACCCATAGTACAGGCTATGCCTAGTTTGGGATCAGCTGACCGTGAGTGATATGTCCGGAATATTTAATTTATTTAAACTTCAAAAGTAGGTAGCTCTAATTATAAAACTAAGTTAAAAACTTGTATTTTGGCAAGTAGTGCCTACTATGCCTTAAATTATCTTAAACCTTACTGGCATGGCTGCGTTTGCTATCGCAATGCCGCATGCCGATTCAAGGCGAAGATGCCGGTTCGAGTTCGAGTACCTCCGCTGCTGGTTCGATGATTTTGGGTAGGTCGGGCCGCTTCACATGCCGCGCCAGCGCCGTCTTGCTGCCGATGATACTGTTCCGTGTCGGGCTCCTTCGTTTTTTGAAGTGATAATGTGATGTGACTGCTCGCATATTCCTTAAGGCGTTTACCTATATAGAAATATATCTATAAGCTGATCCATCAAGAAGGTTAAGTACATAAGGAGAAGTAGAGTCCGGTCCGAACCCGGTTATTTTCTACATAAAAATACATAATTGTGTTATTATTATTTTTTTTAACGTAAATGGATACCAAGTGGAAGTGTATAAAAAACAAAATATGTACCGACCTTGGTGGCGCAGCGGGCGATTCCGTCTGAGACGCAAGGATTGCGGATTTGATTCCCGCGCGGGACAAATGTTTGCATGATCTGCAAATATTTGTTTCGGGTCTGGGTGTTGTGGCAGGTACCATGGTACAGTTTCTGATACCTACCCACCTCACAGGGAATCCTAGAGTGGGGAGATGCATGTGACTGTTGGGTATTATTTATTATTATGTAGGTACCTACCTACTCATTTATTATTAGGTAATAAAATGATGTAGGAAATTTGATTAATCTTTTATTTATTAATTGTGTGTGTAAAATCAAGCTTTCGCGTATGTAGGTAGCAAAGCTCGACCTCCAAAATCTTTGGTAGATACTAGGTACCTACCTACTACTTAGTCGGTTTTTTTTGTTTTTAAACGTCCTATTAACTCGTCAAATGCCTGTATTGGATTCAAACAAAAAGCTTGTTCAAAAAAGGTTATTTACCTACTCAATAGGGACAAGTCGCTATAAACGATTTCATTTCACTATTTCGTCTTCGATCCCCTATGCGGTGGGTCGTCAAATAACTTTTCTTAGTGAATTACCGGAGGCGGTTGACGCGGTTTCCCCTACAAGTGCGTCCCTCCCGCGACTCCCGCCATTTCTCCCTTTTGGTAGAGTGGGCCATTCAAAGACCGTTCGCGAAGCTCGCACGGTACTTACTTGATTTGCTTCAGTTTGGCGGGCTTCGCGTCAGCTAACAGCCGCGCGCGGTGTGGAAAGTAAAACAAACCAATCGTTTGGCGGGAATCTTACGTAGTACGCGATCTGCATTATTGCACCTGAAATTTATGTAAAACCGTGAAAATGACTGCGAAAACTCATTCATTGATGTTGCCGACATGGCTTATGGTCATAATTTTGATGGTAAGATTATTTTTATTTCTCTCCTTAGTTTTTTTTTTCAGGTTTTAAAATTTTTCTTGTTCGTTGATAATAATCGAATTTTGATTTATCGTGCCCTCTATCTAGCCAAACTACACAGCTTTGTTATGGCACGCTGATGCGGGAATTTCTTGAGGTTTCTTTTATCTTTTGTACCAATGTAGGTAATCCCGGTCGTGCACCAATAGATTTTACATTCGGATAATTTATGTGCGCTATAGACAACTAACATATTAAGTATATTCGAAGACATATTATGTGCACAAAAGGAGCCTCTAAGAGGCGCACTTTAATCCTTTCACTTCATTGATTCTTTCACCGAGGATCAAAGGTCCTTTTCAGGGCCATCTTACCTCAACCTGTCCACTGACCTAACGCATGATGACCAAGAAAGAGTCAGTGACACGACAAGCAAGCAAGCACCAATGAATTTTTATGAACTACTAGCTTATGCCCTTGGTTTTCCTCTCTTCCCTTACTTATCGGAATAAAAAGTAGCATATGTCCCTTTCGTGAGTTCAAGCTATATAGGTACCTATATAGAATCGGTTCTGTCGTTACGCATCTGAGTAGGTAGAATAGAATAGAATAATTATTTATTTGCAACAAAACAGTGATAATAAAAATATATTTATAGTAAAAAAGAGTAGGTAAAAACTAAGAACAGAGAATAACTTAAAGTGAACTATGATCTAAATGCTGCAAAACGGACCCTAACTCAGCATAATGTGCGTTGTAAGATTACAACCCACGCTGATCCTTCCGTTAGGACCGATTCCATGATACAGGTAGATATAGGTACCTACCTACCTACATTTAAAATTAAACAATAGACAATAGATTGATGTATTCTAGTATAAGATATTACTTAGCTTCTCTCTTTCATTAGGTACTTACTAGATCGAGCTACAACCGAAATAAAAACTACAAAAATCAATATATACCGACCTACGTAAATGATACTACAATAAGACAAGAACATGAAACCATTACAACAAACATGTTACACGGTATACAAACTACAAACGCCTATCAAGTATTTATCATAGAGCATTAATCCCATTAGCATACGATAAATCGAGCGCATAATAACTGTAAGCATTGCACCATCGCTATGTAGAAACTAATCAGTATTCCGTGGTTCCAACTTGAATCTGCTCCGCCCAGAAGTCTTCGATTGAACGTCAAACATGCCGATCAAATACTATATTAGCCTCTACGTGCAGGTACGATCGCGGAAGGAAGTAACTTGTGCTTAAACTAACTTTACTCTAATCCTTAGTAAGCTCCAATCTCTCTGTCTGTTACGTTTCACGACTAAATTGGTTAGTCCGTAGTCGGTCCTTCCTCAGGGCTTAAGATATACTTATGCAACTTTTATCAGGGTACTGCGAAAAGGAAGCTGTGGAAGTCACTAGAGAAATAAAACTTTTACCTAACATAACTGTGGCATGGGGTATAGCTATACAGGTGATTCATAATATGTGTACCTACTATCCGGAAAAGGGCTTACAATGCAAAAAAAAAACTGCTGTGTTGCAATGTCTTGATGTTGAACTTCTCGAACGTAATAATTAGTTATAAAGGTGATAAAAAGGCCAAAAACAGCTGATTTAAAAAACCTGAAAAATATATAATGAAAAGTTTGTAATGAATGAATGAAAATTCTTTATTTTACCTACTAAGTAGTACCTACACACTTTACAAACTAATAAAGCTACAATTGATATAAGCAGACTAAATAGATTATATTATGTGTTTTGATAATATTATTTATTACACGATTATTTTTTTCATAATAGAATAAGCCTATTTCGGGTTAGTATACTTACATTAAATGAATCACCTTGTACGTGCTCATTGCTTGTTCCCCGTAGCATCTCTTACCTACCTACATCAATCAAACAGTGATTTGTTTTTTATGGAAAGCAAACAGATCTATGCATGATGTTGATGACACTTGATAATACCCCTGCAGCGGACGTCAATCCATTTCCGCTCAAGGGCTTTCTTTAGTTAGTGACAAACCCTTCTCAATATGTTTTTGTATGATCTGAAGGCAGGAATTCAATCCTCATCGGCACTATCAAAAGTAAGTTCTTGCTGCATCTTGCAAATCTTTTCGCTCAGCATTTTCGGAAAAATTTATGAAATTACACATCATTTCTGGTAATTTTCAGAAAATGCTGAGTGAAAACATCTGCAAGATTTTTGTATAATTTGAAGGCAGGAAATTCCATCCTCATTGGCATCATCAAATGTTCTGGAGATCTGGATCAGATCTTTCTCTCAGCATTTTCTGAAAAATTTCTCAAATGACACAGGGTCATTTACTTTCACTACTTTATATCGGATATCTACCGAGAGAAGCCGTGGGTGGAAGCCAATTATGCATAGAAAAATCTCACTAAAACTTTATGCCTCAATCGTACGCTATCGAAGGGCGTGCCTGCATCATACGATTGGGAACCGCTAGATCGCGTTGCCGTATCAATTACAAGAGCCGCTCGGTTGCACCCAATTCCAATTACTAGCTCTGGTTCACATGATCCATATTCATCATACGCTCGCTGCTAGCTTACGTGCTGATTAAACTAAACCTCTTTCGGTTATTCGAACCCACGTTCTTGGCGGTTTTAGGCCGCAGGTTTACGCGGCCATTGGTCGCACTTTCCAGCCCTTGTCCCGGACAAGACATTGACCATCAACTCACCGGAATAGTTGTCCGGTGAGTTGATGGCCAATGGATGAGTGGCCATTCTAGCTAAAATATCTCTACAAACAATCCGATTCATTTGAACGATTAACTTAGCAAATATTTAAAAACGATGCTCAAGCGAGACTGCAGCGCAGCACAGATGTGACACTGACGGACAGACATGGCCAAACTATAAGGGGATCCCTTATAGTATGGCCATGTCTGTCCATCGGCTAGGGAAGGGACTAAATAATAAAATGACATAAAGGAAGGTGGACTTCGGAATCCTATAAATGAATTTCTAAATTGCTAAAGCTTCTGAGCTTGAAAAGCGCTTCAAAGGCAGGTGCTTTTTAAATAGGTACTAAAGAAGCAAGCAATTCCGTTGAAGCACCTCCACCTCTTATATGAAAGTAGAACGAGTTATGAGCGTCAATAACAGTTCCTCGATCCACGGAATTTTGATTAGTGTTACATAATGCCGGTATCCACGGCAAGGTTGATCTTCGAGCGCGTGGGAATCGTCTCCGGCCGTGCAATTAGGGAACGCCCGGGAGCGCAGGCACAGACGATGGAATAGTAACTGCCCAGCCACAGTACGGGGCTTACGCGGTTGCGAATTATCAAACTATTCAAAAACATACACACACACCCCATACAGTCATGTCACACACACACAAACACAAACCCGCAGGTTTCGTCCCTGAAACCCTGACTCTTACGAGACGAGTTATCAGACCCCTTAAACACTTTCACAAAGTCTCTCCGTCGCGTCTGTCTGTCTGTCTGACTGTGCGCGGATAAGGTTAAGGTGTATAATTCATTAAGCATAAGGTTTTGTGTAAATTGGCTGAAATATGAAGATGATTGTTGAAGATATCGGAAAAACTGTACTGGGACTGGGAGCTTTACAGTTTCATACCCGTGCAAAGCCGGGGCCGGTCGCTACTTTATAATACTTCTATAGGATCTTACATTTTCTGAGGAGGGCGTTCCTAAATAAAAGTTATTTTGATTTGGCATGAACACGTTTGCGCTTCCGTGCGTATAATATGGAACGCTTGATGCTGGATGGAACTCGAGCAGTGATATCGCGGTTATCTACAGCTTGGTACCCTCTAGTTACGCTAGTGTTTTTCATCTTAGTTGGATCTAAGACACCGCCCGCCTCTACTCTATCACTGCGACCGAGGCCTTATTTTGCAAACGGAGGGTACTCAATTACTATGCACATTGTTTTTATTGCGATCCTCCTTGTCCATAGTCAGCGGAACCAACACATCTGCCGTTGATCGTAAAACTTACGGTTTGTTTTGATTTAGACTTCCTTGTCTTTCGCATATTATTGATAGACTCTATTTCACAAATGCTCCATGTCCTA
Organism: Anticlea derivata; assembly: GCA_947579855.1. Taxonomy (NCBI): domain Eukaryota; kingdom Metazoa; phylum Arthropoda; class Insecta; order Lepidoptera; family Geometridae; genus Anticlea; species Anticlea derivata. Next base: position 5,390,911 of record OX388260.1, read on the forward strand.
TTGCTTCAAATAATCAGGCGTATGTATAGCAGAGGCATTTGCTTCAAAGGTTGTCCCTATGACTAACTTTCCAAGGAGAAGTGAACTCGCTATGAACTCATTCCTTATTCCTAATTGGTACTTCGACAAAGAGGTCAACCGACGAATCCAACTCGGATGGGCAGCATTTGGGAAACTTCATCATATCTTCTCGTCGCAGATACCGCAGAGCCTCAAGACGAAAGTCTACAATCAGTGCGTGTTGCCAGTGATGACTATAGGCCTCATATACAAGCTCAAAGTCGCGCAACGGGCTATGGAGAGAGCTATGCTCGGAGTTTCACTACGTGATAAGATCCGAAATGAGGAAATTCGTAGAAGAACCAAGGTCACCGACATAGCTATCAAAATTAGTAAGTTGAAGTGGCAGTGGGCAGACCATATAGCTCGCAGAACCGATAAGCGTTGGGGAGTAAAGTATCTCGAATGGCGACCACGAACCGGACGACGCAGTGTTGGAAGGCCCCCCACCCGATGGACCGATGACATTGAAAAGGTTGCGGGAAGTCGGTGGATGGAAAGGGCTCAAGACCGTTCGTCGTGGAACTCTTTGGGGGAGGCCTATGTCCAGCAGTGGACTTCTACAGGTTGTTGATGATGATGATTCCAAATTGAAAAACATTCAATTAGAGATGTATCTGCCTGTCTAAGCAACCACTTATATATTTTATTGCATACACACTCACACCCATTGTCCATTCAGAACTTTTTCATTAGATTAGAACCTTTTGTGGCCTATAACGACTACTCATGCGTTACCAATCGCGTTACATGTTGTATGTAGGTACCTACTTATTATAACATGCATGTCTGCTATAAAAAGCTAGCGCGAAAGTGATTTGCGAAAAAAGTTAAATGAAGAAAAAGTCGATATGAATGATGTCACATGTGTTTGCCTCATCCTCAAGTCACTGACCCAAACCAATTAAAGTTGCATAATGGAACGTTTTTTGTGCAACGGTTTGAATTGGTTTTTCAAGCGTGAGCCAATTTTTGATAACTAAACCGATAGTGTCAATACCTGTTAGATCGTTTTAGATATGGTATTGATAGCCTTCCTACCGATTCACATTCATTACGAAGCATTATTGCAATACAGTATGCCATAAAAGTTCTTCAATAGTGTGTTAATTATTTAAACGAACTACCGACTCGTCTATGGCTTTTATTTATATACCTACCTAGTTTGGTTGCGCTAGATTCAAACTAGAATTTCATTTGATTACCAAAAATTGCAATTCAATTGCATGGCCTAGACTGTTTTATAGATTTATCCATTTGCAAACATGAAACAGGCCTCTAGGTTAACTGTCGACCTAGTTTTGCAAATAGCAGGCTGAATTGATCCACCATTTAGCTTATAACGGAAAAATAAACAATCATAAACTGCGGCCGTAATGAGTGGCGTAAATAACGAATATAGTAAGCTCAGTGTAGCTAAAGTGTATTTAAGTTTATAATCAAGTAACTGCAGCCAGGCCGAGGCATGCATGGTGAATGGACATGGTCAGTGCAGGGTACCGTTGCGCCGATCGCCGTCAATGGTGAGGTCGCCGTGCCTACGACCCTGCATGCCCTATCGATCCATATATGCGCGCTAAAAGCCTCCAGGCATCGAAGCCTTCTAAGATGCATGGGAATTGCCACTTATCTGCCGTACTTTCTAAATCCTAACCTACATTGTGGTGTCATCTCCATTCGTATTGAATAGAAGATAATTATATCATGTCAGATATGATGTCTAAACTCATTTTGTTGGAGCGTGCCCGAGCGTTATGTACATCGATTTGTTTGCGCTAATCGTGTTGCGGCAGCAAAAAACGTAAACTTAATTTTAATCTAGATAGTTTTTGCGGCGGCTAGCGTTTAATTCAATTAAGTAATCAACAGCGATCACAGACAGTGTTACTGAGAAGCGTGTTAAAAGTTTTCTTGTCAGACATTCATCTAGATATTACTGAGCGGTCAGTCTTATCCGTTTTGACGTGTGTGGCCCAGTTGCCTCTATAGGTAATTACGTTTAATCAGGATAGCTGTAATTAAATTAAACAGTTTAATAAAACCAACACAAAGAAAAACAGTTAGCATGCAAAAAAAACTATGCAGCCTTTCGAGGTTTTGTTTTACCGTTATTGTCATGGATCACCAGAATTTGCACTCTCTCATGGCACGAGCATGACTGACACGATGATTATGATGCGGTTTCAAAAATCCGTGTTTTAATGATCTCTTAACATATGCATAGATGTGAAGTTTGTTTGATACCTTCGTATTGGATTTCAGATTTCAAGTTGATAAGAAAATGTTGAAAAGTTTTCATGTCTAGAAAAGTTATTTTTTCAAAAAAGACTCCATTACTGTTTTTAATCTAGAACCATCTCAGAATCATAGAAATCGGAGCATCCGTTATAGAGTAACGAGGCAAGTGATTACCCACACACACACTTAAGGTTCTGAAACTTATACTACCCCTCTTTTTAAAGTCCTCTTTTTATAGGTACCTCACCTAAAATATAAGTTTTTATTTTTAGAAGTTACACCATTCCTTAGCTATCCAACCAATTCAAAAATCTCAAAGAAGAATCAGGGTTGGAAACAATAATAGTGACGCCTCCACTTGTGTCAACACCGTCCATCAACTAAAACTTGTCTCGACCGTTTCCAGAAATCAATGTTGTTTACGTTTACGAACCGCGGTCCACTACCCCACGCTGCAGAATAAATAGCAGTACCGCACGAGGGTGGCACCCACCCCCGCTCTATAAATCACTGTCCGAATTACTGCGTTTCTATAATATTTGTAATCCTACGACGGTTTTCGAGCACAATTGATACGCGACCCTTCCTACAAATTAATTGGAACTAGTCCTGTCATCGTTTTCGTTATGTCAACAGGAAAACATTTTACTTCAGTTAAATTGTAGGGAAATTATAAATGCTAAGTTTTTGTGTTAATTTTTACTCTTAGCAGGAACTTTTACTTTGCGTAGATTTGCAAACCTTAGATTCAATGAGAGAGTGTTTTTATAAGGCAACTTGGTAATTATAACAATTAGGTTATCACGTTTCCATAGATAAAAATAAATATACCTACTGTACAGTAAGTCGTTATCGCTATAAAAGCCAGGTCTAGTGGGAAAGCCATGGCCGGTGCCGGTGTCGTAAACCGTTGCCGGCCAATGTTAAAACATTGTTTGGTTATTTTTTTAGGTATTCGTTTACAGGTATTTTTTATTAGGTACCTACAAGAACATACAAATTTTCGTGGAACAATCAATAACCCATGGCAAAGAATACCTAACGTCAGCGAAGCCTGACGTGCTCTATAATTCTTTGAGTTGCTTACAGAAATGGGTCTAGTCGTGATGGTTGGTTTGAAGTAAGTTGAGCAGTACCTAAGTTAAGCTTCTGCTTTATAAATACCTACTCAGCTTTTATTTCGACGATATTTTTGATATGTTTCACCCAGAACTCGATTTTAACTTCACAGTCCAGTCCTTTTATTCCAGCAAGTTATTTGCAGCGTTTATTTCATACAATAACAAGATACCTACTACGAAACAGCGCAGGAGGCTGTAATATAAGAGGTATTAACGCTAATACCCAATTATAGACTCCGCATCAGATCGGTGCACGACCCGAGAGATTAGTGCGCTACAATGTAGAGCATTCTGTAAGGGAGAGTTGAACGTTCCGAAGGGCTACTCTGACCAATGTATGATAGGAGCCATTTTCTCGCGAAAAATTCGATTAAGTAGGAAATGACACATTTTAGACATTTTTACGTGAAAATCAAACGACATATAGGTACTTAGTATCCTTCGCGAATGTTTAAAACCTAAGGAAAAACATTAATTCTGTTTACGCTTTTGAAATATTTTATTGGATTACTACTAGCTTGCGCCCACGGCTTCGCTATTCTAGGTTAAAGAACTTTATTTATTTCAAGTTTCATCTTAATCGGTTTAGCCGTTACGGCGTGATTGAACAACAAACATCCACACAAACTTTCGCATTTTAGATATATAGGATTAGTAGGATAGTAGGATTGCTAAGACAGGTTTTGCGGTATCTATCAGTGCAGCAAAACATTTGCAATAGTATGCATTATTGAGAATACGATACAATTTGATACCTATGTCGGTGCTTGTTACCGCACGCGATGGTATCTAGTGTGAAAAGCGGACAAACTGTTGGTTATTACACGCTCCATCAATTTTTTCGACTGTTCACATCGATGTACGATGAAGTGATTTACTTACCACAATGATTGCTGTCTGAATGTTCGGTATAGTAAATAGTTAGGTAGGTAATTTACTAAATCATAACATTTTACAAAATCCGAAACAGTCGGGGAATATAGATTAACGTACCTACCTACTCAAATTACCATTTTGTTTATTTTATCTACTGTTTTAAATCGAAAAATAACATTTTCTTAGTCATCTTTTTTACTGTTCCTCAATTGCCTATGCCTTGTATTTAAATGGTATAAAGGTAAAAATTTAGCATAGGTTTAACGTAAAATTGCTACTTTATTTCTTTTTTGTATTACAAAATGTACCGCAGGATATATAAAAATGCAAAGTAATGCCCGTTATTCACTTGTAACTTCCACTGCCCATAATGTTATCTAGAGAAAGTTAAAAATTCTCAGGTAAAATGTTCCATAACAATAAAAACAATGGTTGTACAGACATGATCATGAAAACTGAAAGTGGAAAGGTGTGTTTTCTACAAAGCAAGTAGGTACCTACTGGCTTTCAGGATCAGCTTGACGTTATAACAGCTGTATGAAAGAAGTATGAACTTGCTGACGACGTAACACATGGCGACGATACAACGACACCAGACGACTCGTCTTTCGCTTGTGAAGACAACCGCGAATGGATAGTAGTTGCGAAATCGTCACTTATTGAAAAATGGACGAACGATGGGTCGTGTATATGGGCGCTATTTTATTTATACTGCAAGAATGTGACGTCACATGGTTTCTTGTATGTTATTAATTGATTTATACATTATTGTACATTGCATCGTGTGTTTCGTATCGGTGTGATACCTGAGGCTCGAGTCCGTAATGTTCGTGTGTTAACTTGTCACCGTGAGACGTGTAAAGTGAATAGCTTGACGGTTTTTGTAGGGGCGCTTTTCGTGACACCATACAAAAACGATAAGCTATTACTTGTACTATGTTGGAGTATACGCATGGCTTTTCATGTAGAGTACCTGGTGGGTACCTAATAGTTCATTTTTTTGCACGGAGTATCCCACAGGGTAGTTTGTACAAGAACGCACCCGTAGGTACAAAACATTACAAGAGTTTTACTTCATCCCACGCGGCTTGTCTAGACGGGGCCCGGGGTGCGTGCTCAGGGGAGATAATATTGCGAAGAGAATCATATTCAATCTTCTTCACAATTGAACTCAATCTAAGGCATAATGAAGTGCGATTTACCTACTCTATGAAAAAAATATTAGAAAAATATACCTACTCTAATAATACCTACAAGACATTTTGCATTAATAAAGAATAAAAAGCCGCACAAAAAACCTGAAAGTCTAGCCTATTTTACCCTTTAAGTAATTTTCAATCAACCATGCGAGAATAATTGGAAATCTAATTAGTGAAATCGTAAAAGCTACGGTTCAATACCAATAGTAGGTACTGAAACTTTCGGTAGGTTGTAATGTATGTATCTATGTACCTAATACTCCGCACACCATATACTTATTAGGTGCTAAACATTATTATTATATTATTATTATTAAGCCATTTATTTCCAAATTTGAACATATATTATTTAAAAAAAATGATAAAGTAAGTTTTTAAACTTTTCAAAGTTTGGGCACCCATCTTTGGGTAAAGGCCTCCTCCATCCATCGCCACTCGGTGCTAAACATTAAAGCCCCAAAACTTGATAAATATAGAGTCCAAAGTCCAAGTCACTGTAGCCGAAATCGGCTAGGTGCATATATTAAGGTTTGTAAATTACTACATCAGTTATTTCTCCCGCAAATGACCTACACGGGTTCACCAATCCGATGATGTCACATCACTAAAATCCGCACAACAAACCTCTAACCAAACAAGCTTTATATACAAAAGCTGCACCCCAGCCAAAGTTCAGCGACAATTCGAGTCACGTGCAAAAAAGTCGACGATGTTACAAAAAAATCGTGCATCTCACTTTTTTGCTCATGTAAGGGCTTATTTTTGTCAAAAGCAGGTTGCCTTCTTATAAAAGTAGGAACAAGGAATCCTAGCATTAAGGAAATTGACGCTAGCAGCCTAGACAATCAACTCCATGACAATGACAATAGAACCTTATAGCCATCGACCTAACACAAAGTGAACAAAAAACCAACTAAGTACCTATAGGTACAATGACTAAATGTGCAAACAAGCGCCCTGGTGGTGTCGCCTCGGGATAGTAAACAAGCTCCGACAACCTGCTTTCTACGTCAAAACGCCCTCTAGAATAGCTACTACAACCGTTCCCATTGTTGCATTGGGCAAAATCGAAAAAAACAAACCTAAACTTAACGGGTCAACTAGGGGCATAAAAAGGCGAAAAATTCTTTCGTAACTGGTGCTTTACGTTCTTACAATTAAATTGTCTGAGTCCAATTTACTACTTTATTATAGTTCTAGAGACTAATAGTTGAGTCCATCAATAATAAGATTATTGATGGACTAAGCACAATGGAACGCTTTGCAATGAAATATTTTAATGGCCTCAGTAGCGCGTTTTCTGTGTGAGACACCTATCCCTGTGAACTGCGATCAAATTCTCACTGAAATGATAACCGATTAGTAAAGGAATTATTTCTTTATTTGTGTCGTTCTATATTTAACTAGTTTTCGCCAACGGCGCGGCGTCGTACTCAGATAAAAAGTAGCTTATAAGACCTTATTACTCAGGGATAGTGAAGGGCTTTTTATTAGTGTTTTTTTTTAAATCGAGTCTGTACCTAGTTTATTTTAATCACACCTTGACCGTCTGAACACTTTAAACTCATATTCTTACCACAAAATCTTACAACAAATTCCATCCATGTTGACCTACAAAATTCCATGCAGATCGGATTGACAGTTCCAAAGTTAAGCTCTAACATACAACGCCGATTCTTCCATGTTGTTTGAGAAATTTTCGTTCGCTTCTCTCGCTCGATCAATAAAGCACCAATTTGTTTATCCATCACCCATTACACAAATAGGCTGTATAGCGCGCTTGTCATCAACAAAACCGCTTATCCTGTTTAGCGAATAAATACGAGGGCCCATAACTTATCTTGGAGCGGAGAAATAGCGTTATCAAATCACCACATTACCAAGAACCCTACTGTAGTGTATGCCTTACACCACGCTGGTTCCTAGCAGGACAACTCCCTCGTTATTATTATATCACATAATAATATCTCCCAGTAACTTCCCGCGCGCCTGCTCGAGCCGGCTTGACCACAGACTGACTCACTTCCAGAGAGTATGTATACATCTCTCCATCTCAGGTGTCATCTGTTATCTGTCACTGTCAGTTGTCCCCCGGAGACAGCATAAGTTAAGGAATGCAGGTATCCTTAAATACTAGTCACTACATCCCTTCCTTGTTAAAATAATTTTAATGAATCTATTTTCGACCACCATCACTTTCGCTAGAAGTAATGCTTTGGCGAGTAGACAGATTCTACCGACCCTCACTACCGTTCTTAGCTTCTACTATACAATTCAACTACCACTGAAATAAGGCGTGTTATTTCAAGTAACTCAGCCGCGTGATACCCACCCCACAGTGGGGGTATTGCTTGATAATTCGATGACACACGAGTCGGTAACTGAACGCAGCCCGTTCGTTAGTTCGTTTACTTCAGATGCCGGTAGCAGGTCAATATGACTGAGCTATCGTATCACTACGATGCTGAAAGCAAGGGAAATAATAATAATAATAATCTAGCGCATTATCCCTTTCGAGAAGAAACCTGTAATGAAAGCCCGTTTACCCGATGTATACCCGATAGCCAGATCATTTTAATCACTAGTAGGTACATTTGAACATCCATACCCTGATCATAACTTAGAACCTACTACGCCACCTACCTCTCTCCCTCCTTTTTCTTAATTTTTTTTTCTACTTCTTTTTTTTTTTAAATGAAAGTGACGGATATTCTAATTGGCCTACCGGATTCTTGTAGTTTAATAGGAACAACCACTTACAGAACATCGAAGTCACAGCAGTCTTGACCTAACGCCAGTATCTCATGTGCCGTCAGGTATTAAGAATCAGATATCAGTTCGTTATAATACACTAAAATCTCGTAAACCATTTAAAACTAAACATAATTGGTCACTAAATTTGCTACTCAAACATGGTTAACTCCTTGGTCCACCGCTAATCAATCCGTTGGTGTGCCTTTAAGCAAGGGCTATTTAACCCCTTTGGTCCACACTTTGCATCCAATTTAGTGGAATACCTCCCACAACCAATTGAATGGCAAGCCCTTTGGTTCACACTTTGCATTCAATTTAATAGAACACCTTCCCCAGCAATTTAATGCTGGACGTCTGACCAGCAACCTTGCAACCAATTTAATAGTACGGCTTAGTCAGACTGCCGCCAATCCAATGACACGCCGTGCCACCAATTTAATGGTACGCCTTCCCATCAGCACATGTGCAACCAATTTAACGGTAAGCCTGCGCTCGACAGCATTCAACCAATTTAATGGTAAGCCTGTGTGACCAATACTTGCAACCAATTAAATGGCAAGCTTGTGTGACCAATACTTGCAATGCAACCAACAAATGGGCAAGCCTGTGTAACCAATACGTTTGCGACCAATTAAATAGCAAACCTGAGTGACCAAATCGATTATCTTGAACGTTAAGCTACCTTTTCTTCCAAAAGTTGCGGTTTATTTGAGAAATGCTGACTATTTATTGTGCTCTTGAATATGATGAGTAGTAGTTTATTTAGATTACCCTTTATTTAAACAGGATTCATAATGAGGCCCACATGAATCTAACATGGTATTACGCGTTCATACCTCTATGGTCTCGTTATGTACGTATTTCGATATTTGTTACTATTATCGAGTCGTGGAAAGATGCTTTAACGAATTATCTTTCAAATCAAAATTTAGGCATATCGAATTTCCAATTCTCATGCATGACAGTAGGCATTCGATTTGACTAATGTCCACTAGGGCTTGCAAATATTCGAAACTGTAGTATTCAACCATTTTTTGGTGGTATTCGAATATTCGATTGCAAGCCCCAATGTTCACTAAAACTCGCACTAGTGTCGGTCGAGTATGAACACACCCTAACAACAACAATCCCGAAACACTTTTCATGAAACCACGTTTAGCGTTTGCCCGGCTGGCTGTCTTCTCAGGAGTTCGGAATTGTTAGTTAAACGACCACAAACATTAGACTTTTAATTGGACATACAAATACACTTTTAACACAAAATAACTAAATATAATATAAATAAATATTCCGGACATACCACACACGGTCAACCGATCCCAAACCAGGCACAGCCTGTACTATGGGTTACTGTATCTGTGTTAGTCACAAATGTCTATCCAGTGCGGGAATCGAACCCGCGACCTCTAGCGCAAACTAACGGAAAGCAATTAAACACGTAAAACCAAGGAAAGTTCTCGAGCCGAATCTTCAATCGCGGAATCGCGCGGGCCGCCTTATTCTTCCTCACTCGCCGCGCAATGGTGCTAGTCGTGTAGGAACCGTGGCGCGTAGGAGAGACAGAAGTGTCGTCGTCGCCCTCGGCGCGGCATGTTGCATTTGAATTCAAATAAGTAGACTGATTAGAACCGCGCACTATACACGTTACAGGTTTTGTGAAACACAAGTGTGGTCGGGCAGTACTTTTGTTTTGCCGCTGATTCTGAAGATTTATCTCTAAGATTGATTTCTTGTACCAATCACCTAGATATTACGACGCTGCTGCGTCGCCGCCACTCTGCGCCGCGCTGCCAACACGCCGATGACACGACAGCGCCGCCGCCGTCTCGTCGTCCGACTTCTATATTTTGTCTTCCTTCATCCAAAGTATGAGTTTATGGTTCATAGGTACTTCTTTGTGATCTTATCTCAACTTAACACGTTCCTCCGTTGATGTACCTTATACTAAAGAATATCCACTGTTACTAAACCATAATGTTTTCTGAAGTTACTTCCACCTATTATCGTTCTTCACACATTATCCATGTTGATGTCCAGATAAAATTTCACCGCTTTATTTTTCCGGGAGTCCTTACTTCTGTTTATGCTATTTGACCATCCACTACCTCTTCGTCAAATAAGTACGTAGATAACTGCCATCGTACCTACTTACATGAGTTATACCTACTTATAGTATCTATCTATGGCCTCTTGGTGCCGCTACTTATGTATGTGCGGACTACCCTAGTACTGCCTCGTCGCGTCACCAGACCTAGTAGTTAAATCGGTTATATACTCATGTATAAAATCTCTAAACATTTCCAGTCTTAACTTAAAACACGAAAATTTTAGATTTTAGAGTTTAATTATTCTTTTATTTTTAAAACTTTACGCAAGTTTTGTTTTACTAGTTAATACTAACAAAATGATTCCTCAACCATGCAATTATAATTAGGCACTTATCTTCCTCTCCTTTATTGTGAACCTGGCGACAGTTTATATATCGCCATTGACCTCTAGACCGCCACCATCTCGGACACAATAGAAAATCTATTGTCTCGTGTAAATCTGTGTTTATGCAGATAAGGTGTTAATTACAAAGTACATAAACTTATACCTATCATGTAAATTACAGGTGAAGCACATATAATACATTGTATACATAGAATGAGCTCTTATAATGGTGGAAAGTCATTTAACATTTGTCATGTGTTGGGTATCTTATCTTTCAATTAGAATGTTTTGCTCAGATAATGATATTAAAAAGCCAGGATAACAATATGAGAGTAAGTTTGTGCTTTTTTATTTCTACATTCTATTTGCACTCTTAATCACTAATTGTCGCTAGGTAATTGAATTCTAGCATGTTTGAAATTCTATTTATTTACAACTGTACCTACATCTGCCAAGATGCACCAGTATAGATAGCTGAATCGACCACAAACAGTACAATTTGCATAGACAGAGAGCTATTGAGAACCCATGATTCAAGGCAACTAAACTGTTACCTATGTTAGCTGTCCATACCTGGTCAATATACCTACTAATTTACTAGGATTATTCTAGCTACCAAAAGGATCTCCTAATGTGCCTCAGGTAGGTATGTTAACTTACCTAGTTATTTGGTACTTATATTATTAGTAGGTAGCTAGCTTCTTTAGGTACCTACTGACTTATAATTAACCGGGATATTTCAAAGAAGTAAGTTCTTTAAAATACTTACCTTGAGTCTTTTTGAACAAGAGTATTACCACTATCACTGAACTCTGCCAACAGTTGTTTGAATAAGCAAGTAACTAAATGTTAACATGTTATTTCTTTCAAATAATCCATTCTCAACTCAGGAAAATTTGGGTTTAATTTTCCTTTTATTTTCAAACGTATGGTGGGAAGGAATTGGTACTTTAGTTCTTACCTACTCAAATAATTTGTACACATATACTAGGTAAAAATACTTTGAGAGTAGGTATTATCTTGTAGGTAAGTAAGTTCCAATCATCATCCAGGTATATTACCAGTAATCTTACATTACCTACCAATCTCTTCATTTAAGGCCTTCATTCTTATTTTGAAATGGTAAATTAGTTCCATGATTGTTTCTGCAGTTTGTTTTACACGCATCACTTTCAAGACGCACCCATGATAACAACTAACCCCCATACTTAGAAACGAAACGCAAGCAATGCTTAAAAATATCCCCGTCTGTATTATCACTGCTTGTCAATAGCACGAGATGGCAATACCTTAGCTCAGCTCCCATATCTATGACCCCAAGCATTGTCCATCCCTTATCAGATATTTATAATTAAGGCTTCAGATTTTATGCTCCAAAGTTTGTTTAACCCCGCATAATATTACTTTCAATAAAGGTTCTACATTAACCTTAATTCCCATACCTTTTTATAATTTTTTTTGAAGAAAAAAAAATATTTTTCATTTTTTACAAGGATCTTTGGTAGAATACACCAACCGTCTCGTGCCAAAATGTTTGGCAAAGAAAAGATAAAAAAACTATGCTTTATTTTTGCCTTTTCTATCAGAAAAACACTTAATATTGATTCTTGAATCCTTGTAGCATAAAAATGACCTAGATAACCAATATAGGATATCACAGTAGGTATAATTTGCAATAAGTTAGCCTACACAGGATGGTGGACAACTTTTTGTGAAATTGTTTGTTTGACCGATTCGTACTTATGTTCTCTAGATTATACATAAATACCTCGTTATCCTCATCGCCATTTGTAGTGTATGCCTTACACCACGCTGGTTCCTAGCAGGACAACTCCCTCGTTATTATTATATCACATAATAATATCTCCCAGTAACTTCCCGCGCGCCTGCTCGAGCCGGCTTGACCACAGACTGACTCACTTCCAGAGAGTATGTATACATCTCTCCATCTCAGGTGTCATCTGTTATCTGTCACTGTCAGTTGTCCCCCGGAGACAGCATAAGTTAAGGAATGCAGGTATCCTTAAATACTAGTCACTACACCTACGAAGGGATGTTACAGTGAATACAATCGTCTTATAAAAGCGATTTACTTGGATATTTTCTCGGTTCGTTTCCGTCAACAAGATTTCTATTGCCTTATTTCCATAAAGATTTTTTCCGAGGTTTACAAGGAAAAACAATAAGTATGACATAAGACGTTAAATTGTCGAATTTGATGACGAAATTATTCAATAAATAGGGACTTATTCAACACAAAATTTATACCTATCTATAAACAATGTTATTAATATTATTTTTCCCGAAAGAAGCTTATTCTACACCCAGTTGGTAATAAAGTTTGTCCTAAGACTTTTGGAAAAAAAATATGAAAAAGATGATTTTTTCGCTTTCGTATATTCTTTCTTTCTATTGATAGATTCCTTTTCGGGACGGTATAGTTACATGTTATAAATCAGCTTGTATTTAAGTTTCATTTTAAGTTTCATAAAGAATCTCTATCTAGGAACAAGCCGTAATCTACTTACCTACTTAGTACTTTTCCTGGCCGTGTAACTCGTTCAATTCGTACTACGCATTATACACACTGATAAGATTTGATTGAACCTAACGTGAATTTACACAGTTTATTATCAATATATAATATACAATTAAGATTGCTCAAGGCAATCGTACCAAAAAATATAAAAGAAAAATACTACAACGATTATGATGGTTTGTTTAGGGAGTGCAACATATTACCTATAGACAAGAGAATCGAATTATGCTTATTAGTAGAAAACTATTTCCACTACGACAACTTTAAGTGTCACTCTATTACGACAAGACAAATAACCGAGAAGCAGTTACAAATTATAAGCTCTAAAAATATTTATGGAGAGAGGTTAACAGATTATATACTACCTAGATTAATAAATAAAATCCCGACAATGACTAAAGATAAATTAAATAGTAAAAATATAAAAAAAAATCTTAAAACATATTACTTATAAAAAAATAAAACGTAAATTATTATTAAAAAAAAAAAAAAAAAAAAACATGCTTGTCACTTGTTGTAACAATTATGGTTTTGGTACCATAATTGGGTTGTACACTCTATTAATATTAAGACTATTAAAAACTTATAACTTACTATGTCTAACCAATATTAAAAAACTATTAAGGTCTAAAAAATTATATATATACTTCATATGTCTCATTGTTCTCGTTGTGTGGTAAGTGCAAGGTCTTTTTGATACACCTTGTATTCACTCAACTCGTAAACAAGTGCGCTTGGCGTATTTTAGCTGACTTAGCAACTGATAAGAGCGGGTGCCGGCCGCTGGTTCTTGCCAGTAACAGAGAACGATGCGATGTTTAAGTTATCTACCTCATAATTATTTCTTAATTTTTTGAATTTCATATGTTTTTGTTATATACCTAGATTAAGCCTACTTTAGTCGTGCATGTTTAATTACTAAGGAGAACTGTACGCGCTTTAGACAAGCCCATAGGGGCTTTTTAAGTGTGAATCAAACATGTTTTAAAATTTCTTAAAATAAATATAAAAAAAAAAAAAAAAAAAAAAAAAAAAAAAGCAAATGGGTGAGTAGTTGGAATCAAGAATGATTAAAGCTTTTTAAACTTTAACGGCCACTTTGAAACTTTTATCTCGGATTTTGCAAACCGGTAATGACATTTTCTTGGTGTAAGTTCTAGTTGTTACATGTAGTTATCTAATATATCTTTGAAAACATCGTATCAGCTGCTACTTTAGCAACATCATAGAAACTAGTACAAAAACTGTGGCTTGGGCTTGGGCGCGTGTTCGGTCAACGACCAAGCGGAGCAAGTTCATCAGCGCATGCAGTATTTACTCTTAGTAGATACTAGTGTATCTATGGCAAAGATGAGATGTCTCTCCACTCGGTAGCCGGTTATGTAATCAATGATAATTGGAAATTATCCATCCACCATTATAATTTTCCAGGAAAACCTAAAGGGACTACTGAGCCACTAATGAGAGTGAAGCTTAGTTGAAAGCTCAGTTTACCGACCCCACTTAGGTATGAATAGCTATAGATCTATACTTAGCTAAAAATAATTGTTAGGGTAGCGAAATACCCTACTGCTTGCGTTTCATTTCATATCAAAGACCCTGAGTGTTTGATACAAAACTATAAAGCCATTATTCTCGCACGCAACAAAAAAAATTATGTGATTACTTAGTTTCTAAAAGCTCAAATGTTCAACAGCACAATAGCTTCCGGAGTACTAGCTTATTAAACCTACTAAGAAAAATGAATTTTAGGGGCATAGAAATAGATATGAAAATGTATATGCCGCATCAGTAGTGGTAGAGTGCAATAAAACCTGCCGTGGAATTCCAAGGGGCACTCATCTGTGATGTGCTTTGATTGGCAAACAATGCATTGTTCTGCGTTAACCCGTCTGTTGAATATTTCATAACAGACAACAAATCAATTTAGAAGATACTGTGGTTTCCGCGGTGAAACGGATTCGATCTTAAAATCCCGTTAATAATGCCTAAACTGTAGCAAAATATACAAATAAAAATGCAAATATATTGGAAGTAAAGCAATTTTGCCGCGGTAATACAGTTAGCTGACAACTGGTTTGGAAAATACCATCAATGTCACCCACGACATGGAGATACAAAGTGCCCTGCATACGGTCAAGTCCGGCTATCTTTCTAGATTTTGGGTAAAATATTTCGCGATACAGATCGATTTGTAACAAAATTTCACTCGCAACACTAAAGCAACAGTTTCATTCTGAATAGATTTTTAAGCAACAAAATGGTTTTGAGTTTTTAAATAAATTTCAAGGGCTAAGGACATAAACGTGGAAGGTGCAGCGATAAAGACGAAGGCGACGGCGCGACCGCAGCATGCAAGCAATACTTAAGGCGCTCTTTTCCGACCCCCTCTAGTATAGTATAGACGTATGCACTTTCAATTGTATGCCTTCCTTAGCGTTAAATTAAAGTTGAAACCGTTGACCGACGCCGACGACCGAATAGCCAAAACATAAAACGGTTTTAAATTGTTTTTTCTAAAACTGTATAACTAAAACCTAAAGTTCTTCCGTAACAAATCAAGCTCTTTCTTTTATTAATTTTATAACATTAAGTGATGGGATTTATTGCCAGCAGAAGGAATAGATTTATGGTACATAAGCGTTGAATAGATTTATGGTACATAGCGGCCCCCAGTCCCCGGCAGCTCCGCTATTCCTGGCTTAGGTAGCGGCCACGGTAACGGCGGAGCAGGGGGTGCGAAGAATCTCCGGAAGAGATCCTGCTACCAACCCCGACGATCTCTGGACCTGGCAACATTTAACGCACGCACACTGAGGACCGACGAGAAGTTGATTGAGCTGGAAGAAGTAGTAAGTAAGTTGCGCTGGGATATCATAGGATTATCAGAAGTCCGAAGAGAGGGGGAGGACACGATAATCCTAAATTCCGGCAACTTATTCTACTACCGGGAGGGAGACCAGCTATCCCAACACGGTATCGGGTTTCTCGTCCATAAGTCCCTCGTAAACAATATTGTAAAGATAGTGAGTGTTTCGAACAGGGTGGCATACCTTATACTCAGAATCACCGAACGGTATTCGCTGAAGGTCATACAGGTATACGCCCCACACTCGAAACGCCCAGACGATGAAGTGGAGGCCATGTATGACGACATTTCAAATGCCATGCATGCCTCGAAAACACACTTTACAGTTGTGATGGGGGACTTCAACGCGCGGCTAGGCACGAGGAATGGCGATGAACTGAAAGTGGGGCAATTTGGATTTGGACAGCGAAACCAAAGGGGGCAGCGTTTGGTCGACTTCATGGAGAAGGAGGGACTCTTTGCGATGAACTCTTTCTTCAAGAAACGGCCGTCCAGAAAATGGACGTGGCTGCACCCCGGCGGTTACAAAAGCGAGATAGATTTCATACTGACGACCAAGAAGCAAATATTCAATGATGTCTCTGTGATCAACGCGATCAAAACCGGCAGCGATCACCGTATGGTTAGAGGCTCATTGAATATCAACATAAAGCTGGAAAGGTCTCGTCTGGTGAAATCTACTCTTCGCCCAAGTCCTGTTCAAATTCAAAACCCCGAGAGCTTTCAGTTAGAACTCCAAAATCGCTTCCAAAGCCTGTCTGAATGCGAAACAGTGGACGAGCTGAACAACGGGCTAGTGGAAATTGTCCAAGCGGTTGGGTCGGAGTTCTTTAAGACCCACCGTAAAAATAGAACCCAGAAACTCTCTGAGCACACTCTAAAACTCATGACTGAGCGAAACGACATGAGACTGCATTCTTCAGTGGACAGGTCGAAATACGGCGTGCTCAATAGACAGATCTCTAAGTCCATGCGACACGATTTGCGCCTTTTTAATACAGCTTGTATTAAACGCGCCATAGAGCGCAATAAAGGCTCGAAAGTGTTCGCAAAAGATCTGTCTATTGGACAAAGTCAGTTGACGAAACTGAAGACCGATAGCGGCCATATCGTCTCGTCGAAGCCTGAGATTTTACGAGAGCTCGAGAAGTTCTATGGACAACTGTACACCTCATCGCAAAGTCCTGCTCCAAGCACGGCAAGCGATGCAAGAGCCCGTCTGACCCGGCACTATACCGAAGACATCCCGGACGTCAGCCTATACGAGATCCGGACGGCCCTCAAACAGCTTAAGAACAATAAGGCACCGGGGGAGGACGGAATAACGTCAGAGCTTCTGAAAGCGGGTGGAACACCGGTACTTAAAGTCCTTCAGAAGCTATTTAATTCCGTCATCCTCGAAGGTACAACGCCTGAGGCGTGGAACAGGAGCGTGGTGGTACTGTTTTTCAAGAAAGGTGACAACACCCTCTTGAAGAATTATAGGCCTATCTCGCTGCTGAGTCATGTCTATAAGCTGTTTTCGAGAGTTGTCACTAATCGGCTCGCCCGTAGGTTTGACGACTTCCAGCCTCCCGAACAAGCCGGGTTCCGAAAAGGCTTTAGTACCGTAGACCACATCCACACGCTTCGGCAGATTATACAGAAGACCGAAGAGTATAATCGACCATTATGTCTAGCGTTTGTGGACTACGAGAAAGCCTTCGATTCAGTCGAGACCTGGGCAGTGTTACGGTCACTACAGCGGTGCCAGATCGACTACCGGTATATCGAAGTGTTGAAGTGTTTGTACAGCAAAGCCACCATGTCTATCCGACTCCAGGACCAGAGTACAATTCCTATCCAATTGCAAAAAGGGGTGAGACAGGGAGATGTCATTTCTCCGAAACTGTTCACCTCTGCATTGGAGGATGTTTTCAAGCTTCTGCACTGGGACGGACAAGGCATCAACATCAATGGCGAATACATCACTCACCTTCGATTCGCCGATGATATAGTCATAATGGCAGAATCGCTAGAGGACCTTGGCGCAATGCTCAGAGACCTCAGTACCGTCTCCCAACAGGTGGGTCTTAAAATGAACATGGGCAAGACAAATATCATGTCCAATGCTCATGTCGCACCCATACCGGTAAATGTTGGGAACGATACCATTCAAGTTGTAGATCACTATGTCTATTTGGGTCAGACGATTCAACTAGGTAGGTCCAACTTTGACAAAGAGGTCAACCGACGAATCCAACTCGGATGGGCAGCGTTTGGGAAACTTCGTCATATCTTCTCGTCACAGATACCGCAGAGCCTCAAGACGAAAGTCTACAATCAGTGCGTGTTGCCAGTGATGACATATGGCACTGAGACTTGGTCGCTAACTATTGGCCTCATACACAAGCTCAAAATCGCTCAACGGGCTATGGAGAGAGCTATGCTCGGAGTTTCGCTGCGTGATAGAATCCGAAATGAGGAAATCCGTAGAAGAACCAAGGTCACCGATATAGCTTTCAGAATTAGCAGGTTGAAGTGGCAGTGGGCTGGCCATATAGCTCGCAGAACCGATAACCGTTGGGGAACAAAGGTTCTCGAGTGGCGACCACGAACCGGACGACGCAGTGTTGGAAGGCCCCCCACCCGATGGACCGACGACATTGTGAGGGTTGCGGGAAGTCGGTGGATGGAGAAGGCTCAAGACCGTTCGTCGTGGCACTCTTTGGGGGAGGCCTATGTTCAGCAGTGGACTTCATCAGGCTGATGATGATGATGATGAAGCGTTGATCCTTTCTTTATATCGCGGAAACGAATCACCTTATTGGTTTTCCGAAATCCCACATAAAATGTTATACCTATTAAAATTTGACAGCATTTTGATAGGTTTAAATATCTAAATAGCATAAGAGATCCAAAAGAAGAAAAATATCGCCTTAATGCGGTTTTGTTTGCTATTGTTCTCACAGGCCACCAAACACAGTAATGTGTTTTGTTCCTGGCATAAGTACCAAACTAAACTATGTTTTTATGGCAAACGCAGTCGCAACCAAGCGAATTTTACTAGAATAAACCAATTTAATTATTTATGAAATTTTAAATTACAGAAATATATTACCTAGATCATAAATAATGTCTTGTAAAAATTTATTTATTATTTATTTAGAATACAGTATAACATCATAACAGGTTTTTTTTATCCCTAAGGCGATGCCATATGTTATTAGTAGGTACATTATAATAAATAGGTACAATTAGATAGGTACTAATCAAAACATTTCGTTACTATCACTACCTGTAAAATAAAGATTTAAAGCGTAACACACTCGTAAATCTAAACTTTACGTTCATAGCAAACCACAGAATGAGGCTCTAGGAACGAAGTTAATAGAAACATTGTCAATAGTACCTTTATCGAAGCGCAACAAAAAGCCAGACGTGACTCCACTCTTACTTGAATCCAGTAAAAGACAACAACAATACAATGTCTGCATAGTTTACGATTTAGATTCAACGTGGTCTTAATAAAAATAACTAGGCTTCGTCATCATATTCATCAGCGTGTAGAAGTCCACTGTGGGACATATGCCCCTCTCAAAGAGTTCCAGGACCGACGCTTTTTCTATCCAACTAAATCTTCGGCCCATCGGGTGGGGGGCCTTCCAACACTGCGTCGCCCGGTTCGTGGTTGCCATTCCCCCAACAGTTTTCGGTTCTGCGAGCTATATGGCCTGCCCACTGCCACTTTAACTTGCTTATTCTGAGAGCTATGTCGGTTACCTTGGTTCTCTACGGATTTTATTTTTTGTTGACAAAATCCGTCCTAGTAGGCTTATATTGTCGGTACCTAAATATTGTCCGGTACTTCAGTAGCCCTAATATACTTGGTAGATACTATTATGGTACGATTGTCTCACTCATCTCTATTGTGAATGCTACTTTCCCAAGTAATGTCTTACAGTTAACTTTTTGTAGGCTTGTGTACTCCTAAAGTACCTTAATGGGTTCTTTATTTTGTTGTTTGAATGTAAGGCATGACAGCACCAGTTTTAAATTCATGCGAACGCTCCAGATATAAACACTTTTAATTCCGGCGGCATTTTGATAAGAGCTTGAACATAAATCTGTTTTAAAATGAGGGTTTTTCAATTCGCAATCCACTTCGAAATAATAAATCCTCATGTATCGCTATGTATACCATACGTCTGTAGCACTAAAACCTGATTTGTATAAAATATAAGCAAAGTGAAAAAATATCTACAAGATTTGATACAAATATAGTGATTCATAATATGTACTTATACCTATACTATCCCGAAAGGTGCTTATTCTGTCAACAAGATGAACGAATAAGAAAGAAAACCAGATTGTTTTCTCGTATTTTCGAAATCATCTATTATGGGGCTGTTTATTAGCTATGTAACTGTTATTAAACATATTAGAAGTTCGCCAAGATTGCTACCCAAAAGCAGCTAAATAATTGAAATTGAACTGTTTTTGATACTAATTTTAAAAAGTTATAGGTATAACAAAAATTAATGAAAATTGGATTTAGAATAAGCCTGTAGCCGTTCGGGATAGTAAACATATCCTAAATCGCCTTGTTTAAGCGATCAAATGGGCTGAAGCAAGACACAATGTGCGGCAGAGTTATATCGAGAAGAAAAAATGTGCCTACTAGTAACAAGTAAAGTGGAAGGTGTAAAAAGCACTGGGTAATCAGAGAAAGCCGGTTTTCCCAACATTATCTCCCTTCGAAATAATCATTGCGTCGTTCCACCCATCTCATGGATAATTTGCATACCAAGTTACGCTCTCTTGGGTGCGCTAATAGGAAAATTCACAATTCATTTGCTCACCAGATAACATCACAGGAGCTTATTAAGACATCATTACCCGCCGTTGTATAATCAAGTAAAGTATGAATAATTACAGGTTTTGATATTGACGGTAATGAATTCGTAAAAAGGTCGTTGTACACGCAGCCTGTTGCATGTTTAATTTTGTGGAAATTTTAATTGCCTTGGACACGAGCTAGAAAGAATTTTATAACAATATTCAAGCTTAGTTGAATGAAAATTCGAATACTTAGTTTATTTTTATTTGAAAAATTCATAATTAAGAATAACATCTAAATCCAGAGATTTTCTCTATTCGCTTTTCATAAAAAGTGTCGCATCATATTCCGGATGTTGAGCAAGTCATTATGCTATGAAATGAAAGTTTTCTTTCACCTGAGTCTGATTGCTTTACTTGCTTTGCTTGCCAGTGATGACATATGGCACTGAGACTTAGTCATTAACTATTGGCTTCATACACAAGCTCAAAGTCGCGCAACGGGCTATGGAGGGAGTTGCTCGGAGTTTCACTTCCTACGTGATAAGATCCGAAATGAGGAAATCCGTAAAGGACCAAGGTCACCGACATAGCTTTCATAAGCAAGTTGAAGTGGCAGTGGGTAGGCCACATAGCTCGCAGAATCGTCAACCGTTGGGGAGTAAAGGATCTCGAATAGCAACCACGAACCGGGCAACCCAGTGTTGGAAGGCCCCCACCCGAAGGACCGACATTCACATTGTAAAATTCGCGAAATGTCGGTGGATGGAAAAGGCTCAAGACCGTTCGTCATGGAACTCTTTGGGGGAGGCCTATGTCGAGCAGTGGAGATCTACAGGCTAATGATGATGACTACTTTATCATATCCAATTGTAATGTTGAGTTTACGAAAAGTTAATTAACTATAAGGCAAAAATGTGAAAACATAAACGGAAAACTGAACAGACATGAAATCCTTAAAAAAATTATAGATATTTTCTTATTGGAAGTGGTAATTTCTGGTTGCAGTGGGACGAAAACAATTACGAAGCTTGCGGGACATCGACCTCTACATAATTTGAACATTTTGAGACCTCTATAATTCGAACTAAACGCACTTATCCGCTAAAAATTATTTGCCCACGCAGCTTTCCAAAATCGATCTAAGTATTGGATATCTACACTATTATACTACGCGACGATGTCGCGGGCGGGTGAGCTAGCATTAGATAATTTGTAAGCGTGTAAGTAGATGTTGATGATAGAGATGATTGTTGATGATTTTCTTACAATAATAAATCTAGCAATCAATCTGACATAAATATTAACTATTCAGGAATCAGTATTAGTAAGGTTGACGTAAAAATTTTTTTAGGATTAAATTTGGACAAAAATTTGGAAAATACACGTTGGTAATTTTTGTAAGAAATTAAACCAATTCTCTTACGCTATGTACATGCTTCGTAAGGTGGTCAATGAGGCTGCTGTCATAACAGCTTACCATGGTTTTGTTGAGTCTGCTTTACGATATGGTATTATATTTTGGGGTAATTCCACTTTGAAAGAGCAAATATTTTTAAGTCAAAAGAAATGTGTCAGAGCCATATGCAAACTACAAAAGACTGACAGCTGCAAACCTTATTTCACTCAACTGAGAATCTCAACATTGCCCTGTCTCTATATTTATGAAATATCAGTTTTTGTAAAGTGTAATATGGACCTTTTTGAAAACTTAAGCTGTCGGAATAACCACAAAATCAAACTACCCCGAAATAAAACTGCGTTGTGTGTACAATCACCTACCTAAACCTTTACTTGATACTTCAAGCCTTGTAGTATTCAAAGCGTACAACGCTGAATATTGCTGCTTCTAATTTGTATTCTATTATGTAACAACTGTACCTAACCTATATTACGCAATAAATTACTTTGATTTGATTTGAGTTTACTATGATAGATGGACAACTATTGTTCACGTGCTCAAAATACGATTCCAATAATAATTGCACACAATCGAACAAACCGCAGTCATGGTAACGGACTGTTTTTTTAGCCCGCTCGTTTGGATTCCGACAACAGTTGTAAGTACCTACAAAAAAATCGTTTAAACATTGGAAATTGGGTCAAAAATTCACTTGAATGAATCAGCTGTGCAATGTTTAAACTTTAGTAGGGGCATAATTAGCCCCGGCTGAAGAATAGGCCCCTTCACTTCTACCTACCCGTAGATGTCGTAAGAGGCGACTCAGGGGAAAAACTAGAGGATGGGCTGAGCGTACCCTATTTTAACAACGATAGCTTTAACTGCGCATGCCAACCCTCGAGCCCAGCGTGGTGAGTATGGGCAAATTCCCCCACATAATAAGAAGTCGCTATGGAGGTCTATGGGGAGGCCATGTTCAGCCAGTGGACGTCCTACAGCTGAAATGATGATGAATCGTACGCGAAGTTTGGCATCAATATTGATAACTAAGCATCTGGTTTATTGCGTTTGAACTGATTTGAACCCAAAACAGCTGAATTTTTTGAAAAATGAACAATTTACTCAAGGCGTAAACAAACTTTATTGGAAATTGAGTGTAGAATAAGCCCCATTCGGGATAGCATACATATTATGAATCACCTTGTATACCTATCTATCTATTTTGAAAATAGTGAGTGAATTTTCTATCTAGAGGTACGGGATTTTTGCAGTGTTTTACTTATGTTTGTATTTGATACTACGATATTGTAAGGGGAATAACTTACATGACCATCTACGAACCCTCTTCCGGTCCGTGTAATTTGAAGTTCCGGCCGGAGTTTGAATAAGTTATAAGTAACACGATTCCAAACCATTTCATTAAATTTTAAATTTCAATCGATACAGACCAGGCTGTTCCGTAAAATACCTACCTAAGTGTGCTTTTTGTATTCGTTTGTTACGGAAAAAGATTGCTGTTCCATTTCTGACCGAACACAATTGATATGTTTACTTATACCACCTCGTTAAAATTACAATATTCAAGTAAAAAGTGACTCAAAAAGCTAGTCTACTTTAGCGTCACTTTTCAGAACTTATCATTGCAAAAACTATAATTCTCTACTGGTAATATCACGCCTAATCTAAAGTTACTTTTTGGATGATGGATTACGTTCGTAGGTGGAGCGGATGTCCTCATAGAAGCGAAGACAACGTAGGTAACTAGGAATGTCAGCAATTTGCACAATGATTCAATGCTTAGCAAAAAGTGGGACAAGGTACGCGAACGCCAATTCGCTACTAAACAGATAAATTTATCAGATTATTTTACACAAAACCATAAAGAATTGCTTTGTTTTAGCCCATAAAATACTTCATAGGTACATATCGTAGTCACTGCGAGACTAACGACTAATTAGCAGTGGGCATTGTAAATAAAAGAGCCAGAAGGTATTTTTGTTTCATGCGTTTTAAGTAACCGGCACGCTGAGCTTCGTGTTTACTCAGCGTGCTGAAAGATTCAAATTCCAGTTCCCAAGGTCAGCTCGCAAGAGACGAGAACGATGCCCTTTCAAAGAGTAAAAAAATCCAGTGTAATATTAAAAATAACATGAATGCCGAGACACCCTCTTTATATATAAAGCCTTTTCTTAGAAATTTTGCACTGGCTGAGCTGACGTGATTAATACACGTGCGTTAAAACCTGACTTGTAAATGCTGTATAGGGGTAAAGCATTTGTAATGTAAATTGATGTCAGGAGAAACAAAGTATTCAGGCTTGAGGATGTTGCTATATCTTTCCCAGACTACAGATGGCGAGAAACATAGAGCACAAAATATAGTAGCGCCTAGAGCAGGGCAATATTTAGTCAAAAATTCCAAGCTTTTGTTTAGATTTATTTAAAACTCACAAGCTCGATAACATTGCGTTAGTAAATGATTCCAATAAGTAACCATTGGCCACTTGCCATTTATTTGCTTATTTACATGTATTTATTTATTCCAGATATTGGCAGAGAGCAGTGCTCTGCTAGGTGACTATTGCCGGACCAACCTCGACTGCAACGTGGGTAAAGCGCATTGCAACCGCGGCGTGTGCGCATGCCAGCCTTACTACGCGCGAGTCGACAACTCTACGTGCCTTGAGTGTGAGTTGCCTTCTTAAAGGGCTTTCCAGCATAATCACTATGTTTTTACAAGTCTAGAGTAAACTATCACATCTTGACCCATGCAATACAAACGGAAGTGTCTGGGTGGAAGTGAAAACCTCACGAAGCACAAAAGACATACCTGCCAAATGTGTTTTTTAATGCAAAATCTCGAATTTCCAAAAGTCGTAGAACAAGCTTTATTGCCAATTGGACGTAGAATATTATAAGCCCCTTTCGCGATAGTATAACTTATTATGTATTAGTTTACCTTGTCTAACATCAAGGTGTCGTCGGTAAACTCCAGTAAGAATACATTAACCACTAAACCGTTTGGTTGGAAGGTATGTCTTTTTCTGCTTCGTGTGGTTTTCACTTCCACCCAGACTCATTACTTTGATGGTTTAGGATCTCCGGAGTAAAGACTGTGGTAAGCAAAATTACTTTCACCATCAATAGCCATCATGTCATCATCGGCAGTTTTCAACACAAGACACCCGAAATTATCGTTCGTAACAATATCGAATTCTCTCCCCATTATTGTAAACGTGCAGCATCAATCTACACGTCTCTACACAATAGTCGGTATTACTTTGATCCTATTGAGCCAATAAAGTTATTTGCGTCAAGCTTCGCATTCACCGTTTGTATTCACTTTGGCTTTCACTTGTTTCTTTGAAAATGTCTGTAAGTGACCACTTAGTTTAATTATCAACGGTAATAAACAGCGCAAAACAATGGTCTTTACCGTTTCTATAAACAAAAAAACTCGAATCGATTCTGTCTAGACGCGTCTTTACATTGATCAGATAAGGATTTGGCAAAGTTCAGTATCGCAACAGTCGGAATCGACTGAATGCGGATCAAGCGAGCAATCGAACGATATCACGAATAACATCACAGATCTCATCCAGATAGCCCTATAATCCCACGCGTGTCTCACTTTCTTTGCTTCAATCGAATACGACCAAAACGAGCAACTGGTTCATGGGTGGATTACAACGGTTCCTCGCCGTTTACGGGTGTCATTGCGAACTTTGCGAAAGACCGGTAAAGCTCTAAATTGCGATTACATGGATACCGTGGATCCACGGAATGTTGTTAGTTGTAACGGTCCGGGTTTATTTATGGAAAACAATTTATTCATTCACTTGGTCACGGCGGCGTGTGATTACCCGTGTGAGTATGCGTTACAAGGAACAACTTGCGGATACGGGTAACACACTTCCCCGACCTGTAGGGCCAGTCTGGCGGCATTTCAAACCAGGGTTGTAAGGGGCCGCTACACAGTCAACCGCGCTACCGACGACGTTATCAATAATGATAATTCTATCATCCGGATCTTTTAAGGTATTAAACGCGAGTATGAAATATGGCGGCAATATTTATTTGCCAGAGCAATCGGCTTTAAGTTAGCAATCGGTTTAGAAAAAGAAATACCTACGCACTCAAAATTAGTTACGAGGTTTAATAGCCTACCGATGCGTATAGTATAGGTAACAAAATAACTGTTTAGTTACAACGAATTAATTAGTTCATTGGTAAGCTACGGCTAATGAGTTGAAATGATGATAGCGATAAGGTACTGAGTAAGCAAACAGAGTACTAGATTTATGCTACGAATATAATATTAAATAGTAAAAAGAAAGGACACTTTACCGTCTAAGCCAAACATCAAAAAAATTTCAACCACCCAGATGTACTGTCACCTTGTCATTTAAGTTCCTTGGTCAGTGTGCCAAGCGTGAGTGATCACGGATATATCATGGTCTCACGGACACAAACCGAAGATTAAGCTTGAAGTGACAGCTAGCGGAATATCAGTTTTATTAAAGTAACTTAGTAACTAAGTAAGCTATTATGAACATTTGTATCAAGCACAGCATTTATGTATGGATACTATGATTTAATATAGGTAATAATGATGAGACTTTATTACAAATTTCCGATTTACAGCATTTACAAGAAAACATGACACAGCAAAATCATAAATTAGACGTCATAAGAGTGTCGTTCACAAATTCAATAGAGATTAATGATAATAAATCTTTATTCCGCTAAAGGTCTACGCGTCCCTCATACAATCTGGTTTATTTGTGGAACCAATTTGAGTAAGCTTGACGATGCTGCCAGAGGCAGGAATGAGTTATCGGCCAGTTTAAAACTATCGCGCTACGTTCTCTGGTAGGTAATGCAGGTTTTGCCCCCTGCCCGGTCATTTTTTTTTTTTTTTTTAATCACATTGCATACTGGTAACTTATTTATTGCTTCTAAGCAATCTGTGCCTCTGCTCGAACCTGAGATTACCGGAGACTTTTGGATTGGAACCAATTAATCGCAATTGCATTTAGCAATAGGCAAATCGCAATCCGTCGACAATGAAAGCTCTACTTTTCATAGGTTAATTGAGGTGGATGGAATTGTTGCCGGATGAGTAAAAAGTGCGGAAATGTTATTGTGATATAATGACATCCGAAACCAAGCTCTTAGAATAAGCATGTTGAAGTTGCATTGGGCAGACCATAGGTATATTATATAGATCGTGTAACCGACAATCTTTGGGGAATAAAAGTTCTCGAACGGCGATCACGAACCGGGCGACGCAGTTTTGGAAGGTCCTCCAGCCGAAGGTTGCGGGAAGTCGGATGGAGAAGGCTCAAGTCCAGCCGCCGTGTCACTCTTTAGGGGATGCTCCTATGTCCAGCAGTGGTCTTCCTCAGGCTGATGATGATGATGATGATCTACTGATAAGATCTAAGGACTGTCTCGCCGTATGTGCAGTGCATGCAAGCGTGACGTTACAGTTTTTTTGTACGAGCACAGTGCACAAATTCGGCATAGGTACATTAACCCAGATATGCATAGCAAGTGGAATTTTAGATGTACTTTTAATTTTTGTAGCCTTATGCGATCAAGAAACTTATGATGTCAAATAACAGGGCAATAGGATTAGAAATTTCGTAGGTATGAATGATTCAAACATAGAAATGGTAGACAATAGTACATTATGGTATAAGTGTGTTATGTTGGTGATTACCGCTGAGGCGTCATTGAGACCCGAGCCGTCAGGCCAGGGTCTTAAGAGAGCCGAGGACGGTAATCATCAATACACACGTGTATCATACGACGTTTTTCAACACACTTGAAAATAAAATCACTGGCAAAATTTTGTCAGTTTTCCTATGCGCGCATCTCACAATGGCGATCGGCCATAGACTAAAAAAATGAGTTTTTTTTACTTTTGCGCACGAGACTGAATTATGTAAGAAAATAAAGAAAGCGACAGATGCATATTATGAACATATACACCAGGGACTGAATAACCGGAATATAAAGGTACCTTTAAATAACGATATGACGTCATACCGATAAATTCCGGTTTCCCGAATATTTCTCTACCGATAAATATAACGGTACCGGAAAATCTGGCTTCGCAGTTCATTTAGGTTTATTTCGCTACCGGTACCTATAACCGAAATAAATAAAGGTTTATAAGGGTTTTCTTTGATGAAACGCCGCAACCCCGCCACCGCGGTGCGACTGTCCTAGCAAACTAGCCGCAGCTCAAAATTTCGGTACCGAAATCTACCGGTATAAAATAACGGTACAGTAATGCCCTACCGGTATAGCATAATGGTACCGAAATGTTTTAACGGTACCAGTACCTATAACCTCTACCGCTTTCAGTCCCTGATACACACCTCAAAAGTGTCTAGGGATTATGAACGTTTTTGCGAATTACTTCAAATGAGGTTCTTAAATAGTTCTTTTTTGAACTCCTATAGATTGTTTTTAATAAATTTCATAATTAAAAGAGGATATAGTTATTTAATTACGCCTAAAAGATGAAAATCTACTGTCAAGTTGTAATCGTATACAATCCTGCAAAGGGTTTGTGACTAAATCAGTACCATTTCTGCCACACTTTGAGTCGAATCAATACAAAGGAACGTCATTATGGGGAGAAGACATCACTGGAGCCGAGAAAAAATGGTCAGAGCCATAGGAATGTTGGAAGCTGGATCTCGGCAACGTGCTGTGGCTATCGCACTGGAGACTAAGTAGAGTGTTATAAGTCGTCTTTGGACACGCTACTGCAGCACTGGTGAGCTCGCTGAGCGCTATGGAGGACGATCTCGCACCACCACACGCAGACAAGATCGTTACATACAAATTACTACTCGACGGAATCCTACAATGACCGCGATGATGTTGGTTTTTTTTTTATTTACTTTTTGTGGCTATGGTGTCACTGCGGCCACAACTGGCCTATTGTGATCGCCACTTTATTTGTGGAGCCCCTTTACAGGGCCTGATGATGTTGGTTACGAGGCTTCATCACCCTTCAGGGATGTTAATAAGCGATCAAACCATTAGAAATCGCTGGCATGAAGTCAATCTCCGTTCCCGAAGGCCGCTAGGTATACCACCTATTGTACCCCGCAATCGCAGGGCCCGTTTACAATGGGCTCGTGAACACAAAAATTGGGCAAAAGAAGAGTGGCGTTATGTTTGTTTTCTGACGAGTCTCGCTTTAGCTTGAGACCAGATACTAGACGTACACGTTATTGAAGGACCCCTGGACGCCAAAAACGTTTCAAATCGTGCCAGGAAGTCAATGCATATAGTGGTGGAAGAATCACGATATGGGCGGGTATTTGGGTCGTTGGAAGAACAGAACTGATTTGGATCAGAAGCAATCTCAATGCTCAAATTTTCCCTGAAATGATTGTATCAGATGTTGTCATTCTTTTGCATACCAAATTGGGTGCTTCCTTTCAGCTCATGCATGATAATGCACGTCCACACACCGCCAGAGTCGTTACAAACACACTTGCCGAAGCTAACATTAGCCTCCTACCATGGCCTGCTCAATCGTTAAACTGAAAACCCATCGAGCACGCATGGGAAATGCGACAAAGAAGAGCTCTGCCAAATATGGATGCCGTACATACACCAGAAAATCTTTTTCACCTGTTACAACGGACATGGGCGGCCATTCCGAAACGTGATTTTTATGAACTCATATTGAGCATGCCAAATCATTTCGATTGTGTTATACGTGGTACCGGTAGAAAAATAGAGTACTAATTGTTTATGTTACGTAATAAAATATTAAAAACATTTTTTTTATCACACTTTAATGTTAGCTAGGGTGATTTTTGACCACAATAAGCAAAACTCGCAAAAAGTTCTTATAATGCAAAAGTAAAAGTATTTCGTCAGTCGAGACGTAGGAAAACATTTTATTTAAGCAATATAGATATTTTTGTTTAATTTTAATAGGGTTATCAAATATTCGAAAAAACACCTTCATCCCTAGACACTTTTGATGTGTGTAACGTAGACGACCGTTCCACAAGCATGGTAAACATGCCAGATTCTCATCGGACGGCGGTCAATTCTACTTACAAACTTTTCAATCGATTGCAAACAATGTAACGTTGCGTTTCTTTGCAACGGTAGCTATTTATCTGTTTTTAGGAGGTTGAGTTTTTAGGTAGGTTTCGCATTCTTCTACTGAATAACGATCCAGCTGCAGTTAAATTTCAGCTACAGCTTACGATCAATCAAATGTTTTATGAAAGTTTCCACTAATTCCATCAAACTTTGTTTCAGTTCGGTCATATTTTAGTAAAATGGCGTTTTGGGTAATATTCGACCCGCGATCGCAAGTGAACCATAGTGTTGTAGAATTGAATTAAATTCTCTAGGACTCATGAAGATGCCTAAGGGGACATGGCGCACTTGTTTTTTTCCATGTCTTGATAATATGGATCAAACTCTGCTGATACATAAATCAATGAAAACATCTGTCAGAAGCATTCCGCCGCCCCTCAACCTTCAACTGTACTGGATCAAACCGACCTTGACTTTGTACGGATTATGATCTCTATTGGAAATCGAAAAGTCACGCACATCGTATTCTCTTTCACAGCTGTCTGTTCCGTGCCAAATGTAATAAACGCAAGTGTTTCATTCGGTATATTGTTGTTCGTTTTTAGATTAATGTGTCAAGAATCGTAGATCGTTAAGTTGATAAGTAAAAGAATTGTAATGGTAGTTAATTACAGTGTGGATCCGAAGGTATATAAGGCCATACTTATTTGAATTCATAGTTCGTTCAGTTTTATTCATATTCAAAATCGTGTGAATGATACCTTTACATTTTACACAGAACAATGTATCAACTTGCTAGGTACTTTTATTGCTTTCTTTTTTATCTTTCTAACGTTAGCAAATTGATAGATAATAGATATCTATTAAATAGATTGAATAGGAAACAAAAGTGTTTGATTGCTCACTGTGAGCTTGATAAAAGTCCTAGGCGTTAAATTTAATCAAAATATCAGAGTTAATTTGATATTACAAGTTTAGACATCTAATGAACGACTTATAAATACCTCGCGTTAATAAACCAGCCAGCTCTTAAAACTACCGGCTGCATACAAATCACGCCGTGATTCTATTATTTATAGCTTAGTGTTTGAACGCCACATTAAGCATAAACGTAGTTCTACAAAAGATTTATACTATCGGCGTGTCAATCTGAATAAATTAATATGAAAAGGCACAAGGCAGCCAATGCCTGTACTGAACTGAACTGTTTGGCATCTAGTAGGTTATTCACGTCCACAAATTGAATAAGAGGATTAACAAAGCTCGTCACCCACAAATTCTCTGAAGATTTAGCCACGAATTCAACATAAATAATAAAGTAATCAGATACAGACAGACCACCACCGGCGGCCTACAGAACCGTTAAGCCACTATATTTTTGCAGCGCGATATGCATTTAACAAAATCAGTGTCAAATGTAAATCACTTGTTGAACCTAGTCCATTGGATGCAAATTGTGGACCACACCCATTGAACGGATGAACTTGAAATAAAGTAGGGTGGTACACGCCTATAGGTCGTGAACCCTCGTAGCCTACATTGGCACATTGCAGCTATAGAGTTAAGTGGGTATTGTTTTGATATGTACCTATACAAATGGGCTGTATTTGTTAAGTTGAAGATTACACGTGCACTTTTAATGTTTGATCGTTGACTCCATACAAACAAAGTTTGCAAGTGTAACAACATATTCTCACGGGACATCCTTCACTTCTGTTCGAGAGTCTCTCACAGACGAGTTGTGCAGCTGATTTTGATTCTGTTTCAAATATCGACATGATATTCTAACTCTTAATGTAAGAAATCCAGGGGGGTGGAAGATAAATGAATAAGCAAGGGTGCATAAATATCGAGAGAAATATTCAAGTTCAAAGGGAAAGAAATCAAAGCAAAAGCTATGCATTAAAAATATCTCACAGCACAAAGTGTCTCATTCAATAAAGTGATCGATTTTGAAATCGATGTGCGTATTCGTATATTATTTTGTTTAGAGTAAGAAGACCTCCAGCTAATGGAAAGAATAGTTGATTTTGTGTCACATTAATACCTACCTACTAAACTTAGTACTAATCGCCGTTACTACCCGTGGATGTCATAAGAGGTGACTAAGGAAAAAAAGCTACTTATATACAGACAGACACCTACTACTGACATACAATTGACACTGATGCTTAACATAATAAATAAAATACAAAGATCTGAAAGTACTACGCGGCCTGTCTCCCTGTTGCCATACCCTAATACAGGGTCCACATGAGAAACCTCTTTACTATCTACTACATATCTGTAACAACCAACCAATAAATTAAATTAAAACAATAAATTAACCAATTTTAAAGCAATAAATTACCTATTGAGTATTGTAGTTTTTAAACTGATTTTGTCTTTTTTTCTTGCAGCTACACTACTCGGGTCGGAATGCGTGGTGTCCGAACAGTGCACGCTGAAGGTGGCTTACAGCGCTTGTTTGGAGGGAGTATGCCGCTGCACAGACGGACATCTGCAGTTTAGAAAGCACACGTGTCTGTCTCGTAAGTACCCCAATACCAGCTCAACCTCCAAAAAATGTGTGCCCAATCAATGCCCATAGGTGGCCGTTCGTTCATCGGGTCACTAGTTCTTTTTTCGTCGCAGTGCGTTAGATCAATGAATAGGTTGAGGATCGGTGTGATAAGTACGATTCACAAAGGCTACTTTTGTGCACATCCTAATATAAATGCGTTTGTGAGGATGTATGTAATTTGGATGCAACGAATCAACGTACTTAACCGATTTCGATCAAACTTGGGACAGATACCTAGAATAGCAAATGCGCTTTTTTTTGTCTATAAACTACGCGAGTGAAGCCGCGGGCTCGAATGGTAAACGCGAACCGGGCGATGCAGTGTTGGAAGGCCCCGATGGACCGACGACATTGTTAAAGTTGCGGGAAGTCGGTATATGGAAAAGGCTCAAGACTGTTAGTCATGGAACTCTTAGGGGGAGGCCTAATCCAGCAGTTGACTTCTACAGGCTGATTATGATGAGTACAGACATTTCTTATCAAGTAAGACTGTTTAAAAATTTTACTTGATTAGTTCAGATATAAAGGTAATCGTGTAGGCCGGTAATAAACAAGTGATGGGCAAGTACCATATTTCATCCCTTCCTGTCCAATTAGAAGTGCTAAGGATATACCGGTTAACTTATACGATAGGTCCTTATAATTTCCGGTGCTTTCAATTTATTATTGGCTCTAATAAATTATGATAATAAAAATCCTACTTGCGTACAGTCGCCAGTTAATCTTATGGATGAATTGGTATTTTTTTGTGCATAAATAATCCAGTTTTTAGTAAGAAATAATTTATTGGTAATTAGGTTTTATTTGCAAATCCATACAGTTTAAAGTAGAAATAATAGTAAGACAGAACAAGTGCAAACTAGCACTGATAAAAACACAGATAAAAAAACAGTTTTCAATGTCACGACTACAAACAAAAGGAAAAGTGTTACATTTAGCGGAACAGCTTTAATGGTTGTTCAAAAAGCGTAACGATACTATTAATCTTTTTCTAATCCAAAATGTCATAAAGACGTGATAGGAGCAGGAACTGATCAATTACATAACGCCAATTGGAAATACCTTATCGTATGATCTTCCTGCACTTATCGGTAGTAGTTGGCTTGTCACACCTGTCTTCGGATTGCGTGGTTACTTTGATCATGCAATCCTAGTCCGCTGCAATAAATATTTGTTTTACGAGTATGAATTATTGGCTTTTATAAGTAAGAACTAGGTACTTAGGTATTTATTCAACTAGTACCTAGTCCATATGATTCATAATATGCATACTAAAGGGGCATATTAAATAAACAAAAAGAAAAAATATTGTAGAAAACATCGTTTTTTTTTCATGTTTTCTCGAACTTTTTCAAATCATCGGTTTTTGATATTTTTTGTCATCCATTTAACCAACTATTAAACGTAGAAAAATTTCGACATCAAGTTTACCTAAAATAGCTGAATAATTGAGTTAACCTCTAAATAGCGGATTTTTATAGTGTATTATCAATGAACAATGAAGAATTTCAAAGGTCGTAGAACAAACGTATTGCCCATTCGGTGTAAAATAAGCTAATTTCGGGATAATACACATTAATCACCTTGTATTATGGCATACCACTATAATAATTTTCCAGGCATTAGAGAGCAGTATCTTTGTTGATCGAATTTTTCTCAGCATTTCCACAGGAATTTTACAAGCGAACTTTCGTTTTCATCAGCGCATTTCGATTGCCTCGTGCCAAATTGGCCGAGTCACGGCTGGAGTACTGGATCGAAACGAATATGCCGTATAATTTTATCAGATGACGGCTGGAATAAGAAAGTTTCAATTTAGATGTCGAAGTCCAATAAGTAGACCAATGAAATGAAGGCGAAGGTCTTAAAGTGCAAAACCCGCACCTGCTCCAGCTAGCTATTCATTAGTTGTGCAAATGAACAACTAATGAATTGCCAGTGATGAAAGCCCATAAATAATCCCAAAGTCGATAATAAGCCCTTGTTCAATGGCGGAGAAGCCCATTTCCGTGAGATATCGTAATTCTCTGAGAAAATGACGTGATTGTTCTGTCAAATGCACAAGCTCATGAGAACCGCGCCTATTACCACTGACAATGCTAGTATTATCTCCTGAATACTGTGAGAAATGATGCGTAAACTGTTTCAAATTCTTCGCTTTCATGGAAAACTCACAAATACCTTGCAAAAATGATACTTAAATATTTTATTTCATATTCGTATCACAAAACGGTACCGACATTTAACTCCTTACTGACCCCGTTTTTTGCGGATCATACGGTTCAGTCACTGAATAAGGAGATCAACTTATCACGCATGGTGGAAAGAAAATAATCGCCGACAAGCCAATAAAATCACTTGAATGCTTGTTTACGGATAAAGGTCAGGAGTTCAAATCTTGAAATTGTATCTCGAAAGGCCCGTTAGTGCACAGTTCCCAGACGCGTAAAATAATGCCTAGGCAGTATGTTACAAGTTAATTTTATGTATTAACTTGTCAGTTGGTTTGAGTAATTCGTCAGTATTTTACATGTATTTTTTTTACGTAGTCAAAGTTATCACCTTTCATCGCGAGTATTAGGGTCGTCGCCATCAATTACAAATAGTATTGCGTGCGGTGCATTATCTTTCCTGATTATTTTAATGATTAAATTACTAATAATAGCATTGTCTACGGCTTTATATTCACAACGCATAATTAACCGTCGCCATTATTATTTATCACTACTACTACTAGCAATACAAATTAAAATTGTAAGTTTATGGTCGCCAATTACCGACCACGATTAGAATAAACACTGGTCTTCCTTAATTTCCCCCCTATTCTACGAATATAGTAATAAGCTACACGCGACACACATAAAGCAAGTTAAAACTGTAACTCAGCGGCTATTGGAGCATGTGATGGTAGACCGTATGGCCAGCCTCAAGAAAATTGCCGTCAACCACCCGTTGCATCACGACGTCAACAAATAGATGCATTAACTTTCCTCGTCAAATTGGCATTCAATGATCCACCGCAAATATAGAAGCTATAATGAAAGTTTATTGTTTTGCAGCGGCTCCGCCTGGTCACGTCTGCTACAGCAACGAACATTGCCGATTGTGGGATAAGGAAAGTCGCTGTGAATTCGTTATCCTAAACCTGTTCGGGAGATGTGCCTGTGGCACCAACTTCAGGCAAAGTGGAGACAAATGTATAGCGACCAAACCAACATATGCTACTGAAGCTGTAATTGCAGAGCAAGATGCTTTCGACTTCTCCAACAGCCCCGTCTCAGAAGTGCCAAATAAAGCTCCAAAGCCAACTGCAAATCTGTACACTCAACAGAAAGATTCGTTCGGAACTCAAAAGACCGAAGACATATTACCGAGTAAATTGCCATATTCGAATGATGTTCTAAGCACAGAAGAAGATAGTCCATTGATGCAAGCTGTTCTAAAAGTACCAACAGTTGAACCAGCAAAGCACGTTTCTAATAGAAAAGATGGAGAACCTATTGCAATCGTAGGCGTGGATGAATTGACGGCTAATCTACATGCAAACGATCAGCCGATATATAGAATAGTTACACAGCCATCGGTAGAGAAAAAGTCAAACAAAAAAAGTGTCACAAAGGAGCAAACTACTGAACGGAAATCGCAGAAAACTGGGCATAAGAAGAAGTCAACATTAAAAGGTCGGTTATTCTTATTTACCGGACTATTTTGATATGCCTAGAAACAAATATTAAATGCATTTTTGTTTTCAGAAAAAATACGCTCCCGAATAGAGGACGATGGCCCGGCTTCACTCGGGTATGCCTGTAAGAACGATTCTCAATGCCAAACAGTTGACCCATACTCCAAATGTGTGAACAAACGGTGCGATTGTGCTTTTCGGAATAACTCTACATCAGCGTGCTCAGCCAGGAACAGGGGATGTTTGCCTGCCACTTTTCAAGTAAGTCCCTATTCTTTAACCCTATATGATCATCTTCTAGGCTTGGTCGCGAGGAACAGGCATAGCTTCACCTAGTTTCTAAGACGTTTCAAAGTGATCCTAGTGATTTTATTGAAATAAATGCCTTTTGACTTTGACTTTGACTTTGAGCCTGATGAAGTCCACTACTAAACATAGGTCTCCCCCCAAAGAAAGACCCTATAGGAATACGCCTAAAATACGCTCTTTGTGAAATAAACCAGGCCTATTATAACAGTACCATGAAAGCGATATGGAGATGGTATTCATTTCACAACGAAGGAGTCTCTTGCTGCTCAATACAATTTATCACCATCGTTAGCATAATCAATGCTTGAGTAACGGTATCAATTCCATTTTGATTTGTGCATGCTGTTTGCGAAATAGAATGTTTAGGACATGAAGGTTGCCAATGCATGAATATTTTTTACCGTCATCATCAATTTAAAGAGTATGTGAATTTATCTGTTTTTTTGCCGATTTGTTACTAAGGTCTTTCTGGAACTGTAAAACAATTCATTTTTTGTCAAGCTAGATTGTAATCGCCGTGTTATTTTTATAAGAGCAGAGGCTCTTTTCATGCAGAATTAGTTTTATTCCTCCTCTTACTTTTTCCAGATTAGTATCACAATGTGCACTTCAGACGGAGTGGCGGCAAAGCGCCTTATCCGTCACGCACGCCACTCTGTCCATATGATCTGATCGCTGACCCATAGTATGAACAATGATAGTAATGCCAATTAATAAGGATGCTAAGGGACTAATAATACAACTTAATATGATGTTATACTGTATTCTAAATAAATAAATAAACTTTATTGTAGTTACATTTTCGTGTTTACGTTTCAGTGTCGATCGACAGGCACGTGTATAAGTTGGTACTTCGTTTGCGACGGTCGCAAGGACTGCCCGGATGGATCTGACGAGAAGTGCGAGGGACTAAAGAAAGGTAAGCAATTTTATAGTTGAATGCAGTACAGCCCAGAAGAAACTGTTAGGTACTTGTTTCATAACAGAACGTCATAATTTTTCTTCAAGCTCTTAACTGCGGATCAGTGGCGAAGTGCCCCCTAAGCCCTAAGCTCTTGGGAGTTTGTTCCTTCGTCGTGCCGCTGGTTCCATCTTGCTAACTCTGTGATATGTTCCATATGACATGTTTTATTGGCAATTATTATTATTATATTACAACATATTGACAAGGCCTATGTACAGCCGCTAAAACTTGATGTAATTAACAAAACCAAGTGTTCCCAGTGTTCCAAAGGTGAATAAATAATATGACTATGACTATATGACTATGATAAGTCAGTGCCTCTGTCTATCTATGGGGAAGGCCTATGTTCAGCAGTGGACGTCATACTTGCTTGATGATGAAATCTCAACTCACATTATGTTTTCATTCTGTTCAGACGGGTCCGGAGAGCCTTGTCCGATGAACTCGTTCCGTTGCGGCGGGGCGGGTGCGCCGTGCGTGTCCCGAGCCGCGCGTTGCGATGGCACCGCACAGTGTCCCGGGGGAGAAGACGAGAGGAACTGTCACACAACCAAGAGAAGAGGGTTAGTATCACCGGTACTCTGTACCTTGCTGTTGTTAGAAGGGTCCGAAGTCGTGGCAGCACCCGCGAAGTGTCCCGGGGAAGACGACAAATTGAAGAGGAGAGGAACTGCCGTACAAAAAAAGAAGTGTAGTATTAGTATCAATAATTATGTCTGACAAATGGCAATTCAGTAGGTACGTCTTTCGAGAGTTAGGTTAATGGTTTGCCTATTTCAAAAGTCTCACCAACAACAAGTCTTCTAAACTCTGAAAAACTCTGAAAACACTTGCTCAATTTTGGATGTCCTTTATTCCAGGTGTCCACGCCATACGTTCCGCTGTAATTCTGGCGAGTGTCTACCAGAATACGAATTCTGTAACGCCATCATCTCCTGTAAAGATGCCTCGGACGAGCCACCACATCTGTGCAATGAACAATCAAGGTAAATAAATCCACTAGATTTTTGCTTCAAAGTTCCCGGTTACCGTTATTTTTTCAAGATTTGAATCTTTTCCTGTGAACAAGTATTTAACCTGGTTCTTATATCAGACTAATAAATGAACCATCTAAAGAAGTCAAGATGGCCGCGGATCTTATCTTATTAAAATCGCGTCCCACAAACTTTGTTGAGGCATTCAATAGACAACATCGTAAACCCATGCACGGTCTATGACATCAATCCATTTTACGACCTTACTGTTTTAGCATTATAGGTACTATCGCAAGCGATTTTGTGTGTAGTCATCCATCAAAAGGAAATTCTAAAAGGTACTAAGGCCTACGTAGGTAGGGAAACGTAACTGTTTTTGGGACATTTCGTAACCAAGACACGTGTGACCCATAACGGCATTGACCAAATATTTGACCTTAGCGTACATAGTTCTGGTCTAGTGTTTATTCAGTTTGTTCATTCGTTGTGGAAACGGTTAATGAGACGGATTAGATGCACATATGCGTTTGCTTCTAACTCCACCACTTACCAATACGAGCATCCCCTCGAAATTTGCGTCTATTACCAACCGACCAACCACGCTGTCCACCTAAGGTTCTTCAATTTTTTTCTGTTGGACCCGTACTATTTTGTGCATGTTTAGTATTAAAATGTTGGATGTCCATTTTGTAAGCACTATCTATGATTAACAAGGTGATTCATAATATGCATGCTATCCCGAAACATACCCAATTGGCAAAAAACTTTGTTCTACGTTATAAAAAAAAAATATTGAGGGAACACTGCAAAAGTCTGCTGTTTTGGGGTCAAATCAGTTGAAACTCGATTATTTTTGTCGTAGAACAAACTTTATTGGTGTTGGGGTATCAGTTAATAATCAGTCACTAACTTTATCAGCTCGATAACTTCCCCCCCCCCCCCCTCGAGTTAAGTTAGTGAGTGATTATAAATAAGAGGGTTAAATTTTACGTAGCAGGTTTTTGGACCTTTTAAGAACCATGTATTTGGTGTTGTTCAGATGGCGCGCAGCAGATTTCTGCCCCATGCGATGTGGAAACGGCAGGTGCAGAAGTACAGCAGTTTCGTGTTCAGGAAGAGACGGGTGTGGAGACAACACGGACGAGATTGCTTGTAGTGTATGCAGTAAGTTTTTACCTCTACTTTGCACAATATATTACATTTTATACTAAACGAAGGCATTATTAGCGTTTTCTACCAGCCAACCTATGAGGTATAGAGGAGGTAGTTGGCGTGCGACATAATTATTAAATAAAGTGCGAGAACTCGCGCCCTGAGGGTTCCGTAACATTGGTCGTGGGTTCGAATCCTGGTCGTGCACCAGTGGTCATGGTCAGAAAATAAAAATTCTAAGTGTAGGAATTGACAAACTTATATTTGCGGTTGCTCACATAGTCATTGTATGACATTGACCGCAAATATAACTTTGTTTCCTAAAATACTTCGAAATTCCTCAATTTCAGACATTTCCCTTTAATTGTGTTATGTGAAATGTGAGTGAGGTTTTTATGATAGGTATAGTATGGTAGTTTATTCCAAAGTCCAAATGCCTCTACGGCTACGGAGAAAGAGCGTAAAGACCTTGCTCTGGTTGGTAGTTCAAGAGAAGAATTGTATCGCTTCGTGTCAATCGTCTTCCTGCCTGAGGCGTCGTCCTAATATAGAACGCGATTCGCGTGAATTTGCGATGCGAATAGGTCGCGCGATGTAAACATGTATTACAGCGTGAACTAATCGCGCGAGTTTTGATTAGGACACACAGTAAAGTCTTATACAAGATGATTCATGTATTCCATCTCGAAAGGGGCTTATTCTTCAAGCAATTAGCAATAAAGTTTGTTCTACGACTTTTGGAAATTCGACATTTTTCATTGAAAAAACTCTATGCGAAAATCAGCTGTTTTGGGGTCAAATCAGGTCAAACTCAATAAATCAGCTTAGGTAGCAATCTTGATTCCGAACTTCTTGTACGTTAAGTTATTAGTATTAAAGATGATAAAAATACCAAAAACAGCTAATTTGAGAAAGTTTGTGAAAAAAAAAGGATTTTTTTTCGCTAATATTAGTTCATTTTGTTGATAGAATAACCCCCTTTCGGGATGGTATTCATGTTATGAATCACCTTGTATGATTGATCGCGCATTTATACGAACAAAGCTCGCGCGATCTTGCGATGGTCGCGTAGTCGCGTTCTATTAGGACGACGGACGCCTAAGGTATTGATGAAAGATTGGTCACTGGGTCCCATTCAAATGTATTTTGATGAGATGAATTTTGATAAGACAAGTTTGATTTAATCTTTTAAAAAACCGTTGAAAATATTTAGCCTAAATAAAATTTAAGATATCATCTGGTTTGAGTTTATAGGTATGCCTTGCCTAACGGATGGTTGCTTTCTTGTCGTGTCACTGATTCTTTCTTGGTCATCAAGTATAGGTCAGTCACTGAAAACCAGCGCTGCTTCCCTACTATGTTCGGGAGTGGCATAAGCTGAGACTTGGACCTAGTTTGGCCGCACAGTCGCACTAAGAAAGATAATATTTAGCTTTGTTAACCTGCCTACTTATTTGTTATTTATGTGATCATTTTTGTTATGTATGTGATTATTGTTATGTGTCTTTGATATTTTTGTACTGTATGTGTGTGTCAAATAAATAAAATCTTATTCTTATTCTTATTCAGTGACCAGGTATGGTGGCCCTGAAAGGGTCCTATGACCGTCGGGGAAGGAATCAGTGTAGTTATAGGATTAAAGTGCGCCTCTTAGAGGCTCCTTTTGTGGACATGTCACATGACTTTGAATTTGTAGGTTCTCTTTTTTCGTTTTTTTCCGATATCTCATATCATCGTCATATTTCAGCCAATTTACACAAAACCTTAATGAATTATATACCTAAACCTTCCTCCTGAATCACTCCGTCTATTGGTGAAAACGTTATGAAAATCCGTAAGTAGTTTTTGAGTTTATCACGTTCAGGCAGACCGATAGACGGAATGACTGGAGGGAATTTGTTTTATAATATACTAGCTTCCACCCACGGCTTCGCTCGCGTGGTACCTACGAGTATAAAAAGCCTATGTGCTATTCCAGACTATAATCTATCTCTCTGTCAAATTCATCCAGGTCCGTTCAGCCGTTCTGGTGTGATTGAGTAACAAACACACATCCACCCAAACTTTCGTATTTTATAGGTTACTAGCTGGTGCCCGCGACTTCGTCTGCGCGTCATATTTTGGACATTTCACACAATCCTAGTAATATTATAAATGCGAAAGTTTGTGAGGATATTTGGATGTTTGTTATTCAATCACGCCGTAACGGCTCAACCGATTTAGTTGAAACTTGGAATATAAAGAGTTTGTTGCCTAGAATAGCATATAGGCTACTTTTTATGTAGGTACCACGCGAGCGGAAGCTAGTATCTTTAAAAATTGTAGTCTGTGTTATTCTAATGTACCTATAAGCTATATTATTGTGAAGGACAGTCGCGCCGCGGTGGCGGGGTGGCGAAGTTTCATCAAAGAAAACCTTTTTAAACCTTTATTTATTTCGGTTATAGGTTACCGGTAGCGAAATAAACCGGAATGAACTGCGAAGCCAGATTTTCCGGTACCGTTATATTTATCGGTAGAGAAATATTCGGGTAACCGGAATTTATCGGTATGACGTCATATCGTTATTTAAAGGTACCTTTATATTCCGGTTATTCAGTCCCTGGTTTTTATTATAAGTAGGATAGGATATTAGGAGGAAGTAGGATAGTGATTTGTCCCAGAAAGAACAACCTTCCAACACATCATTTCCATGAACTGTTACATGACCAGATGGCCACCTAAGCATAGGTACCGTCGGATTTGACCACCTGTTTTACATACATGGTCGATTTGACACGATGTTTGATTCCGTTACTCGGACAATAGCCGAAAACGATGCTATGCATCACAATACAGTACCTAATTAAATTATATTTGCATTTTTAGTGTTCCGTACCTCACTTGGATAAAACGGAAACCTTAAAGGCTCACTTCAACGTCCTTCTGTCTTT
The DNA here is from genome assembly GCA_947579855.1 of Anticlea derivata. NCBI lineage: Eukaryota > Metazoa > Arthropoda > Insecta > Lepidoptera > Geometridae > Anticlea > Anticlea derivata. The sequence continues at coordinate 5,433,884 of OX388260.1, forward strand.
AGTCTGTATATCCGTTTTCTTTTGAAATGTATTTATAATACATAGGTTATGGTTATGTACTCGTACTACTGTGAAAAACTCAAGTTTCTAGTTAAAAAATGCCCATTTTCATATTAAAAGTCACATCATGCAAGGTGATTCATAATTATAAAAGATGATAAAAATACCAAAAACAGCTAATTTCTTAAGGGACAATCCCGAAAGGGGCTTATTCTATCAATTATATATATAATTTCAAGATTATAGGTCACCGGCAAGTACCCCATAGGTACCTACCTATACAATCCCGAAAGGGGCTTATTCTATCAAGAAATTAGCTGTTTTTGGTATTTTTATCATCTTTTATAATTATGAATCACCTTGCATGTATGTGTAGGTAACTATGGGGTACTTGCCGGTGACCTATAATCTTGAAATTTGGCATGAAGGGAGGTGTATACGAAAATGAAATGAAGTTAGTTAAAATATTTTTTGGGATATTTTCAATATACTCAGGTAGGTCTTAGTAAATTTTCAACCAGGCGGAGGACTGCTCACAGGGGGGTTTTTAGTGGGTTCGAGCCCCACATACCCCTTTCCGCCACCCCCCATGGCGGGCGTGCGGTTGACAACTCCTCACATATTATATCTAGTTAGAAAGATCTAATAATTATACCAATTTTTTTTTTTTTCAGGATGTCCGGCACCTTGAAAAGAACAACATTACAAACGAAGAAGAGGCTTCAGCGGAAGACATTCCAAGTAGTGGATCTCAAATCTCTAAACAGTATGAATGTTATCATACGCATAAAAAAGTATAATTTATGATTTTTAGATGAATAATCCTGTAAAAAGTATATAGGGCTCAAAATTTAGAAGGAGGAGAAGGAAATCAGAAAGCAAACTCTTCTTTAATTCTTTTTATACACAGAAAACATACAAATAAATGACTTCATAAAACAGGCATGTACAAAGGCGAGCTTAATACTACAAAGAGTTTTCTTTCAGCAAACCTTTGAGGATATAGAAAGCTCATAAAAGTATTGGGTACATGTGCACCACAAAGGATAGGGTCAACAAAGGAATACAAGACCAATAAAAGATACTTACAAATCAAGAAACAAATTGAACCAATTCATACAATACTGTAAAATACCTTAACTGCTCTAATATGTCTTTAGACGATTTGTTTCGTTTTTGATAGAAAGATTCTAATTGGTCGGTTACTTTAGCTGATTTCACAAACAAATGAAAAAGTTATTTAAACTTGTCACAACTAAACGGGATAGTGAGATCCCTGTTTCTTATGAAATTCATAATACGGAGTATACTCTCCAAGAACCTCAGATAATAGTAGTTTTAGGCCACTTATGTAATAAGACTGAAGAGTAATACTCTGCCACTGATTCTATGAAATAAGGAATGATCAGCGTCGCATCTCACTGATTGCTTGGCGCTTAGAGAAATGAGCATTCATTTGTAAAGAATATTCTAGCAATTGCAGTACGATGTCGCAAGCTTGCTCATTATATTTTGAACCATAATATAAGGAAAGGCAGTTACTGTCAAAAACGTAACAGTATTTATAAACAAAAGTTTGTAACTGTCTTTACTGTTGAAACATTTGGCGTCCAGCAAACAAACGTGAAAATTACAGAATTAGGAACTAAAGTAGGTATTATGTTCCTCGTATACCTATTCAATAAAATCAGCTGTTGACATTAATAATTACTTTATACAAATGTTCACTTCGTTCGAGTATTATGAGATGTACGAAAGACGATTATTTTAATCGTGCGTAAATTACATAATACTTTTCCAGATAATTTTGAATGGATGTTTTCGCAATGTTATACTAAAAAGATGCAAGTATGTACCTAAATGCTTAAGTCTGTCAGCACCTTTAGATTATAACATTTGTAAATAAAATTAGAGGCACTATTTTATCGAACACGAATGTTTTAGATTAATTTATTATAAACAGCGAAAAATAGAGGTAACGGCGAATACTTTATTAGTAGGTATACAAAGAAAATTGCAATGTGAAAACTGCTTCTTTTTAGAAGCTTCTCTTTCATTTTTTTTTTCTTTTTTTCTTTTTATTTGTTCATCCCAAAACACTAATATGTGTACTACTTGTTTCAGCAAAATATTACCTACTACCATAAATAATCACAAAATACAAGGTGATTCATTTCATAAAACAAAATAAAAAAATAGAAACAGATTTTCTCAGATTTTTTCAAATTAGCTGTTTTGGGCCTTTTTGTTACATATGTAGAATTGATATCAAGAATGATATCTACCTATACGAGCAGAATAATTGAGTTAGAACTAGAAGATTTCCGCAGTGTTTTTTTTTTTCAATTTATAAAATTTCGAATTTCGTAGAATAAACTTTATTGCCAATTGGGTGTTGAAGGAAAAGCTCCTTTCGGGATAGTATACACATTATGAATCACCTTGTTTTTGTTGTCTTTATTATAAGCAAGATAAACAGCTCTTGTAGAGTTAGAATAAAGTAATATAAAACTAGGGCTACAGTTCACAAGTACGTCAACAGGCCGCCAACGGGTTTTTTGTACCCGACTACAGCGGGTTATATTGTGTTTAACAGTCTATGTTGTATTGTATGTAGAGTTATATAGGTTCGTATGTAAGCTCATCTGCGCTCTCGTAGCTCCTTAACTACTGGTCATACTTTGAAGAAAGAAGTTTTAAATGATGCGTCTGCACGTTCCGAGTGTCAGATCCTATATGACGTAACTCTTAATTCAATATGAGGGAATATAAACGGGCTTTTTTTATAATCAGGATTATACTTACCTCAAAAATAAATTGTTTATTCATTGGTATCTTTTAAATAAAAAGGGCTTGACGAGTACATTCTAAAATATAGATTTTAAAAAATATAACTTTTATTTGACTAAGTGATAAATAATATCAGTCACAAAATGGGAATTTAGTGATGTCAAAAAAAAACAAGATTTTTTGTAGTCGGGTTTTAGTTTATTTACTCGATGGCAGATATTTACCTACAATACCTAGCTGTCATTCTAACCGATGATGGTTAAGAAATTGCCAGTTTATGTTTTAGTGACCAGTGGCCTTGGTTTTTAGTTTGCATGGCAAAAGTCAATTGTAACTTATTGTATTATAGTGTGTTTATGTCGTGTGAATGTGATGAGTATTTATTAAACATATTTCAGTATGAAATTCCATGTTTATTTTGTGAAATTCTCAAGGCGTGTGTTGAGTGAGAGTTCAACAAGCGCACAGATCTTCTATCATCTACTGTCTGACAGAAATGTGTAAGTAGGTATAGTCATTTAAATGGCCCAACATTTCTTTCCTCTATGGTTCGGTAGGTGCTAGGAAAGAAAATATAGTAGATTGTCTTTGGTACTAGATAGGTAAGTCTAGTAAAACAAAAATATACAAGGTGATTCATAACAAGTATACTATTAAAAAAAAAGCTTATTCTACGTCCAATTAGCAATTAAGTTTGTTCGAAGACTTTTGGAAATTCAACAATTTCCCCTGAAAAAAATACGCAAAAAATCAACTGTTTTGGGGTTAAATCAGTTCAAACTCAATTATTCAGCTATATTGAAAACATTTGTCCTTTTTTTATCCAATATTCTTTATTTTGTTGATAGAATAAGCTACTTTCGGGATGTATACTAGTTACGGAACACGTTGTATATCTATTTCATCTGGATCACATAAATAAACCCCCAAAAGTCACGATAATGCTAAGCCTGACCCCACACTAGGATTCTATGTGTATCAAAAATTACGAGCACCGTGGTACCAAACACCCAGGCCCGGAACTTATATTTTCAGATCGTGTAATTATTTCCCCATCGCCGCGGGGATCGAACCCGCACCTCTGGTGTTTCAGCCGGGCAGTCAACTACCTCACCACTGAGATCGTTAACATCACAAACGATAAAAGCGCCCTCTACAGAATAACATCGGTAACATAAACAAGCAACGAATGTTGCTTTAACACAATAGTATTTAGGTACATGCGTTCGAAACTCAACACTTGGAAGTACACATCTTATATGAAGAGCCATATTCTGCCACAAGGTGGCACTTACTTAAACTTTACTAACCCAAAGTTAAGCGCTATCATACATACCAAATTCAATTATCTAAACCATCTTTCTGGCGTGATGAATTTACATAATGGCATTGATACAAAATGCAGAACAATGAAAAAAACATTTTCGAAGGTGATTATGTTTTGATGCACTACTATAAAACATCTGAGGAAATAATAAACCCGAGATTCACCTTGGTACAGGAAATATTGAACTTTATTATAAAACACGCTTAATACCTATGGCTCTATGAATCAGCTGGCGGTTCCTTAACTATATAATGTATTTATAACTTCATCATCACCAACCTAAGCTTTTAGTACCAAAGCTTTTTCTTTAGTAGTAATTATATCAAATTCAGCTTTCAAGTCATCGCGCATGCGCCCATCTCCAAAACAAAAATGTCCGCTCAGCATCCAGTAAATGGAGCTACCTCAAAGATATAGCCTTTCGTAAGGCTTTGTGTAATAAAAAGTGCCAGAAAAACCTTACAACCAAATACTAAACAATTAGAGGAATGGGTAAGTGTAGAAGCTCAAGGAGTTTCTGAAGGAAAAATATAGTAGTGATTTCTTTGCATATTTTATGCTTTATAATTATTAAATAAGATTGTGGCAGGTAGAGTACCTATACCATTATCTACTGTGTTGCTAAATAAATACCTGAACTGATGAGTCAATTTTGAATGTTACGAAACCCTGATGAACAAGGCCTGAGAAGATCGTGACCAGATGCTTTCAATAGGATGCTACCTATAAGTTATTCATCAGAACGTGATCTTGGATTAGGTTCCAGCAACATAATTATATATGGTACCTACCTATAGTTTTTTTAAAGCAATCAAACACGATTTTAACATCCAGATTGATCGTTAATGCATTGGAGGTTTTTAAACAAACCTTATTTTCAAAATTGTTACCGAAGGGAACAATTTGTTATAGAAATACCAACCTCTGACTTGTAAACAGAGGCATTCTCTAATAATCACTTGCTCCACTTGAAATCAAAAAGGTAGAGACATTTTCCTTGCTCTCAGAATTGTTTAAAAAACTGCATTCGTGTTTATGTCAACACATTATCATACAAGCTACATCTTTGCCAATATAAAGATTTGAAGAATTTTTATCGAGCTCTTTACGTATTGTCTGAAAAAAGGACAAGTCAATGGACAGACGCGTGTTTTGTTGGAAGATGGTGAAATGTTTGCGGACGCCCATGTCAAGGTTTAAATTTTCCTTACATTCTGAGTGGTTATCTTAATGTATTACGACAAAATTCATGACAATGAAATCAACAAGATGTAATGCTTTCGCCTAATATTTAGGCTCATACTGTCCTAACTTAAGTTTGTTAAATGAACATACAATACAATGTCATAACATTGTTGATTGATGTCTTTTCAGGATTAGCAAGCTGAAAAATCGACTAAAAATGAAGCAACTAAAGTTAGCAGTGGGCTTGCTCGTCGCTAGCTCTTGTTCCATCACCCTTTTGATGTGCTACTGGAATAAGAGTGCTATGACTGACCGCAAAATTCCTACAGCTTTGAAGTTAAAGGGAGCGAGCACACAAGAAAGGACTAGTTATGCTCAGGGCACCCCTATGAAACATATACCCCTGAATGAGGTATACACCGATGAATCGAGGCATTTCCCGAACGAGTCTTTCGAGTTTTACGACTTTAAACCAGGTCAGAATTCAGTGAAATAATGGACAGATTAGAAATAACTAGCAAATCACATTTATAAGATTAGATTGTTTTTTGTTACAGCAAACATGATCAACAAGCCAGGGTGCAAAATTCCAGTATTATTGATAAACTACGCAAAATATTTGAAGAGCGGGAAAAAGCCGACAGGCACTTGTGGAAAACGAGCCGTATTTATGAAGAAGATTGACAGAGATAAAGTCCGGGCACTAATAAAACCAAAGATAATAAAAACATATTTAAGGAAGAGTGTAATTTTTGACTGCTGTTACCGATTCCTTCGAAGGTCAACCCAAAAGGGATTTGAAAATAAGAAGATAACGTAAGCTGTACATCATAATAATTAAACCTAGAAAGTTTGGATCCCTCCCTTTGGATAGGTAGGCACGCACGATGCTGTTATAGTGAAATGGTATTTTAATTTATTTCAGGTTCACACGATGCGTAAAGTTCAAAGATAGCGCTGTCATAACTTTGGAAACAGACTTTATAAATGTAAAATGTTATGATTATGACAAAAGGAATACATCTCATATGATATACGACGATGTATACGCATTCGCGAAACGTATTAACGTCTCTAAGCCCGCCGATGATTGTAGAGTGAAGTATAATGTGTTAATGATCGGAATGGATTCCATGTCACTGCCTCGATTCTCGCAGTCACTATATCGGACGGTTCGCTATTTTAAAGATAATTTCTGGCTTGGCTACCGAGGATACCATAAGGTAGGTGTATTATTTTAAATACAATCCAAGATATTTTTAAGACCCAAATTATTTTGAAACATGCTCTAAAGCCGTGGGATATGCGATCTTAAATTCGTATCAAAATAATCTGCAGATTAACATCAATTCTGAATTGGACATTTGAGGCCGTGCGCTCAACTATATTGGAAGCCTTTGAGTTTGACTTTTAGTCAAACTCAAACTGACTTTATTCAGAAGACATAAGGCTCATTTTTGAAATAATTTTTTGAGGACATACCAATCGCACGCCATTGATCACGGCTTAATTGTGATTTCTTTTTAAGGTGGAAGACAACACACTTCCCAATTTGATAGCAACGTTAACTGGGAAGAATTTGTCTTCGATTTCAAAGAAGTGCTCCGGAAAAATGGATAAATGCCACAAACATCTCATATGGGACAAATTCAAGAAGGCCGGTTACGTGACTGCGTATGGCGAAGATTACTTGCGACTGCCAGATACGTTTACAAATGAATATGCATTTAAGTATCCACCAACGGATCACTATATGAGACCTTTTTTTCTAAAAGGAGAGACAGAAATGAACAACAAGTCTTTAGTCTGCGCAGGAAAAGTATCATCCGGTCAGCAGCTATTAAGCTACGCCTTGGATTTTGCAAACACTTATAGGAGCGACCAATTTTTTGGATTGTTTTGGATGAATTCTTTCAGTCACAATGTAAACAGTAGACCACAAGATGCAGATACCCTTTTAGAAAATTTCTTTAACCAGCTAGCGTACACTGGTGTTCTGAAGAACACTTTTGTCATAGTTTTCAGCGATCACGGCATACGGTTTGGGGAACATCGATTGAAAATGGAATCTTATTATGACGAGCGCATGCCATTCTTATTCATATGGACTCCAAAAAAATTCAGTGGCCGACATTCAGATAAATATAAATCTTTAGCAATCAATCAATTTCGATTAGTAACTCCATACGACATTTACAATACACTTGACAGTATCAAAGAAATATCTCTTTGCAAAAACACTACGGCAGTACAGATTTCGGAAGCGTGTTCAAAGTGCCACAGTATATTCGAGGTTGTTAGTGAGAATCGCACGTGCCAGGATGTCGGTATTCACGATAAGTGGTGTTCTTGCCACAATTTGTATCCTCTTCCGATTCAAGACTCTGAAGCAGAGAAGAGTGTAAATTTTGTGGTGGCATACATTCGTTCTATGATAAAGACTGTTCAGACCAGCAGATGTTGGGGTTGCCTGAGTCTGTCGCTGAAGACTGTTTTACGCGCAAATTTTTATTACAATAGCGATAAAATTGGCTTGTTTTATGTCGTTGCATTTGTCATGACTCCAGGGAACGTGTCGTATGAAGCTACTGTACTTCTAAAGGACAACAAGAGAGAGCTAGTAGGCCCAGTGAGCGTTATTTCACCTTATAGGGGCTTAGGAAAATGTACTGTAAAACGTAGAGATCGCTTGTTCTGCCTATGCCAAAAAATAGATAATTGCTGATATTCTTAAATAACGGTTGTACTTATAGCTATGGTTAAGTATTTGTAAACATTTTGTCTGTCTGTGATACCACTTGCTATTGGATCCGAGGAGTTTGTTAGGTACCTAAATTAGAAATGATTTTATTATTCTTGTCTTGATTAAACTAATTTAAATAATTGCTTTCTAAATTTTTATTAATGATTTCTTATCATTCATTTATTTACCTACCGTCCCAGCAAAACGACTATAATATATATGTATATATAAGTAATGTCTTTTTCTGATAGAGATTATCGAAGATAGAATGGCAGGAACAAGGTACCTACAAAAAAACGTAGCTTATAAAAATGCACTTAGAAAAACTTACAATTTCAATGACAGCTAATCTGATCCGAAAACGCGTTGTTTAATTATCTACTAACATAACGTAGTAAGTGCTATGGTACTATGTATATTGATGTTACGCTATAGGTAATCACATTGATGATAAGTTATGCAGAACCGGGGAGTCGAGTTTTTCTGTATTTTCTGCAAAGGAACCGGGATTCTCGGTACTTTCGGTACCTGTTACTTATGTTGTTTTTTATGGCATAAGTAGAGCAACAACTGACAGAAAACCATGAAAATTGACCCACATTATCTATTATCAGTGCCACTAGTTCCTTTCCCCACAACGTCACTACTTGGCCGAACACTGCAGAATCATCTTTATAAATGCGTTTAGTATTCCCGAGTATACCGAAAGAACTGTGAATTACCTAAATAGGTAAAAAGGCCGGGATTTGCCGGTTCTTTTGGGATCAGGATTTCACTTGAAAGTAGGTAGGTAGTCAACCGAGGTCTTAGTTAGAGTTAGTGGCCAACTCTAGCAACGGAGTTCCAGGGCCGTCTAAAGGCCTCTGTCGTTTAACGTTTCTACGTAGTTAGCCGCACCTTTCAAACGTTTTCACTAGACTACGACGACATGACGTAAGGGAGTAAATATTTTCATTGAAACTATGGAATGCAACGTGTATCGAAACTTGTATACTATCCCGCAAGGGGCTTATTCTGTCAAAAAAAGTAAAAGTATGAGGAAGACATAAACAAAATTTTCAATAAGTAGGTGTAGGTATCTTTTTCAGTATTTTCCGTCATCATCATGGTGGCCTCTTCGACATCCAATTTTGGATTGGCCTCTTCCCTTCTCCATTCCTGGCGATCTTGTGCCCGTCTGTTCCAGCCATGTCGTCCGTGGCGTCTAATGTCGTCTACCGCCGATAGCGCCGATTCGGCACAAATTAGGGAAATCATAAAAACTATTTTTTTAATCTCATTCAGTTTTGTTAGTGTAAAGAGTTTTTCGATGCGCACTTTACATTCACCACACCGGTTCCTTCACTACTAGCAAGTACCAACAGCACTTTAGCAAATTGAATTAGGTAAAATAAAATAATATCGGTTTGAATAGCTCGTGCAAAGAGAACACTGTACAAGCGTTTAGTGTATACCAGAACTTGTAGCCGAAGTGACGAACGCGGTGATGCATGTGAAAATGTATTAAAATTTATGGTAATTACGCTCGCGTTATCGGTTTTATCTCAAATACTACATCATATGACGATAGTTTTATGTAATTTGTAAAAGGATTATATTTTGGTAAGTTCACTTGATTGCATGTTTTAAAAGATTTGAACTGGAGGCCCCTTTAACGTACGCTATAAGTTAATCAAATAATTAATTTAGTGGCCCGGTTAAATTGGTTAAAATGGCAGCATTTTTAACTTGTCTTTTTAATCTCAAACGCTGATTATGTTATTTTATATTATGTTTGATTAACAACGGGAACTGTTCCCGTTGTTAATGAAACATTGCATACCAGTTAAGTTTTGAACACAATATCAAATTCAGCTTGAATGGATAATCGGAAGTGTGTTAAAATTAGCCAAAATTTGATTGTTTGGCCTTGAAGTACCTTACCGTGTACCTACAGCTAGGAGCTAATTTCAAAAGACAACGCAATGCTATCGAATAGCTTATGAAAAAGGTAAGTAGAATGACCGCGGGCAGTGTTTTACAAAAATATCCTATACCTAGTGTAACAACTGAAAGCGATGGTATTCTATATTCTGAATAAGCGCTAAGATATCCTTAGTTATACAAAATGAAAGGCTTCAAGAAAAATACAAAAAGTTTTCTCCAGGGCAGGCAGTGCATTAGATGGTAACCGCTTACCATCCAGTGGACTGTAACACTGTTTGCCTCCTTATAAAATAAAATATAGGTTCCTATATATTACTAGTTGTCCCGCTCGTGACTTTGTCCGCGTTTGTTTACCTACCTAGACTATTTTCCATTATCCTTATACTGTGGGTGGTTTTTCAAAAAATTAAGTAGGTATTTTATTACTTTGAACTGTTTACCTGATAGCCGATTTTGATGTCCCTAACTTCAAAAACATAGGACTTCCCATATAAACTTTCATCCCCTATGAAAAAATGCTGATAAACGTATTTTTTATTTTTGTCAATTTACCTAAAACCCGATTTTGAACTTCAAAAACAAAGGATTTTCATACAACCGTTCAACCCCAATTTCACCCCTTTAGGAGCTGAATTTTCCAAAATCCGTTCTTATTGCACGGTAACATCTTTTAAAGAATGTCTGTGTCAAATTTCAGACTCCTCGGCCTAGTAGTTTCCGAGCTTTCGTGATGAGTCTGTCAGTGAGTCAGTGGACTACTCCTTTATATATTAGATATATGTATATCTATTTTAAACTGATGCTAGCGTTGTACAGTCAGCATCAGAAGTCGACGAATTATTTTGTAGTAGTAACTGATTTTCTTTTTAATCAGTACAGTATCAGTAGGTAATAAAAAAAATTGCCAACATTCATAAACATTTATTTTGGAACTTTGTTTGATGATCATTAACTTTTGATGTTGACTGCACATAAAATTTGTCACGTTCATATTCATATTTTTCAGTTTTCCTGACGACCTTCAGCAATGGTTCAACAAAAAGCTGTTGCTTTCATATTTTCAGCGAGTCTTCTCATAACACTGTTTTATTACAACTATTACGATAAAGATATGTATCGTGTTGATTTAATTACTACGAAAATATGGAGTAAAAATCCTATTTATTTATACAATGGTAAGGTCTACTCGAAATCATTTCCCATGTTGGAAAAATTATACAAGGTGATTCATAATATGTAACACCATCCCGAAAGGGACTTATTCTTTCAATTGACAGGCCTCATAGCTCAGTTGGTAGTAACTCTGCCTTCTGCGCTAGAGGTCGTGGGTTCGATTCCCGCACTGGACAAACATTTGTGTGATGAATACAGATGTTTGTTCTGTGTCTGGGTGTTAAATATATATCTAATATGTATATCAGTCTCTGGTACCCATAGCACAGGCTAAGCCTAGTTTGGGACCGTAAAAAAAAAAAAAGAAATATATAAGAAAAATATTGGCGGGAAAAAATCGAAATACTAATTTATTTATTTTTTGCCTGGAATTTTCAAATAAGTAGTTTTTTTTCTTCTAATCTCTAAGAGTAAACGTACGGGAATTTTGACATCAAGATTACTAACTAAAATAGCTGGATAATTAAGTTTTTTTGCAGTTTTCCAGTGAAAAACGTTGTATTTCCAAAAGTCGTAGAACAAACTTTATTGCCAATTCGTTGTAGAATAAGCCCCTTCCAGGATAGCATAACACATTATGAATCATATTATTGAATAGGTTCATGCTTAAGTTACCTACTCAGTGTCTCTGTCTATACATTTTTTTTTATTAATCTTTTCAGGTTCTGAAGAATTTCTTATCAACACGACGGGGTGCATTATTCCAAACTACGGGAAAAAATTAAAGTTTATAAAAATTCAAGATAAAAAACAGTCGTGTGGCCAACGAGCTATTTTTGTACAAAGGTTCGATAGTGATCAAATTATTTTCCAAATAGATAACGATAAAATGGGAAGATATACGAAGAAAAGTAATGAATATCAATGCTGTTACATGTTTGTTAGTCGATCAAAAACTGCTGGTAAAGAAGATAATGTTCTCAGGTATGGGTTAACTCAGAAGCTCTGAATATAACAACCCTTGACTCTCTCCTCTTACTACTTATTTACTTACCATACCTTATTATCATCATCATTATTATCAGCCTGATGAAGACCACTGAACATAGACCTCCCCAAAAGAGTGCTATGACGAACGGTCTTGAGACTTTTTCATCCACCGACTTCCCGCATCCTTCACAATGTCGTAGGTCCATCGGGTCAAATCACCATAGCCCGATGCGCGACTTTGAGCTTGTATATTAGGCCAATAGTTAACGACCAAGTCTCAGTGCCATAAGTCATCACTTGCACCACGCACTGAAGCGTAAGAGCATAAATAAGGTTTTTCATTACATGTCAGTCTGAAGAGGGTATTCTTCACCGAATAAATAATAACGTTTGTTTTACAAGTTTTGGAAATTCGTCAATTTTGATTGAAAAAACAATATGATAAAATCAAAGATAGATAGAAGATTTAAAAAGTTAAAGTTTCGATTCAAAAAAATTAAATGTGCTATTATAACACGTGCTGAAAACGGTAAAGGAAAATGATGGGCTTGCAACCTATCACGTACCTATGGAATACTAACTACTGCAAAATGTGGGCATTTGCCAAATGTTCGGACATGCCTCTGACTGCGGTGATCTGACAGGATGTTTCATCATCAGCCTGATGAAGTCCACTGCTGAACATAGGCCTCCCCCAAAGAGTGCCACGACGAACGGTCTTGAGCCTTCTCCATTCACCGACTTTCCGCAACCCTCACAATGTCGTCGTTCCATCGGGTGGGGGGCCTTCCAAGACTGCGTCGTCCGGTTCGTGGTCGCCACTCGAGAACCTTTGTTCCCCAACGGTTATGGGTTCTGCGAGCTATATGGCCGGCCACTGCCACTTCAACCTACTAATTCTGAAAGCTATATCGGTGACCTTGGTTCTTCTACGGATTTCCTCATTTCGGATTCTATCACGCAGCGAAACTCCGAGCATAGCTCTCTCCATAGTCCGTTGAGCGACTTTGAGCTTGTGTATGAGGCCAATAGTTAGCGTCCAAGTCTCAGTGCCATATATTATGTCATCACTGGCAACACGCACTGGTTGTAGACTTTCGTCTTAAGGCTCTGCGGTATCTGTGACGACTACGAGAAGATATGACGAAGTTGGCACTTTATTTCAGTGCTACTTGCCCATATTAATAAATACCTTACAGACTAACATAGGTACATATAATATTAGTATTAGTTTAGCATTCTTGGGTATAAAAGTTGTGACCCTATTATTTCTTATAATCGTTTATTAATTTAGTTATAAACTTTGAAACAAGACCAACAACGTTTTTTTCCCAAATTAATTCTTTTCCTTTATAGATGTAGCCCCTTCGGGATAGTATACTAGTTAGGGAACACGTTTTATTTTCATAACTTAATTTTACAGCTACACTCCATGTAAACCTTTCACAAGCGGTTCGAAAACGGCCCTCTTACAGGAAGTCATCACAGTCAAATGCGTTTACCCAATAAAGAAGAAATTCAATGTCATTTATGAAGACGCCTACATGATTCTTAAGAAACGACCCACTAACAATGGAAAGAAACAAAATTGGAATGTCCTGCTTCTGGGCATGGATACTATGTCACGGGCGAGAATTTTCAGTACTATGCCTAAAACTGTTAAATATTTGCAGAAACACGATTGGCTAGATTACAAAGGTTATCAGAAGGTAAGTGTGCATTACATAGAATAGGGCATTTTTCAAGGCAATTTTATCTTAGAGCAAATTATTTATGATTATGTTTTTCAGGTGGGCTATAATACTTTTCCAAATCTTATGTCAATATTAACCGGGATGAACATATCATCAATTTACAATGCTTGTCACCCCGATATGTCCACTTGTAATGACCTTATGATGTGGAGCACATTCAGCAAAGCCGGTTACACCACGGCTTATGGAGAAGACAACCTACAGCTACCAGACACTTTCTTCAATTACAACGGATTTAAATCGATGCCAACACACCATTACATGCGTCCATTATTCCTTACCGGAGAACAACATAGAGGAAATCTGATATGCACTAAGAGACTTCCCTCAGGGAAACATATACTCGACTACGCTTACGATTTTGCAGACAACTACAAAAATGAGAGCTTCTTTGGTATGTTTTGGATTAATTCCTACAGCCACAACGTAGATTATTTGCCCACACTATTTGATAATGATGTGTCAAACTTTTTTGAAAACGCAAATGAGTCTGGAATTATGGACAACACCTTTATTATATTTCTAAGCGATCATGGGATACGATACGGCCCAATGCGAGTCCCAATGGAATCCTATTATGAAGAGAGACTGCCCATGTTTTTTGTGTGGGTGCCAAATGAATTCCGAATAAGGCACAAGGAAGAATACTACAACTTACAACTGAATCAGAACAGATTAGTTACACCATACGACCTGTATGTAACGTTAATAAAAGTATCAAACATGTCAGTAAGCTCTGAAGACATAACTTCTGAAGCTTGTCCATCGTGCAAGAATTTATTTCAAGAAATAACAACGCACAGAACTTGCTCCGATGCTGGCGTCAGTGAAAAGTGGTGCAGTTGCCACAGCATGAAGTCCGTCAACAGTACCATAGATAAAGATGCTATGACGAGTTTGCAAGTGGCAGTTTCATACGTTCAAAATAAAGGCGAACAAATTAAAACAATAGGTTGTATGAAGTGCCATTCGTTACAGCTGGACTCTGTTTTGAGAACACATTCGTACGAGGCCGCAAATAAAACGTATTACATAGTAGCGTTTCAAATGGTCCCCGGGAAAGTTATATACGAAGCGACGGTTTTAAAATACAATAATGAATTATCAATTTTAAATGGTGTAGACACATTATCTGGTTATAATTCTCGAGGTAATTGTGTCAAAAAAGCTAATGATAGAATTTTCTGCGTATGTAAAAAAGTAGAATGTTCTAAGTAAGCTCTAATGAACCTACTGGTCATAAAGTAGGTAATGGTTATTTGAAAGAAGTCCGACCACGAAACGCTAGGTCAAGACTTGCTAAATGCAAAAGTTAGGCACCTATCGAGGAAGTGATCATAAAAAGACGTTGAAAATTATGACAGACTTTTTCTTCAACATTCCTACTTTCCAACGATTTCTATAATATGCCACTCGCAGGCGTCATCACTTAGGTATCTGTCAGAGACTCAGCTTTAGACTTGAGTTGTAAAAGATTCTGAGTCGGTGCATCTGTTTCATGTGCTGAAAAATATAATGTAATGGGTATTGAGAAGAATTTTTACAATTTTTTTTTAATATATGCTATGGTGGAAGGATGACCAAGAAACATTATATAATTCTACGAACATTGTTACCTCGCTTCATAATATTTTACTTCTAGGTAGGTAACTACTGAACATGTTATGATATGAACGATATATCGCATTATTATAACACTCATAACACATAGTGTGTGAATCCTTTACGTAAGTATTTTATAGATGAATTGTGCTATCTAGTAGGGACCTACTTACCTATTCATCGATACAATTCACACCGTAATATAAAATATACCTACCTATGATCGCAGCGAGAGGATACGCTAATATCACTTTCAGTGCATATGGTGCAGCGCATGTTTTTCGTTATAGGCAGATGCTGATCTATGAATCTGGTAAGTCTTTTTTTCTTTATTTATTACCCACCTACTCATACTTATAGAGCTACCGTCACTGTCTGATCTAGAAAGGCTGTTGATTAGCTAAAAAAATCGTGTATTTAACGGCAAAGCCTAAATTCTTTTAGTAAGGTATTTTGGTTCTACGATACCTATATTGATTGGTTGTCCTTTGATCTTGAATCTAAATAAGATCTGTATTTGATATACGAACGGCTACAAATATCTTGACCGTTGCGTACAAAGTTCTAATCTAGAGCTTGGCAAAACTTGGCACCCATTTAGATCTCAATTCTTTTTTGGGATTGAATATACCAAAGTCAGCTTTTGGAACGCAAAATCTGGCTTGTCGGTAGTAATAATGTAATTTAAGGAGGTAGGTAAACGTCTATCGAACGAAACCTATCAGTGATACTGTTTACAAGGTGATTCTTTTGGAAATTCACATTTTTAATTAAAAAAACTTTATGCAAAAATCAGCTATTTGGGGTCAAATCAGTTCAAACTCAATGAATCAGCTGTATTAGGTAGCAATATTGTTGCCAAACTACATGTAGGTTTGGTATTTGTTATTAAAAAAAATCGGGCTAAGCACAGAATGATTATTAACTTCTGAAAAGACCCGTAGACTCCATATAGAGCCAGACATAATAGAAAATCGATTGTGTCTGGAATCCTAGTGTGTGACGGATAAATATTAGGTACAGTAGAGCCCTGACACGGCGAGGCCGCGTCGCGGCAGACCACGCAAGAGATGCTCTATAACTTCAACAAAGACTGGCAAACGATAGCGGTGGATCGAAGTGAATGGAAAACGTGGGAGGAGCCCTTTGCGGAACAAGGAGGAGGTACAGCGAGATATTCTCGCTCTATATTGAAGCAGCCTGCCTGGAGAGATACCTCCGCCATACAGAAGATCCCAGCCAAACAACATTATTTGTTTCAAATAGTGTTGTGTTCCTGCGGTGAGTAAGGTTGCCAGAGATCTTAAGAGGGGGAGGGGGAAAGGGGTCGGCAACACGTGCGTGATGCCTCTGGTATTGCAAGCGCTCATAGGTTACGGTATCCGCTTACCAACAGGTGGGCCGTATGCTTGTTTGTCACCTTAGTTGTATAAACAATAAAAAAATGGTATGATGCAGGCGACAGTAGGTAATAGCAATGACAATATAGTATAAATTTCTTCTAAATATATTGTCTTTAGTAATAGCTAGTATAGTATTATGTTATCTGTGGTAATAGGTACCTTTAGGTACCTACAGTATGGGAGGAAGAACCTATTGCGCTAATGGTTTCCGAAAATGGGTATCTAAATCGTAAAAAATGTTCACTAACGACATTAATCCAGACAACAGAAAATAGGCACGGAAGCTCATGACATACTCCCGGAAAAAGCCATTTGATATGGCATGGTCGACGCCTGGTTGGCAAATACCGCTAAGATTTAATTTTTAAATACATATACCTAATCTGTAAATATTCACGCTAATCATCATCATCATCATTTCAGCCGTTCGAGGTCCACTGCTGAACATGGCCTCCCCCACAGACAGAGCAAACTCCTTATCATGTGGGGGGATTTGCCTATACTCACCACGCTGGGCATGCGGGTTGGCGAGCGCAGTTAGAGCTATCGTTGTTAAAATGAGGGACGCTGCTGCCCATCCCCTAGCTTTTTCCCCTTAGTTGCCTCTTACGACATTCGCGGATAGGTAGATATGGAGAGGCCTATATTCTTCAGCCGAGGCCACCACGGCCAATACAGGTCACGCTAATACAGGTTGGTAATAATTTTAACTGTATTTTAGTGTTCCCTCAATAACAGGATGTGGTGGCAAAATAATCATACCTACCTAAATATGGTATTTTAAATTTAATGATGTTGCTTGCTTTCAACACGTATGATGTGATAATCAAAGTCGACCTTGCATCGGCAGGTAAAAAAAAAAAAAAAAAATACGAAGTAGGTTTTTTTTTCTTCATATTTTAAACCCGGTCTCTTTAATTAGCTATTTTTGTTATTTTTATCATCATTATACTTACCTAAGTAATTAATAAATGTACGAGAAGTTCGACACCTAGATTTTTACTGGTTTCACAGAAAGGTGATTTATACATTGTAGGTATAGGTACTACGTATAGCGCTTTTTCAATTAAAAATTTCGAATTTCCAAAAGTTATAGAACTATAAGCCCCTTTTGGTGTAGTAATACATGTTGTGAATCACTTGTATTTTATATATTTTCAGCTTCTCTAGAGGTACACCTACTCGTATGCCGCCAGAAATGGTTGACCACAAATGCGCGGTCTTGATACTTTCGGCGTGTTTCGTCCTAGCCGTTATCTATTTCAATTATAACGATCCAACAAATAGAAACGATGACATAAATCATGCTAATAGAACAATACGAAAGCGCGAGATTAGAGAACCCATCTACCATTACAAAGGTAATTTTGTACAGTCAGCATCAGCAGTTGATTACTTTTTCGTATTGCTATAACATTTGCATTAGTGTAGGTACTTACACTATGCGATGTGTGCTCATTGCCTCATATTAGTAGGTAATTATTGTATTGTTTTTCTGTGTATCTAAATTCTCTGTCACGTCTTATTTTTATTTATTATTTTAAGTTTGTTAGATTCAGCAGTACTTAATGTGTTCTATGAATTGTGTCTTTTAACGTTCGTGAGGTCACCCGCACTTAGGCCCCATCTGAAAACCAGCGCCGCTTCACACCATCGGTGTGGACCGGCATCTATGCTGAGATGGGACCTATTTGGCTCACAACGCACGCAGAGGGGACTATGTCTTGGGACAATGGTACCTACACTTTTATACTTAGGTAGGTAGGTTAGGCTAATTTTCTTCTTTTATTGTTCTTTTCTGTGTTTTTGTGTCAAATAAAAAATCATTGTTCTATTCTATTCTATTCTTACACAAATTTGAACCATAAATCTTTGACACTGCCAACTTCTTTTTTTTTTTTTTTTTTTTATGTGGCTATGGTATCACAGCGGCCACTGGCCTATTGTGATCGCCACTTTATTTGTGGAGCCCCTTTACAGGGCTTTCAAAGTTCACCGCAAAGCCCAGCAGCTGTTAAGAACTGAAGGATTTTCTTTGGGGTGAGTTGCTTTAGCTCCATTGGGCTGAGGATGTGTTTTCCCAAATGGATGCTACTTTTGAGCATAAGTGCTCTGCACTCACCTAGCAGGTGTAGAGGCGTTTCGTCCGCCTCCTTGCATAGCCTGCAGGTTTGTGTGTCGCATAGCCTTAGTTTAAACATGTGCTTATTAAGACAACAGTGTCCAGTTAAGGCTCTAACAATAATGCGAAGGTTGGTTTTATTTAGCGCTAGGATACGGTTGGTGTACTGTTTATCGAAGGCTTTTATAAGTGACTTAGAGTGGTTCATGCCCGAAAAGTTAGTCCAGAGTTTGGTCGATTCTTATAAGCACGAAAGCAAGAGGCTTCTTTGAGCCAGGCTTTTTGGTACGCCGCAGAAAAGCTCAGGGCCTACCATTGTACCATTTGCACCGGCGCGCGCAAGTTCGTCGGCAAATTCGTTAACATCGATTCCCGCGTGCCCCGGAACCCATCTTAGTACGACCCTGTTCCTTGAGCCCAGAGCGTTTAAACGTGACAGACAGTCTTCCACAAGTCGAGACGTGATGACATTAGAGTCCAGTGCCAGAAGGGCAGCCTGACTGTCAGAATTGATGTAAATCGTGTGGTTGGTGTAGCGCTTTCGCAGATTGGCGTCTGTACATTCAAGAATGGCAAAAATCTCTGCCTGGAATATAGAGGCGTTTTTTCCCATGCTAACGAAACCGTTTACATTAGGACTTTCCATATACTCCACAACCAACATCCAGACCCATTTTTGAGCCGTCTGTGTACCAGTTTAGGCACTGCCAACTTACTCCACCGTCTAAACAAAATCGTAAAATGGGCAGGGGAATGATTTTGAGATGGAACGTAACCAGATTATTATGTTACATTAAATAAATAAATAAATAAAAAAAAATCATTTATTTCAGTCAACAAAAAAACATTACAGTACTAGTTGTGAAAATGAACGCAGTTGATTGGATCGTAATCATAGTCATAGCCTAGCTAGTAGATAATTATGTTACCAGTTCCGGTACAAACTGGGCTGCTGATAAGTGATAAGCTAATGCAGTAATATTAAAAAACCATGTAGGAGTAAACAGGCGATGTAGACTTATTCATCTTTGTACATTTCCCTTTATTCCTCAGTAGCTGCAAAAGATCTTATAAAATTTAATCAAATCTTGATTAAGAACTTTCAAACACCCTTGTTCCAACAAAACAATCGAAATACGAGCCGAACCTCAAAGGGACCATGAATTGACTTGAAATAACTACTATCCTCATAATTACTGGCCTCATAGCTCAGTTGGTAGTAACTCTGCTTTCTGCGCTAGAGGTCGCGGGTTCGATTCCCGCACTGGACAAACATTTGTGACTAACACAAATGTTTGTTCTGTGTCTGGGTGTTAAATATATATGTATTATGTATATCAGTCTCTGGTACCCATAGTACAGGCTATGCCTAGTTTGGGATCAGTTGACCGTGTGTGATATGTCCGGAATATTTATTTTATCCACTGGGTGGCCGTAACCATACCCGCTCCGTTCAATAGGATCCACAATAATGCCCCACATGTTGATCCGTGAATACATTTTCCAGTACCGATTAGGGCCAATAAAGCCACATTAGCCAGGAAACGCGTGAATATAATATGGCACGAGCAAGGCCATATCGCAAACTTATATAATAATTATAAAATTGTTTTACAGGGACAGAAGATTTTCTAATAAACACTCCAGGATGCTATATTCCAAACTACGAGAAAAAAATTGTATTTAAAGAAACTACCAATTATAAATGGACATGCGGCCAAAGAGCTATATTTGTGAGAAAAATATATGACGGCTGGCAGAAAATTAGACTAGTTTTCAATATAGATATAGAAAGGCTAAGAGAGTATGCAAAGAACCAAACGTGTGAATGCTGTTATAGTTTCGCTGTTCGATCTAATGAAACCAATCATGAAGACGACCGCATTAGGTAAGAAAGTATTTTAAATACCTTTTTCCTTTTATTTCTTATCTTTTGTTATTTCCTTACCAGCTGAGGCATGCTGGCTTTAAAAGAGCTTTGTGCGACCATTGGTGAAAAGCTGATAATGCGAAAAAAACTAAGAACCCCCTCGTTAAAGACACCGGTTATAACATTTCCATCAGTTGACGACAATAGTGGCATAGCAGGAAAGTGCCCGCAAATATTTGCATGATCAGCTAATATTTATTCCGGGTCTGGTCTGGGTGTTGTGGTATCATGGTACTCGTAGTTTCTGATACCCACGATACATGGAATCCTAGTGTGGGGTCGTCCGGACTATGTGTGGCTGTCGGGCTGGGTATTATTTATTTGTCATATTGAATATTTCAGGTACGATAAATGCAAACGATTTCAAAATGGTACCAAGGCAGACCTGATGCAAGAGGTGATAATTGTAAAATGCTACACCCTAGACATAAAAACGAATAAAACAACACCCAGTATAGTGTACGAGGATGCGTACACATTTGTTAAAAAGCAACCAAGAAAGTCGATGAAGCATAATGTGGAAAGCTGGAACGTTTTGCTGGTTGGAATGGACACCATGTCTCGGGCGAGAGTCAAGAAGTCGATGCCCAAAGTGGTTGGATATTTGCAGACAAACGGCTGGTTAGACTACAGAGGATATCAGAAGGTAAAGTTAAAAAAGCAATCCCAGTTCTCCTGATTAAAAAACCTACCTATCTATGTAAACTAGTACATTTATTTTTCAGATTGCCTCCAACACCTTTCCCAATTTAATATCACTGCTCACAGGGAAAAAACTTACGACAATATACGAAGCATGTAGCTTAGGAATGCACACGTGTAACAATTTTATGGTATGGAGCACATTTCGCGAAGTTGGTTATATCACAGCCTTCGGAGAAGACAACATTCGTCTGCCTGACACTTTCTCTAAATACCATGGCTTTAAAACAGAGCCTACCCACCACTACATGAGACCATTCTTCCTGACCGGAGAAGCCCGGCGAGGCAACATAATGTGCGCCAAGCATCAGCCGTCAGGAAAACACATTTTCGACTACGCCTATGATTTCGCCAATACGTATGTTAGAGAAAAATTCTTTGGTACATTCTGGATAAATAGCTTCAGCCACCAAACTGAATATCTGCCATCGCTATTCGAAGACGACACGATACGTTTCTTTGAAAAATTATACAACACGGGAATCTTAAACAATACGTTCATTGTGTTGATAAGTGACCATGGAATCCGATTCGGCGCTAACAGACTCCAAATGGAGTCGTACTATGAAGAAAGATTGCCCATGTTATATGTATGGGTACCGATCAAATTCCGAAAAATGCACGCAGATAAATATAACAATCTGCAGCTTAATCAGAACAGATTAGTAACACCATACGACATGTATCTTACGTTAGCGAAAATTTCGGATATGTCAAGATCCATAGACATGACATCGGAAGCTTGTCCATTATGCAGGAATTTATTCGAAGAGAAATCACCGTACGGCACTTGTGCTGAAGGAGGTGCCAGTGAAAAGTGGTGCACATGCCATACTTTGAAAAATGCCGACACCTTTACGGATATTGACGCTGTAAATAGTTTACAGTTCGTTGTTTCTTACATACAAAACTACACTCTCAGTGTAAAGACATCAGCCTGCCTGGCGTGTCGTCCGTTACGCTTATACAGAGTTTTCAGAATACATTCATACATCGATCAGAAGAACAATAAGAATTACGTAATAGCGTTTCAAATGGTTGCAGATTTTACAGAGCATTACAAAAGAAAACGCGTACCGACGAAAATTACTTATGAAGCGACAGTAGTAAAGCACAATAATACATTCGTTTTATCAGATTCCATTGACACACTATCGTCTTACAATGCTAAAGGTAGCTGTGTTACAAATTCTAATGACCGAGGGTTTTGTGTTTGTATGGTTGTGAAATGTAAGGAGATTAATATTTAGTAATAATCTTACAACCTGGGCCTGAGTCCGAAATGTTCGCGAGTTAGGTACTCACTTGTCACTGTGAGACGTGAAAATTGAACGTGACTGTTTTCGTAGGGGTCTTATTACGTGGCACCATACAAAAACGGGAACCTATTCACTTTCCATCACTCACCGGTGACAAGGAAGTAACTCACGAACATTACGGACCCGTGCATTTGAGGTTTTAATATCGTACTTACTGGTTTATTAATTGAACTAACTAGGTACTTAAATTTTTTTCAAAGGCTTTTATTTCTATTTATTTATTTCAATAAAATCACTAGGATCACTTTTTTTCAGCATTACTTTTTTCAGATCATTTATATATTTTTCTGTGTTATATTGTAATAATGAATGATTTCCAAACATGTACAATGTGTTCTGTAACTAGTGTACTAACTCGAAAGGGCCTATTCTAAGTATTAACAATAAAACCGATATTTTCCAAATCACTGTTTTTGGTCTTTAATCATCCTTAAAACAAATTATAAACGTAAGAGGAGTTCGATTCAGATTGCTACTTAAAACAGCAAATTCCAATTGGGTGTAGAATAAGCCCTTTTCGGGATAAGTAGTATATATTATTATTCCCGTAACTAGGAGGAAGCTGATAAACTAATAATACATTTTCACTAAAATGCTTTGTATATGGGAGGTTATAATTTTAAAAAGTAGGTAAGTAGGTATTTTGTTTTCCTATTATTTAATAAATATACTGAATCATGTTATTAATTTACAAGTTTAATAGTAATTTTCGAGGTATTATTAGAATGACTAAATAAAATACATTGACACTTTGTCTTTAACAATAAATTCATTCGTACCAAGTGGGTGGTTATTTTTTGTGTTCATCCAAAAAGTAAAAAATAAATTACATTTCTACATAAATGCTTCAGATCTTTAGTAATTAATTCATGATTAACTATGTTACAGTGAAAACACGTTTTAGTTAGAAAGCGCTTTCTTTAGATAAAACTAATAGGAATATAATAAAGAATGCCTTCGGCTTCGTTACAACTAAAATGTATTGCTACTTAGTTAAAAATGAATGTCATCCAAAACTGGGATTAACTATACAAAATGCGTTTTAACGAAATACAGTTTTAGCTGAAAAATCTGTACACTCGCTCATTAAAACCTGCGCAAGTTAGCATACACATTCGTCATGGCGGATTTAAAACAAGGAACGCGATGGAAGCAATTTTTAGAAAAATATTACTTGTGTTTTTATGCCACCAACAATTAATTGCTTTTAGCTGCATCATTTCTCCCAAATAGTTTATCTAGCTAAAACTAGTTTTACCTCGCGTTCAAAGTTAAAACTACTTAGGTATATCTAATTCAAAGTACATATTCAGTAAATTCTAGTTATAGCTAGGAAATTATAGTACCTAGTAACAAAAGTTTCATTAAAACGTGTTCCCTCTAGTAAATACTGGTTGTATTTACTAGAGGAATCGCGTTGTAGCTAAAAACGGGTTTTCACTGTAACAAATACCTATATTATCAATAAGTATAATTCAGCAAGTATAAAACCATACCAGTTAATGGCCTGGCTACATTGCAATGATAAACAGGGCTGACTGAACTTACTGAAAATACTGAGTTTGTCAGATATCTTTAAGATAAACATGACAATTCTTTATTACAATTATTTGATAAAGCATACAGGTACCTAATAAATTTAACTATACTGGCATCTCTGTTTCTTTTAATAACTATTATTTTACTTAATAAAATAGCTTGGTACCTTAGGCAATTATGCTTTTAGCTAGGCCAGGCGACTGAGGTCTGCTTGGATATATTACAAATAGAGAGAGCTGGGACACAGCCAATACAGCACCTAAGAAGTTTGGCAGCTGAAACAAAGCATCATCATAGGCTGTAGAACAAGTGATTTAAAAAAAAAGTGATGTTTATATGTGAACTTAAGACAAGATGATCCGCCCATTAGGGTACGAGTAAGTATGAGCTTGATATGTTGCAAGTAATTTTCATTACCTGATTATACATACGATTGCTTGTGTTGCTTACTTATTTCTTGAATCTAAGTTTAAAAAATAAGTGGAAACTGTATTGGATTCTGTGTAAATTTATAATTATTTAGAAATAATGTATTAAAGTCTTGTTTATTTTCCCAAATAGGTAAAATAAAGAAAATAAATTTTAGTTTATTTTAAGTCTTTTACAAATTTGTCTTTGTTCAGTCATAACATTGTTTAAATGTGTGTTTGCCTTCTGGAAAAAGCCTCTAACCCAACTTTTTCCTTTTCTGTCTATTTTGTGCATCTTCAGAATTAAGTTGAGCTGTACTTACCATCAAATAAACATCTTCTTCAATTATACCATACAGTAGCCACAGAGTTGACACGAAGAATGACATTAGTATCATTGGAAATGGGAGACACTCAGTATTTTTATATTTTATCACATAAAGAAGTTTGCTCATAGGTGCGGCTATTGTCAGTACAGTCAGTGAGCAAGCTGATAGACCTGAAAATAGGAGAATTATCAGTTAAGGGGGGAACATTTATAACACAACGTATGAAAGTAACTTTGTATGTCTGATAATGTTTTCCTAAGTAATCAGCTGAGCAAGACAATTTTAAAACATTTTAAAGATGTCTTTTCGGAAACATCAGGTCCTCGCGGGCAGCAACTTATAAAATGAAAATGTAAGCATCAAGTTTTAAACTTACCTAATCTAGTCAATAGTATCTCATTATCCTCTTCTGAGGAAGCATATCCAAAAACGACCAAGAAGAACACAATACATGCGCATATTTGCTTCAAGAGGGATGACTTTTTGAATGTGTATTTATAAAATACAATGACATACAGTATCATCAATCCTAGTCCAACAATATTGACAAATATTATTTTACTGTCCTGTTTAGTCAATCCGTAAAGAAGCCATAAACCAGCTCTGAAACAGAAAAAAAGCAACTTCATTATGTGGCTAGGTACAGTCAACCAATTTGAACTGTAGAACCTTTTCACACTAAGGCAACAGCGCAACATGTCATCGCTGGATCTGTCACTAGATCTGCCAGATATTACAAAATAACTTATTATCATAAATGCAAAACCGTGTTTGTTTGTTGGTTGGTTTCTGCAACAGAGATTTTTTTTTTATGCGATTTTAAAAATTTTCAAAATATCAACCCCTAAGAGGTGAGGTGAAAAGGGGTTAAAATGTTTGTATGAAAAATCTTATTCTTTGTACCTACAGATTTGAAACTAACTAAAAATAATGAATGATAGAAATAAGGAAAAACAGTATTTTTAGATTTTCAAAATAACCCCTTGAAAGGGTAAAATGAGATGTCCAAGTTTGTATGGGAGAATCTTAATGCATGGAGAGATTTATCTGATTATAAACTTGGTACAAATACTCATAAAGTCAAATAATGAAATACGTATTTAAGGGTTTTTCAAAACTGCCCCACACTTTCAAGATACCACGCGAGCAAAGCCACGGGCGTACGCTAGTATAAAATAATTAGACTTGAATTCTTGTCACTTACGATAAAAGGCCGCATAGGAAGGGCAGAGGAGACGTTTCTGCCGTGGTTTTGTTTACAACGTATTGCTTACAGACCAGACTGAAATATACCAAAAAATTATATGAAGCAACTGGTACACTAATAAATTTACTTATACTATATTTTAAAAGTGTTTTTATTAGGTTCATACATGCCAGATAGAAATTGTAAGATCGTTGTAGCTACAGCTAGTGTGCTTACAAAGCCCTTGAAATCCGATAAATACATAATGTGTCTAGTAAAGTAATAAACAGTTTAAGACCCTATCTAGTCACTATTTAGCATAATTTCCATCTTTTCGGCAATAATAAAGTTGAATCGAAGTCTGTTTACGTTGTATTTATTTTGTCACTTGCGTAGACTAGCTAGACAGCTGTCTACATAAACTACAGTCACTTGCGGTTGCGTCACAAAAATGAATGAATGAAATGACATGAACATGACAATGACAGTGGCTTGCTTGCTTGCTTGGCTTGCGTTGCGCCACATATTGCTGCCAACTGCACCAAAATTGAGCTAGATCTTCTGTAAAAAGTTATTACCAGTTATACCAGTTTATTTTTTACCCCAAAATGTATGTAGCTAGAAGTATGTAGGTCTTCTATTAGCTCTTGTCGGTGTAATGATGCAATTTCCTCCGTTCTGATCGCGCGAGCTCCTTTACTTTCTTAAAGGAGCTTGTTTGTTCTGTAATCTGAGGAGCTAGCATTAGAAAGATCAGAATGGAGGAGATTGCATGTTAAATAAACTAGAAATATTAGACTGGCTTCATAGCTCAGTTGGTAGTAACTCTGCCTTCTGCACTAAAGGTCGCGGGTTCGATTCCCACACTGGACAAACATTTGTGACTAACACAGATGTTTGTTCTGTGTCTGTGTGTTAAATATATATTTATTATGTATATCAGTCTCTGGACCCATAGTACAGGAGTAAATTAAATGAACTTACGCCCGAATACTGAAATGTCACTATTTGAGATGGTCTGAATTAATTGAGACGCCCGCGCCGTTATCTTGAAGTACATACCATAAAAGTAAGTCAATTTAAAAAAAAGCAATATATATTTTATATTGGATCAGCCATATATACAAAAGTACTCTGTGGCATCAGCCGACTTTGTCTGCTTCGTAAATAGAGTATAACATAGACCGGGCTAGCGCGTATACTCGAGCAAGACGAAAGTTCGTATAATCCAGCCAATTAGAAATGGATATTTTTGTGCGTGGCTTCTGGCATGAGCAATTAGTGCGGTTTATCATACATAACCAATGATAAATTTTAAAATATAAAGAAATTGTAATGATTTAACCATTAGAAAACTAAATAAATAATAACGTGATCAATTATATAGTCAGATCCTTTTCCAGCATAAAGTTTTAATTGCAAATAGAAACAAAAACGGTACTTACCGATGAAAGGTAATATTTTCCAATTTTCTTAAACTATCGCTCGTGGAGCCTATAATACTTCAACGTACCATGTTACCAGTTGAATTCTACACCTGCTACACCAGGTACACAAAATTAGTAAATTAGTAATTACTGCACTTTTTCACACTAAGCCCCTTCGTCCACGGTGCTACTCAAAAGGAACGCGTTTGTAACTAGTCTCCTGGAGAAACTGTTGTAAAATGAACGAATAAAAAGTAATTTTATGTGATTCTGACGTCTATGTGACTGGAGAAGTAATAATTCCATGTCATCACTCGAATTATCACTAGTCATGTTAATTATTTTCGTTTTCAAAACTTTGTTTACATAAAATCGTGTACTGAGTGACTGAGTTTCAGGAAATGCCAGTAGCGTCGTGGACGAGTCAGAGTTTCCAATCAGTCCGCAACTCTAGTTTCTAATGAGTTCCGTCACTTTTGCGTAGCGTCATGGACGAAGGGGCTAACCATTGACTTTGTTGTGCACCAATATTGGTGCACAAAAAACCCAAAGTGCATACGCAGACAGTGATGGAAGATTTTTAAGTTCTTTCTCCTTTACTTATACGTCGTTTCATATATTTCTATCCTTATTTTGCTTGGTTATTATCGTCTATGTTATTCTCGGTCTACGGTCTGCTATGTCAGCCGAACGACCCGAACGACCGATTTGTTTGTTTGTTTCGTAGACAGAGCTGTCTACGGTTTGTTTGTTTGTATTGTTTTTTAATTTGTAATAACATAACATGGTTGGTTTCATTCATTCATGTTTGTTTTGTTATCTTTTTAGTTTCACAGAGTACTTTTGTATGTTTTATTTTACGGTTCTAATGAAGTTAATGATTTGCGGTGAAAACTTGTGAAAAACAATCGTATATAATAAAATATAATAATCTGTAAAATAAAAGTCTCAAATGCGAGTCATCTATGAATATGAAATCGTTTAAGCTTATTGTCCACCACCTGACATTCAGTCGTAAGTTCTTGGCAATCTTTTATAAGTACCTATATCGTTTTTATTATGAACTCGTACTTTCAAGACTTCCACATATAATCTTCGGCATTCCTGCTTTATTTCCAGAGCGACCGATCTTGTGCGACCTGGCTTACATTATAGACTCCCAGCAACCTTTTTTAGGTCGTCTTTCCATCTAGTGGGGGGCCGTCATAAGCTGCTCTTTCTAGTGCATTTCATTCATGCATGGTCTGCACTCGAGCACCTTTCTGCCTCAACGGGCGTCGGTTCTCTTTACTTCATCATCATCATTATTTCAGCAGTAGGACGCCCACTGCTGAACAGAGGCCTCCTCCATAGATTTCCAGCACGACCGTCCTTGTGCGGCCTGCATCCAAACAATCATTTGGGGCTGTGGAGAGTGCAGTTAAAGCAGTTGTTGATATAGAATGCTACTGCCGATCCCCTAGCTTATACATTTATTTTATACTAGCTTCCGCCCGCGGTTTCGCTCGCGTGGTACCTACATAAAAATTCCTGCCTCTGGAATAGCCTATATGCTATTCCAGACTATAATCTATCGGTGTACCAAATTTCATCCAAATCCGTTCAGCTGTTTAGCCTTGATTGAACCACAAACATCCAAACTTCCTTACAAACTTTCGCATTTATAATATTAGTAGGATTATTGTATTCCTTTAGTCGCCTCTTACGACATTCACAGGTAGTAATGGAAGGGCCAATTTTTCAGCCGAGGCCACCATGGCGAAGGCTTTACTTACCTACATTATATTTACAGCTGCAGACCTGATAATAAACTTGAAAGATTACCCTGGGCTCAATGAAAAGGATATAGTAGAAATATATCATCCCGAAAATGATTACCCAAGATTGCTTTTACAAGTGGCAAAAGTGGATGTTCCAGCTCGAGGGAGAGGTATTTTATAGGCATCATTTCCGACATGTTTTTATACTTAAAACAAAGATAGTATCTGCATGCATGAATTTGCCCCAGCATTATGTTAAAATGCTTGCATCCACTGCTCGAGACAACTTTTCTAAATCTGTGTTCTGATTTCAAATAGCTTCCATTATAGAGTCTTCATCTATGTATAGAATGTGTAGTAGTTAAACACAAAAAAATGTTATTTTAGATACAATAAGTGTTGAGCAGAGCATAGCCACAACATTTCAACTGAGAACTTTTGCTGATGTCTATGTTAACATTGTCAATGTGGCTGAGGTGGCATTGGATTCCGTGGAGCTCACTTTCAGAGACCAGTATATGGGAAGGTCTGAAATGTGGCGTCTCAAAAATAGTTTGGTAAGCTTTAATTAAAAATGTATAAGCTCACACTTTGAATCTAACGACTATTCTAATTTAATGCCAATTTCAGTTTAACTTCATTATGATGCTGATAAATTACTGCAGGTACTCTTGGAAACAGTTTTGATAGCCAAGTAGAACCAAGAGTACATCAATTCCTGTAGGGATCAATCAGAATTGTGATCAAAGTAGCCTGCAAATCTCTAGGTTCTCATGATCCTTGGAGATATCTAAGGGGGTTAGTCAAAGGCCGATCCAAATAGGTACATATTATAATTCGATAATAATACATTCATCTGATTTTGGGAGAGACCTACGTCCAGCAGTATGCTGAAATAGGTTGATGATATTATGAAAATACCATAAAGGTACCAATAAATAAAAATCTGATGTATATTATTGTTCCTATTGCTCTATGACTTGGTGTCAGGCTCACTGATAGCAAATTATAGCTATACTATCCACAACCCTGCTTAATAGTTGAATTTCCTCTTCACTTTGAAAGTTAATAGACTTTAGTTAGTGTCATTGTAATGACATTGAAAATGCAGGCTTAAGACTGTCATATTTGATTTTTTCATTGAGAAAAATTTGAAAATTGAAAATTATTGTAGTGTATGATTATATAATATGTTGAATTCAATTATTTCACAATAATTTTATTTTCCAGATAGGCACTTGTGTCTACTTAAACAAAAAGATAGAATACTGTGGTGCAACAATCAGGTGTCAAGTCTACGAGATGTGGTCTCAAGGGGACCGTGTAGCTTGTGGGGTCATCACCGAAGACACTAAAATTGTCTTCAGATCCTCTACGTCTATGGTGTACCTGTTCATTCAGATGTCATCTGAAATGTGGGACTTTGATATACATGGTGATCTGTATTTTGAGAAGGCTGTCAATGGTTTTCTAGCTGATCTCTTTGCTAAGTGGAAGGTATGAGAAAACAACTAATAATTGAGTAATATGGAGTAAAGATATACTCATAACTAGCTTGCTTGTTGTCGAGTCACTGATTCTTTCTTGGGTCAGTGACCAGATTGAGGTTTGGTAGCCCTGAAAAGAGCATATGACCATATGTAAAAGAATCAGTGTAGTGAAAGGATTAAAGTGCGCTGCTTACAGTCTCCTTTTGAGCACATGTTTTTTTTTTATGTTATACGGAGGCAAACAGGCTTACGGCCCTCCTGATGGTAAGTGGTTACCGTCGCCTATTGACATTAGCAACACCTGGAGCATTGCTAATGCGTTGCCTGCGGATCCCCTCCCCCACTAAAGAGCTCTGGCATCCTTACTCACCGCAGGAACACAACACTATTTGAAACAAATAATGTTATTTGGCTGCGATGTCCTGTAAGGCGGGCTGCTCCAATTTAGAGCGAGAAAATCTCGCTGTGCCCTACCGCCTCCTAACACACCTACATGTCTTCGAATTTTAAGGTCCCAGGGCATTCCAGTTTCCTCACGATGTTTTCCTTCACCATTTGAGAACACATACATACATTTTCCCAATGCAAAGCTATTGATTTACTACCACCACTCAGTTTACCTATCTAAACATAGTTGATCTAACAGGGATCAGCAAAATAGGTCATGTGAGATAATTATTGTACCGTAGTACCTAAGTTTCCTTAGTATCTAAACATTGTTTTTATACATAATCGTACTTACTATCGACAAAGCAATCAAAATGCACCAATATTACTATCATCAGACACGGTTCAATGAGTTTATGAAAACAAACTCAAGATGACATGAGTAAAGAAGTGAGTGCAGACATGATGGCTAACAAAAGAGAGTGGGAGAGGAAAACATGCTGTGCAGACCCCACATAATGTGGTACTACTCGTTTTACGAAGTCCTTTCTTCCCCATACGTGCAAGTTATGGAATGAGCTTCCTTCCGAGGTTTACCCACTAACCTACAACGTGAAGAGCTTCGAGAAAATACAAAAATATTTCCCCAGGGCAGGCAACGCATTAGCAATGCTCCAGGTGTTGCAGACGTCAATAGGCGATGGTAACCGCTTACCATCAGGGGGCCGCGCCGTAAGCCTGTTTGCCTCAGTATAAAGTTAAAAATAAATAGGGCAGGAAAATGATGATGACAAACTATGAAGGGCTTTACAAACTATGTTTCAGAAAAATGGAAGTAATCATGAAGTGACTATAGTGTTATTCTCAAGAACATTCTACAAAGCGAAATCGCTAGAGGAGTTCCCTCAGCACATGAAAGAGTGTTTGCAAAAAAATTATAGAGGGAGGTTCTATGAAGATTTTTACAGGTAATAAAACCATCCAACTTTATACTAATATTATAAAGTTTGTGTGGATGTTTGTTATTCAATCACGCCGTAACTACTCAACCGATTTCGTTGAAACTTGGAATATAAAGAGATCTTTACCTAGAATAGCATATAGGCTACTTTATATGTAGGTACCACGCGAGCAAGCCGTGGGTGGAAGCTAGTTGTTCCATAAGTCACAACTAGTAGGTACTTCCTGTAACTTACTAATCTGTCACCGAAAAGTCATCAACTGCTGATGCTGACTGCACAAAGTAGGTACCACGCGGAGGAAGCCGCGGGCCAAAGCTAGTAACAAATAAATGAAAAATACGCGGCGTTAGTATGTCTCAGAATTTAATAAGTCCAATATTTTTTTTCAGGGTGGCTGTACAAAACGAGAGGTATGAAGACTGGTCCAATGTTCTACTTCAGTTACGCCGGCTTTTCACAGACTACCAGAAAATAGTTCTGCAGTATCACGAAAGGCCGAACATTGAAATACCCACCGCCATCAATTCCACTGCAGCTCAAGGAAACTTCCTCGAAGTCCTCAACATGAGTTTGAATGGTATGTCATCATCTTTTCAGCTATAGAACGTCCTCTGCTGAATATAGGCCTCTTCCATACGCAATATTAAGAGTTAATATTGCGTAATATTGCGTGGGTTCGCACCCACGACCTTCGGATCGAATGTTGGGGAACCTCTCACTAGGCCAACACGGCTCTTACTAGAATTGGCACAGCTCTTCTGAGTTAGAGAATACAAAAATATTAAAAAAAAAAAACAAAATCAGTTCAGACGGGATTCGCTGACTGCTGCGCTACCGAGCCACCCATCGATCGGGTGAATTTATTTGGGATGTTCCTAAAGAATCTAGCTATAGGCGCGGCGCTTCTAGCTGCAAACAAAATGGCGTCATCTACCTACGCTCAGGAAACTAAAAGTGTTTTTCACTTGCAGTGTTCGAAAAGCACTACCTAGACCGTTGCTTCGACCGCACCGGCCAACTCAGCGTGGTCATAACACCTGGCGTCGGCGTCTTCGAAGTCGACAGAGAGCTCACGAACGTTACCAAACAGCGCATCATCGACAACGGAGTCGGCAGCGATTTAGTATGCGTCGGGGAACAACCCTTACACGCAGTTCCTCTACTGAAATTCCACAATAAGGACAACAATTTGAACTCCATAGACGATTACTCTATGCCGCATTGGATAAACTTATCGTTTTATTCTACAAACAAAAAGGTCGCATACTCGAATTTTATACCTAGGATCAAACTACCGCCGCGTAAAAGCCAAGAGCCGCTTAGAAAGATGTATGAGGATGAGAAGAAAGGGAAGCTTTTGAAAGAAGACGAGTACATGCATAACTCGATATTTGATTACGACGCGTATGACGCTCAGGTGTTTCAATTGCCACCCGCTCATAGCACATGGTAAGTAGAAGATGTGAAGTTGTGAGTTAAACTCACGCGCAAGTGTTCCGTTATTCAATAAAGTTCTGTGGCGATATCTAGTTGGGAATTGGAACTTATTTATAGACAGGGAAAATAAATCCAGATTTACTGTTATATCGGATTATTATTAGACTGTTGTTATTACTGTTAATCTCGGATTTTTTACATTAAATGTTAGGTACTTCATTATAATTAATTTTCGATTTTACTTGTATACTTCGCAAATAATGGTAGGGATCATTTTGAAATCACGAGTATCATTTTAAATCGACTGCGAACTTAACTGCGATACTGCCTCTCAGAATGCGAGCATTATACACGAATTTTAAGCATAATCTTTGAGACTGTCAACTTAAGTCACCGCCTAAACAAAATCGCAAAGTTGATGGTCCGGGGCTAGGGGCTGCAACAATCAGCGCTCTGAAACGTTGAAATACGTGCATAAGGTGTTTTTGATATTGCAGTGTACAAAGAGTGAATCGGACGAAGAAAACTTCAATGGCGGGCTTGGAAGGTATCAGCAGACGGAGTCCGCCCAACTCCACCATGCATCACAGAAAGATGTCAGACCCGGATATACATCATAGTGTCGCGGATATATTGTCCACAGGAAGTAAGTGCGTCTTTTTTTTACAAGTGGCGATCTCACATCGTTTAGCACATCGTTTGGAACCTTGTTATAGAAGCATACACATTGCCCTTAAAAGGATCTAATCGCGGTAATAGCGAGTTTATCTTTATTTCTAAATTTACACCATCATTATCACTTTTTTATTTGGATAAAGTAATATTTTTGCGAACATACATCAAGTTTTCATATAGTAATATCTTATAGGCTACTCATTCTCAGTAATATAATAACTGTACCTTTAATACTAGAAAGAAAGAAAGAAAAAGTTATTATTTGTAACGGCACATTAGGCCATAACTCTACTATTCTAAATTTCCGTCTACTACTCTAAATTAATATAAAATGTGTGAAGCATCGACACAGTAGAAGAAGAAGAAGAAGGACATAACTAAGCTACACACAGACAATACATATGTTATATGTATGTTAGTCTGTAAGGTATTTATTAATATGGGCCATGGCATGTTACACATTTTTGTGTAATGTGTCAAGTAGCCTGAAATAAAGATATTATATATATTATATTAATACAAATGAAAATTCACTACAATATACACACATATCTAGAGTACAAAAAATAACAAAAATAATACATAAATATACATACTATCTTTTCAGCTAAGCACTCGTCCTTCGATACAAACAGCGACGCTACCGACGGCCCCCTATCAACTAATCGGCTCTCACCACGAAGTTCCATCTCGTCCCACAAGCCGGTGATAAGGACAGGACGGGCGCTGATCAATCCATTCGACCCGTCTCATGTCACTGTGAAGCTTACTAGTAACAGACGCCGGTGGACACACATATTCCCTAAAGGTATTAATATTATTATTTCCTTTATGTGGCTATGGTGTCACTCACCTATTGTGACCGCCACTTGTTATTTGTGGAGCCCCTTTACAGGGCCTTCAAAGATCACCGCAAAGCCCAGCAGCTGTTATAAAATGAGGGTTTTCTATGGGATGAGTTCCTTTTGTTCCATTCGGCTGAGAACGTACTTTTTTTTTTATACAACTGAGTTTGCAAACATGCATACGGCCCACCTGTTGGTAAGCGGTTACCGTAGCCTATGAGCGCTTGCAATGCCAGAGGCATCACGCACGCGTTGCCGACCCCGAACCCCCCTCCCCCTAAAGAGCTCTGGCAACCTTACTCACCGTAGGAACACAACACTATTTGAAACAAATAATGTTATTTGGCTGCGATCTTCTGTAAGGCGGAGGTACCTCCCCAGGCGGGCGGCTCCAATTTAGAACGAGAAAATCTCGCTATGCCCTTCCTCCTCCTAAAACTTAAACTCCTTAACTTCGTACTTTCCCAAATGGATGCTACGTTTGAGAATAAGTGCTCTGCACTCCCTAAAGGTAAGGTAATAAATGCCGGGGTGGCCCCGGCTGAAGAATACGCGGTTCCATTTCTACCCGTGGATGTCGTTAGAGGCGACTAAGGGAAACAAAGCTAGGGGATGGGCAGCAGCGTTCCTTATCATTAACAAAAGCTTTATCTCGCCAACCCGCATGCCCAGCGTGGCGAGTATGGGCAAATCCCCCCAAATTATTGTTTCTGGTAATCTATGGGGGAGTAAGTTTTAAAAAAAAATATCTTCACTATTACCTTCATCATTTCAGCTATAGGACGTCCACTGCTGGACATAGGCCTCCCCCACAGAGTGCTATGATGAACTGTCTTGAGCCTTTTCTATCCACCGACTTACCGCAACTTTCACAATCTCGTCGGTCCATCGGCTGGGAGGCCTTCTAACACTGCGTCGCCCGGTTCGTCGTCGCCATTTGAGAACCTTTCCTATGATGAGGTCAACCTAATACAGAAAGAAAACTACCACTACTACCAAGAGAGAAAATTAAACTTCCCATGATTTGATGGAGAATTTCTTACAGGCCTTGACTATGCTTGTTGGTTGTAACTCTGCCTTCTGCGCTAGAGGTCGCGGGTTCAATTCCCGCACTGGACAAACATTTGTTATTAACACAGATGTTTGTTCTGTGTCTGGATTTTAAATATTTATCTACTAGCTGGTGCCCGCGACTTTGTCTGCGCAGGATTAGTATTTCGAGTAGCTAGTAGTCATATTTATTTTATAAATTGTAGCCTATGTGTTATTCTGATGTATAAGCTATATTATTGTAAAGTTTCATTAAAATCCATTCAGTAGTTTTTACTTATAAGAGTAACAAACATCCATCCATACTTACAAACTTTCGCGTTTATAATATTAGTAGGATATCAGTTTCTGGTACCCATAGTACACGCTATGTCTAGTTTGGGTTCAGTTGACCTTGTGTGATATGTCCGGAATATTTATTTATTTATTTCTGTTTCAGGACCGACGGGAGTGCTGATACAGCAGCATCATTACCAGGCGCGGCCGGCCGGCGACCCCACTTCGAGAATCAACGATAGAGAAAACAACGCGGTGAAAGAAAACGGCAATGCTATGATTGCGAACAATCATCCTATTTATCAGATTGACGGTGAGTGATGCAGATGTTCATACCATGCCCATAATACACATTTTCTGAACCTATTCTTACTCGCGCATTCTTAAAACTGAAATAACTTTTGAAAACATATTGCAAAAGATGATGGTATGGTGGATGGAATGATAGATTATACTGGAGAAAAAAAATCTATCGGAAATAAAAGTAATATGGGACCTCGAAGTTATAAATAAAACCATCAAAATCTTATCAGCCCTACAGTACGAAAAATGAACTAATTTGTTTTATTTTGCGTTACACGCATATTAGACGTATTTCCGTATGCTTGTGGCTCTTATTGCACTAGAAATAGAGTCGAATAATTTCTTCATATATTTTTGAAAATATATGAACCTAGCCTATTTATGAGCAGCGCTAATATTATGTATGGCTATGGCTAGAATCTAAACTTATGGTGACATCATCGTTATGAAAAATTGTAAAACGAACTGACTTTTCTGTGCTATTCACAGGCAACATACCTAGCCGCAAGCGAATGATAAGTACGTCGGGTGCGTTGAGCATTCTAGGTGCAGGTGCAGTCCTAGGCCCTCCGTCTACCAACAACGCATCGCTCGCTTTGTTGTGGGGAGCCACCGGGGAGCAGGAGTGGACACCTGCACTGACTACAGGTGAATTATGCGTACTAAAAATATAGTGCTTATTCATTCTTCAGAATTTCACAGTACCTCCTTTAATAACGTTTTCAACTTAAAAAGATGTTTTTTTAGCCCTGAGAATCTTTATCACACATTTACTAGAATTAAATGGTATTCTGTGAATGATACACTGCGGGTAAAAACTTTATAATAAATAACAATTCCATTTAAAATTAACAATAATACTAATATATTTGAAAGTGAAAGTGATATTGAGTATTTTTTTAAGTTTTATGGAAATACTACTTATTCCACATAAACTAAACTGATATGGGACCACCTCGAAGTAACTGTGTACAAAATAGAAGAAAAAACCCATTCAATCGGACCAGCCGTTACGAATGAACAGGTAGAGCGGCGATAGCCGGCGAATTGATAAACTGATCTCTTTTTTGAAGTCGGTTATAAACGGTGTATTGTTACCATTTTTAAAATAGACATGCCTTGTGTCGGGGTTATCAGAAATAACAAGTACCATGCAGACCTGGAAAAACTATTGGCAGATCATGCAAATTTGCCCTGTCGCGGGAATTGAATACACACATCTTGCGCCCTAGCCTAGTGATGAAATTTCGACTGCAATCAACGTTCTTTTAACGTTGATTTTGTAATACCTGAGTATGCAGATTTACCTGTGTGAAGTTTGAAGTACTTGTGTAATATATTTAAATGGCAAATAAGTTAGCTAAAAGCAGTGGAGTAAGACAATAGCATGACAACTTTGTTGTTTTTATGTTTGTGTGTGTTAATGCACGTGATTGCATAAATATTCTAAACATCAAACTCTTCTCACATTTTTAAGTTTTAAGGTAACTTGTTTGCCGGAAACTACATTACCCTCATTTCATTACTGTTTGGTTTAGCCGTGTTCAAACGGTATGCGATATGTCACCTGAAATTCGTCTGCTTATTAAAGTCATTTTTAGTATGACATTTGAGGGCGTGCGATATAGCTCAAAGATATCGCAAGCCCCTAAAAGTCAAACTCAAATTGACTTTATTCCATAGTCGTAAGGATCATTTTGAAATGAATTTTAACTGACATTTGCCACGCCATTTGAAACGGCTTTAGTCATGTATTGTAAAAAAACAATTCTCACCTGCCTGTGGTGGTTTCACTAGATATGCCAGTAAATCTGCTAGCGTCAATTAAAAAAAAACATTTATCGTTCACATAATAAATTGTTCATGTCATTTTTGATGTTTCATGATTTCGCTGCATTGAAATAATCTTCAAATCACCTTGGAAATCAAAGCGAACCGAGCCATAGGTTTGATATAAAATTTATTCGATTTGCATCAAGTAGATTGTATTTTATGTTTAATAAATTATTCTATGGCGCCAAGGAAATATATTTTTATACACTTCAGTCGCTTTTAATAATGTTTCTGGCAGTTTAAATAGAACCATGTTTAACTTATCACGACATTAGCACTAATGAAACGCATGGGAATACTCTTCATTGCATGATTTCTGACTTCATGAAGGTTTGAATGTGATTCTGAAAATATCACAGGAAAAATTTATAATCATTTCTTGCGCTCACTTATAATTTAACGCTTATTATGTAGAAATAGACTTTATCGGCTTTGCACTGCACTATACAAAACCTTATCAAAAGGCACAATTCCATCGAAATATGCATGCTCTGTAGCATAATAGCAAAAAAATATTGTAAATAAAACTGAGCTATTTACACGAATTTGAACCATAAATCTATGTGAGACTGTCAACGTCTTAACAAAACCACAAAGTTAATGGTACGAGGCCTGGGCTACGGAGATGGAACTACTGTAACTCTTTACTGCCCTATTGAACTTAGCTTGATCCGAATTCAAGCATGGCCAATATAAAAATCTACAATCTCTTCTATGTTTGAAATATAAATGCTTCAACAGGTGTTGACTGGAAATCCCTCACGATCCCGGCTTGCTTGCCTATCACGACAGATTACTTCCCCGACAAACGGTCGTTACAAAACGACTATCTAGTCTCCGATTACAACTTGTTGCCTGACGATGTGAATGCCGACTTCGCTCAGAACAGAGCTATTTATAAGGAGCCGCTGACGACATTGGAAGTTTTCAAGGAGCTAGTTTCGCAGAGATTGGCTCAGGTTAGTACGTATTACAGTGTTATTTAAGTGTCGCATATTTCCTACAGTACATCAAAACTCAGTCTTACACTAGGCTAGGTTGACTGAGTGATTTTTCAAAAAGAGCGAGCGAGGCAGTTATAAAAACGAAAATATGAGTAAATACCTAGGTAATATTATGTTGAGTGACGTAATTCACCATTTCATTACGTCTGTCTCCCTTATTTTGGCAGTAGTTTTCGTGCTCACCTGGCTCTTGATATTTCTACAAATAACAACTTTAAATCCATGAATCACGTTACAGGGCTTCCAGCTAATCGTAGGAGTAAACGAAAGCGAAGTTATAGAATCTCACTGCCCATCGTCCGCAACACCGCCGCCGTCAAAAGTAGCACCGCAGTGCAACAAGCCTGTCACGCCGACTAAGCGATACCTGCTGTCTATAGGAAGGATATTCCATAAGCTGACTCTGATCGGATCTACCATCACTGTGACGAGATATAGACCTAGGTAATTATTACACGGTAAAAAAAAGCCATGAAGGCAAGCGGTCATTACGCAAACCTTCATCTAGGCTCCGAACCCCATAAGTTTTTGAGGATTCAAAAACTTATGGGGTTCGGAAACTCTACCGGCATTTCTTAGGTAATGAAGAATCACACTACCCTACCCACTAGCTTCATTCAAATGTAACGCTACGGCGCAATGAGTCTATCACTCCGACTGAGTGACACCAGCTGTCTATAGCCAGGATATTTCATGCTATCTCCTGGTCACTACTAAATAAGCAACTGTACTCCTAACGGCCACTTTGAGATTGTTAAAGTGCCATTCGGTCTGGCTAATTCTCCAACAGGTAGTATTCGACTTTCTAGTAGATCATCATCACCATGATTTATCTATCGGTGTAGATAAAGATATTTCAATTAGCATGTACGAACAAAGTTTGACATCTTATTTGTTTGCTTTCAGGCACCCATACCCGCCTTTCAATATCCACTACCGCTACCGTTTCCACGCACCGAACCACGACACCTACGAAGTGTCCTGGGTTTCCTTCACAACGGAAAAACTGGAAACATACAACTGGAACTACATGGACCATTATATCTGTACCCGGGGCGATACGGACTTTGCTCTTGTTGAGGTGAATTTCCTATTTTTATAGAAAAATCTACTTTTATATGAACTTTAAATCTAATGGTAAAACTTTACTAAATGTTATTCACCGTGCTACCTCAGTGCACAAATAGCCAGGACTTTAATTATTAGGTAAAACTTATTTCTCGGAGAAAAAAATAAAAAAAATGATCTAACGATCAACGTAATTTTTTCTGAGATGTTAACAAATGATAGATTAAACGCTGATGACGCATTGCTGCAAAGAATCAACACCATCGACATTTTTGAACCGGTTCCGACCCGTCGTGCACCAAAGATTTTTTCCATTCGTACAATTTAAGTTCACATCAACACTGACTTAGAACGGTGAAGGAAAACATCGTGAGGAAACCAGTAAGTATTCTTCTAGCGGCGGTGGGCTTGCAGCCTGTCATGTAGAAATACTCATTATTCAAAATGAGGGCATGTACCAAAAGTTTTGACGTGCCTCTGACTACATTCCTTAGACATCTAGGATCTGATAGCCTGAAGATCTGAGATGATGTCTTTCATGCTTGGGGTTAAAAGTCATGAGCCAATTTCTTATTTGTCTAGCTAATTTACTAACACATTTTTTTTCATTTTGCAGCCGCTGAAATACTGGCGTTTCCGCACGCTTCTCTTGCCAATGTCCAACCCGGCCACCAAGAAAATACTGGAAGATGAGACCACTCATTGTAATATCTATCCTACGCCCACGCGTTATGACTTAGATCAGCTTACCGATGGCTTCCTAAAAATGACTGAGCTCTATTTCAATAAGGTTAAACGACCCAACAAGCAGCGGGTAAGTAC
This sequence comes from Anticlea derivata, assembly GCA_947579855.1. Classification (NCBI taxonomy): domain Eukaryota; kingdom Metazoa; phylum Arthropoda; class Insecta; order Lepidoptera; family Geometridae; genus Anticlea; species Anticlea derivata. The sequence goes on from OX388260.1 coordinate 5,475,593, forward strand.
GGAAATTTAGATGCAGCCGATTATCTAATAATCGATTTCGTGCTCAGTTAAGTTCTCAAGATAAACCAATAGGGCCAGAAATACTTAAAGTTAGCTGCTAGTCAACTTTTTGTGTTTAGTTGGAACTTTCGTTCTGAACACATTTATTTTGTTTATCACCATGAAACACAGTTATAGAGATAGTTATGATTTCAATTTTGTTGTTAAGTATGTTTATTTTGTGTATTATAGTCGATTTATTCCGTAATGCTTCACTTTTTGACTTTGCTCACAATTTTACTTTGTAAAGTTATGACCAATTTTGATAAGTAAGAGCAACTTGCATGATACGCATTTGCACAAGTTTTGTCACGTAGAGTAAATAATAGCACTGCATGCATCTTAGTTCTGCACATCTTCTAAATACCTAATGAACGTAGAATGTTAGAATTGGCTTACAAATTTACTCTTATTCATAATCAGTCACTAACTTTATCCGCTCGATAACTCTCGCCCTATCCTTTTCTTTATGTAAACTAAAGAATGAAGCGGACTTAATTTTATCGACCTGATAAAGTTAGTGAGTGATTATAAATAAGGGGATTAAAATGACTTAAAATAAGGTGGCCACTCAAACATGAAATTAAAAATCAGTCCAATTTTTGTTTCATCAATAGCATGATGCCAAAAATATTTGGAATATCTTTTAAAAATATTATAAGTGTATGTTGCAATGTTTGACGTTTCTAATGTATGTCCGCATGAAAATTTATTTTTATGTTGCACATATGTCGTGTCTTTTATAATTTCCTGTTTGAGTCCGAGCATGTATTTAACGCAAAATATGATAATGTGATCGATCGCATCACGTGAGAACACGCCTTTTCAGATATTATGTAAATCTATGGGAGTAAAAAAGCCATGACAAAAATCTACTTATTTCTGAAAAGTTATGTGCTCACTTTCGATGTAACGTGTATAACGTGGCCCATCCAGTTTCTGTTAGGCATTGCGTCTTACGGCGCTTTGACATACACTAACAAAACCGCGTTAACAAAATGCCTCGTGACCACGGGCCTTCAATGGTTTTTGGGGGCACCCGGTCGCAACAGGCTACATAGCTTCGGAAGTATAAACTCGGGGCTGACCAATGCCGCTGGTTTCTGCCGCTACAAGGTCTTGCCACTGGCTGTAAGGTCTTGCCACTGGCTGTAAGGTGTCTGCAAGGCCAGCTGTAAGGTGTCGGTAATACAGATGGTGCCCGGCCTGCCTGGACCGTCGGACTCGGCGCTGACTCGGCGACGGCACTCGACATCGTTCCTCACGAGAAGCGCCCAGGTATACCAACATAATAATAGCGGTATACTTCCCTTAATGTACCATCGTGTAACTAAGCCATTTTACTGGTAACTTGAACGCCTACTTTTACAAGAAATTTTTTTGGAGTATTCCACTTTCCTCAATATCCTCTGATTTTTCCTTTTACAGATCCACGAATATGTCATTTTTTTGAAAGTTATTACTTAGGGACTGTAGCAAATGCAGTTACTGTTGTTTTATCTATTATACATTAATTGTGATGTGTGAAATCACAATCTCAAGTTACCAGTCTTTAATTGACTTGTTCGGCCATATTTTGTCCTTCCATTATTTGTCAGTTTTTATTTACTGCGAGATCTCTCCGAACGGCTCCATCCACGTCTAGAATAAATTATCAAAATGTTTTTCTCTTCCACGATTCGTGTTGGTTTCTTATTCAATGGAACAGTCACTGCAACATTTTCTGGAACAATGCCTGACAAAGTTGAACAAAGAGGAGTGTAAAATCGTACTAAAAACACGTCCTACAAACGTAAAATGATTATAAATTTTTGTCGCATATCCGCTTCGCTCACTTTGTGATATGCTTTGGGTCAGCGCAGAAGTTGCGAGTGGAGGTTAAGCAACTCATTTGAAAACAACTTATTTAGAACCTCTTTGAACAATTGAAACTCAAAATTATTTCCTTTTTAAACGGCTGAAATCACAAAATAGAGCTTCTCCACCACGCGCTCGAGGCTCTTCCAGCTTTATGTGATTTTGTATTTTCAGCCGTATCTAAAAGTGAATAATATTGAGTTTTAATTTTATGCGAATTAGTCGCTTTGCAGCCACTCCGTCCTTTGGCGCTGACCCAGTTAGAAAATGATTGCAGTTAAGCAGGTTCAGGTGCTTCATTTTTGTTCCATTTAAAACTGTGGATTCTCTGATCTTTTACGATAGTCCTCGGGACTTCCCGTTTGCTCATACGTCGATTTATTTATTTTATCGGAATCTAAATTGTTATTGAAAAAATCTAATTCTATTAGATATTTTAGCAACATTCGTCCTTCGCGAAAGTGGTTTGTTTTCTAACTGAACTTGTTTTCTAATTTACTCATAAATAGCGATCATAAATACACAGTGTTTCATAATAATATAATAGTAAGTCGAAACGTGCTTATTCTACACACAATTACTTTTAGTGTGCCAATTTTAGAAATTCAACTGTTTTTGCTCGAATTGGTTCGAACTCAATTATTCAGCTGTTTTAGGTAACAATAGCAAAGATGGTTTAATAATATATTATAAACCTTAGGCCAAGGCCAAAAACATCTGATTTAACAAAAATCTGATAAAAATACAGAATATAACAAACGTTTTGTTAATTTATGTAATTTTTATTTGAAATAAATGTTTGTATTTGTAATATTGCTTCTTTTTGTGCATAGAATAAGCACCTTTCGGGATACCACAACAATTACGGAACACGCTGTATAAATAAATCTTTTTTGAGGACTAATCGTAACGATTTGAGTAACAAAACTAATCCTATTCGAAACATAATTTTATAGTTAACAGTGCATAAAACTTTCTAGTCTTGAGGTGGATGTCATTTCCTATCGCAGCCTACTGATACACTTTCGTTTGCATTCACTATCTTTGCGCAATCTTTTGCCTTTACGAACAACTTTCGATCGACTTTCGGGGACAGTGCAGATGGACGGAGTAGCAGCAAAGCGACTAATTCGCAAACCAATTAAAACTTTACCTTTATTTATTTATTTACACGCGCGCGAATAACTTCGAGCACTCACAGTGTGATTTTGCGATTTTAGTAAGTGTTGTAAGTGGTGCAATTGTTTAGCGAGTTAGTCGCTTTGCCGCCAATATTTCCATCGCTGACATGCTGACCCTTAAATCGATTTAGCATAGAACAGCAAATAATACCGTAAAAATTTGTAAATGGAATTTCGTGATGTTCAAAAATCTAGAGAAAACAAAAGAAATTCTATTTGAAGTTGCAGGTTCTTCCGCAAATGTAAATCTTGAACGACCACATGTAATATGAATGTATGAAACATTGCGTATACATTATCTGCACTGCTTATTATAAAATTAAACAATACAATGCACGGTATGCACCTCGATAATGTGACATTATTTGGTTTGCTCGCTTCTTTTGTTTATTTTTAGTTATTTTGATGTAAACTTGATGGCATGTAAAAACATTATGAAATAGAATGTAAACAAAATTGGCCAATATACGTCACGTGAGTCAATTCCGACGAACGGAGTGCCAGCTAAGCGACTGATTCGATAAATAATTGAAAGTTGGTTAAAACTCAACCTTATTTACCTGAGTGAGTTTCAATTGTTTGCGAATCAGTCGCTTTGTCTATTCAGTTCGTCGGCCCTGACCTATTTATCAGATAGATATTTTTTAAACATTTAAGTTCCGAACTGATTTAATCTGCATTCTATTTCAAAATGCAATGTCTTCTAATGAAATTCATTACAGTACTGTAATTGAGTGTTGTGTGTGTCAGGGCGGTGTATCCAATTCTCCGTTCAGAGAGCGGGTGGGAAGCACCCGCCTTCCCGAGCGTCCACGATTCAGGAACGAAAATATGTCAGTACATTGTGCTAAGCAGTTTGCGAACCGAAAGCTCAGCATGAAAATCCCACTTCTAGTACCAAACATTTGATCTGTCGCTATGATCTTGAGTAGTTCATTGCTAAATGGTTGCGCTGTAAACCCCTAGACAACGAGGCAGGGATTTACAGCGCAACCAATTTGCAAATAAAATGACTCAGATCTACGATACCACGATCTCAATTAAAATTTGGTTTTAGACACACGTTGGTACGCTTGAAGTGCACGCTGCCAAAGCTACTAGCCGTGCGTAGCGGGCCACGGTTTTTTTAAATCTTAATTGGACGGATTTTTAAGCTGATGGTGTCCTATGACCGATGCAGCGAAACCGGATTATGACGGGCCACGCGCACGCTATGCACGGCTTTTGTATTGACACAAAAGCCGTGCATAGCGTGCGCGTGGACGTGTATCTACTTCGTGCGTACAATGTGTGGCTGATACCTACTTTCTTGGATTACAGTTTTGTTGACAGTTATGGGGATTTTTGCGCTAAGTTATAAGGCCCTTTCTAAATTCGGTGTCGTACTTTGCATTGCATCAATAAATCATGACATATATAAACATTTTTGAACTTATTTTGAAGGCCATTACTTGCTCCAAGCTATCAAACATAATAATTCATAGGCACATTAAATCTATTTTCAACCTTAATTTTGTAGAGAAGAATTATGAATGAGCAAGAAATAGTCTTACTTGTGGTAATGGTAGCATTCATTGTATGTTGTTTGATCATAGTTGTATGGTAGCTGGAGCTTAGCAGTCTTCCAAATTGCACCCTCACTAGAATAACGGGATGGAACAAAATAATGGGGCATCATGGAGGTACCTTTGCTTTTGTACTTAGAAAGTTTAGTTCTTAGGAAACATGAGGTAAATTTTGAAGAAATGTATCCTTAACTCTTGGTTTTCTAAAAAGTACTGTTAGCCAAAAAATTCCATTTGTTAAAAAACAACTTTATCTACTCTAAGTATATCAGTAAAAATTCTCCCGAAGTAACTTAAAAAATAAATCTAATCTTAAATTTTGGAAAAAAGTTTTTCTATACATTCTCTCTGAAGTGCCATTCACCGTACCTCCCATTATGTTGCGCCATCCTGTGGGTATACGTTTCATGCTTGTACTTTGTTATATCTCAGGGTAATCTTGATTCATAAATAGTTGTATATTAATATATTTCTGTGATCACTTTTAAAGCCTCACTTAGATAAGGAGAGTTTCTAACTTGGCGGAACTAAAGTTTGGATACGCAATATTTTTTTACGAACGATTGTTGTCTATTTTCTTCCTTTATACATGGTATACTGGCGGACTGTGTTGATTGTACTTTTTGATAAAATCGTTGGCGATTTTTTGTTTATTGATTGACAGTAAAGATGTGAACGCGGAACTCCGCTGCACATCGGATTTAAATTACAAATATTTATGAATCAAAGTAAGGTTTTTTCCCCTTTAAGCTCTATCAGAGATCTATTATCCCATGATTAATTTTATTTTCCTGATTAATTTCCTACTTTTTATTTATTTAAAACTATTGGCAAACGAGACACTTGGCATTACTTTTGTTGTGTAAGCTCCTTTGCCAAGTTTGTATTTTATTTAACTGTTTTCTTTTTTCCAGATTTTACACATTCTATTTTTATTCTGCTGCTTTTAATGGGGGCTATTGTTTTGTATTGCCGCAGTAGCGCCATCTAGTATAAATGTTATTGCAACACCTCTTGTGGATCCTGGGGCGTGAAATACAGCCCCCATTAAAAGGAAGCTTTTTATTTTACAAATGGAATGCTTGCTCGAGCCTTTCTATCGTTTGCTATTCTTATCCTATACGAATGTTTCATTGCAGCAAGTATCACCTACTAAGTCACTAAACACTAGTCACTGCAACAAGTAAGTATGACTACTCGCTCATCTATTGTCTGTGGCACATAAATTTCGAAAAAAAAATCTCTGATGTTATCATTGACTAACATAGCCATGAATAGCCATGCTATCAAATCCCCAGACGACTCAGATCCTTAAAGGGCTGTAGTCAGGCACATCTAAATATTTGGCAAACCCCTACGTTTTGCAATAGTTAGCATTCGTGACAGTTTGCAAGGCCATCGTCGCCAGATCCCTCACAATGTTTTCCTACATTGCTTTGCGCACTTTAATTTTTCGAATAAAAATATCCATTTGTGTACATCTGGGATTCGAACCTACGACCTTCGGATGGAAAGTGGGCGTACCCCTCACTATATCTTGATTTCTAGATTTATGAAAATAATCTAATACTAAGTTGCTGGAAGTCGATGGATGGAAATGGCTCAAGACCGTTCGTCATGGAACTCTTTTTGGGAGGCCTATGTCTAGCAGATGACTTCTACAGACTAATGATGATGAATCTAATTCGTCTGTTAGTTCATATACAACATATACGAGTAACAGGTCAATAGGTAGCATGAGTTATGTTATTAATACATACATAATTAAAACTATGACAAAACAATAAATTCAATATTAAATTAAAAAAAAATATATATATAAAATTAAAATCAATGTCAAGTCAAAACTAAAATTAAATAACATCATAAATTCATAATCACACACATTTTCAGTTCATAAAATCATTAACATGATAAAAAGATAAGTTACGTAACTTATTTCCGACAATAGCTGGACAATAGGACTGGCCTCATAGCTCAGTTGGTAGTAACTCTGCCTTCTGCGCTAGAGGTCGCGGGTTCGATTCCCGCACTGGACAAACATTTGTGACTAACACAGATGTTTGTTCTGTGTCTGGGTGTTAAATATATATCTATTATGTATATGAGTCTCTGGTACCCATAGTACAGGCTATGCCTAGTTTGGGATCAGTTGACCGTGTGTGATATGTCCGGAATATTTTTTTTATTTTTTTTTTATTTATTTCCGACAATGAATCATTATAAGAGTACCTACTGGATCAGTTGAGCTATCAACAATCGTTTGCAACAATCTTTAGTAAATCAATTATTTATTTTGTATGTTGTAAAATATTTGTTCAATATTTTTTCTGTAATTAAAGTTAGAACCTACTTAAAATATTAATCAACAAATATACCTCGATAATTCCGTCGTGTGATCAATGTGCCACAGTGTATATTCATTCACGTCAGTTCATTTCTATAACATCCTGCGCTTGGTAGCTTTGCGTCTGCGTTAACTGGCTTGGTTGTTTTTAAATCCATCTGATAAAAATATATTGTTGGCTGTTTTTGTCCTAAATTAACAATATTGGCACTATACCACGATAAAGAATGAAATTATTCTTAACTATCGACTGCCCGCGGCTTTGTCGCGGCCCGGATAAAAAGAAGCCTATGTCCTTTTTCAGGGCTTAGGTTAGGGCTATTTCAACCAAATTTCATCAAGATCAGTTCAGCCACGTGTGTCGTGAAAACATTACAAACAGACAGACAGAGAGACTTAATTCGCAATTATAATGTTAGTTCAGAATTATTTTTTAAAAATTTAGTTTTAGAGAGTTTATCCCGTCTAAAGTTTTCTAAACTAAAAAGTCTAAAGCAGTCAGCAATATATGATTGAACGTTATTTGTGAAATTCTGGTTAAATAAATGAACACATTTAATATTAACTTTATATATTTAGGGCTAAGAATGCAGTATTGGAAAGGACTCAATCTCAAACTGGAGAACTTGACGACACCTATGATGATGGGTAAGAAAGAATGAACTGTGTTAATCCCGCTAAGAGCAGCAGAGGTCTCAATTTTCAAGTAATTTTAACTGGGTATTTAAATATGCAAAGTATCAAAGTCAAAAGGTTACTCGAATCCCATTGAAACGTCTTAGAAACTGAGAGCTAAGCTGAGACCATGCCTTTTTTGAATCACACAGAACGGGAGACTAATAAAAATAGAATAGAAAAACGTTTATTTTGTTACCAATACAATCAGACTTAACATAACACAATACAAAATGCAATTCAACATCACCTAAATATTGGAAACGCACTACATCTAAGTGTTGTTGTTTGTATTTTTGTGGTAAATGTGTATTTCCCTATCTTTATTAATATCCTATTGTTTTTTTGTGTCTTCTGTCTGTGTTTGTAAAAATAAATTCATTTCATTTAGGTGAAGCTATGCCTGTTACTAGCGACCAAGCCTTGAAGAATCAGGCCACAAACACGGCTTGGTGGCATTCTTTACGGAGGCCTATGTCCAGCTGTGGACTTCAGGCTGATGACAAGTTATATCGGCTGAATAATAATCATTTAACTCTTCCAGAGTACTGGAGCCAAAGCTAAAAGTCAACGCGTCACTGGGCGACATCGTCGACCGCATGCGTCACCCAACGCTGGGCGTGGGATTCCTTCAGCAAACTGTCAGTCTACCCTCGCATACCTTCGTATCCATCTACGCGATACATTGGCTGCAAGCTAACATGGAATCCGTGACCTATGAGAAGGCGGTCAATATTATGCAGGTACGATATTGAACCCTAAATCTATCTTATGACAACAATAAATATCTCCCGGTGGGGTTAAGTGATACTGATTCTAAAGCCAGAGCTATAGCGCTCAATTTACATTGAAAGCCTGCGCGGCTCTCTGTGGTCCCGAGTCCTAATGCGGTGAATATTATGATGGTAAGATTTTTTGTTATACAACTGAGTTGGCAAGCTAGCATACGGTCCACCTGTTGGTAAGTGGTTACCATATGCCTATGAGCGCTTGCAATACCAGAGGCATCACACACGCGTTGCCGACCCCGAACCCCCTCCTCCCTAAAGAGCTCTGGCAACCTTACTCACCGCAGGAACACAATACTATTTGAAACAAATATTGTTATTTGGCTGCAATCTTACCTCCCCTGGCGGGCTGCTCCAATTTAGAACGAGCAAATCTCGCTGTGCCCTACCTTCTCCAAAATATTGTATTATTATGAACCCTAGATACAACACCCGAGAGCTTATACTGTTTTTTAAAACAAGCACCGCTCATTAGGAGATTCTTGTCCGAGCTATATTTGAATCTAATGCAAGCGCGATTAGGCTCATTTTGTATGACCATTTTGATCTCATGCACTTTCATAAACAAACCTTTTCTCACCTTTTGCAGAAACTCCTACAAGAGAAGATGATCTGCCACGCATCGGGCGACACGAAGCGTTTCGTTGTCGGATACTACATGTACCATATCTTGCCACAGAAGAAGGAAAATAAAGGTGAGATAGTAAAAAATAACCAACTACCCTAGCATATGAAATTTTGAAAACTAGAAATTCTTTTTTTTTTTTTTTATTCTCTGTGTTTCCCAGAATTAACAGACTACGTGAAACCGCTCGGTGACCTGCAAAGCTTCGAGAACGAATGGATGGAAGTAGAAGTGCTGGGGCCGCGCTCGCCGCTTCTACCAGTGGAAAGCAACGCCGGCGCTATCGACATATCCGGCGTTAGTGCTAATGCGGAGGAGGGAGTGCCGTGCTTCCTCTGTGACAACATCGACCCTGATTATATGCAGCTGGGGAGCGATAGCGACAGTAAGTAATGCCTTATTACATCTATTCTAGATGTTTCTGGCCGTGGTGGCCCCGGCTGAAGAATAGGCCCCTCCATTTCTACCCGTGAATGTCGTAAGAGGCGACTTAGGGAAACAAAGCATGGAAAACAAACAACAAGAGCTTTATCTACAATCGCCAATCCGCATGCCCAGCGTGGCGAGTATGGGCAAATCCCCTCAATTTTCAGTCGCTTTGGAAATCTATGGCCTAAGTTCAGCAGTGGTTGTCCTTTACCTGAAGTGATGACGATGATGGTTGGCGAATGCAGTTAAAGCTATTCTTGTAATTAGGGAACGCTGCTGCCCATCCCCTAGCTTTTTTCTCTTAGACGCCTCTTGTTGCCACGTATTGTTTAAAGTTGCGGGAATTCAGTGAATGGAAAAGGTTAAAGACCGTGCGTCGGAACTCTTTCGGGGTGGCCTATGTCCAGCAGTGGACTTCTTCAGGCTGATGACAGACAGCGCCATGAGAGTGAAAAGGTGATGATGCTGTAAAAATAAACTCATCATCATTTTTGCCATTTATATTTATTAATTTTTATTTAGGCACACAAAAGAGATACAAATACAAATACAAATATTTTTATTTCAGTAAACTTAATCTAGGTTACATTTCATGGGTTTGGGACCCTCTTTTAAGTATAGATATACCTGTGTTAGAGGGTCTCGCTCTTCCATAGTACATAATTGTTAGAATTAAGTAAGTAAAGAAATTAAAAGGGATATTTATGTCTATAGTAAGTTAAGTTAAAGTTAGGATTTAGGAATACGTTTACATAGTTTGTATGTGTAGTGTGTGTGTGTAGTGTGTGTGTGTGTGTGTGTGTTTGTGTGTGTGAGCACGCCTGATCACTAGTCTACTAAGAGAATGGGTATTTGGGGAGTACATAGGTGCAAAGTGTGTGTTCATGTATGTGTGTGAGTGCTTCTGATCACCAGATCTCTTAAGAGCATGGGTATTTCAGCAGCACCCAAGGTGTGAGTAGATGAGTGTATGAATTGTGTGTGGATGTATCAGTATGTTATGAAACAATTTCTAGGAGTTTTTCAGTTTCATCGTAGCTTAGTGTCAATAGCCATTCATTAAGGGATTTTTTGCATTTATAATTATTCATAGGATATATATTCAATGTTTTATTTATAGAGTTGTAGAGATAGGTAGATTGCGTGGCATACTGTCGGGATGCAAACTGAGACCGAGCAGTAATTTTAATAGCTACTCTATCCCATCTTCGCTTCTTTAATATTTTGGGGTTATACTCAAGAGATCTATGTAACTTCAAAACGGCGTTTAGGATGTAGAGTTTCCTGACTGATAGTAGGCCTGAATCTCGGTAGAGAATATCTGTAGAGTATCGGTAGGGCTTGAAGTACATAACTTTCAAAAGAGACCGCTGTGCCCTTTCTTGTTCCAAGAGTTTTGTCTTTGTAGTACCTCCCCAGACTGGTATACAATAGTTTTGAATTGATTGTGCCAAAGATATGTAGATTTGGTTGATTCATGCTTTTGGAGCAACATGACGTAAAATTTTAAAAATCCATATTAGTTTACGAACTCTGTTCATAAGTAGTTCGATGTGAGCATGCCAGGATAGACGTTGATCAATCATGATTCCTAGGTATTTTGTTGTTGTTACTTTATTTATATTAGGGCAATCACAATGAGCGTCAGTGAGGTTACATTTGTGTATTTTTAGGCTATAATCGAGATTAGGTTGGCTGTTATTATACTTAGTAAAGGTCATAAAGTTAGTTTTAGAGACATTTAGGGTTAATAAATTTAGTTTTAGCCATTCAGATATTTTAGAGAGTCCCTTTTCGGTTCTTTTTTTAACGTCAATCCAGGATCTGTCCGTAAAGACGATAGCAGTATCATAAAGAGAACACAATCGAATTGAAAATAAATATTATACATCAATAGTTTTGAGCTAGATGGTACTACTCAAAAACATGTATACACATGTTGCATGATTAAATGGGTTTCAGCCGTAGGACGTCCACTGCAGTCCAGAAGAAGACATTACTATGAATCGGCCTATTCTTCAGTCGGGCCCACCGCGGCCATTAAATTAACTAAACAGGAATCGTTATTGAATCGGATTTTTTTTTCAAACTAAGGTGTCCGGTGCGGACAATATGTAATTTAATAAATAAATAAATATTCCAGACATAATCACACACGGTCAGCTGATCCCAAACTAGGCATAGCCTGTACTATGGGTACCAGAGACTGATATACATAACTATCTAACACCCGGACACAGAACAAACATCTGTGTTTATCACACAAATGTTTGTCCAGTGCGGGGTTCGAACCCGCGACCTCTAGCGCAGAAGGCAGAGTTACTACTTACTGAGCTATGAGGCCATCTGGCGCGTACATTATGTAATTTGTGTTCTGTTTCACAGTGCCTATATACAAGAACACGCATTTAGACATCGACGTGAGCAACAAGAGCGACCGCATCGAGTGGGGGCACGCGCGCTACCAGGCCACCTTCCGGCCCGACCAGGCGTACGAGATGTGCATACAGTGGGCCGTCGCCAGCGGGAACATTGTCGCTGATCTGGTATGCTTTTTTTGGGTCATTCCATGTAACACGTGTTACAGGTCGTACACATTTACGTTGCTTTTGAACAATGTTTTTAAAAGAAAACATATTTGATGGTTGCCCAACCACCCCTTACTCCACAATTCCTTAAAATCGATCTTAATTTAAGAAATTCTTCACCGGATTTCCTAAATTCTACTCTAGGTATGTGTAACAAGTGTAACGTTTGACATGGAATGACCCTTTTTATGGTATGCATTAACCTTCAAAGCGAAAATTGATTACATAGGTCACTCATTTAAAAACACACGTTTATTAAAAAGAGACGTTTCATCAATATATGGAGCCTGGGCCTGCACTGTGTACACTACTCTAAAATATGGCTAAGCAATAAAGTAAACGTATATAATTGGTTATTTTATTTAAATTGACTTCGTTCTAAGGTACATTAGGATTTTCTTCGACAAAGAGAGCAACACACAGCGCTACAAAAATATGGCGGATGGACGTGCGTGAAATGTCATTTTGACAACCTACATTTATCTGACAAAACAAAAACATCAAATCAAAACAACATGACATGAAAAATATGTCAATGTCATGTCAAACGCCAATTATAAACCAACATGGCGGCCTTCAAATAGTTATCACATAGTAAAAAACTTACCAGAAGAACTATTCTTGTACCATCGCATTTGTTTTCAAATTAATGAAATTGTATTTTTCTTGTCATCTCCTATTTTTTCCTAATTTTTCTATGTAGTGTACAGGGACCAGGCCCAGAATGAAATGGCTCCTTTAGATAAATTAGTTTATATAATATATACTAGCTTCCGCCCGTGGCTTTGCTCACGAGGTAGCTACATAAAAAGTAGCCTATATGCTATTCCAGACTATAATCTATCTTTGTACCAAATTTCATCCAATTGTTCGGCCGCTTAGCCGTGATTGAACCACAAACATCCAAACATCCTCACAAACTTTCGATTTAAAAAAAAAACCAAGCTTACGGCCTGTTGGTAAGTGGTTACCGTAGCCTAAGAACGCTTACGATACCACAGGCACTTATTATTATTTAATCGTGAAATAAAGTTAGCTTTCAAAATATTACTCACTGGTCACAGTGAGACGTGAATATATTCCATACTCTTTGCGTCTCAGCCGAAAGCCCACCACGTTACCCATCTCGTTAAAAAAGTATTTTTTATTTTCTCAGATATTCGGCTGGGCGCGTAAAGCTCAGAATTGCCGATTGCAAATGGTGCCTATTCCCGCCGACCCGCTGGCGTTGCCGTTCACGTTGAAGTCCGACCCGCTGCGAGGGCCCATCTACGTGCCGATGAACGAAGAACCTCTGCTGAGGAACAAAGCTGCGCTGTTTGAAGGTACAGTCGCCTGCACTATGATGTATACATACTACTAATTAAATTAAAATTAATACAGATGTTTGTTCTGTGTGTAGGTATATCAGTCTCTTGTACCCACAGTACAGGCTACGCCTAGTTTGGGATCAGTTGAACGTGTGTAATATGTCCGGAATAATAAAAAAATAATGAATTGTCCATGCGAAAGTTTGCGAGGATGTTTGGATGTTTGTTGATCAATCACACCGTAACGTGTCACCTACCTTTTAGCTAGGTGACACGCGAGCGAAGTCGGCGCACAAGCTAGTTCATAATAGTGTACCCCGATAAACGACGGACCCACGCCGAACGATGCACTTTTATTAGTGTATACAAGGTGATTCATAATATGTAATTGTATACTATACCGAAATACTTGACCCCAAAACAGCAGATTTTTCCTAATTCCCTAAAGTCGTGAAACAAACTTGATTGCCAATTAGGTGTAGAATAAGTCCCTTTCGGGATAGTTTAAGTATGAATCACATAGTAGGTATACCTACCTACAAAATTATCGATTTTGACCTCATAAGTGTTCGTCTACGTTAACGTCCTTGAACGGCCGTCAACCTACTAAAGTGAACGACCAATTAATTACTTACAGGTTTCCCCGAAGAAACCTGGCTGGAACGGCTATTCCTATTCCAAGAAGCGATCGTCGGGCGGTTCGGGTTCATCAAATGCACGGCCGAGAGTACATCGCACGAGTCGGGAGTGGGCGACCACCTCTACGTCCACGTCACAGGCAACATGTTCATACTGATACCGACCACTGTGAAGTCGCAACAGCGCGCCATGCGGACGAAACCGGCGACTAAGCCCGTAAATTCGGGCAGGTAATCTTCTAACCCTACTAATATTATAAACTAGCTTCCGCTCGCGGGGTACCTACATAAAAAGTAGCCTATATGTTATTCTAGGTAAAGAACTTTATCTATTCCAAGTTTCAACGAAATCAGTTGAGCCGTTATCCAAACACACAAACTTTCGACATATTCACTTTTCACGGTCGAAGAGCGACAACTCTCTGATTTTGGTACCCGCGCGGTTTCACTCGCGTTGTACTACGCAAGTTTTTAACTTCCGAGTAAATTTCATTCAATAACATTTTGGACTTTTTTTTGTTATGAAAACATATGACAGTGCGTTGACGTGAAACTTGGCTTTTTTTTTCCACAAAATATACCTTATCCATTGTAATGTTTTAGATACCCAACACACATGGAAGTGGCTCCCAGTCCTCACGAAGGGTACATACTGACGCGGCATGTCAGCCCTAAGAACAAGGACGAATACGATAACAGCCGACGGGTAAGCGATAGTGTCTATTTACCTTCGTCCTAACCACAAACCGCGATAAAATTTGAATAAACATAGAGGTATGCAATGTGGGTTCCAATCTAGATCAAATTAAATTCAAATCTTTTTAAATTGTATCGAACATAAATAAGTCATAATAAAAATCGTGCAAGTCATTAGAAACAAGGCAGTAGAAGTTGATGACTTTTTCGAATTTTAATTATTTATAGCAAAAGCTGATTATTGTTTTCAATTAAGTTTAATACTTGTTTACTACATTCACTATTCTAAGCTATTAACGGAAAATATTTTTTTTAACTTTCTTTCTTTCACAAGGCAACATCCTTTTTTTAACAGGATCCTGTTTAGTAGTGTACTTGCTTCAGGATCCTGTAAACAGGATGCTCGTGTGACAGCTAGTATTCAAGCACATACCTACACTACTAAACAGGATCGTGCAAAAAAACCGTACCTGCAAAATACAACATGTTGCCGTGTGAAAGGGCTGCTAGCAGCATAAAAAAAATGGTAGCACGCCTAACTTTGTATTGGTCCGCGCCACTCGTCATTTCCATGTGGCTTGCTCCAGGTATTATTATTACCAAACATTGTTCTTTTAGATGGGGTTCCTTTGGTCCTGGAATCACATGATATCTAAGAAGTGGAAATGGTCACAGATTCCCGCCACAGGTGACGAGACATTCCAAATGAGGATGCTGCGCGATTTCAAACATTTCTGCGCCAACCAAGAGCAAAGGCTCAGTCAGTTCTGGGATCAGTGTTGGGAGTTGAAGGAAAAAGCTTCAGGGTTGAATTAGTTGTGATCATTGTATGTAATAATAAGCCAAATGATTTATTAAATATTATTCTGTTATTCAAAGTTTTACTTTGATTTTGCCAGAGCTTTCCCGTGGTTCACCTATTTTGTCCACCTGGTGGACCACGGGTAAACATATTCTTCCGTGGTCCACCAGGTGAACTAAGGTGAACCATAGGAAATTATTATTTAACCGTGGTCCACCTTTGAGCACACAATCTTTTTGGTCTTTCGTTGACGTGCTTCACTGTAATTGAATCTTTTCAAGTGCACCTCTTTTTCAAGAACTTACAACGTATTGTTTCTTTATCGTTTGACAATTAATCTTTGAGTATTTCTTGACAATTAATCTTTTAGTATTTCCTGACCATCTAACAGAATTAGATGTGTTCTGTTTAATGAAATAGTGCTCCGTCCCTGATCGCTTGTGAGTAAAATTAAATCTTATTAAAATGGGAGATACGCAAGACGAAGAAAGCGGTTTGCACTATATTACCAGAAAGGGGGGCACTGTATTGGTGCATGATGTATATTTTTTCTACAGAGTCAAAACTTTTAAAAAAACCTCAGCGGTTTTATGGAGATGTGCGGAGTACAAAAAAAAGAAATGTACCGGAAATATTATCGTTAAGGTAAGTCAACATTCACGGAAGTCCTGTTTCGTAAACCTCCACGCTCCTAGAACTTTTCAAATACAAATTAACATTTTTAAAATCTTTCAGGATGGAAAGGTGACAAGAAAAAAAAATCATTCATGTGCATCTGATTTTTCCAAAATTGTGGTTGCAAATGAAATTGAATCTTTGAAAAACAAAGTCAAAAACACTGATTTGCCTTTAACACAACTTTATAAGGATAGTGTTGATATTTTAGAAAGTAAAGGATTGAACATGGTTACGCAAATACCGTCGTTTTCGAGCATACAACACAACTTATATACAATAAGAAATAAATCTTTAGGAGTTAAAAAAACTATTTATAGCGATTTTGAAGAAGTGGAAGTTGCCATCAAATTTGCACAATTGGTTTTGGCAAACTATTTTTATGAAGGATCGCGAATCATTGTCTTTTGTTCAAAAAGAGCTAGAGAGATCATTGCTGATGTTACTGAATATTTCGGTGATGCCACTTTTTCTTGTTGTCCGAAACCATTCCAACAATTGTACATATTACATGGAGATATCGGGAGTACTATAACGACTACAAAAGTTGTACCGCTGATATACGTATTGATGCCGAACAAAAAACAGGAATCATATTCGATTGTGTTCGATTTAATTAAATCACAGTTACCAAATTTCAATCCTAAAACAATGCATCTTGATTTCGAGAAAGCCGCAATAGATGCTATTTTATGCGCTTTTCCACATGTAACATTGCGCGGTTGTTTTTATCATTGGAAGAGGGCGATTTGGAAGAAGGCCAAAAAGTTAGGCTTAAAATCGAAAGGAGAAAAGCGGATCGCTGCATTAATTGCTGCTCTACCTTTGATACCCCATGAAAGCATTAAAGAAGGATTGGAGTATGTTAAATCTGAAAGCAGTGATAGCAAAAAAATGTTACTCTTCTTAAAGTACGTTGAAAGTTTTTGGCTGTCTGATAAATTCAGTGAAATTTTGTGCGTATTTGGTGAAAGACACCGCACCAATAACACTGCAGAGTCTTATCATTCGAAATTGAATAAAGAAGTAAATAAAAGAAATGCAACGGTAATAAATCTATTAAAAGGTTTAACAAAACTAGAAACATCAAGTTTCAAGACAACATCGAAGAGAAGAAAAATATATATAGATAACGACGATGATATTATGGGGATACAATTACAGTTACTAAATGGTGAAAT
The DNA here is from genome assembly GCA_947579855.1 of Anticlea derivata. Classification (NCBI taxonomy): domain Eukaryota; kingdom Metazoa; phylum Arthropoda; class Insecta; order Lepidoptera; family Geometridae; genus Anticlea; species Anticlea derivata. The sequence goes on from OX388260.1 coordinate 5,492,989, forward strand.
TCCAATCAATTTCGCATTGGAGAAACTACGTTGATAGAGCAATTTTAGTTTTAAGTAATCATCATTTTAATTGAAGTAAATTATTTCAATAAATGAATTTAAAAAAAAAATGCCATTCGGTGTACTTTTTAATTTGTCGGGATCAATGTGCACTTGAAAAGATTCAATTACAGTGAAGCACGTCAACGAAAGACCAAAAAGATTGTGTGCTCAAAGGTGGACCACGGTTAAATAATAATTTCCTATGGTTCACCTTAGTTCACCTGGTGGACCACGGAAGAATATGTTTACCCGTGGTCCACCAGGTGGACAAAATAGGTGAACCACGGGAAAGCTCTGGATTTTGCCTACTTTCAAATTAAAGAAAATGGTAGATGGACCAGAAAGAGGAAAGCTATGGATCATTTAATATCATTTGTAAAAGAAAAAGATTATAATATGATGAGAAAATTTATTGCCTAACAATGTTTTATTTTTCACAAAATATAAAATGTCATACACTATGTGAAAATCGATGAGATTTCCAATTACATGGAAGGCACCTTGCATCAGTTGACATACTTATATTTTAATTTTGACTGGTTCTAGTAGTTTGGTGCTGATTCTGTTGTTGCATTATTCCTAAACATACCTAGTTTGATAGCTATAAAAATGTTGCCATCCGGGCAACTTGCTACTTAATCCCTTATAGATGCGCTGTAGAATTAGTTAGTTAAGAATAATGCAACAACAAAATTGACACCATGCATTTCATATCTCCTCGCAGATATTACAGCATGTATAAAGTACCAAAATTTAATTTAAAATCAGTCATACATTTATCACATACACCTCAATGAGACAGACATACTCCTCGAGATTCCTTAGAAAAATACATTTGTTCAAGATAACTGGGCATGCAACATTATCCCATAATATTTCCTACATTAACCTACTATAAAGTGAATAACATTACATTTAAAAGTGCTATTCTTTGTTATAAATGCTAAAATGCGATACACTAAGGCTTGGCAGTGACAATTTAGTGTAATTAGTTGCAAACATTTATTGGGTAGGTACTTATAACTGAATCTACTTCGATCTCTAAATGAATATTGCATCAATTATTATTATTGCATATTCAATAGTGATATGATAAAAAAAATCTCTTGATATACAATACAGCTCATAGAAATTCTTTTCTTTTATAGAAAAATCATCGAAAACATTTAATGCTAATAAAATTTAAGTACGAAAATTACAATACAATTCTTAGTACCTGCACCAAAATCATCAACCAAGGAAACATAAACAGGTGGACCCTTTTTGAAGCAAGCACAATGACGGTAGAAGGGTACAATAAAATTTGAGTCCTTTAGCTTAAATTAAATTAATTGAAGCAAAATTTAAAATTGAGCATTTTTAATACATTTAAAGGAATATTATTTTTGTGCGCTTTATAAGAATGTTGATTCCTATTAACATACAAGAATTTGTGGTCACTTGAAAGTCTTAATCTTTCTTTATTCATTTTCATTTTAAGTAAGTACTACTGTAGTAAGTTCTGGCATATTTTACAGTATTTTTGCAGTTTAAAGTAGTTTTTGTTCATTTTATATCATTTAACATTAGGTAAAAATACATACCAAGGTATACCATAAATTTACACACAACAGGAAAAATCTCAAATTAATTTCTAATTAACATAGTTTTGATCTAAAATAACTCTACATTATTGCTTTGAGACAAGAAAGATCATGGCAATATAAAATGGAATATCTTTTAAATTAATCTAACAAAGAGAATAACAATGAAACCCAAATAGAGATGGTATCACTTCTTGCTACCGAATATAAGTAGGCGAGTCAGCATGCTAGTAATGCACGGCACTTGCTTCTGTTGATGCATTGTTGGCATATCAGGTGTATTAGACTCGTAATCTAGAGCCACTCTTTGACAAACAAATGTGAGGAGAGTCAGAATATCCCTGTCTTGTCCAGCATAGCGCAGTTCTTCACACAGAGCCTGCATGAACCATGACCCACGTGTGGTGTTCCTCCAAGAATAGAAACCTGGCACCGTTGAATACACAATCAAGAAGTCCGCATGAATTGGGATCCTGTATGAGGCACTTGATGAACCATCTGTCTCGGTACGGTTTGTCATAGTCACACCACCATCCAATTTATCTCCCTGACAAGCTTGAATAAAGAAAAGCTTAGGTTTTCCAGCTAGTGTGGGACATTTATCAGCAGTAAAGTAATACCACAAGTTATCAGGCTTGTAATGGGTGTCTTTGGCATACAACATCCCCAGTTCTCCGTGGGTCAGCACAGCTATGAGCAGACAGTCGTGGTCCGAGTGGTCCATCTCAGCAGTTTGTTGGACATATTTGTTGACGCTCTCAGATTTAAGGTTGTGCAATATAGTGACACTGAATCCCAGTGCTTTGAGTACTTTAGCGAGGTTGTCGCTGTCGACGTTAGTGCCAGTGCGCGACTTCAAGCTATGAATATCGAAGTGCTCGTGGTTGAAAATAATAGCCATACCTCGATGTTTGTGGTTCATGTTGTAGTAGGGCGCATTCCTGTCGGTTGGCATCTTTGCAAAGCGACGCACTTGCGACGATTCGTGGCTACCCCACGCGTCGCTTTCATCACCACCGCCATTAGCGTTTGGTCTTTGTTCAGCGTCCGTCTCCCCATTGTTTTCATGTCCCTCGTCAGACATATTGATTTTACACTAGATTAAATTGTCGCCGTTAAAATCAACACGTAGGTAAGTATTTCTTTATATAATCTCAAAACTATATCGAAATTGTTGTAAGAGTAGAGAGTTCCTTTCTTCAAAATAACACGTTACACGCGACCAAAAGAATATAAACACTTCGCGACCACAGGCTACTAACTTCGCGACCGACCGACAGACACTTCTTTCTTTGAAATAATGAAACGAACGAAATCGAAAGATGCACAAAACATGACAGGCACAGACTATTGAGGAATACTAATGACATGAATTTGAATGAATGGAAGGAATAAAATCAATTTCATCAAATCACCTGTCTCACAGATTATAACTAATAAAACATAGACGGGGCTAGCGCGTACCCGAGCAAGTCGGCGCGATAAAGTACATTCAATTTTGAGGCTGCCACATCTTAAAAATATTACCGTTTTCTTCGGCCCGCAGCTCGGCCCACAAAATAAATCCATGAGACCATGAATGAACAAAACAAATTGGGATTCCATACCGGGCTTTGGTAAAACTTTAATAGGTAAACTATGAACCTACCTATGCCTACCTAGAGCGCGAGTGTAAAGGTATATGCTAACTTTGTTTTGACTTCTACGTTGCTGTGGTTACCTATCAGTTTAGATCCTACCAAATATACAGACTCGAAGGCTACAGTTAGAGACTCTTATTGATTAGTATCTACTAAGTTACATGGGTAAGTTAAGCCCTACTTAAGAAAATCTCTTATGGTATAAACAACTAGAGAAATAATCACTACATTTGAACAAACAATGTCAATATTCAAAGTAAAGCCGTGGTGGACAAACAATGGACTGCACAATGGAGAAAATAGTATGGGACTCCAAAATGCGAATTGTCTCAAAGTGGACAAGTTCAGCTCGCATAGCGACAGCGATTGCATTTTGATTGGAGACGGTGCAATGGTAAAAGTTTACAAACCAAGTGCCGATCAAGACGTGACCCATACGATTTTAGAATCAGAATTTGGAGAAATGGTGCTGCAGATTGAAACTGGAAAGTTTATAGCGTAAGTTATTTACTACCTTCTTACCTACCTAATATAAACAACCCGTTTTTAAAAATCAACCATGCAAAAACGCCGTGCACTTACCTCACCTGATTATACCTACTTACACCATGCGTACACCGGACAAGAGCGTGACCGGCATAATTATCCCCTAAAAAAATAAAGTCTAGCATACCTATTAAAAAAACCACCATAGGTAATCATTTGATCTGTGAAATACACTGTACCAATCAATGACTGATTATTTTTTAGAGGCTATGAAGATAGACAAATCATAGTCCTTCATCCACAAAGCTATGCGATTTACCAGCTGACGAGAAAAAAAGGACACACTGATGCTGGTAAGCATTTGCTGCGCATTTCTAGTAGGTACTCTCTCACCATATTTTTTCGGCTATTCGTTAATTTTTATTGCAGGGGATCAAAATCTACTGGAGCCTATGATAAAACACTCGTTCAGCCGACGCGCCGACAGCCTAACCTGTGGTCCTTTTGGTAACATAAAGACCAGAGACTTCACCTGCATACAAGGACTCGACGGAAGCCTGAGTTTCTTCGACCAAGACACGTTTCTGTTCATGTGCATCTTCAATGACGTCATCATACCGGGTCCGATATATTACATCAGCAACTGCGATTCTTTCGTTGTTTGTAAGTCGACCTGGGTTTTAGAAATTTACAGGTAAGTTTAAGCACAACTAAATAGAAGGAATCTTTCCTGTCCGGAAAAAAATTGTGCGACAAGAATAAAAAAAAAATCTATTGGTACATCTTTCCCCACTTTACCCTACTATGTAGGCAAATACGTACAGTATGACGTCATTATTGACAGGTCATTATCATCATCAGCCTGTAGAAGTCTACTGGACATAGGTCTCCCCCAAAGAGTTTCATGACTAACGGTCTTGAGCCTTTTCCATTTACCGACTTCCCGCAACCTTCACAATGTCGTCGGCCCATCGGGGCCTTTCGGGTCGCCACTCGAGAACCATTACTCCGCAACGGTTGTCGGTTCTGCGAGCTATATAGATAGGTGGCCTATGTATAGGTATAGGCATACCTATATCTGTACATAGGCCTATACCTACATATTTTGTTTGTTTCGTAGCTACCAGCTGTTGAGAGAATTCAGTGAACTAACAGTGAGACAAAAAAACAATATTCCACAATGGTCATACAATGCTGGAGAAGAAATAACACACATCCAAGTTATACAGGTAAAGGTAGTCTAACCTAAAAGTGAGCGCCCCTACTAGCTCCAAAACCACGTACCTAGGTAGTTTGTAAGTATTCTCAAAGTTGCGATTTTGTTTAGGCGGTGACGTAGGTAAGTTTAAAGATTTATGGTTCAAATTCTTATGAATATTTTCAGACGAGCAGCAATTTTTCGAGCATTCTTGCACTGGGCGAAAGACATCTCTATTGCTTTCAAGACAACGGCCTAATGAAATACGCCCTCAAGTTCGAATTTATGCCGATTTGTTTCTCTGCTTATCTAATAGGATGGTACTATGGTAAGGTACTTTTTTACTTCCTAAATGGCAGATCTAAATAAATGCCAGTATTTCCTGTAATAGCGGTAGGTATATACCATCATGAAGTGACCAAAACGAATATCAAACATTGATTGAGGCTTCACCCTTTCACTTTACTTTTTTTAATAGGCAGAGGCCTTGTCCTAGTCGAAGGTATACAGACTTTCGATCCGAAGGTCGTTGGGTTCGAACACGAAGTGACCAATAAGTTTTTCTGTTCAATTTTTTTTAATACTCAACAAAACGTAGGGATACGTGGGGTAACCAATAACGTATTCATACAAGCGGCGACGGGCTTGCAACCTGTCACGTATGGAATACTATTATGTGGCAAAATGTTTTGACGTGCCTCTGACTACCCCCTTAGACATCTTCAATGATCTGATGACCTAGGTGATGAGGTTGTCTACCATTCTTGGGGATAAAAGTCGTGAGATAATAATATTATTTATGTCCAGAGGCAGGAGCAAGATTACTAGTGATGGTCGTATCAGAAGACTCTAAACTATTCGTCTACGAAGGCAAGACTCTTCTATGGTCGTGCGATCTCCTCAGTCCAGCGATTTCCATCTCCCGATGTTTCCTCAAGTCTCTGCCAGGCGGTCTAGTCACACTTTCAGCAGGAGGCATCGTCAATGTTGGATATATCGGTACGGAGCCAGATCTGAATGGAAATGTCACTCATATGGTGAACGAAACTGTTGACCTGCAAACAATTCAAGCTGAAATGGAAAATGTTGAGGAATCTCTGCAAAACATTCTGGAGAATAAAGAAGGTAAATTGTTCAATCAATTACATCATCATCAACATGTAGAAGTCCATTTCTGGTTAAAGGCCTCCGCCTGAGTGGCATCGACTTCCCGCAATCATTACAATGTCGCCGGGCCATCGGATGAGGGGACCTTCCAGCATAGCGTCATCCGGTTCGTGATCGCTATTCGAGAACCTTTATTCCCCAACGGTTGTCAGTTCTACGAGCTATATGGTATGCCCACTGCCACTTCAAGTCTTCACTACACTTCTGAGAGCTATGTCGGTAACCTTAGTGCTACGGATTTTCTCATTTCGGACTTTTCGTGTAGTATTACATTTAGAAAAATATATTAACCATTGGTTTACATTTCCAGACTCTGAAAGCAGCTTTTCTAGAATTGAACATGTCCTGAAAATTAAGGCTGACGTGGGTAAACCAGTACAAAACCTGTTCCAAGAAAACACGCAAAATAAAAGCGAGGGGATACATCTTCTAATGTGCCCTATAGTCGTGATCCTGAACTGCGAAGATCCTCAACTTATACAGAGTGTCCAAATAACTTACGTCAGCTGCCCGCCATTCGAATGCTCAGAATCTACCATCTGCCTAGACAGCGTTAACGGTTCAGAAATCATAGAAACACAAGTGTTCTTGTCAAGCGAATTTGACATCTCCGAGTCTCGAATCAAGATACTTTTTACAATAACAGACTCGTCAGGGAAGATTATTATCATAACGAGAGCTGTGCTTCTACCGTTGAGTCTACTTTGTTATCCTGTTGAAGCTGTAACGGAGAATAAGTTAAAGTTATGTGTTGAAGGAAATCACCCTTGCATTGAAATTACTAAGATTTTTACAGGTAGGTTCAGTTATGAGGTAGCTACGGCCTGGAGCTGAATACAAATAAATTGATTTACCAAAAACTAAGGGCAAAACCATGAAGAAAATAAAACGGAATTAAATCAACTTTGTGAATAAACAGGTCTCTACCTGTTTATTCACAAAGTTGATTTAATTCGGGGTGAAACTGAGTGACCATTTTCATGATTTATTTGCAGATTTCGCAGAGGAAGAACTTAAAACAGAAGATATGGAAACCGAATGCGTAACTTTCGCCTACAGATCAACTAAAAAGACAGTAACAGTAAAAACATCACCAACCCAATATTTTATCGAGGCAGAAGAATTCACAGAAATGTCGTGCTTGTTAGACCACTTCTTACTACGGCTGAGTGAACATTACCAACGGATGGGCGTGAAGGACTTTAAGTTCAAGTTGATATATGATAAGGAGTTTGTGAAGCAAGTTATGCATAAATTCTTGAGAAGCATTGAGGCTCACGCGAAAGAGCGAACGAAACTTAAAACTTTTGAAGTTAGTAAAACATATAAGACCTTTTAATACAAAATCGCATTACGCACTCATCATTTTCCTATACTCAGTAGGTACTCATTTATTTTTTACCCATATCATATCTCACACAATCTTTTCTTTCGCCTACCTCTACTACGGTTTCGACTGGCCTCATAGCTCAGTTGGTAGTAACTCTGCCTTCTGCGCTAGAGGGCGCGGGTTCGATTCCCGCACTGGACAAACATTTGTGACTAACACAGATGTTTGTTCTGTGTCTGGGTGTTAAATATATATCTATTATTTATATCAGTCTCTGGTACCCATCATACAGGCTATGCCTAGTTTGGGATCAGTTGACCGTGTGTAATATGTCCGGAATATTTATTTTATTATTTATTTACGGTAGCCAACATCCATCCACTTCATATCGAACACTCTTCTAATCACATGACATTCTTCCTCCCTCATGACATGTCATAGTATGGTGGACATGTCATGAGAGCTACCTATTTTTTTTCATTTATTTATAATCCAAAAATTTATTACATAGTCATTTATGGAAATAGCACTAAAAAACCACTAAGGTTTGTAGAACTAATGCTAAATGTAGTCTTCGGCTATAGGTAGGAGCTTCGTAAATTTTGTAGTAAGGAGTAGGTTAGGTAGATTCTAATTTTATTATAAGTAGGCACTTACGAAGGTATTTATCTAACAAATACGTACAAGGTATTCTCCTCATCTTTACCGTCACTGGCATTACTTTCAAACTTTTATTTGATTATTTTCTTTATCCATACTTGTTACTCCGCACCACCACGCACTATTCTACATTTTTTTAGTATATTCGTCAGTTTGAACTGAGTAGTTACAATTGCCACGTCACTTTAAAATTAAAGTGTGGTCAATGCAAACATTGTAGTGTTTTACAGGATGAGTTGAATATTCTTCAAAGACAGTTTATAGTCGTACAAAAGAGGCTGTTGGTACAGTACGGTTCTTTACCGCCCGGTGACTGCGATCCGCTGGAGTTTTTGATGAGAGATTCACATAAAAGAATTGTTAATACAGTGGATCAAATTATTGAACACAAAGAAAATGTATGCAGGTACGTATCCAACCGAAATTGTTAATTTTATCGTTCTTACGATATAATCAATCGAAAGAAATACTAAATCCGTGTATAAACGGCGTGTGGTGTCAACGAAAATTTATTTCAAAATGATCCTTACGTTTACTTTATGAAGTATTTTTGAGTTAAACGTTTAGGTGCTTGAGATATCTTGCGACTTAAAACTCAAAATTGACTTTAACAAGACGCACTTGAGGATATTTTTGAAACGAATTTCAAAGGACATATCATTCGACCTTTGAACACGGCTTAAAACATGTTTTTTTAGGGCTGGCAGTACCGTGACAGCTGTTGGTTACTTTATAATTTGTATCCTCAAGCAAACAACACAAGACGACTTCAAAATCAAACTTATTGAAGAGATGATGACTCTTACATCTTTGTATGAACATTACCAAGTAAGTAATAGTAGTTATGTATTGAAAAAGCTACTTATGGCAGGATTTTATTAACTAATCGTACAAAACGTATTCGACGAATCTTTGTGCTGGTGCCCGTGGTGGCGCCGGCTGAAGAATAGTCCCCTCCATATCTACCTATCCATGGATGTTTTTTTTTGATACTAGATGCTAAGGTGGCATACAAGCATACGGCCCACCTGTTGCTAAGCGATTACCGTAGCCTATGAACGTTTGCAATACCAGAGGCATCAGGCACTCGTTCCGACCCCGAACCCCTAAAGAGCTCTGGCAACCTTACTCACCGCAGGAACACAACACTATTTGAAACAAATAATGTTATTTGGCTGCGTCGTGTTGATTGAAATAAAATATTGTTGTTTGGTGACCAATATTTTAATTTTAATTCTAGGAGTGGGAAGAAACAGTAGCGCAGGCGTTATCGTACATTTGGAACAACGTGTTTAAACAATCGGAAAAAGACAAGGAAAAGTTAGCGCCGGTGATGGAGCAAGCAATATTATCACAAATCAACTTGAAGCGATTTCTGAAGCAACTACGCATCGTCTTGGACAATTTGTTTACCGAAGCGGATATAGATGACATACAAGAGTACCAAATTACAAGAATAGAAGAAATGGTCGAGGTCTTGTAAGGTTATATAAGAATAAAATTGTATTGGGACTTTGTCGCAATACTGGGGACGATTCTCAATTCTACTAATTTACAACGTTACACGTTCTGTTCAGTTCCGATCGCGGTTCGATTACTATACAAAAAGCCATTCTACTAATTAGATGACAGCATCGTAACTTATGCCGAAAGGAAATTGATCCGCAACTGAAATGCAGCCGGTACATTCGTTAGTATTTAGTAACATTATTCAAGCATGTCTCGAAAATCCTACTAATATTACAAATGCGAAAGTTTGTGAAGATGTTTGGATGTTTGTTGTTCAATCACGCCGTAACGGGTCTACCTATTTCGTTGAAACTTAGAATAGATAAAGTTCTTTACCTAGAATAGCATATAGGCTACTTTTTATGTAGGTACGCGAGCGAAGCCGCGCACGGAAGCTAGTTTATCATAAGAGCTGGCGAACGGCTGACGTTCGATTGAATTAGTAGAATGGGTTTCGATAGATAGTTAGCTTTAGCTGCAACGTAACTGCACCTGGATCGTTATTCAGTAGCAGTGTACAAAAACACCTACGTTGTAATCTATCAATCAGCTGGTGTTCGACTGAAAAGATTGTTAGTAGAATTGAGCCCCTGGTAAGTGGCGGATAGCCAATCCATCAGTAAAGATTACAGTTAATAAATGCACTTGTTTACTAATAATACCACCCATAAATAGAGGTATTAGAAATAGGCTCACGACTAGTTTCACCTAGTTTCTAAGACGTTTCAAAGTGATCCTAGTGATTTTATTGAAATAAATGCCTTTTGACTTTGACTATAACCGTTCTAGATCCGTTAAGATTACTAAGAGGCGTAGTCAAAAAAATTTCAAATTCAAAAAGACAGAAATTCATAAGACAAACTTCTGATAAGCTCCCCGCCGCTTACCAGCCCAAGACAAAGTCAGTAAATAAACTACACTTAAAAATATTAACACTTTTATTCCATTTAATTTCAATGATCAGACACTGAATTATAAATAATTATTATTTACCGTATAAAAAGTCCATATTCACGCAACGTGTAGTAGAGAATACAGTACGAGGTTGAAGTACAGCATATGTACTAGCAACAGGAGTACCTTGTCTCGACCGCCGTGTCATTTCTTCTTGGCGTCCTTAAGGCCGGCGCCGGCGTTAAATTTGAAGAAGATTATGTCTCCGTCCTCCACCATGTAATTCCGACCTGAAAACGAGAAACAAAAACATTTAGCTTGACCATAATTTCGACATTTCTTATAAGCTACGAAGAAAGATCAAATATTATCAAATTATTTTCTGATGTAAGGAGTAACTAAGGCTTCATTTATTTGACTGGCCTCATAGCTCAGTTGGTAGTCACTCTGCCTTCTGCGCTAGAGGCCGCGGGTTCGATTCCCGCACTGGACAAACATTTGTGACTAACACAGATGTTTGTTCTGTCTGGGTGTTAAATATATATCTATTATGTATGTCAGTCTCTGGTACCCATAGTATACAGGCTATGCCTAGTTTAGGATCAGTTGACCGTGTGTGATATGTCCGGAATATTTATTTTATTTAAATTTTATTATTTAGCTTGACCATAATTTCGACATTTCTTATAAGCTACGAAGAAAGATCAAATATTATCAAATTATGTGCTGATGTTTTAAGGAGTAACTTAGGCTTCATTTATTTGACTGGCCTCATAGCTCAGTTGGTAGTAACTCTGCCTTCTGCGCTAAAAGGTTGCGGGTTCGATTCCCGCACAGGACAAACATTTTTGTGAATAACACAGATGTTTTTTCTGTGTCTGGGTGTTAAATATTTATCTATTATGTATATCAGTCTCTGGTACCCATAGTACAGGCTATGCATAGTTTGGGATCAGTTGACCGTGTGTGATATGTCCGGAATATTTATTTGCTGCTTCCCATGCCCTAGCTTTCTTCCCTCCCTTTTACGTTGCGAACGTACGACATCCACGGGTAGATATGCTATTCTTTAACCGGGGCCTCCAAAGACTGACCACTCAGATCCTTACAATAAAACGGTCTTATGATCGTTTTGTAAATGTTCCCCATAAGTTTATTTATTTATTTAATCTCTATTGCACACAAAAATGTACAAAAGGTGGGCTTAATGCCAAGGCATTATCTACCAGCCAGCCTGATTGGGTAGAAACAGGAGCATTTAAGGAGGATTTAAGGGGCATTCGCCGATTACACGTGTTTCCTGTGACCCGTCGCCATTTCAACTACCCTGCATTTATTTATTTATTTATTTATACTTTCACACTTAAACTTAGTGTAAGGAGGATTTAATGCTAAAGCATTTTCTACCAGTCATCCTGGGCGTGCAAAAAAGAGGGTGAGGCGTGATAATTAAACTAAACTTAGAAATAACTTACCTACTTAAATAGTTTACATAGTTATAGAGATATATATACCTACGTACGCACAAGTACCCACGTAGGTATCTAAAAGTGGGAGAAAAAAAAGAAAACAATAATACCTACAAAGGTGATAACCTTTGAAAATAAAATAAAAAAACAAACACCCACAACTTGGTACCTACATTATGTTAGTTCAGAAGTAAGTACAGTGTATCTTTGGTACATACCTACCCAGTACCTAGTGATTTTTGATGTAGTGCTCTCTTACCAACCTTTTGAAAGCTTCCCTTGTGTCAGTCGCTTTAATATCTAGAGGCAAATCGTTCCATAGACGAACCGCCGAGACAGAGAAAGAATTAGCCATAAATGCGGAGCTGTGCAGTGGAGTTGAAAGAAGTAGGTTGTCAGCTGACCGAAGTTGTCTGTCATGTGTGTCAGCTAGGAATTTAAAACGGTCTTTCAAATAGAAAGGAGTGTGCGGATCTCTAAGTACCGAGAGGAGAAGACAAAGCGTTCGTAAATTTCTACGCTCGCGAATGGGAAGCCAGTTAAGTTTAGCACGGAAGTGGCTGACATGGTCGAACTTGCGGAGGTTGTAGATGAAGCGGATACCAGTGTTAAGAAGGCGATCTAGTTTGCTGAGAAGATCTTCATTCAGATCTAAGAAAACAACATCAGCATAGTCGATGATCGGTACGAGAAGAGAATTAACCAGTTTTAATTTCGTAGGTCTGGGAAGAAAGTTTTTGAGACGGATGATGGAATGCAAAGTCGCATAGAATTTCCTAGATATTTCCTTAACGTGAGGTATCCAGCTTAGTTTAGTGTCGAAAATGACCCCAAGGTTTTTAACTGTAGGGGAGAAAGGTATGATGCAACCATCATAGAGAAGGTGAGGGACATTAGAGGTTCCAACTATACTAAGCTGCCTAGAACTCCCGATAATGATAGTTTGACACTTGTCTGGGTTGACATTTATCTCTTAAATCTTACCTTGTTGCCTGTATTTGCCAGCGGCCTTGCAAGCCGCCTCGGTGCCTTCTTCTCTGAAGTCCTTGTAGTGCATAACCTCAGCCATTATGAAGCCCTTCTCAAAGTCCGTGTGAATCCTGCCCGCGGCTTGGGGAGCTTTTGTGCCTTTCTGGAATAAAGCATAGGAAAATTTTGTAAATCTCTATTTAGATCTCTCTCAGCGGCCTCATTTTATGGATTACTAGATTCCGCACGCGGCTTCACTCGCGTGGAACCTAGATAAAAAGTAGCCTATATGTTATTCTTGGTTTAGAACTCTATCTATTCCTAGTTTCATCGAAATCGGTTGAACCGTTACGGCGTGATAGAACCACAAACATCCGAAGATCTAAACATCCTCACAAACTTTCGCATTTATAATATTAATAGGATGATACTATTAGATTGGGATTTCGAAACGTCTTAGAAACTAGGGGAAGTTAGTTGCTGGCGACCACGTCTAGAAGAACCAGGCAACAAACACGGCTTGTTACCGATCATTTTTTTCGATGATCCTTTCACAAAATGGAAAATGGAGATTCAGTGTGGTGCGGTCTTAGAAAATATAAATGCTTTAAAATGTCAAAGACATATGGTGAGCTTTAGCAAAAGTTCTAAGGGGAGCACACACTTCATGAAATATCTACCTAATGCTTTTAAAAATAATACCCAAAATATAAGACAAGCAAAAACATTGCAGATCGCATATATGTGCGTTGCTGTTTTTGAATGGATATTATAGAATTTCCAAAAGTCGTAGTTTCTAGTATCTTTATTGCCAATTCAATGTAGAATAAGCCCCTTTCGGGATAGTATACATATTAAATTTCTTTGAATCACCTTATGGAAAAGAATATAATCCTACCTGAATAGTCCATGCCTTGACTTCATCAGGTCCAGCTGTGAAGAAGTATTCTAGCTGCAGAGCCTTGTACCCTTGCACGATGATTTTGTCGAGGGCACTGTAACATGAACACACTATTAAAAACTTAGCTTGGTCATGTAGGCCAGTCATCATCATCATTCCAGCCGTTTGAAGTACACTGCTGAACATTGGCCTCCACACACTATTAAAAACTGTAACATTAACACACTCTTAAAAACTTAGCTTGGTCATGTAGGCCAGTCTTTATCATCATCATCATTCCAGCCGTTTGAAGTCCACTGCTGAACATCAGCCTCCAAAAAAAGTTTCCGGTGTGCCTTCCTATCATGTACCTAATTTACCCATACCACGCTAGGCACGCGGTTTGGCAAGCGCAGTTAGAGCCTATCGTTGTGAAAATAGGGAACGCTGCTGCCCATCCCCTAGCTTTATTCCTTTAGTCGCCTCTTACGACATCCACGGGTAGGAGATATGGTAGGGCCTATTCTTCAGCCGGGCACACCACGGTCAGTAAAAACGTAATATTTATAAAATGTATTGAAAAATAAAATTCAAATCTCATTACTACAACTAACCTTGACAAATTATTATCCTTTAAGTACGCCTGCCGCTCAGCCGCGTCCATATCCAAAAGCTTAGTTTCAAAAACTCCCGAGAAGGGTATCAGGGGCGCTCCGGGGTCATTCTTATCGATCCACTCCTTCAGTTTAGGCAGCCATTTGTTCTTCTTCCTAATGTAATCCTTCTCGGATAAGTTGACGAGGTAGAGAGCCGGTTTTGAGGTTAGGAACAGGTATTTGTTGAGGATTTCGATATCAGCGGCGCTCCAGTCGCCGAAGCGAATGTGTTTCTTTTCGTCAACCAGTATTGCCTTGATTCTCAACAGTGCATCCTGGAAAATAAACCATGATAGTTTCAAAAATTATATCCTAAATCTAACACTATTATAAATGCGAAAGTTTGGATGTATGGATGTTTTTACTCAATCACGTCAGAACGGCTGATCGGATCTGGATGAAATTAAGCACAGAGATAGATTATAAATAGGACATACCTAGGCTACTTTATATGCCATAAATATGTAAAGTTCCCGTGGGTTGGATTTGTTTTTGGTTTTCACAGAGCAAGGGATCGACATGATTTTTTTGTATATTATTAAAGCGAAAGTAACTGTTTCCTACATTTTTAAACTAAAACGGCAGAGCCAATTTCGAACCAGCACCGCACCGGATCTACTAGGTTTGGTGCAGCGTTAGCTGCAATTGCAACCTCTACTTTGACGATTTCCAATGTGTGTTGTTTGGTTAGTATGGTACGTATACTTATCTTCCTACGTATTGTGTTGCAGGACAAATAAACAGGTTTTCAATCTTCTTTCATAAAAACTTACGTATTCTGGCTTCAGTTTCTTATCATTGCCGCGCACCACTACTCGCTCCAGTTTTTCCAGATCCTTCAGAAGTTGGTCTTCGTCCTTCAACCTGAGCTCTTCGCCTATGGTCTCGAGGTCTCTCACCGGGTTCACGTCCCCGTCTACGTGGATGACGTCTTCGTCGTCAAAAGCACCTGGGGAGGGGTTTTTTTTAATTGATTGCTTACTTTTGGTTAACCTGAGACGGGTTCATTGATGAGTCGCCCGAATTGTAATCACCCGAATTTCGAGTAAAGTTCGTATAAGCCAGTCCAGCCAGTGGTAACTGAAGGCGACGAAGGCCCAAGAAAAAAATTTAAAAATTTTATTAATAAAACTTAGTAATAATAATGCTGTATTTTTTTAAAGTAGCCCGGAAAATTTCAAAATTCGGGATAACATGAAAGTGCTTCATTCTATGGGATTTTATTAAAACTAGATACTGTAGTGTAGATAAACCTGCGTTGAACCTAGGACCTTAACGCGAGGAACCGCGCGGGTACAGCTAGTTAAATAAAAGTATCTCCATAATATTGTATAAAAAAACTCACGGCATAAATTAAAGATGGCGTCACAGGCTTTGATGTGCGAGAGGAAAGCGTTTCCCAAGCCTTGTCCCTCGGCTGCTCCCCGCACCAGACCGGCGATGTCGACGACATTCAGGAAAGCGGGCACTTTGCTAAAACAGAAATAAAATCGGTATCAGGAAATCAGTTGGTTTGGTATTACAGAAGCCCTATATTGCTGATGTGTACATTGAGTTCATCTGTCATGCAATATTCTTACTTAACTTTGCCTAGCCGCATAGCTCAGTTGTTAGTAACTCTGCCTTCTGCGCTAGAGGTCGCGGGTTCGATTCCCGCACTGGACAAACATTTGTGATTAACACGGATGTTTGTTCTGTGTCTGGGTGTTAAATATTTATATATTATGTATGTAGTCTCTGGTACCCATAGTACAGGCTATGCCTAGTTTGGGATCACTTGACCTTGCGTGATATGTCCGGAATATTTTAAATAATGAGTAAAGATGGCTGGAAATAGTTCAGAGTATTACTCACCTGGCTGGCTTATGAAACTCGCAGAGGTAATCAAACCTCTCATCGGGAACCGGTACTCTACTTGCTGAAACAAAAACACATTGTAAGTCCTATAGTTACTATAGTTGATATACAATTTATTAATCTTTACTAAGTTTAGGTACCTGATCTATTTTCAATGTTATATCAGAATTAATACAGCTTCATAAAAATATAGTGTTTTATTAAGAATTAAACATTAAAAGATAATACAATCTATTTGTTCAGTTCGTCAATTGTTACAGACGCTTTTGTAGTGCTCGTCTCAAAGCTAGACGGCTTTCTCACAGTTCCTGAGTCGCATGACTTCAGATCATTACAACATACTGGGTAACTAGCAAACGGGTTGTCCATCGACCTGAGGAGCAAGCCCACATGCGTGATGAGTTTGCACCTAGCATCATACACACTGGATGCTTTCAAGTATTTCGGTAATACAGACTTGTCAATGCGTGGATTGTGCGTCTTCAAGTATAAAGCAATCTGCAGCAAAGCAGACAGCTGGAATGACAGCCCGGGGTATTTTGGACGGAAGACATTTACTGAGCAACAAGCCTCCGTTATCAAATTGCCAACAGTTTGCTCGAGGTAACCGAGATTCGGTAATTTGTTCAAACACAGTGGAGGAAATAGTTTCGTTTCCTTGAACACAGAGATATCGGAATACATGCGAGGTTTGGCCAAAAACTTCGCGAGGCATTTTTCACCGCAGAACAGATACGTCTTCCCTTGATAACTCGCAGCGTGTTTACAGCTTCCTCTTACAATCTTTTGGGCGGGCAGATTTTCCGCATAATTTACTATACAGATACCGTTTTCGTACACAAGATCCATGCTCACAGTCTTCACTACAGCAGGAATTTCCGGAATGACAACCTTTTGTGCCAACAAATAACAATGAGGATGCTTCATCACCTTACTTATATGCTCAGAACATATCCAGTAAAACTTATTCCGATATTGCACTATACCTTTTCTATCAACCGGGTAGCTACTGTGTCTAAGTATATTTTTATTAAGACAAAGTGGGCACATATTTTTGTAACAGGACATTCTTGTCTGAAATATCTCGTTAGAAATACACATAACGTCTGCAGGAACGATGTTATTATCCACATTGGTCAGGTAGTAATGAACTTTAGGTATAAATTCATTGATTACTTTGATGGCATCTTCTAAACATTGCCACTTTGATTCATTCCCGTCAAGAGTATAAATATTTTGATAGTCATTTTTTATCCAATCTCTGATTTTGTAACTTTTTTCAGAAGTTTTTTCGAATCTATTTTCAATAAATGGACGCGAATACGGCGGTTTATATTTAAGTATATCATAGTACACTTCAGATTGTGAGCTGTCCAAAACAGCTTCAACATTAGCACGAATATCAAATACTATATTGGGATAAAGGCCGTCTTTGCATAATTCCATAGCTTCAGAAGCTGATTCAGGAAATCCATCAAGTACAAAACCATACGTTATAGTCCGATGATCTATTGCAGCAGTTTGTATTGCTTTTACAATATGGTCTTCACTTATGCACTCTCCAGAGCTGATAGCTGCATCCATCTTGGTTCCCAACTCGGTCCAGTGCAAATTCTCTATCATATTGCGTATAGCAATCCCTCTAGATATGCATATCAATCCATAGCGTTTCGCAAGTTTTGCTGCTAGCGAGCTCTTTCCTGACTTAGGAGGTCCGATGACACAAATTCTCAAGGGATACTCTTTGAACAAGGTGATATTGTTATTCGAAATATACTTCAGGGGATTCGTTCTAAATTTTAACACAGCTCCTGGGCCACCCATAAAATAGATGTAAGACCGATGGACGATAGGGTATATCTTGCCCTTACGTCTACTTAGCTTGTAAACACTTTGTATGGCATGTGGGTTGTCATAAACGTACACAGGGCAAATGCGATTGAACTTGCTTATGAAGCTAAATCCTTCTAGTAATATTAATTCGGCGATATCGGTATTCACGATGAGTGTTTGTTCGAAAAACGATTCGCATCTGTTTCTCAGGTTTGACAACTTGGAAAGTGTGATTCTTATGACTTTGTCTAATGCTTTTGTTCCATTGATGGACATGGTTTTAATTCTTTGTTCGGATAAAAGATCCTTCAGGCTTTGAATATTTTCATCATCAGTTTCATAAATACTTTCTATCCTAGCATCAATTCGTTCATGTACTTCGTCAGGTTTCTCCCACTCGCTTGTATCGACCGGTTCGGGAAACTCTAATATCATTTCATTGTATGAATTGAATAAGTTAGCGTCTACGTTCGATGCTCCCGATGGATGTGCGTCAATTATAACACTCTCAGTAGAGAGACCTTTAACAGGTTCAACAGTGGAGAAAAACATATTCTCTAAAATCTCATCAACTATGAGTTTGATGACGATATTTTTTGTAAGAAAATTCATCCATTCCTTTCTTTCATTATCAAGTTTCTGTCTGACCTTTTCTTTTGCTTCACTCAGTTGAACTTTCCAAGTTTTAAACATTTTAGGTGATAAGCGTTGAAGAGTGACTTCGGAGCTTCCTTCGATTTCTATAACCAAATCGGGTATACAGTAACAGTTTACCATATCTTCAGTATCTGCAGGTAAGCGTGGGTAACCATCTAATATAAAACCTGTGTTCACGAATGGATCTTGAAACCATATTTTTTTTATCACCTTTTCCATAAGCGGTGAGAGAATGGGTGCACCCCGTTCAAAGTAGTTGTAAACTATACGCCTTAGTTCAGTTTCATTGGACAAAATATCAGACAGCAGATTTTCGTTGCCTTCGTCCATCTGGAATTCCACCACTGCTTCATCGTCTATCGGTACATCAGTGAACATGTTTTCATATCGACGTCCAACCTTTTTAAAATGCTGTGGCATCAAGAAGTCGTTTATTACATCTTCGAAATCTATGTGTACGAGACCAAGTTCTTTTGCAATTAACTTAGATAAAGTTGTTTTTCCGCTTCCAATGCACCCAATGACACAAATCCGCAATGGGGGAATTTTTTTATACGGCTTGTTGTATGATTGATACTTAGAGACATCTTTCTGAAACAACTCTGAAGCTTCTTCCTTACAGAAATTGTAACATTTGCTATAATGTTTAATGCTAAACTCAGGCTTGCCTTCCCACAGCACACCGTGATCATAATAGGCAATGGGGCAGTAGATGTTCGTTTCACACAAACTCCGTGGATTATTGAAGGTCATGATATCTTTGGGTGTTTCTTCTTCTTCGTCTTGGTCTTCTGCTTCCTCGTCTTCATTAGGCTCACACGCTACCATGTAACTTTTTCTTAGCTTTAGTAACACTTCATCAACAACATGAACATCAGATTTATTTTCTAGTTCAACATCAATGTAGCATTTATTAAATTCTTCTATTTTTAGTTTTATAGAATCCCAGTCTTCTTTAAACTTTTCTACTGATTCAGTAAAGGAGGTAACCATATCGGTTTCAGGATTTTTTTCTGGGTCAATATTTACTTCTTCTGAAATTTTGGCTTCAATACTAGTGCTGAGGATATCGTTAACAATAATTTTTACATCTAAATATGTTGTATTAGGTTGTTTTTTCATTCGCAATTTCGTTTTTAACAATGCATCACTGGCTTGTATAAATCGTTCAGTGTGATTTTTTAGTCTACTGCCAATTATTTTGTATTGTTCTATCAAATCAGCATCAATTTCTCTGTTTTCTAT
Source organism: Anticlea derivata (assembly GCA_947579855.1). Lineage (NCBI taxonomy): Eukaryota > Metazoa > Arthropoda > Insecta > Lepidoptera > Geometridae > Anticlea > Anticlea derivata. The sequence continues at coordinate 5,513,064 of OX388260.1, forward strand.
CAACGCTACAGTATAATCTGGCATTAACTTAGATTCACTAAGAATGCCCCAATACTCTGGATCTGATGGGAATCCATCTATGATATACTTTCCATACATTTGATCAAAGTCTGTAGCTGTTTGACATTCAGTATCTACTGTTGTCAAAACTCTAATCATTTCATTCATTAATTCTTCATTGGTTGGTTCTATTTCCTTTTGAAGCTCATTGGCAATTATGTAAGCTTCAATGGCGGACATAACATCTGTATCTCCCAAGGCTGGTATTGCGGGTTTTTTTACGGGTTTCCTTAGGTTTTCAGGAGAGTACTGACCTATCACTTTACCTGAAAGGGCTTCCTTACACATATCCACGTTATCTAAAAACGGTAATGGAAAAAGTTTATTTCTCAAAGTGTTAAAACTTTTCAAAAATTCAAAACTTGGCGTCGGCGGCTCTTCACTTTTTGTTTCTTCTTCTTCTTCTAGGGTTTCTTCGGCGACTTTTTCTTCCCTTATGTACCTAAAACTTTCTATAAGAAGTGGAATGTAATCTCGTAATGCTGACTGGGTTAGTTTACACCACACATCTAATTGGGCAAATCGGTCCATTTCAGCCTCCTGCCACGCAGCAAATCGGGCGTCTTCTAGCGTCGCAATGATTTCTGATAAGATTGTTTTCGCAAAGGCGTCATATTTCTTTTGTCTCTCGCCATCTAAAAACTTTTCGTAATAAATTATTGGGGTATCAAACAGCCATGAAAGACATTCTGATATCATTGTTTTGCCTGATGATTTAGTCCCGATAACAATGACCCTACAAGTAGGCTCCAAATATTTTAATTTGAGATAAGGCCGCGGGTTCCTGCAAAAGGAAACCATAGCATCCAATGTAGACAGAAGATAAACATGCTTTGTAAAAGTTACTGCAAACTTAGGATTTCCTCTAGTAGATTGCCTTTTTTTGAGATCAACAGGGCACCTATTGAACCATGGTGATGGATATCTCTTGAAACTTAATACGCCACTACGAAGGACGTTTAGTTCCTCGACTGATTTCCAGAACTCCTCCATATCTTCTGGCGGCTCTTCCATATACAAGGGTTCTGGTATAATAACTGTCTTTATTGGCATCAGGAGTAGCCTTTCCGTAATATGGTACATCATTTGGTGAACTGATTGTCTGGCATCAAGCTTGATGATGTACTTTGGATCATAATCCTTCAGTTTGTTTTCAACATAAGGAAAGATGTCAAGTTTATAGTTGCACATTTGCTTGACAGAGTTTGCTTCGAAATTGACTGGCTGTCTACAGCTGTATTTGGGGTTAAATGTGTGACTGTCAAAAGGACTAGTGTAGTCACTCATTATATATTTGTTGGGCCATCTCAATTCTGTTGGATCCTTGGCAATGAAAGGTTCTACAATGTTCATGTTGTTCTTATAATTTATATATTTATGTGTTTTTTTTGTTACCAAATCTTTATCCGAGCAAGTGACGTAAATAATGATCTCTGGTTTCATTTCTAAATTGAATATAGTGTTTAGTTGTTCCAGTAACACTACTTTCTTTGTGTTGTAGTAGGAATGTCTGGGAAATATAATACCAGAGCAGGAGTCCAATAGGAATTTTGGCAACTCGCATTTTATTTCCTCTTCTTCCTCAGGTAACTCCTCAGGTTCATGTTCTTCTTCAGCTTCTTCCTCACCAAGATTTTCATTCTCACTTGTGATTGATGAATGAGGGCTCCCTGTTTTTAGCTTTTTTGGTTTCTTTTTCTTTAGATTACATATCACATCAAACATAAGATCTTGCACAGCCTCTATAGATTCCTCTCCATTTAGGCTATTTATCAGGTATTTTGGGCTTCTATTTGCAGTCACCAATGGAAAACCTGATATTACATATCCTCTGTGCTTGACGGCCTGAGAATCCAATTTTACTTTCAATATTTTTAAAATGTTGTCAAATGCACAAATGTTATTGTGTTTCATATTGAAGTCTATACATAATCCTGTGGGGCTGTTTTGTTCAATTTCATCAGTAATTATATTCCTGGGGCATAAGTGGACACAACTTAGCTTCTTAGAAATAGCTTCACCAAGACTGTATGCTCCTGCTCCTGGTTTGCTTACTATCAGGTAGCATGTAGGTTTAGATCTTAGTTGGATTTCTTGGGCATCAATATCAGTCCAGGGGTTGTAGAATTCTGACTTTTCTGGCAGTGGAGCAGCTGTGTTACCCAAGCCTATAACTGCAGCAGCCAGTGGCCTCTTTTTCTTGCTTTCCTCTTCATTTCTCTGTTTGGCTATAACTTTAATGTCACCACTGTATATAACACTTTTGGTAATATCAACATTTTTCACACCATGTTTGTCAACAATATCCAAGTTATCCTTATGGTTTTCGAATTCAATCATTTTGGAATTATATAAAGAAACTCAGTTCGCAATGACATTCAATGTCACTGCTTTTGGCATCCTACATTCATTCATAAACAAAATTGAGATTGAGAAATGAGGATTAATAACATAAAGAAATTATACCTGTTGAAATGAGACAACCTCAATGTTTTGAATGATTAGAACCTGCATGTTTCTCTTAAAAGTAAAAGCAATAGATGTCATGGTTTTGTATTGACAATTAGAAAGACTTCAGAAAAACAGAAAAATGTGTATCTTGTATTTAAAAGTTAATTTACGTTATCTCAATAAATATTATGAAAGCTTAACAAGAATGTGCTTATAATTCATAATATTATCAGGTTATGGGCCCAGAGCACAATGGAGAGTAAAATTAATAAGCACGGTGTAACTCCATTCTGTGGAACAGAGTTCACAAATTGGTTGTTCAGAATTAAACTGGTTTTGGAAGAACAAGAATTAATAGAAACTATAGAAGATGAATTTAAACTCACTGAGTTGAATAAGAAAAAGGATATAAAGGCAAGAAATATTATAACGCAATGTATAGCAGACACGCATTTAGATATCATTCAAGAATGCGCTTCATCAAACGCAATGATTCAAAAACTGCGCTCTACCTATCAGAAAACAGGCATAGCGTCACAACTACTGCTTAGAAAAAGGCTGTTGACATTAAAGTACACTGAGGACGAAAAGTTAGAGACATTTCTCATGCGATTTAACAAACTGGTGCGTGAACTAAAAGGGTCAGGCGCAGAGCCATCAGAAAGTGAAATAATATGTTATTTGCTGCTATCTATGCCAAAATCCTACGACGGTGTAGTAACAGCAATAGAAACACTGTCAAGTCAAGAAATATCGATTGGATTTGTGAAAAATAGACTTATTGAAGAAGAAATCAAAAGAAATGGATTAAAGAATCAAACTGAATAAGAAGAAGACCAGCCTACCTGGAAGATTATGATTGTGATGATTTTCGAGATTGCGAGTTTACAGCTTTAAACGTTGCAGAAAATGTTCCAAGAACAATGAAAGAGGCTTTAGAATCCAGTGAAAAGGAAGAATGGTTAAAAGCTGTGCAAGCAGAATTAGATTCCCTTGAGAAACATTCAACATGGACAGTCGTTGAGAAACCTAGAGATAAGAAAATAATACACAGTCGTTGGGTTTTCAGAAAGAAAGATCAAAATACTTACAAGGCTCGACTGGTGGCAAAAGGCTATGAATCTAATCAATGGACAGAAACTTACGCCCCTGTGGGTAAGTTGACTACTTTGAGAACATTATTAATTATCGCTAACAAAGAAGACATGCAAATTGAACAGATGGATGTTAAGACTGCATTTCTCCACGGCATGCTTGATGAAGAAATATTTATGCATCTTCCAGAAAACATGAAAAATGATAAAAGTGTATGTAAGCTTAACAGGTCGCTGTATGGACTTAGGAAAAGTACAAGGTGCTGGAACAATGCCTTTCATGACTTTATGGTTGCGAATGGATTCCGATGTTCAGCTTATGATACCTGCCTTTACATAAGAAGTGATGACAAACTGTATGTTTTTCTTTACGTTGATGATATTTTGATAATTAACAGGGACATCAATGTCATAGAAAGTTTTAAAACAGAATTAAACTCTAAATTTGACATGGTTTCTATGGGACCGATCAAAAAATATTTGGGCATGGAAATAGAAAGAGATTTTAGAAACAAAGTAATAAGGATTCACCAGAAATCCTACATCACAGAGTTGCTTAAGAGGTTTGGGATGGAAAACTGTAAAGATATAGCTACGCCTGTAGAAAATAATCTTAAGCTAGAAAAAGAAACTGACCCAAATAAATTTACAAATAAACCATATAGAGAGTTGATAGGTTGCCTAATGTACTTAGTAATGGGTACACGACCCGATATAGGCTACGCAGTAAACTTATTTAGTCGGTACCAAGATAATGCAAGTGACATTCATTGGAATCATTTAAAGCGTGTATTAAAGTATTTGAAATCAACTATAAATTTAGGCTTGCTTTACAAAAATGATCATGTTTTAGGAGAATTTAACGTCACAGGGTACTCAGATTCAGATTGGGCTTCAGATTGTAATGATAGAAAAAGTATTTCGGGATTTTGTATGACTTTGTTTGGAAACATCGTAACATGGGCTTCTCGTAAACAGAAAACAGTTGCTCTGTCTACCGCAGAAGCAGAATATGTGGCTCTGAGTTTACTAGTATCAGAAGCATTGTGGTTTAAAGGTTTGGTCAGTGACTTAGGTGTAAGTTGTCTAAGCGTTTTAGTTTTAGAAGATAACCAGAGTTGTATTCACATTGCAAAGAACCGAGAATGTAAAAGAGTAAAGCATATAGACATTAAACACTACTTTGTACGTGATACAATTCAAAGGGGAGATGTTGTTATCAAATATATAGCTTCATCTGACCAACCGGCTGACCTGTTTACAAAAGCACTATGTAAAGAACTATTTCTTCGGCATAGGAAGACTATCGGTTTAAGTTAGGTATTTATTTTAGAATTTTGGTTTAGTTACAGAATGTTATTTAATTTGAATTTTTGCTTTAGATATATAATGTTATGTGTTTGAATTCTAATAGTATTAATTTTATAAGTTAGTAAGAAAGTATATTTTTTGAGTTTTATTTTGTGTAAAGAAATATGCAGTTTCAGGGGGAGTGTTGAAATGAGACAACCTCAATGTTTTGAATGATTAGAACCTGCATGTTTCTCTTAAAAGTAAAAGCAATAGATGTCATGGTTTTGTATTGACAATTAGAAAGACTTCAGAAAAACAGAAAAATGTGTATCTTGTATTTAAAAGTTAATTTACGTTATCTCAATAAATATTATGAAAGCTTAACAAGAATGTGCTTATAATTCATAATATTATCAATACCTGGTCTATTTCCTTTATGTACTACATTTAATAGATTTTTTTATATTAGCTATACAATGTCATATGCATCCTATGATAAAATTGTGAAAGGTTATCATGGCAGAGTATACTTCTTAACAATCTTCAATACAATCTGTATTCTAAAGCTCAAATTAATGGAGCACCTTCAACCAAACTATTTATATAATATTGAATGAAAACTCCGACATGGGCATTGCAATGCTCAGTGTTCCAACATTCAATAGTTTATGCTGACGATGACAGAGATGAGTATGCCTGTCTAAATAAACAATTGTCTTAAAATAAGAGCCCAATATAAGCTAGATATAAACCATGAAAAAATAATGATAATAAATGGTACTTATTTTCATTAGGATCAATGGTGCAGAAGGGGAAGTTTTCAGCGGCAGCTTGACTCTTGGTGAGTACGTTGAAGAATGTTGACTTGCCAACATTGGGCACTCCGACTATACCCACTTTTAAGTTTGTGCCCACACGTCCAATGAGGGGCTTCTTTTCAGGCTCTTCCACCTTCTTTGGTGGCATCCTGGAAACCACAAACATAATTTTTGATTTATGTTGAGACTTTGAGCATAACAAGTGCCACGGAGGCACAAAGAATCTTGAGGATGTATGTAGTTGTAGATACCTCTCCAGGTAGGTAGGTACTACAAATGATTGGTCTTGACATCATCATCATCAGCCAGTAGAAGTAAGCTGCTGGAAATAGGCTTCTCCCAAAAAATGCCATGACAAAAATTCTTAAGCCTTCTCCATCCAGTCTTCCTCCAACCTTCACAATATCGTTGGTCCATCAGGTGGGAGGCCTATTAGAGAACTTTTATTGCTCAACAGTTGTCAGTTCTACAAGTGATACAGCCTACCCACTACCACTTTAACCTGCTAACGTGAGAGCTATGTTGGTGATCTTAGTTTTCCTATAGATTTCCTCAGTTCAGATTTGATCACTAGTGAGACTCTGAGCATAGCTCTCTCAATGGCCCGTTGCGTGACTTTGATCTTGTCAGTGAGGCAAATAGTTAATGACCAAGTCTCAGCGCCCATCTCATCACTGGCAACATGCACTGATTGTAGACTTTCGTCTTGAGGCTCTGCGGTATCTACGATGAGATTTACGTCGAAGTTTGGTCTTTCCAATGAAAGTGAAATTCGAAAATAGTTAGGTACATAGTAATTTGGATAAAGAAATATTATTATGTAGGTACAATTAATTATGAAAGAGCCGAAAAGCAAATATCCCTTCAAAATCGGCAGGTATATAAACTCCGCTGCGGGGTTTCATTTGTCTAGGGTAAAGTAGCAGTTCAAAATAACTCAAATAGAATCTCACAAAATAATTTTTATGTGATACGCGGATAACCTATGTACTTGAAAATAAATTTCACACCTGAATGTTTTCCGATTAGCACCGGTTATACAGAAAAAGAATTTTCACCTAAAACTAAACTGGAAGCAGTTAATATAGAAATCTATGGTTTTTATAAAAATAATCGTGAAAAATAGTGATCACAAACGTGTCGGCAAACGGACCGGGCGAGCAGCAAACCACTAGAGGTGGTTCGTATTTACGCTACTAGGTTTTTGAACCAGGTTCTCGCATAATACTAGACGTCCCCAGTACGACTTCACGATACTTAGACGTCTTAAAAATACTCGGGTGCAAGTCCACCGCGCACCCTAGGAGACGCACGCGCCGCGCAGTACTCGTATTTCACAACCCAACCTTTCGTCTCGCGCCGCGGCGCACTGGTCGTCCAAAAGAGTCCACTGCGCAATTCCACTGCGCAAGTCCAGTCCGCCGCGGCGTACTCGAGGGTCCTCGACCTCGACCTTCCGTCTCGCGCCGCGGCGCACTGGTCGTCCAAAAGAGTCCACTGCGCAATTCCACTGCGCAAGTCCAGTCCGCCGCGGCGTACTCGAGGACCCTCGAGGATCCTCGAGTACGCCGCGGCGGACTGGACTTGCGCAGTGGAATTGCGCAGTGGACTCTTTTGGAAGACCAGTGCAAGTATATTTTACTAACACAGTCACGCAACGGGAATGCGACCTTACCTTCATACAAATAAGGAACGTAAGTTTTGCACTTTAATTTGTTTCTTATTTGTATTGGAATAAGGTTTACCTTGACAAACTGCAAGTCTGAATAATAATTAGCGCTTCTTTACAAAGTAAGCCACTCTATGGTCACAGCAATAAGCTACATTATCGCGTGTACAATCGTCCACCCATCTTTGTTTCGATTCAGCGCGTGGCGGGTTTGCAGTGTCCACAGTGCTGCCAGCCCTGAAATTTGATTTTCCCCCAGACTCAGTGAAAAATACCCTAAATTCATAAATATTTGCAAGTTTTCCCAAATTATTTTTTTGTAAAATCGTATTTTTTCAGTAGACTTAAATTATTAACTAACTTGTATGCTAATTCTATATATTTTAGGTAATTAGTAATAAGAAAATTGGTAAGTTTCGGAATAAAAGGCTTTATTATTATTATGCTAAATTCTAGTGGAAGTTTGTCCTCGAATCTGTCACACATTGTCAAAATGTTTTCCCCTTATAAATACCCTAGGCACCAAGAAATACCCTACGTTAAGGGGAAAATACCCTTTGTTGTGGACACTGCGAACCCCTGAAAAGTCAGTCAACCTGGCACACAAACATTATACTGGTGAAACTTGACATTCATAAATTATTTGACATTGGCAATAATCACTGCAATACAGCAGAAGCCATTTTTAATAAAAGAAGAATTAACAAGCGCGGACTTTTTTGGCGGAAACTTGCAAAATGATGTTGTGCTCTCAATTTATTTAAAAAAACTCGTGTTCAAAATTGAATAATAACAATAAAAAAAAAAAAAAAAAAAAAAGGATAATCGAAAACAATTATAGATCCCAAGCCGTGGTTGTTGCCTGATTCTTGCTTGGTCGCGAGGAACAGGCATAGCTTCACCTAGTTTCTAAGACGTTTCAAAGTGATCCTAGTGATTTTATTGAAATAAAAACCTTTGACTTTGAATAGTATTGTGTAATTATGGTAATGTTTTACGTAATATTGTTTGAGTAAAGCGTACAAGTGAAATAAAATGATTGCGTGTATCATTATTCATTACTTTTCGGGTTGGCACCAACAGGTCCCTTAAGGTTCAGTAAAATCAACATTCCTTATTAGAACAGAACTTGGCCATGACTACAAAATAAAATCACAAAAGAAGAGTTCCTATCGATTAATGTTTCAGTTTTAATCTGTGGTTTGGTAAGGACTAAGATGACATAGTCAGACTTGTTGAACACAACGCATCAGCGCCATCTGTGTCTCAGCAGCTGCACTACGTAGGCACCCATTTTGCTGTTTGTAAATCGATACCATGTTTCAATGTACCTAATTTAATTCCCTTATTAAAAAATATTGTTCAAACGAATGTCAATAGATGGCGGGTAAAGATTTGTTATTAAAGTATGTGAAAAATCATTACTAAATTAGGTCATGAAACAAAGATTTTATAATATCATAAAATACCCATAACACGGGAAAATTAAATAAATGCCTCTTCAATCAATTTTAATTATTTTTTACAAAAATCCAATGATCTTGTTTTTCTGGTGGTAATGACTTGAACTACGTTGTGATTGACTCAACACAGTTTGCATGTAGTACCACAGGTAGTACTGACTTGATTTATGGCGTTATTTTAAATTCCTGTATTGTCGCGTTATGTTTTTGCGTTTTCTATTTTGTATGTAGATTACCTATTTACAATTGAAATGAAAAAAAAATTGAGTGAATTCGTTTCTTTTACAAATTATCACACGTAGTTATCACAAAAGAGATGTTACAGTTAAAAAACTAAGTTAAACGCCTACAATATTGACGTGACTGCTTTCTCTTTTTCTCTCTGTGCATACAGAACGAACACACTATGTAACGACTAGACCTAGCAAAGTAATAAATTTCCTTTTCTGTTAACGCTGGTTGTATCTTTTCTGCATATTACAAGTCCGAAAGGGAAAAACATTAGCGCCAATCAATCAATGTTTCAGTTTTAATATGTGGTTTTGTAAGGCCTAAGACGCCATAGCCAGACCGAAAGGGCAAAGCACTAAAAAAATAACAAGCAAAATCCAATCAATCAATTTCGTTTGAATTGTTTGTTTGTTTGGTTTGATTCGAACCAAAACAAAGGTTCGAATCGTAAACAGCTGTCTACGGTTCGAATAGTATTCCTATTAGTCTATGGTTCGAATATGTATTGATGTTAAAAAATGAAGGATATTAGCAATGTCTTGATAATAAATGATGGATGTGAAGTGCTCAATGAATACCTACGTGAATAAATTAGGAAATCAAAGTGAGTGAACCTGATGTGTAGATTTTCGTTCACGATCTCACTATGCTCTAATTCAAACGTACAGCAAAGCAGTAAGCATTAAGTGGTAATAACTTTAGTTTTTTTGCCGGGTATCCTCGGCTGTGGTGGCCCCGGTTGAAGAATAGGCTCTTCCTACCCGTGGATGTCGTAAGTCTCTTACGTACGACATCCACGGGTAGGAGGTAGGTAGATAGGGAGGGGCATATTCTTTAGCTGGTGCCACCATACTTGAAGTATTTAAAACCTACTGAAATACTTGAAGTATTTATTACTTTCTTGTAGGGCTCAACCTTCACGTTAGTTTGAGGCGGAATGGAGGGATGTAAATAACAACTGCTAAAGTAAGTGTTTGATGTGAGACATTCTAAACATATTATAAATAGTGGATCCCTGAGCTGAGATCTCCCGATGTCCGGTAAAAGATGGTGTTTTCGTGATTGTTGTGGCACAATTAATATGAACTTTAAAAATCACACATTTAGTAATGTTCTAACTTATAACCAATCTTACCTGAACTACGAATTCATTGAAACTTTACCAAATGGGAGCTCACATTACATTGTTTTCTTAAAGTTAGTATTTTTGTTATATCTCAAAAACAATGGGGCCTATTATAAAAATAAAATCGTTGGAGTGTATGAATAAAACTCTAATATTATAACTCAGCAGTTCATCTATTTGTATTACTTTTTGAAAACCCCTTACCTTTTGGTTTCCGAGATGTATAACTTGTCAAAGCTTTTCATAGAATAGCATAGCATACCTAGCATAGCATAGCATACATAGCGTAGCAGAGCATAGCTTAGAATCCACCTTAAAGTATCAGTTCAACATGGAAAAAATTGCCGGTATAGGATATACTTTCAAGTATTTAGTACCTAGTTTTTGAACCTGGTACTCGTAAGATACGATACGTTATAGACCTGGTACGCGAAATAGCAAGTACGACCCATCTCTACAAACCACCCACAGATAGAATAAAATTTTACTTGCTGACACTTCTTGACACTGACATAAGGAGATTACTTTTAACCCTTACTTAGCAGTGGACTTTATGGCGGGAACTTGCGAAGTTATGTTGTGCTCTCAATTTGTTTTACAAAACTAGTGTTAAATTGAATAATATTATGTGATTATGGTGGTGTTTTGCGTAATATTGTTTGGGTAAACCGCACAAGTGAAGTGAAATGAAATGATTGCATGTATTATATCGTAATTTTTCGAGTTGGCGCCAAGAGGTCCCTCGAGGTTTTAGTAAGATAGCCACCATCATAACTTACTAAAACTGAACTTGACTTGATCATGACTAAGAAGTAAAATAAAGGAGCAAGATAAAAAGAATAACGAAAAAATATTAACGTAGGACTTGGCGGTAAGGCCTAGTTGCATTAGCCAGACCGAAAGGGAAAAAACTTCAAAAAAAATTTACAATGTCAACTTCGGGTATTTTCCCCTTTCCATTCCATTTCATTCTGGGCCTGGTCCATGTACACTACATAGAAAAATTAGGAAGAAATAGGAGATTACAAGAAAAATACAATTTCATTAATTTGAAGACAAATGCAATGGTACAAGAATAGTTCGTCTGGTAAGTTTTTTACTATGTGAACACTATTTGAATGCCGCCATGTTGGTTTATAATTGGCGTTTGACATGACATTGACATATTTTTCATGTCATGTTGTTTGATTTGATGTTTTTGTTATGTCAGATAAATGTAGGTTGTCAAAATGACATTTCACGCACGTATTTTTATTATTTTACACTCCATATTTTTATAGCGCTGTGTGTTGCTCTCTTTGTTGAAGAAAATCTTAATGTACCTTAGAACGAAGTCAATTTAAATAAAATAACCAATTAAATACGTTTACTTTATTGCTTAGCCATATTTTAGAGTAGTGTACACAGTGCAGGCCCAAGCTCCATATATTGATGAAACGTCTCTTTTAGGGTATTTCTTGGTGCCTAGGGTATTTTAGGGGAAACATTTTTAACAGTGTGTGACAGATCTGAGGACAAACTTCCACTAGAATTTAGCAATTTAAGTCTACAGTTAAACGTATGATTTCGCAAATAAGTTTTTATATTTTGTCATATACACTTCTAAACTAGGTCAGGAATCCAAGGAAATCCTGGCAGAAGACAATAGTTCGAAAAGATAGGAGTGCATGGGTTCGGAAATGGAAGACAAAAAAATGGATTTAAATAATTTATTAGCAGTACCTATCTTGATACTTTTAACTTTTAATAAATCATGTGAAATCGATATACTACATTGCTCCGGTCTGCCAAGGTAATGTCATGGGTGCAGGATTTTGAAGATATGACATAACCACCGCTGATATTGACAGCATGAAGGAGCTTACAATCTGCAAAAGAATAGATTTATTACTAACATTAATGTTAAATATTGGGAATCCCATAAACCTTCCACATGCACTTGCTTGTAAAAGCCCGAAGTACCAAAACTTGGATCATAGGAAAGATGTAATTTGTCTGATGAATACATACCTGCTTGGTATCATCTGACACTCTGGAGTTGGCAAAACTAATGCTTGAGCAGAACACAGCAGTCCAAGCGCACCATTTCAGCCGCATCATAAGACCACACATTGAAAATACCATTCCTGAAACACAATCATAAGATAACCACAGGTTCATAATTAAAAACTTAACCAAACCATTACTTCTAGCACAAAAAGGGGATTTGGGTCAAGGTTATTTGATAGGTAGAACAATAAGTCCTTTTCAGGTAATGGGAGACTAAAGGTCAGCTCACACCAAGATGTGATGTGAAGATTGGCATATGATATGCATCCCTCGCTATGCAGCTTATCACTCTCTACAAAGGCAGCTTTCTGTTAGAGAGTAGTAAATTATATTTCTTGCCTAAAATATTCATATAATCTGTTGTCAGATCTTCAGCAGGTGCTGAAGTTGCCGGAGGGGGTTTGAACCTGCGCTCTCGATCAGCGCGTCTAGGGTCTGATGTGAGCTGCATCTGAAATTTTAATAACCAATACACATCAGTAAATTTTACAAAATCGTACTTTAAGAGTACAAAGTTTTCACTTAAAATATGTAATCTTTCACAATGGATAAAAAAACGCTGCAGATACATTAATAATTGCACATTTTTAGGTCACCATGAAACAAACCTTTTGATGTTTAAGTACAGGCCCACAAATAATTGAAGCGAAATCAAGATACTTTAGAAAATCTAAAATAATCACAGGACTGTGATTTTATGAGTGTGAGATGAATACGAAAATAAAGATATAATAATTTAAATAAATAAAATTTTTCTCAAATCGAATGTTCCTGACTTGACTGATTTGATTTGATTGATGGATAATTGATAAATGTCACCAGTCTCATGAAAAATCTGACAAATGACAATGACAACATATACAAACTGTCACATAAATGTACATTGTGAGTTTTTTTTTGCTTCGCACAATAACTCGACTCGTGTGTGTTCGAGAAAATAAATAAAAATACTATGTGTGGCACCATACTATTTTTAGTACCTACTTACAATGATAATTTGATGCGACTAATGCCGTTCAAGCAGCGTGCGATGTAACTCAACGATATCGCAAGATCATTTTGATGGCATTTCGCAGGGGCTTTGGACACTGGAAGCTCCGGTCCGGAACGCCATAATCTCAGAATACTTTTTTCTGTATTCTGAGGTCATAATATGCTTTTTTTGTTTGGAAGACTTTGTTTATATTGAATACAGTTCTATCTCAGATGAACTGGCTTTCTTTTTTTGTTCTGAATTTAATTTCATTCCATCTTTCAGTTCTAGAAAGAATAATGGCCAAGTCTCATTGTGTAGTAGAGATGGGTCGTACTTGCTACTTCGGTACAGGTTCTAAATACTTATGTAGGTAAAGTATTTAGGTACTCCACCTAGTCTACACGTGGTTTGATGCGAGGACCAACGTCCTTTCCTCATAATAATTTCAAAACCTGGTCACCTATCTCAATTCACGGCAATAAACGTAATCAAACCTTAAAAAAAATAACCTCACATAACCTCACTTTTTTTTAAACTAAAATTTTCTCTTATTTAGTGTAGTTACAAAAAAAAGCAAAGCAGTACAAATTCATATCAGAAATAGTACAAAATCATTAGCCTTTCGCGGAATCTCTATAGTCCTTAGTTATGGAGATATGGACGGTCTCAGGGACCTGGATTCTGGTTGTGATGCCTTATAAAAATGCCTATAACTCTGAAACTATGGAAGTACAAATTGAAAGAATAGCATTTCCAACAAGTACAAATTCGCCACTAATTTTTGTGCTTCAATACGATTGTATTCCGAGGATGTAATGTCTGTCTTTGTTCCTAGGGTCCTATGCCCCTTCGTCCATGACGCTACGCAAAAGTGGAACTGGAATTTCCTGAAACTCAGTCACTCAGTACACGATTTTATCTAAACAAAGTTTTGAAAACGAAAATAATTAACATAACTAGTGATAATTCGAGCGATGACACGGAATTATTACTTCTCCAGTCACATAGACGTCAGAATCACTTATAATTACTGTTTATTCGTTCATTTTTCACACAGTTTCTCGAAACCAGTCGCCTGGCGACCAGCATGTCGAGTCGCCAGGAGACTAGTTATAAACGCGTTCCTTTTGAGTAGCGTCGTGGACGGACGCGCATTGAAATACTAGTGCTATCGCATTCAGGCTACTCATAAGTGACTACAGTTTCAGTCGCGTTCCTTTTGAGTCGCGCCGTGGACGAAGGGGCTTAAATAACAAATGTTAAACTCTGTTTACGGCTTCGCACGACCGCGTAGTTGCTCTTTTGTCTATGGCACGACCTGTGTGTGTGTCTTTACCATAGAATTTAGGTAAGCGTTACAAAGTAAGCTCTATCTAGGTAGTATTTTATGAAGTGGGCTTCGAAGTGAAGCCGAGCCTATACCTTATAAAATTATAAAAACCTGCATTTCGAAATTCCCATCAAATCATACGTAGGTCCTATCCGTAGGTCTACCTATCTATATCCAGCGAAAGAATATTAGTTCACTGCCTACATCGCGATATATGCGAATTTCACCATAGGTAGGTAGATACTTTCAAAGCCATCCGACGAATCTTCCGCAGCACCTACCTACATAGTTTCGCATTTTTATAAACGTATGGCATAATTCCACGATGAGTTATTTGACGCATAAGAGGATGAGGTAGATCCTTAAGTGTGTTTGAGCGACAAAGCTCCTAAAACTTTTGATTTCCCAAATATTTTAGATATATAAAAAAACAATTTATTCTCATAGAAATACAACATGCTCCGACGAACGGAACGTAGTAGGTACAGTGCGCATTATAATAAAAATAGACCATTTTATACAGGTGGCTAGAATATAAGATCCAAGCTAAATCTGCCATTCAGAATGGCAGTTATGCTAGAGTCTAGGTGGGCAACTCAGATTGGCCCATTCTGAGTTGCCTACCTAGACTCTAGCATAACTATTTATAGGTATTCTAAAGTACCTAGGCGCAATTTAAACCCTACATACTATCTAGGTACCTGTCCTACCTACCATGTGTTATCCACGGGTAGGTAATGGTCAAAATATGGTAATAGCGTCAATTAATGTAACTGGCCGTTCAAAAAAATGGAAATGTTTCGGAGGCTTTCGTGTTAGTGCGAATAGCGTCTTGCGATTGGTCAGTCGCCCGACGCACGCCCACTGCCCGCGGCTCACACGCACGCCTCGCCCGTCATTTTACATGAAATCTAAAATAATACACCTACCTACCCCTAAATACTTTTTTATTAGTCAGTGACACGCGATTATTCTCGCTCAAACATATAGGTAATCTATGTAGTACAACTGCCAAATATTGTTTTTCTTCAAGGAGTCTGGCGACATCTATTGTGGAGTAGCGTTACTAGAACCGGTCGAGTAGAGTTAAACTGGCAAAAACTAATAAATAATTACTTCCGAAATTATCATTCTCATACAATTCGATTACAATTTTATTAATCGAATAACAGCAACGTTGATTTTTGAAGAACTCATAAAAAATTGTGATTGTATACGGGTCCAATACAAAAGACATCAACGCGTTTCAGCGCGTTTAGAGATGCTTTGCCAATCAAATATCAACCTACAGATAATCTCCTATGTTGTTTTCTTCTTCGTCGTATTCTTCATGGCTTTGATCCCGAAACTAACAATTTTATTATCCATCCAATATGTAGTTCAAGGTTTAGATTAAACATTTTGGAAATAAATGTTTGTTTCACTATTACCTAAATAGGTATGTACGTTCAACTATTGGTTCTATCAGTTGATTTAGGTGTTTTAAATATCTACTCTGTTGAACGGTTGGGAAATAAAAGTTTGGTAGGTATCTACTAGTAGATACCTACCTACAGTTAGGTCAGTAGGTAGGTGCAGTACCTACTATTAAGCCGTGTTCAAACAGCGGCGTGTAGTATGTAATCTTTCTTTCTTTTTTTCATTTTATGGTGCTGTAAAAATTTTTAATTATATTTTAAGATGATCCTCGTTTCTACTGATCAAAGTCAATTTTGAGTTTAACATTTGAGGGCATGCTATATGTCCCTATAGCCATAGATAAAGACGCTAACGCATAAAAGTATAGGTAGCTCAATGATATCCCAAGCTCTTAAAAGTCAAACTCAAAATTGATTTGATTCAGTAGTCAGTCAGTCAGTTATCAGATTTCAGTAGTAGGTAGGATCATTTTTAAATATATTTTAAACATACTTTAGATGGCATATTGCACGCCGTTTGAACAATGCTTTAGTTCGCCCCGAATCTCGCGACGATCAGCATGATCTACCTATACCCAGGGACTGAATTACCGCAAAACTGGGATACCCTTATTTTCAGATATGATGTCATATCAATTATATATCGGTATCCAAAAAATATCGGTAGACTGAATTATGGTATCACTATATTATGGTATCGAAATATAAGGGTACCAAGAATAGAGGCTAACCGAAAAATTTTGATATAATAACGGTACCGTTCATCAACAACCTGTAGAAGTCCACTGCTGGACATAGGCCTCCCCCAAGGAGTTCCACGACGAAAGGAGGAGGTAGGGCATAGCGAGATTTTCTCGTTCTAAATTGGAGCAGCCCGCCTGGGGAGGTACCTCCGCCTTACAGAAGATCGCAGCCAAATAACATTATTTGTTTCAAATAGTGTTGTGTTCCTGCGGTGAGTAAGGTTGCCAGAGGTCTTTAGGGGGAAGGGGGTTCGGGGTTGGCAACGCGTGCGTGATGCCTCTGGTATTGCAAGCACTCATAGGCTACGGTAACCGCTTACCAACAGGTGGGCCGTATGATTGTTTGCCACCTAAGTTGTATAAAAAAAAAACAAAAAAAAAAGGTCTTGACTTCCCGCAACCTTTACAATGTCATCGGTCCATCGGGTGGGGGTCCAACATTGCGTCGCCCGGTTCGTGGTCGCCATTCGAGACGTTTCAAGTCCCTGCCTATACCTACGTAGGTTTAGTGTATAAATTTCGCCACACTTGAAAAAACAGCGTTATGTGGAATGCAGGCATCCATAAATTTGAGTCACTAGTAAGGATGATTGATATTTTACCTACATACTCCCAATCAATCATCTCATGTTCTCATCCTTTTTATCATGCACTATGTGGGTACCTTTTTACCCAACTGCCACATTAAAACAGAGTCATGTAATCATTAAAACCGCAGTAACGGAAACAGAGTGCAATTATCCGTTCGCGAAGCGTAGCACGAGGTTGATCGGTCCCCAGAGTAGTGTTACCTATACTTAGTTATTGAGGGCATGTGTAGGTACGAACAATTTGACGACCTTGTTGGCGTTGCGGACTAATAGCTGGATCGATTAACGCGGTAGGACATTTGTTCCGGGTCTTGGGTTGATTCTCGTAGTTTCTGCTAGCTTTGACACTTTATCGGCCCGAGTCCGTAATTTTCGTGAGTTACTCACTGGTCACAGTGAGACGTGAAAAGCTATTCACAGCTTGTCGGTTCTTGTAGTTCCGCTTTTCGAAACACCATACAAAAACGGTACTTAAGCTATTTACTTTTTATATCTCATTGTGACCAGTGAGTACCTAACTTAGAATATGACGGAGTCGGGATTCAAGTTATCATTGTAATAATATAAAAAAAACTCGTTCCCGCTGCTGGAACTTTCATCATTACGGGATATAATGCAGACTTGATGATGGTAATAAATTTCGGTAAGCAGCACCTATAATTAAATCGGATCTAGTAGTTATTTAGGTAGAAAATGCCCTTTTTCGTTTATGTTTTATCTCCACCATTTCAAGTTGGTTATTTTACCCCCATCCGATGGACATTGAGAAGTTTCCGGAAAGTCGGTGGATGTCAAAACTGCTCGCCATGGAACTCTTTGGGGGAGGTATATGTCCAGCAGTAGACTTTTACAGGCTGATGACGATGTATATAATGACGAAGACACGTAGCCTAATCATATCATACAGATCTATGTACTAGTCACTAAGATTACAATAACAAAATTTGCTTACGCTAATGAAACTTTTACTCTGCAACTTGCTCGCTACCCCTCCGAGGGCGGAACAATTAACTAATATGGCGGATTAATTAGTAGGTTCTTGTTGCGAACGCTCTTTACTCACTCATTGTTATCAACGGTTGTCTGCGTCTATTAAAAGGATAATCAATTAAAGCGATGCGTGGTATGTAAGGTTACTACCTACAGAAGAACTACTAAATAATTACTATATCAGGTGCCTACAAACAAATAAGAAGCAAAGAGATGAATGATGTTATGGCCCAGCTGATGGTAAGCAGTGGCCTATTTGTGATAACCCATAGTAAAGGAATACTATGATTTGCTCAGAGTTTGACTCAGACGGGATTTGAACCCGCAACCTTCCCCTAGATACAAGGATGCTCTAACCAACTAATCTACGGACCCTTTCCGTTCCGTTCGTGGCTCCGTAGCTTAGTTGTTTAGAACAGTCTATATTCGGGATATAATTAAAAAAAAAACCATGCAGCATTAGGGACTAATGCGTTGCCTGCCCTGGAGAAGCCTTTCATGTTTTATGTTAGAGGGAAAACCACAGAAGCTCATTCAACAGTTGACCAGCTAGTTGACCAGAGTCTTTACTCCATCAAAGAGTTTCTAGACAAGAAATTTTAATAATGATATTGAAGCAAATATGTAATATGTATTTTGATAATAATTCAGTCTATTTAAGTAGGTACTATCGTGGTTTTTTTTTCATACTAATGTGACATTCATAATCTTGACTTTTTAAATAATATAATATGTATGACATGATAATAAATTGCTATGTTTACTATATTTTAAAGGTGTAAAATTCAAATTGTTATAGACATGTATTATTCTAATTTTGTAAAACAACTTTTGCATGCTAGTTCATAGTAAAATGTGCTGATCTCATTATTATAATGTAAAAGAGCTACTGTAACCACATTTTCGCAAATAAACAAATACAAACAAACAAGTTGCACATATGGGGAAGGCAGGGAAGGCAGGGAAGGAATCTCGTAAAGTGAGTGGTTCGAGATACCCACGTGTCGATGAGTTGAGGTGCCTTGTTCCGGTGACACGAGGTCCGATGGTAGAAACTCGATGCGGGAATGTTATTCTATATTTGAAGAACATTAAGAACTTTCAAATTAAAAAGAAAAGCTTGTAAGTATGTAGCTGAAACCTTCTCGAACGCAATTACAGTCCTTGAGAAGCCAAGCCATAAAACTAACCCACAGCCTTCAGCGTTGTTGGGTCTCAAAGAAGGTGGGTGCCTAATTGCCAGCAAATATTACAAAAGCACATTAAGAAACCACGATTCTCGCAAATATTTTAGTAAAATTTAATACACGATCTGATTCAGACATGATTCTGCCAAAATTAAGTCAAATTATTGCGAACCTAATTTTATTAGCGATTCGAGATAATACACGTCATTACGATGATCATCGACGGAAAAACACAGCCCTCCTTCGGCAGTCGGGTAAAAACAATGGTCTGGTGTTATTTAGATAAGATATTTATTATTTAAATCGGTGCGGTAAGTATAGGCGAGGCCGGCTGGTAATTCGGTAATCAGCAGTTGTGAGTTCATGCTTCGACAAGGTCAGGACAATGAGATAATTTTAGTCGGAACATCGATGACTGGACATGGGAGGTGCCGCCTAATTTGGCACCTAATAGGAGGTGGCTAGACTAAGTGGTATGAACTTTAGGAAAACTAAATCGTTTATAATTTAAATATACCTACCAGCGAGCATATTAACAGTAACTCTAGGTATTACTGACTCTGTTTGGGCGGAGATTACACATTTTTAGCATTGGTCTTGAAATAACTCTTGAAATTATTTTTGAAGATATCTAGTAAACCTAACAGTTAATAAGTATTACCAATAACTATAGGTACGCCTTATACGGGCTCATAAACGAATCAACGTACCTACGCAAAAACATAATAAAAAAATCTGATATTTTCCCCCAACTTTTTCAAATAAGCTGTTTTTGGTCTTATCATCTTTATAAGTATCTAAATATTAAACGAATGCGAAGTTCGACTTCAAGATTTTTGCCTAAAACAGCTCAATGAAGCAGAATTTGAACTGATTTGCACTCAAAACAATTTTTGCACAGTGTTTTGTTCAATGAAAAATTATGAATTTCCAAAAGTCGTAGTACAAACTTTTGCCGATTGGTTAAAGAATAAACCTTTTCGGGATGGTTTACATATTATGAATCATCGTGTAAAAGCATGCCTACAAGACTCATATAGAAGACCCCTATAGAAGCAAGCCGTTGAAATTCCCTTTCTTTCAAGATTTGGGCCTCTAGAATTAAAATTTAAAACGTTAAGGTGTCAGAATGTGTCACGTGCTTACCCGTTGAAATCTTGCGGGGCGGAGTCCTCCGTCACAATAAGAGTCCTGGGGAGTCTAAGGAGCCCTAATTCCAGGTTGAGGATTCGACTTCCGGAGACTGCTGCGCGGCAAATTGCCGAAGAAAGGGTGCCAGCCGCCGTCATTGTCAACCGATTCCAACGAATAAAACAGAGTTAAAAATGTGTAGCCGATAGGCCCTTTGTCCCGTCGCGCACTCCTTAATTATGTGGAACAGTGAAAGGGTCATATTTTCTATTAAATTTACACAATTGTGAATACAGGGTGCTTCTGTTCTCAATGTAATGAAAATTTAAGAATTTTGCGATGACGCAAGCCGTGATGGGCTACCTTTCACGTATGGTATACCTACTCACAACTGATCCGGATATTCTCTTATATATTTTTAAGGATCTGATCGCCTGTAAATCTTAGAGTATTTTGTAGAGAGCATATTTTGTATTGACCCCTACTCCTACAACATTCTTAGGTGCTGGTTGTAAGTACCAGTGTGCTGAGTATCAATGTGCTGAAATATATATTATATAGACAGACAAATATGTAGTACTATTTCACTAATCTATTCCGCATAAGCTCAACAAAGTGCAGACGCGTGCACCTCCCACACCGCCCGCAATAAGAAAACGAAGAATGTTTTCGTATTGCGGGCAGTGTGGGAGGTACACGCACGTGTCTGCATTTGAGATTATGAAGAATAGATTAGCGGAATAGTAGTAGGTACATAATAGTCTGTCTATTTGGTATCTTAGAATGGACTTCCGCAAAGTCACGCCTGCGCCATCAATTAACTGTGCTGCAATAGGTTGCTTATGGGAGACTTCAAAACCTGTATGTGTTATTTATAAGTTACTGAAATAAATATTTTGTATTTTTTGTATTTTTTTTTTTGCTTTCATGTTAACATTATGGTAGAGAATACCTCAAATGATGGATAAATGGAATGGGTTAAGTCCGTTCGTCGTGACACTCTTTGGTGGAGGCCTATGGCCAGAAGTGTACTTTGTCAGACTGATGATGATAATGAAATGCTTCTTAGAATATTTCAAGGTATTTTTGTAGTCCCCAAAGAATAATAAGACTTGGAAAAACGAAGCCTCCTGTAGGAGCCTCGTGGGTCGCCTGTGGTGGCCCGGCGAGTGCCTATTGTGCCTTCATGAGCAGATTACTATAATCATTGAGCACGTAATGTGGTAAATGATAAAGTCCGCTCTAGTGCTCAAAACATATGCTATTGTACCCCATTCGTCACGGCAATGCACTTCCTACAACTTGTCTGCAAGAACCTTGTTTTGTTTTGATGAGTCCTCATGTAATGTTTTTCAATTTTTAGGTACCCACCTAGATGGTTTTTATGAGATATGTTGGCCAAGTGGGAGATACCTCGATTCTCGATCTGAAGGTCGTAGGTTCGAATCCCAGCCGTGCACGATTTTTTTTTTTTTGAGAGATGAACAATAAAGCCTCAGTAACACGATAAGCAAACAAGATGTTTTACCTAGCAATATTGATGCCGGACTTCTCGAACGTTTAGTATTTTATAACTTCGACTGGCCTGATAGCTCAGTTAGTAGTAACTCTGCCTTATGCGCTAGAGGTCGCGGGTTCGATCCCCGCACTGGACAAACATTTGTGTGATAAACACAGATGTTTGTTCTGTGTCTGGGTGTTAAATATTTATCTATTATATATATCAGTCTCTGGTACCCATAGTACAGGCTATGCCTAGTTTGGGATCAATTGACCGTGTGAATATGTCCGGAATATAAAAAAAAGAGTATAAAAAAAACTATTATAAATCCTACTTATATTATAAATGCGAACGTTTGTGAGGATGTTTGAATGATTGTTATTCAATCCGGCCGTAACGGCTTAACCGATTTCGTTGAAAATCGGAATATAAAGTTCTTTACCTAGAATAGCCTATAGGCTATTTTTATGTGGGTACCACGCGAGCGAAACCGTGGGCGAAAGCTAGTTTAGGTATAAAGACTTGACTGGCCAGATAGCTCAGTTGGTAGTAACTCTGCCTTCTGCGCTAGAGGTCACGGGTTCGATTCCCGCTCTGGACAAACATTTGTGTGATGAACACAGATTTTTTTCCGTGTCTGGGTGTTAAATATTAATCTATTATGTATATCAGTCTCTGGTACCCATAGTACAGGCTATGCCCAGTTTGGGATCAGTTGACCGTGTGTGATATGTCCGGAATATTTACTTATTATTATTATTTATTATAAAGATGGTAAAAATACCAAAAACAGCTAAAATTTTGGAAATATTTATGTTTATTTTCTTTAACATTCTTTCATTTTGTTGAAAGAATAACCCCCTACGGGTGGCATGGTATATGAATAGCCTTGTAGTACATTGTAAATGGAACAAAATCAAGCTTTCTACACCCTAAAGCTTATTTCAGAGCAAAGATACCTCAGCTCATCGCCATAGACAGATTGAGAGCACGCTTTCGCCGGCAGTTGGAATTATCGGCTGTGCGTTAGATGTGCGCAATTTGCCCATTCCACGTAATGACAGAGCGCTGTGATGCTGCATAATGAGCCGGGCCTTGCCGATTCTATTGTTGCGGATTTAAATACAAAAGCTGCCTTGAATTAGTTCTCCTTGCAACTGGTTCGGAAAGAGCCAGTTACCAAGACGAAACAACTATTATTTACTAGCTTTCGCCCGCGGTTTCGATCGCGTAGTACCTACATAAAAAGTAGCTTATATCCTATTCCAGACAATATATATCTATCTCTGTGCCAAATTTCATCGAAATCCGTTCGGCCGTTTGGGCGTGATTGAACCACAAAAATCCAAACATCTAGGCATCCAAATTTCCTCACATGCCTTCGCATTTATAATATTAGTAGGATTATTAGGATATATAACATCGCAAGCTGTAAGTAGGTACACGGCTTTATGTGCAATGACAATATAATAGACTATGAAGGAGCCTATTGTATATGATAGGGTTTTGATGTATGTGTGTATAATCGTTTCTGATATACCTATAATTCCTATGGTATTATTTAAAACTACTAGGTAAGACTCTATAGAAGTGAGTAATTTATCGAACAATACGTTAATAAGCCCTTCTCAAGTGGGTGAAGGAAGACATCCAAACATTCCGATTCATCTGATTGAGACTAATTGTCTCCAAGCTGATATTTATGTCATTTGCGTAACGATATGCCCTTGTGGCTAAGTGGTGCTTTGGGCCTAACAACGTAGTTTACTACCATGCATGGCATGCACGTTCAGTAGAATAACTTTGGTACTTGCATGCAATTTGATTAAATAAATGATTTATCTATCTATCTAATTTTCAACAATATAAGGATATAAGGGGAGAGGTAGACCAAAGAAAAGATGGATAGATTGTGTGAAAGACGACATGAGTAAGAAAGGAGTGAATACTGATTTGACGGCTGATAGAGGGGAGTGGAAGAGAAAAACATGTTGTGCCGACCCCACATGAAGTGGGATAAGGGCAGGGAGATGATGATGATCTAATTTTCAACAATGGTTCTGCAAATAACAGATATTTGGTTTTTAATAAAAAATAATCGTTATTAAAGAGGAAAACGTTATAAATTGACTACTTCTGTAAATTACCACTTTTAGAAAACATCACTTCTGGAAATTACCACTTCTAGAAATGACAAATTCTGAAAATAGCCCCCTTTGGAAATTTCCACTTCTGGAAATGAGAACTTCCTGTACCTATTGCCACATCCGTGGTAGATCCATTGGTAGATACCGTGTTTGTATGTTTGTGGTTCACAATTACGCGAAGCCACGAGCACAACCAGCCAGGCTATTGCGTAAGCAAAATGGTAATGAAGATCGCAATTTTAGGGATGATTTTATCAATTTTAGCTACATCTGAAGTTTATCAAACATGAAAAGGAAGAAGCTAAGGTCTTGAAATTTTCCCTTGTCAAGTTTGGAATGTTTTGAATGTTGCTAAGATTGTTAAAATTACCCTCAAAGTTACGATCTTCATTGCCATTACGCTTAGGCAATTGCACCCCAGATCCTTCATATTCTAGAGTGTACCTAACTCTGCTCCAAAATCTGTGGTCGCTCTTTTCGTTCAAATACCGTCACGGTGCCGTCGGCATTAGCGTCGTAGCATCTAAATGCAAAAAAAAATAGAAATCTACGATTTTTTCGGACGGGGGTTTACGTAACGTTACACCGCTGGTTTCTAACTGACTGCAGCTTACGTTACCAGACAATTCTTGTATTCTTCCCTTACTTGGAAGATATTACAAGTATTTTTAGTTGTATTCAAAGAGATTAGTGCCCGAAACCTCCGCGAGCTACATCAGCTACGAAACTGCTACGAAGCTTCATCAATCCCGTTTATCAGCACTTTTCCCAATATGTAGGTTCTAAGCTATGTTGGCCTAGTGGGAGGTTCCTCGACTTTCAATCCGAAGATCGTGGGTTTATTCCTGGTCGTGCAATGAGTTTTTCTGTTCGAATTTAAGCACATTAACACGTGCTTAAAGCCGTGAAGGAAAACATCGTAAGTATTTTTAAAGCGGCTATGGGCTTGCAACTTGTCACGTATGGAATACTCACTAGGTACTGTACAATGTGGGTATTTGCCAAATCTACGGACACGCCACTGACTACCCTCATTAGTCATCTTCAAGGGTCTAATCGCCTGGAGATCTAGGAGGATGTCTACCATTCTCGGGAGTCAAAGTCGTGAGCCTATTTCCCATTTTTTCCTTTTCTAGGTTCTCATATAGGTACCTAAATACAGCCGAGTACATTCTCGTATGACAGGAATTACTCGCACCAGAGCGCAATGTAACAAGCGAAATGACAACAAAAATGATGAAAATTATTTTTAATCGAGTCCAATTGGCGTAGAGCCACAGTAACTAACCACAGGGTAGTGTGGTCCACCGCTGGCGAAGCGTGACCTTAATTAAACGGTAGCTGGTACTAGTGCTCGTCAGTGTCTCTCTGTACAACCAGAATGTACCTAAGTGGCTCCACTAGGTAGCATTTAGGACAGCGGTACCATGGTTTGTGCACGGTAGGCTAGGTATGATTATATGCGTTTTGATCAAGGCAATCCTATCCGAAGCTAGTTAAGGGCAATGAATCTAAAGCACAGAGTACATCTAAACAATGACTGATCATACAACCTTGAAAATATAAACACAAAAATGATGAGGAGGAATGAGGCGTTCAGTTTTTGCATGAGGATTAATATCGTTTTGATTAAAAATGGAACGGGCGGGATTTTGTTTTTGGTTGCAACTGAACAAGATATCCAGTACACAAAGAAATGGGCCGGAACGTTTGCTAGAAGCTTACGTGCTAGAAAAAAATTTAAAACAAGTACCTAACCATACAGAACTCTAATTTAATTAAATAATCTCTTATTCTAATCTAATTTAACGTTTAGTGATAGCACATGAAGTGCCATGAGCATCACACCCCGCGCCTAAGAAACTGTCAAGGACTGGTCTAAGTTTGTTAATTTACCTTTAAGAGTATGAATCAGAAGCAAAAAAGAAAATGTTATGTTTCTTGCCACGAAATAGCTTTTTTATTTATGTATTTATAATGGTAAGGCGTTTGGCCACCAACTCACTTTTGCAAGTGAGATGTGGCCTAAGATAGCTTTCCCATTTAGCTTTTTAGTAAAATTTCGAGAAGCGTAATGGCCCTGTACTAGAATTATCACATTTCAACCGTCTTGCCTGACCATAATCACTAGCTACTGAAATATTTCAGTCCACTTACTATAATTTCTCGCATTAAGCCAGTATCGCGTGTAATTACGTAGTTGTAACAATACGAAATAATAAAAGCGGATCGAGCGCAGGTCATTTGCATTTCCGTCGGATTGGCAGGTGGTTTTCCTTTCCCGCAGTGAAAATATGCTGGAGTTAGAGAGAGAAAGGGTTGAGGGCGTCTCGCCCCTCGATTTAGCTCGGCTCGAAATTATTATTTTGATTACGTTTAATTTGCATACGGCCGCGGATCGGCCGCCTCGGGCTCCGCCGCCCGTCGTACCGACCCCTGTACTTTTCTGTAATGTTTTCGCCATTTCCAACAAAATTCCTCACAAATCATATAATTTCAGGTATCATCATGGTTATTACGAAGAAGCGCCCGTGGTCTTCATACCGCCGTAATAGGTCGGTCGATGCTCAAATTCTTGATAACTACGAGTAATCGCCATAGAACCTGCCTCGGCAGGCTTAATGATCCGATGTCTTCAATTATTGGTAATATCAGACTCTTAAACGTTCTTAGGAAGCCGTCTGGCGGGTCCGGGCGGACGAGAGGCCGCTTATTTATTCCTAAGGTCACATTAATTCAATGATTGCTAGCATGCTCTTTGAATCGAAGATAAGTTCACGTGACCAACGGACGCACTTTCTGTTCCAGGTTTTCCTTTACCATTTTCTTGCAATGCCCACCTGTGTAGCTTTATGTAGTTTTAATATATTTTATTTAAAATGTGCTCAGGCTACCGGGTGCGCGCACGCATTGGCGCCGGTCGGCCCAATAGGCGGCGGCGGACACGCCCCCATGCGCACGATCATACTCTGGTTCGTTTTGCTCTAATCCAACCTTCAATGCATTTGCTACGTTGCATTCGTTACGCTCGGATTAGATTGATGCAAAGTTGGATTAAATACACGACTCTACCTACCGATTAATTTGCTTTTGTGGTTCAATGGTTTCGTAAGTATCTACTTGTAGCTCGACGTCGATTAAAAAGGTGCCTAAACGGAACAAATAAACAATTCATAAAAAAAAACAGTTTTTTTATAAGAAAAAAACAACTTTAATAAAAACGGCCCTACTTGGCTTCTTATTGTTATTCAATGCGTGTCACACGAATTTGAATTATATATCTTTGAGGCTGTTAACTTACGTCACCTCCTAAACAAAATCGCAAAGTTGATGGTAAGTACGGCATACTAATCAAAGATAGGAAAAATCACATAATATAATCAAGCCTATCATTAGTTAGTCTATACGTACCCTCTATTATTGCTCTACCTTCCTAAGTTTACCACTGATAATACAATATTTTATGTGGTTTAAATAGCAAAACTAAAATACTCATAAAATTAGCCACAAAAAACAAGCCTCGACTTTATCAAAATAATGTTTTCCGAATCAAAAGCTTCATTTAGCTAGTTTCAGTCAGTATATAGATCTAATGTTAGAAATTTAACAGAGACAATTTTATCAATAGCTATCGGCTTTTCAATCCGATATCCGGGACGAGAGGTGGATAATAACATAATGCCAGCCCGCGGCTTGGCTCGATCGCGGCGGATCACTGTGATTACAAACGGGGCGGGAAGCGGAGCGGGTAGCGTAGCGAATTTACCTTAACCTACAGGCATCTGGAGGAGGTAGGGCACAGCGAGATTTTCTCACTCTTAGTTGGAGCAGTCCGCCTGGGGAAGTACCTCCGCCTTACAGAAGATCGCAGCCAAATAACATTATTTGTTCCAAATAGTGTTGTGTTCCTGCGGTGAGTAAGGTTGCCAGAGCTCTTTAGGGGGGGAGGGGTTCGGCAGGCAACGCATTAGCAATGCTCCAGGTGTTGCTGATGTCAATAGGCGACGGTAACCACTTAGCATCAGGTGGGCCGTAAGCCTGTTTGCCTCCGTATAACATAAAAAAATAATAATAATAATTGTACACACACTTGAGTCCGATATTTGTGCCTACACAGGTATCATCATCACTCCAGCCGTTGGAAGTCCACCGCTGAACATCGGCCTCCCCCACAGATTTCCAGAACGACTTTCTATCCTGTGGGAGGAATTTGCCCATACTCACCACACTGGGCATGCGGGTTGGCGAGCGCAGTTAGAGCTATCGTTGTTAAAATAGAGGACGCTGCTGCCCATCCCCTAGCTTTTTCCCTTAGTCGCCTCTAACAACATCCATGGGTAGGATTTATGGAGGGGCCTATTCTTCAGCCGGGGCCACCACGGCCTAGATAAGTATAAACCACCGTATTTTTAGTCAATGTATTTCTTCACTCACTACTCTGACATCAGTCAGACATTATTTTCAACGCAAATTGTGTCAAATATGATTATTCTTTTGAAAGTAAATTAACCACCGAAGTATGGACGCTAGGCCATACATAATCCTATCAGTGGTCAAGCTGAATCCACATTGTATATATCTAAACGAAAACTTGTTTTATGTATAGCTCAATAAATATGAGTGAAGTTCTTTAATGAATGAAGTTTTTGAACTAAATTTTAATGTATGTAGGATTCATAAGGGACCCTTAGAAGGTCATTTTGTTTACCGTTTGTCTGTCTATCTGTCTGCCTGTCTACAAAGACAGACAAAGGGTAAACAAAATGATCTTCTATATATTAATATTATATATATTATATAATATTTATATTATATATATTGATATTTTGACATTTTTTGTAAAGAAAACATTTCAAAGTATTCCAAAGTTTCATATTTTGAAATGAATGAATTAAAGAGCATGGATGTATATAATATCGAAAGAATACACAAACGTGTCATTAAATTAATTCCATAAATGTTTACTTTAAAAATTCTACAAGTGTCAAAGCAGTAGTTTCAGTGGCATCAAAGGTGTTAAAGGACAGCTATTATCTACGTCTAAACACCACACATTTTCATTTCAAAGTTGAAGGAAAACTAAACCGTTTATCTGCAATTATTTGATTAAAATTTCATTTTTACTAGCAGAGTCAGTCACAATAGTATTTTTATATATATACTAGCTTCCGCCCGCGGCTTAGCTCGCGTGGTACCTACATAAAAAGTAGCCTATATGCTATTCCAGACTATAATCTATCTTTGTACCAAATCTCATCCAATTTCGTTCGGCATCCAAACATCTAAACATCCATACAAACTTTCGCATTTATAATATTAGTAGGATAAAAATTGGTTCACGCTTTTAGCCCCAAGAAGGTAAACATCCTGTCAGATCTCCAGGCGTTCAGATCCTTGAAGATGTTTAAGGGGGTAGTCAGAGGCGTGTTCGAACATTTGGTACATGCCCGCATTGAAGTAGTGAGTGGTGAATACGAGCGCGATCAACCATGTACGGCCTGCAACCCAATAAATCATTTGGAGGGATTTGCCCATACTAGCTACGCTGGGCATACGGCGAGCGTAGATTAGTAGTTATTGTTGATAGGGAACGCTGCTGCCGATTCCCTAGCTTTTTTCCTTTAGTCGCCTCTAACGACATCCACGGGTTTCTACCCGTATGTAATGGAGGGGCCCTATTCTTCAACCGGGGCCTCGATGGCATGTGACGATTTAGGAGGAGGTAGGGCACAGCGAGATTTTCTCGTTCTGAATTGGAGCAGGTACCTCCGCCTTACAGAAGATCGCAGCCAAATAACATTATTTGTTTCAAATAGTGTTGTGTTCCTGCGATGAGTAAGGTTGCCAGAGCTCTTTAGGGGGGGAGAGGGTTCGGGGTCGGCAACGCGTGCGTGATACCTTTGGTATTGCAAGCGCTCATAGGCTACGGTAACCACTTACCAACAGGTGGGCCGTATGCTTGTTTGCCACCTGAGTAGTATAAAAAAAAAAACGTTCTTCACTTCAACGTTTTAAGCGAATGTTAATGCAGTTTTTGGAATGAAATAACTCATGGGTTCAAACCTACAACCATCGGATCGAAAGTCCCCACAAAAAACCACCCACAAGGCCAAAACGGCTACTGGTATTTTTCTGTACCTAATAAAAATTGCATTTTTCAAGGCAACTGTACTAGTTGGCCTCCTATCATATGTTATGCCTATTCGTAATGGTAGGTAATGGGTTTCCGTTTTCCATGAAACTATGGGAGTTTTTTTGCATTGTCCCTTGTGCATAATGGTGACAGATTATAGGCCAACAGTTGGAGTTGTTGTGGGATTGGTAACGGGGACATTAACAAAAGAGTTGGTTTGATAATACCGCCTGCGCTCTACTATTTCCTTGGATATCGACAAAGAAGCGGTTGTTAGATAATTTTTGCAAAATGTAGGTCTAGTCGCCGTATCGATCTACAAATTGCAAATAGCATAAATCATTGAAACGGGCACGGTTAGAAAGGAACTTTGATTTGTAAAGATTATCTGATTTACTTCACTATCATTGAAGGTAAGGTAGGTAGGAAAGTAAGGAAAATGAGGAAGAGAAAGACCAAGAATTAGGTACATGTGCCAGATAAAAGAGAAGCCGTTATGCCGTATAAGGAAGTAAAGGCGCTCGCATTGGAGAGATCAGAAGGAGGAAATTGCATCATTACACCAACAAGAGATAAGCTCTTAAATATAAAAATAGCTTTGTTTCCCTTAAAGTTAAATAAATAAAAATAACACCCAACAGTCACATTCATAGGCCTGACCCCACACTAGGATTCCCTGTGTCGTGGGTATCAGAAACTACGAGCACTATGGTACAACAACACCCAGACCCGGAACAAATATTTGCAAATCATGAAAACATTTGTGCGAGGAAAACATCGCAAGGAAGCCAGTAAATATTTTGATAAGTGGCGATGGGCTAATACTCAATACTGCAAAATGTGAGCAACATTGGACATGTCTCTGACAACCCCTTTATATCTGATCGCCTGGAGATCTGAGGGTTTGTGTACTTGTCTACCATGCTTGGAAATAAAAGTCGTGAGCATATTTCTATTTTTTTTTGTTTTTTCAATTTGCAGAACTGTTGCATCGATTTATCAAAGGTTTGGTTGAGGTTCTATTTCAAATGGTGTTGAGGTATCTAGTTACTTTTTTGTGCTGATAAACAACACAATAAAACACAGTTTAAAACAACATCGAGTCCAAATTATGATTATTAAGTCATTAATCCTTATAAAATTACCTAGTAGAGGAACGAATTCAACTCCCAACCAGAAATAAGAGTCCTTTCTTCCCTAATAACACGTTGTGTCAAACCATAACAAAGTAAATGCGACATAAAACTTTATTTTATTACCCCAAATTGACTCAAATTTGACAAAGATTGCACGATAATTAACATACTGTTTTGAAAAGTTTTATAAAAGTTTCTAAAGCATAATGACTGCGGAAGGGTTTCCTCGATGCAGCTGTTTCTCGTTATACCTATAAATTGTAAGATATCGAGCGAGCAAAGCGAACCTCTCTTAAAAAACTTGGGCAAATCGTTATTGTTTGTTTGTATGTTTATTTGTTAGTATGTGTAGCTTACGTAAGTGAAACTTTCGAACCGCAAATTAGATCTGCGTGGTTCATCACTAACACAGAAGTACACGATCACCTACAGATGAGCACAGTTAAGGAGAAAATAAGGATAACTGCTGCGAAATACTAAAAGTGTTTAGCACATCACCCTAACCAGCTAGGAGCCCAGCTGGTCCTACCCAGCTACCAAAAACGGCTTAAACGAGCCGACATTCAAACGCTAGACCAGAGGCAATAGCAGTATCTAAATGGAAGGCATTGTGCACCAAGAGTGGAGCACAAGCCAAACGACACTTCAACCCACAACACTTATAGTGGGAAGACAGAACGCAGATCAATCCAGAAATGAAAAAAAAAGAAACGATCTGCATGGAATTTAGTAGGTCAACAGGGTGTACTATTAAGATTTAAGATTTACTAGTAAGATTATGAGTTACATCGGGAAAGAGGTTGCTAAGATAATTATCGAAAATAGTAACATTTTAAAACCAATATAACGTGAACTCCCAAATGGTAAAGTTTAAATGACTTCGTAGTAACGTGACCCAATCGGATTTTAGTAAGAACAAAGATGGGATTTTAAATTTTACCGTTTATCGTGCCTCAACGATAATTGAAACACCACCTTTTACCAGACATCGAGAATGTTTTAGGTCATTTTAAAAACCAATCATATTTTATACAAATGGGTCGTATTACCTACTCAAAGAATCTACCACATGCTCACCTTTAATAGTTCAGCTACTCCCTGGGAGATGGCGTGATTTGTCCGAAAAAAAATATGTTTTTCTTTAAATTTTCAGCCAAATAATTTATACCTTTGATGATTATAGTAGGTAAAGCATTATATTAATATGTAGCAAATATAGTTCTTATCTTTAGAATAAGTTGTGGTTGAGGCTTGTATCATTAAGTTTAGTCTTATACCTATCTGGCTGGACATAAATAATGAAGGTAATGTAAGAAGGCACTTTCTTAAAACAAAATATCTTGGAACTAAAAAGTAGGTACTTAATAAAATAGTGGATTAAATCTTAATCCGATATAGAGCGTTACGATCATCGCGTTGCTGAACACAATCCAGCTTAAATTACCCATCACTAATATAAGCAATATGTTACAAATTCATTACCTTCTAACATCGCACATTAGTAATTTAATTACTTGCATTCCCGCAATGGGCGTGCACCTATGTCGTTTGTTCCACAAATGGCGAAGAAAAAAAAGAAGCCCCGCCTATAAATGGTACGAATGAATTTGTATTCACCACTTGTTTCCAGCGGATCGAGCGGAACCTAACCTAACCTAACTGTTCTTGGACATGCAACATGATGCGACATACATTATGTATTAGGACTGCATTCATTACGGCCTTTTGGGCACAGTAAATGAAAAAATCATTGAAGGAAAGGTAGAAGTAAAACGAGGAAGAGGAAGACCAAGAATAAGTTACATAAAAGCAGAGCATATAGCCAGATAAAAGAGAAGATTACTGTCATGTCGTATAAGGAAGTAATGGAGCTCGCATTGGAAAGATCAGAATGGAGGAAATTGCATCATTACACCGACAAGAGCAAGGCTCTTAAATATAATAATAATGAAGGAAAAACCTGTGGGCTTTGGAGCATAGGAAAGTTACTAAGCCACGAACCGCAAGTAGCTTTCATTAATAGCTGAGGGCCAGCTGAGCTAAAATAACTACTGTGATCTTTGATACCTTCAGACACGTGTGCCAAGAAAAGCAGCTGTGGGGCGGTCGGGGCGTCGCTGGCCCGCCTTGTTGATTGTACCACAAACGCTGAACGCCAACGCACATCCCCGTAAAAATTTAATCCGTTACGCTTTTTATACCCCTTGAGGTGACAAACATGTTATTTTATGAAATTAAGTCTTGCGAATGTAAGTCGTGACTTTTATGACATTTAAGTTCGTTTTTATAATAACCGAGACATCTGCCTAAACCTATGTGAGTTTTCGTTTTCATTTTCATTGTTTATGCTTGCAAAGAGAGATATACCTATGTTTTAAAAAGTTCTCATTCCTCAAGAGAGAGAGAATTAAGCTAGAATTGGTAAACACCATTATTAATTTGACGACTACGGTGGCGTGGTGGGAGAGCATCCGACTAAAAACCAAGAGGTGCGGTCCCCGCGGCAGTACAAATGTTTGCATGATCTGCATACTCTATAGACCAGGAACTTAAAATAATATAAATACTTTAATTATTATTTATTCCGGTTCTGCGGATTATTGTGGTAGGTACCTACCATAGTTATCCTTTCTGATAGCCTCAACACAGGAAATCCTAATGTGGGATCAAAATTACTATTATTATTTTTACTATTATTATCGACAGGCCTCATAGCTCAGTTGGTAGTAACTCTACCTTCTGCGCTAGAGGTCGCGGGTTCGATTCCCGCACTGGACAAACGTTTGTGTGACGAACACAGATGTTTGTTCTGTATCTGGGTGTTAAATATATATCTATTATGTATATCAGTCTCTGGTACCCATAGTACAGGCTATGCCTAGTTTGGGATCAGTTGACCGTGTGTGATATGTCCGGAATATTTATTTATTTTATTTATTACTGGTGTGTTGGATGTTTATTTTACTAAATAACTGAAAGAAAAAAATATATTACTCAAATCTATGCACAAAATTCAAATAATTTTGTTTTGTTCTACAACTTCACTGTACAGTAAAAAGTAACTGATTATTGTAGTAAGAGAACATTGCGAACGCATCAAGATCATCATCATCAGCCTGATGAAGTCCACTGCTGAACATAGGCCTCCCCCAAAGAGTTCCATGACGAACGGTCTTGAGCCTTTTCCATCCACCGACTTCCCGCAACCTTAACAATGTCGTCGGTCCATCGGGCGCATCAAGATAGATCGATCAAAAAAATTTAAGACGCCCTTTGGTAGGACGGCTTCTTCAAAAGGCTATTTTCGTTTCAATTTTCGCTGTTGAATAAGAAGCATACTGCGATACCTTCACCCATACCATTATCCAAATATTTTATAGCCGAGCCGACAAATATGTATTACAACTTCAACATTCCGTTCACAAAGCACAAAGCAAACATTTATCTGCCCTGCGAGTCTACAGCTTCAACAATGCAAAACAAAAATTTCCCATTTATCATATCATAAATTCGTGAGCGACGCCTCTTGTGGGTCACAAGACATAATAAAACCGATTCGCAATTCTAGAGCCGAAGTGAAAATGATAGCGGACAAAAGTTGTTCGGTGGCTGTAGGCATTGTGCGGACTTCGACAAAAGAGTCACTCTGGTAGTTCACAATGAGCGGCAAGCGAGAGCGGCAATTTGTCAGCATTGACAATACCTCCCGACATATTGACCATTATTTATGGAACTTTGTAAAATACGAGTTCGGTTTTATTGCGGGAAAGATTGAGCATCGTGTATTACATGCGATGACGTCGCGACCACTTTGTTGCAGCGAACTTATGGCCGATTGTTCTTGGATACGGGCTAATGATTATTAATTTGAATGTTTAGTTACAGGTGGGCTTGAAGTCTTTATCGCATTCGGCGAACATCTTTAGTAATAACTTACCTACATAATTTGAAATTATGTAAGGTTGCTGCATCATGGGACTCTCCCAGAATACAGTGTAAATAAATAGATTAGCGTAGCCTCTTCCTACATGCTACGTAGAGGCATTTCACTTGCTACGAGCTTGACAAACCTACCTCCTTTCCTTCTTCATTCACTCCCAATAAATCTTACAAAATATTAATTCATCCAGAATCATATTAAATACTTGCTTGCACCCGCGACTTCGCTCGCCGTACCTAGATATAAAGTAGCCTAAATGCTATTCTAGATAAATAACTCTGTCCATTCCAAATTTTAATTAAATCGGTTGAGCCGTTACGGCGTGATTGAATAACAAACATCCTCACAAACTTTCGCATTTATAATATTAGTAGGATACGATTCAAAATCTATCAATTGTTATATGTTTGTCAGTAACAAAAAGTTACCTACCTAATCGGCCATGTAATTGTGAGTGTCCACACAAACCCTACGTGGTTTTTAAGGCACAAAAACAAAAATTGTAACAGTTTATAAATAAATAGAAGAATAATATTAAAAAAATAAAAAAAAAAAAAAAATTCTAAAATAAACGATTATTCTACGAGAGGTAGGGCACAGCGAGATTCTCGCTCTAAATTGGAGCAGCCCGCCTGGGGAGGTACCTCCGGCTTACAGAAGATCGCAGCCAAATAACATTATTTGTTTCAAATAGTGTTGTGTTCCTGCGGTGAGTAAGGTTGCCAGAGCTCTTTAGGGGGGGAGGGGTTCGGCAGGCAACGCATTAGCAATGCTCCAGGTGTTGCTGATGTCAATAGGCGACGGTAACCACTTACCATCAGGTGGGCCGTAAGCCTGTTTGCCTCCGTATATAATAAAAAAAAAAAAAAAAAAAAAAACTATTCTATTCTATTCTACCTACGTGAACTTTCTAGGGGAAATTGAATTAACCTATTTCCTTTCCGAAAACTATAGTTTGTTGTTAAGTAAGTTGTTATTGATTAGGTTCTTACCCGAATGCTTGTAGAATATTTTTCACTCATCAAAGGGGTGAACCGTGTCCCTGACACTCCTTCAAAACTCACGCATATTTGCTTTAAAATCGAATCGGACAATGCACACATTGTGTATCAACAAAAGCAAATTACTGTGAAAATGAAATAAAACCCTCTCTTCATCCCCTACTATTAGGCGATGATGTAGCGATACTTTGCGCGGACGCAACTGCGATTTCATACTACATTTGGTGAATTTTGAAAACTCTACCATAGAAGAACGGACCTTATTTGAACAACATAAGGGTTAGGTTTAATTGGGTTCGGGAATAAATTCTGCGTTGCAGTAACACAATATAAAGTAACCGTGACGGGTGAATAGGGCATAAAAAAGTCATAAATCAAAGTCAAAAAGGCATAGAGAATGGCGGTCGCGGGTAGTTCGTCACCAGCTGTTCTGCTCAAAGCATTATTCGTGTGTTCCCATCAATAATGAGGGTAATTTTCGGCATTTTGTCACATTAGCGAGACGTTCGACTATTGTTGTTTGTTATTTGGTGAAATTACACCTATTGTGTAACTATTTTCATATTTTGTTTTATTAGATTCACCTATTTAAAGAACTGTTCGTAACTGGAACTAGCAAAATACCATGTTTTTTATCAATTCAAAATAAAATGTAACTAATTACATACAAAAAAAAATTACAATATAGATTTGAACCATTTTACGATCATATTATTGTTGGGAGTTCCTTTGATCCACAGAATACTTACTATTTATACTTACTTAGGTACTACGTAAAGGGTATCCTAAAATTATAAAATAATGCCAAAAATATCTATTTAAAAAAAGATTAATAAATCAGGACAATTTCTCAAAGCTACGTTGTGTATGTGATCCTCTGTTGTCAGTTTGGACAATATAATATTTTGTGCAAACACTCTGTGTGATTCTTCTCTAAAGTTTTGTTTGTCCATCTACTAGACACTTCATTCATAAGAGTGATGTTTGCAGATAGGACGGTAGATAATATTTTTTATTCAAATTCAATGAAGGAAAGATAAAGCAGGCTGTGCATTTATCTATCTGTATCTCAACTCAAATAAAATAATAATAATAAAACATCTATTGAGTATAAAAAGTAAAATATTCGTGTTTTGGTAAGCTACTACAATGAGTAGAGACAATTGTAGTACCTAGAGTACTTGTAGAGTTGTAAGCAGTGCATAGTTAGTGCCAGACAGAGTCAATAAAAAAAATCATCATCAGCCGGTAGAAATCCACTGTTGGACATATGCCTCTACCAAAGAGTTCCATTTTATTTTATTTTATTAATGAAACAATATCCACAGCTCTTAGGTAATATGTTACAACTTAACTAATTCACTTTACTTAAAGCCAATAAAGGATTTATTTTTTTTAGCTAATACGTTTACTAATTACGACCGTCACTGATTTGACACAAAACTAATATTAAATATATGTGTATGTGTGTGTATGTGTGTGAATAAGTGTGTCGGTGAGAGAGTGAGTGTGTTAGTGTGGTGCTTGAGTGTGCATGTGTGTAATGGATGTGAATATGAATATAGCAATAGATTTTACAAACAGCTACATGTTCCATGACGAAGAGTCCTGAGCCTTCTCCATCCACCGACTTTCCGCAACCTTCACAATAGAGGGCCTTCTAACAATACGCAGCCCGGTTCGTGGCCGCAATTCGAGAACCTTTAACCCCAACCGTTGTCGGTTTTGCTATATGGCCTGCCTACTGCCACTTCAACTTGCTAATCTGAGAGCTATGTTGATGACCTGGCTCTTCTATGGATTTTCACGTTCCGAATTTTATCACGTAGCGAAAGTCCGAGCATAGCTCTCTCTATAGCCGGTTGCGCGACTTTGAGCCTGTGCATGGGGCCAATTGTTAGCGACCAAGGCTCAGTGCCATAAGTAAACACTGGCAATGCGCACTGATTGTAGACTTTCGCCTTGAGGCTCTGCAGTATCTGCGAAAAAAAACAAATAGCTAGATATTTTTGTTAATTTGAATGAAATCGTTAGTAAGGTCGAGCCATCGCAACAATTTATTCAAAATTACAAAATTAGGGCCCTTATAATGTGTTGGTTTATTGTAGGTATTGTTGCAAAATATTGAGAAACAGCTGGAGCAATTTGTGGTTTAGCGGTGAAATAGTCTTACTTCTAATATAATGTCTATTTTAATCTCTTAATTCAACAATTATTTGCTAATCGTTTTTGTTCGCTTCAATTAACTGCAGCGTTTTCTATTAGTGGACTAGATCATCCTGTAATTTATGTCTTGGAATAGGATAGGTAGAGGATACTTTTCTAAATACGCACTGCTGGTGTCTATTGTGTTTTACTGGCAAAATAATGAAATCAGCTTATTTGCCACAAAAAGTCACCTTCTAGTAAAATGTGTAACAAGCATTACAAAAAACTCTTCTTCCAATGAGGAGTTTGCGGTCGCATCGACATGTGCGCCATCTGCCGACATAATTACATTCTATGCTTTCAACCCGCTACAGGCTTTTGTTATGCTATGCTACTTACCCACGTTTAATTTTATAAATGAATGGTAAAGAAATAAGAAAGTATACCACACAATGAGTCTAGAAAGTCAACGTTTCGGTATCTGCCGCAGTCGAACTGCCGGCAAACTGCCGTGAAATTGCTAGTTTGTTACTAACCGCAACTTTATTTCCGACCATAAATTCTATTTACAATGCTATGTAAATATGCCGGCAGATATCGGCACGCTAATGTATTAAGGTAAGTACTAACTTCACAACTTTATGAATAAAAATGGAGTTTCGTTCGATTATAAAACTTGTCTAGTTCCTTAGTAAGTGGGTACATTATGCACAGTTGAAAATAAAAGGGTTTTGCCGTTCTTAATTTTATTTTAATTAGTTATACTTACACAAAGCTCTCTCAGTTTAAATAAGTTTTATGTTTGAAGATAAAAATCTGTAGAACTAGTACTTTAGTTCTGCTACTGGATACTAGGTGGCGCTACATGCCTAAAGCTTTATCTTTTGCGTTGTGAAGAGAGCTTAGGTGTGGGTTAATTAATTATTTTAAGTTTTTATTTACTGATAATAATATTTTGCTAGACGTAATAAGCATAATTTTAATGAGATTTTAGTTTCCGTAGATGCTGCTACGGCAAGTGCTACGAAATTGGTTAGTTATTTTGCCTATCAGTTTTTGGGTAGAGATATAGGTAATTCCTTCCTATTTAAAGCGTACCGATGAAGTAAAATTTCCTTATTTATTCCATTCATAAAGGTAAACAGACTCATTCAAAACGAAATCTCCAAAGCCACAAGGCCTGGAAGTTTGAATAGAGTTCTTAATCACCCAACGGTCGTATTCCCTTGAAAGTTGGAGCCATGTGAGCAGGGCGGGCCAGCTAGTAGCAGCAGGTATTTTCTGGTAGATTACAATGCCGCTTTAAAAAAAACTCCCAGAGATTTCTTCAATGATGCTTCACACTGTGTAATTCACCCCTAAAACAATAGTTTAATCAAATCAACTCGAACCACTTTATTACAAAGCTTTTCATCCGCGGTCTGTCCAAACATTTAACCAACGAACGTGTTGGGTGACATCAAGCGATCTAATTCGATTATTTTATTTTGAAGCACCAATTAACGGAATAAGAGCGAAGCGACCGAGCGTGGAATTTGCTAACAAAATCGACTATTTATTATTTTCTCTTTGTGATGCTGCGAACAAGCCTGGGCGGCGCCGCCGTGAACAATAGCTACGACCATTATTCTGATAAAACAATAAACCGCTTTATTAAAAAGACATTCAATTAATTTATTTTATTCATATTTTATTTACCGGCCGGCGCTGAACAAAAGTGTTCAATACAGCGCGAACAGATACGAGCACAATAGGAGTGCTTTATATTTATAATCAATTTTCACCTGTTATTGAATTTATGATTTTCATTATTTTCCACTGAAATCACTTAGGTACTCGTACTTTATTTAATTTTACTTCTTAGATAAATGATAGGCACCAAGTCGTGTTTGTGGCCTGATTGTTCTAGGCTTGCTCGCGAGGTACAGGCATAGTTTCACCTAGTTTATAAATAAGACGTTTCAAAGTGATCCTATTCATTTTATGTTGATCCTTTTGATTTGATTTGATAAATCGAATGTAAAACTCGATCTTCAATTGATCGGAGCACCGACAAGTATTTAAGAGGATACAAAAATCATAATAAATTGTCGAGTGGGCGGAGTGAAGAAAGTGACAGCGCTATGTACTGTTATTTTTTTATTTTTTTTGGTTCAGAAAACTTTATTTACAGAAAGAAACTTAAAACGAATACAAGTTAATATTTACAAAATACACAAGAAACAGTTGAGCCATCTAAAGACCGTTACAAACGATCTATAGATAGCTCAACTGATCCAGATCACTACCAGTCGGAAGCGTCCCCAAGACGCTGGCGGAATTGCCACGCTGGATGGCGATGCTAATTCGCTGGGCCAAATAAGAGCCAGCTCTCGGGTCACGTACTGTTATTGAATGCGGAAAGAGATAGCAAGCGTTAGAAGGCACTCGAAAGTAATCGACGTAAGCTAAATATATAAAAATATCGATTGTCTCAAAAACTATCTATTTTTTTTTAAAAGTGTCTTGGAGATAGGTACCCAATGCTATTGTCTAACAAAATATTAAAAAAAAAGTTATTTTTGTTAGATAGTCTCAGAGTATTTTCGAAAAAACTGTTGCAGAGGACCCAACTTTAAAAAAGAAATCTATCGAGAAAAGTTTTACCAATCGCGTTTCTGTCTTGGATTTACTTAAATAAAATGCTCAAGTTATCTTAGTCATAAAAATCAAAATATTGCGTTTTGCGGTTATTGAGAAAAAACAATTCAAATATCATAAAATAATTAAACCCTCACCTTAAATACTCAACGTCGTCGTCAAATTCGATCAACGTAGTAAATATTTGCTTATGTAGGTACGTACTAAGGTTATGAAAAAATATCGATCGTCTACTATGTATGCATTGTCATCATCATATTTCCTATGAAAAATATCAGTGGGCGGTGCAAACCACACAAACAGCTGAACTATTCATGGAATGTTTGAACAATGCGACTCGCGCCATCTGTCGCCGGCGATTGAGACATTTTTGCGAAATAGCACCGTAATTACGCACTTCCGCATCCGGCGCGTGCGACGTTGCCCGCCCACCGTATATTCAGACTTCATGAAACTTTACACTTCTAAATTGTAGCAATGTTGAAAGAAATTGCAGCTGCGAAACACGATGCAACTTATTATATGCACTATCAAACATATTTTTATTACAGCGTGATGTAACTGCAATCATTCAAACTTATATTATAGCATATTGTTCTGGATCTTTTAACCTGCCAGGCTATTGCGTAAGCAAAATGGTAATGAAGATCGCAATTTTAGGGATGATTTTATCAATTTTAGCGACATCTTAAGTATATCAAACATGAAAAGGAAGAAGCTAAGGTCTTGAAATTTTCCCTTGTCAAGTTTGGAATGTTTTGAATGTTGCTAAGATTGTTAAAATTACCCTCAAAGTTACGATCTTCATTGCCATTACGCTTAGGCAATTGCAACCCTGGACTGATACGTCAGCCGTTGAAAAAGGTTCTCTAGCATATAGCTTCAGTTATAGATATTTACGTACCAATTTATGTTATTAGCTTCACTAGCTTTAAGCAGATATTATAAATATGAAATGAAGATTCTGTTTCAAGGGAACATTATTCATAACGAGATGCATCGTCGAAAGTTCAGGGTCCGTTGGGAAGAATTCACA
Organism: Anticlea derivata; assembly: GCA_947579855.1. Lineage (NCBI taxonomy): Eukaryota > Metazoa > Arthropoda > Insecta > Lepidoptera > Geometridae > Anticlea > Anticlea derivata. Next base: position 5,555,365 of record OX388260.1, read on the forward strand.
TAAATTAATTATAGGTCCTGACACTGCACAACTAATAGATTTACGAGCATGCCAGAATTTTCGTTTTTGCTTCGACACACGACTGTCATTAGCAGGAAAGGTGTCGCATAGCTTCGAAATATAGACACATATTTTCATATCATGTGAGTCTTAGGCAGGTCAGTGCACGCAAAAATTCTGGAAGAGACAAAAAAAACAATAATAATGAAATTAAGATAAAGGTTCACGACTGTAAGCCTATTTCTGCAAATATATTAAATCTCTCAGATCCTTGGATGGTTTTTAAATGGGTTGTGAACCCATTAGGGAACTCGTTCCATGGGCTGTGTTAATTTCTTGTCTGGATTCTTCCAAAAGCGCGTTGTATGTTGGCAAAAAAGCTTACGGCCCAGCTGTGTGGTAAGTGGTTACCGTAGACTATTAACGCTTGCAACACCAGAGGCATCACGCACGTGTTTTCAAGGGTCGGCAAAGCGTGCGATTTTTCTGTAGTATTGCGAGCGTCCATAGGCTACGGTAACCCAGCCAACAAGTGGGCCGTATGCTTGTATAACGACTGAGCTGTATAAAAAAATTAACTTGCTCTGATGATAAAGATGAGAAAAGAAAGGCGCTAAACTATTAAAAACCTCGACTCCTGTGATGTATTTACTGGTTCATAATGTAGAAAAACTTTTAAGCAGTTTAAACTGTGAATCGTTAAAATATGTATCACCACAAAATACTTACCCCAAATATAAGTCGAGGAGAAACACGTTCAACGTGTCTTACGGCGTCTTTTGGTTGGCGAATGAGTCCCTACGGTTTACCGACAAAGCCCACATTTGCATCCACTCTGTCATTCATATCACTTCTCTGTATCAGCCGCATCCAAGGACTGGATATGTGGGGTTTAATAATAAGTAATCTGGGTTTTTGAAACAATATCATGGCGTCTGATCGAAGGGACGCGTGACCCGAGAGCTGACCCTTATTTGGCCCAAAAGATTAGCATTGTCATCCAGCGTGGCAATTCTGCCAGCGTCTTGGGGACGCTTCCTACTGGTAGTGATCTGGATATCTATTATATAAAGGAGTAGTCCGCTCACTTATTGACTCATCACGAAAGCTCGGAAACTACTAGAGAAGTCTGAAATTTGGCACAGGCACTCTTTAAGGGGTGTAGGCGCGAGATAAGAATTTTGCAAAATTCAACTCCTCAAGGGGTGAAATGGGGGTTGAATGGTTGTATGAAAGTCCTATGTTTTAAAAGTAAGAGACATCATAATCGGGTTTTGGGTAAATCGTTAAACATAATTTAAAAATATAATCACGCAGTAACGGCTCAACAAATCTCGATGAAACATGAATAGACATATTTTTTTAATTTTATTTTAATAGGCATATAGGCTTATTTTTTATGTAGGTATCATGTGAGTGAAGTCGGGGGCACAAGCTAGTTAGACATGTTTTGTATTTCGTCAGCCAAACTTGATTCTTTTATTGAAATGTTCTCTTACGACGACGACTTTAACATAGAAGTTGGAATGGCAACTGGCACTGGCCAACACGGTTTAGTGGGAGATACCTCGACTTTCGATCTGAAGTCGTGAGCTCGAAGTCGTGGACCAATGGGTTAATCCTGGCCACGGCCCTGCATCTGCCTCATTGCCATTCCGTGTGTACCGCCGAATGTGCCATGCTAATGAGATTCCCTCGTTTTCGACTTTCTTTAAAAGTTAACGATGTGTGCCATTCGCTGCATGTCGCGTGATTATTGGCACAAAGAGATTTGCATGATCTTGAACTGCTTTTTAAGTGATCTGATAAATGATTGATGAAGATTGACTTGTACCTGTGACTACAGAATGTTCTGTCGCTGACAAAATGCAGTTAATACGTTACATTCCATTCGTCACCAGGCCAGTCGTCTCCGCTCCTTCGCTTGGTCTAATTGTATTCTTTGAAGTTGGTGGAAAGTGATTTTATTATTTGATTCCCCAAATCCCTAGACCTCTTCTATAAGTATCCATTAAAATAATTTAGGTAAGCATGACTTGCACAGGACCGAGAAAAATGGCACATAGCAATACTGTCATGATAACGACTGATCTTTGATGATCCCTTCAGTATAATTCGGTTTTTATACTCTCTTTATTAAAATCCAAATGAAAGTCTTACTAAACAGAAATTAGCATCAACAAACTTGCACAAAGTAGCCCGATTACTTTCAAACATCAAAAGCGCAAAATAAAGCCGAAACTAATAAAGTGACGCAATACGAGATTGCTTTAATGCTTCAAGTCCCCAGCTAGGGCCGATTGAATGCTACCATCGCAGAATATCAGCATTTGGAAGCAGTAAAGTTACTTGATAGATTTTGTATGGGCTTTCAACTAAAGCTTATGCGTAAAAGTTTTCAACAATTAAAATAACGATCATACTATGACGAGATAGCGTCGCCGTTAGCAAACCACACAGGAAAAGGGGAGATCGGAGATATTATAATCTTTGATTGTCAAAAATCCTTGAATATTTTGGGTAGAGAGCGATGTGTTGTTTAGTTTTTAAGTAAATTAATTTATAGCTATATTATTTATATGTATATTATTTACAAATTATACCTATATAGCTCGCAGAACCGACAACCGTTGGGAGTAAAGGTTCTCGAATGGCGACCACGAACCGGGCGACGCAGTGTTGGAAGGCCCCCAACCCGATGGACCGACGACATTGTGAAGGTTGCGCAAAGTCGGTGGATGGAGAAGGCTCAAGACCGTTCGTCATGGAACTCTTTGGGGGAGGACTATGTCCAGCAGTAGACTTCTACAGGCTGATGATGATGATGATACCTATTTATGTTAGTATTCATATGGGATATTGTCATTACACATATTGTTGTATGTGTCATAATATAAGTCACAAAAATAAAAATTTAAAAACCGTAAAATAACAAAAATAAGCAAGCGCGATTCGAGGAATAAGTGTAAACATTAAAATGCTTTTTCTACGTTTCACCCACTAACATGATATGTTTTAAAACTTGAAAGAAAACCTTATCTACTGCTTATCTACTGTTTTCTATACTGTGCCAGTATGCTCCCTCACCCTAGTACCCTCAAATGACAGAGCAGAGTTTTCATTTTACTGAATAGATGTGCTAATTTGAATCATCTTTGTGTTAATGCTGAACTGATGGGACTTAATCAGAAATCAGTTGGCAGACTCGGAAGCAATTTCACACACAGAATTAGGTACTCTTTCGAAAAGCAACGGTAGTTCTGACTGAGTAGGTACGTTAAGAAAATATAGTTAGGAGTTCGTTTAGGTGGTTTGGTACTTGGTAGGTAGTAAAAGGATGGTGCTCTTTTCCTGAGCCTTTTTCATAGTGGATCGAGTCTACTAAATCAAGCTAAATCTGGTTGTACCAGCTTCTATTTAATAATTGGTATCGAATTTTAACTCTATGTGATGACGATACTGGCAATTCACATTATGGATGAGACCATCCATGCCCATACATGTGTGCATCACACATGATTCATCATCATCAAATCATCCTGGAGAACTCCACACAATCAGCACATGTTTATGGTTATTCCTAGTTTAAAATGAATTCAAGTCTTATTAAATTTTTGCTAAAACAAGATATAGATATTTCAAAACAAATAAATCTAACATACATCAGTTGAGCTATCTATAAATCGTTTGTAAAGGTCTTTAGATGGCTCAACTGTTTCTTGTGTATTTTGTAACTTGTATTAGTTTTAGTTTCTTTCTGTAAAATAAAGTATTTATTGCATTGCAAAAAAAAAACATACATCTACATTTCTTGTGTATTTTGTAAATATTAACTTGTATTGGTTTTAAGTTTCTTTCTGTAAATAAAGTATGTTATAAAAAAAAAAATCTAACATCGCCGATATCATTATTTGACTTTTGCTATCGTATTGTAGGGCTCGTATTCAGAGACACGACTCAAGCATAGATTTAATCACAGATCAGCTGAACTCTACTTAAGTATTGAATCTCTTCTCAAACATAGCTTTTATTCAAGAACGGTACTTAAACTATTCTCAGCTGAATCGAGTCTCAAATCTGTACTCAAATGTTCTCGTTTACATTTTGATTGATTTATAATTTTCGATCCGTTTTACGCAGAAATTCAAACAGCCAGGGGGGAAATAGAATAGAACAATAAAGTGAAGTATAAATATGCATCAAAGTACGTGTAACGGAACGAAAATATCATTTGATTAATTTCAAATCAAATCTAAACTCAAGAACCGATTTCGTCTGATTGACGTTTCAGAATAAGCATTTACTCAGGTGAACTGTGATCATTGAATCTATACTTAAGCACTGTTCAAGAATTAGAATCTCTCCTCAAATCGAGATTTAAGTACAGATCAATGCTTGAGTCTTGTCTCTGAATACGAGCCTAGGTGTAACGCTATCGTGCTTGGGTCACCGATGTAGCATTTTTTACAAATATTGTATTAAAAAACAGTTGAACATCAATATATGTGCGGAACCTATTTTTACAAATATTGTATTAAACAACAGTTGGACATCAATATATGTGCGGAACTTGAATTTTGTCACGTGTGTTTGTGTGTTCATTAAACATTTGCCAATAGTCTAATCTTCAAATCCGACGCCCTCGACGTTATTGGCGTCGTCTCGTCGGCTTTATTAACCAGTGTTTGATTCTGTCTGACGCGGAAATAGATAAATTGTTTGTTTTCCTGCCGTCGTCGCTTACGTCACGAGGGGAGCACTTTTATTTTGTCAAACAAACCCTTTCACAGAGACAACGCAAAATTGCGATACGTTTTTATAACAAGTTTTTCGTAGGGCTGTATTTCGAAATGGGCTTATTTTACAGGTAAGTAGGCAATAAAGTTAGTTCTACGACTTTAGACATATTTGATTGAAAAAACATGGTGTTTTGAGGTCCAATCAGTTCAAACTCAATTATACAGCTGCTTAGTTGCTAACTAAAACAGCTGAATAATCTTGTTATCGTACTTCTCGAATCAAGACGAAGATAATAATAAATTATAAAGTTAGTAACAAGACCAAAAACAGCTAATTATAAAAAGATCGGAGGATAAAAAATTATATCTTTTTCTCTTTAATTATTTCTTTTTGCTTATCGAATAAGCCCTTTTCGGGACCTTTTTTATACTATGGTTACGGAACACGTTGTATATTAGACGGATTTAATTAGGTACACTCATTTGACTGGCCTCAGCTCAGTTGGTAGTAACTCTGCCTTCTGCGCTAGAGGTCGCGGGTTCGATTCCCGCACTGAACACACATTTGTGAGAAACACATTTGTTTGTTCTGTGTCTGGGTGTGAAATATATATCTATTATGTATATCAGTCTCTGGTACCCATAGTACAGGCTATGCCTAGTTTGGGATCTGTTGACTGTGTGTAATATGTCCGGAATATTTATTTTATTGTTAATTTAATTTATTTATGAATCTTTCAAGGTTTTTGATGAGATTTGTTTCCTATTTTAGTTGAGATAGGAAGGAAACAAGAAACCATGAGCAAGGCGCTTTTAAAAATAGTATTTGCCAGCTCAACTGACATCTCAAAGGAAGGAACTAATCATATTGCAATATTAAGACGTCAACATCCACAACCGGAGGAGCAAATCCATCAAAATGACTTTCTAACCGCTTAACGTCCTCATTTGAGCGGAACATTAAACGACGAACGAATGAAGCAAAGTTCTTAAGAAGCGGCTAACGTTACATAACATCCGTAATAATTGTGCTGCTGTGGGTAGCGTAAGTCACCAAACGGTAAGAGTATTAGTACGAAGTACGTCTAATGTTTAAGGTCAGTTTTGAGTTTGACTTTTAGGGGCATTTGACAACGATATCGCTAATATCGTTGTCAAATGTCAAACTCAAAATTGACTTCAATTAGCAGACGTAACCGGATGTACGGTTTTTGTATGGTGTCACGAAAAGGGCGCCTACAAAAACCAGTAATCTTTTCACTTTTCACGGTCGAAAAGTGAGAAGTGAGAACTCACTGACTTTGCAGACTAGACTTTATCAACATTATCAGCCTACATTAGTTAACTTCTGGACATAGGCCTCTCCCAAAGAGTTCCGACGAACGGTCTTGAGCCTTTTCCATCCACCAACTATCCGCAACTTTAACAATTTCGCCCATCTGGGTCGGGGAGGCTTCCAATACTGCGTCCGTGTCGTCCGGTTCGTAGTCACCATTCGAAAACCTTTATTCCCTAGCAGTTGTCGGTTCTGTGAGCTGTGGCAAGCCCACTGCCACTCCAACTTTCTAATTCTGATAGCTGTGTCGGTGACCTTGGTTCTTCTACGGATTTGCTCATTACGGATTCTATCACGCAATGAAGCTTCAAAGTAACTAGGTACCTAACTAGGTAACTATGAAGTATTGTGGCAGGCGTGAGACCAGAATTTGTATACACAAATCTCCGCTACATGAATGCTGCTATAAAACGGTCGCTGTAACTTCGCAAAGTAAAGTATGAAGGGTTGTTTTCATTTCCTTGATTAGTGCGTGTCGTTTCGTTTAGATTTATCACCTCCGAGAACGCAGCGCGTCAAATGGCGTCAAAATTAAACGGAGTGACGGAGGCAAAATAGCTGGTCCACTAAAGAAGAGCAGTTTGTAAATTGTTAGTGATGTGTGTCACAAAAGTTTACAGCCGAGTAAGTTAGTAGCAACCAAGTTCCTTCTGCATTTTTTTTTGTCAGAACTATTTATAAACTAAATCAAACAAACATACGTAGTACCGAAAATCAGAAACTACGCGTAACGTACCATGGAACTATAATACCCAAACCTGTGAAACATATTGGTTTAGTAGCTGAATACCGTTTCCGCAAATTCTCACTATTATAACTTTCCATACATCTGACCGCACTATGCCAACTCTCTGAAATGTAAGAATTTGAGATTGTGTTGCAGTACTTTCAACAATTTGTCTCACGGCGGGGATTGAACCGGCACCTCTTGCACTCAGCACCCGCTCGCCATGCCGAGGTTGTCTAATGTAAGCTGACAAATGACAGCTCCTGAACTTATGCCCTGTTATTATGAAACTGGGTTAATACTTTAGACGAGGTCTAACTAAACCCTGATTTTGTGACATGTCATTTCATACATTTGATATTATGACATACAGCAACTGTATGAAATAACACGTCACAAAACCAGGGTTTAGTTAGTCCTCGTCTAAACCAAGTTTCATAATAACAGGGATGATGTTGCTATTTTCTTTGTAAGCTGTGCTGGCGGTGGCTGTGTTGTGGTTTAGCGGATGGCGGGTACGGCGGTGTGTGACGAAGTGCGACACTAAATTAAAATATTTTAACTTGACAGTTTGTGTCACGGTTGTGCTGGCGCGTTTTAACGGAGATGTGGCCTTGGGACATATAAATCGACTAGCAGGAGGAATCCCTTCTTCTGTTTTATATGCGTGAAACTGTAGGTTTTTCTATCATATGATTTTTCTATTCAATTTTATCGTTTGGATTTTCTTAATTTAACAGTCTCAACGTTTTGTACGCATTCTCTTGCTCTCTTGCCGGTTGGTCCAGACCATTTTGTAACTCTTTGTCTCCAGTTTTTATCTAGTAGACGCGCCTGTTTTGCCCATTTCCTCTTGAGACATGTTTATCTACTTCAGAGTATTATTGATATTGGTTTTCTTTCAAATAGTCTTGCTTCTTTGTTTGTCTTTCAACTTGATGTATCAAACATAGAACACAGAAAGGCTGAACAAAATAATGAAATATTTTTTTGGTGGAAAACTAAAAATATATTTTTTTTGTGCAGATCTTTTTTTTTTCAAAATCGAGCCCGTGACTCCTAACAGCACTTTTCGATTACTCTCACGGTTTCCGATTCCGCCTAAGTGGCCCTGAAAAAAAAACTCACCTGTGTAATGATTTTGTAGAGATAGTTTTTTTACTACGTCATCATCATCATCAACCTGCAGACGTCCACTGCTGGACGTAGACCTCCCCCAAAGAGTTCCATTGCGACCGGTCTTGAGCCTTTTCCATCCAACACTTCCCGCAACCTTCACAATGTCATCAGTACATCGGGTCATTCGACCACCGCGTCACCCGGTTCGTGGTTGCCATTCGAGAACCTATATTCCCCAACGGTTGTTGGTTCTGTGGGCTGGTCTATAGCTCGCAAGCTATAGACCAGCCCACTGCCACTTCAACTTGCAAATTCTGAGAGCAATGACGATAGCCTATGTCGATAGTTATTTATGCAATAGTTAGCTAAACAATAGTGTTCACACGTATTTTTTCATATTTCCTTTCTTTTGTTTCGTTTAAATGAACTCCTAAATTGAAAGAAATCATTTCTGATGCTATATATAACACTCATTTTGAATGTTTTTTAACAAGCAAAGATGTATTTTTGTTGTTTATTTCTGGCGTTTGCATTTGCTAAATTTGTTCCCGCTTTGTGCCGCGACGTTTCCTTTCTCATATTGAAGTATGGCAGATTAATGTGAGTTCGAAGAAGTCGATATTACTTCTGAAAGGGGTCTAAACGTTGATTTACTGCAACCAAGCTGCGCTGTTAAAAAGTTGTAAACTGCCTGTGTTTCCGTTGCAACAATGTTAGGCAGTGATAACTTCAGTGTAGGAATAGTCTCGAAACTCATTTGTTTCCTATCTTGTTAGTCGCTACATTTGCTTGTAGTAATCATGTATCTCAAGACATGAAAATAACAGGTTATCTTGTTTTATTAAAGTTCTGTTTATAAACAACTCACTAATGGCCATAGAGCTGGCTCCTATCTGGCATAACGGATCAGCATTGTCATCAAGCGTGGCAAAGCCGCCAGTGCCTTGGGGACGCTTTTGACTGACTCTATAGGTTGTTTGCAACGGTATAGATTTGAACCCACTACCTGTGGACTGGAAGGCGGGGCTATTACCACCACTCCACCAGTAGGTACCAGTACTAGTACCTACTACTGTACATATTTTGTAAATTATTTGATACACTTGCTTTAATTTATTAACAAAGCTTTAATTTATTTCTATCACTATCTATAAAATCGCTACTTATCTACCTGAACGCGTTATTCGGGCTATACCGAATGAAATTATTGTAATTTAAAAGAATTATTTTTTCTCCAATAAATGTTCCAAATTAGCTTGCTACTTACAGTTCTCGGAAGGTGTCACCACACGTGCGCGGCGGCTTTGTCCCATCCCCGGATGACACGATTTATGACCACTTATTTATCATAACTTGTTAATTAGTCCACTTGTAACTAAATAATTTTTACCTACTATACTAGGATTTTTTATAAAATCCGTCTTATATATTTTGATTAAAATACAACTTTATGACTTATTTTCATCAGGAAGAAACAGGGACTGAATAACCGGAATATAAAGGTACCTTAAATAACGATATGACGTCATACCGATAAATTCCGGTTACCCGAATATTTCTCGACCGATAAATATAACTGTACCGGAAAATCTCGCTTCGCAGCTCATTCCGGTTTATTTCGCTACCGGTAGGTACCTATAAACGAAATAAATAAAGGTTTATAAAGGTTTTCTTTGATGAATCGCCGCCACCCCGCCACCGCGGCGCGACTGTCCTAGCGAACTAGCCGCGGCTCAAAATTTCGGTACCGAAATCTACCGGTATGAAATAACGGTACCGTAATGCCCTACCGGTATAGCATCATGGTTCCGAAATGTTTTTACGGTACCAGTACATATAACCTCTACCGCTTTCAGTCCCTAGGAAGAAACCCGTTGCTTCCGCAACTCTACACATTAAGCACAATGTTTCCTTTGAAAAGGCCAACAAGTCTGAGTGGATAATATAGGTAGGTACTGGGTCTGATATAGGATTTAGTTAGCCTGCACCATCTTAAAACATGTCCCAGGCTCTACAGATTTCCGTAAATATGTTATAATAATAGTAAGCAAAGAAATCTCTCCCAAATTTCTAAATCAGTGTTCCTGAAAATATGGTCTTAATTTACAGAGAAGACTAGATATAAAAATTTGTTTGCATCATATAAAATTCTCAGACTCCCATTAAGGCTCCCAAAAATGTTCTTGTCCCTCTACTTTAGAAGTAATAAAACTATAATGCCCCACTTTCCACCGACCTGAAAAGCCGGTAAAATGTAAGAGTTGGCACTACAATTTCAAAGTAAAGTAAGGCGGTTTAAGAAATAGTGCGTGAAATGTATTCCTTTGATGTGTGTCAACCTCATCTCATGAAGTTGCGTGGAACGTAGTAATAGTCAAGTGTACGCTACATTAACTTGTGCTCAAAGGATTGGCAGCAATGTTGGTAAAGAGCAGACAAATACCTAAACAGCTTCAACCTGGGGAGAGGAATAAGTACCTAGTAGGTAGGTACTTAAACTAGATAGTGGCTTTACGGTGATTCGCAATTTACAGTACTACAAAGTAAAGACTACATTAAAGTTTTCTGTATTTTACGGCCATAATGACGACCTCGGTGGCGTAGCGGGCGAGGTCCTCGTTATGCTGCAGGACAAATGTTTGCATGATATGTACATATTTGTTCTGGGTTTGGGTGTTGTGCCATGGTACTCGTCGTTTCTGATACCTACCCACAACACAGGGAATCCTAGTGTTCAGGGTATTATTTAATTTTTTTATTTATAAAATTCAGGTTTAATTTTTTTAAGATACCAAGGTAAAACCATTTTACAAAATAATAGAATTCTGCTTACCAGACTGCAAGTGGGGAGCGTAGTTGACTAGAATACAAAACAGTTAAGCCTCCCTCATCGCGCTCAATCAGTTTACGAATAATTCGCTTTAGGGACGATAAATCTGAGTTTAGTCCCCGGATAGGGACATAACAGGCACATAATTTGATTACGCGAGGAAAACACCGATAATACTCTCGATTATATTCGATTATAGAGGTCAACTTATTCGTGATTAATTGTGTAATCTAAGGTTTAATCTTCGGTTTAATCAGATACGGTCGTAAATTCAATTATGATTCTCATAACTATCTTGTTTTGTATCTGTTTGGATGCTGGTAACAGTGAGTGCTGCAGTGGTAGGAATAGAACTCGTTTTGGTACGAGGTTGAATTTACGTTTTATCATAAATAATTATGTTTGATAAAAAACAAAAAAATAATTCATAAAATTGATTTGACGACCTCTGTAGCTTAGCGGGCGAGGTAAATAAAGTCAATTCTGAGCTCGAAATTGTGGGGTGAGCGATATAGCTCTACGATATCGCACCCCACTTAGTCAAACTCAAAATTGACTTTATTTAGTAGACATTAGGAGCCATATTATGAAACCAATTTTAGATGACAAATCATAAAGCGTTACAACGCGTCTCTAAGACCGTGTTCGTGTATTTAGTTTTTTTGTGACTTGATTAAGTTTTGAATCAGTAGATATGAGAATAGTTTCAGAATACGGAACTTCGAATATCGATAACTTTTTTATTTTTATTTTTTTATACAACTGAGTTGGCAATCAAGCATACGGCCTGTTGGTAAGCGGTTACCGTAGCCTATGAGCGCTGGCAATACCAGAGGCATCACGCACGCGTTGCCAACCCCGAACCCCCTCCCCCCTAAAGAGCTCTGGCAAACTTACTCACCGCAGGAACACAACACTATTTGAAACAAATAATGTTATTTGGCTGCGATCTTCTGTAAGGCGGAGGTACCTTCCCAGTCGGACTTCCGTTCAAACCGTAACTTTTAAAGTTGAAATTTCAATCCCACGAAAGACGCTGTGTGCATGTCTTTTTAATGATATTGGAGTTTTTATGATGTTAGCTTCAGGGCTTTGAAAAGTAGTCATAAATACGGTAGCAATAAAAGTTCTGCCCTAGGCACCAGAGTGACTTAAATTTCGCCTTACCTTATCGAATATGTCGTTAATGTAATGTTATTTTTCTCACGAACTTTTGTGATATCTTTAGAACTTAAAGCAAAATCAAAATCTTTGACACATTTAAAATTCAATGTTGTTGGTGAAATCGAGAATATGACTCTTTCAGATATAAAAAATAAAGACGGTCAAGTGTGAGAACTCGCGCCCTGAGGCTTCCGTACCATTGATCGTGGGTTCGAATCCCGGTCGTGCACCAATGGATTTATAAAAAAATAATAAAAATTTTAAGTGTAGGAAATGACAAACTTATATTTGCGGTCGCTCACGTAATCATTGTATGACATTGACTGCAAATATAACTTTGTTTCCTAAAAAACTTCGAAATTCCTCAATTTCAGACTTTTCCCTTTACTTTTGTTACAAAAGCTCCTAGCATTCCAAATTTCAGAATTGTGAGGTAACTGGAAGTACCCTAGAGGTTTTTGATTTTTGCCATTTCCATACCATAATTATACATTAATTGCCATATCTTTTTAATGCATAAAGCTTAGATTTTAGCTTTGATTTTTATACGGCACCATAAGCCCACAGACCTAGGTGGTATAAATTTCAAGTTGATACCTTTAGCCGTTTCTGAGAAAAAGGGTCTTGACAGACGGACAGACAGACAGACAGACAGACGGACAACAAAGTGATCCTATAAGGGTTCCGTTTTTCCAAATGAGGTACGGAACCCTAAAAACTTAATTTTTGCTTGCTTATTGTATCACTGGTTCTTTCTTGGTCATTCTGCATAAAATGGCCAGGTTTTCGTTACTTTGCCCAAAATAATATTTAAAAAAACTCGTTTTATAAAATTATAATCGCAACTAACAGCTTGTGGGAAACTCGTAATTTGTAATTTAAACAAATAACTTACAAAGTGTGAAGCAATGGAGACATCAACGCTTCCGTCGTGTTGGGAAAGCCACTGGGCTTTAAATAACGCCCACCATCAATGACGACCGTAATATAGCAATAATGCAGAGAATAATATACTACCGGAGAATTCAACAGATTCATAATTTTTCAGTAGACATTATATACAATATGAAAACTCAAGCGCGAAATTGCGATGATTATTTGCGATAATAACTGTGGTCATCACTGAGCGTAATTTCTGTTTGCACAGATTGTTACTTTCAAATCAAATCAAATAATTTATTTCGGAACAAAAATAATAGAGGTACATTATAACGATTTGGAAAAACGATGGTAATTGCTATAAAAACAAAAATAGTTATAAAAACTGTGACGCGATCACCAACGCCCGCCTCCTAGGACTAAGTGAATACAATTAAATGTTCCTGCAAAAACCATTAACAAGAAAGAAAAAAAAAAGCGAGTACATACTTAACTTACTTACTTACTTTGTATCGTTGTAGCCGCTAAATGTCTGTGCCGGTTTTTTAAGAAGTCATGGCTGAAGACCACCGCTGTTACTTAATACTGTTGATTAAGCCAGCTGATGGAGGCGCCGGTTTGCAGATGAGCTCGGTTTTTACGGCACGAGCGCCGGCCACCCGCGGAGGCGACACTTTTGACGCAGCTCAGGGAAGGGTGGGCTAGGTCACTGCACCAGAAAGGTTGGCGGATCTAGGCAATCGGGAAGTTACGGCTACACGTTTGGGGTTTTGACTGCGTAACTATTGGTGATTTTAGTTATTAAAAAAAATATTATGTAAACCTATAGATTAATCATTGCATTAGATCCTCCACGCGGCGCACCCTGGAAGCAGCTAGATTCGGTAACGCAGGATCTAGGCTGACTAATCTCTTTATCACAATGACTCAAATTCAAACTCCAACACGATCCATCTCAGTGGCGCTCATCAGCACAACCACCAATGGCAATTCCATCCGCCAACACCAACAATTGTACGATACAACAGATAGGGCCATTGAAGTTGCCACATACTGATCGACTAGAGTTTGACTCGAGAAGAAGAAGAATTGCATTAGCAAATATTGTAGTGCCCCAGTGAGGTTCATGTTGAGGAAAATTTATTTGTAACACCATTTTTATTACCAACGTGAAACAAGGATATGAATCTATATATCTAAAGGAGTAATCCACTCACTCAAGTACTGACAGACTCATCACGAAATCTTGGAAACTACATGGGCCGAGGAGTCTGAAATTTGGCACATACAAGGCAACTACAAGGCCTACAAACAGGCATTCTATAAAAGATGTTACCGTGCATTATGAACGGATTTTGGAAAATTCAACTCCTAAAGGGGTGAAATGGGGGTTGAATTGTTGTATGAAAGTCCTATGTTTTTGAAGTTAGACACATCAAAATCGGTTATCAGGTAAATAGTTCAAAATAATAAAATACCTATTTAAGCTTTTTTGAAAAACAACCCTCAGGGTGTGTAAATAGGAGATGAAACTTTATAAGAAAATTTATATTAATATAAAGATCTATTAAACCTATACAATTGAAATTTGGCACAGAGGTTCCTCATAGAGCGTAAAGATTTGTTAGGGAAGAATTTTACGAAAATTCACATCAAAGGGGATGAAATGGGGGTTGAAAGGTTCTTTAAAAGTCCCATGTTTTTGAAGTAACAGATATAAAAATTGGTATTCATGTCACATAATAACAAAAAAAATAAGACGTGACCATGACGGTGACGGTGAATGTGACGGTGACGGTAACGGGACGGTGACGGGACGGTGATGGGACTGTGACGGGACGGTGACGGGACAGTAACTAGACGGTGATGGGACGGTGACGGGATGGAGATGGTAGGTAGAAGCCTTATGAAGTTGGGAAATAGTAGGTAGTTGGCATGGATAATATAGTCTAGGTAGGTATAAATAAACAAACGCGGACGAAGTCACGAGAGGGACAACTAGTATTCTATACAAACCTATTTAGATACCTCTACTGTGGTGAAGCATCGCTGATTTTCATCAGAAACTCAGCCCAAAAACTGAATGGTCATAGTGTAGGTAGTATTTGCTTGAGTGATAAAGATGACATTAATTCGCAGAATTTTAATTTCGAAAGCATGATATATATAACAGCTAAGTTTGCTAACTACTAGCACATAGTATTAGCTTATTTTGTCCTCGATAAAATATAGTGTTAGGTAATTACTTACTTGATATATTGCTTAATTTTTTTTGTTGAGTGAACTAGCTGTTCTCCAAGCTGGATCGCTGAATCTCCCCTCATTATTTGCGGTTTCAATTCAGTTTTTACGAATGTCGCGTCGCCCTCTTTGCAGAACTTCCATTGCTGGATCAGGATGATGTTATAAACTTTGATGATCATTGCAATTTCATCTCTTTTGTGTTGGTTTAGATCTCACAATTCAACGTAAATGTGAGACGACAAACGTTTAAGAGGACAGTTTTTTTTCTGAAATCGGAAATACGTACGTGTGTGTTCCAATAGTGATATTACAGTATAATGCAGCCAGCATTCATTAAATGGTGCCCTACCATGACGACTTATCGCCCTTCCAATGTAAGCGTGTCAGTACTAGTCAGTTTTACATGAATTTGAACCATACATCTTTGAGATTTTCAACTTACGCCGCAAAGTTGATGATAAAGTACGGGGCTCTACAGTTCGAATTAACATAGCTTTTTTTTTCAAACAGTTCTGAGCCCATCATTTATTTACTTTTTCTTAATTTTTTTTTCAATCTTCCTATGTTCAAATTATAAAGTATAAAGGACAATAAAGGATGCCTACTATGTAACATTCAGGGTTATTTAATTCATGAAACTAAAGGATACTCGGTATTTTATTTTTGGTACAATGTTAGTTTTGTGTTTTCTAATGACTAAAAATGTGCTGTAAAAGCAGTAAGATTTTACCATTTTTGCTAAAAAAACTCGAGATTATTATAGTCTGTTGATTGAGGAATTGTCATCGAAATAATAGTTTTACCAAATGTTCATTTGGCTTATACGTCATTATGCGTATTGTTCATCCTAAAAATTGGTCGGTCCGCGTATATTGGACTGCTCAATAAGAGAATTGGACTTAATGCGTCAGAACCACATTGATTTATTTCTTATGTCTCTTTCCTAAATAAGGGAGTTCTTTTTTGTTGAGCTGTCCTTGTCCTATGTGTTAAGGGTTTATTAATAACACCATATTCCACTCGGAAAATATATTTCAATTTATATAAAATCAATTTTAGGCATTTCTGATTCGCACAACTTTGTACAATATACACCTTAAATATACCTCTAGATAACATAATTTTTGTCCTTAAGCTGACAAATATTCATTTGGATATTATAAAATCAAGATTCAATACAAAGAAAAAAATTCACATGCTCGTACTGAGGTGATTATTTTGCAGTAACATTTATCTAACAAAGTTGCAAGAAAAGACTATTTATTGCCATTGAAATTCCATAATGACTAAGATACCATATTGTTCTAAATCTGCCGTATGGAGAGATGTGATAAATAATAAGATGTCGTATTCTATTTTCGGCATCGACTTTTGTGTCTTTCTGATTAAGAATGTAATTTTACAAAATTTATAAACATAGCCTAAAAGAGGTCGTTTTTGAAACAATAACTTATTTCAGCAATACGAGATCATCTGTGTTCATTATCAGCACATCAAATCCTATTCTTTATTATAAAACGTGCTGCTTGGTGAATTATAATAGTGCTTTGAAGAAAAGTTTCAATTATGTTTTGATTATGAAATCATATAACAATGTCTCTAACAATACTTCAACTTTTTGGACCATCAGTAAGATAAATTCGTTTACAGAACAGAAATAAATTTTGACATAGAGGTACACAATAAAAATAAATGATAAAAACAACATTTTCGGACTAAGAGAGTGATTCTACTTAAACTATATTTCTTAAATTACTTTTTAATAATATGAGATAATTATTTTTAATAATATCTATTATACTGTACAACACTTTTAGTCTCACAAAAATACGTACACGAGGGGCGCGTCGGACGCCTCAATCACACGTCTTTTCATCTACAGTTCAATGTTTTATTATACACTTGAATTGATATGTGGTATTTACAGGAGCGGGCGATGGCTGACATCGGTGGCGGCGGCGGTCGGCGGGCGCGCGGTATCACAGGTACGGCGAGGCGTGGTGCGGCCCGGCGATCGCCGCATGCCCCCGTCACACCAGCGAGCTCGGCTTCACATCCAGGCCGTGCTCCGGCGACCTCCCACCGCCGCCCTCACCCTGGCTATTCTCCTCAGAGTCTGAGCACGAGTCGGAACTACCCTTCTTCCCTCCGTTGTGCGTCTTCACGTGCTTGGCGAGGTGGTCGGACCGCATGAACCTCTTGTTGCACACCGGACATGCGAATCTCTTTTCACCCGTGTGCGTACGCAGATGCCGCTGCAGCTCATCGGAGCGCGTGAACCGTTTGCCGCAGAATAACCAATTGCATACGAAAGGCCGCTCCCCAGTGTGCCACCGAAGATGAGCTTTTAGGTGGGATGTTTTACCGTAAACCTTTCCACAGCCCGGTATGTGACAGCTGTGTATATTCTTTTTCCTAAGATGTGCACCAGCGGGCCCTAGTCTTTCCGCCTCTTGGCAATTTGGACAGTCGCACGTCGCCCGACCGGCGTATCGTCGCTGTGATCGCGGTGAAGGTGCTTGCGCCGGAGGTGCTGGTGAGCCGGGTCCGTGCAACCCGAAGGATCCTTGCGTGGGCAAAACAGATTTGTAGGCGTCTTGAAGAAGGTGGGGTGCGGGTGGTAGTAAATGCGCACCACTTGATAAAGAATGTGTAAGTTGAGAATAATCTTGGCCAGTGTAGTTCGCCATCTGACCCCCGACGTCCAGCCATCCGCCGTGGACGTCCCACCAGGTGCCACCCATTGCTCCCACGCCACTCATTTCAGCGGCTTTGAGAGCGCCGCTTCCACCACCGCCTCCGACGTTGAAAGGCCACGATTCGTATGGATGCCGGGAGTACATGGAGCCAAGACTGGCACTTGATTCGCTCTTTCCAAGGAGCTGATCACCAGAAGATGGGAAGTAGAGGTCGTTTCCGTAGGAAGGCGCCGAGCATGTGGTGGGCCCCCGCGCGTACGGCCCGCACGAGGGCGGCTGAGAGCGTGGAGGCGCGCTGGCGCCGGGCGGCGAGTGGGCGCCTGGACTCTTCTTCCACGGGTGAAAGCCCTTCCCAACGGCAGCATCGGCCAACGGAGGGGGAGACTTGCTCGACAGCTTGTTGCACTGGGCCGCCAACATCGCCAGAGGCGTGCCGCGTAAGCTCGGATGTTCCTGGAAAGACAGAAAATAAATAGTTTATTATTTCGAATCGAAAAAAGACGATAACTCTTTATTCGAGTTTAATTATCGGACCGTGTTTAGACCGTGAGAATGTGCTCGGTATGTCAGATCAGATTTATAGCCTAATTTTATTTGTGAACTGATGCGGCCGTGTTCCCTGCCCGAAGCGTTCACAAACGGGTATAAATAAATTATGAACTGTTTATAGGTGGCGTATTTACAATTAGCCGACGCGGTGACAGCTCCCGGTGGCTACCGCGGCTGGCCGGAGGACGACGTCCTAATTAATAAATCTTGTACTGCCCCTGTCTTAAAAGTTTATTTACGTAAGATAATGAGACGGTAAACCTATGTGAGAAAAAATAGCACTAGCATTGACGCTACCTATTCTACTCTACTAAATGCATTTACCTGGAGCAAGGTCGGTTACGTTTTCTTTACATAAATGAATGAAAGCAAAACGCGTTTATTATAAACTTAATCCATTCGCAGTTGTTCACTTTGCTGAGCTAAATAAAGGTGAGTGTAGAAGAACATCCGGCCGGATATTTCACCCCAATGTGAGATACAAAAGCTCGATAAAAAAGTTCCATTGTACACAATAATATAATCCGGGGATCACGCACGGGGGCGAAAGCGAGGGGTGCGGGGATCTGCCACGCCTTTTTATATTGTGATTGGTGCAGCTGTTGGTCTACAGTGTGTGCCAGTCCTTACAACTGCTGAAGCTGATCTGGATACTTTTTAAACAGGTATTATTAATAAGTATGTATCTCACCGTCGTCGGAAATCTCAGTAAATAAAAAACATTGCGTGATTAGTAATGAAGGTTCTCTCTAAACAGTAAAGATATAAACACTTTTGAGTTTTTTCGATTGAAAGACAGTTGAAGATAGATTGATATACATACTTAATTACAGCACACAAGCCATTAATAATGCCTTCTGGATGTGGGCCAGCAGCGGCATTCTAGCAAATAGAAATAATGGGGCGGGTCGGCGCACTATCGCGAACAGATCTACAGCCCAGTTGTAAATATGGCTGCTCTCTCAATTAACCCAACGACAATTACAATTACCATAAAAAAATAATAAAGAGCAGCCAAATTGCTCTGGCGAGCACTTATGTCGCCCGCGTACGAGCTGACTCCTACATTTCTAAGAATTATTATTTGTTCTAAATTGTAGAATTGCGTTTTGACTGTAGGCAGGTATGTCAATTGCTTTTTATTCCACACGGGTAATTATTTTAATCTTAGAATGGGTACTCACAACAGTTGTTAGATTTTTATAGCGCTATGAAATAGGTTTTCGTCAAATTAAGAAAGGAGAACAATAAAATCGATCTTGAGGTTTAAAGTTAATATGTCACATCGTCAAAAGAATCATAAAATTGACACCATGCTCATCAAAAGCTATTTCGGAGCAATTTAAAGGTATTAGGCGATGAGTGGTCCGAGTTGATGTGAGATCGTCTGCGTCCGCGGCGGCTGAAGTCATAATTACCCTAGGCATTATGCTCCATTTGGGCGCAGGCCGAAACAGAGTGATATCAGTCTGTACCATAATTGGTCGTCAACTCGGCCCGGCTGGCCGCGAGATTGGATCAGCGTAGATGACGCCTGACGCCGACTCGCCGGCGCCACACCCGCATTATACAATGATGGCCCTTTCCTTGTCAAAAATGACGAAGATCTTTTGTTGTAAAAAATACGAGATGAAATCAAATGAGATTACCTAATGTGAGCACGAAATTGTGGTATCGCAGGTCAGGTAGAGTGCCGCTTCGATGTGATGTTTCACGACAAGTTAAAATAAATATCACTTTGACTTATTATTATTATTTATACTTCATTTCACAAAATATTAAATTTTAAACAAAAGAAGGTATAGAGATGGTAGTTGGCGTGCGACATAACTATAAAAACAGGTGGGAAGGTATATTTAATTGAATATTCTGGCAATATAACATATATAAATAAATAAATAAATAAATATTCCGGACCTATCACACGGTCAGCTGATCCCAAACTAGGCATAGCCTGTACTATGGGTACCAGAGACTGATATACATAATATATATATATTTAACACCCAGACACAGAACAAACATCTGTATTCATCACACAAATGCTTGTCCAGTGCGGGAATCGAACCCACGAACAGATAATAATATTACCTCCTACTTGTTATTGCAATTCCGAGCAGCAAGTTTTTACGAGTAGGTACCTATATGTAAGTACCGAATCAATTATTTAGCAGTGCAGTTATAAAGAGTTATTTATTACTCGTAGATGCTTATGGCTAGTAGAAATAGGTACTTATTTACTTATATTTATATTGGTTGCATAAAAAATCAATCTCAGAAGAATTTGAAAGGATATTGGTCCTATTGATGAGTAAGTGTATCAAATAACTTCATAATAATTGCGATCGGCAGTCTGGGTTATTGAACATGCTCACCGTAGTTTTTGTGAGATATTTTTAGAGTTCCTTAACACAACAGGATAAAACGGATCCCATATAGGATCACTTTGTTGTCCGTCTGACTGTCTGGCCGTCTGTCTGTAAAGACCCTTTTTCTCAAAAGGTATATTAAAAATATATGGCAATAAGTGCCTAATTTTTGTATGAAAAGGGCAAAAATAACTTCTTGCAATAATCTCAGAATTTTGAAGTTGAGAACGCTTAATTTCCCTTTGTGACACAAATGAAGGAAACAGTCTACAATTGAGGAATTAAAATGGTCAAGCTTGTAGGAAAAAGTGTCTGAAACTCTAATAGGGCTCTGACGCTTACGAAATAATTGAAGGATTGGAGGTTATTGCGGTCAATTTCATCATCTGTTATTATGAGACAAACTTAAGTTTGCGGGCCCCGCAAAATATATGTTTATGACTTCTACACTTTGGCACCTCAATTTTCTGACCTCGTGTCGTACGGAACCTTTAGGCCTGCGAGTATTCTCTCTTGACCGTCTTTATTTTGTTTATAACGTGTGATAGAAAGATACATACTAAATTGTATGGTCATTATCATGTTTACGCGTCGGATAGTTTAATTAAATTAGTAGGTAATAGAAAAGGGAACTAGTTGTTGAGAATTGGTTGCTCTGCAGATTGGATAATCTTAAATGATGTACCAAAATTATGATGAGCCAAATGAATATTCAAGCGAAACGCTTATCCCCGACGTGTTATTAAGATGATCGTGAAGTCGTTACAAACGAAATTGTATTTCATAAAATTCATGACTATACTTATGAGCTAATATTTTTTTCGACAACAGGCTATTGAAAATGATGAGTCTAATCATCGTTTAAACATTAAAGACTTATGATAAATCTTGAATTATACTAAACCAGTTATGATGAGTTGAAGTAAATAACTTTGTGAAAAAAATGCATTAAAAATCCGCACTATCTTTTTATAAAAAAAAATATTGGCGTCAGTTACCGACATATTAACATGCAACGGTAATATTGGACCCACCCGAGGTTATTTGGATGTTTGTGGTTCAATCAATCACGCCGTAACAGTTCACCCGATTTCCATGAAACTTGGAATAGATAGAGTTATTTACGTAAAATAGCATAAAGGCTAAGGCAGGCGCAACCTAGTTGTCTATATCTAGACAAATTATAATATTATTATTATTGGTTTGTTTAGGCATTGAATATCCTCAAAGTATAATTTACCACAAAACCGGTCAAGAGACCGGGCCTTAAATACATCAAAGCCACAGGTCAACAGCCTACAGCTACACCATTGCATAGCAAATTAACCAGGAGCAAATTGCCAATGGATAATTGCACAATTAGGGAATTATCGAGTTAATTCCGAGTGAAACAGTACGCCGGTCGCGTTTCACGTCCAATGCCACCCCAGTTCACCCCGGCCGTTCTAAAGCAAACTATGGCATGAAATAATGAGCAACAATAATATCGGACAAGCGATTATAAGTTGCTTCCAGTTGCAAGAATAGAGACAATAGACAATAGTGCATGGGCCACAAAGTTCATTTCTACAAGGTGATTCACAATATTTAGTATACAATCCCGAAATATGCTTAATTTCACACACAATTATTTTTGTTGATAGATTAGGCTTCATTCGGAATAGCATACATATTATGAATCACCTTGCATAATCGGATCGAAAGTCGGGGAAGCTTCCACTAGGCCAATACGGTACTGAGAAGACGGGTCGGCCCAACTTAAGTTGTAAATAAATGACAACTAACTAGAGAAATAACTCAGCCTAACCATTTCCACATCGAACAAACATTTGTGTTAGTCACAAATGTTTGTCGGTAGTAACTCTGCCTTCTGCGCTAGAGGTCGCGGGTACGATTCCCGCACTGGTCAAACATTTGTGACTAACACAGATGTTTGTTCTGTGTCTGGGTGTTAAATATATATCTATTATGTATATCAGTCTCTGGTACCCATAGTACAGGCTATGCCTAGTTTGGGATCAGTTGACCATGTGTGATATGTCCGGAATATTTATTTATATTTATCGTTTATTCATCAAAATGTATTTTAGGTAAGAATTATGTACCCACCTACTTTATAGCAAATGGTAATGCGTTTCATATTGATGCGTCGTCACCCTAAATAAAACCGCCACCACGCCAGCCTACGCCATTCTTATGCAAAATAACTAGGCTCTACAAAAACTAAGGCTCGATGATGTGGCTAATTTGACAAAATTGTTCACTGACAGTTGGTCAATTTTTAACATTTTGATAAAAATCTGTGCGTTGTCCATACCTATAGATAAACAGAGATCAATTAGTCAAATATAGATTTTAGCAGCAATTTGGGAACGTAAGTGTGAAATATACCTAAATGTCCTCAAATGGTAAATTCCCAAAGCGCACAGAAACAACATTGATATATTTTATCCACCTCCGTATTAGGTTTATGCGACCTATTTGTTAAAGTATGATAATGTTCAATGTCGTTAAAATATACACTTTAAAGCCATTACAGTTATTAGCATTATAAGTTATAATCATTATTCTGCTTAGGCAAATTATTTTACAAAAGTTCCACTTTAGCCGATCATTCAGAAGTAGATAATTCTTGAATGAGTGTTAATTAACAATTTCTACGCCGGGATATGACATCAAATTACGGGATAATTCAAAACGGGTGGTTGGGGCTATTAATGTCACTTGGCTACTGAAGAAGGGTTCCTGTCATTCGACACTAGAAGGGGAAGGTATCGATTGGCAAAATTCAATGTCGACAGACTTTTGGATAAACATGCTAACAACCGGATCTTCACGACAAGGCGCCTAAGTTGTCGCCTAGATCAGCTTGCACCGAAACCCAACGTGCTGTGCATTGCTTTGCGGCGTGTCATATCACGAGTTCACGACGCGACTGTCACTTTGCATCGCTCATTTAGGGCTATGGGAGTTTAAATATCTAAGCACGCACTAACAGGTGAATGACCTATCGATTGCGTCTCACATTCAAGCCGTGTTCAAACGGTGCGATATGTCATTTAAAATTTATTTCAAACTTATCCGTACGTCTATCAATTTGCGTTTGACTTTTGAGGGCATGCGATATAGTTCATTGATATCGCAAGCCCGTAAAAGTCAAACTCAAAATTGACTTTAATCAGTTGATGTAAGGATCACTTTCTAATATATTTTAAACAAATTTTAGATGTCATATCGCAAGCCGATTGAACACGGCTTTACACTGTAACATGTAAGCAATCCAATCAGGAAGAAAAATTAGTTCTGTAAATTATTTTCGTTTGATTGTCGGTATTATGTGAATCGGTGTGCTTAATCAATTAAATAATTTCTACTCACACTCCTAAATAGACAGACTGAGTCCAAAACTCGCTAAGCTCTACAACCGAAACGTTTGTGATCAGAGGCGTGAAACCGCGCTAGTTAGCGCAGGTCATTAGGCCGCTTCACGGAGCCACATGGCTGCAGTGCTCCGATCGGCACAAATTGAGGCGAAGCAAATTGTTTATTTAAATGGAAATTACCGTTTGTGACCTGCTGATGCCCGACCGCTCTTTAAATAATAAATAAAATAAAATAAGTATTTATTTGCAAAGGAAAGGTTTAACAATTTCGTGACCTAGAAAAACTTATAACTTGGTGTGCATGTGCCTTTAATTTGACGGACATATGTAGAAAGGAACTCCGGTTTTTGTGGACAGATTCAAATTTTTATGGTTCATTGGAAAGGGGGCTTTTTGTTCCAATTTCGATCCGATGCTCGACACAAAAATGTTCAAGTAGGTAGTAACATATGTTACGATGGATGGTATGGTCCAGATTCTGAATTAAATTCTGGTTTATATCATCATCATTTCAGCTGTTTCCACTGCTGAACATAAGCCTCCCCCACAGATTTCCAGAGCGTTTTCCTATCATGTGGGGGGAATTTGCCTAAACAACGCTGGGCACGCGGGTTAGCGAGCGCAGTTAGAGCCCTCGCTGTTAACATAGGGGACGCTGCTGCCCATCCCCTAGCCTTTTAGCTTTTGTCGCCTCCACGAGTACAGACTGGTTTACATTCGGTTCTTCTAAAATACTATTTTTATTTTCATACATTTTCGAGCGCAAGGTTACTTATAACTGTGAAGATT
This sequence comes from Anticlea derivata, assembly GCA_947579855.1. NCBI lineage: Eukaryota > Metazoa > Arthropoda > Insecta > Lepidoptera > Geometridae > Anticlea > Anticlea derivata. Next base: position 5,580,192 of record OX388260.1, read on the forward strand.
CAAATTATTATGAAAGATCGATTGATGAAATAAATTTACCGAAAATGATGAGAGCTCTAATATCCACGGGCAGTTTAATCGTCAATAATGTGTTCAAGTGGATGAAATTGTGTGGTAATGTGTCGGACAAGCGCTGCGCCCACTCGCCGGAATTAGCCCGCGGGCTGCACTACAGAAATGTTATCCAACATATATTGTCTTAAACTATGTAGACAAAATACATAAAAGTGTCTTTAAAATGTATGAGAAAATCATAATAAACCTACGCTAGTTAAATCGATATCAGCTCCTTTGTAACAATTAAAACGAAATAAATAAATAAAAAATTGAACAGAAATTGCAACGAAGTAATTTGGGTTATGGCGCTTCTTGTTTCTCTGTAGGTAAGTTTAATTATATCTATCCCTGTATAACACCTATAAATTTGATAGTCACCTATGTTTTGTCCTCATAAAATAATTTTGTGTTATAAGAACTCAGTGATCACGTAGCTACATAATAACATTTTGAAAACTCACTACACCAATCAACTTAAATAGCTTCAAGTATGATCGAAGCGCGTCAAGATTTGAATCCACCAATGCATATTTTGCGTGTCGGAATTTAGTCGAAAATTTTGAAATGACGGTCGACCTTCGTCGGGTCCCGATAATAGTTGCACCAATTTGAGGAACCAGTTCCACTCGAATAAAAAATGAACGACCAACGAATGGAAACCAGGGACCTCCTTCTCTTATGCTTTTGTTCCGTCTCTTTAATAAGTTACTGATATTATTTTTAGTAATCCTAACAAAATGAATCTAAAAGCTGAGTGCTCTACTAAATATAATAGGTACTAAAATAATATATACCTAATACTATATTACAAGCTGATAGGTCAAGTCAAAGTTAAGTCATCTTTAATATAATCCTCAAGAATTACTTTAAAATATCTTAGAAACTAGGTTACGCCACGCCTGTTCTTCGCAACTAAGTCTAGAAGAATTAATAAAGCTACAAAGTAACTATAAAACAATTGACTCCAGCAGTCTGTCTGTCAAGGTCACTCTGGCATTGCAAATCCTTGCGTGTCTACACCCACAGCGCCTTTGGCTGCATCTCTCGCCCGACAGTTCCAAGAAAAAGTCGTTAAACTCACGTATTTTTGGTAGCAACTTAATGCCAGTAATTTCCAATGAAATTATAATAATTAGCTCCATTTATACCATAGTAACAAACAAATAAAATGCTCCGAACACATCGCCTGAGGGCGTCAGTCAGTCAGCTTTCCATTTCTTGCTTTGATTTATCTGGGTTTCACGGAATTATGTAATGTTGGCAAGATAATTGTGTCTGTTCTTCGTCTTATCAAAATGTTTTTGTATACTACGAAACAAGCTTATTGAGCATATAAAGTCAACGACGCAAATCAACCACCCATTAGTGCCATACATTTATACTCATCATCATCCACGGTCCGACTTCACCCTCTAGGCCTCTCTTTATCTGCCCGATCCCGAGCAAATTAGTACTATTATACAATCAATATTTGCTTTTGTCTACTACTTGGGCAAATCGGCGTTGTATGTTTGTTAGCGGATAACTTTCCAATTTAACCAATCATCCGATCTGCATGGAATTTAGTAGGTCAATATGTTGCACTATCAAAATTTACTGGTATATATTCTTATGAACATAATCGGTCAAGGTTTGGCTAAGATATTGGGGTCCAAAAGTGGGATTTTATAGAATAGAATAGAAAACGTTTTTTGTTGTTAAAAAAATGTTTTACTCGTGGGTATATGAAGTGCGTTATCATATGAAAGAGTTTTAGGTATTTAAACATCATTCTAAAATGATTTTTATTTAAAGCCATATGGATACAATGAAACATTTTAAACCTAATGCTTAAAGTGCTCCTATTTGGTAAAGTTTCAATAACTTCATAGCTCAGGTAAGATTGGACATTACTTATAACATGCATAAGATAATATTTTCAAAGTTTATCTTATTTGTGCTGCAACGATCATCGAAGCACCAACCTACACCAGACATCGCGAGATATTCGTTCAGGTGAACCCAGATACAAGTCCAAAAAAAGTGATATGCAAATGAATGTACCGGATTGTAAAAAGCAAAATATGATTTCCATTGAAACCACAGTGACACATGGCGATTGTCGATACAATAGGACGGGCTGCAATTACAACCATTCCATCCGTTACACTGCATTCAGCGACAAACAGTATTCAATGGATGTGGCCACGTAATTTACTTCCACTTGTGTTTCATATTTTTTTACTTTTAACTAATTTAACGACGTAGAATATTAATTGCTGAGAAAATTACCAGCGCGAAGCCCCCGGGGCCTAAACCACAAGGCTCGACGCATAGTGCAGTCAACATAAAAACGAACAATTATGTATTTACCATGAACCGGAGTTTTACAAACTGCACCAGTTTTTCTACATCTACCTATTTTCCACTTACAGGATAAATAAATACAAAACACCCAACAGCCACATACATAGTCCTGACCCCGCACGCACCCCTTGCGTCCCAGACGAGCATTCGTCCGCTACTTGCTTGCTGTGTCACTGATTCTTTCTTGGTCATCCTGCATTAGATCAGTGACCAGGGCGAGGTATGGTGGCTCTGAAAAGGGCCTATGACCGTCGATGAATGAATCAGGTGTAAGGATTAAAGTGCGTCTCTTAAAGGCTCCTATCGTCCTTTAGTGCCCGCTACGCCACTGAGGTCAATGTCATGGAAGGTCAGGATTTTGAATGACATTATCCTATTCCCAATAGGAAACTCAGTTGCATGTAGTGAATTTAATAATCACTTGAAAGGTAGTGTAACACGTGCCAGCTTTCATCACAGCCCGTTGTGAAGGTCGCATACACTGAACGATCGCATGCCCGAGTTCAATATCAGATGAATCAAATGTAATTGTGTGTCGATAATAGAGATTATAACATTCCAGCACTTATTGGGAACAATAGCAACAATTAGGTAATAAAACAAAAGACTGTAATTTTAGCGTCACGTAAAGAGTTGGTGCGGAACAATCGGTGAGATAGCGCGAGCTATTACAAGGCGCTGAGCGGTCGATCGTCACGTAGTGGGACGCCGGTGAAGAACAAAGCCGAGATATCAGACAATTGAACGCACAACGGCACAAAAAGTCCCATAATTCAATTTGCATCCCGCTAGATGATCGTAGTGTAGGTAATCGTCGAGAAGTGTGGGTACGGTTAAGAACCGCGGGCGGTGGCTCGGTGAGAACCGCTTTCGCCACTTTTCAACACTTCTGCGAATCGATGAGATTGCTGTTCCATTCTATGGTTTTGAACGTTAGCTGTGTGAATCACTTCTTTCAATAATTAAAAGATTCTGTGATGATAATTTTTAACGTTCGTTACCAGTCTATAATAATAAATAAATAACACCCTACATCCAGATAAATAACACACATAGCTTATTGAAATCAAACGAGTGTTTATCGCGTACCTTCTTTTATTTTGATCTCAACGTTTCGAATGTGTTGCAAAAGGTACGAGATAAACACCCGTCATTTTCACACTATGTATACTGATCGCGAAAGTTTGAAAAATAATGTCACTTAAACAGCCTCACTAGAATTCCCGTGTCGTGGGTATCAGAAACTACGAGTACCATGGTACCACAACACCTATACAATAAATATTTATATATTAGGAGGAGGTAGGGCACAGCGAGATTCTCTCGTTCTGAATTGGAGCAACCCGCCTGGGGAGGTACCTCCGCCTTACAGAAGATCGCAGCCAAATAACATAATTGTTTCAAATAGTGTTGTGTTCCTGCGGTGAGTAAGGTTGCCAGAGCTCTTTAGGGGGGAAGGGGGTTCGGGGTCGGCAACGCGTGCGTGATGCCTCTGGTATTGCAAGCGCTCATAGGCTACGGTAACCGCTTACCACCAGGTGGGCCGTAAGCTTGTTTGCCACCTCGGTTGTATAAAAAAAAAAAATATTAGCAGATCAAACATTTGTCTCGCAGCAAAATGTTCGTAAGTTACTCACTTGACACCGGTGAGTGGTGAAATGTGAATAGCTTGCCGGTTTTTGTGGGGGCTCTTTACATGACACCAATCCAACGGTAAGCTATACACTTTTCACCAATCACCGGTGACAACTGTGTATCACGAACATTACGGATTGGGCCCCAGTTACATTTCAACTTCGATGAACCGACAGTGTAACATTCAATAATCTTAACATGCCACACAATTTCACGCATCATTGTTGGTCGATTCATAAGTCGGTATTACAAAACCGTATCCCTATCGATATCGGTGTCGACAGGCACGAGAGTCCGCGAGGTGACTCGCTATTATGATAATGCGGAGCGATGGTATCGCAAGTTATCCGTATAACCATAGTAGAAACTACTATACATTCTGTGGTGTAACACAATTGAATTAGCATAGAACAGTCGGCCGCGGCGGGCGGTCTCGCCACGCGACCACCAAGTATTACCGATTCCATTTCGAAACCATAGCCCAATGAGATGCTAAGGCGTCTATTACACAGTTTATTTAGTATTGGTTCAATCACATTGTTACAAATAGATTGGACTCTTAAGAGCGACTCTATCGTTTGATCTTGATGCTTACTTGTCGTGTCAGTGATTATTTTTTGGTAATCCTGTGAGTGTCATTAGGTCGGTGACCAGGTTGAGGTATTGTGGCCCTGAAAAAGGCTCATGACCGTCGATGAAATAATCAATGTAGAGAAAAGATTATAATGCGCCTCTTAGGCTCCTTTCGTGCACATGGCACATGTCTTCATTCATTTTTAGGTTCTAGTAAGTACATGCTGGTTTTCTTACAATGATTTCCTACACCGTTTGAGAGCATACATTTTCGGAATGGAAAATTCATTGGTGCACGACCGGGATTCGAACCCACGAGCTGTGGATCGGAAGATGGGGCCACTACCGGATCTTGATGAAAGCGTTTTATATTTCTAACCTATCCCTCAGCTGAGCGGTCAGTGTAAAATCGATGGATAAATCGATATTAACGAAACGGAGCTTTGACTGCATTGCAAGGAAAACTTCAAGTGGCCACGTATCGCATGCTATTTAGCTATTATAATAGCATCCAGTTGTGGTGTTAAACTAGGAGCATTTAGTGAGTTGAGTGGAGTGACCGCAGCGACCACAACACATTTCAGTAGTTAGCCAGGTGCACCGTGCAGCCTGGTGCAGTTCTAGAGCCGGGGATAGCGGTCGCAACCAATGTTACCTCAATCAATATGCATAATAACGTTATTCATCACCCGATTGCCGTAGCTATATTACTACATTCTTTCTTTCTTTGTCGTGTCACTATTCTTTCTTGGTAATTCTGTATTAGGTCAGTGACCAGGTTAAGGTATGTGAACTTTAAAGGCCCTGTAAAGGGGCTCCACAAATAAAGTGGCGATTGCAATAGGCCAGTTGTGGCCGCAGTGACACCAAAGCCACAAAAAGTAAATAAAAAAAAATAAGGTATGTTAGCTCTGAAAAGGACCTATGATCGTCGTGACGGTGAAAGAATTAGTGTAGTAACAGGGTTAAAGTGCGCCTCTTAGAGGCGCCTTTGTGGACATGCCTTTGAATTTTTAGGTTCTAGAACATGCCGGCTTCCTCAGGATGTTTGCCTTCACGGTTTGAGAGCACTACTATTAGTGCACATAAAAATCCATTGGTGAACGACCGGGGTTCGAACCTACTAGCTGTGGATCAGAAATCAGGGCCACTACCACCTCTCCACCAGTGCCATTACTACATTTGTAACTATAACCCTATAAGAGCTTTACTATATCAAGTTGGAGCAATTTTTACTCGTTTTTCAAACAAAATTGTCTTTTAATGTGATAGATCAAATAAATCCTGATTTCCACCAAAAGTGGCAACAAAACCATCAATTGCAGACTTACGAGTCTACGGCACTCAAGTACTGTGAAGTATTCATGGAGACGGCTTCAAGAGGACTTGATGTATGGTTCCAGGGGGCTAAATGGCGAGCACTCTCTTTCACAATTTAACTGGCATTTCGCGGAATGTTTTCCGCGATTGTCGATTTGATGGAACGTTGCCGAGAGTTTTAATGTAAAAACGTTAATTTTGCCAATTTGGTGTACCTACGAACATTTTGTGAGATACCATTGATGAACTAAATCTACTTCACAGTATACTTCTAGACCAAGACCACTGGGTCTTCTAGGATATTTTCTAGAGACGAAACCGAAAGAGGTTCATTTGCTTAAAGGTTAGTGAAAAACTGGTCTAATAATATTTTTTTTTAACTTGAGTTCCAAAAAATGCTTACATTTTATTGTACACCGATAAGAAAAGAAACAAAAAAACATTAATGGTCAGATCAAATTTCAAATAAGCGTTACAATGGGCGGCCTTATCGCTATAAGTCGCAGGACAGATTAGAAAACATGAGAAAGGTGGCGTACATCAAAAATATATTTTTTTAAAACTACCTTATTACAATTAAAGCTCACTAACTATATATTGAAAAGGCCTTCGAATTGTTTTTGCAAACGTCACGACATATGAACGCAACGACCCATTTTATCACCGGGCATATTACACTTCAAACTAGCTCCCTTCAAAAGGCATCCGAATTCATAGCGTCCCCGCATCCCCACAGAGTGCATTTAATGGCCACTACAAGACGCGTTTGTTTAAACTCCTCAGTGAAATAAATTGCCAACGGAAAATTTACACTTAAAAGCCGGATGAGAGTACTAGTAGACGCAATTTCCGATATAAATAGCCACTGTGATAGATAGGCATTTGTTTGACTTTAGGATAAAGCACATCTCTAGAAGACTCTACTCTTTCTAAGTGCAACACAATCTGCAAATAAAGAATAAAGATATTCGAATGGCGACCACAAACTGAATGTCCCAAAAGACCCCTCACATGATGGACTTTTGAAATTCGCAAGTAGTTTGTAGATGGTAAAGGCTCAAGGCCCTTTTTCGTGACACTCTTTGAAGAATTATGTTCAGCGGTGGACTTCTTCAAGATAAAGATGTAGATGTAATTAAAATGTTAGAATATTTTATTAATACAACGGTACTTCTTCTCTGCCCTAGGCCATTTGAATACTCCACAGAGTAAATGTACCTACTCTGCATTTTAAGAATTTAGACACCAGTTGTTTATTGGGACTCTGCAAAATAGCCACCAGAAAATTTACACTTAAAAGCCGGATGCTTTAGCAAATAGAAGCAATTTCCGATGTATCTTGCGATAGCGTAATGCGACGCGTGTGGTTGTTGGTTAATGCAGTCAGATTTATTGCGATGATGTCACATTGTGTGGCATTGTGATGTCTCGTGCAATTTGTTACTTGATGCTTTATATTCGCAGTTCATGGCAGATGGAATATGGTCGTATATTTGAAAAGGGTAAGGGGAGATGTGACCCTTACATAAACTCCAGTTGAATTTTCATAGACGTTCTTGATAATCCTATTCGAGATTTGTCTGTTTTCTGACTAGAATGATTCAGAAATATTTTTTATTAAAGTATTGAAAAATTTAAAACCTAACATCTAGCTTTGTGGTCAATATCTTTGATAGCTCTATTTCTAGAACCATCAATCCATGTCAGTCTAAAAGAGCGTGTTGTTATTTTACTGAACCAAAACATGAAAAGTTGTCCTAAAAATTACAGTCACTTTGTTATACCACTTCGTTGTTATGTAGATGTGATAAGTGCGACTCAGTCAGGATATGAATGGCGCTATCGGTGTCAAGGCACGCCAGGGGTTCCGGACCACGCTGGGTCCCCTGGGGGCCCATCGTACCTATCTGTACCTTTTTAAGTGTTAAATTAATTGTTGGCCACTCACCAGCCATCTCACAGGAAAATGGGCACGAACAATAGACATTAAACCCGTAAATGGACCAGGAAATGCTTCCAAAAGTGCGCGCGGCGTCGTTTCATATTTCATAAAGCTCAACACATCGGATGTTGATTTTAGAACAATGAACCCGCTCCTTGATTTTTTGTGCCCGGTAGAAGGCATTAATTAGTGGTGCTGCATCTTTGAAAATAACCTTCTCCGTTGTCGGGGCATCAAGTATTGACAGGGCGCGATGACGGCGCGGCGACGGGCGGCGCCTGGGCCCGTGACTTGCAGCCCGCCTTCATTATGAAGAGGCTCCGAGCACCACTCCACTAACAAGCCCGGCTAATGCAATGAGTTGCAAAAACCTCTGACTATCTAATCCAAACCGGAGTAAACTATTTTCATCTTAGTGCAGTCCTCAGAAAACACAAAATGTGTCAGCAAGAGGTAGAGTACCAGAAGCTGAATAGAACGATTCCGATGACATTAATGACTCCCAAATCGGCCGATTCTTTTAAATCTGGAAGGTTTTGTATTAGTTACCCTTGCGATGCCGACCTCCATTATCCGGAGGCGGTGACTACAAAGAGTCCCTTCGAGAGTAATCATTGACGGTGATTGCGGCACCGATCTGCCAGATCACAGATGCTGCAGTGAAATCGTGCTCTGGTTTGTTTAGCGATCGTTCGAGAAATATAAATTACTATATTTTAAAGTTATGCGTTCTTCAACATAAGCTTTTGGTTTGAATATGGAAAATAAAACATTTCACTTCATGCATTTACATTTACTTTTCAAAAGATTTATGGCAAAGATAGAAATGGATTTGTGTTTGCCGTTGGTTTATGCGACAGTTGCTTGATGATAATGATACTTGCGATAAAATTCTAAAGCTTTATAGCTGCTAGGAACATAAATAATATCTGTAGTGAGTTTACAGCCGGTCGTTAAGTGTTGGAAACGACGCCCGCATGGCATGTCGTACCTACCTCAAATATATTTACTCAATGTAACTACACGTCAACTCTATTTACTCATCTGTGGTAATACATCTTTTTAACGACTTCTCACATTTGGCCAACAGGCGTCTGTAAAAAATGTGTTTTTAACTTAGCTTGTAGATGCCTATCTATAAATTATAAAGGCGTTGCAGATTAATTATGTGCATGAACTTTGATAACGGTAATAAATATAAATAAAAATATTATGCTATCGACCTATAATCAATGCACAGTCTAAAACGTGTGACTTTTTTTCATACTTTCGTCTACTATGAAAGGGGCCTAACATTTATAGTACCTAAACAACTTTGATCTAATAGTATTTCTTAATATTCACGCGTAAACTGGACTATTTACTGTCAACAATTATCTTACCGTTGTATGGTATAAATAGCAGCAAGTTGGTAACTAGTAGGTTCTTCATTATTAAAAGGTCATTTGTGGTTGTGGCAGGAAACAGTGCAGTTGGCTTGTGGTCAGGCCGTTTTTGTACCATCGCTATGTGTGGCAAATGGTGCATATACTTAGTTATAATTTTTCATAAACCGCGACGGATGGCTGACTGCATAATTTATAAAATGTCACTGTTCCATAGTAAACTTGTGGTGATGTCTATTAAAACAATTTATATATTTCTATTTTTTTCGAACTGATTCATTTAATGTTATTCTTATATAATATCAGTAATATAATATCAGTTATTCTTCATTCAAAAACGATGGAATCGATTTACTCTGCACGAGTATCTATCGGCCTCTAACTAACCCTTTAATTTGAAGCGTCTTTAAACATTAGTCTTTTTTTCATGCCCTGGTAAAGTTCAACCAGAAGCTAACATGTAGTAGGTATACCTACATTGGCGGAGTTGGCCAAGTAGCAACAATATATATGTATGAACAATACAATGTAATGAACTATAGTTCATCATAGCCCAACCAAATCATTATAGGCTCGTAAATTATAGCTTTCACAAATTACATAAAAATTGGTCAACTATTGTTGCTACTTGGCTAACTCCGCCAATGTAGGAGTGGTACAATATAATTATACAAATACCTAAGAATAAGATTCAAGTCAAGTTGTCTTTTTATTTACAAGTTTCACAAATCACAGCAACAAATTTCGCAGTAACTGAACGCAGAACTAGTGTAGCAGATACCCAGTGGTAAATTGACAACGCAAAACAATTACCCCAGATGGACGGCGAGATAAATTGCAAATACCTTCTTCGCTGACAGATTTGCTGTTCATTAACGTTTAGGGTGCACTAACGGGTAAAGCAGGCTGCGAAATGGATGAATGCGCTATTTCTAATATTGTATGTGAGTTCCGCCTTAAAGCGTATTCTCTCACATTTTATTTTCTGTTTACAGATTTTTTGATATAGCAAGCTGCGAGCAGCATTTGCAGCAAATGCATGCAAGTCGTTGTTGCAAAAAAAACCGTTTGTATAAAATTTTAAAGTGCATATTTACGAGAGTTATTATAGTAAAACATTGACAGGGTAGGTACTGGTGTATGTACTTTTTTTTGCTGTTACCTAGTAATAATTTATTTTGAACTGTCTTCCACCCGTGACATTGCTCGCGTGGTACGTACCCCGAGTAAATAATGTCACTCCCCAGCTCTTTTACTATATAAATACAAGAACACTCACGGCAAGTCATTGCTCCGTCGCTACTTGAAAGAAGAAAAAAATTGTTGAAGTGTGTTTGTTGTTAGCAACAAACACACTTTCTGATTGGTATAAATAAATATTCCGGACATATCACACACGGTCAACTGATCCCAAACTAGGCATAGCCTGTACTATGGGTACCAGAGACTGATATACATAATAGATATATATTTAACACCCAGACACAGAACAAACATCTGTGTTAGTCACAAATGTTTGTCCAGTGCGGAATCGAACCCGCGACCTCTAGCGCAGAAGGCAGAGTTACTACCAACTGAGCTATGAGGCCAGTCAAGAATGATCAACAAAATGGCAAGTAACTAAAGAACTAACCGCCGTCGTAGAGTAGGCGCAGGAAATCTGCTTTCTTCGTAAATGTATGCAGTAAAACGAGGCATGCTTGTCGACAAGTAATGTACGACTAACATCGTTAAATTTGTCACGGGCCAGACACAGCGTTGATGGATGCCCACCTAAATAGCTGAAGCTGAAAGATCTGTTAATCAAGATTTTGTGTTTGAAAGTAATATCGCTAAAATAATTAATTGACCGATAATATACGAACACACACACGCACACATACAGTCACGTCACATAACTACATAGCCCTGACCCCACACTATATCCTGCGTATCAGAAACTACGAGTACCATATAAGCACTGCAGTCTTCAGACCCGGAACAAATACTTATAGATCACGCAAACGTAACTCCTGCCACCGCAGAAATCGAAGCCAAACCTCCTTGCAATGAAATTAAATTGAAAACAACTGTCTTTTTAACTTAATATGATCAAAATAAACATTTCTTGGTTTAGTTCATCTTATCAAACAAAGTTCTACGGAATATGGAGCTAATATAGTAATTAATTGGAAACAGGCAAAAAAAATCTATGACTGACTCACGATTTACACATAAGCGCAATAACTGGCATCATAGCTCAGTTAGTAGTAACTCTGCTTTCTGCGCTAGAGGTCGCGGGATCGATCCCCGCACTGGACAAACATTTGTATGATAAACACAGATTTTTGTTCTGTGTCTGGGTGTTAAATATTTATCTATTATGTATATCAGTCTCAATCAGTCAGTCAGAATGGCGACCACGAACCGGGCGACGCAGTGTTGGAAGGCCCCCTACCCGATGGACCGACGACATTGTGAAGGTTGCGGGAAGTCGGTGGATGGAGAAGTCTCAAGATCGTTCGTCATGGAACTCTTTGGGGGAGGCCTATGCCCAGCAGTGGACTTCTAAAGGCTGATGATGATGATGATGATATCAGTCTCTGGTACCCATAGTACAGGCTATGCCTAGTTTGGGATCACTTGCGTGATATGTCCGGAATATTTATTATTATTATTTATTTATTATAACAGAATATGGGCCTGAAAGTATCTGTCTAAAACGATAATACAAACACAGCTAGTAACTAAATTTGTCTTCTAATCAGTTAATAATTTACGGGATGTGAGTTTAATGGTCTCCGAGAATGCCACAGCGTTCCGCGCTCGCAGTAAATATCTGTAAGACAGCTTCATTTAAATACCTTTTGTCAATGAACGGGTTGAGATAAAAAAGAATTATGACATGTCGCTACTGTTCGGTTTTTGTTACAGTTAGATCATGCGAGGAGCATTTTAATTGGAAGACTATTTTGAGAACATATGGAAGCTTGTTGTTGTTGTTGCCGACGACATTGTGAGGGTTGCGGGAAGTCGGTGGATGAAGAAGGCTCAAGACCGTTCGTCGTGGCACTCTTTGGGGGAGGTCTATGTTCAGCAGTGGACTTCATCAGGCTGATGATGATGATGATGATGGAAGCTTGTGTCAAACATCGTCACGGAAATAATTTATTTCGGATTACAATATCATTTGGCATCAAATAATGTACAAAATTAACGGGAATTTAAAATCAGCCCCAGGAGAACAGAACCTTAAAAATTAATTTTATTCACCTTTTACATTTTCTGCCTTCTGCGCTAGAGGTTGCGGGTTCGATTCCCGCACAGGACAAACATTTGTGTGATGAATACCTACAGATGTTTGTTCTGTGTCTGGGTGTTAAATATTTATCTATTATGTATATCAGTCACTGGTACCCATAGTACAGGCTATGCCTAGTTTGGGATCAGTTGACCGTGTGTGAAAAAAAAAAAAAAACACCCGTGCCGAGATAGCTAGTGAAATTAGTTAACTATGGGATGATGATGATTATTGGGGATTTATTTCATTATTTTATGATTTCTGGACCATATATAATATGTTTTAGTCGTCTCTGGTTTGGGCCTTTATGGTCAACATTGGAAATCATTTGTTTAAAATTACCAATCCACTAGACACAATATTTTTCTATTCGTCACATCTCAACCAGACACCTTTTGTCAACGCCTTAACCGGCTCCGACCCAGAAAATTGCTAATCCGTCGTGTAAACTTTGAATACAAAGCACTTCGCTATCAAAAGTGACAGATCTCGAGGGTCCATTGTGATAGAGCTAATGTCATTTCTAGGTGACAACGACATTACGACGGTATTATACTGCAGATAATATATTTTGTAAGATTTGCTAAAGCACTCAAAAAAATTGTGCCCACTTCAGTCTCACTTCAATGTCACTTTATTTAAATGCGCACCTTTAAAAAACTAGCCGTACCGTAGTCAATATTCAAACTAAAATCAACGCAACAAAACTTATTTTACATCGCAAGTTAAAATAAAGTGATGAACACTCTGGTTTTATTCTGGAGATTGACCATATTCTGTAGCGCGATGACAAAGCATAGCGCCTAATCCCCACAACAGCCATTTAGTGCCATTACAAATAAAAGTTTGTCGGCCGCCACAATGGCCATTGACGGGGCATCACGCTGGGCCTGTGAATGGGCCAGCGCCAAAAAAATCTATTAGACACGCATAATAGTCGGACGTATTCGGGAGATGAAAGTTCCTGATACACGGCTTATCTCGAGTGTGGTTATTTAGATTTAAATATAAATAAATAAATATTCTGGACATATCACACACGGTCAACTGATCCCAAACAAGGCATAGCCTGTACTATGGGTACCAGAGACTGATATACATAATAGATTAATATTTAACACCCAGACACAGAACAAACATCTGTGTTCATCACACAAATGTTTGTCCAGAGCGGGAATCGAACCCGCAACCTCTAGCGCAGAAGGCAGAGTTACTACCAACTGAGCTATGAGGCCAGTCAATTACTTATACTTAATTTACTTATACTTTACTATAAAGATAGACACTGTTCTAATTATAAGAATCATCATCATCATCATCAATTTGTAAAAATACACTAATAGACCTACGCTTAATTTTTGAAATTCGTTTCGTAATATATTATAGGACTTTCCATAGGAAAATTAATTTCAGAATTATCATTATTGTTTGAATATTATTTTAAAATAATCTACTTTCCTTTTATATAAATAGCAAAGCACGTAATGAACCAACTGTCCATCATAACTAAACATTGAATTATTTAATCAACGGAACAATATCGCATTGTTCTCTAGAAAGCTCAATAAAGCCAATCTGTCAATGCGGATATCAATAGGTGATTTGTATTTCCGAAAGTATCAATGGAATTCGAATTTGTTTTCTCTGACAAATATTTTGCAAAGAAGATTGATAGCGAGAGGAAACAATGGGAATTGAAAACGGAAGTGTGGCACAGATTATGCAATAGTCACTACATAAAGGGTAGTATTCAATAAATCCATAGCTTTTTTTATTTTTTTTTCGAGTTTGATCATTGACACATACTTTGCGATTTAAATACCTACTATGGAATATATTCTGCTGTTGATTTTGTTATTGTAATTTCCTAAACTAACCGAACATGACAAAGCTAAAATTATACCCGTCCTTGTCGTTTCAACCTATAAGAAAAAGACGGCAACATTTTTAGAGCTGTCAAAGTATGTTAGTACTATCACCAAAAATGCCGCCTTACCTAGTACTACTAAGGGTGTTTTTTGCGTAAAGTGATCTGTGCCTTGCTTGCTTCTCATAAAAAAAGTGGAACAATATATACCTAGGTAACAAATTATTTTCAACAAATTGGACAACACGTTTGAAAATGGAAGATGAAGTTTGAAAAATAATATTTTCCTTCTGTAACTTTCCGTCACTGGGCGTCCTCTATAATCGATTATCTCTATTATCTATTTGACTGGCCTCATAGTTCAGTTGGTAGTAACTCTGCCTTCTGCGCTAGAGGTCGCGGGTTCGATTCCCGCACTGGACAAACATTTGTGACTAACACAGATGTTTGTTCTGTGTCTGGGTGTTTAATATATATCTATTATGTATATCATTCTCTGGTATCAGTACAGGCTATGCCTAGTTTGGGATCAGTTGACCGTGTGTAATATGTCCGGAATATTTATTATTTTATTATTATTATGATTAAACCTGTTCTGAACTGTTTTGACATAATTTTATATCAAATCTGCTACCTGACATTCCATCAACTATTGATGCGCACACCTTAGGGGTTTAGGGCTAACCCCATTCGTAGGTCTCTAATAACGTCTTAGAAAACATTTAAATGGATGAGCTATTATTTAAAATATTATTTTTGACTCTACTCATATGCTCTTTGTGCAATTTGTTATCCACTAAGGTGGATTGGTTATCGACTAGAAACAGCTGATTTGGTAAGCCGACGGAAAGCAAAATGTAATAGTTTGTTTTTGTTGAAAAACCTATGTTTTTGAACGGCTTTTTATTAAAAATGGCGGTTTGAAAATCGATTTGCTAACCTGAAAGTAGCTTTAAAGTGTTCGAAATATTTTTTCAAGAAAACATGTTAAAAGTTAGACAAATAAATCAACTCACAATAGTTTTATTCGGGTTCGCCTGCATCGGCGCGTACATATCGGTGATCATCACGAAACACTCACAATATCAAAGTCCATAAAAAACAAAACAATGTTTATTTGTGTACTGTCGTTGACAGCGCGCGGCGGGTGCACATGACTGACGTTTGACGCGAGCGGGGCAGACGGCCACTCAGTCGGGCAGGTACAGAGCGGGGGAGAGCGGGGCAGAGCGGCAGTGGGCGGGGCCTTCCAATCCCAGCCTCTTACCGCGCCCCGCCCACGCCGCCCCGCCCGCAAGGTCGGCTGTATTGATCGCACGCGTACGAAGACTCCATTTTATTTCGGCTGGTCCGATTTGCATAAACTTTTTTGTTTCAAATTACCTTCTGATGTCTTGTCTGTTTTGGGGACGTTGTCGGTTTATTGATCGAATTATTGTTGTGCGCTTGTTTATGACATTATCATAAACAAGCTTATGAACTTTTGACTTCTATATTATAGCCCTTGGAGCTAGCCTATATCATTGGTGTCTGAAGTAAGAAAAGACGGAAACTTACTTAAAATATATTTAGCCTTATTTCAGAAATATTTTTCAAAAAGTTTCCACCCTAGTACGTAAATACTTTTTTTTTTGAGTTTTTAGTCATGTCGTTAGTGAATTTTTGGCCAATTTTGAAAATAACTATACTAAGAACATAAACCTACTAACATACACTTTATTGTTAGACCTAGCTATATAGGTCATACCTATACCTACTACTGTTACAAGGTGACGAAAAGTAATGCCATTAACACATTTACCCTAACTCACAGCCGTTCGTACCTCGACCCGGCAACAAGGTGCTAGAGATAATGAAATATAATACCACACAAAAAACATCATAAACACGGCCTAATAATTCCCAATGGGACATAAAAAGCTCCATAAAGGTATAAAAGTTTGCGTTGAAAAAATATGATTGCGCCCTTCCGCACCCCGAGTTCCTCCAGACTGCTAAACATTCTCAGAGCAACGTCGTCGCTTTAAGAATAGCTTAAGCGGCTAATAGCTTTATGACACGCATAACACGAAAAACGATTCTCATAGAAAAATCAGAATAATGAGCTCTATTTCAGCGCCGCAAGGTGGAAGGTCGGGTTTAGTAGGTAAGGACCGGAAATGACAGTCGCGGGGCATTATAGCGACATTAGACAGGGGTGCCATCGGGTACCTAAAATAGTGAAAACGTAGCGAGGTGAGAGGGTGAAACGAGGCGCTGGGCGTGTCCGGGATAACGAAATAAAAATGCTCGGGGCCTCATGGCCGCGGCCGTGCGAACTCCGCTTAACGCAATAAACATTTTAATTTGAACACGAAACTCACGCTGAGATGCAAAATTATGGTATGAGGGCGGTGTGTGCAAAGGAAATCAAATTACTGGAAAATTTCACGACAGGCAATATTTTTCGGATCCGCCTACCAATGATAGACCGTTTCGGCTCTAGATTGGTGCTTGCGGAGGGACTAAACACAAATGACAGTTCACATTGGGATATGTCAGCTATAGGTAGAAGCTAAGTTGCCTATAAAATATAATTTTGTTTAATTTTTACATCGCAACGAGTTTTTTCGAAAATAATTAATTTAGTCAAAGAAAAGACATCAACGCGTGTATGTTGCTAGCTACTTTTTGATAAAATGAGATTTTTTGATATACAGTTTTGACAAACACATATAATGACGCTAACTGTTCATAACTAGTAGGTAAGTAAGTGTGTACTACGTACAAGAGTTTGACTGGCACCGACGTCCGCTCGATAACCGCCGGAAATGACCGGAAGTGACTGACGCCGGACTTTAGCAGACGAGACCCACTCAAACTAGTTCTGTACCTACACACTGTACGAAGGTAAAATACATATAATACTATACAAGGTGTGTAACATATAATGTGTTGTGTATACAAGGTGATAATTCATAAAATGTATACCATCCTGAAAGGGAATTATTCTATAAACAAAATCAAAGAAAATCAGTGGAAAAAAACAAAATATTATTTTCAGATTTTTCCAGAACATTTTCAAATTATCTTTTTGGTGTTGAGTGTTTTTTTTATTAATTATTTAACATAAGAGAATTATGACATGAAGATTACTACCTAAAACAGCTGAATATTGAGTTTAAACTGATTTAACACCAAAACCCTAGAGTTTTTTTAATGTTTTTTTTTGCCCATTGGCTTTAGAATAAGCCTTAACAGGAGTTTCAGCAAACCTTAGGGGCTAAAGAGAGGTGATAATATAGGTAGATGAAACGTGTACAACAAATGAAAAAAAAAAGAAGGGGAAAATACAACTCTACCTATAAATTTACATCTCATGAGTAGAAATTCTTTTTGAATCTTCTATTTTTTAACTGTACCAAGAATGTTTTGTTGGTCTATAGTTAAGTTGTAGGTATGTATTTTAACAAACAGACTGCTAAACAGCAATTATTGCATGTTCTGCCAGTCCAACTTTCTAATTGTCGTGAGTCAAAGCCAGTTAAATGATACCCTATGATTGTTTACAAGCTGCACAATTCTAATTCACATGTTGCCAGCGTTACATAAACGCAAGTTAGGTATTTTTCTAATGGAAATGTAATGCTTCTTTTATAAACACCCTATTTTCTTTTCCGGAAGAAAATGACCGCCGACTGTATTACCGACTGTACTATGCCGCTTCTTGGCATAGGTAATGTTTTTAACTACCTATCTACTACCTTAACGAGGTAACGTCGCCAGCCTTTTGGGCACGCTGCCTGTGGTTGGTGATCTGAACTCTGTTTTCTACTTGTAGTCGTAGTCGTAGAAAACAGAGTTCATTTCTAGTATAATATTATTTTAGTTTAATTTACAACTGTTATTATTATTATTTTTCTGTTACTAAATAAATACTACTACTACCTATCTATATTAGGAACATTTTTGTAGGAAGCTTTACGTTCAAATATTATAAAATCGAAAGTTTGTGAGAGTTTTTTTTTTGTATGTTTGTGGTTCAATCATTCCAAAAGTCTCAACCAATTTCGATTAAACTTGAATAGAAAAATTATTTACCTAGAATAAAGTAACTGTTATTTATATAACCACGCGAGCGAAGCCACTGGCGCAAGCTATTACTTATTAAACAATTTAGCAGACACCGTGGTACCTACTAATTGAGATAAAGTTTTAGATAACAGACAATGCTAATTACTAATTATAAATGGGGAATAAAGCTTGGCGACCACAAACCGAAGGACGCAGTGCTAGAAGGTCCCCCCTCCCTATGGACCGATGACATTGTGAAGGGTGCAAGAAGTCGCTGGATAGACAAGGCTCAAGACCTGTCGTTGTAGCACTCTTTATGGGAGGCCTATGTACAACAGTAGACTTCTACAGGCTGATGATGGCATAATTTCCCTGGCATTTATTGAGTCATACATTTCGGCCACACGCGGCTGACTATACCGCGCCCGCGGCGTCGCTCGGACTGCTCAATGCACATTGTGCTCTGGCCATTATTTCTCGATAGCCTTTTCAATTGGAAATTCAATCGATATCAAATTTGTATAAACAAACCTTTTAGAATAATGCAAGACAATCGCATGAGCGTTAGATATGCATTGTTGCTTTGTTTTCTTTTAATTCTAAGCTTATCGTTATTATCTAAGAAAAACAAAATAATCTTTTGAAAAGGGTTTTTTTTGCTACATTGACCACTGTCCTTACTTAATATTGTAAAAGCTCAATTTTTGTGCGCTATGCTGCTGCTTTCAAACGGTGAAGGAAAATATCTTGAGGATACGAGCATGTCCTAGAACTTAAAAATTCGAAGACATGTGAAATGTGCACGAAAGGAGCCTCTGAGAGGCGCAGTTTAATCCTTTCACTACACTGATTCTTTCACCGACGGTCATAGGCTCTTTTCAGAGCCACAATACCTTAACCTGGTCACTGAACTAATACAGGATGACCAAGAAAGAATCAGTGACACGACAAGAAGATTATAAATACAAAGTGTGTTTGTTTCTTGGTTGATTAGTTTTCTTTTAAAGCAGCAGCGGAGTCGGATAGACGTGATTTTTTGAATGGATATTAGATAAACTGCTGAAGAGGGCATACATTTTATCCCGGTATCACGCAAACGAAATCGCAGGTTAGTTAATAAAAACATCACTATGACTAATACAAAATAAGAACAAAGAGGAAGAATTAGATGGACCAAAATATAATGATAATAACTTAGTTATTGTTACCAACCTGGTAACTATAACTACCAAACTATTTACAATAACTAAGTAACTAGCGGTTTTAGAAGATATTATTTAACTATATATTAAGCAAGTATATTAGTATAGCATGCGCTACTTAAAACAGCCTTTACCCAGTTGAGAAAAAGACATGCGCGTCCTTTCTTCTTATTTATAACTATAAATAAGAAGAAATAATGTTCTATCACGCCCATAACACGTAATACTAGCAAAATCCTCAGAGTGCAGCGTACTAAAAGAGTAATGGCAATTTGATGGATGTGTAAACGCTATATTTTTGAAACAATACCTGGCATCGGCGCGTTTTCACGTGGTCGGCGCACGCGCACCGGACCCGTGTCGAATCCATCATCGCCATTTAACCAGGGCTGTCTTAGAGGAGGAGGGCAGTACAATTTTCTAATATTTTTTGAAAAAACTCCTTTCAACAATTTCGCAAGAAAACAACCAAATTGATTATCTATCACGGAACTATGATGGCACTGATTATTTTGCCCACTCTGGACATAATCAGCAATTATTACATAATCTACATATATCAGCAAATAATTTTCTAATTGAAAGATCTATAACATGACTTTTTGTGACGTTATATAAGCATAGAGCCCCCGGAACAAGACATGACTCCGGCCCTGTTCTCAGTGATCACAATGAATATGAGCGATGCCCAGCACTTGACGGACGACAAATCAAAATTACTGATTTCGTCATTCGATATTCGTTCCGATATCATTTTGCAAATCGCGCCGGATAATCGTTATACAGGCGTTGCATCAAAATATAGGGTAATATAAGATATTTTTTACAAAACCTAAAAACCGACTTCCAATTCCTGAATATTTACAAGATAATTATTAAAGCCGCTAGGAAATTAGGACCTTAAAGTCTATAAAATAGGATAAAAACTATTTGGGGGCATCCTATAGAACTTAGCGAACTTCGCGTCGTTTTGCCAGAGTTTTTTTTTTATTCAACCTCTTTGCGTTTTGCTTACTGAAGATGACACTGACCACCTAAACTTTCGAACAAAAAATAAAAGTAAGAATGACATCCATTCATCATCAACAATAACTCTTACGGTACTGACTGACTGACTGACAATCAAACGTAGTGGTTTTATTCTCTTTAACAATCGACGCAGAGTCTAACCAAAAGTCCTAAGAGCATGAAAGCAGGGTAGCTTCTTGTTGTAACGTATGGGTGCCCAGAAAGGAATTCCCGACACAAGCCCTAAGGTTAAAGTTTATATAAAAATTAGCAGCAACCGTATGAAGTCGCGGGGATTACCACTAGACCACAAAAAAAATCGGCAGGTCCTGATTTCAAGAGATGATGACGGATTTTTGAAGGCGGCTGTACTAGAGTAGGTATTATAAGTGAAAATATATAAATATACATAATAAAACGCGGTACTTACTAATATTTTCATGTCCTTGTGATCCGCGGACACGGAGTCGATACTAACCTGAAAAATAAAGAAAAATAAATTAGTTATACATACCTACAGACAGATGAAAGTTAATCCAGGACAAACAAATAGTTAGAGAATACAATAGAACACACCAATGCTTTAATGGCATTACATGCCAGTTGCCTAACTATAATTTTATTGTACATAACTGTATTCAAAGCAATGCTATGTATGTACGTTATTTTTGTCATTATATTTTTATATAGACATAAACATAGACATAGACAAACATTTATTCACAAACTTGGCACACAATACACGACACAATAAAAGCAAGACACAGAGAGCGAAAATATGAAACAAAGACAGAGAGGTAACACACAAAAACTTATTAAAAAGAACACGTGAAATGTTATTGTGCGCCACAGCAGCAAAAAGGTCTCGGCTCAGCATAAATGCCTTACCACTGAGGAGTAGTTAGGCGCTGGAATTCTACTGGTATATGTAATGTTTATATACGTTTTGCAATATTTTGTGTCTTTTTGCCCAAGAACTCCATCTTTGTATGGTCAAGCAAATCATTAACTACCGTTTCGTCACAAATTAACATTTCTACAAAAAATAAGTCTACCAACAATAGTCGTGACCGAAATTGCCTCAAAATTAAATAAGCCTAATGTTTCCTATTTTCCCATCAGTCAACACGTAAAAAAACATATTAGAAAGTGCCTAAAAAAGTTAATATTATAAGTCGGGCCGGTACACACGAGCGAATTTAATTTGGAGCTTTTTTAATTACGGCTGGAGATTCGTTTGGTGCGGGCTTTGCGGGGTGTGCGGGGCTGTGCGGGGCCGTGCGGGCTGGTTTCGGCGCCAAGCGGCCACAGCCCTGTAATTATGGGGCCCGTAATTGCGACCCGACTGTGTGCACCCCGCTTTCTTGCCTCCCCCGCTGCCTAGCGATGGTCTAACTGAAAATGAGATTGTGTTGGGTTTTTAGGTTCAGATGAAATTAGTTTAGAAGAATAATTGAGGCCCCACAAATTTAAATTTTCATTAAATCTACTTACCGCTAGCAAAGTTTGTAACACTGATGTGTAATTTTTTTCTGGTAGATTAAAGTCTAAAATTATAAAATAAGTCTGAAATAAGTAGAAGGTAGTTGGCGCTGCTGCTGCTTGAAAATCCGGTTATTTTTAGGGTTCCGTACCTCATTTGGAAAAACGGAACCCTTATAGGATAACTTTGTTGTCCGTCTGTCTGTCTGTCCGTCTGTCAAGACCCTTTTTCTCAGAAACGGCTAAAGGTATCAACTTGAATTGTATACCAACTATTAAAGTCCAAAAACTGTGGGCTTATGGTGCCGTATAAAAAGCAAAGCTCTAGCTTAATGCATTTAAAAGATATGGCAATAAATGTATAATTTTTGTATGGAAATGGCAATAATCAAAAACATCTAGCGTACTTCCAGTTACCTCACAATTCTGAAATTTGGAATGCTAGGAGCTTTTGTGACACAGTTGATGGGAAAAGTCTGAAATTGAGGAATTTCGAAGTTTTTTAGGAAACAAAGTTATATTTGCGGTTAATGTCATACAATGACTACGTGAGCAACCGCAAATATAAATTTGTCAATTCCTGTACGGATTTTCCGACTGGTAAATCATCATCAACAACCTGTAGAAGTCCACTGCTGGACATAGGCCTCCCCCAAAGAGTTCCACAACGAACGGTCTTGAGCCCTTCCCATCCACCGACTTCCCGCAACCTTTACAATGTCATCGGTTCATCGGGTGGGGGGCCTTCCAACACCGCGTCGCCCGGTTCGTGGTCGCCATTCGAGAACCTTTACTCCCCAACGGTTATCGGTTCTGCGAGCTATATGATGCGCGACCAGGATTCGAACCCACAACCAATGGTACCGAAATGTCCAGGCGCGAGTTCTCGCACTTGACCGTCTTTATTTACAAATCATAGTAGTATACATAAATATTACGAATGTACATACTTAAATATTGAGGCCAATATTGTACGTACACCAATCATTACAATATTTACGAATAAGTAGCTTAAATTTAATTTGGTTTACATATAACTTCTAAAACAATATTTTGAAAGTTATTTTCCCTAAATAATTTTCAAATAATGTTTAAATATTTTTCTTATTTTTTTTTCTTCTTTTTGTTGATATTAAGGCCTTTTTGGGATAGTATAGTTACGAAGCACGTTGTATTTGTTGAATCCATTTAGTTGGTTCTATGAAAGCACAAATGGAGCCCAGTTAAGAAACGACGGGAGGTGTTTGTGCTCCACAATCACACGTAATCACACCAATTAAATATTTTTATTCCCATTCCGCCTTTGTTCGAGGTGTGCCTTTGTTACCTCATTCCTGTGTCTTTTGTTTGCCCGCCATTTGAGTGCCAATGACTTTTGCTTGCGCTAAGATATTGCTTATTTAGAAAATAATGCGTTGGTAGTATGAATTAGTTTAATAGTTTTATATGTTTATTTGGAGAGTTTTGTATTGTAATTTTGATGTAATTTTCGATAAGAAATTTTTTTAAATCATTTATATTTTTCCGTTACTATATACTTTTTACTATCGTAATATTATTATTAGGGTTATTCCATCAACAGCACGAAAGATAGTAGCGAAAAATAACAACTTTTTAAATATTTTCTTTCATATTCTGATCTTTTTCAAACTTTTGTTTTTTATATAACTATGCATTAAACAAAATTGCTACATAAAACAGTTAAATAATAGAGTTTGAACTTATTTAACCCGAAACTGCAGATTGTTGCATAGTGTTTTTTCAAAGAAAAATGACTAATTTCCGTCAAAGGCTTGGAACAAACATTACTGCAAATTGGGCGTTGAACTAGCTCTTTTTGGGATAGTAGGTATACATATTATGAATCACCTGAACAACTTGATGATTTTTTTTATCTAATTAGGTGTGTTTTAATTTTTTAGGGAGACTGCTATGCAATTTCGTAGTTTGCGTTCATGCTATTTTTATTATTAGGAAAAATGCTCACCTTTTTTTACAGTCTTACATATATTATTGAATTTTGGAAGGTTTTGATAGTTTGTATATGTTAGTAAAAATACTTAATAATGTTTGATCTAAAAAAAAATCTTTTTTCGGCACTTAGCTTTAAAAATTAGTTTTATTTTCATTGTATTTTTTGCTTAGAGGTATTTGGAATGAATGGTAGTTAATTAAGTAGCTAACTAATTTAATTGGAAATAAAACTCAATATTATAAAATAACATTTTCCCAATTACATAAGCACAAAGCTATTTTCAACAATTTTATAGAGCACTAATATATTTTGTACATTACAATTAGAAAAATATCTTACCTCATTGAAATACGGATGATTAACATTGTGGTTCACGGGGTACGAGTCCCCGTGCTGTGGGTAGTACGCGCAATTCATCCCATATGATTCTAACAGGACCCGCTTAGATCACTGGTGACACAACACACGCGAACGAAAATTCTTAAAAATTCCTCGGAGCAATTATCTCGTAACGAATCGATGCGGCGAACGAATCTCGCCTACTAATTGCAGGGTCGAGGTTCGGCGAGCTGGTTTTTCTAACTCACTCGCACATTTTGCGTCTCTGTCTAAAGCCGCGTGGTTCTTTCGAAGTTTGTTTACGCGGGGCGGCGCGAGTGACGCAGGGCGGCAGAAGGGCGGGCGCTTTCACGCACACGCGAAACTCGCATTGAAAACGCACTATTCTTTTTTTATATCACAATGCAATCTCATTTCAAATTAATCAAATTAAAAAGTTTCGTTTTTTTTGAAATGCGAATGCATGTAAGTCTTTTTTAGAAAGTTTTTTTTTATTTTTTCAGCCAGGTTTTTTTCAATCACGTTATTTAGATAGAGGTGTTCTGTTACCATCAGATGGTTATAAATGTTTCCGGCGTGTAATAAAGAATCAGTATAACCCCTGTAACTATTATGAGGAATTGGTCCATTTTTTACCGTCAATCTGTGCGTGGGCGGATACAGATCGTATGACAGGATACACTTTCCTATTGATATCACGAATCACGTGATTCTGTAACAGATGTTCGTGGATTTAACGGATATAAAACATGCATGGGTCTTATATTAATAAGGGAAGTGTATGAATGAATTTATCCATAGGTTGAATGAGAAAAGTGTAAAATGACATTGGTTAAGTACTTTTCTTTTAAAAATACATACGAATTCATGTTTCTAGAATCGTACTGCAAATGGAAAACTTTCAGTCAATAATAGTTAAAGGAATATTTCAAATCAAGGAAACGTATTCTTGAAAGTTCCTTCGATTTGACTTATTAACAACCAAATCACGAAGACACGTATAAGGGTAGATCCGATTCTTCCGGTATACACTAAAACATTTCTTTAACTGATCAGATTTTATAAAATCTTTGTTCTGAAAACATTACCCTTCTTCCTTCTCGGCAGTCGCGTAAAACGTACCGGACCGTTATTTGTGACGCGACTGCTTATGTCACACGATAGGGCAAAGCATTTCGTTCAAAATATAGAATAACATGTGCAAATGATAGTGATTATAGAAGGCGGGTGTACGCGTGCTGTGTAATTATTGTAATCTCGGCGTTCGACGCACGCACTTAGTTGACTTACTGTGTTCTATTGTACTGTACTATGCCTGTGACCATTCATAAGAGTTCGAGTTCGATGAATGGAATACGATACTAACTAAGGATGCAAGTGTACCATAAAAAAAATAAAAATAAAAATATTCCGAACATATTCACACGGTCAACTGATCCCAAACTAGGCATAGCCTGTACTATGGGTACCAGAGACTGATATACATAATAGATATATATTTAACACCCAGACACAGAACAAACATTTGTGTTAGTCACAAATGTTTGTCCAGTGCGGGAATCGAACCCGCGACCTCTAGCGCAGAAGGCAGAGTAACTACCAACTGAGCTATGAGGCCAGTCACCATAAAATAATGCCAGCTGGTAGTATGAAGATAATAAGACAATACTGGTGGAGCACCAATATTTAAAAAAAAAAGTTTATTTAAAAAAATATTACTTTTAAACAACTAACAGTTCATAAAATAATTTCATAAGTACTGTCTAATCTATCTATAACACAATCGAAATATTTACATAATGAATAGCTACAATGAACAAGATCTTGTTTTGCCTGACTAAAACCCTATGAAACTGGGTTAGACAAGGTCTAACCAAACCCTGGTTTTGTGATGTGTCATTTCATACGGTTGACATCCTACTATTAGTAGTAGTCTTAGCTGGTAGTATGAAGATAATAAAACTATACTGGTGGAGCACCAATGAATTTTCCATTCAGAAAATATGCGCCATACTAGTGCGCCATACTAGTGCTCTTAAACGGTGAAGGACAATATCGTGAGGAAACCGCCATTTGTCCTAGAACCTAAAAATTCGAAGACTTGTGACATGTTCACCAAAGGAACCCCTAAGAGCATTTCAATAATTTCACATCCTTACACTGATTTTTTCACCGATGGTCATAGGCCCTTTTCAGGGCAACCATACCTCAACCTGGTCACAGACTTAATACAGGATGACCAAGAATACAGCATTAATATGAGAAATAAATAGTTCAGATACGGCTTGTTTCCTTCATCACAAACGAGTTTGTTATCTACAGTAAAAAGTGAAAGAATAAGGTTAAGTTAAAAAAAATAAATTAACTTTATTATATTATACATGTATATAATAAATACGTCACTGAGAATAATAGCGTTTCTATATCACATTTAAAATTTTCCATTCATTTTAAGGTTTAGTGTGTTGAATTTTGTGTTACCTACCTAATCTAGTTTGCAAAATGTTAGTATACCAGGAAGTAAAGCAGACTGAAAATAGCTTAGAGGTTTAAAACCTTAGTACCTTATTAACACCTTGACTTACAGCCTTTATTCTTTAACAACAGTATGGGTCGCACACCTTACCGTTATTATGTAATGGTACGGAACCCTAAAAATGGGTGACCTATTGCCATTGTTACAGTTATTTAATCCAAGTAATATTCGTTGAGTCGCGTGCGCATACGGCGAGCCGCCCTAACACCGCCCAAACCCCGCCCAGCCGCCTAGCTATCAACTTGCAATCTCTTACAAAATACACATTACAAAATGTACACAGTGTTTCATAATACGTATAGCAAGCTGAACGGGGCTTATTTAATACCCAATAGGCAACAAATTTTATTCAACGACTTTTGAGAATTCACCTATTATTTTTGGAAAACGAACTACTAAAAATGTTGCTGTAAAATCAGTTCAAATTAAGCAGCCTTTGGGGCAATATTGATGAATAAATTATAAGCTTGGTACCAAGACCATGATGATGTGTCACATGATTTGAAAAAGTTCTGGAAAAAAACTGAGAAATTACATATCATTTTTTCGGTAGCATTTTTAGTTTTTGTTTAGGTATAGGTAGAATAAACCCCTATTGGAATATCATATTAGTAACGGAACAAGTTGTATACTACCTGAAACCATAAGCTTGCAGCTCGCGGTTGATGATGATAAAGAAAAATGGGCTTTATGGAGGGGCTACAGAAAGTAGCATCGCATTCCATTAACATGCAAACTAATAATTGCATTTGCGTAGCAATCACATTACAAATAAACCTTTCATCATTGTTCTCGCCTTTTCAATCATTGTTGCAAATAATAGTTATTTGGTTCAAGTTTTTGTGTGGCGCTGTTGGAAGCTGGACTAGAAAATTGGTGATTTTTCAACCCATTATGATAATATTTGTGAGGCGTTATACTAAAGAATAATGGCCAGTCAAGACGATGGTAATATTACTGAATTTTGGCACACGTCTATTTTTCACAAGCTTGGTTTACATCCAACTAGATCTTGGCAGTCAAATCCTGAAATATATTTAAAAAAAAGTAGTTAGAAGTAATCCCAAATATTTTTATTCAGAATTCCTCGTTGTAACTCCGGTCAAATAGTTAATATAGATTAGCCTAATTTGTCTATACCTATAATCAACATGGGTTGCATTCCAAATTCAAATCACATTATGTCCCATGGGAAATAATGAAATTCAGTACAACATTATGGCCCGGCTAGACCGTAGGGCTGTAATGACTTACTTTAGGAAAGGTTTGCATGACACATAATACGCCATTGACGAGCAGGTAGTATAAAAAAATTATTACATCAGTACACAAGCTATGCATTATGTCAGTGATACAGTGTCTTTATGAATATTATTATTTATTAAGGGCTGTTTTATTCTTTTCTTAGCTTATGATGAAACAGCTTCTCTACAAAAAATAGAACCCAAATATTTATAGTAAAAAGTATTTATAAGCAAGATGATCTTTACAAGAATAAATAGCAAGAGTTTATTTCACAACACAAGGCAAAAGAGTAATGTAGGTCGCTATCCACCTATGAATGATGGAATTTCCGCCACAGTGCCAAGGTTCACCATTACAGTCCCAAGCCATATATCGCATTTCACAATCACCCTCTTGCATTGTGCAATAGTCGTGTAGAAGGGGTGCAACGTTTCCGGTTGCAATCTTACACCGACATCCGGTTGTCGCCTTTAACTAACGGTTTGTCAAGCAACAGATACTTTGGCTAGCAGTGATACAAACATTGCACTGAAAAGCTACCGAAGTTTGAAGATCATTTAGATGAAGATCATTTAGTTGATTTAATAGGATTTCAGGGTAGGTATAATATTTTAGAACATGACATAAGGTAGGTATATGATAGATGTATGCGTACCTACCTATGAGTTACATAAAGTTCAGCATTCAAGTTATTTTTGCAGAGGCTCGCTTTACGAGGCTGCTTTTACACTTTTCCCAAAAAATATTTGTTTTGTTGAACCGGGAACTACGTGCGAACTTTCTCACGATACTAGTCTTTGCTAAAAGCGTTTTGATCTGCAATACAACAATGCGCTATTGATTTAATCATAATATTTAAGAATCACAAAATAGGATATAATGTGTCATTTCCACGAAAAAGGCCATGAATATCATTTGTAATGATCAGTAGATATAATTTCCAAAATATGAGTATTCGACATAAAATTTTGCAAGCTTAAAGATAATCCCGAGATTACCATCAAAAACATAGTCCAAATCTCATTCACAACACGTGTGATTCCTTTCAGATAGGACCGTATTGTGATGGGTCTTGGTTCCATTCACGGAGTTCATTCAGTAGAATTCAATGCAGGACATTTGACGACAGCTTCCTATGCAAAATTCACGTAATCCCGGAATAAAGGCGATCATTTGAATGTTTCCTGTGCAAGAATTGAAAGTGAACAATGTGCGCGAAAGCTCACTTGACGGACATTTAGATGTCTCCACTCGACACTGTTTACGAACATAATGGGATTAAACTCGAGGACGGGCTTGTGTTATGATATATTGAAATGTACTTGAATGCTCACTTGAAGATATAATTGGATCTTTTTTCATAGCAGGATTAGGCTGAGTCGTTTCATCTATTGAAACAATGATTGATTTTGAGATTCAATAAGTCAAGTTTTAAAGTTCAAATTATTATAAAACTTTGTACGAAAAGTTGATGAGTATTCAATGAGGCTCAGTCAGTCACCGACAAATATCCGCGTGTAGTTGGGTACCCAACAACATAAACCAGTATACCCATGTAGGTAATAATGGTGTTTCCACCCCGTAACAATAACTACATAATAGTCGAGTGCTTTTACGAGCTTTTGTGAGCTTGTTGAAGCTTCTACTTCACATTTTTTACTTCACTTGTGATGGATGCCGCTCGGTGCGCCGCGACTGACTTTATGGGCGCGTATCTTTTATTGAATACTCTCGTAAAGAATCAGCGAGTTGAAACTGGGTCTTAAATTGGTTTACAGTCTGTGCTTTCGTCGTATTGTTAGGAGAATGAGTTACTTGCTTTCACGTTTTATACAGTTCAACAACAAGTGCTATATTTTAGTGGTTATCTCTATCATTGCTGAAAATGTCGTACAACTTCATTAATATTCAACCAAGCCACATACCACAAGTGGCAACGCTCGCAATGTGTTTGAAAGTTGATGAAGCCAGTCAAATAACAGGTAAACGAGACTTACGAACTCATGTCTCAGGGTTATATAGGTAAATATAATATATATACGCAATTCTTTACAACAAGGCCCGCATAGCATCCTAGGTGGTATTTCAGCTGTATTGGGCAGTCGTTGCCGCCTACCATCAGGTGGGACATCTGCCAGTTCGTTTCTTTATAAGAAAAGTAACTTATTTTGCCGGTGAAACTCAGAGGGACTATGACAATAATTCAAGCTTAGACTTGAGACCGACGCGCGGGACACTGACAAAGCACCGATTACCATATAAGCGCAACCCATACGCTCTCATGGGAGTAACAACCGTTCAGTTAAAAGATAAAAGCAACGTAATAGCACTCGTTTATTGAAAAAATAATCGAATACGTACAATTTAATTACTACCTCGGAGTATCGGAAGAAAAGCTATTTGTCAGGTAGTTAGAAATAAACGACCCAGTCGTCTAAATACTTATTTTTATGATCTGACTAAAGATATGAGCAAAATAATAAAATGATATAGTAGAAATGTGTAATGAATAACAATTTCAGATACCTACCTAATTACGTTTTATTAATGTATGTGAGAGTATGAAACATGTTTGGTAAATATGCTAAAGAACTAAAAGATCTTGTAAAACAGCTTAGTAGCAGCGGTACAATTTTTATGTAAATACCTATTGATGGATCCACATTTATAATGCGTACAGCTAAGGACTGGACAATACCGTCGTCTCTGAAAACTACAATCTAGGTCCGTTCATTGCAAGAGTACTTAATACTTGCCTGCTCGGCCTTCCTGCTCTATCATTGGTCACATTACTTTCCACCTGGTGAGATTGTGGTGAAACAAAGGGCAGAGGTAGAAACGAAAAAATAACATCATAAAAAATAACAGTCGTGAGCCTATGTATTTATTTTCTTTCCCCTTAGAACATCGTAGATATACAACTTCAGCTATATCTTTGGTCAAAGATGCACAGATATCTATGGCATATTATGTACTTATCAAGAACTTATCATCATCATCAGCCTATGGAAGTCCACTGCTGGATATAGGCTTTTCCCAAAGAGTGCCATAACGAACGGTCTTGAGCCTTCTCCATCCAATGTTATCGGTCCATAGGGTGGGAAGAACTTATGCTTACACTATACATTGCTTACTACGAGCTATCAAAGCTGACAGTCATTTGTTCACATTTTATTGCTCTGCTTATCGCTATGCTCGGGCATGACAACAGCCTGAGCGTTGTTGAGATAAAATTAATCGGCGCTATTAAACCGCGAAACTCCACGGAAGACTTCATTAATTTCTTGCAAAACACCCCGCCTACATTCCAGAGATAGTCCGACGATAGATTTATTAATTATAGAACATTATACGAACAGTTATTTAAGTAATATGTTCAATTAATAATATTTGTGGTTACCATAAAATAAATATAAATTTGGTTACCTACGTATTATTTATTATCTTCGTTTCATATTTGGTAACTACAGAAGAACAGGCGTAAATTCAACTAGATTCAAAATGATCTTTGCGGTTTAATGATTAAACACAGAAGACAGAGGCTGTGATAAAATTCCTGAAGGAACATTAATATCCTGAAGTTCCAACTAACGGTTATTTTAGGTACGAACTACGAACCCAAACTTGTATACGTACCTACCTATGCATATAATTTAGTTTCAATTTTCTTGAAAGCCTGTGTCCAATTGTTTAACTTATTTTCTTGAGTTAGTCTGCATTTGTTTGAGGCTTTAGTTGTTTATTCTCCAGGATTATGTTTATAATCAAACAAAAAAAAACTACATTGCGGTTACCAGTATCAGACTATCAGAACTCTCGGCAGTAGTTTCAAGCGCGAATATACGCCAAACTCGTTGCAGATGTCCAGCCTACTTTATAGTGACGGCGATGAATTAAAGCTCGATAGCTTTAAAAATGATTGTTTTATTGCACTGAAAAATCCGTGCTCATCGAAGTCTTGTCCATGCATGTCTTGCTTGCATGCCTAGTGCTATGGGTATAGGTGAGTTTAGAGTCACACGGAGTACGAAGTAAGGGGAGGGAGGTCGATAGCCGCAATAAATCAAGATATTATCTCGGCAAGCATTACAGTGCCGATATGGAGGGGCACTCCATATCGGCTGTAATGCTCGACATTCGCGAGTGGGGCCATAAAAACACCTATCGTACCGCATGGTCAGTTTTACACCTAGTGTCACGTTGTTTATGAGTTTTGTTTGATTAGAAACACTGAGAAATATCATCATTACCGTCAGCATCATCATCATCAACAGAATGATGTCACCCACTGGCCTTCCTTTGGGCCATCCATTATGATCCTGCGCGAGTCTTGTCTATATAATTCATAATTAGTTACTTACTTTATTGGCTCCATGACTCGCCCTGTCTTTTTCTAACAGTAAACAAAATAAAGAGGTGGCCAAACTTTTAATGAGCCGATAAATTTAGTGACTGAATTCCTTATTCATAATCAGTCACTTATCGGCGGAAAGAATATGGAAAGGCTATAGGTTAGGTATATAGGAAGGTAGGAAGGACTATTTAAATTAAAAAAGTAAGGGCTTGCTTCACTTTCGTTGGAGTTTAGCCAAAAATAACGCGTGGATCATATATAAAATAAATCAATTTTAGGAAACCCGCATGTCTTATGCTACTTAGTTAGACATGCAATTCATCATAATTATAAAACCCTTTATAATTCCGGAGTATAGTGTTTGGTCGACTTTGATACAAATCAGTAAAAATATTCGACAGGGCTAAAATTATTTATTTTTCTCAAACCCCAGCAGTGATAAATTCAGATCTTTGTTTTAAAAGCAATAATCAATTCCTACAATGTATGATTACACACTTAAAGGCATTAATTTTAGAAGCCATTAATTAAAATTCAACTAAAGATGGAAACGATGCTCGGTATCACAAATCAAAAGCTACTCGGGGATAGCTGGGGGTAATAAATCAGAGGCGCGCTTAGGCCTTCTTAGCTTTTCTAGATAGAGATTTATCCCGTAATAACATGTTGTTTTTGAATCACTGCCGAATTATCCGGTAGAGCAAGGATGATTAATCGACAGGCTGCCGATGTAATGCCGTAGATAGGGCATCTGTACCAATCTATATTAGAGCACGATGTCCATGCCGAGATATTGCACAAAGATGCTAGGTAAGTTTATTTATGTATTAGTTTAGTAGTATCAGGCTTTATTTTTATTTTATTTTACTTTATTCGGAACAACAAACAGTTGATACATTGAAATCTTACTAATAAGAATTATCTAACAAAAAAAAAATGAGTAAATGTACAACCCAATACATCTACTATTTATTTATTTTTTTATTCATTGGTCTTGTACACGAACCCTACCTCTATAACCACCTATCTCTAGCCTCAAAGGTTTGCTGGAAGAAAACTCTTTTTAGGGTTAAGCTCGCCTTTGTACATGTCCTTTCATTTAGTTTGTTTTTTGTATGTGTTTTCTGTGTACAATAAAGAATAAAGAATAAAGAACCCACTACGTTATCCTCAGGTTACTTAAAATATTAAGAGGTTGTTGTTGTGTTAGTTTAGGTGATGAAGTGCGTGAAAGTGTAGCATTCATTGTACGTTTATTCATTTAACAACATGCATATCAATTTCTTTTTAAAACAAGATTCTGACAATAGGAATAGATCAATGGCTTTGAGAACAAATAGTAATGCCTGCCTACACGTCTTAATAAAAATCAAGTTTATCTAAAAGTAAGACTTATACAAGGTGATTCATAATTTGTATGCTATCACGAAAGGAGCTTTTTCTACGCTCAATCGACAAAAAAGTTTGTTTAAGGATTTTGGATCGTCGACATTTTTAATTCAAAAATATCTACGCAAGAATCAACTTTTATTATTAATTATCGAAGTCAACTCGGTTCAAATTTATTATTCCGCTGTTTTAGGTAGTAATCTTGATGTCAAACTTATAGTATGTTTAATTTTTTTTTTTGTACTTATGAATATTCAAATTAATGAATAATCTTGTTTTGAATAATTACTTAAAAGATTAAAAAGAAAGATTAAAAAAAGACTAAATCAGGCTAATTTGAAAAAGGTCGGGAAAAGATCTGGTATAATATTTGAGTAGGTATTCATATTTTTTCCCCGCTAATATTCTGTGTTTTTGGTAAACATATTATGAATCACCTTGTATGCTATAAGTCACTTTACTTTCGATTTCACAAGATACCAAATGGATAAACTTAAAAAAAATATGCAAATTTATTGGTTGGTCGGTTTGTTCTTCTTTTATGGAACAGCAGAGCAACAGATCGGGAACCCTGAGAGACTTATGCATTTGTATCATGGGCTTATACTTGTCTAGGTCGTTAAAATAACGCGAATATCTTTGAAATTGTTTACAAGCTACAAGAGGGTAAAAAAAATGTAGACGTGATGTACACACACTATTACCGCTTTTAGAACAGGGTATCAAAAACAGGTTCAAGCATTACCGCCGACACGAATCTCACCCAACGATCCATCTGTTCAACGATTAACTTTAATTAAACTCTATCTTTAATTAAAGCTACATGGGCCCGTCGGTACCAGCAATTCATAAAAATAAAATACAATTGTGCACCTAGGAAGTCTTTATTAAGATTGCGATTGCAAAGAGGCGGAGCCGTCCACTTGTAACAAAATTTGAATAATCGCCGCATTACAAGATTGTATTATAAGTAGAGACTATTCTCTGCTGAGACCGATGGTGTTTTATGAAAGGCAGGCTATTACATCTATTCTAGATAATTTATACACCGTCAGTTGGAACTTTTTATTCACTAACAGTGCGCTATAGTATCTGAAAACTGTGTGACCCACTCGATTTGGTGAAATATTTTCTCTTTCATGTAACCCATCGGTAACAATAAAACATCATTGGCCAAGACGGTCAAATATGCCGCGGTACTAACATGTTATTATCTACGCCACGCAAAATGTTTATCTATTACTGTGTGGATCTAAAGATAACGTCTGAGGTGCTATTTTGCCACTCATTTTTGAAAATTAATTACTATTAATTGTATACTATTACTGTGTTTTGCGAACTCAATCTTAGGTCGGATTTGCTCTTCAACACATCGTTTGGTACAAAAAACAAAACTGTACAAGAAGTCGTTAAGTACCCGCCTACTTACTATTCTTAAAAAAATCTTCTAGGCTTGGTCGCACGGAAAGGCGAAGTTTAAATATATATTAGACGTTGCAAAGTTATCCTCTCAATTTTAATGAATAAAGACAAAATAAACTCAAAGAAATCAGAGTTTATAAAATCTCAAAGTTAGTAAAAAGTGTACCTAAGTGGATCAATGAAAATCCGGACAACGAATGCCTTTAAAATTATTTGCAAGTAAATCTGTTAACGCTAAAATTATATCGTGGAGATACTTACAACGGTACTGTACAATTACCATGGTTTTCAGCCGAAGTAACCATGTAAAAGCCGTGGTAACCAGACTTTACGATACGCTTTCAGTAAAGTTTGAATGATCACCGTGCCCCGATTACAAGCAAAGCAAATTCCTAAGTTTGCATACTCAACGCATCGGCCATATTTCAACGATAATGATAGCGGCGAGCGTGATAATAATTGTTATTACTATGATCCACATTTGATTTGATGCTATTATTTTATAATTGAAGGCTTTTGGGCGAGACCCTGCAATTATAAAGAGAGCCTGGAGCAAGAACATGCAACGAGGTTAGCCAGTTTTTGCTCCGTTCCCAAAATATGATATATTTTATCAAAATTAATTCTTGCTATCTGGGGCATCCGACAACGCGTTTAAGATCTTGATTTGGTTTACAATTGCACACTGTGATGCGATGGTACCGAAAAAAGATATTGCTGTAAAAAAAGTTTTTTAAGATCGCATCCAAACTATAGCTATATACGACCCAGCAATTGTTCGTGTCAATAATGTCCAAAACATATTTTTCGCGGTTGGCTGGCGCACTCGCCAGCTGATTATTCGATTAACCCAAAATTAATCTACAATCTATACTCCGTAATCCTTCGTCTGAGAACGGAGAGTTCATTATTTATTATGAATATTAGTCAATTTTTATTTAGTCAAAAAAAGCGGGCAGCGTTCGGCTGGCCTGCAATTAAGTGAGCCAACCCTGTAATTACGGACAGTAAATTTCTGGACGCGTCCTGACCGTCCGCGGGTTTATTGTTCTATCTCGGGATTAGCTCACCGACTTGCTTGGTTTCTTTATAATGTTTTGTCATTGAAATATCGATGTTAATATTTATAATTCACTGCGTCATTAATATTTAGTGGTGATTTTAAGAATAAACCAATATTTTGTTGGTTAACTGAAGTTGACTACGCCAAGCAGACGGTCTACTACCGAGAAAAGTCATTGTTAGACATAGCATATGACTTAGGTAGTCATATTTTACAGCCATTTAATTACCTGCAAAGCAAGCCGTTTTAAGGCAGACATGCTAATTATTTAACTAGCCTGCTTGTCTTAAAATCTGCCTGGTAGATTATTTATCTAGCCTTAAAATCTGCCTGATCGAGTATAATGACTTTTATAAGAACTTAATTACGATCAAATGTCCCCCAAAGTAGACGCTAACATGTCCAAAACTTTCAACTCCAGAAAGGGACTTTAAAAACTTGAGTTAATTACATGTGAGCTCTATCTCGGGCTGAATCGTAGCCCTGTCTTGTAATTTAGTTTCCTATTTATACAATTTAAATTTCAAAATCAACTGATGATATCCATGAATATGATAATTGTAGACTTCATTAATATATCTAATAACCGTCTTCGTGAGTCAAGGTCATCTAATTTTTCCGTCGTCAATATAAAACTGTAGGTATTTTCTTGCTGAGAAAGTTTTTGCCAATCAACAGTTGACGACCTCGGGGGCGCAGCGGGCGATTGCCCACTGGAGACGCAAGGAGTGCGGGTTGGATTCCCACTGCGGGACAAATGTGTGCATGATTTGCAAATATTTGTTCCGGGTCTGGGTGTTGTGGTACCATGATACTCATAGTTTATTTTACAGGGAATCCTAGTGTGGTGTCAGGACTATGTATGTATGGACTATTGGGTGTTATTTATTTATCTTTATAAGAAGTTAGTTTAAAGTACGATTATTCAAGAATGCGAACCCTATTATGAAACCTAGATTATTTTCTTAAATCTGAAAAAGCTGGAAGTCAGACGAAGTCTTTGTTGAATACTCACGCTTGTAAAGAGCCAGAGCACTCTTCAATATTTCAAGATAGTCCTTTTAATCACAAATAAACAGGACATCCAATTTTATCTTGTAATGATATTCATTACAGGCCAATATCGATGTCGATATAAAAGCAAGCTGATCTCTGAACCCCATTCATTCACAATTAGAGTGATGCCGTGACACAGTGTGGCGTGTCGTTGTCGTGTTTTCGTGATTTCACGACACAATGGGATTCCCGTCATGACTTGCAGAATGTGGGGCCATTCATGCTCTTTACACCAAGTCACTATTGGTGAAGCTGTGACCGAGTGAGTTTGAACTATAACCCCGAGCTTTATAATGTTCGATTGAACAGAGAGATTTTCTCTATTTAGCAATCACTTTCGTTCATATTATATCGAGCTATGCCTTTGCTGACTATAGTAAGAAATATTAGTATTTATTTATACTTTTAACAGCTTTTTCTATCTCGGACGAATCTGACAATGAATTTTTAACACAGTACCCGTTGTGAGATTTGCAAGAAACCTATCAAGTTCCGATGGCAATACAATAGGTGACAGCGAGTTGTTCTGATGATAGAGCTCAGAGGTAGGAGCAGAGAAAATTGACCGAGTTGCTTGTCTTACTCAGCTTGATGTTTGTTTTGGTAATCCCGTAAGAGAAATCTATCTAAAACCTATTGTCTAGATGAGTCACTCAAACCATCTTCTTCTTTTGATTTTGATAAAACAAAACAGGTTAAACTTTCTTCACTACTTATTATCTTAGCCTAAAGTAAAATTGGACCAATAAGGGCTTGCCTCAAAGGTAGAGTCCTGCGCAAGCACAAATAGCGACCTGCGACCCGCGATTTGCATACAATGCGTGCGTGGGCGACTCGGGCATTCCAACGCACACGTGTTCCATATACCATGTTTAGCTTTATTTTTATATGCATTTCGAACAACTTGTCAGGAACAGGTTCTACTTGAAGCCTGGACGTATGTAAAGGGCATCTCAGGCCCATTATATATTTTTTGTTGAATAATAATTTAATAACTCAACTTCCTACACAGTCTTATTTCTGTCGTGTTTGAAATACTTATTATCCGTTTTCTAGAAATTTACTTGTAAAATAAACACATAAAAAAACTCAAATGGGCTTTCATTAAATACTATAAAAAATATGTTTGACTCAAAAACACACAAATGTTGTTCAAATGGCTTCACTTAAGGCACTTTTTCCTGTTTTAGAAGTAAAAAAAGATTGACTTTCGTACACCATTTTAGCAAGCAAGAGCGCAGTAAAATACACAGAAGCAAGGCCATGTTTATTTCAATCGGCAATTTTTCAACCCAGCAATGCAGTCCCCGAGTGATTTATCACTAGATCGGTAGTCGGCACACAACGAATCACGCGAGTGATAAATGATGTCGCGCATTTGGCCGCCACGCAAGCTTGTATCATTTTGTATTGGGAAGTAACGATTTAATGGATGTACAGTCACATAGTATGTATATCGATGCCGATACCTAAAAGTGGTCAGGAAAGGAAGAAAGTTTGAACGTTAGACATTTTTAATAGCAGGAGCTTTTGTGTCAGTACGGCGAAGAACCTATAAATTGCCTATAAACTTTGCGGCACGGAACCAAGCGGTAACGTTCGCTTGGACTAGTTCAATGGAACTAGGCTATGGATCTACTGCGAATGAAACAATGCTTGCAATGGTGCGTACATTGCGAGCATTGGACCGCATGTTTTGAAAGGTGAGATATCCCGATGGAATTTCAGGCACATGAGACTTACCAACGCTTATCTCAAAGCACATAATGCAATACCGCGTGGGTGCATCCTAGGTAGTATTTCAGCTGTATGGCAGTAGATACCACTCACCATCATGGTCATCTGCCAGTCCGTTACTAAATTATTTTCTTTATTACATAAAAAAAATTGTAGGTACCCGAAGTAGTATTTAGTAAGCTTCTCCATCAAGATGTTTCAGTGAATATGTTGCTGGTATAAGCAACTAATTGCACATAGGAACAATTCAGACCAGTCGTCCACTTGGTTCTTGCAAAATAGTCAAAGCTTCAGGTACTGACCTAAGGTCATCATCATCATCTAGATCAAGATCGTGATCCTGCAAAAGCAATAAACACTAATAGCTGCATTGTTGCTGTGGCATAACAACCTCTACATTATGTCTCAGCAACTGTGCAATAATCAGGACCAAC
The DNA here is from genome assembly GCA_947579855.1 of Anticlea derivata. Classification (NCBI taxonomy): domain Eukaryota; kingdom Metazoa; phylum Arthropoda; class Insecta; order Lepidoptera; family Geometridae; genus Anticlea; species Anticlea derivata. The sequence goes on from OX388260.1 coordinate 5,619,892, forward strand.
TAATGCAAATGAAGTAGGTGCTCTTCCCTAAACACGAAGTTCCCAGAGGGTGCAGGGTGACCACATTACGAGAGCGACGCACCCCGCCGGGACTATTTATCAAATGATCATTTGATTTTCTTGTGTTTGATCACTGAACACATTAGAATTTGCAACAGCCACGGAGTAAGTAGCTTCACTGTCGGAAACATGGGTTTTATTTATTGTGTGCCGGGGTTTAAAAGAGCGCTTGTTTGATCTTTTTTTGTGGTTTATGTTATTTTTGTGGTCCTGGTAGATTAATATAATTATTAAGAATATAATTTAAAAAATGTAAAAAAATATTCTGGACAAAATTAAATATAATCTTGGCCGGACATCATCTCGATATTTAGTCAACTACCCCATCAAATCTTACTTTAAATGTCTACGTATTGGAAAGCACTTTATTATTTTAAATGCATAAAATAATTTTATTCCTGACAGAAGCAATATCCACCAAAACCTTTATTGGTTTCAAATAAATCCTGAAACAAGAATCGAACCCAGACTCTTTCCATAGCCCAACTCTGATTCCCACTTCTCCACCCTCACCCTCTTGACGATACGTCTTATAAAATACGATCTGTTTTGATTGTGGCCTGGGGCACAAATCAATTAGGACTCCCCTCGGCCTCCCGGAGCGCGACACCCGGCCCAGTGGCTCGTTTTATGACACATCTCACAAACCGAAAGCGATTCATTAACATTCACAAACTTTATTAGTACCATTGACGGTAAGGAACTTAATATTCATTGATTGGATAGGATATTTGTTAAACTGAATTGGTTTATAGCTCGGTAGTCAGGGATAAGGTCGTGGAGGCAAAGACTTGTAAAGGTGAATCTGGTTTGGTGGCCTTAGGCACTGGAAACGGCGACACTATATTTAGTTCTGATTTTTTAATTTTGTTGTAGGTACACTATGTTTCAAACTAAGTTACCTCCGCCCACAGTCACCCACTGCTACTGAGTATAAGCTTCTTCGCCATCGAGCTAGTTTCTCCGGCTTAGTGTCAATCGCAGCCACTGCTTTTCCTCTATTGTGCAAGGTGGTCAATACCATCTGGTTGGTAGTCTGCGTCCGGCACGTGGCTACCACTCAGTTTGACTTAGTCCTTATTATATCCTAAGTGTTATATATTCTATCCTTCTATCTTATAGCCTTGCTAAGTGTTCTGCTCGTCTCCACTTCAGTTGGTTGATCCGTTTATCCACATCAACAACTTTGGTTCTACCTGTATTTCTACATAGTTTGATCTTGTAAGGGACGTACTCGTATACATACACACTCATTACTATTGTTATTTTCTTAGCCTACGTGTCCTAGCAGGCTATTCTCGTGCAAAAAACCTGTAATACGAGAAGTTGGTTAAATACGTTCGATGTTCTCATTTCTCCATGTTAAACAAAATTGGAAAATTATGATAATGCGGCGACTGACAAATTAAAGACACGATCACCTTTGCCAATATTGACGGAATCACCAGTTTAAATTATTTATTCACATAGTTACGTACCGTTATTACCCCTTGCACTGACAAAAGCAATTGGGTCAGGTCAACATCGAACTTCATTACTTTAAATTGATATCAATTTTGGTTATCAGGCACGTTCATAAATCTATAACTTGTACAGGTACATGACCGCATTATTAACCGTATCGATTCTCTATTAATCTTCCATTTAATATAAATTCTAATATAGAAAATAATGACGTAATAGAGGCCGCCGGCGACAGGGTCGTTTCCCACGCCAAGGCGGACAATCTTATGTTTTTTTTATTATGAAAATAAATTAAGTTTCGGTAATCAGACGCCGACCCGATTCCTGACCCGCTTCTTCGCAATATTTCTAAAAGCTATTACAAATACATTTATATTACCACACAAAAAAGCTCTCGAGCAATTTTCGCCACATAATGAGGCCATTATGGGGAATTTTGTTTTACCAACATAATAACACCGCCTTTTATTCAGCCAATCCTGCCCGCAAAGGACTTCGTGTCCTAAAGGACAATATTATTCCAGACTTGATGAGATTTTCGTGTTAAAAGTTTTAAAAGTAAATTGCCGTCATTATGTATTTAGTATGAAGGATTAAGACAGAGCGGGCAAATAGGTCGTTCACTCGCGTTACCGGTTTAACTTGCTTTAAATCTGGCAACCTGACTCATATTTTATTTATCTCTTTTAAGTGTCACACATGTAAGCAAAACTACTAAAATCTCTATTAATGTAAAACAAATACATCTAAATTTTACTATTACTATCTACTATTATAAATGCGAAAGTTTGGATAGATGGCTGTTTGTTACTCAATCACGCCAGAACGGCTGAACGTTACGAGTCTGGAATAGCATTTAGACAGTTTTTTATCCTCGTTTGAAAGCCATTGATCCTAGAGAATTAAAATTTGGTGTGTCCCTTTTAGTGCGCAGGGGTGTACTAAGAAAGGAATTCCTGAATTTCAACCTTTAGAGTTTGTATGAAAAAACTTCATACGAATGAAGTTACAGGGGTTTTTACTAGTTCAATCATAATGATTCCAGCGGCGCCTTCATTTGAAAGGTGCTAAGTAATTTTCCTCTAAAACATCTTTTGTCAGCGCGTTGAAGTGTTTTATGTAGGTAACTTGAACTTTTTATCAGGGTTAATTTTATTATTTTTAATAATATTAATAACGCTTACCTACTCATACTCAACATAACGATGCAGTAAATTGTGGCTTATTTAACAAGAGAGGCTGTACCGCGAAATAATTTCAGCTATCAAAACCGCAATTACATGACACGTGACGAAGCGAGCCACGAAAGATTCAATTTAGTTTTTACATCAAGACCCCAATTATTGCATACTTGAAGGGTCACCTATCCGATCCTAAGGAGTTAGAAGATTGAGTTGATTTTGGCACGTCATAAAGCGGTGGTTCACTGCGCCCGCGCACCCATCACATGCTCCCGACATTACCTTTGTAATTGGCGATTTTGTGCAATTTACGACCAGCGGACAAGTGGGTGACGCGGCTTAACTCGACCCGTAGCGAAATTAACTCAGAGATTAAATTAAAATTTTATGTTCCACAAATTACCTGCCAATTATGTATGCTCCTAAGCAAAATATCCTCGAACTCATGTTGCCTATATTTTGATCGCAAATTATTAAAGTGATGGTAGTCTAATACGGCTCTATTATTTTCATGCCGATATTTACATTCAAACCAGTTCAACGGTATACAGGGTTAAAAATAAATTTCATCATCTGATGATACGAGGTGGATGTCCTCATTACTGAGCGGCTAAATTCGATCGAAACGAGAATATTGTGACGACGATTACATTTTTGATGAAATAATTGTTTGTAAATTACTTTACGATAGTATAATGTAGCCCTTGAGCATGAAATTGCACATAATTTCGTTAAGAGAGCGAGCACGTAGCGTCGCACGCATGCGGCTAAGATAAATATTCAATACGTAATAACTGCACTTTTGTCAGTGAAGTCAGTAAAGCTTCCTAAGAAGCGGTGACAAAAATATGAAGCTGAGACGCTAGGTACTTATTGGTAATGATGTAAATAATTTACATAGGAAACTTAAAGCTTTGGCTGGCCTTCAATAACTAAGACTGCCATTATAAAACCAGTACCTAATGGTTTGAACAATACATAGGTAGTTGCTTTTTAACCGACTTCAAACAGGAGGAGGTTCTCAAGTCGGCTGTATTTTTTTTTTGTGTGTATGTTACTCGATATCTCTGCCAATACTAAACCGATTTTGATAATTATTTCGCTGGTGTATAGAGTATGATCCCAATTCCTGGAAAAGGAATTGCGTAAAACTTAAAAAAACGTCATCATCTCTTGAAATCACTACTTTTTTTTTGTCGACCGTGTTATGTTATGGTTATCCCCGCGACTTCGTTCGGTTGCTGCTATTTTTACAAAAACTTTAAACTTAGGGGTTGTAGGTCGGGAATTTATCTCTGTGCACCCATACGTTACAACAGGAAGCTACCCTGCTGTCATACTCTTAGTAGGCTCTGCGTTGATTTTCAAAGAGAATAAAAACACTACGTTTGATTGTCAGTCAGTCAGTCAGTACCGTAAGTTATTGTTATTATTATTATTATTAAGTCATTTATTTCAGGCAACACAGCAAAGTACATGTACAAATACAGGGCCCATAGATATATATACCTTAAAACTAAAATACATATAATATTCACACTTGCATATAATATTAGGGTTTATTGTTCTTTGGCGCATCCCTATAGCGTCGGAAAACTATTCCTGCAGGCCAGAAGTCGGGAGAGAGGAACATGTCGCGAAGCTTCGCAGGCACCTTCAGCACGTACGACTTGAAGTTCGTCTCTCTAGATGACTCCAGGCGACTAATTATTGATGATGAATGGATGTCATACTTCTTTTAGTTTTTTATTCGAAAGTGTAGGTGGCCAGTGTCATCCTCAGTAAGTAAGCAAAACGCAAAGAGGTTGATAACAAAAAAAAAGTGGTTGATTTTAATCTTTTAAATATTCAGGAATTTGAAGTCGGTTACTAGTTTTTGTAAAAAATATCTTATATAAGAATAATTTTCATTTTCAGTATTTTTATTCTCATCATCAGCAGCCTGAGGAAGTAAGTCGACTGGGTACCACGACGCATGGTCTTGAGCCTTCTCGATCCACCGACTCCCCGTAACCTTCACAATATCGTCAGCCAATTACGTGGGAGACCTTTCAACACTGCGACATCTGGTATGTGGTTTTATTCACAAACTTTATTATTTTACGGTTGTCGGAAAAAGCCTTAGCGACTCAGATTTTTCCCACTCCACACTGACATCAGACTGTCATTATTCTCTAGGCAATTGAAGTCATTTTTTTTACATTGTTTTTTTTTTATTTAATTCGAAACAACACCGATCGGAACCCCTGCCGATAAACGAACGAAGCTCTAGCGCTCCACCCACCAACCCGCACTGGACCAGCGTGGTAATCAGATGATGATACCGTGCACTAATATAAAAACGTCATAGCACGGCCAACGCTTTTTGGAAAACAGCTGTAGACTGATTAAATGTCAGGATGGCTGCACGATGTTTTTTTCCTAGAACTCTTTAAACTTTCATGCAAGGATTGTTTGCTGCAAGCGGGGTGTCCATCACGCAACACTTGATGCGCAGTTGTAGTGTAATAAGTCTGAATCTCGTATGCGTAATTTTGAGTTAGTATTATTTTTTAGAAATTTCCTTATTAATTGTCAAACTTGACGGTAAAAAAAATCGCATGTTCTAATATCCAGTATTACCTGAACTATACTTGTATATAATAATAAATAATAAATAAATAAATAAATATTCCGGACCTATCATACGGTCAGCTGATCCTAAACTAGGCATAGCCTGTGCTATGGGTACCAGAGACTGATATACATAATAGATATATATTTAACACCCAGACACAGAACAAACATCTGTATTCATCACACAAATGTTTGTCCAGTGCGGGAATCGAACCCACGACCTCTAGCGCAGAAGGCAGAGTTACTACCAACTGAGCTATGAGGCCTGTCTATATTGTTGTCTATACTGTGTATATTGTTTTATAAATGCTACAATTTTTTTTGTATCTCAAAAACCATATGGCCTAGAATAAAATTACCTATAAACCGTTTTGGAATGTATGAACAAAGTTCTTTCATAAAACAGGGTGTCTTCATGTGTAATATGTTTTACTTTTTTATACTCCTATTGGACCTCTATAACTTAAAATTAATATTCTAACCAAAAAATTGTGAAAGTATAATCTGTTGACCTACTAAATTCCGTGCATATCGTATTGATGGTTCGAAAGTTATGCGGTCATTCGAATCACCCAGACCAGTGGTTTTTTTAATCTATCAACAAATATATTTTCCTGTGTCATATAATTTCTGTCGTCAAGACAACATGAACACTAATGATTATTACAATGCTTTGAGACAAATCCTGCGAAGGCGTCACGAGTCCAAAATAGCCGCGGTCGCTCGCCGCTCTTATGACAGCGCGGCCGATATTTATGTCGTGCGGCCCCGCCCACCGCCGTAGCTCCATTCAGCCTGTTTGTATTTATTCCGTGCCTATTTATTTGTATTTGCCTTCGGTATGAATAATACATGAGCGGAGCGTTTCCGTCGTGTGTAGGCAGCGTGACGCCGCGCCGCCGCCGCCGCTTGTCGTAGATCCCTACATGCAGGCACTTTTAGCTTGTTTTTTTGTTATTGTGTAACTAGAAGTTTTGTGACCTAAGCATTTTGAGGACCAGTTCAACCGTGTTATATTGAAAAGTTCCACTAATTGTTGTGGTTATTCTGTATGTACTGTATTCTATTCAAGCAAGTCCTGTGAATAAAAAGTTCCACGAAGGCGCGTTCAAAAGTCGTATAATCTAAAATTTAATTCAATATAATCTTTACGTCTACTGAATACAGTCAATTTTGAGTTTAACTTTTAGGGGCATACTATTGATATAGTCACTGAAGTGGCCTATATGCAACACCCAAATACGTCAAAAACCATACTCAAAATTTAATAAATCTTTATTTACAGAAAGAAACTTAAAACTAATACAAGTTAATATTTACAAAATACACAAGAAACAGTTGAGCTATCTAAAGACCATTACAAACGATCTATAGATAGCTCAACTGATCCAGACCACTACCAGTCGGAAGCGTCCCCAAGACGCTGGCGTAATTGCCACGCTGGATGGCAATGCTAATTCGCTGGGCCAAATAAGAGCCAGCTCTCGAGGGGGTCACGCGTCGCTTCGATCAGACGCCCTGATATCTTTTTGAAAACCCGGAGGGCCCCGTTTACCCACGGACCCAGGGTCTCAATCCCAAAAGGCTCAAATATGTAAGCCCTATCAAGACTAACATATTTGCGCCTTTTGAGATCCTCGGCCGAATCTGCCGCCGCACCCGCCCTAACTGATGTCCCCGGAAGATGTGAGCGCGCTAGTGTATCAACACAAGTAGCGTCCCACACCATAGGCCTACCCTTCTCCTAAGGGACGAAAGTCATACCGTCAGGCCGCTTACCATCATCACGAAGCAGACCATTCGGTTCGAGAATGGCTGGGACGTTGATGCTGGTAGGAGCCCGGCGGATGATGTCATTAAATTTAATAGAAGTAAGGATTATTTTGAAACGAATTTTAGATGACATATCGCAAGCTGTGTGATCGCGGCTGGAAACCCTATAAATCATATAGAATAGATGAAATAAAGGAAGGCCAACTACTTTCCATCTTCACTGTGAATTCTCCACAAACATGTTTTTTCAACCAACAAACATGTTTTTTTTCCAAAGCTGCTCTATCATACGTAATTAGTTATCTTTATCTAAATCATATTTTATAACCAAAATGTAAATTACTGCACATAAACACAACAATATACAAAGTAAAACATCACAACGCTTAATCATTTCTAGCTTTCGTATCGTTCTCACGGAGTTAATTAACATAGGGAGGGGAGTAACAAAATTAATTATCGATAACCGCATTCGATTGGATGCGTTCGTTTATTATTTGGTGGGTAAATCACAGCTATCGCGGCTGTATCGATTGGCCCCGCCCTCGCGCGATTTACCGCCAGCGTCAACCCGGTACCGCGTGCCGATGCCGCTGATATCACTGTCTTTGCACAACACTAGTGTGTAGTCGACACACAAAGATTGTTTGTGTAGATAGATAGATAGAAAATTCTTTATTGCACATGACAAAGACAAGTACATAGGCGAAGTTAATGCTAGTTGGCAATTTCTTCCAGCTAACCTTTGAGTCGTGAGGAAAAAATGAAGGTAGTGCTGAGTAACAGAGAATTGAAAATTCGAATGAAACTAAGAACTTTCATAAACTAGCTAGAGATCTCCAGACTAAGTAAATGTTGGTAAAGTTTGTGTAAGTGCATTGAGAAGACCATCTATGGTCCGAAGAAGTCACATACCTTTGTTTATTTGGTTATTTTACCGCCCAAGTGATGGAAAAACGCTAAACTTATAAAAAAAATTAGTTATTGATCGAGCGAGCGAAGCGAGTGACGATCTCTCACACAACTTGGGATAAATCGGCGTTGTATGTTTGAATACATATTTGGTAGCGCATAACTTTGTAACTTCTTCGAATCTTAGGAAAGAACATTTTTCGTAAATTCCAAAACGATTTTTATTTTTTTCTAGGCTTTTTGAGATAGAACGAAAGTAGTAACACTTAGACCAATATAACGTAAGCTCCCATTTGGTAAAGATTAAATGCCTTCGTAGTTCGGATAAGATTGGATATTCGTTAGGACATGCTAAAGATGCGGTTTTCAAAGTTTATCTTAATTGTGCCTCAACGATCATCGCAATGATCGCGAGATCTTTTTAACAATGATCGCGAGATCTCAGTTCTGGGCGATCAGTGGTTCGCTACTAACTAGTGAGTTAGGTACATTAAGGAGTGAAGATTTGTGATCTCAACTCTACAAAATGCAGACGCGAGTATAAGTAAGTTGCTCGATGCGTGACAGATACCCACAAGAATCTCTCGACACAGAGTCATAAATCACAATCTGCACGCGACAGTAAACGTCCACTTCATACCCGATTACAGATACCCGTGTAATGAACTTATGCAAAGACTATGATACCTTTAATTATTCACTGACAACGTGCAATTGTTGACTCATAATAATTACCGGCTGACTAGCTTGCCGCACTTTTACGAAATCGCCTATCAGCAATTAGTTACTTAGAATGCAATCGCTTTATGGCTCATTTCAACACTGATTCGCCCGTGGTATAGCTTGCAGTCGTTAGTAATAGATTGGCAACGTTCAGCGCTGTCACCAAACTGATGAGATTCGGAGGGTCACGTGTACAAATCCCACCTGAGTCGGTTTTTTCTTGGATATTCTAAAATCACAAACAAAATATTGTACGATTTATAAGGAGGCCGTGTTGGCTTAGTGGGAGTTTCTCCGACGTTTGACCAAAGATCTGGGTTTGAAGGCGATCGTGCACCAATTAATTTGAAGAAACCAGAAACCTAAAGCGGCGATGCGCTTACAGCCTGTCACGTATGAAATACTCACAACATATAGCAAAAATGTGAGCATATGCCAAATGTTCGGACATGCCTTTGCATCTTATCCTTAGGCATCTCCAAGGATCCGATCGCCTGGAGATCTTAGAGGATGTCTACCATTCTTGAGGATAAAAGTCGTGAGCTTATTTCATTATTTTATGCGAAATTACTTTTATTTTTTACTCTTAATGTGTATCATGATCGCTTAACGATAAGGTATTTCCACTATATAAGTGAGTGAGACACTATATCCATGTAAGTCAGTCTTAACTAGGCACATAGCACGTGCGTGCATGTTGCTCTCATCAGCCTCGGAGCTTGTTACACCTTATTGTTCTCATCCAGGCACAAAAGCTTCACCTACGTATGAAATTCAAGTTCGTCCGAAATAACTTCTCACTCATTAACATGTTTTTCGCGATTTATAAAGACAAAAATTTAGTCTCCTAATTTTACTGTGACATTGTTGACTTCACTTATAAGATTTTCACTTTTTGATTTTGTCACTAATTATTTATTCATACAAACTATAGGGATCATTTGGAATGAATGAATGAATGAATGAATGAATGAATGAATGAAAATTCTTAATTGTACACACACCTTAATAACTAATTACAATTGAATATAGACTAAATAAATTTATATGTACAATGGGCGGTCTTATCGCTAAGAAAGCGATCTCTTCCAGACAACCTTTGGGTGGAGAGGAGTCAGAATTGTACGGAAGATTGGTCGGGGTGCACCACAAAGTAAACGTAATATATACTTAAATGATTTAAGAAGAGATAAGAATAATATAATTATATAAGATAATAAAATACACATATACACATCTATATATATAATAAAAGTATATATATTAATATATATAAATTTACATAAACAGTATAGGTACACAAATAATTTATATAAATAAGTAAATAGATATAGGTACATACATACAAATATACAAAACAGATGAATGATTCACGATGACATTTCAGTCAGATAGAAGTTTTTGATCTTAGCCTTAAACACTGTTAGGGAAGGGGATTTTCTTATGGAGACCGGTAAGGTAATCTGTTTCTAGACTTTTAGTATTCTAAGTCGTCACTCAACCAATTTTTAACTACACTGAATCAAATTTTATGGCAAATGCGGTACCTACTCGGATAAAAAGTAGTCTATAAATATGCTATCCTAGGTCACGTACTACATTCATCCATATTTCATCCAAGTTGGTCCAGCCAATAATCTAGTGTGATGAGATAGAGCCACAAACATCTTAACAAACTTTCGCATAATTCGAATATTATTATAATGAGCTCTTTGTCGCAACAAAGCCTAAAAAATATTCAGTAATTTTCACAAATTTAATCAATGCGCCAGGCCCTTCTCCTGATATTCTCATAGGGTACTTACCGCTAAGTACTCTTAAGTAACTGCAACCCCAAACAGTCTAAAGCTGCGGGGTTGCCATGGCAACGGACCTGTCTCTCGGATCGCTACCTCTCTTCAGTTTATGTGTTCATTAAGTGGTCCTTTATTTATATCCCCTGGGCTATTGTTAGGATTAGGTAGCTCTTTGTCTATGCTGACTTCGCTCTCGAGGGTGTAAGGTGATAATTCTTATTTCTTAAGGAAAGTAAGGGTCGCTTATTTACTGAAACCCACAGTTACATCAGAGTTTGAATTTAATAAAACATAGCATTGCCATCCAGCGTGGCAATTCCGCCAGCGTCTTGGGGACGCTTCCGACTGGTAGTGATCTGGATCAGTTGAGCTATCTATAGATCGTTTGTAACGGTCTTTAGATGGCTCAACTGTTTCTTGTGTATTTTGTAAATATTAACTTGTATTAGTTTTAAGTTTCTTTCTGTAAATAAAGTTCATATCACATACAAAATTATAAAACTTCAGTAAAAATGTCAGTGCCAATTGAATATTTTGGGGCCAACTGTAAAGTCTTCTCACTTAGTACCATAAATATTTACCGAAATTTCCAGCAAAGCTTGCTTACTGGTATGAAGATTCCCTTAGACCTTTGACCAAGATACATATTTGCGATTGAACTACTCAGAAAATGGAGAGAAACAATACCAGATGTTATTAGGTAATGATTTACTGCCAAGTTTACGCCAAATCGGAAAACAAACGTGTGAAGTGAGAAGATGATAGCCATTTAAAATTGAACCGCAACAAGACAAATCGAACGCTCAAGTACCATATTTTTTGTAGCCGTCTAAATCTTGGAGTGTATCTGTCACAAATGTATGATTAACGTATTATGCCGCTCGCATTCCTTTGACGGCGGACGCCCGCTACAAGATCATCTTATTTAAATTTAGCGCGGCGCGTGCCGTCGCGGGTGTCTTCAGGGGGACCGGAGGGTGGGGGGGGGTGAAAGGCGGGACGCTCCACCATCACTCAAGTGACGAAAATTGACGGAAAATGGGCGGACACCGGTTGGCCGCGACGTCATCAATTACCGCGTCCCGACGCCGACGGTCACCGGTGCAGTAGACGCCGAGCCGTCGCCAGCAGAGCGGTGCATACCTAATGCCCTTCTTAAGATGCCATTATTAGCGCGTGTTAATCCGTCACCCGTGACATGCATAAAATAAAACGCGATGTGTAAAATTGGAGTCTCCTAAGAAACGTACGCGTAACGAACGTACTAACGTTGATCGTGTTTTTAAACTTATCTCATCATCATCATCATCAGCCTGTGGAGGTCCACTGCTGGTCAAAGGCCGCCCCCAAAGAGTTCTATGAGGAAGGGTCTTGAGCCTTTTCCATCCACCGCAACTTTAATAGTGTCCTCGGTCCATCGGGTTAGGGTTTTCCAATAAAGTTTTCCGTGCCGCCCGGTTCGTGGTCGCCATTTCTGAACCTTTATTCCACAATGGTTCTGCTATACTTATGGCCTGCCTACTAGTGCCCACTGCCACTTCAACTTGCTAATTCTGAGAGCGATGTCAGTGACTTTGGTTCTTCTACGGATTTTCTCATTTAGGATTTTATTACGCAGTGAAACTCCATAGCTCATTGAGCGACTTATTTATGAGGTTAATAGCTAGCGACCAATACTCGGTACCATATGTAATATGTATATGGGAGTTGAACATAACACAACGTTGTTCCAATGCGTGGTGGTGGATCGAGCGCCGAAGCCTCGCTTATTGATCGGCAGGGTTTACCACGGGCCAGTGAGGTTGGCTTGGGTTCCGAACGGTGTAACTTGGAACTTATACGCCTTAGAAATGTTTGGTCACACCTTCTTCCGCGTGACGGGCGTCGAAGACGGCTGTCGTTCCTTTGAAAACGAACTCTTTACCCAAGTTTTGTATCGTGATTGAAGACATGATAAACCTTTCAGCATTTCATTAAAGCGACTCCCGGAAGACGCGTAGCTTGCTCCGCAATCTCGGATATTCCGAGCGGATTATTGAGATGCTATCTAGACGCCATCGATCGCCTGATAATTCGATCTAACTGCGGCTTTCTTGCGCAACCAGTCATCAGCTCGAAGCTCGGTACTTCGATGATACCTTTATTAAATGGTAGCTCGTTGAGCTTCCATCTGCTCCCCATATTTCACATATTGTGAAGCTTTTTTACGTGACTACGATTAAATTTAAATGATACCTACCCAAAATTTTGGAACGAGCGGGATTCGAACCGGCATCTTCGCCTTGAATCGGCAATGTGATACCAACTACGCCATGGAACGAATAACGCTGGTGCCGAAAATCTTGGATGGATGAAATATTTTGTATCGGTTAAACACACAACAAATGACTACGGTTACCTATACTGGTTGTGTAGTTGGTAGGCCCGTGCATTTTGATCCTTAAGTCATGGGTTCATGATCGAAAAAGCAAAAAACACTAGTTTTTTTAGTTTTTTTTTTCTACTTGTTAGTAAAAATTATATGCACATATCAATACCTACTACAGATTTTAAAAGATTTAAGAAATCATGCTGAGGAAACCGACACGCCGGGAATCAAAATTGTGTGATTACTAACTAGGTACTGTCTAATGAACCAAAATGAAATGTTTGGACGTACCCTCACTATGCTTTGCAAGGACTTTGAGTACCTATAAATTTGAGCAAATATCTATCATGCACGGATAACAGTGGTGGTTTACCTTTATAAAATAATTCCACGTCTAACGTGGAATTCTTTTATAAAGGTAAAAGGTAAAATAACGCAGGAAGCCACAAGTAGTGCGAAAGCTCAACGATCGGTTTTGAAAATTGCCCGTAATTAGCATGTATCTCACTCGGACGGACGACTGTGCGTTTAACTGAGAACCACAGAGTAGTCCAGTAGCGTTTACCGAGTAACGGCAAGCGACGGCGACGGACGCAAATTGCTTGAGGAGCTGCCACTACGCAAATTGTAGTTAAAGGCTTTTGTTCCAACAGAGCTGAGGCCGATTAAGCCTTTGTTTATCCTGTTTACTCGCACTTTTCTTGCTCGAGGCTGTTACAATTTACGATCTTGTCTTATGCTATGTAAACCGCTTATAATGGCTTTTACTTTTCCATGAACCTTATAACAGTCACATTACTGCTAGAACGGCTTAGCTCCTGGATGTGAAAATGACATGAGCTTATGAAGTCAGCTATAATTAGTAGAACAGAGGACTAGTCAATTTGCAATGCTATCGTTGCAATTCGTTGAGCTTTTACCACATAAAAGTTCTATACTGCAAAACTATTGACCTTCTTATCTGAATGTGTATATTGTGTAGGTATTTGTATAAATTTGAAAAAACACATTCATCAATTACTACTAAATTGAAGAAAAATTGAGAATGCTATACTATAAAGTAGGTACCGTAATACTATTAAGCTAATAAAGTTCGGCTTCCGTATAATATGTATTGTAGCAGTAAAAATAACAGTGGCCATAGTTCGCGTCCCGAAGTGTCCACGTCCTAGGTCACACCCACATTGTTACTCAGACCCACATACACGCACTGTTATTGATGTGGCTTTGTGCGAAACTATTAATTCAGGCCCGACACCTTTGAGTCGACATAATCGATGCAACATTATCGACATGATGGCGATTATTTTGAAAAATAAAAAGGATATTCTAGATAGAAGAGACCTTGATCGAATTTGCAAAACAGTTCTTAAAATGCATCTTTTTTTAAATTTTCAATCAAACTAACTATACGCAGCGCCACGGGAACTTATCCTAAAAATGAATCTTGGAGTTATTTAGTAATTTTCGGCGACTCTAGAATTGACTCTGCTATGGGGTACGGTATGTAGTTAGTATTTTTTTATCTAACAAACTTGCAGATTTAACTCTTAGCAAAACTCCGTAGTTTTGTAGAGTAGTTATAGATGGATATACCTATCTAGAATGATCGTTCATTCTATCTTTATCCATTCCAGTTATAGAGATCCATTATGATTTAAACTACTACAAACCGTACCGTATAGCAGAGTCCATTCTAGAGTCGCCATTTCATATAATGCATAGCTAATTAATAATTATCTAACTGAAGACTATAAAATAAAGGAAAGGAAGCAACCGTCTATCATTAATTTGCCGTTTTATTACGACCAATAGAGTCGACTCTTAGGAAACTAACTATAGCAAATCCAGTTCTTCAACATGCTAGTCATATCTTTATTATGTGGGCCCAAAGACGTCTTTCACTAAGGTTCTCATAAGCAAGCTCAAGGTCGCTCAGCGAGCTATGGAGAGGAGCAAGCACAATATTTCCATAAGAGATCGAATCAGAAATAAGGAGGCCCATAGACAAAATAAAGTCACTGACACACCCCAGAGGATTATTGAGTTGAAGTGGCAGTGGCCGGGGTACATAGCTCTAACTGACGGCTGTTGGGGCAGAAAGGTTCTAGAGTGGAGACCACGCATCGAAAAGCGCAGCATACGTAGGCCCCCCTCTAGATAGAAAGACGATCTAATGAAGGTTGCTGGGAGCCGTTGGGTTCAGGCCTCTCGGGGAGGCCTATGTTCAGCAGTGGAAGTCCTGAGGCTGAAATGATGATGATGGTGATCTTTATTGTGCAGTCATTATGAATATCCAGCACTTATTCAGCCCTTGAGGTTAGATAAAGGCGCCTTGCGGTCGCGCTTGTGAATAATTTATATTGAATCTAGATAATGCGTCTCGTATTGGTAGCAGCGGAGTCACGTCCGAGACATTTGATCGGGTAACAAGAAGTGCGGTGTTTGTGCAACGAGTTAGAGCTGGGATCACTCGCTGTTTTAGCCGTAAGTAAAAGGAAAGGCTTCGTTTGACTGACTCGCTTACGATCGGACTTTTTTTAACGGATCATGAAAGCACCTTTAATTGTCGCATCAAGTACTTTACATAAGTTTAAAATTTGAAAATAAAGACAGTCTAGTGTGTTTAGAAATAGTGCCATAAGGGTTCTGCATTACACGGGATCGAAAAGTAGAGATCCAAAGTGTACGAAGTGACAATCTATTCTATTTTTTTTATAATTCTATTTTGCGGTCTGTCGGGTCATCACTGTATTATATTAACCTCAACTTTTATAAAAGATGGGATTTTAAATAGTTAGATAAGTATATTACTTACTTTTAGGAGGAGGTAGAGCACAGCGAGATTTTCTCGTTCTGAACTGGAGCAGCCTGTCTGGAGAGGTACCTCCGCCTTACAGAAGATCGCAGCCAAATAACATTATTTGTTTCAAATAGTGTTGTGTTCCTGCGGTGAGTAAGGTTGCCAGAGCTCTTTAGGGGGGAAGGGGGTTCGGGGTCGGCAACGCGTGCGTGACGCCTCTGGTATTGCAAGCGCTCATAGGCTACGGTAACCGCTTACCATCAGGTGGGCCGTAAGCTTATTTGCCACCTCTGTTGTATAAAAAAAAAAAATTACTTCCAATTCGTTAATTATTTCTGTAAAATTTGGTAGAACCCTGTTCAAGTTTTCATTACTCCGACTTTTATGACAAGCTTACCGGCTTTACTTAGCTCTCTTATTCAACCCTGGCAACCCTACGAGTGGGTAATGGTGGGGTAATTACGCAGGCATTATCGGGTGACCCCATATTGCGGTTGCCCGGTATGGAGTCGCCTCCGGCCAGCGCTATAATGGACAATAAGACAAAATATACAAGAATGATGACAGGCAAATGTCTCTTGCGTTTCAAACATCGATTGGACGTTCAAGTGTATTAGGACTGTCAATACGCATTTTGTTTGTGATGCACAAAAAGGGCTAAGTATTTGTAAAGATTATGTAAGTCTACCATATTCAGTCGTATTTAGAAGTTATTAGGAGTATGTATGTATCTTGAAGGACATATGAAAATATTGTTTGGAAAGAAAGAAAGAAAATAAATTATTTTAGACACACACTTAAATAGCAAAAACTACTATATTATTATTGTTATTAGTCTTTAGATCTAAACTAAACACCGCTGCACATAATCGACATCGGTGGATCATTAAGTGATGGTTGGAAATGTTTGCGTTTCATTAAATCTACCCACAATGTTGGCGCAGTTTGTGTAATATTTATTGATCAGCGACAGTCACACGCACAAAACAGTTTAGTCGATCGTCGTTATATTGCACTATCTAAAGCTACAGTACTCAGCTCCGTGTCGGGTTTATTTTTTAATTCTCCTTACCAGGGACTGAAAGCGGTAGAGGTTATAGGTACAGGTACCGTTAAAATATTTTGGCACCATTTTGCTATACCGGTAGGGCATTACGGTACCGTTATTTCATACCGGTAGATTTCGGTACCGAAATTTTTAGCCCCGGCTAGTTCGCTAGGACAGTCGCGCCGCAATGGCGGGGTGGCGGCGTTTCATCAAAGAAAACCTTCATATAAACCTTTATTTATTTCGGTTATTGGTACAGGTAGCGAAATAAACCGAAATGCACTGCGAAGCCAGATTTTCCGGTACCGTTATATTTATCGGTAGAGAAATATTCGGGTAACCGGAATTTATCGGTATGACGTCATATCGTTATTTAAAGGTACCTTTATATTCCGGTTATTCAGTCCCTGCTTCTCACATTGTGATAATTTTTTTTGAAATCGCTGAGTGTATTGAATAATGAAGAGAATTTTCGAAAAATTATCATATTTTACAGCATTTTGTATGGAATTTATGTCAGCCGGCTGTCAGTGTGAGTGGAGTGAAAACATCAACTAAGAGACCTACCAGGATAAGAATATGAGCCAGGATATAATCGAAGCGATCTTAGTGATTTTATTGCAATAAACGCCTTTTGACTTTGACTTTGAATCGGATACGATGGTTGTAATTTACCAGAGATTACAAGGTTCTGTTTGAAACATTTATCCGGTTCAGTCAAAACTATTGTTGTAAAGGGTAGGTATAAACCACTCGCACAAATTTCAAATGCACAGATCACTTCGTTAATTTGTTATGAATTTAAAGATATCTTAATCATGTGTAGGGGCACGCAGTTTTAGTCTGGATCATCTATAACAAACATTTTGTTTTCTACGATTCTAAATATGCTCAACAAGCTTGCGGATTAAAGGCAAATTCAACAAAGCAAAATGATCAAATCGACCCCCGACCGGCGACAGTCAGACGCCAGTCTTTGATGTCTCAATTAGAAACGCGAGCGCGTAATTGTGGCGAAAATTAATTTGCGCTCGCGTTCTATGGAGCTTCCTTTTACAAGGGGATTGCTGAATCAATGGTTTGTTTTTCTACTGGGTGCGAATTTCGACGCATGAACAGCGTCTACACTCGACGTAGATACTAGTCTTCATGCCAAGTGCAAACGCTCAGTGATATGCCATCTAAAATGTATTGCAAAACGATCCTTACTACTTCCTAATAAAGTCAATTTTGAGTTTGATTCAAAGTCAAAGTCAAAGTCAAAAGGCATTTATTTCAATAAAATCACTAGGATCACTTTGAAACGTCTTAGAAACTAGGTGAAGCTATGCCTGTTCCTCGCGACCAAGCCTAGAAGAATCAGGCAACAAACACGGCTTGGTGCCTATCATTTTTTTCGATGATCCTTTTTCACAAAATGGAATTGAAAGCTTCAGTGTGGTGCCGATCGAACTAGGTGAGGCTCAAGAGAAAAGTAATCTAATTATAATCCTAAATAAATAAGAGCTTATAAAAATGTGAAAAAAATGAAGACAAATGTGAGCTTCAACAAATGATCTAAGGGCAGCACACGCTACACTTGATGAAATATGTACCTAATGCTTATATAATTAAATAATACTTAAAATATGATGCCAGCAAAAACTGTAAAGACACTGCAAAATGGTATTTTAGCGGTCGAGGGGCAGAGCGACTTCAGGCCATGCGGTTTTATCATTTAAATAATCATTTAGTTTATAGTACGCTTTCTTAATTACGTGTATGCGATATCTTTGAGGACCTATATGACGTATCGCATACTCAAAATTGACTTTATTCAGTCGACGCAAGGACGATTTTGAAATTATTATGGTAATAAATTAAATTGAACAACGTCAATTTAAGCTCCGCTCCGAGAAAGCGTCCATTTGTTTTATATAATAAGTCGCAAATCAATTTTTCACACTTGTCTTTTTCCTGATCAATCCTGGGAGAAACGATTACCTACTCATACCTCTCAATCGCATCAACTTCTTTGGGCCAACACTTTTCAAACTATTACAAATCCATTTAAATAATTGACATACTCTCATTTGTAGTCAATAACTCGCAAATGCACCGGAAGTGACTAGACGTGGCGTGTAATGCATTTCACACTAAGAACGTTCAGAGCCTTAATAAACCAATTACGGTTCATTACCTAATGCAGGCCGGAAGAGGGATATTACTCGCTCATCATTACGGAGACCACAACCTCCCCTTAAATGCATTTTACATGTTTGTCGAAATATGCAACGGGTCGTAGCAACGGCTTTATCGCTAAGGGTGTAATGGTGTGTGTTTTTTAAAATACGATGAAAATGAAAGGTTGCCAGAGCTCTTTAGGGGGGAGGGGGTTTGGGGTCGGCAACGCGTGTGTGATGCCTCTGGTATTGCCAGCGCTCATAGGCTACGGTACCCGCCTACCAACAGGTGGGCCGTGTGCTTGGTTGCCACTTCAGTTGTAAAAAAAAAATGAAAATGCTTGCGGTGCCGCAGTGGTTGATATGATGAATGGACGGTCATTTCCCGCCCGTTCACCCCATTATGCTTGTCACAGCATATGGCTGATGGTCTACCGAGGGGATTGTTTGTTTTGCACGTATAACGAAACAACTGACAACCGCACGAGGTGAGAGTTGCTGAATACAAGAACTTTTGAGTTCTATTTTTGGATCGGAACAATGTTTTGTTTATTTTTTATAGTTATATGGTCTTTTTAAGCCATGTTGGCCTATGGGGATGTCTCTCTATCCGAAAGGTCGTCAGCCAGTGATTGTTTTTCGAAAGAATTATGGACGCATTAATATAACTTTAAGGAAAACATCGTGAGGATACGTACCGGCTCCGCACTTATTGACTATTTGTTTCTCCTATGGATATGACGTATTTGGCTGAGAGGATGGTTAATGTACTGGACAAGCCTACTCCATCTAACATGTTCCATGCACTACAGCGTCTTGTAAGTGAGTAAAAAATTCCATCTCACGCTATATCTAAAATACTTATGATATTATATTTTGAAATGGTAAATGCATGAATAGGTGGACGATCTTGAAGGAGAAGCTTCCTGCAATTTAATACGTAGGTATTTTTAGGTTTTATTGATTAATTAATTTTGAAAACTTTACAAACTCGTCATAAACACTGTTCGATTCGAAAGTATTAAAGTGTCGTAAGCATGTAAACGAGAACCTTTGAAAGAGCTGAAACGTCTGTAAGGGGATCACACAATGAAGCTGGAAGCGGAATGTAATAAAAGTCACATTAAGTCAAGAGCAAAGACCTTGGCGACGCGTCACGGGTATAGATAGATCTCCTACGATATTATGGCTAAACTTTCTAGTTTACAGTGTACGATTTAGAGTCGTATTTTTAAGACGTTAGAGTTGAGTTTCAAGTATTTAGTTTGATATTAGAGTTGAGTGAATTGAATTTATCTGCGCAGAACGTTCCGTGAATTTTTCAATTTGGATGTCGGCAAATAGATGTAATACTCTTCTAGCAAGTGAACACTTTTTGGAATGTGTAGCAACCTATATACTATCTTTATGTTTGTTTGTAACAATTCAGCTCGGAAACGACCGAAGGGATTTTCAAGAAACTTCATTAGGATGTTCCTACTAATATTATAAATGCAAAAGTTTGTGAGGATGTTTATAAATTTGTGGCTAAATGACGCTGTAACGACTCAATCGATTTATATGAAACTTGGAAGATCGAGCAAGAGCTCGATATCTAGAATAGCAAAATTATATACATTTTTATCTAGGTATCACGCGAGTAAAGGCGTGAGCGCAAGCTAGAACGAAATAAGGCTGATTTTGAGTATGACTTTGATGGGTGTGTGATATCATTCAGCCGACATTTAAAAGTTACGAAATCATACCACAACATTTTACAATTGGTAGCTTTAATAAATATTGGATCAGTAGAAAGGCACGTAAGGCCTCTACCAATTAAATTCTAATAACTGCTTTTAATTATGAACCTATTAGACACAATTCCGGCCGACGAAGCTTATTTCAGGTGTTATTAGATCAAAAATTTAAACTATCACAATTAGATTTCCACTTTCCCAAGTAACGAATAATTTCCCGATATCAAAGACATTGAATTTTAAGTACACTGACTCTATAATCATGGATAATAATTCAACCGAACAAATAGGGCAAAGACATAATTATACACCTACTGGATTTAATTAGAACTAGTTGGATGAAAGGTGCCCACTTTCACGCGTTCGAAGCGACGACTACTAAGGAAATCTAGAGTTAGTATTGCGATTTGATACCCGGTAATTAGCCTTTGAATAATGAACTTTTGAATAGTCGGGAAATGATAGCGTTTGTTCGACCTCGGTGGCGTGGATGGCGAATGACTGAGATGCAAGAGGTGCTGGTTCACCTGCAAATATTCGTACATTTCGTACAATTAATTGTACTGGCCTTTCTGATATCTATGACACAGGCATGAGAGTCCTAGTGTCCAGGCTGGGACTATGTTTACTATTGGGTGTTGTTTTTATACGAGTATATACATAGTAAATAATAATAAATAAATAAATATTCCGGACATGTCACGTACGATCCCAAACTAGGCATAGCCTGTACTATGGGTACCAGAGACTGATATACATAATAGATATATATTTAACACCCAGACACAGAACAAACATCTGTGTTCATCACACAAATGTTTGTCCAGTGCGGGAAACGAACCCGCGACCTTTAGCACAGAAGGCAGAGTTACTACCAACTGAGCTATGAGGCCTGTCAATCGCAGATACCTCAGAAGCTCATTACGAAAGTCTGCAATCTGACAAATGAAAATGGATGGAAAAGGCTCAAGACCATTCGTCATGGAGCTCTTCGGGGAGGCCTATGTCCAGTAGTGGACTTCTACAGACTGATGATGATGACGATTCTAGAATTGAAATTTCATAAATCATCGACACATGTGCGCCCGCGATAAATCAAAAATCGTAGATTGTAATTAAAAACACGATTTCAGGTAAGATCTGAGAAGACAACATGTAATTATTTTTTCTTTCGTAGGTAGATGAATCACAGTTGATTAGAGTCGGAGCGTCCGTCTGTCGGTAGGTAGATGCAGATGTTCACGCTTTAATTACTCTTTCTACAAATTACCCTTTCACGAACCACAACAATGTTTATGAAGCAATTCGCAGGTCATGTCATAAATTAATGAAACTTCTTTTACTGTTCAGTATCCATAAATCAGAACGTGATATTCTCCTCAAAATTGTTTTTCGCACGTCCTTATGACTGCGATTATCGTTAAATTATAATAATTGTGCGCGGCATAATTACGTGATGTAACGTAAGGCCAACGATATATAGCGGCCAATTTGAATTTATGTAAAATATCGCGCAATAAATTTACATTTTATAACTTGCCCTCGCGGTGGACGTGGGCGCAGTATCTCTGTTTAGGATCAAAAACTCGTATCTGCAAATTGCGCATATCTATCTACGGGTGATGACCACTCAATAATTTCATCGATAATGATTTTTTTTTTGTTTTCGTATAGTGTCATTATTACCTTACCACCTGGATGCGTGTAAATGTGGTGGTAACTCTTCAAAACAAACATTTTCTACCGATATCTCAGTTACATTACAGTTTATCTGGTAGTTTTTTGATTCTATACACCTGTGAATACATCACTGAGATGAAAGAGCCGCTTAAAACAATAAGTTTACATTTACTAGTATACAACATTCTCAGTATGATAATGCTTAAATTCTTGACATACATAATGCAAGCCTGAGGCGAGCCGGCCGACACTATGTCTAATAAATTTATGGACGTTCATTTTCATGTTGATCGCAGCTCGAAATTATAATCGTCGCGCTTCGGGCGCGGCGCGAGTCGCGTGACGCTGCGCAGACGCACGTCTTGACAACCGGACGAAGACGAACATGCCAGCGGATAAAAACAAAGAAAATATAGTTGTTGATTTTATTTACAGTTATGGTTTTCAAGAAAATCTTGTTATTTATTGAGTGTACCACACGATCCCGACAGAGCTCGACGCCTACTGCGTCATGAAATTAAAGTAAAGTCACGGACTAATTAATGTAAACGTTTATAACATTTTAAGGTCATTTAATACTACTCATTGATGATTTACAGAATTTAGGTTAACTTTCATTCTCCTTACACTGATGTCAGGCTGACAGGCGATTAAGAATACGAGCCTATTGAAAAACAACTATAATTAACTGTTTCTGTGATTTCGCAGTAGAAAAGCTAAACGAACTTACATAAGTAAGTTTGTTTTCAATTCAGATGCAGTGCTAGAATTTTTGTTAGTCAACATTTCCATCAACATTTCACTAAAAGTTAGATTTCGTAGAGCATTCTTGATGAGAAACTATTCAGTGTTCGCAAAATTAAATCAGGACAGGAGGTTACAGAAAGTGAGCTTGGAGTTGCTGTTATTTTCAAGTTCACACGTTCTCACGACTTTCCAGTAAAAAGTATAACAACGGAGTTCGCAAAAAGTGCGAATATAAATGTCAAAGTAGGTATAAGTGCGGAAACGGTATGCGTGTTAAATGAAGTGGAAAGGTAGAGCAAGAGCGCTGTGTTGGCTATGCTCTAGCTGAGGGCGAGGAAAAAGAGAGATGATACGTAACGTGCATGCGTTGCATAAATATAAGTGTATACTTACAACTTTTAACCGCGAACTATTTGTCTCTCTCTAAGTACCTACCTTTTTATCAAAAAAGTCTAAGCAGCATAGTCTATAAATAAATAAATAACACCCAACAGTCACATACATAGTCCTGACTCCACACTAGGAGTCCCCGAGTCGTGGGTATCAAAAACTACGAGTAACAGAACACCCAGATACGGAACAAATATTTGCAGATCATGCAAACATTTGTCCCGCAACGGGAATCGGACCCGCACCCTTCTCTATTTCAAAATGCTCCTTCTTTAATTCAAAATCTCCAAAAAATTAACTCCAAAACCTCGGTAAATACTATTAAGTATTACTTTGAATTATTACTGATTAGAATATAGTTACTTAGGACCTTAGCCAAGCGGCGAATTTTCATAGAACTTGATTTACAAATATTGAGTTTTTAGCATTTATCAAAATAAAATATAGCCTATATTACACAAGGATAGTGTAGCTTTCTCTTAGTGAACGAATTTTTAGAATCGGTTCAGTAGTTCCAGGTATTACGCCCTACATACCTACTAAAAAACTAATTTTACCTCTCTTCAGTTCTTAAATCAGTGTTTCTCGAAATAAACATGTGTAATGTTAGCAACATTGTACTGAAACAAAACGTGGGACAAAGGAACCGAGCCGTCTACGCTTGCACATCGCACATAGCTGTCATGTCCTAGTCACTGCGCCTAACTTTTATACAGTGTTTCATAGCTAATATATCTCTTACCTACTAATCTACAGTGAGTGACTCTCCTTTACACACACACTCATGAGACGCACACGAACAAGGATGCTATTTTGTTAAATGACTAGAAGTACCTAATCATTGATTACAAACTTGCTTGGAAATTTTAAGGATAAATATCAGAAAAACCGTCCATTTTGACTGTAATTTCAATTAAAATAAAGCCAGTCTGACGTCAGTGTGAGGGAGTGAAAAAAAAACTCCAGAAAGAGGCTGATATATAAACTTTTAACAGTATTTCTACACTGCGTAGGAATGTGGGGTGCGAGTGAAGGTTTTTGTTTTCCAGTAGAGGAAGACTTGCAGTACTTTAGTTTTGTTTTACAATGTGACGAACTGGCAGAACTAACAGCTTGATTGTCTGATACCCGCGTGATTGCTATCAACAATAATGCACCCAATTATATCGTTATTAGAACACGAAAATGGGAGAGAATTTATGAAAACATGTTGTTTACCGCTGTTTTCTCACTTTGAAGGCTGGAGCGGCGGAGCACGCAATTACTGTCCTCAAACATATTCGTTCGTAAATACCAAATTTTATCATTAATTTTATGATTGTAATAAGTAATGTTAACGACTGAGTAAAAATGATTCATAAGGTGTGATGTGATGTGATGTGCTTCGAAAATGTTTCGACAGAAGAAGCGTAACCAGCACCTTATACCCCAACCATCCTCTCAGCTTAGTCATAGAAAAAATATTGTCATGGCAAGGATAATATAATTATAGTAGTCATGGTCAATACTTGCGGTGCTGACTAAGCCATAGGCTACCTTGCGATGTTTTCTTTCATGTTTGTAGAACCTGAAAATGCAGAGATACTTTTTAGAAGAGAGGAATCCATCGGCAGATCACAAATACATGCCATAAATAAATAGGTATATACACATATAATAGGCATTTTTAGAAGGCTCGTAATTTTAATGGTCGTGTGTGTGATTTTGAGGTTATTTTAAAAATAATAAAATTTGACATTTTCAATGAACTTAAAGAAAGAAAGAAGAAAGAAAAACTATTTATTCGTCCCATAAGCACAAGTTCAGTTCTTTACAGGCATAGACCATTTGCAGAAAATAATATAATATTGTAATACGCACCTACCCAGGCAACATACAGACAAAATATATTGTGAATATAAATAAATAAATAAAAATAAGTAGTTGGCAGGGATAGGTGGATATTTTATAGAAAGGAATGTAAATTATAGTTGGTGGGTGCATGTACCTGTGCGTTATACGGGACAAATAGGTTCTAGTCTCAGCATAAGCTACACCAAACTTGGAAGTACGGTAGGCTTGGAAGTAGTAACTTAATGGTAGGCTGCTGTTATTGCAGAGTAGAGAGAAAACATATTAAGGACTAAGAATACCAGGGTTAGTCTTCGAGGGGTTTCCACCCGGTTTTCACCTGGGATGTAACCTTAATTACCTTCATTTTTATTTGAATACATTCTTATAAGGTTTATAGAAAAAACGCCTTAAGAGATATTTTTTGTGTAAACATGCAAAGTTGCAACACAAGTTTCACTTACCAAAACGTTATCGCTCCGGCACGTGCTGCGCCGTGCTTTCGGGAGTTATCACAAAACAAACGGCTGTTTTATGGTAATCTGTCCATCTACTGGAAAGCTTGCAACGACAAAGTGACTTGTCCAGGAAATGAAGCACTCAATACGGTCGTAGATTTATCTCTGTACCATGTAAAAAGTACACAATGCCCGTTTTTGGTTTGGAGCAAAAAGACGGCGGACATCTACCCTAGAAGGGATAGCAATAGAAATAGCAAGTAATTGCTATTTCTATTGCTATAAAAGGTTTATAAAGTTTATTACAGCGTTTATTAAGTTCTGCCCGTAGTGGTTATATTCTCTTTGGTTCTGTCTGCCCAAAACGGATTTTGTCTTCTAATCGTTTTTAGTATTTAGGGAGGTAAATTTTTTTTTTTTACATATTACTCACGGTCAACTGATCCCAAACTAGGCATAGCCTGTACTATGGGTACCAGAGACTGATATACATAATAAATACATATTTAACACCCAGACACAGAACACAGACATCTGTGTTAGTCACAAATGTTTGTCCACTGCGGGAATCGAACCCGCAACCTCTAGCGCAGAAGGCAGAGTTACTACCAACTGGGCTATGAGGCCAGTCTAAATATTGTATTAGTGGTTTTATTTTCTAGTATGAAGAGTTTTCCTGAGATTATCTGATTTATTGAGACACATACCTAGATTGGCTTCCGATAGTTCTAAGTCGACTTAAAATGCAATTTTATTATTATTTTATGAGATATACCATTCACAAAAAATTAAATATTTTGTTGTTTCCTCTTCTAGGTAATTTAAATAACTATGCAGTTTTTTTCAGCGTCGTGACTTGATTATTTGATTACTTGATGATCGTCATGAGCTCTACAAATGTCAGATTCACACATCGATGATCTCACGGGGTGGAATATTTTATACTAAGCACTTTGCAATAATGTTTTCTCATCTGGTAACAGACGAACTTTACTGACTCTACGGACTGCACGAATGCAGCTATAAAGATCTGCTTTGTGATTCTGAACGACTGTCGAGATATTAAGCGGAGTCGGACGCTTATCCCGAACCATACAGTTTGTTTGAATGTGCAGTTATACCGTAAAGTCCGTCTGTTAGCCCCCTTAACTAGGCCACGATTATGCACTCGGTATCTGCAAGGTATGATTTACCGTATTGTAGGTATTTTAACGGTAAGCTTGAAGCGTAAAATTGGACGATCAATTTTATTACAATAAATGATAGAGTATAAGAAACTTAGTAATGCTGCGGATAATTTGTTTGATTCATATTCTTGCTTTATAATACCGTAGAGTATGGTCCTATCTTACCATTTTATGTACCAATTGTGGAGAATTATACCTACTACCATTGGTTGATAGAGCCTTGGTAAAGCGAGCGTCACCAATCGATAACACCCTGTATTTTTTATTATTATATAAAGAAGCCGTGGTGGCTCCGGCTAAAGAATAGGCCCCTCCATATCTCTATCCGCGGATGTCGTAAGAGGCGACTAAGGGAAAAAAGCTAGGGGATGGGCAGCAGCGTCCCTCATTTTAAAAACGATAGCTCTAACTGCGCTCGCCAACCCGCATGCCCAGCGTGGTGAGTATGGGCAAAACCCCCCACATGATAAGGAATTTGCTCTGTCTGTGGGGGAGGCCATGTTCAGCAGTGAACGTCGTACGGCTGAAATGATATAAAGAAGTACATAATGCCAACAGAAAACCCTCTAGAAGCATTTTTCTAATTATTAATTAACCAAAATACAGGATATAATATATATAATGCTCCTGAAAACAGATAGGTACAACGTATTCAGATCATGATTTTAAGGCAGACACAATAATCGGTCGTGCTATGCTACCCTTTCTAGAGTTTTACTAATTTCTATTTATGGTACATCATGATCATCATCGTCATTATCAACGTGTAGAACTCCACTGCTGGACATAGGCCTCCCCCAAAGAGTTCCACGACGAACGGTCTTGAGCCTTTTCCATCCACCGACTTCCCGCAACCTTCACAATGTCGTCGCTCCATCGGGTGGGGGGCATTCCAACACTGCGTCGCCCGGTACGTCATGATCCTAGGTTTTCCCTAGGGACTACGTATGGCGTTCTTCGAAAAGAGCCTTTTGTTGTTTCAAGCGTTCATAATTAAGCCGTTTGATTGTTTGCTACCTTAGTTGGATAAAAAAATCTTGACGAGGACAATGACCTTTGCGCGCTTCTCAGGGTCCCTCGCGGTCTTCATGTACCGAATCTGCCTTATCGATTTAGTTTCACTAATTGCCGCGGGATTTCTTATGTGAACATTGCTTACTTACAAATACGTTTCTTTTCTTCATTTAAAAAGCACGTTTATCTACCTCATATATATATTATAACTAAATACGGCTATCTTTATGTAATTCCATATTTTCCATATTGAATAATGCGTCATGTTAGAACATCCTTGAAATATTACTTTAAACTTATCACAGATACGATCTCAGTTCTCATATAATGAGTAAATTAATTGGTTTGCGAACGATGGTCAATGGTTAATTGTTTGGGCAGGTTTCACAAGCACATTCGCTTTTTTAAATATAACCTGTTTTTTAAAGAGACTGCTTTCGGAATGGTGTTCCGAATATGTAAACTGAAGAATATTCTACACAAAAGACAATCGGCTGTTTTAAGCCGTATTCAACCGACGAGCGATATGGCATCTAATATATGCGTAATCTTTATTTCAAAATTGTCCTTACGTCTACCGACGAAAGTATTTTTTTGTTTGATTTCTTGATAGCTCAATGATTTCGCAAGCCCCTAAAAGACAAACTCAAAATTGACTTTATTCAATAGACGTAAGGATCATTTTGAAATCAATTTCATGACACCTCGCTAGCCGTTTGAACATGGCTTTAGGTAGCATCTTGATGTGAACTTCCTGTATGTTTAATTAGTAATGGTTGGTACCAAGACCAAAAACAGCTGATTTTTTTAAAGTACTTTTTTATAGTTTAACAAACCTATGTTTAATGTGACCAAATTTCTTCCTCTATGTAATGTATACCTATATATATATATATATATATATATATACCAAAAATGGTACCTACAGTGTGGTTATCAATTAAGTATTTAAAAAAAACGAATTTATTTCATTAGCTGTTATGCCATCACAGGTATAATGCTAACTATCATATTTTTCTATCATTATAGTAATATCTTAACTAGATAACACCCTCGTTGCAATTTACCAATTCGATTAAAGTACCACCTTCATAATATCACCTTCATATCCATGAGGAAAAAAAAATATGTATTATGTTAAGAGTAGGTTTGGTATATAATATGTTAATAATGACAGAATCGCACCTGCAAATTAATGAGCAATGTAATTTAAATGTTGTGGCTAAACACATAACCTACTCATAATAGCGCTATAGCTTTTGTATGAGAGTTTTGTTTTAAACCTATAAATACATAACCAGAAGGTAAGTAATAAACAAATGCTATTTTACTTATGTTATTTATGTCAAATAAATTCAATAACCGCCTACAAGTCATCTGTTACGAGTACATTAATTATTTTGTATAACAAGACAGTATACCTACGAATAACCACTTAATTAACACATACATAACCCTAGTCACGTCTTTCAGAAGTGATTGGTATCGGTTTGCTCGTCGAACAGGAGTTTTTAAATGTCAGTGGTGTGGCGCCCAAAGCCGCGTGCGCACGCACTCAATGTGTTCGCTATTAATGCGAAATAACTATAATTTAGGCGACTAGTGGCTAGCGAGTGCTCGCCGTTTAACCGCCAGCCTCTCGAAAGGCGACGGAAGCCTGTCACAGTCGCAATTACAGTACCGAGAATCGGCATTAGTTCAAACTATTTATATGTATGTAAAATAAGAGCAACCTCTCGTACAGGGAAACGGCGATTGCACGCATCGCTCATTAAGCACTTTAGAGCAATTTGAGGAGAAGAAAAAGTTGGACGAGACGCGGTAACATCGCGTGGTCAATTAAAATGTTGCTGCGCACGGCTGCCGAGTGGCACTCCGACTACTCCAGCTCTGCAACGGTACACTCGCGCACAAAACAGCGAAATAACACAGTTGACTTGCTCTGAATTGCCCGCATCCTCTGCTATCTAATTGCGGCGGCTTGTCGACTGACGTGCAGATATTAGCGGTGTTAGACTTGTTGTTGGTAACCAGTTGACGTGACACTTGATTTTGTGCCCAACCCCTTGTTAAAACCAGATAATGTAGACTCTACATCTACATTGTAGAGTAACCAAACGCAAAATACCATTTACAATATTCTTCATGTAACCAATAGTTATATTTGGTTGTCAATCATTGGTTTTCTTCCTCATTTGAATTCAACTTCATTCTTTTGTTATTAAATTTTTGTCATTCTCATATCTAATTCTAGCTCTGATGGTCTTAGTCTGATGATTAAACATACGAGCCTCATCATCATCATCATCATCATCAGCCTGATGAAGTCCACTGCTGAACATAGGCCTCCCCCAAAGAGTTCCATGACGAACGGTCTTGAGCCTTTTCCATCCACCGACTTCCCGCAATCTTAACAATGTCGTCGGTCCATCGGGCGGGGGGCCTTCCAACACTGCGTTGTCCGGTTCGTGGTCGCCACTCGAGAACCTTTGTTCCCCAACGGCCACATACGAGCCTATGATTAGATAAATAACACCTTACAGGCACATATAAAGTCACATAAATACATAGTCCCAACCCCAACACTAGGATTCCCTGTGTCGTGGGTATCAGAAACTACGAGTACCATGGTACCATAACACCCAGACCCGGATCAAATATTTGCAGATCATGCAAACATTTGTCCCGCAGCGGGAATCGTACCCGAATACAAGGGATGCGCTTTGCGTCTCAGACGAGCACTCGCCCGCTACGCCTCCAAGGTCGTCAAAGATAATAATAATATTTAATTCGCTAAGAGTATTTTTAAGTTATAATTTTAGACAGTAGGCACTTTGGTATATACTGTAAGCTTGCTGTTTTAACTGAAATCATCATCATCATCATCATCAGCCTGTAGAAGTCCACTGCTGGACATAGGCCTCCCCCAAAGAGTTCCATGACGAACGGTCTTGAGCCTTCTCCATCCACCGACTTCCCGCAACCTTCACAATGGCGTCGGTCCATCGGGTGGGGGGCCTTCCAACACTGTTGACGGCTGTTTTAACTGAAATAAACAATTCTAATTCTAATTCTAATTCTAATAATATGATTCTCTAAGTCTTTTTTCCCTAAGTAGGTATTTCTACTCGAAAACTAAAGTCATATCCACACAAAGCTCTTGTTTTTTTCTACAAACCAGTTTCACGTGAACCACAGAATACCTAACTAGTAGGTACTTGAACATACGAGTCTACGCGTGGGCGCTTCAAGACTTGCTAGAGTTGCTAGTCATTGTACCGCGAGTGAAATGCGCCAACCTTCAGTTTGTTTTACAAAGCTACCAAGATGACTTGCTTCGGATCGACAGGTAAATGAGCCGAGCGAGTCTTTATTGTTTTGGAGAATGGTGGATGATGAGTAAGTTTCAATTGATATAAGGTGTAAGT
Organism: Anticlea derivata; assembly: GCA_947579855.1. Classification (NCBI taxonomy): domain Eukaryota; kingdom Metazoa; phylum Arthropoda; class Insecta; order Lepidoptera; family Geometridae; genus Anticlea; species Anticlea derivata. Next base: position 5,651,268 of record OX388260.1, read on the forward strand.
ATGCATAGCAAGAAGAGAATGTAAAGTTCGTTATTCTACAAAAAATAAAATGCAAATAATTCAACTATTAGAAATTACACTAGAGTAATATAAAAATATAACGCTATGATTTTAGTTTGAATTGTTCTTTGATCTGAAGGTCGTGTTTTCGGAAACAGGTCGTGCACCAATGAGTTATTCTTTAAAAAAAAATACAAAAAAGTGCTCATTAGCTCGTTCTAAAGCCGATGAAGGAAAACATCGTGAGGAAACCAGTATGAATTCTTAAAACGGCGATGGGCTTGCAACCTCTCACGTATGTAATACTATTGCAAAATGTGGGCATGTGCCAAATGTTCGGAACCCTTAGAAATTTTCAAAGATCATATTGCCTGGAGACATGAGATGATGGTTTGGTGATAAAAATCGTGAGTTTTTTCTTTCTTTTAAAACTTTATGAGAGCAGGCGCTTTATGTAGGTACTAATCCTAGTCAACTAATGTAAAACAAAGCTTGTTCCGTACAGCTAATTGCAGCCGTCCCAGCGCATCAATCACGCGTCCGAAGCAACAACGAAAACACTGTTAGTTTTGCCGCCGAATTATTAATTACATTCCCACAAAAAACTCACACACGACGCCGAAAAGCATAAATTTCTTCCTTTTTGACCGCACAAAAGGGCCGGCGCTCTACAATATAACGCTAAACAGATTAGGCTCGCCCGACACGGCCGTCGTGGCATAATTTTTGGCGCCAGTAGTCCTTGCCTCTAGATTAAACTAATATGAAAAGGAAATTGAGTAGAAAATGGACGAAGGCTCTATGTCATTAAGGATTGGTCACGGTGCTTCGGAGCCGGCAAGGCCTTTATTTATTTGACTTCATTTATTGAATTAACATTTAAGAGGCTTTATGAACTGCCGATAATAGCACGGAACCAAATTAAATGGGATTTCAGGTAATAATCATTACGGTTATGTGACAGATATTGCTTCGTAAATATGGACACCACTACTGTTGCTCTTTATGGGTTGTTTTAGGAAATAAATATAACGTGTTTGAAAAACAGGGTTGTTCGGGGCAATGAACTTTACCAAATAAGAAGACACAGACGCTAAATTAACAACAAACCGTTTTTACCGATCGGATTTTTACAGAAATATTGCAAAATTGAACTACTTAGTACGTTATACGCTATGCACTTACCTATTCAAGACCACGGCAAAATAATGGGATACCATAACATTCTCTATATCTCCGGGTCTCGGGTCATTCTGACCCGCGGGGGCGTTAGCCATGAATAGTAAGAGGCCATAGGGCTCTGGGGACCCGACGAGGCAAGTAACTCGCCGCTTATGGTCCGTGCTAAATCGACAATACCCTAGGGGTAAGGGGTGCTTCGACAACAAACCATTTCACGCGGTTGTTTAGAAAGGTTTGTTCTTGAAATTAGTTTGAAGCGTTAAAGGTTTTATTAATAGCAGATTTAAGATGAGTAAGTCTGGATGTAAACTATTTATAATCCTATGTATTCATAGTTTGAAGTTTGATAACTTCAAAGTTCAATTTATTTTTGATTTCATCATTGTACTCGTTGTATTTGTAATATTTAAACAAGGATAGGAAAGGGTTAGGTCAGGGTTCAATGAGTGAGTATTTCTTCAATAAAAGTAAATTGTTTGAAACCTAGGTAATTTATTGTTAGTAAGCAGAAGAGTGCACTGATAAGAGATAGCGGTGCTGTGAGCAAGCCTGTCATTGTTGACTCACATTCATAAGGTGGTGTGAGTAAGCTTGTTGCTTCTGCTGACTCACATTCATGAGCAGGTCCGGTGAGGAGGAGCCCTTGCCGCTCATCTCTGTCGCGGCGGCATCGGCATGTCACAGTCACAACACTCGCGAGGCAACGGGCGCAGGCGGCGCGGGCGGTCTACGTGCGCCGAGCGGCCGCGACTGCCGCGCAACCGGCCCCCACCACACTCCCCACCGCTACCGCATTTCTCACTATAATTTGCGTGCTGCTCGTTTTTTACCATTATTACTCCCTCGTTTTGTTTTACGTATTATCGAGTGCATCCCGCTCGCACCAGCACCGGCCGCCATGCGCGCTGAGCGCCGCCCAGATAATAGGCCACGCAATTACGCGCTGCCAAGTGACGGACTGCTTACGCCATCTAGCGTTGAGAGGCGACACCAATGCTATCATCAAAATAGCAATCATAATACTGAATTTCTTTCAAATCACGTTCATCTTTTCTTCGAACCAAATCGACAAGAAACCAATAATATATAATAGGTGTCAGTGAGTGTGAGCAACACAGGTGCCACAACCGGTTCACCTACGTAAAGTAACTAAGAGAAGTTTTCCTAAGTTCTTGCTACGCAAAGTACCTACGTGTAACATAATTATATACGTAAGTACTATGCAAGTATATTATAGCTGGCATTAATTTAGCAACAGGTAGTTTTCTGTACTGTCTACTTCGAAAGATAATGAAAGGAATGCATACGAAACATTTTTTTATATCTTCTATATTAAAAAATATTGTAGGTATAACTTACTTTATTCAGTGACTTATGTATATTAAACAAGAACATAATTTATAATAATATGAATTTACACCACAAGTTTTAGTTAAGATAAACGTAGCAGAACCGTAGCGCGTAGCATGCGCGTAGGCGTAGCACTTGCTCGGCGTAGCAAACAACTTTACCATAGTAAAAAATATTTAAAGTTGTGTATTTTAAGATGAGTAACATGTTACTGACGAATCCTCAACGAAGTGCTATAGATAACGGGTTTGGGTTCTTTTAAATGTTTAACTGGAGATGAAGACCGTAATCTGATAATGATATTGGAAGGCATACAACGGAATTTCTCAACAGGTCATGATAGGAAGTTCATCATCATCATCATCATCATCATTTCAGCCGTACGACGTCCACTGCTGACATGGCCTCCCCAACAGACAGAGCGAATTCCTTATCATGTGGGGGGATTTGCCCATACTCACCACGCTGGGCATGCGGGTTGGCGAGCGCAGTTAGAGCTATTGTTGTTAAAATGAGGGACGCTGCTGCCCATCCCCTAGCTTTTTTCCCTTAGTCGCCTCTTACGACATCCGCGGATAGGTAGATATGGAGGGGCCCATTCTTTAGCCGGGGCCACCACGGCAAATTTTAATAATGGTAACCTTTATAGTAGGTATTTAATTTACTTGAAAGTGAAGACTAATCTAGCTAAGACAGAACTAACTTAACGTCACATCACAGGAAAATGCATTTAAAAAGTCTCAAACATTCAAACATTGAAAACCCACTAATCTCCAAAAGGTACTATAACATCGCATTACACTTTTCTCAAATACTCTAGCATTCCCATTACACTTCTCAAATACCCTGGCATTTCGGTTACACTTTTCTCAAATATATTAGCATTCCCGTTACACTTTTCTCAAATACACTAGCATCCCCGTTACACTTTCCTCAAATATTCTAATATAGCATTACACTTTACTCAAATACCCTAGCATTCCTGTTACACTTTTCTCATACACTGCAACATTTAAAGTAACACTTTGTACACATCAGAGTCCGTTGCACTGGAATATAGGAAGTTATCTCTTCTAAATCGTTTTTTTTTTTTGCAAAGTTTTATTACCTATTATCCTGAATAGCATAAAGATCTTCTCATGTTACGCATAGAGAAATTATTTTAGCTATTGTAGTATACAATTCTAGTAAACAATTTCGTTCTACATACGCATAGGTCGTAAAAATACGCAGACGAAGTAGCGAGAAACAGCTAGTTACGCGATCTTTTTTAGGCTGTATTGATTTTATAGTATTCATATTGTACACGTGTCTTTCTAACTCTGTGGGATCTGTAATATTAACTGTCAATCTTATGCATATTTTAGATTATATTTTACCTTGAACGATGCTTACCCTCGCCCACAGTCAAATTTCATAATTGATAGTTAAGTAGGTACTGTAGCCGGGTTAAAGGCCGTATTCTAGTAATGTATTTATGCAAGGTTGATAATAGGTTTTTTTGGCTGTATTGTTTTTATAAAATTTGGTATATACCTACAGGACATCCTTTACTTACGAAATTTCATGAGAATCAATACAGCCGTCTTCAAACTTTAAAACGTCATTAAAAAAATAAAAATACAGGTATTCAGCTTTATTTTTTATTATTATGGCGTTTTAAAGTTTGACGTGTAGTAAATCAAAGTCATTTGTAGATCAGGAATTTTTTTTCTATACCACGACACAAAATTGATATACCTCTAAGCTTAAACGTAGTTAAAAGTAAAATAATAAAAAAATAAAACTAATTAATAAATCATTTGGGGCTGCCGCGGCATCCGCAAGTGTTTAAAAATATCTGATTAACAATGACTTCATTTTACTATCACTGATTCTTTCGCCGACGGTTATAGGCCACCATAACACGTCACTGACCTAAACTGGATGACCAAGAAAAAATAAGTGACACGACAAGCAAGCATTATCATGGCGACTAAAAATTTCGTTTAAAAATACCTACGCGGATTTATTTTTTATTTTATTTTATACAACTAAGGTGGCATACAAGCGTACGGCCTACCTGTTGGTAAGCGGTTACCGTAGCCTATGAGCGATTGCAATACAAGAGGCATCACACACGCGTTGCCGACCCCGACCCCCCCCCCCCCCCTCCCCCAACCCCTAAAGAGCTCTGGCAACCATCCTCACCGCAGGAACACAACACAATTTGAAACAAATAATGTTATTTGGCTGCGATCTTCTGTAAGGCGGACGTACCTTCCAGGCGGGCTGCTCCAATTTAGAACGAGAAAATCTCGATGTGCCCTACCTCCTTATAAACACAAGTAAGAGCTATCGTTACTGGGGGTGAATTCCGAATTTACCAAGCTTCATAGTTTCGAAATTTCGGACCCTTTTGTCATGTTCTGTAATATCGAAATTGACGCTTCCAGTTTCGAAATTTCGAAAAATTTAAAATCCATAAACTGCGACCCCTAATCGTTACCAATAAAAATAAGGATTTGAGTTAGAAGACAAAAACTTATTTGTCATTTTTATTTAAATATTGAAACAAAGGCACTTTTCTTAAAACTAATTTGTAGGTACATCAGAATCTATCTTAAAGGAATCACATTCAATGTTTGGTAACCAAAACCAGAAACACAACCTATTACCATGTTTTTAGATCACCGGGACAATTTACAACACCGAACCTCAAAATAATAGTCCTTTTCATCACAATTTACAAACTTTCACTGCCCAAGAGCCATTGGAGGTTGTAGGTTATAGTGTCCTTGAAAAACGGCGTAATTATCCTTCGAGGCGCACTGATAACCAGCTATTGGGGTAGGGTACTGCTGGTACCGAGGATCCCTCATCGGAGGGCGAGGGTATAGTCCATCCTGCCTCATCTCAGGGTACCAACCTGGCATCATACCGCTCCCGCTGAACATTGTGCTGTTGTAGCTCGGAGCACTCGATATAACCGGAGCCGAAGCAGCATAGTTCAAAGACATAGGCTTAGTTGCCGCGCTTGTGAAAGGCACTGTTCCGTAGTTGATACTTCCAACCGAAGATGGAGGGTGCACTGTGGGCGATTCCCGTTTTTCTTCAGCGACGGGTGAGGGAGATTGCTCTTTCTCATCCTCTTTTACTTTCTTAGTTTTTCGCGATACGTTCGCGTGCGTCTTCACATGTTTCGCGAGATGGTCCGATCGCATGAATCTCTTCGTGCAAAGCTGACACGCAAATCGTTTCTCTCCAGTGTGAGTTCGCAAATGTCTCTGCAACTCATCGGAGCGCGTGAAGCGTTTGCCGCAAAACAACCAGTTGCAAACAAACGGGCGTTCTCCGGTATGCCAGCGAAGATGGGCTTTCAGATGAGAGGTTTTTCCGTAAACTTTTCCGCATCCGGGGACATGGCAGACGTGCTCGCGTTTCGCGCCGTCCTTACCGTAGTTCGGGCCGAACCCGGCGGCTTCGGTGAGGCAGTTGGGGCAACGACATTTGGCACAGCGGCGTTGGAGTTCACGCGCGTCTTCGGTAGTTGTAGTTGGAGCTGATGGCCAGTACGCAGGGTACTGGGGGTACGGGGGCAGAGTGGGTTCACGCCACGCTACCGGCCCGCACCACGCGCCGGACGATGCACTGCTGCAGGACGACATGTCCGAGGCAGGGGATATAGCTTCACCACGGCCGTAACCACAACCGTACCCGGTCATCATCATCATCTGTAACAAGTAGAGATGAAATTAGAATATTATGTCTCACACTTGACACGACTGAAGTAGATGTGTTGAAAATGTTATTGTAATTTTGTTTGTGCTGTTAAACTAAATTAATTGAACGCTTGCAATAAATTAAACACTTCACTGAACTTTGAAATAAATGTACCGGCAAATTTAATTACGGCGAACCAGCCATTAATGTAAATAAAGTTTCAAGAGTTTAATAGTGGCTGTGGGCGGGCGGACAGACCTGTTGCGCGGGCGGGTCCACGTACTGCATTTCCGGCAGCGGTGGTGACAACGTAGCAGCGATATCTTCAACTGGATAATTACAGGGCGGCACACCGCTCGCGCCGAGACGTTTTTAATAACTGGCTTGGGATAGACGTAACGAGCGGTTGTCACCTCTCCCCCCGCTCCGCGGCCCGAGGCGCACCCTGCCCCGCGCATGCCCCTGCGCAGCCTCCGACACACCCCGCCCGGACCATAGAATACACACCAGTCCCTACCCCGTGAATTATGAGCTTAAGCTCCACGGTTCACCTCTAGAATGGGAGAGCCGTGAGCGAGACGCCACGACACGGTTACAAAGGTTATGTTTACATTTGCTTGCCCTACTTCGCTTTGGGAATATAATCGCTTTGTCGTTATTAACCTGCGTTACGTTTTTGAGAATCAAATGTTGTTTGGAGCGATTTAGTTACAATATCACTAAGATCTTACGATTAGAAAAAAACATTATTAGGTATATAAAACGCCCGCGGCTTCACTCGCGTAGCCTATATATTCTAGGCTAAGAAAGAAGAAGAGAAGAGAATCTATTCCAAGTTTCATGGAAATCGGTTGAGCCGTTACGGCGTGATTGAATCACAAACATCCAAACTTTCTCACAAACTTTTGCATCTAAAATTTGTATTAGTAGGATGAACCGTCTCTCATACCAGTGGAATTTCTTAGGTGTTTCATCGATTCTAGACCAAATCGTTTAAAACTATCTGATATGTTTTCCTTCACAAAATTTACAGGTTAGACAATGTAGGTACTGCTTACACACTGTCCAATGTTTGGGTAAAGGCTATTGTTAACTACAAGCGCCACAAACCCAACGAGAAAGCTTTACCTTCTTAATTTTCTTTCCCCACTAATTAACAGACCAATTAACTGCACCTAGCCGAACCAGAAATGAGCATCTCTTATTAAATATAGATTTGTAGGTAGAACTCCCAGCCGCTTTATGAGGAAAGAAGATTGAAAGCACAAGCGGGTAAATACACAAGTTCTTTTCATAAAACGATGCCCCCTATTGCATCATAATGGATTCCACGCAACTAAAAAAAATATTGAAAGAAGAAAACCACAGAACAGCCGAACCTACTCAGTAATCTTTTCTGTGAAGAAAACGACGTATTCAACTGAATAAATCGATAGAATCTGAAAAAAAAGTATAAACAGTCGTATCCAGGGAGGAAATAGGGGAAACGTGTGTATGAGTAGAGCAGGTACGGCGTCTGGGTCATCTTTCCTCCTAATGTATTAAATTTTTTCTCTATTTCGGTCGGCAGTTCGCAGCAGACGTATGATTTATGCATATTCGACCGAAACCAAGCCTTTAATTACACGTTGTTAAAATATGGCAGTTTGTTATAACGTTCTCTGCTTTTGTTTTTAAACACCGCTCTTAGGATATATTTCCTTTTCTCTTATCTCGGATTCTTTTAAATGCTTTTGATTTCCCATCATCTCGTCCTAAAGTTACTCAGACGAGTTGGTATAATATGAAGCTAGGCTCTAAAATCTTTTTGAAATTTATTTTATGTGATATAGTATCTACATAAAACTCTTCCAAATCAATCAAGGCAGCAGATAGATAACAACTTAGTTTAATTGGCTGCAATGGACAATTATAAAACCTATTTAGAAGTAGAAAGCTCAATAATGATATGTAGGTATAACTTACCTACAGGTACCTACTCAGATGAGTAAGAAGGTAATGCACTCTTAAATTGACCAAGAATTCGAGAGGCTTCTGAAGAAGAAATCTGCATAGCCAGAATGATCTGACGAGGAGAGGGTTGCGTACGATATAAGTATTCGTTAATAATACTCAATATCTACCTCTTAACGTAGTACTCAATACATTAACATGGCATTACATTACAAGCTATAAAATAGTTGAGAAGCGTGAAACTGCTAGAATAAAATATTTTTCTACGAATTGCACCGAGCGTTGCTACTGTTCTTTTTTCTGCACTATTCGCATACAAACTAGTTAACCTGTCGACATGTTTTACAGCATAGAACAATGCAACAACTGGACATCACTGACGGCTACTGCAGACGATACGACAAAGCCCACATGCAGGGGACAATGTAGCCTACTAATGCCCTATGATCGTTTGACTACGTCATAAATCTTGAGGGACGCTACTGTGTTTTTGTAGAGAGCTGAAAAAACACGTCCCTTGTTCCTTTGATGTCGGCTGTCTTCGAGCATGTTCTGAGGATTTGATGACAAGCACCGACTGACCTAGGTACCTACAGTAAAAATATGTTAGAGCCAATACAATGTCACCACTAAGTAGATCGTAGCTAATTCTTTTAAACATGACTGTATCTCGATCCCAATTAAATATTATAGAATAATCTTTGCAAGTTTACATAAAACGTCTACGAGAAACCTCTTCCTCTGTAGAACAAAAATGTCATTTACCTTCTATGTAAGTACCTTCACTAGGGAGTAATCGGTTAGCTTGGTATAGGCATGTCATGAGGAGGGAAGAATGTCATGTGACAAGAAGAGTGTTAGATATGAATGTGGATGGATGTAGGAGTAGAGGTAGGCCAAAGAAAAGATGGATGGACTGTGTGAAAGTGGATATGGTGAAGAAAGGAGTGAGTGCTGAGATGACGACTGATAGAGGGAAATGAAAGAAGAATACATGTTGTGCCGACCCCACATGATGTGGGATAAGGGCAGGAAGATGATGATGATGATGTAAGTACCTACACTAAAAACAATAATCTTTATCTTCAAATATCTATATCTTTATCTAAGTGTAGGTGCCAATGTTAAATACCTAAGTCTGCATGGTTAGGTAGATACATAAGTTTTTCTTTTGTTTATTAAAAATTAACTGAAATAAGAAAAAATAATATATACTACGAAAGAAATGCCAATAAAACATTCCGAAATCCGCAATACGATTCGCCACACTCATATCCGTTCACTCGGATATTTTCCACTAATTACAGGTTTCCTATATCGTGGGCGGGTAATTGGCTCTATCGCACGTTGTCCTTCACTTCCTGTCCTTTGCTGGGCGCCCGTTAATGGAGCCAAGATTTGAGCAGCTTTCAAACTGCACAAAGTACCGGCGTACGGTGTCAGGTTGCAGCCATTGTGGAACAGCAGAGCCAGCACGGCACCCACGCTATCAATGCAAGATCTTGTGCTTTTTTATGGGAAATATCGATTTTGTTGCATACCGTGGGAATAACTCTTTAACCTTTACCGGGGATGACGAAATTACCTAACTATCACATCAAAACAAACGTGAAAATGGGAGCCAAGTTCAAAATTAAAAATATGCATGGTTGTCGACTTCGCCGACAAAAGAAATGAGATCTAAATGGGTGCCAAGTTCTGCCAAACTCAATTTACGACTTGGCTAGTTGATACATAGATAAAGTTTTTCTTTTAGAACTGTTTGATAACCTACATAGGATACCTAAACTTAGTAAGCAAGGGAGCAAGGGCGAATCCAACCTTTGAGTCAGGGGGGGTCACGTAGTCGAGTTCCAGTCAGGACAGGCGGGACCAACTTTAGTCTAAAGGATTCGACAGTCAAGTGAGCGAGCATTCCGATAAAATAAAACTGTTCTAACTTTGACAAATGTTTACGCACCCACTCGACTACCGGGCTACACAATGCAAAAGCCAATTTCAAAAGCTTCACGCTATCTGCCAACCTGCACTGCATTGTCCAGAACAGGTAGGTACATCAGTGATCTTGTTACACTTCGACAAAAGATTACAACCGCTGTTCACTCCTTTAAAGTCCGTGAATCTGAGCGGAATTCCGATCAGATAACACCGTCATCCGTTCCGATACAATACCTATACAAAGCTTATTCGCGACATGTTGTAGCTTTTTAGAATATCAAATTTCTTTAAAAAATCAATTGCCGTGGCGAATTCAGCTTTTTAGAAAACGTAATGTGAAACGTTGATAGGATAAAAGATCGATAAAAAATTGCAGTACTTAACCTACCAAGTTATAGGCCGTAGGGTACAATTTAATTATTATGGTTGTTAATTGTGTTAATGTTGTGAATTATAGGTAGATACTTTCTACTATATTATCAAAGAATGAGTCAAGTAAGCTTTTTTCCTTCAGTTTCTAGTCATGTTGGTAAATACTTTATGCCAACATCCGAATTTACAATCCTATAATAAGCGAACATTTCATAACTCACAAAAATTGGCAAGAAATTAAATTACAACAAAGTCAGTTTTATAGTCAAGAGTGTCCCGACCAGACACAAAAAAATGTAGGTAAAGAAATTCCGCGTATAGCGGCGCCCCGTAGCGAGCGGCTGCCCTCAAAAGACCGGCCTTTCTGTCCAGTGACAGCTAAAATTACTCCACATCAGTAAAATGCTCAAAGTCGTCATAAAAACAGCTTCAGAGCAGTATGTTTTACACAACAAGCCGTTGAGGACGATGCGAGTGTGACACCGGGCACTGCTCTCATTAGGTTTTTGCAGTGATATTGGACCGAGGGTATGCGGCAAGTCTGATATGCTTCACTTGCATTTTGGAGACTTCGTCAAACTTTGTAATGGCGCTACCTTTTTTTATAATAATAATTATTATTTATTTATTTCAGGCAAATTAGCAACGTACATGTAGAAATACAGGGCCCATAGATATAAATACCTTAAAACTAAAATACATATAATAATACTACTTAAAAAATAATACCTACTAGGGCTTATCCTTCCTTGGCGCATCCCTATAGCGTCGGTAAACGATTCCTGCGATTTTATGAGAACCTGACGGGAAGTCCTATGGGGATAGATACATATTTGTATAAATAAAACTATACAATAAAGGCTCAAAATGTATTACACCACACAAGACATACATTTGTACAAATCACGTTCACTATACAAAAGGTAATGACCATTAGGTTTAGATGAGGAATGTCACTCTTGGAAGATACGGATTCCAATCGAACTTATTGCTACAAAACAATGTTTCTGTTGAAACCACTTTACTGTACAGTGAAATAAAGTACTAACACATAGAAAGGAATTTATATAAACTCTTATTTATTCAAACAGGCATAGCTTATCAAATATAAGTTAGATGAAAACTGGAGAAGAACTGCACGAGAAATAACTTGATCTTTAAACCGTGTTCAAACGGGGGCGATATGTCATTTAAATTTAATTTAAAAATGATTCTAACGTCCACTGTTCGAAGTAAATTTTGAGTTTGACGTACATTCAATAAAATTCAAACTCAAAACTGACTTTATTCCGTAGAATCAATAATAATTTCGAAATAACTCATAGCATGCCGTTTGAATTTGAACACGGCTTTGTGAGTATGATTATGTGCGTCAAAAGTACTTGCGCTAAAAGTCTAAGAACGTATACAATAATAGCAAGAACAGAGGGTTTAGAAGAGGACAATTAAGTTAATTTCGTTCAAGAACTAATATGTAAAAAAAGGCAAAGGCGTTGTTGCTGAATTTGCGATGTTGACGCTAACGATAACGCTAAAACGCGACGTACTATCGGCTGATATATTACTGATAATTTAAAAAGCGTTGCAGGCAGGCGTAAGAACTCTCTTAACTTTCGTCACTTATTACACCTAGATGTGTCGCTATACTAAGAGACAATCATTATCATCAGCCTGTAGAAGTCCACTGCTGGGCATTGTACCCCTTCAGAATGCCATGACGAACGGTCTTGAGCCTTTTTCCATCCACCTACTTCCCGCAACCTTCACAAAGTCGTCGGTCCGTCGGGCCATATGGCCTACCCACTGCCACCTCAACTTGCTAATAATAAGAGCTACGAGTGTGTCGATCACCTAGGTTGTTCTACGAATTTTCTCATTTCAGATTTTATCACGTAGTAAAACTCAAGCAAATGACAATATGAGGCTAGGAGTTTTAGAAATATTATCGCAAAAGTCGATATTTAATTAGAACATGATAATCTGTATAGTGTGGCACTGGTTACATAGGTACCTAGTTTTCATAATTTATTTATTCTTAACTTACATTTTGTTTAAGTTATCTCTACTATTATTTTAGTGATCAATCATTATTACTATTTCAACTGTAGGTTTGTATTGTTTATAATAACTGAATCTATATTTATAGGCCGCTTTTTATCACAAACAATAGAGTAAAGGAAAGAAGTGATTGTTATCGTATCGTTTAAATGTGGTTATTTATGTTATGTTATGCTGCGTCTACATTGTCGGCCTATTGAGTTAATCTGTAGGCTCGGTCAACAGAGAAGCAACTCGAGCAAGTGATATCTTATAATATCCAAACGGCTGAAAGCGCCGTAGCGCCACCTATATAGGTTTGGATGTCATAAAGATTTTCTTTTCCACGAGAAGTGTCTCCGTAACTTGGTTGGTTTTAGCAACCCCGTATTTAGGGGAAGGTTGCGGGATCAAATCCTGTCGGAGATGAAATTTTTGAGATATTATAAAATATCATAGTATTCCCTTAGTGGGGGTTATCACTATAAAATAAAATATAAAGAGAAGCAAGTGTCTACATTATCGCACAAATGTGTGGGACGATACATCGGTGACACTTCTTCTCTATTTATAAAAACAAAACTCATATTTTTTATTTGGAAAGTTTAACGCCGTCTCAGTTTTTTTGAGTACTGAAAAATGAGTATCGATGAAGGTAAAGTTTAAAAAATATCTGGTAGACTACCCGGTTCACAATATTGTCGCGACACGCATTATAGCGATAATGTAGACGCAGCATTACAGTTTATAAATATAATTTTAACTTCATTTTCTTCCTTAAAATATAAAACATAACGACGCATTTCATAAGCTATGATTTATCTACCATTCGTAGGATACAATTCACAAATTAATTTAATATCTAGACTACAGGGGTATCTATTTATTTTTTTATAAATACAAAAGATAGGTACTATAAATACATTAAAATCCACATAATCTCATAATTATTACAACATGTTGTAAAAATATTCACTTTCTATATAATGTGCTTGGTGCTTGCACCAAAATGTATTATACATGGAGAAATAATACACGACAAATCTAATAAAATCATCATTTACCGAACCAAAGCGTTGTCGTTATAACCCAATGATTATTTATAAAAAAAAACAAGTGCAAACGTAACACTATCTCATCAAGTAAAGAAATTAGACATACCCTTGCACATACACTTACTCTTATTCATTATCAGTCACTAACTTTATCGGCTCAATAACTCTCGTCCTGTACTTTTCTAACAGTACACACAGAACGAGACAGATATACCTTTGTCAATCCGATAAAGTTAGTGAGTGATTATGATTAAGGTAGAGACAATATAAAAAAATGCATAATATGTGATTTTATAAGTAAGGAATAGTAAATGCGCGATAAAACAAGAAATATAATTTCAAATGTTACTCGTATCATAAATAGGTCAAATTGAGATTACACGTCACGACATATACAAACAAAATAATAAATTTCTTTTATAACTAGGAAAAAATATGTGAATTACCGAAAGAAATATACAAACATCAAGGTATTATGTAAAAATATTTAAAGAAAAAATTAAAACAAAAAGGAAAAACAATAAGTATGCCCAAAACACGTGCCGGTTGGTAACGGATAATGCCAGGGCCCGTTAAATAATAAAGTACGTCATTATCATCATCATTTCAGCGTTAGAACCGGCATAGACCTCCTTGATCTAGGGTATATCCTGTGGGTATTCGAAACTATGGGTACAGCTTCCTCTGATATTAAGTCATCATCAGCCTGTAGAAAAATGAGGATATAAGTCACTTTGCTGTAGAAATCAACTGCTGGATATAGGCCTCCCGCATAGAGTTCCATGACGAACGGGCTTGAGCCTTTCCCCCTTTAACGATGTCGTCAGTCCATCGGGAGGAGGCCGTACAACGTCATTCTGAGTCGAAAAAGCACATCTTAATTAAGCCCTACTTACCTCCACTCACACACTCGCAAAACAGTCATGAAAAACGTACAGAAACGCATATTGTACTATGTAACAGAACTCTGGCAATAAAGTCCCAAAGACATTCTCTCTTGGACTTTATTTAGGGCTTTGGGCGTTAAATATAAATAATTTCATACTTCTCGCATGAAACGCATCTTCTTTCTACGTTTATAAGCTAACTGCCGCACCCAGAGACATTGATCGCCTTACTGACATTTTCAATAATTGGATTTCAAAAAATGTTTAGTTTTTAGCAAAGTAACAATTTTGCTTGTTTTGTAGATCAAAGATGGTTCAAAATAAATACTGAAAGTGACATTAATTGTTCAATTAGTACTCCTTTTTTATTTCATTAATGTTTAACAGCTCTAATGCCATCCACGCTTTGGCATGCGACGAAGGTGTTGATAAGCGCGAATTACACCAAATAGTTTATTAAAAAAATTTATCGTGTAGTGGTATGTAGATAAAGGCCCTAATTTGCGTCGGACACGAGGCCGGTTCGCGAGTCAATCCAGTTGATAGTAGATAGTAGGCAATGTCCTCGTGTTCGAATACATTTAAAGACACTTATGCATCCACAGAGACTTACTGAATTGTTAGGCCAATCAGGCGTAAAAAATCGTACTAATCGTCGTAAAAAAAATCGTAAAAAATCGTGCGCAAATCATAATAGTAAAGTGACCGTTATAGACTGGCCTCGTGTCCAGCGCGCATTCACATCTCTGAGTATCGACATCAATGTTTTATAACTAAATTACGGGCCTATTAGTTTAGTAACCTTATAACTCGTCCCTGAGTAGTGTGTAGCGGTTTTTGGACGGCGCCAGTTTCTTGAAGGTAGATTCCGGGGGCGTGGTCACTTTGAAGTCAGACTTCTGCTCAATCTGGTTTGGGTCGGGACCATAGTGGAATTCCCTGGAATGAATATATAAATAGAAATAAATAAACACCCAATAGATATATATACCAATAGAATAGTTGACAGAGCTCAGAATAGGGGGGAGGGGGCTCGGGGCCGGCAACGCGTGCGAGATGCCTTTGGTATTGCAAGCACTCATAGGCTACGGTAACCGCTTACCAACAGGTGGGCCGTATGCTTGTTTGGCACCTCAGTTGTATAAAAAAAAAGATATCTACGTTGTCTTGACCCCACAATTGGATTTTTTGTGGTTATCAGAAACTACGAGTACCATGGTACACCAACACCCAGAACAAGTATCATTAAATCATACAAAGCATAAGTAACCTTCGGAAGTAAACAAAAAGATATGAAATAAATATGCAATTAGTGTTATCATAAACAATCATATCATATCTTTTTATGTATCAAACAATTCACACATCACAGCACTCAAATCAAATCAAGATTATAAATCTAGTATTTGAGAGTGTGACGCACGTAATGCAGACAACGTCTTGTTCCAAAATGTTAGGACTTGCATCTGACTACCCCCTTTAGACATCATCAAGGATCTGATCGCCTGCAGATCTGAGAGGTTGTATACCATGCTTGGTGATAAAAGTCGTGAGCCTATTATCATAATTTACCTACTTATATTATTCCATCTGTAAGTAAAGGTGTCGATGGACCGACGACATTGTGAAAGTAGCGGGAGGTAGGTGTGATGAGAATGCTCAAGACCGTCCGTTGTGGCCATCATTGGGGGAGGCCCCAGCAGTGGACTTCTTCAGGCTGATGATGAAGTAAATGTAAAGTAGGTGAAAAAATCTGATCACCTGTGTAATTTCCCCGAGTAGAGATCCTGCAGAAACTGTTTCAGCTTGCCGGGAACCTCTATATCCTTGTAGTCAGGGAACAAATACATGTGCCGGAAGGAGTCGATCGCGATCAGAGGCAGGTCCGCTGTGGACTTGCCGAGGTGGTGTAACGGATGCTCGAAACGCTTCCCATCGGCGGTGAGAAAGTTGATGTTTTCTGGAAATGGTGCGGTTAATTAGCTATTTTTGTCGTCATAAGAGTGGTCAGGTGGAAGGTTGTAAGTCATCAAGTCGTCCATTTTATTTTTATCATGGAGATCAAAAAGTTGATTAAGTTTATAATCATTTTCAATTTAAAGGCTGAGCTATAACAACGGTATCACTAACTGCGGTTTCACTAACGGTATCAACAACCCGCCTGCCCAGCCTGGTGAGTATGGCCAAATTCTGAATTCAGAAACTGTAGTAATAGCACAGATTATTTAATAGGGGACGATGCTGCCCATCCCCGAATTCACACATACCTAGATATAAAGGGGTTCTTAAGTTTTTCCGATTCCAAATCCTTCACAAGTTCCCTAGACTTTTGCAGCTAGAGCTGTCGTTGTGAAAAAAGGGGACGCTGCTGCCAATCCCCGAAATAACACTTGTTCATTAACATAGTTAAAAAGGCTTCTTACGTTTTTCCGATTCCAACTCCTTCGCAACGAGTTCCTTATACTTCTTCACACTCTCGGTGTCGGTCGGTTGGTGGAACAGGATCAGGAATGGCAATCCTTCCTCCGTCAGCTCCTCGGCATTTTCAAATGTGATCTCGCGCACTAGAGGGATGCACTTCTGTTGGACCCACTTGTGCAACTCATCAAAGTTGGTCAGAGAACCTGTGTAGGTTTCATCGGGCTCTGTGGAGGTTTTTCTGTCTGCCCTGAATACAACAATGGGCTGGCCTGGAACAATCATAATAAATAAATAAATAACACCCAACAGTTTCTAGATGTTGCATGAGCCAGATAAAAGAGAAGATTGCCGTCGTGTAGTGTAAGGAAGTTAAGGAGCTCGCATTAGAAAGATCAGAATGGAGGAAATTGCATCATAACACCGACAAGAGCTAAGCTCATAAATCATAGAAGAGTCTCTAGATATAGCGGCAACACGAGCTAGTACTTAAAGCTATTAGGTACTTGAAATTCTATGTAGTCTAAGCACGTAAATCATTAGCTTTACCATAGTACAAATAAGATATTTAAGTTATCCGTGGTAAACGGTGTTGGTGTCACAATAATCTGTTCATTTACCATTTAAGTTACAGTTCCTGTTTTATTGTGTCCCTGTTTGTTTACCCAAATAAATAAAATAAATAAACAGTATATTACATACACTAGGATTTCCTGTGTCTTGGGTACTTATCAGAAACACACTTATCACAATCAAATACCATGGTAACTTAGTAATAATAGAACACTGCTGGTTAATTAACAACATGTAAGGATTTAGCGACATAACACAACATAGAAGTATGTAGTATGGGCGAATCTAATTTCGCCACAATTTGCTAACACAGGGATCCTATTCGGACTGAGACTGACTGAGTTCGACTTCAAGAACGCGAATGTTATATACACACAATCCCCGACATCGGACATACCTACGTAAGTGTAATATAACAAATGCACCGCGTCCGACATAAGTAAGTATAAAGGATTTTAGTCACTACAACGGATCAAACTATGAACGCAACAGTATCGGCACATGCAAAAAATATTCTTTGTATAAATTAATATGAAACAATGCCCACTAGAACGTTCTGTCGCCGACCAACACGTCGGGAGAGCAAATTCACGAGGAGAATATAATAATGCGTTCTAGTGGACACAGTGGTCTGGCAGAGCCCGTTACTTGTCTGAAACGTTCATAGCACGGTCATATTAAAATACGTTGAAGGGGCACAGGCCTACACGCAAAATACATTTATGTTGTGAGAAGGCGACACCTTCACTAAGCTGAAGCCTATTGCTAATAGCCTAATAGGTCTAAGTGCCTACTTAGACCTATTCTGCACGAGTGTTGGTTCGGCTGGACGGCGGCTGATCAGAGAATTCTTCGGCGATAAGGTTAATTTAACCGATTAAAACTGGTTTGTTTTAGTGAGTTGTACTCAGTTTTTATCGTTTCTACTATGTTTTTAAACGTGAAAACCTGTAATTGGCTTTCTTTTATTTAAACTTGTGTTTGGTAAGATAAATAAGCTGTTGGTTTTTCCAACAAATAAATAACATTCGCTCGCCAACCCGCATGCACAGCGTGGTGAGTATGGGCAAATCCCCCGACATGATAAGGAATTCGCTCTGTCTGTGGGGGAGGCCATGTTCAGCAGTGGATGTCGTACGGCTGAAATGATGATGATGATGAATAACATTCGCGATCTTGAAGTCGCACTCAGTCTGGAAGACTATGTGACTAATTAGCTATGTCGAGCTGTAGGTAATTGAATAACGGCGTAATATGCGTGTCTAACAAAATAAAAACAGTAGTCTAGCATATTTAAAAAAAAAACAATGAATTCAAATATTTGTTTACTGAAGATCAACGCAGACTAGCCGTATGATAGTAACCCGTACCGTGGCCCGAATACTAATAATTCAAGCTAGAGTTACGCTAACGATACAATAGCAAATGACAAAATATATTAGCCAATCAAAATTAAAAGATTTCAAGCATCGGCTCTTACTATCGTATTTTAAGCGTAGCATTTTTTTTATTATTATTTTTATCATTACACTTAATAATTCGTGCTCGGGGAACTGAACATTTAGTAGGTAATAATATAACGGCTCATGTGGCTTCACGTTGGAATAACATTTAATAATCATTGAACTTCACAACAGCTGTTATAATATTATCAACTAAAGAAAGCGTTATTTCGCGAGAATTCCTTTTCATATAAATTTTATTTTATTTTATTAATACTTTCAAAAACATCTGCTTCTCCTTGGAGTTAGAATTTCGGGAACTTCTATAATCGGTCAGGTATGGTGTGAAAGAACCAGTGATGTGCTTAGAGACTCTTTTCGAGCACATGTCATGTCTGCGATTTCTTTTTCCATTTTTCCACACACACTAATCAGAAAGAGCTAGTTTATAAGACCCACAAAAAAGGAACACACTCGAAATTTCAAGTTTTTAGGACCATTGTTAAGGCTCTGCATTGGTACTGTTTTATAACACAATAATTACTCATGCCTGACGTGAAACAGCCACCTCATCAATAAACTCTCTTAAATGAAACCTATGAGATCATAAAATGCATAGATATTTTTATTGCGTATTGTTTAGGCACGCTTTCACATTAAATGGTCAAACCACCAAAGATGGTAATTTTTTTGGTAGTAAGTAGAACCTCTTGCATACCACCACACTAACAAACAGAAAAAAACAATTAAGGAATCATCAGTAACGTGAAGGGTTAATAGAAGGCTGAAATGCTAGAGGTATCCTACTACTATCCTATCCTACTAACACATAATAGAAATGCGAAAGTTTGTGAGGATGTTTGAATGTTTGTTTGTTAATCCAAAGTTTGTTATTCAGTCACGCCGTAAGAGCTCAACCAATTTCGTTGAAACTTGAAATAGATAAAGTTCTTTACCTAGAATAGGATATAGGATATTTTTTATGTACCATGCGAAAGAAACCGCGTGCAGAAGCTAGTTAAAAATATATTGATTGTATTAAATTGATTACATACCTGGTGGATGCATTTGCTGTGAAGCATCTCCAAACCCAGCATGGAACAGGCACTCATCTTTCAGAGTACCCGCCACCCTCCTCAAAGTCTGGTACTCGGGTTGGTCCCTTCTATCCATGTAAGCAATAATGTGCCTCTTTTCATCACTGATTTCATGCAACTCTTTCAAAGTTCCAAACACTTTGACAGCATCAACAAGCTGTTTCTTGATGAAGTCTGCAAACGCTTCTACTGAGCGCTGGCCTGGAATGTTCAGAGGTTTTGATAAATTATCAGCTGCAAAATGATACTACCTGCTGCACTTAAGGATACAACAGGGGGCATTCTGAGATAATGAGCACTAATGCAATGCTATTTCAGCTCTTGCATGCTGAAACACTAATCATCATTAGACACAATAGAAAACTGGTGCCTTAAATCTCAGCAGTCTAGTTAATGCGGAAATCTTGAATATGTGATTATCCTGACTGAAAAACCTTAAAAATTTAGACTGTATGCTCTTTTCTTTGGTAGGCGTAAGTTATTTAATGAAGTTGTTTGATATAACAAATGCACACAATCGTGAAGTGTGGAGGGAATGGGGATGCCTTTGCCCAGCAGTGGGATAAAAATGGCTGAAAATAGAATAGATATAACAAAATTGTTTTGATTTAATATTTTGGTCAGTTTTTGTTGATCATATCAATTTTTTTAATCCCCAAAATGATTTAAAAAAACAGGTATAACAAATGAATTCTTGCCTCTATATTCCTTCTTAGCGGGCAGCCCATTCTGAAACAGCTTCAGAGTTGGATACTTGGTAATGTGGAACCTTGTAGCAATGGCAGCTTCCTTGTCACAGTCCACTTTACCCATCACAACTTTGCCCGTGTCATAACCGGCCTTTGTCACTTCATCAGCTGCTTCATCAAATATAGGCATCAGCATGTTGCTGAATTTGCACCAATCAGCATAGAAATTGATGAACACAATCTCATTAGAAGCTGAAAAGATTAGAGCAATTTAAAGGAAACCAATCATGAAAATAGGAGGAATGTTATGGCTGAGCATGACAGGAAAAAAGTAATTATAAAACTAATTTTAAATAACAAGCTATTTGGAAGTTCATTTAGTAGGTATGATTTGAGCAGGTAAAGAGCGTGCGGGATTCAGAAAATGCCGACGATGAAGTACTCACCTAATACCATGTCCAAATTACTTTGTGTTATTTGAACGGCGCCGCTATCGGTGGGGTTGTAAAAGCTGTGGCACACCTGTAACATAACATACGACGTATAATAACATTAATTACTTACACGTAATTCACCATAAAAATCAACAATCAAGCTAATTTTGCAGCACTATTCGGTGCCTTTTTAAAGCGGATTTCGAAAAGTAAGCCGAGCGTTTACAACTTACCAAAATAAGAAAACATGCTGCGAATTTGTAACTAAAGATATTGGGCGAATACAAATTCATGGTAAGAAGAATCAGCCCAATCCCAGGTTTTCGGAATAAAAAGAATGGTGCTCGCTTGCGCTTTGAAAACTGACGACGAGACGAGAAGACGTCAGCGTCACGATGGGAGACAGAAAGACTGATATGACAGTGACAGCCACTACAAGAGAAGAGAAGCCGGGCTGACAGACTGATGAAACTTGACAGTTGGCAGTAGTGATGAGTGCTATGATCGGTAAAAATCGAGTTTTCAATTAATCAAATTAATCGGTTGTACATACCATAGAGTAATTTTGGTACATACACACATTTATAAATAAATGTTAACTTTTAATTTGCCACATAATTTTAACCCCCTACTTTGCCCCTATTCCCTATTAGTCTGTGTTTGCCCCCTTTACAGATGATTTTGCAAAAATGATGAAAAACGGTTTTCTTTACTTCTTACCAAAAGCTTAGGTAGATATAATAATACCTATGTATGAATTTTCAGATCCCTAACTTCAGATAGATAGATAGAAAATTCATTATTGCACATAAAAATAGTACAAAGGCGAACTTAATGCTAAAAAGCATTATCTTCCAGATAACCTTTGTGTTTGTGGACAGAAGATGTGAAGGTAGTGCACAGGAGAGGGAACAATTGAGATCATAAAAACGAAATTAAAAGGAGTTATGAAGCTAATTACTTACTAAAATTTTGAGAGAAATAGGATTTTTAATTAGATATTATGGATTGCCCTTACAAACTTTCAACCCCTATTTATTTGTTTACTTAAAGGTACCTAGGACTTTTTGGCGGGAACTTGCGAAGTGTTGTTGTGCTCTCAATTTATTTTACAAAACTAGTGTTAAATTGAATAATATTGTGTGATTGATTATGGTGGTGTTTTGCGTAATAATGTTTGAATAAACCGCACAAGTGAAGTGAAATGATTGCGTGTATCGTGTGTAGGTCAGCGCAGCAGGAACACCGACATTAGCCAAGAGCTTCTGGACTCCTGACCATGCCATCATTTAGTGATGAATTTGTCATTTATTTGTACCTATTTGTCAGAATTTGTACCGCTGTAGTTTAGGATATTTTGCGAATTAACAGTTTCCTGCTGGCTTGACGTCAACGCAGCAGGAACAATTCTGTACCTGGTAAACCGCTGCACATTTGATTAAACTAAGTATGCCATCATTTAGTACCTAATTTGTCATGTCTATCTACCATTTGTCATCAATTTTGGTTCAGTAGAAGCGAAGATATCGCGATAATTAGTTTTGGCATTGCGAACCGGAAGTAAGTGATCTCTTCCGGTAAAAGTATTTTCACTTGAATCATCGTAAGCCGTAGCTTATTTCCCAAACTGTGACAGATCAACGGATTTTGCATAAACTATTCTTTTGGGTAGTAATCAAGTCTTATCGATTACAATTTTATTTCTCCCAATATACACAATTTGCAGTTTGTTAGCAAAACGGACGCCATTTTGTAGTTCGCATTCAAGATACAATCATTTACGACGCTTGACATGGAAGGTTTTTAATCAAATAACTGGCCAATAAGCATAAGGGTAATAATTTTGATATCATTTACCTTGACGCTTGACATGGAAGGTTTTCAATCAAATAGCTGGCCAATAAGCATAAGGGTAATAATTTTGATATTAGCTTTTAACCAAAACGATGAAGAAACAGTACTAGAGATATAGAAACTTTTGCAATAACCTCATAAAAAAATTAAAAAAGCAGTATGAAAGAGATCTTCTAAACAAAGCTAAATCAAATAATAAAACCCTATGGAACTGTATCAAAAATATAACCTACCTAAATAAAGACAAAGCAATAAACAAAGAGCTCATAAATATAAAAAGTACTCCGTATCAATCAGCTGAATATATAAATAAACATTTTAACGTTGTTGGAAAAACCCTTGCTGAAAATATCACCCCTAATATACACCAACTTGAAAACTATTTTACCTCACTTCCTTCACAACCAAATTCAATAGGCATAATTGAACCAGAACCGGCTGAGATCGAGTCTATTATTAACAGTCTGAAATCAGATTCGGCAGCTGGATGGGACAAGATTCCAACGAAATTTATTAAAATGGCAAAAAAGGATTTGATTCCCATTATTACACATCTCAGTGTTTTATGCTTTCAACAAGGAATCTTTCCCCGGGAACTGAAACGTTCAATTATTCATCCCATATATAAGAGTGGAGACAGAGACGATATTGGCAATTATAGGCCCATCTCGGTTCTTCCGGTCCTATCTAAAATATTAGAAAAGTTAATCAACTCTAGACTCTGCGCATTTATGAATTCCTTTAATTTACTCTCGAAATCTCAATACGGTTTCCGTGGTGGCATTAGCACTGAAGATGCCATTCTGGACCTAACTAGAAACATAACTAACCATTTAGATAATAAAAACAAAACATTATGCATATTTTTAGATTTAAAAAAAGCCTTTGATACCGTCTCTGTCCCCACTCTAATACGAAAAATAGAAAAATTCGGTATTAGAGGACCTTTTTTATCACTACTCATCAACTATCTGAAAGACCGAAAACAACGAGTAAAACTAAGCAATGAAATCTTTAGCTCGGATGAAAATACCATGGACTACGGCGTACCACAGGGTAGTGTCCTCGGACCGACCTTGTTTATTATGTACATTAACGATCTCACCAATATTCAACTGTCTAACGGTAATGTTTACTCATATGCCGACGACACGGCCTTACTCTTCCACGGCAAAACTTGGAAAGAGGTATATCGACTCGCTGGCACAGGCCTTCAAAGGGTCATTCAATGGCTTAAATTAAACACACTAACACTTAATACTTTAAAAACAAATTATATACCTTTTTCAATTCTCGATTCATCACAACCCGATCCTAACCTCAAGATAAAAGCTCATTTCTGTAATAATGTAGATTCAATTACATGTGACTGCGAAAATTTACAAAGAGTAAAATCTACAAAGTATTTAGGAATTGTTATAGATAAAAATCTTTCCTGGCACCCCCAACTTGAACTTGTTGCAAACCGATCAAGGAAATTGATCTGGATTTTTAAATATTTACGTGAAATTACTGACAGACAGCTCATAACATATATATATACAACGCTGGTACAATCTATTTTATTATATTGTCTAACAATCTGGGGAGGTACACATAAAACGAAATTTATTAGTACTGAACGAGCTCAAAGACACATACTTAAAGTAATGCTACGCAAAAAAAAAAGTTTTAGTACAAGTCAATTATATAATGAAGCAAACGTATTAACCGTCAGACAGTTGTATATTCTGCAATGTACACTAAAAACACATAAAACTATAACAATTGACCAGAACATTCTAAATAAGCGTACTCAACGTTCTGTAATAAAAAGCCATAAAACTAAAACAGTATTTGCCTCAAAGCAGTATAGTGCTCAATCAACAAAAATTTACAACACAGTTAACAAGAAAATTAACATCTATACAATGTCCTATCAGCAATGTAAAAGAACAGTTACGACTTGGCTTAAATCGTTGACTTATCAACAAACTGAGGATCTCCTAGTATCTATATATCTATAATAACAAGCTTACGTCTGCGTGGTTCCCGCACGAATGGGACCGACACGACACTTTAATCTAAAAATCATATAAAATAAAATAATTATAAGTACATACTACATAATATACCTATCTATTCAAACACAACAAATACTCAAGCATACAATTATTCTATTGTAATACCTAGTTATACTTACCCTAACTTTTCATTAATAAAAAAACCCAACTCATATTAATCAGTGTGCGCCTATACCTTAAATTGTTTTTTTCCTACTGAGTGGCTACCTTGCCTACCCACTTTTATTATGTTATATTATATTGATATATTTACTTATAATCTATGTATACCTCATTAGATATATATATATACCTCATTAGACCTATTTACATAATTAGATACTTACCTACTACTATTACTTTACCTAGTTAATAACATTGTTCATTTTATAAGTGTATTTACAGACCACAGAAAAGAGGGGACTCTTCTAACACAGGTTAGTACAACTTAACAGAAGAGTTCCCAATCCCAATTTATTTGTTTACCCTGTAATGAGAATAAAAAGATTTTTGATTTTTTTTTTTTTTTTTTTGAGTACTACTATGAACTCTTTCTTCCTTTCCAAGAAATAATGACATTCTGTTAGATAACGTAGCTACTGCTTTAAACTTCACCTGTCGCACTCAAGATAAAATGTATGTATGTACTGTAGGTAATTTGTGCATGGTATTACCACTGGTCGGAAAAATGTGGAGATAAAATTCAACCGGAAGAGATCACTTACTTCCGGTCCGCAATGCCAAAACTAATTATCGCGATATCTTCGCTTCTACTGAACCAAAATTGATGACAAATCGTAGGTAGACATGACAAATTAAGCACTAAATGATGGTATACTTAGTTTAATCAAATGTGCAGCGGTTTACCCAGTGTATAGTATTATGTTATCTGTGACCCGGTACAGAATTGTTCCTGTTACGTTGACGTCAAGCCAGCAGGAAACTGTTAATTCGCCAAATATCCTAAACTACAGCGGTACAAATTCTGACAAATAGGTACAAATAAATGTCAAATTCATCACTAAATGATGGCATGGTCAGGAGTCCAGAAGCTCTTGGCTAATGTCGGTGTTCCTGCTGCGCTGACCTACACGAAAGTTATACAAAATAACAAGAAAAAATACACGTAAGACTTGGCGGTAAGGCCTAGATGCCATAGCCAGCCCGAAAGGGAAGAACAGGGAAGAACGTATTGTACCTATTCAAATATTGCACAATTTTTTTTGAACATGCAATTTTCATGCCAGGGCCTTCTCTACCAGCCAACCCAAGGCAGACATTTATCTACCCGTTCGGTGGTGGTTGGCACTTGGCGTTCTTCATTTATAAAGCTCCGAATAAAGAACGAGATAAAAAGCTATGATATATGATAATGATGATTTTGGTTATGATTACTACCTACTTACTAGGTACCTACAAAGGTAGTGAGAAATGTATAATTCCGAGCTGAGGTCAAGATTTATTTTATCTTAAAGTAATAAGTTTGCTTTTCTAAATCATGCAAATTAAAAATATAAAGAGCTTATTTCATGTCAGGAGTAATTAAGATAAATCAAAACATTCTGTCATTCTTCTCTTTAAGGGCCACCAATTTATCTGGCCTGCAGTGTCACTACTGTATAAGATACTTCCAGATAAAAATGTAGTTTTTAACGACGGTGGCGTCGGGCCAGATATGTTCGTGGCACTGTACATATCTGTTGTTCTAGCTCTTACCAAATGGTTCCACTGTTTACATAGGCACATCACATACATTAATACCTACCAAATTGAGAATAAAGGCTCACTTACATGGACATTGTATAAAACACTTAATAAGACTATCTAAGCTATAATTGGACGGAGTAGTTACATTTATTTTATACACATGTTACTAGGCTAGTGTTACATACTATTTAAAAAACGTTTTATGGAAAAATTTAAAAATTAATAAGTGGTTAGGCTCTAAGCCCATCATCAGTACATAAATCAACACTAGCCCTAGATGGTGGATTCTTAATCACAATTGCTTATTTATTAAAAAAAATTGGTACTTAAATGCAGAAACTAAAAATAATAAAACCTAATTATTATTTAAAAAATATGGTATAGTCAGCTAAGAAAACATGTAAAGCCAAGTACTTAGTTATAACAGAGCTTCTCAACTGCTACTAATAAAATTGAGTTTTATTTTATTACAACCTAAATCAGATCTTTCCATTTTTTAAATATTTTATTTTTGTCTATTTTAATAAATGATGTTTAGACATTCAATAAATGTAATTTTTAACCAAAATTACTCATTGTTTTTTTTATTTCTGAGATAAGTTTAATTATTTTTTTGCATTATCTTAAACTAACTTTATTTGACAGGGCTAAAATAATTTCAATTGTTATTTCAATCCATGTCAAGGGGAAGACCTATGTTTAAGTTGTGTCAAATTAGGTTAGTTTATAATAATGCACCAATAAAATCAACATCATTAGCAGTATTTAGCAAAACTGCATGATTACTTGGAGTAATACCACTCCTGTCAATGTAATGGTGATAGGCTTCCTGATAGCACTCCCACTCTGAAAAGAAACAAACAGATTTTTGAAACAATTGTGTTTATAAACTCACATAGTCATGGTAAATATCCCTTTTATAGTGAAAAATAAACAATAAGATCAATAATGAATTAGGTAAAACCTTTGGTTTAAGTAGGTAAAATCAACATCATCATCATCATCTCCCTGCCCTTATCCCAATTCATGAGGGGTCAGCACAACATGTTTTTTCTTCCACTCCACTCTATCAGCCATCATTTCAGTATTCACTCCTTTCATACTCATGTTGTCTATCACACAATCTATCTATCTTTTCAACATCAAAAGTAAATTATGATCAGACAAAGATTCAAAAGTGTTTCATACATAAAATGAATAACTATGATGGAACCCTGCGGTGAACAATTTTGAAATTTTGAAGAAGAGTAATTTCAATTTCTTATGCTGACTGTACTTCAAAACTTGTAAGGGTTAACTTATTTGATCATATCAATATTGCATGGACTAATGCTACAAAATTTAAAAAATTGTTTCTATTCTATACCAACTTACAATAACATAATAATTGCAGCGATCTCCAAGACAGCAGTCCGAACACACCCAGTCCTGGTACCAAATATGGGTACATAGTGGCATGTATCTCTGCCTTGTTGTAGCACATTCTGTCTTATTAGAACACCGCTTTGATATGTAGTACTGCTTCATAGCTCCCTGAGACCAATATGGCATGGTGCCCCATTTGATCTCAGTCAAACAAACATCTTGCCCGTATTCACAGGTTTTTATAGTTTTCACACACTTCTCATTATTATCCTCTTGGTTCTCACATACATAGCATTCCAGAGCATATGCTGAAACAAAAAAATATATAAAAGTAGGTATTTATCTATGGAATGAACTCTGTTTTCTGAGTAAAATAGAAAACAGAGTTCCAGATCACCCACCTCAGACAGTGTGCTAAAAATGTTACAACGCGATGTTACCTCGTATCCTACTAATATTATAAATGCGAAAGTTTGTGAGGATGTTTGTGGCTCAATCGCTTCTTATCGGCTCAACAGATTTCGATGAAACTTGGAATAGATAAAGTTCCTTCTTCGGCTTCTTTTTATCTGGAATCCAAACGTGCGAAGCCGCGGGCGCAAACTTGTTTATCATAATTGTTAGAAAGCTAAAGATCTCTGAATCGTTTTTATAAACGATTTATCTACGACTCGGTAGATGAAGACGATTTATCTACGACTCTGTAGATGAAGACGAGGTTTACCAATGTTTGTTTACTAACCTGTTGTTAATAGAGACAAAATGAAGAGTGACAATGAAATATAATCCGCCATTCTGAGTTTTATGTTGAGTTCAATATATAAAATAACTCTTTCATTCAAACAAAGTTAAAAGTTAAAACTTGTTTAACAATTCAAAACTACTCGTTTTGTTGTGGGCACAGAGTACTTTTGTGGGTGTGACTGTGGTGGAGTGATGCACAGGCCACAGACTAGGAAGATTGGTGATGGTGTGAATGTGTGATGGTGGTGCACGCACGCTCACTGCTCAGTGCCGCCAGCCGGATCTTGTCAAAAGAGTTACCTGAAATGTATAGGAAACCTTTTAGTGTGGAAAAAAAACTTTCATGTTTTTCCAGTAATACATAGGATTAAAATTGACAGACAGAATATGTTGGTTGTGCTTACAGAAAAATGGATGATTTAGTAATGTTTTTCATAACTTTAAAGTTCCAATTGCGAGCTACTTTTTCTATACAGCTGAAATAAAAATTATTTACCTTTAGAGTCATAGCAGTAACCTGAAGAAGCTAAAAATCACCTAAAAGGTAACAAAAGTAACCTTCTGGCAACGCTGTGCACGCTACACATCAAATGTCAAAGTTATCAAAAAAAACTGATATTTCAACCTATGAAAACCGTAAAAAGAGTCTAGAATCTAGCTCGGTCTTCGATAGAAACCAATGAAAACCAGATCCTAACATAGCGGTCTACGCTAGTAATGAAACCGATGAAAACGAATCCTAACATAGGGCAAAGACCACAGTGCGAGCCACCAAAAAACTGATCCATCTCCAATTTTTTCACCGACACGGGTGGTGATGGTCGTAGACTTTTCAGGGCAACAATACCTCAACCAACTTGGCTTCATTGACCTATGGATGACCAAGAAATATGGGTGCAAGCAAGCATAAAGTATCAAATTAACTGGTTACTCTCACAATGTTACTATAATTTTACATTATTTTAATTTTACAGTCTGTCGTAAATAATTTTCAATGCTATTCTAAAAATGATCGATACCAATGCTGAATAAAGTCAATTATTTTGAGATTGACATTTAGGGGCGTACATTAAAGCTCAATGATATTGCAAGTCACTACAAAAAAATAACTTAATTTAATAGGTGCAAATATGTATGCATGATAGTTAAGATAAACTCTGTTTTAGAGAACAATCTTAATTTTGACACAGGCAGTTGGAGACACAAACCGTCAAACACTGCTTGCTACGTTACGTTTTGTTGACGTTTATTTTATCACAGCTGTGGTCGGACGCAATCGAGGAAAGGAAGTTTTTGGAATACAACAAACAAATTAATTAAATTTTGCGCGGAGATTTGATGAAAGTTAACTAACATTTAACATTTTATTGACAAATAAAAATTACTTATTTGAATACATGGAAGGCATACTATGGAAGTGGACGAATTATTGGAACGGTAATAAATGCATAGTTATTGGAAGTGAAAGGATGAAAGATTTGAAGAATTTATATTTCTATAATAACTTTTACTTCAGGCTGGCAAACCAGATGGTTCGTCCTGGAAAACGGAATTATTTCATACTATAAGTCGCAAGATGAAGTCAGTCAAGGCTGTAAAGGTTCAGTTAAAATTTCAGTTTGCCAAATCAATGGTAAGTTGAGTTTGTTGGTACATTACAAAAAGTTCCTTGCACAACTTAGAATCATCTAAAGTAAAACTGAATGCCCCCTTTATTAAATGGAGAAAAAAATTACTTAAATAAAATATTTTTCTTTGATGTATATTGAAGTATGAATTTACCTCTGGTGGTTAAGACAGGGTATTTGTTACATACTATAATTATCCAAATCGGTTCAGAAGTTATGATGTAATAAAACCTCAAAACTCACCAACAACTTATAAAATTTGCATTGTAATATCAGAATTTAATAATTTTATTACTTATTATTTTTCAGTAAATAGTATAGACACAACCCGGCTTGACTTAGTAATTCCTGGGCAGCAGCATATGTATTTGAGGGCTCCCTCACCACAAGATCGGCAAAAATGGCTGGTTGCCCTGGGCAGTGCCAAGGCTTGTGTGGATTCCAAATCAGATATAAAAGGTACCTACATTGTTGATGCTCTTTAGCTCATACAACTTACATACAAAACACTGCATACATTTAATGGTGGTGTCAGCACCGATGTGGTATGGTGTTAGCACCGATATGTGAAAATTTGACTTAATTGTGTCCTATGATGTTAAGTTGCTCTTTATCATGTGTGAGTAAGGCCTTATATTTTACATCTATTCTAGATGATTAAAACAGCATGCAGGTGAATAATTTTACTCATTTATAGGATTCTGTTATTGAACAATGGGGAAAAAGGACCTGTTTTATCATTATTAATGACAAAATCTGCCTTAGTCCCTGATAATATTCTATTCTACTCTGCTAAAATTGTAAACTTGGGATATTAAAAGCAGGCATAAAAAGGCTGCACAATAAACAGCTTCTGGATGTGATACCAATGCAACTATCACCTTATTAATATAATTCTTCCAATAAGTGCCTATGCCTTATTTATTTTTCATCTTGTTTCAGTTACAGTTTTAGAAGATCCTAACTCTCTCAGCCACAAGAAATCTGAATTGAGATTATATTGTGATCTTATGATGCAACAAGTGCATGCAGTAAAGAGTGCTGCAACGGCTGAAGGGGGTCCTGAAATTGAGGTAATTATCTTTACACCTACGTATTTTTCGGGTCACTGTACTGAGCTTGTAGACTAAGTTAAATTTCTAGGAATGTTGAACTCCATTCCATTGATGATGCTGCTATATCGATTTCCTATTTTACTGTGAAGGATCTTTTCTTTGATTTATAAACTTCGGCTACTCCCCGATAGATGGCGTTAAACGAACTAAACTTCATTGTTACATTCATTATTCAGTACCAATAGATGCAATTTCACGTTTTAACGCTATAATAATGTCTTAGATTAAATATTAAAAATGCTGCATAGGGTATTTTTGGTTGGATAACAATTATTTTTTCTTCAGAAAATTGACGATGCTTCCGTTCTTCTTACTGCAACATGTGACACATTCATCAGGACTCTTGAAGATATTATGAAATTGACTGCAAATGCGAGCAGCACCACTGTCCCATACGAAATGCCCATTCCAAATATTACTGCTACTAAAAATAATGGTTCTAAAACACTCAGGCAGAGTATAACTAGATCCATATCTCAAGAAAATAGATGATTTTTTTAATTTATAACAAAAAGGCATAATATATTTGTAAATTTAATGTAAAATAAAATTGTAAGTTGTATAATAATAGCTGATGTTGGGATAAATTAATGTATTCTGGAGGCTTCTTGCATTTCGTGATCTGGTCTAAATTTTTTTGTACTTGTAAGTAGGTAGGTACTACGACATAGGTACCTAATTGTTAGTTTTATCAAAATATAAATAAATACTGCTACTACATTCTAAGATAACATTCCCCTTACTTCTGGGCAACTGGTATAAAACTGCTTAAAAATTTAAAAGAATGCAGTAGCATCTGACGAAAATTGTAAACCTGTGATATTTTTCTATGTACTTAATATATCAGTGGAACATACATACATAAATAGCTAGCTAATACATAGTTCATTATTCCCTTTTAGAGTACCTTCTCTATCGACCCTACTGGTGATAGACAAGAGTAGGTAACTATTTGTATATAAGTAGGTATACCTACTTAGTTTATCTTATGCTAAATTATTCGGGGTTTGTGTATAAGTTTCAATCTATAAAACTAACCACAGTATGTTTATTTTGTGTATCCAGACTAAAACACTATAACACTAAAATTCAGTTTTGTTTTATTTAAAAAAATATGTAGATACTTCCTTACCTACATAATTAGGAATTTACACATTTGCTTCCCGAAGTCTATTTATGTAAAAAATAGTGCACCTTGTCTGCGTGCAAGCACATCTTCGACTTGGGTTTCCGACGACGGACAGCGCCGCTGCGGCTGTCATCACATCTTCCAAACTCAGGAGAATTTCTTGGAGCTTTCCTAATATGAATCCTTCAAATTATCAATGAAATAAAAAAGTAATGTAACTTAAAAATTTATCACCATATTGCTTCTCCAAATCTTGAGACAGTCTTTTCTTGAACATCTAATTCCATTCCCATTTTCTTTCTCATGTAGAAAATAGTGCAATCTCTGTTTGTACAAAGAACCTCCTCATGGAGACTGCCCTGACATCTTTGACATTCTGTCCACAGTCTGGAGAACTTTTCCTGCAGTTCTCGCAATTTGAATACTTCAGTGATATACAACTGCCCTTCTTTTGCCATACAATGGTTGCAAAGCGCTTTCTTTGTATCATTTGGCATGATTACTTTGCATCCAATGCACTTCTCTTTCTTCTTAGTAAATGCAGCCAAAGCCCCAACTTTGGAAGTTACCATGGCTTTTGTTCTTGTGTGATCACCTTTCAGCAATAGAGATTCTGCCTTATCCCCAAGTATAGGCTCAAAGATTCTTAGCAGTGGCTTTGATAACTGGTTT
Organism: Anticlea derivata; assembly: GCA_947579855.1. Classification (NCBI taxonomy): domain Eukaryota; kingdom Metazoa; phylum Arthropoda; class Insecta; order Lepidoptera; family Geometridae; genus Anticlea; species Anticlea derivata. The sequence goes on from OX388260.1 coordinate 5,684,653, forward strand.
TCAAGATAGTGATTGAAATCTATTGGAATACTGTTTTCTAAAACATAGATAGGGTCTTCTGCTTTCATGTATGCTGGTGTGTTTTTAGCAGCACAGCAAATCACATAGGGCACTCTATCTCCTAGTTTCGGCGCGGTACCAGCATCACGCTTTTTCATTTTGTTTGCCAACTCCACATGAGCCTGTTTAGCAGCATAGTCACTTTTTGCAAGCTCTTTAGTAATAACTAGCTGTGATATATCAATACGATTGCATAATAAATCAGATATAATTTGTTTGGCGAAGTTCACAGCACCATCTGGATCTCTATCTATGAGAAGTTTTTGAAGGCATGTGCTCATCATATTGGAAACAAGTGGACAGTTATCTCTTCTCACAGTTTCTATTCCTTTGCAGTCCATTTTGTCATACTTATCAGGTCTGGTGAAATACAATCCAGCATATCTTTTTTTGTTTATGAGCAAGTATGGGTAGTATACTTTTTCAAACTCTAACTTGATTGGCTTGACAAACTTTTCAGTGACAAAGTCTGCTGCTTCTCTTCCCAGTTCCATACTCTCTTCGAGTGTTTTAACACCAAACTTTACCATCACTGAGTCAGTGTCTCCGTAAATTACCACAGCATCTTCTTTGTATCCATTAGCTTTAGTGTATTTTTTTTCAACTTCAGATTTTGTGAATTCAATCATTGTACGGCCATATGCTGTTACACTGCCAGATATTTCAAGACAAGGTAGTTTACCTACTTGTGCCCCGGTGAATCCATAAACTGAATTGGCACTGATTTTCAGAGCTAGCTGTCTACCATCAAGGACTGAGCGCTTGAATGGATCTTTTTCATTTTTTAAGTCATTTTTGGCTTTCTTTCTTGCTGCAAGCAATGATTCCAGAATTTCAGGCAGTAAACCTTTTCGCACAGTTGCTTTTACAAACATGTTTTTGGAGGGAGTTGTTGTCACATCATCACTGCTTAGTGCCAGCTTACTCTGCATATTTGGTTGTACTAATGTGGTGTAGCATAAATTATGGGCCATCATAATACTAGGATACAGGGAGGCAAAATCCAGTGTAGATATGGGATCAGCATAATATCCTTTTTTGGGCTCAATAACAGTAGCTCCCTCAAACTGGTCATCCGAGCCTGTGCCATGGTAAGCTGGCATCAAATAACCAGCTTCTTTAGCTTTTCTCAATAACTGGCTCACAACTTTTATTTGTTGGCCTCTTGTAAGCAAACATAACAATGGAACCCCAGTGACTCTTGCCATTTCCATGTAATTGATGATGCACATGAGCTTGTTTAAAAGCTTTAGAGGCAAGTACGCATCCTTCAAGCAGTACATGGCAAGCCTCCTTCGAGTTTGTTCATTTTCATTTTGTAAATCAGAAATGATACTATGATGGACATCTTCCTTTTGCTCCTGTAGGAAGTGGTAACTGACAGAATTCAAAGTATAGGATCTCAGCTTGTAGTCTCTCACAAGAACAAGAAGTAAATCAAATGGTACTCTGCCCTCAAAATTAACACTCTTATTTTCTCTTCGACCCATCTGTTTTGATTGTAGAATTGAATCTTTGATGACTGATTTGATATTCTTGATTCTTCCTAAAAAATCAAAGTTGTTGACTTTCAAGTGCTTTGCTCTATTTATTAGGTAGGGCCAATCAAAATTACTGATGTTGTACCCAGTTATTATATCGGGGTCTAATTCACGGAAAAAGTCTGACCACTTTGACAGCATCTCTGATTCAGACTGAAAGCTGAGAACTTGAGATCCAACAATGGAAGCACAAGTGTTTAGTGTGAACACATTCCTCAGATAAGGCTCGGTTTCACCCTGTCTAATTACCATTGATGCAATTTGTATCACAGGGTCATGGTTTGGCTCTGGAAAAATACCCTTTCTTCCAGCACATTCTATATCAAAGCTCAAAATTCTAAATGGTGCAACTTTGGACCATTCACCTTCAGGTTGGTGAGCAATAAAAGCATTCCAGGCCACATCTACCTCTATTTGGCACCTGGATTCACAACTTCTTTGAGATTTGTTTGATCTCAATGACCATTTACTTTGCGGCAGTTCAATCCAACTGCAACCAACTACTGAAGTGTCCACCATAAAGCGAATATCAAAGTCAATGTTTGATTCATAGAATGATGGGTCCATCAAACTGAAGGATTGGGATTGCCTTTCTATCAACCGTTTGCCTGCAGCAATAAGCTTAGGTAATGCAACTGAAACTCTAGCCAGTGTTATATCATCATCTCCTTTGTAATACATCAATGATTTAGCTTTGACAATTCTCACTTCTAAAACAGCTTCTTTGATGCTGTCTTTGTTAGATCGCATGTCCTCTAGAATGGCTCTATTGAGAGCCATCTTCATTTCGTTGCATGTAGTTTCTGTAAAGTTCACTGGTACTGACACATAGAAATATGGTGTGAATCCATGAACATGGCAGCACACAGAATTTCCTTCCATTGTAACACCATACATTCTCATTATTGGAACAGGAGCTAGCTGTGATCCAGGCATACCTTGCATAGGTTGTCCATTGTAATGGTCAATATCCAACTGTTGAAATACTAGTGAATGCTTTTTAGGATCGAGAGCTGGGGGAGGCGGGCGAGACCATTTCATATTAGTAGCTTGATTCTCTGGGCCTTCACCAAAAACCTGAGTGTCTTCAGCAGTATCCATTCCAGCCAGTTGTTCTTCGAAACTTGACGGCATCTCAGTCTCATTTTCATCGTCATCGTCTTGGGATTTAAACCTCTTTGGAGGTGGACCTTTGGATTGTTTTCGCTTGTCCATTTTCTTTAAATACTTTTATTTGCGAGTGACCTGTAACAGGATTTTTACGTTGTTATGTGTAATGGTTTGTTCTGTAATCTAAGATGTAATGCTATGTGGAAGCACACAAATAATAACTTCTAATTTAGGAATGATAATATACCTGTGGTTTCATTGGGAACCTGGTTTCCGGCACTCACTCAACTGTATATATTTTTATAATAGATTGGTTGGACTAAAACTGAGAACTATGATCATACATACTTATCGACTAAAGCGCGGGAAAATTTATTGTGAAAAAAAAATTAAAAAAGTTATTTATCAATCAATGTCAATAGTCAAGTTGGGCTGACGGAATTTTAACATGACAGTTAACTTTTTTTTTTTAATGTTCTTCCCTTTCGGGCTGGCTATGGCATCTAGGCCTTACCGCCAAGTCTTACGTGTATTTTTTCTTATTAATTTGTTTATCTTTCTTCATTTTCTTTCGTTTATCATCGTCAAGTCACCGTCAAGTCAAGTCAAGTTCAGTTTTAGTAAGATATAATGGTGGCTATTTTACTAAAACCTGGAGGGACCTATAGGCGCCAACTCGAAAAATGACGATACACGCAATCATTTCATTTCACTTCACTTGTGCGGTTTATTCAAACAATATTACGCAAAACACCACCATCATCACATAATATTATTCAACTTAACACTAGTTTTGTAAAATAAATTGAGAGCACAACATCATTTTCTCAAGTTCCCGCCAAAAAGCTCCTATTTTTTGTTTGACTTGGTTTGACTGTTTTTTTTCTCATTTCGGCCTTGCACCTTCGGATCACCATGTCTTATGTTTTTTTTAAATGTTGTTTAAACTCCTCATTTTTTAAGTCATGGTCAAGTTCAAGTCAATTTTAGTCCATAATAATAAAAGATGATGGGATGATGGCTATTTTACTAAAACTTCGAGGGACATTCGGGAAGTTGGCGTTTTATTAGGTATGTACGTATTTAGGACTTATTGATAAATATATAAATAGTATTTATTTACACAAAGAAACTTAAAACTAATACAAGTTAATATTTACAAAATACACAAGAAACAGTTGAGCCATCTAAAGAAATAGTTAGATTGTACTTTATTAAGTATCTCAAAAATCATATGGGCTAGAATAAAATTAGAAATGGGTTTGGGATGTACTACCTACTTCTTAGCAAACCTCTTGGCCGTTTAATTAAAGCTCAGAATCTTTCTAGAAAATCTGTTAGGATTTCAAAGTTTGAAATCTGTCAACGGACAACACGTGCACGCGCACGCGTTACTATGGCCCTATATACGGTTTATAAAACTGGAACAATGCAGAATGAGATAATAAAACGTAGGTACGTATTATGCCTGATCTAAAGTTACAGCTGCTCTTATTCATAGACATTGTAACGCCTAACGAGTTTCTCACGCTGTTAGCGCACTTAGCGACGAAACTGCCAAACATAAGAATGGTGAAAACACATAGCAAATCATTGCGTCAATGAAGCGTTCAATTCTAAATCGCACTAGGAATACCACTCATCGTAGGTACCGATTTCGAGATTGGAGGTTTTTGCGGTGTTAGCGTCCTATTAACAATTTTATTGTGGGTAGTATTTTATCTAAGTGGTAACCATAGAAATATTTAGCTAGTAGTAATAAGTCTATGGTGGTAACGTTTAGTAACGCTATCTAAGCAATCGGCAGAAGAAAAATCGGTGATCCACCACAAAATATACCTACTTATGGTTGTCAGTTCATACACCTGTAAAGTAGGTACCTAACTATGGCGATATCTTGAAGAAAACATTTTGTTTTTATTTTCGTTAAGGAGCCGAAGTCGGATTCAAGGCCACCACACCATCACTGCTTACCATCTCTTTTATGAATTAGGATTCTAATTAACTGCCTACTGACTCGTGTTCCAGTTAATGACCTGACAAAGCCTTGAATAGGTAGGTGATAGGGAGACAAAAAACTTATCTATCAGCACTTTGGCATTGAGATCGAGGCGTAGACGGTGGCAACGTAAATCACTCATCACCACGACATTGGTTCTCGGTACCAATTATTGAATAAACTCCTTCATTACAAAGCTCTGGTTTCCAACGAAGTGATGACTGTCATTTGACGAACAGCTATAGCTGAGTTATTAGATGTCAATGTTTTCTTTGGCATAAGGTTGAAACTGGCAGCCTCCGCTTTTACTGGCTGCTCGGGTCACCTGTAGAATTACCAAAATCCCTCGCAATTGGGGAATTTCTTTAGTAAAAGTAGGTAGGTTGAACATCGCATTGTCGGTAACGGCCGTCAATGAAGGTCACCGTATCATAGAAACCCTGAGCTTTACAGAGCAGTAAACCGAACAAGCGTCACGATTGTGCGCTTTACGAGCTTACAGAATACCTAATCATCCAGTTCAAATACTTTTAGTAATGATGAGATGATGTCTTTATTTTGTTTGTAAAGCAAACCAGTGGCGTTTGTAATAAGGCCACAATCAAAGACTTCGGAGGCCCGAGCTTCCGCTATCCTATAACCTACTACTAATATTATAAACGCGAAAGTTTGTTAGAATGTTTGTTGTTCAATCACGCCGTAACGGCTCATCCGATTTTGTCGAAACTTGGAATAGATAAAGTTCTTTACCTAGAAAAGCATATAGAATATTTATGTAGGTACCACGCGAGCGGAAGCGAGTACCTAATAAAGAAAAGAGCAGGTATTAATTTGACGACTAGTAGGTAAGTAGAATGCTACCCAATATTTTCGGACTAGAGGATTACGAACCCGTATCTTCAAAGCGATACCAACTACGCCATGGAACAAATGCCGCTGGTCTCGAAAATCTTAGGCACATGAAATATTTCTATAATCTAGATACAAATTATTACGGTACCTATAGAAAATTCTGAAACCTCTCGATTTAAAGATGATATTTCAAGAGCTTTCGAATTTGTTCTCGAGTATGTATCATTGCATTGTATTGGTGACGCGATGACTGAGCGGATCGCAATGCAACCGAGGACCTATCTTATCTTGGAATGTGCCATCCCTCCGTGGGTTGCCACTTAACGCCACGCCGCAAAGGTAACTTTTGTTACTCAAAATCAATAACGCTTATCTACAGCTTTGTGTGAATAACGGTTACGGCACATTCAAAGAAAACGTGAACTTGAGTCATTAATCTTTGACAATTTTTTTTGACAGTGATGCGCTCGTAGGGTGGCTGTTGCCTTGTTGGGTCACCAAATGAGAGTAGCCCCTTCGTCCATGACGCTACGCAAAAGTGACGGAACTCATTAGAAACTAGAGTTGCGGACTGATTGGAAACTCTGACTCGTCCACGACGCTACTGGAATTTCCCGAAACTCAGTCACTCAGTACACGATTTTATGTAAACAAAGTTTTGAAAACGAAAATAATTAACATGACTAGTGATAATTCGAGCGATGACATGGAATTATTACTTCTCCAGTCACATAGACTTCAGAATCACTTATAATTACTTTTTATTCGATCATTTTTCAATAGTTTCCTAGACGTTCCTAGACGAAGGGGCTAACCGCTAGCATGATTGCGTGTATCGTCATTTTTCGAGCTTGCGCCAAGAGGTCCCTTGAGGTTTTAGTAAAATAGCCACCATCTTATCTTACTAAAACTGAATTAGACTTGACTTGACGGTGACTTGACCATGACTAAGAAGTAAAATGAAGAAGAAAGATAAAAATAACTACGAAGAAATATAAACGTTAAGACTTGGCGGTAAGGCCTAGATGCCATAGCCAGCCCGAAAGGGGAAAATTAAAAAAAAAGTAACCGCTAGCGAGCGCTCCTTTACTTCGATGTTGGCTGGCCGCGAGTACCGTATCCATGGTACCAAAACTCCCAAACAAATAAAGATCATACAAACACTTGTCCCGCTGAGGGAATCAAACGAACCTTTGCGTCTCAGACGGGCATTCGACAGGCCGCATAGCTCAGTTGGTAGTAACTAGTATTCATTAGAAGTCTGTAGTGATGAAGTGTGGTAGTAACTCTGCCTCTTGCGCTAGAGGTCGCGGGTTCAATTCCCACACTGGACAAACATCTGTATGATTAACACAGATGTTTGTTCTGTGGCTGTATTAAATATTGATCTACCTATTATTTATATCAGTTTCCGGTACCCATAGGTCTCCGGCTACGCTTGGGATCAGTTGACCGTGTGTGATACCTATGTGCGCAATATTATATTTATTCACTCACCCGCTACGCCACTGATTTCGTCACAATGTTCGTGAGTTACTCTCTTGGCATCATCGGATATTGGTGTAAAGTGTAAATAGCTTACCTACCATTTTTGTATGGTGTCATGTAAAGTGCCCCTACAAGATCCGGCAACCGATCCAATTTTCATCACTCATCGGTGACTAGTGAGCTAGTGGGTGAGTAGCTTACGAACTATTGCGGATTCAGGACGAGGTCTTCTGGTTCCCTAAATACTCCCAGACACTCCCCTATTAGCTCATTCGAACTTATACACCAGTGTTTCTTTGACAGGCCTGATAGCTCAGTTGGTAGTAACTCTGCCTTCTGCGCTAGAGGTCGCGGGTTCGATTCCCGCACTGGACAAACATTTGTGACTAACACAGATGTTTGTTTTGTGTCTGGGTGTTAAATATATATCTATTATGTATATCAGTCTCTGGTACCCATAGTACAGGCTATGCCTAGTTTGGGATCAGTTGCCCGTGAGTGATATGTCCGGAATATTTATTTTATTTATTTTATATTAATTTTGGAGAATTTCATGAAAGCGAAAAACATATTACTAAGAATACCAGGATTAATGTGCAATACAGTTCCCGTGCTGACTTTTAAATTTGGTGCTGAACTTGTAAATCGATGTTTGACGAGCCACGAAAAAGCTCTTTCCTGAAAGTAATGAAGCAGCATGGATGGATGGCATTCTGCCAATTAGTACCAAACAATGCACGAGTTATTTAAACGTGATGGAGAAGGCCAGTATAATGAATGAACTCGCCCCAAATAGGTAAAGTCAGCATCGGAAGTTGATGCCTTTAAATTTTATATCGTTCTATCGTATTCGTTTAAATATGAAACTCCTGAACAAAGAGCTATAAGATTAAATACTAGAAGAAAGGATATTGAAGCTCCTCTGTGTCCGAGGTTAAACGTGGTCAAGCATGGCTGTAGGTATCAGGCTGTCACGCTCTACAACTCTCTTCCTTTAGACATGAAAACTATTGACAGCCCTAATATATTTAAAACTAGGTTAAAAAAGCTTTTGCTGGAAGGGTGCTTTTATAAAGTGGACGACTTTAAAATGAGAAAATTAAATGTAATGTGAACGTCTTCATTAGTGTGTGTGTTTTTGTATTGTGCATGCTTGTATATCTTTAGAAGTAAGTTTATATTTCAGACACGATGTAAAATTGTTATGATGAATGAATAAATGAAATAAATGAAAAAATATCCTACTTCCTATCCTACTATCCAATCCTACTTCCTTTCATACTAATATTATAAATGCGAAAGTTTGTGAGGGTGTTTGGATGTTTGTTCAATTACCTACGCTGTAACGGCTCAACCAATTTCGTTGAAACTTGGAATAGATTCTTTACCTACACCAGCAATACTTAGGCTATTTTTTATGTAGGTACCTCGCGAGCGAAGCCGTGGGCGGAACCTAGTTATTCATAGTATCCGTGGAGTGGTGCCTTAGTTAACACAGGTTTCATAAACTCAATACAGGCACTAGTCGTGCCGCCTTTATGTTGTCTGAAGAACAAGCCATTTTTGTGTTCGTCCATTTAGAAAAAACAAATTTTATCTTTGCATAAAATTATAAAGACTATTAGGATTCGAGGTGTAATAAAGTACAATCTCATTGCATAATCATTGACATTGTGATTTTCTACTCATCCACTCATCTCAAGTGCCAGTACCTTCCTTCTTCCAAGTATAATAGTTAAGGATTGCAGGAGATTTAATAGCCCTTAGGTATAGATAGCCCACTCGTGCTACGGGAAAAATATTTCCCGTGAAACTATTGCCAACAGTGTAGTGTCACTGGATATGTACTTTTACCCGTAGTGTAACGGAAAAGTAAAATTTCCATTCACTCTACTAGTAGTGCCAAGCGGTAGTGCCTAAGAAAAGAAAGGAGTCTCTCGCAATGCAGGTTTAAAATGAATCATTCTTAGTACCTACTTATAGTAAAGATAAATTAAAAGATTGGGGAATAAAAGTTCTCGAATGGCGATGCAGTGGTGGAAGGGCCCGATAGACCGACGACATTGTTTAAGTTGCGGAAAGTCGATGGATGGAAAAGGCACAAGACTGTTCGTGGAAGTCTTTGGTGGAGGCCTACCTATGTCCTACCTATGCAGTGGACTTCTTCAGGCTGATGTAGATGATGAAATTTAGGTTATTTTCGTGAAGACGAGAGAATAAATGGCACAGTATCTTACTTACTGCACTTAATTGTGTATTTAAAAATACGTTATAAAATTAGTTTGTTAACAGAACATAATAATATGAATGTGCTAGTTTTTATTCATCTAAGTAACAGTTTGAAAATAATTTGCTTTTGATGTTGACTGTACATCAAAAATAAGATCAAGTTATCGCAATGTCAATGAAAAACAATAATAAAACAATTATCTGAACGAACATATCGAGCGACGACTTGCATCGAGGGCAATGCACCCGCCGAGGGTGAATCGATTCGTTTTCTCTTCAAAACGTTGTTTGTCTTCAGTTCTACGTACAGTCGACTAAATTTTTTTTAACAAATAATTATCAAAATGATCGCACACATTATTTTCAAAATTGAATAAAAGACACAATAAAGTTGAAAATGTCACAAGTTGATGTCGGTCCATAGTTTTTGTTATCTATGTACATCTATAAGTAATTTTTTATCTGTGGCATCACTTTAAAATAAATTAATAAAATATCAAATGTACAACGTGTCCCACATATTATCCCGAAAGGGGCTTATTAACACAACAAAAAGATATATTGGTTGTTTTTTTTTGATATATTGGTTTCATGAACTTTTTCAAATAATATATTTTCAGCATCTTCATAACTATTTAATTTGATTGCTTTCTAAAATTGCTGAATAATTGAGTTTGAACTGTTCGACCCCATACAGCTGATTTTAGCATAGAGTTTTTTCAACAAAAAATGAATAATTGAACAAACATTATGACCAATGACTGAAATAAACTATTTGTATTATTGCCAATTGGGCCCCTTCTGGGATATTTTACATATTATGTAATTATAAACGACGTTGTATAATCTTAGTGCAGGTGACTGTACCCACCTAAGTAGGTACCTATCAATATCTGTATAATTTCACACAATACGTCAATTGATAAAGGTTTCTGAACCCCTTCATTACTACGCTACGTGACACGACACGGTAGGAATTGTCCTGTTTATAAAGTAGGTACCTACCTAACTCGGTAAGGTACCTACTTACCTAACGAAGTGCTTAGCTATTATGTTGGTAGGTTGTACCTATCTACTGGCTGACGGTTTCATGAAAAAGCTACCTGTCTACATAATAGTAGATTATGCAACAAGGGCTTAAAGTAGTGTATAATGTCGAGGGCGCTATATTGAACCCCGAGAACGAGGGATTCTATGGTTAACTCCTGAGCGGAGCGAGGGAGTTAAGGCAAGAATCCTGAGTACGAGGGGTTCAAGATCGCCCAAGACAAATACACATTTAAGCCCGCGATGCATACTCTACTTTTTATACTTTCTGCGAGGCAATTGAAAAAAATGACTGTTAAGTAGACAGAAATGATTTTTCTGGAAGTAAGTTTCCAACTATACCAGAGGCTTCAGATTGTATGCATTCTGGAGTCGAATCAAAATCACTGTCGTCGTCACTTGAAATTTTTTAGAAGTTTATTTGAATCGAAACTGAATTTCGGTGTAGATAACAGCACAGCAGTTTGAGCGCTTGGCGCCTTTTTTCTTTTTTTGTAGTCTATTCTGTAGTAGTCAGTTCGACATTCGAATAAATCCTTCTTCGTGCGCGGGTGAAAATGAATTTCGTAAAAAGTTTTCATGTTTTTCTTTTTTTTAATTTGTAGGCAGTGCAAAGAAAATGTTAACATACAGCCTAATTAGAATAAAATCTCATTGCACCCAAACATTTTTGAAACCAACCTCGATCAAGCACGACTACATGGGTTGCATTCCAAATTCAAATCACATTATGTCCCATGGGAAATAATGAAATTCAGTACAACATTATGACCCGGCTAGACCGTAGGGCTGTAATGTCTTACTTTAGGAAAGGTTTGCATGACACATAATATGCCATTGACGAGCAGGTAGTATAAAAATACTTTAATATGTTCGTGAAGTAAGAGAAAAATACGAATGGCTTAGGGTAATGACTCTTTTGTAGAGGAAACATGTTGTTGATTAAAAAAGGGACGCTATTATGTTTAGCTGATCTATTTGCATAATGTAACCATTATATCATCATCATCATCATTATATCAGCCGTTAGACGTCCACTGCTGAACATGGCCTCCCCCACAGACAGATCAAATTCCTTATCATGTGGTGGGGGGGGGGGGGATTTGCCCATACTCACCATGCTGGGCATGCGGGTTGGCGAGCGCAGTTAGAGCTATCGTTGTTATAATGAGGGACGCTGCTGCCCATCCCCTAGCTTTTTTCCCTTAGTCGCCTCTTACGACATCCGCGGATAGGTAGATATGGAGGGGCCTATTCTTCAGCCGGGGCTACCACGGCCACATGTTACCTAATACTTACAAGAAAAACCCAAATAGTGCCACGTCGAACGATCCTTTGAGCCTTTTACCCTACATGCACCGACTTCCCTTGACAATGCCGTCGTCTATGAATGCCGTCGTCTATGCCTTCGGTCCATCAGGTGGGGCACCTTCCAGTTCGTCCGTCGTCCAGTTCGTTGTAGCTTTTCAAGAACCGTTATTCCCCAACGGTTTTCGGTTCTGCAAGCTATATTGGTATATTGTTATTCCAACTTAAGCCTAAACTTAAAATAATGTGAATGATGTGTTCACATCACTCACTATATTTTGTTAGTCTATCGTCAAACATTGTAGTCTTATATATACCTACCTACTAATATGTCACACTCTTACACAACGCCCTTTTTAAGTACCTATACCCTAATTTGTGGACAACGGGGCTGATTATACTTTAAGAACCACCTATTCTATAAGATTTTTTATGTAATTTTTAAGTGTAATTGTTTGTTGTCCTGAATAAATAATAAAAAAAATTATATATATATATATGGCCCGCCCATTGCCACTTGGGCTTGTTTATTCTGAGAGCTATGTCTGTGACCTTGGCAATCTGATATCGAACTTCTCGTTCGTTTTATAATCAGTTTTAAGGTATTTAAAGACCAAAAAAAAAGACCAGAAACAGATGATCGGGAGTATCCATACTATGTATCACCTTGTAGATAGACACTTGTATACATACCTGTCTCCTGTACCTACAGTGTATTGTGATCTTGGCGCCAGTGACGAATGCAATGATGTCACTAGCCCTGCACTTATGAAATGACCAACGTAATTGTCATCAAGGATGATTAGTTCATACCTTCCACTTAGGTAACCTAGTCAGACATGGAATATTTTAATAGATATAATATATTTTAATAAATATTATAAATATTAACGTTTAGAATAGATTGATACATAGTTATATGAGCCAATTAGAGACGACCACAGCATTGACAATAGTTTATGTATACATCACACACATATCAAAGCAAAGTAACAAACAAAGTTAAAGAACCTTTTTAACCGACTTCAAAAAGGAGGAGGTTCTAAAGTCGGCTGTTTTTTTTTTGTGTGTGTTCCTCGATATCTCCACCAATCCTAAACCGATTTTGATAATTCTTTCAGTGGTGTATAGAGTATGATGCTACCTACTTGTCTCGTAAAATTTAAAAAAAACGTCGTCATCTCTTGCCGTGTTGCCGAATTTTTTTTTGTCGACGGTTTTATGGTTTGGTTATCCCCGCGGCTTCGTTCGGTAGCTGCAATTTTTTTTTTACATAAACTTTAGGGGTTGTGTGTCGGGAATTCCTTTCTGTGCACCCATACGTTACAACAGGAAGCTACCCTGCAAATTTCATACTCTTAGGATTTTGGTTAGGCTCTGCGTTGATTTTCAAAGAGAATAAAACCACTACGTTTGATTGTCAGTCAGTACCGTAAGAGTTTTTTTTTATTATGGCTCGCACGACTTGTGCATTTGCCAACCGTAAGAGTTATTATTGATGATTTTTTTTTAATGTTCTTCCCTTTCGGGGTGGCTATGGCATCTAGGCCTTACTGCCAAGTCTTTCGTGTATTTTTTCTTGTTATTTTTTTATCTTTCTTCATTTTCTTTCGTTTATGATCGTCGAGTCACCGTCAAGTCAAGTCAAGTTCAGTTTTAGTAAGATATGATGGTGACTATTTTACTAAAACCTCGAGGGACCTCTCGGCGCCAACTCGAAAAATGACGATACACGCAATCATTTCATTTCACTTCACTTGTGCGGTTTACTCAAACAATATTACGCAAAATACCACCATTATTACACAATATTATTCAATTTGACGCTAGTTTTGTAAAATAAATTGAGAGCACAACATCACTTCGCAAGTTCCCGCCAAAAAGTCTTATTATTGATAATGAATGAATGTCATACTTACTTTGATTTTTTGTTCGAAAGTGTTGGTGGCAGGTGTCATCCTCAGTAGGTAAGCAAAACGCAAAGAGTTCTCTTTTTTTGTTATCACAAAAAAAGAGGTTGATAATAATCTTGTAAATATATATAATATTATAGGAATTTGAATTCGGTTTTTAGTTTTTGTAAAAAATATCTTATTATAAAACAATTTTCTGAAATCGACTGACACTTCTTCGACAAGCCACTATTATATCCTATCCTATCCTACTAATATCATAAATGCGAAAGTTTGTAAGGATTTTTGGATGTTTGGATGTTTATTATTCAATCACGCTGTAACGGCTCTACCGATTTCGTTGAAACTTGAAATAGGTAAAGTTCTTTACCTAGAATAGCATATAGGCTACTTTTTATGTACGTACGAGCGAAGCCGCGGGCGGAAGCGAGTATTTAACATATAGCCACATATAACTTTGAGCCGTTACGGCGTGATTGAACAACAAACATCCTCACAAACTTTCGCATTTATAATATTAGTAGGGTTATTGTCTCTGCTTCGATTTGATTTTTATTTACAATTTAACAACATTTGGCCTAGTGTTTTGAAGTGCACTAAACACGATAACCCTAAGTTTACATCCGTATCTTTGGCAATTTGCCGGATGTACTAGTATGTAATATAAAGTTCTAATCTGCTTTGACACTAATATTTTTTTATTATATACCATACCATATGATTATTTTTTTACCCTATGTCCTGGAATATGAGTGAGGATACTAGTGACGTCGTGGGCGGAAGCTAGTTATGTATAAAGAGCTTATCACTGACGCAAATAAGTTGTCAAAGCAGGATAAGTTACTCATATCAAGTGTTTATACAACGTAAAAATAGCCTCCACGTTATAGACTTCAGGCACTCCGTACACCTAGTGTTACTAAAGTACTGTGAAGTGTGTGTAGGCGTTGTCATTAGAGTAGGTACTAATTCAACAATGTGCGTCAGTTTACCCAAGTTTATCGGCAATTGTCGTCATGAAATGGATGTAGGCAGGACAGGCGTAAGCCCTCTTAGTCCAACAGTGGTCTATCCTATCTAATCTGGCAGAAGACGTATCTTCGATCTAGACATGTCGTAAACTTATCATCCTAGTAATAGTACATTATGGTACAAGTGTGTAAAGTTGGTGATTACCGCTGAGGCGCCATTGAGACCCGAGCCGTTACGTGAGGGTCCTAAGAGAGCCGAGGACGCTAATCGAACTTGCACCATTGACCATCTGGATAACACTATGATGAAATTTGTCTCTCCATGTTTTTTGTAAATCAAAGGTACAGGTTCTGACAAATTCAATGACTTCCACAACTGCAAGCATATTATTAAAACAACTATTGACAACTGACATTATCCTCAGTACAAGGATAACGAAACGATTTAACATAATTTTCCTATACGCTCAAGTACTGCTCGTATCTGAGCTACGATTTATATGAAAATTACGTTGTATAGGTGCTAATAGCGACTTCATTAAACTTTACGATTATTAGCAAGATAAACAGTAATCGATGCATTCGTTACTTGCGCTATCGAATGTCGTCGAAATTTCCAACTAATGCTGTTTGAATCAGCGATATTTTGAAAAACACAGTATCCTTTATTCCATTTCTTCTTCTTGTCGTGTCACTGATTCTTTCTTGGTCACCTGTATTTGGCCGTTGATGAATGAATCAGTGTAGTGAAACTCTTAGAGGCTGCGTTCGTGCACATTACACATGTCTTCGAATTTTTAGGACTTTGTTCTAGGACAGAGCACTAGCATAGCGCACATCAACTTTCCGAATGGAAAATCCATTGGTACATAACAGGTTTCGAACCCACGACCTGTGGATTGGAAGGCGGGGCCACTACCACCCCTCCACCAGTGCTCCACTGTATTTATCGCACTAATAATACCTACTTAAAGATGCGAAAGTTTGTAAAGCCGCTACTTGATTACCATTTTATTATTTAATTATTTTCTTCAATGAGGTGATTACCTACTTAATGCGTTATAAATAAGGCTTATTTTTGAAATCATTTTTTAACATTTGCAATGAATAGGCTATGATTTTTCCGGAACTGGTGCTACGCCTCCTGAAGGTTAAAAATACTGAGCGTAGATCATTATTGCGATAAGTACTTATACAGAGTTATTTTGATATATAGAACAGTTATTGTGTCATATTTCACCAATTAACGGAATGAAAACCTCATTGATCTTAGATCATTACAGTCATTACTTTAGATTATATCTGATATTTTTGACCAGCGAGTTGACTACATGTTTCAAATACTGTCAATTAGTTTTTGAATAAATGTTTACAACAGCTACAAGGTTTGACCATAAATAAGCTAGAGTGTGAAAAAACTGTCGCTACCATAATCACTACCTAGCGTTTTGGCTTAGAGTAGGTAACTTGATTAGGGCGTGGAGGCCCCGGCTGAAGAATAGGCCTCCAAATCTACCTGCCTGTGGATGTAGTATGAGGCGACTTCTTGTTCGCTCTTCTCACTTCGCTCCATCGCCGTGTCAGTGTCGTTACAACACCTCTAATAAGCACGGAACTGCGCTACATTCGTTCATTAAAAATTGCAGTCGCTGGTGTATCGAGACAAGTAGAATGATCTCGGACAATTGAAACGTATCAGGACGCTGCATCAATTACGATCTGAGTGACAAGAGCGTGGGGTTAACGAGGCCAATCAGCCCTTCAGCTTCCCTGATGAGTAGGCACATTCACTTTCTACTCGGACATAAACACGGCAAATACTCTGCTCTACCACATTTCTTTGCCAGTCTCGAGTGAAGTCGATGTAGAGTTCGTGTAAGTCAAGTGTGCCAAGGGAGTCCACAAAAGATTTACACATAAAATATGATTTTATTTTTCGATGTTTTGGTTTCACAAAAATCGACAAAAATCCGTAGAGTTGAACCCATATAATAGTTACTACCATAAGTCTATGGTTGAAATATTCTACGAGTGAAACATCCACTCAAGTTAATATATCTATGACATTTTGACGTGTCGTCCGGCGGATGGAGCTGTTTCAAACGGTCGTACTATTCCGGGTGTGATGTTTTGAGTGTTTTTATGTATCGGGGTTCGATGATGGGATCGCCTCAGCGGAGGTGATCCCGTCATCTGGATCTTCAAGAACATGTCTTGGCCTACGGAGGGATTTCTCACAGTTAAGTACGAAATGATAGTAGTCTGTTTATATTGCCACCTTTGCCAATGTTGTTACAAATTGGCAGCTTTTGGTGGCGATAAATTATGTTATGAATTTTTGCATCAAGTAATATTTCATGAGAATAACAACATTACACAGGAAGGAACTGCGTGCTGGCACAGATAGAACAGTAGTCCTGGCTCATTTTATTTCCTTACGAGGTTCATGACAGATAGTAGCATGTTGTGATCAATTGGTAGGTACCTAACTTACAATACAATTTATTGAATTATATTTCTTATTAAGCCAAGGGTACCGAGCCATAGGGAGGTACCCCAACTTTCGACCTCCGAATTTCGATCCGAAGGTCAAGGATTCGAACCAGGTCGTGCACTAATTAATTTTTCTGTTCAAAAATTCAAGTGCGCATTAACACGCACGCTGAAGGAAAACATGGTGAGGTGGAAACTACTAAGTATTCTTATGAGCGGCGATGGCTTGCAACCTGTCACGTATAGAATACCCAGAACTGCAAAATGAGGCATGTGCTAAATGTTTCCTAACATTTAGCACATGCCTCATTAAACCTCATACATTTAAAAAAAATATATATATATATTCCGGACATATTCACACGGTCAACTGATCCCAAACTAGGCATAGCCTGTATTATGGGTACCAGAGGCTGATATACATAATAGATACATATTTAACACCCAGACACAGAACAAACATCTGTGTTTATCACACAAATTTTTGTCCAGTGCGGGGATCGAACCCGCGACCTATAGCGCAGAAGGCAGAGTTACTACTAACTGAGCTATGAGGCCAGTCACTACAGGAGGCAGGACGTGCCTCTGACTACCCCTTTTAGATATCTTCAAGATCTGACAGGTTGTCTACCATGCTTGGGGATAAATGTCGTGCGTGAGCTTATTTTTTTTAAATTAATACTTTTCTCCTAAAACTTAAATATTTTTGATAATACGAATGTGGGAGAACTTTTACGACAATAATATCAAGCAATATTATCTGGGTCTAATTTAGTGGACTTAATATCGCAAGTGGACTATAACTAGGACATTCCCAATTTGCTAGAGCACGGGGTCAAGTCTCGTAGAACTGCTGATAAAATATAATTTAAGAACTCTATGTTGTATTTGTTTTCTTGCTCTTGTTTTCTTCTTAGGATTATTAAAAACCCGACTATGCAAAATATTTTAAACTGTTTTTGTTTAGCATAGTCATAAAGAGAGTAAAAGCATTTTTTTTTAAAAGTACTCGTCTTGGACGGCAATCCTTTCCTTGATACAACGGTATGTTAATACAATTTTTTATTTTATTTATTAGTTTTTGACGTCAAGGCATGTATTCATTGTATTCATCATCATCAATCATAATACTGTATGTTGTCCACTGTTAAACATACTCTTCGAGAGTGACCGATCTTGTGCGAACTGGACCGAGCAATCTGTATTAGGTAGTCTTTCCATCTAGTAATTTATTACTTAAGCCGTGTTCAAACGTCATGCTATATGTCATATAAAATTCGTTTCAAAACGATCCTTACCTTTTGTTTGACATTTAAGGGTGTGGTAGGTAAAGGTCCTAAAAGTCAAACTCATATAAACTTCATACAGAAGACGTAATGCTCATTTAAAAATAAATTTAATATGACATATAACGCCGTTTGAACAAGAGTTTAATTCATTTTTTTACGCTCTCGTAGACCACTTGGACGTCGCCATCGACCCCTCGTGGTCGATATATATCACTTTGGGAATTACTGGTTTATTTTATTGTCACAACCACTATAATTACATACGGCCAATGTTTGACTGCTTCGGTTGTATGAAACGGAACATAATAAAAGCAAACTACATAGTTTGCCAAGTTTAGCTTCCAAATTAATAAGGTCTAGAATCTCGAGATCTGTTTATTTTCTTTTGTTCCAAAAATGTTTACAGTTGCATCCCTCATAAAATTTGAAATATGGGGGATTTCGTTCGCGAGAATATAATAGGCTAAGGTTTCGGCACACTGACTACAGCAGCGCTGTTGCTTTGTGCTACATAGAAAAGTGCTCAAGAGTTAGTGCCAAATGTGAACAAAAAAAAAACATTTGTCCATTTATGTACAGTCTTTAAGCTTGACTTAGACGCCATTATTTAACCTTTTGAAACTCAATTGATCACTGACTACATTACTTTTCGTTGAGACATCATTTACTCATCGACCAATCTTTTTAATGTACCTACCATGTGTTAAATAATTCCTTCCTGGGACTCTTAAATAATACGTCGAATACTCAGATCACTCAATAACCTCTTTATTCAGGAACGGGTGATATTATTTTCTTACAAAAACATAATTCACATGTACTCTCGATGACAGCTCGAGACAGAATGGCCGACCGTTGGTTGACAATGACAGACAACTTAGATATTATATCTTTTTCAAAACACACCAGTAATTCTGTGATCGCCAACAGGCGGCCATCCTAGTTTACAGGAATGTCCCTATTCCTGGCCTCTCGGCCTTCCTAATAGTGGTATGCCCCCATAGCCGTTTAATAATATGTTGTAAACAAAATTTTAAGTAAGTTAATTAAGTAACTAAATATAAAAGTTGTCATTTTTAAATGTATAAATCATAGAATCTTGAATATCTACTAAATCAATGTGATTATTTCTTTCTTAGTTATAACAGATAGGTACTTAATAATTTAATATTAATCTCATAATTATTTGTCATTATTTATATTGCTTAAATAAACTAATAATTACTTTAAATAAAGTCTATGAAACATTATCAAAATAACAGTCACTTGCTTTCGGCACTGACACAATAGCTTCACACACAAGTAGTTGCTGCTGCAGTCCGATCATGGCCCATACATTGTTAATTGCAGCTTACTACCGTTTGCCACCTTCGGGACACGGCCTGTAATCTGATGGATACTGCTAATCACCGTTTGCCACCTTCGGGACACGGTCTGTAATCTGATGGATACTGCTAATCACCGTTTGCCACCTTCGGGACACGGCCTGTTATGTGATTGGTACTGATGACTACCGTTTGCCACCTTCGGGTCACGGTCTGTTTGATTAGTATAGCTAACTACCGTTTGCCACCTTCGGGACACGGCCTGTTGCATGATGAATACCAATACCGCTTGCCACCTTCGGGACACGGTCAATTCCTTGCCTGGTACTGGGAACTATTGTATGTTTTTCCAACTTTGAAACACGGTCTGTTATTTTATCAAATATTTTCAGTGTCGTCACCAGTCATCATCATTGTTTTCAGTCCACTTTTCATCGTATACCTAAGCTGTAACGGTAAGGATTAGGATATTAGGAATAAGGAGGATGATATTTTACATCGTGTTACATACTGTTGCTATATTCCTAATGCCACTTATTAGGTATATTACTAATTACTGATTGGTCAATCACGCTCGTCTCATCACTACTAGTTCTACTACTTTCTTCACTTGCCACAGATGATCCACGACAAATGATCCAGGATTTTAAGTGGTACGCTGGATTAATATTCTTATAATTTGTTTTATTTGTGGAATTACCTTCGATCTTGATCCGAAACAGAAGTTATCCTAAAAGAACATTGCTGCTAACTTCTTTCTTTTCCTTTTTCTGGATTGCGGTTTGGTATCATAACCAAGTCACCCTCCTTAAAAATCTAAGTGGGAGCTCGCGTTTTGGTCAAGTAACTTAAGTACCTATGCAGTGTAGATTATATTGTATTATGTATATTTGTTTTTAAGGTATATATTTATATGGGCCTTGTATGTAACAATATTTGTCGCCTGAAATAAAGATTATTATATTATAAATGTATTTTGCATCTGCTTTTGTGTCTCTCATATATTTCTTTCAACAGTCTTTCTCTTCTGGTTCTAATACCACCTTTAGGATATTTTCCGATTGTCTGACTGTCCTTTGTCCAAAAACTACTTCTGCTGTTGACTTTCCAATCGCTAGTTGGGATCTGAAGGATTTCTAGCTCTTCTTGTTCTATAACCTCAATTTTGCTAGCATCACACACACTGCACCTCCGTCTTGTGGTTAGGGTCGTATCGTTGCTCAGACGAATTGTCATTTCCGCAGCTTGGGTCATACCAAGTTCTTGCATGTCAAAAACGAAACAACTACCAAGCTGCTGTGACGACAGCAGACATTTTATGGCGAGGCTGAAAAGCAGCGTAGCTGAGCCGACGACCATTTCACCTGTCTACCTACATACATACCTAAACTTGTATCTTTATAACTGTGTGTAGGATTCTTGGTGAATAAATGCCCTTTTATTTTTATTTTATTTTATTTTAACTTCTATGGCAATTGAGGAGTGTAAGTATTATATTCTTTATTTTCTGGAGATATTTTGAGGCCAATATTTCGCATATCCATGGCAATTGGCAACTATAATAATATAATAATATTCCGGACATATTACACACTACAACTGCGTTTTATTGGGTGTTTTGGGTAAATAACTCTACAATACTGAGTTTACATAAACCTCGAGAGACTTATCTATAAGTCGTTTAATATTTAGTAATATTGTAGCGCGTGCAAGAATTTTGTTTTCAGAGAGATTTAGAGGTTTATCAAAAAAGTTTATTAGAACAATTCGGCCTTTCCCAGTAAACTCATACGCCCCTTGTAAGATACAGTGCTCACTATTATTCCTCAAAACATTTAACCGGGTATAAATAAGAAACCTGTATAGTCATTATCCTAAACATATACGGTACACATGTACATTTTTGAAGCCTTCTACGGTCACATCTACATACATACATACATTAATCACGCCTATTTCCAAGAGGGGTAGGCAGAGACCACGGTTTTCCACTTGCTACGATCCTGACATACCTCTTTTGCTTCATTCACTCTCATCACATTCCTCATACATGATCGTCGGTTTAGGGTACTCATGACGTGGCCTTTTTCCAAAACGTCACCGATTTCACACCAAGTCACTTAACGTACGCCTAGGTCTTCCCCTTCCAACGGTCCCATTCACACTCGCCTTATACACCTGTTTCGTCAATCTTCTTTCGTTCATCCTCTCTACATGACCAAACAATCTCAGCATACACATACAGTCACATCTGATGCAATGAATACTTCATACGATTCAACATCAGCCTTTACTGCATATATCTCCATAGTTACAGTTACGCGACCGAAAGGTACTACACTGCCTAAACCAAAACCTTTTATAATAGGAAGCCCTACTTTATCTAAAGCTGAGTTGGATTCTTCAGCAATCTTAGATTCAATGAGCGTACACTGACTACTAAAGTCGACGTAACTGGACAGCGCGGTTCCATTTAACTTAATGTGCTTAAAATATTTACCATTTTGTGTTTCATCCTTGGTTATATTTAAAACTCGTTTCGTTTAATATCTCCAGTGACGTTACGCCCATCAGATTCTTGCTGTTGAGGTTTGTTAGGATTGGTTTGCCGACATTGTCGGGTTTCATGACCTAAACGGGAACACTTATCGCATCGAAGAATCGGTTTTGGGCACGTTTGTACGGTATGTCCGAACTCTGAGCAGTTGTAACAACGTGTGTTTTTAAATTTATTATTAAATGTATTATTGCTACATTTGGGTACAGTACTGACAGGGTTAGTATCGTTATCTCTCGAGTCGTTATTATCCCTAGCAATTTGCAGCACCGGCTTCCGCGCTTGGTTAGTTTTCTTTGAAATGCGACGTAGATACGTTAGGAGCTGGGATGGTCTCTTTATACTCGATCCCTGAGCGTTTAGCCTAATATTGTTATCATATATTCCATTTATGACGCAGTCAACAGCGTTTCTCCCTTTAATTCCACACATTTTGACAAGTCTAATTTTATCATGGAAGTACTCTTCTAACGACTCGTCTCTCTTGCTTCTTCTTTCAAGCATTTCGTACAAGCGGTCAGCATAGTTGCGGTCATCAGGGAAAGTCTTCAGTATTTGACGCTGCCATTGGCGCCAACTAAAATTGACGGAACTTCGACCTTGGTACCATTTCTTTGCATATCCGGTTAGTTTGGGAATGGCATGGTAAATAACTTGTTTTTCACTCCATTTATAAATGGTCGCAGTGTCGTTGACTTTTCGGATCCAGTCAGCAGCTGTTTGAGAATTTGCGTCAGGGTCAAATTCCGGGATAACATTGTGAGCCCCTTCAAATGTACTGCTAGTCTTGCTGGTTAAGAGCTTAGCGAATTTCTTGAAAAAGTCCGTTTCGAGGTTATCCGGGGATTTCGTCCGTATTTTCTTAGCTACTGGCGTTTTCGCAGACCTTTTTGACGTATTCCTTGTACTTGCGCTTTTGCGCGTCCTTTTTCTAGACTGTCTTGTCCTAGTTTCAGCTTCACTAGAGGAGCTATCGCCGCTGGAAGTACTGTCTTGGTTTGAAGTACCAGAGCTTGTCGACGACGTTGATGATGATGAATTACGTTGACGGCGGCGATGAGAATTGTTGCTTCTATGCCTTCTTCGCTTTGTAACGGGACTTAAAGTTTCAGATCCAGAAGAACTACTGTCCGAAACATCAGGATCCCTGCGCCGCGAACGACTACGCCAAGTGTTATGTTTATTTCTACATCTATTTTCTATCTTTGTCACTGATCTTCTTCGCCTACCAGTATTTATAGTACGGGTAGGGCTTCTGGCTGTCCTGTTGCTTCGAACAGTCACATCTTGTCTTGGCGGTGTGTATGACCTATCGGCCATGGCTCAGAAAGTTTGACTTATAACAATAAGCGGCTAATTGGTGGGGACTAACGGGTAGGTAGGTGTTTAGTGGTTGGAATGTAAATATGGAGGAAATAAATAAAAGAGTAATTAATAAAAGGTGTAAGCATACGTACAGTTCTACATAAGTAAGTAGGTACCTAGTTGAAATACGATTTTACGTAGTACATACGCATTTATTATTATTATTTTTGGCCCTAAGTTAGCAAAAATATCTATAAGTAGAATACATCAAAAGATTGCTTTGTAAACTGAGGTAAGAAAACCACAGTTAAGTATATGTCATCACTCAGTTGAATTGTATGCCTAGGGGAAACTTAAATCCCAGGTCGTATTGAATATTAATCTCAATAATATAGGTAAGTATTTTGTAGTTGCATCGGCATGCGATGGGTTAAGTAGGTAAGTAGCGATACATACACCCGTAAGCATCGCAAGTCTAGATAGGCTGACGGTAGGCCGCCGTGTCGGTGGTGGGTCGGTCCAGCTACTCGCAGCGCCCGCACGCACGAACGTGTTGTGCGCCAAACGTAAACCGGATTGAGTTTGAGCGCCGCCGGCGACGCGCCGGCGCCGTTGAGTCGCCAAGTACTCGTATCTACATGTCCACCGCCGCCACCACGGCAATATCGGCGAGCAGTTTATGATTTAATGATGGTAGTGACTGACCAACAATGTTTATACGCCCTAATTAGACCATTCAAGCAAACACGTAACAGTCACTTATTTTACCAGTTTACCATCTCTGGAAGAAAATAATTCTAGACGCGTGATAGGCCCCGATCAGAACATTTTGCCTTGAAGAACTATTCGTGAAAGGATCGATCAGAATATCATGTTATCACCTCAGATAAAAAAAAACAAAACATTTGAACAAATAACAAAGAAGGTAGTAAAACAGCTATGTACATACCAGTGGGCTTTCTCCAACGTTCTTACCACTTCGGATGTTAAATAATTCCTTCCTGGGACTCTTAAATAATACGTCGAATACTCAGATCACTCAATAACCTCTTTATTCAGGAACGGGTGATATTATTTTCTTACAAAAACATAATTCACATGTACTCTCGATGACAGCTCGAGACAGAATGGCCGACCGTTGGTTGACAATGACAGACAACTTAGATATTATATCTTTTTCAAAACACACCAGTAATTCTGTGATCGCCAACACATGGCTAACCAAAATTTTGCTCACGCGGCTTTGTTTGCAAGGTTTTCGGGTAAAAAGATTCCTAATGTCACCACTCCGGCATCTTACTATAGATATCCGTGCTGAAAATCACGTCGATCCTTTGAAGGAAGACAAACTAACAAACAAACGCACTTTCGCAAATTATTATAAAATTAGAATTGTCGACAGTTTGGCAATTTTGATTTTATTATCGCTACCATAAACATTTTTTATTTGAACGTATTGGTGATTTTTCTCTCTTTAGATCAACCTATTGCTGTAATCGAAAAGCTAAAAAGGCTCTCAGTTTTGGTTTGAATAATATTTATTTCTCTTTAGAAATTTCGATAATTTAGAGATAAAAGTAAATTAACATTAGAGAAAAAAAATTAATCTTAAACAATTCAAGTTTAAAAGCGAGCATGCATTATTTTTTTTTCTTCAAATAAAATAAAACAATATTTGTGTACAATTACCTACAAATCACATTGGTTGACTGTACGTCCAAAATTGCCCACACAAACGATAGAAGTTACCCTAAACTGGATTCGCAGCTAGCTGTGTAATGGCGCCTTTACCATTTCATTGTACTTACTTGGCTTCAGTTTGACCCATATTATAACCATAAATACTGCCGTAAAAAGAGGCTTTTGGAGCGTGACAGCGAAATGGCAAGGATCCAGAAAGCTTTTTTTTCTTGTGAATGAATTATCGAGCTACGAAGTACTACGAGTATACGGAACACATTTTCAAACGGATGTTATTTATATTTTCGATTTACATTTGGAACAAATAATTAGATTCACGATTATTATTTTTATTTATTATAATTTATATTCAGACAGTGCTGTAACTGATCAGACCACTAAATTAACTGCGAACTAAAAATTCATAACTAAATAAAGACGGGAGACATGTGCAGGTACACGAAATGAGCCTCTAAGATGCGCACTTTAATCCTTTCATTACACTGATTCTGTTATGCTACTTTTTTAACCAAGCGAGCGAAGCCGCGGGTAGAAGCTTGGTACAGATATTAATAAAGTATCGTAACGATTACAGGAGCCCGTGCAAACATAAATAAAGTACCTGATCAGAAGCATGAGGTTCATCAGTATGCAATAGAGGTTTGTGTGAAAAAATGACGGTGCAACACAAAGGCCCATCCCGCCCATTCTTCGGCTTGCAGTTTGCAGCGTACCGGCCTCAGGGCTGCCAGAGCGAGGAAATTAAATTATGAATATCATAATATTTTGGCTCAAGTGTTGTCTATATTTTGTGCTCCATACTGCTTAACAGACCACCATAAAAGTAGATGATTTATGCAGCGCCATGTAGTCAGAGGCATGTTCGTAAATTGGCACATTTTGCAGTAGTAAGTAGGTCCATACGTGATAGGCCATCACCGCCTTAATGATACTTACTGGTTTCCTCACGATGTTTTCCTTCACCGCGTGATTCTTAATGCGGACTTAAATTTTTCGAATAGAAAAACTCATTGGTGCATGACCGGATTAGAACTCAAGATTTCAATCCGAAGGGATTGAAAATCTGGGAACCTCCTATTAGGCCATCACGGATTCAATACAATATTTGAGACAATATTATATGTTTTGGATATTTTGTTTGTTGCAATGTTTTATATTCCAATAGTTTGACAGCCCTCATTATTATGTAGTATGACAAAAACTAAATTTATTAAAAATATTTTCTTCTAAGAATCCTAGGAAGTTTGCTGCAAGTACATACTATTTATTATGTGTTCGAGCGATAACTAGCCACACTCATCCTAGTTCCAAAGAGGCAGCTCGTCAGATAGTCTACGAGCGATAAAATCCCGCCACAGCGACGCCGAAGGCTTCGTCATTATGAAAATACACAGCGCATTAAATGAATGAAACCAAGGGGCGCCCACGCGCGGACACAATGAGACAAAAGCTCTCAAACGGTCTCTATACACTCCATACAAGGCATTGTACTTGTCTTTTTGTAGTGACGTGTATAGAATTAATTAGTCAACTTTATAAAATTGTATCGTTTAATTTTTACCGAGAAGATATTGGTTATTCTATAACAGTCGGATTTAATAAGCTTAAAACATTGGTTACTAATAATGGTTATAATTGATACAATTATGGCAAGTGTCTCGGTCTGACACGTACACTCGGGCGTGACTGCATTTTAATAATTATACGAGCTAAATAACAATGCACACGCAACTTTGCCTCTCGTGTAGGAGCAATTTTAGAATACAACGCGTTGTGTAACTGGTACTATACTATGCTAAAAAAGGTGTATTCTATCAACAAAAATAATTTAAAAAAACGACGGTCAAGTGCGAGAACTCGCACCCTGAGGGTTCCGTACCATTGGTCGTGGGTTCGAATTCCGGTCGTGTACCAGTGGTCATGATCAGAAAATAAAAATTTTAAGCGTAGGAATTGACAAACTTATATTTGCGCTCGCTCACGTAGTCATTGTATGACATTGACGGAAATATAACTTTGTTTCCTGAGAAACTTCGAAATTGCTCACTTTCAGACCTTTCCCTTTAATTGTGTTACAAAAGCTCCTAGCATTCCAAATTTCAGAATAGTGAGGTAACTGGAAGTACCCTAGAGGTTTTTCATTTTAGCCATTTCCATACAAAAATTATACATTCATTGCCATATCTTTTTAATGCATTAAGCTAGAGCTTTGATTTTTATACGTCACTATAAGCCCACAGACCTTAATAGGTGGTATAAATTTCAAGTTGATACCTTAAGCCGTTTCTGAGAAAAAGGGTCTTGACAGACGGACAGACAGACAGACAGACAACAAAGTGATCCTATAAGGGTTCCGTTTTTCCAAATGAGGTACGGAACCCTAAAAACTGTTTTTTTTCTGGAACTTTTTCATATCAGCTGTTTTTGGTCTTTTTATTATTATTACCGTATATTTAATTAAAATCTCATTTATAAAATACATTTTTTACTACAAAAGTACATCTTAATATCAAAAAAGAATATCAAAACAACCAGTATAGTAAAAAATATATATAAAAATGGAGAACCACGGACCGCGAAGCTCGGCTCAAGCGGTCGGTGGCTAGGGCTGCAGAGAGAGGAACCTCCTGACTATGCGTGCCGAGTCCAGGAGTACCGCCCTCTGTATCTGGCCCTTCACCCAGCTGTCTAGCGAGTCTGTCTTTCTTATTATTATTATTATTAAGCCATTTATTTCCAAATTTAACATATTATATTATTTTTTTAAAAATGATAAAGTAAGTTTTTAAACTTTTCAAAGTTTGGGCACCCATCTTTGGGTAAAGGCCTCCATCCATCGCCACAGATCTCTGTCTGGTCTTTTTATAACTAGTTATTAAACGTACGAAAACTTCGACATCAATATTGCTACCTAAACAACTGACCAAATAAGGTTTAAATGATTTGACCAAAAAAGGAGATTTTTTCTTACCTTTATCACAGCTATAGGCTTTATCAATGAAAATTGTCAAAATTCGTAGAACAATTTTTATTACTAATTACGTGTAGAAAACGACCCTTCCAGGATACTGTTGTGAATCACTTTTTTATGAAGATTGCAGTATTATAGCGGTAAACGCGACTTTCAATCTAGTTAAATAACAAAATTAAAGGTTTTCAACGACTAATATTTACAGCTGGATACATAAAAATAGCTGTTATTTTTAACAGGTATTATAGATAGCATTGAATTTGGCTAGTTTAGTCTGATTTAGTAATTACAAAAGATAATTATGGCAGCTAATATTAGATATCAACTCAACTGGCGGATGTGATAATTATTACCAGATCCATTTAGCATAGTTTCCGTAAACATTACCATAATATTTAATATCTATTTCACGTTATTTACCATATTTTTGCTATTTTACGCTATCAATACAACGGGAAAGACTAATTTGTATCGGTTCGGGCTAAAAACGACCTTATTTAGACCAATATGCCTGTAGGTATTACCTACCTACATCAATTAATTGATCGAGCGAGTGAAGCGAGTGCATATCTCTTAAACAATATCTACGAATCGGCGTTGTATGTTTGATATTTATTTGTTGGAGCATTACTTTCGAACCCTTAATTCGTTCTGTATCGAATTTAATAAGTCAACAGGTTATACTATCAAGATTTGCTGTTAAGAATATAAGTTTAATTGGCCAAGCGGTTGCTAAGATCAAGGGGTCCAAAAAAGTAATACAAGTAAATGAAGTGGGAAGTCATACCTACCTATATGAATGCGATTTGTTCATACATTCCAAATCGATTTTATTTTTACTTCACGCCCAGTTGGTAAAGTTTCAATCATTTCGTAGTTCAGGGCAAGATTGGTTATTAGTTAGAACATGCTATTTTCAAAGTTTATCTTATTGTGGCACAACGATCATCGTAGCACCAGACAGACAATACGAAAACTGGGCTCAGGGCGAACAGCTTCAATTGTTTTTATGAAATATTTTACGGGAGATGAGGACGACGGTTTGGTAATAAATAAATAAAATAAAATAAATAAAAATAAAATAAGCCTTTATTTCTTTATTTTACACAAAATATATCTACAATTATTGTAGAAGATAACTAATCTAGTTAGGTACATATTTAATTTGAAATTCTTTGTTTTGTTGTTATTAATTAGTTATCGACAACCGGGTTTCTTCTGATAACAGCTTTTCCTTCAACAAAGGCCTCCTCTAAAGATATCGATTTTGTCCTGTCCTTTGCAGTCCGAGTCCACTCCAGACCCGCTACTTTTTTAATATATTTCTCCCAACATTTAGTCTGTCCACCTTTGCTTCTTTTACTGTTCCTTGAGTACCATTCTGTTATCAGTTTGGCCCACTTCTCTTTTCTTTCTCTTAGCATATGACCTGTCCATCTCTATTTGAGTTCTTTATAAACTTTATGTATATTTTTGAGTTTTGTAATGTTTTTATATTTCCTACTCTTACTCTGTCTATTCTTTTAACTCCAACTACACTTCGCTCTATTTCGTTTTGACAAACTTTAATCTTATTTAGTCGGCGGTCCGTCAATGCCCATGTTTGACAGCCATACGACAGACATGGTAAAATGCATGTGTTGTATACTTTTATTTTTTCTTTCATTCTCAGCGGGAAGCTCTAACGGGAGCAAAGATGCTAGCGCCAGCTAGTAAATATCCAAATGTCGACCTATCTGCTTAGTCCTCGGTGACAGGAGTTGATAAATAGCTACAGGTTAACTTGCCGTGAAGTACTGACAGAATCTTGCGTAACCTTAAGCCTGAGTTTGAATGACCGCAAGCATGCTCATAAAATGATTATGGATTTTACCTCTTGGGCAAAGATATTCTAGAATTGATATCTATGGAACCCATTAACGTGGTCTACCATCAAAATCATAAAAACATTATTCAAGGAAAAATGAAAGGAAATAAAATGTCATGACATTTTATTTCTAATTTTTATTACAACCTCCAGAGAAAGATCTGCAGGCGATCAGGATTCCTGAAGATGTCTAAAGAGGGAAGTCAGAGACATGTCCGAATATTTGGCAAATTCCCACATTATTTGTGCTCGTCCGGGTCCGGTGTCGAACCCACGACATTCTTATCGAAGGTCGTCGTAACTCCCACTAGGCCAACACGGCTCCTTTAAAATTTCAAGTTTTTTTTTTAAATATAATAAAAATAAAAAAAAGTCGCAGAACACGTGAGCATTATGGGCAGGTACCTTTCCTTACTGGCGTAACATACATACCTACCTAGTCGCAAAAACAGATAGTGTGACAATCATCTCATTAATCCATCAACACTCGAGGCTGTATGAATTAAGGTGTTGAAGACAGATCAAGAAAAGAACTATGGTGTTGACAAATGTGTTAAATTCAACTCGAGTTTGTAAAAAATTAAGCCTTTTGTATCCTGTGTTCACAAGGTTGAACAATGTTCACTATTCTGAATTATAAAGGAATTATGCGATCACTTGTCGGCTTGCTCCCTTAAAATATATTTGAAAATGATCCTTACGGATATTGTCTTTTAGGGGCTTGCGATATCGCTGAGCTGTATATAGCACGCCCTCAGTGTCAAACTCGAAATTGACTTTTATCAGCTTAAAGACGTAAGAATCATGTTGGAATCGATTAAAACATAACATAATATCGTACATAATATAGCACGCCGTTTGAACACGGCTATATGGGGACAATTATTTTTTTGTAGGTACAGCAGCTTTTTACTACTGTTACAGCATGTTGGGTCTTGGTGCTTTGCAAGGAAGCACACTCGAGCCTCCACATTTCATTATTCACATCAATTTACGGTTTTCGCTTCTTTATGTCTACGAATTTTTGTGTTCGTCCTCAAACAGTTGCCCCTTTATTATCACGAGCTCTAATTATAATTCAGATTCAATGAATAACTGGAACAAGTCCCAACACGATCTGTAGGTTACATTCGATCTAGCGTATTGTAAGTGACGACGATAACCTCATTATTCGGCTGTGGTTTGCATGTAATTTTCCGTAAAATAAATCTACCTAATAATTTATTTACCTTATTATCATGGTAATTTGTTCGGACAGGAGTATCATCATTAACCTTATAGATACCTACATATTGAAGCAGCTGCTGATGAATTACTTCATCATCATCATTATCATCATTCCAGCCACTTGAAGTCCACTGCTGAACATCAGCCTTCCCCACAGAATTCCAGAGCGGTTTCCTATCATGTGGGAGGAAATGCCGATACGCACCACGCAGTTAGAGCGATCGTTGATATAATAGGGGACGCTGCTACCCATCCCCTAGCTTTTTTCCCTAAGTCACCACTTACGACATTAATACTAGGATTCCCTTTGTCGTGGGTATCAGAAACTACGAGTACCATGGTACCACAACACCCAGACCTGGAACATTCCCAACACATATGCATGCATGACAAATATTTGCATGATCTGCAAATATTTGTCACGCAGCGGAAATCGAATCCACATCCCTAGCGACACGCCCGCTGCGCCAGCAAAGTCTTCGTATCGTATAAATATCGAGCACCGCTACATACAAGGTATTTATGTTACTACTCCACACTAATTTTTGTTACATGGATAGATTCGAATATGAAGTTGTTCGTGACATTGCACCATAACCTTCAAGCAATGTCTTTAACTTCCACCATAGTCACGTCCAGTCAATGGGTGATGTAATTTCGTCCATCGCGGATAGTAACACATACAGCCGCCTGGTTAACATCCATTTATATGTGAGGCATGCGTTTGTTTAACCACAATTTGAAGAGCAAGGCACATACTTCCATACATCACCAGGGACTAGGATTACGCCGCACCTGGCTTAGGATGACTAAGCCGAATTCTGTAAGTACAGATTTACTGACTTTTTAGGAGGTCCCTACATCATTCTGAGAAAACGGAACCCATAGAGGATCACTTTGTTGTCCGTCTTTCCGTCTGTCTGTGCGCGTATCAAGGGCCTTTTACTCAAAAACGGCTTGAGGAATCAAGTTGAAATTACTAACGAATACTGTCACTTCGTACACTAGGGAATCCCGATTATCCGATGTCGTGTAATATTTTCCTGTGTACGAAACACTATCATAGAATAACCTAACCACCTTATTATAAAGCAGTCGGTGAGGAATAATAATTTTGACTAAAATGTAGAGATTTGTTTGATGCAGATGCTTTTAAATAAAGTTAGGTCACCTAATCAATACTTTCCTATATCAGCCATATGACGTCCACTGCTAAACATAGGCTTACCCCGTAGGTTTTCAGAGACAATCATTGGAGTCATTTTCTCAACGACACGCCACTTTCGCCACGCTGGGAAGTCTGCACTCTACATATAGGAACTTGACTATTGTATCTACATATTATGTTAAATGTCTAAGGAGTCATCACTTTGGAACGAAGATGTTCCATTAAGATAAATTGAATGCTTTGATGCTGAATGAATAGCTCCCATTTGTTAATATGATATTAAATTAAACAGACAATCTTCACTAAACGTTTTCTGTATTCTTGCAACTGTTTGTACCTATTGGAATTTATCCTGAACTCGTGATATCTATCAAGAGAAGTAACTCTTTTAGCTCTTTTAGCTTTAGATATCTATCAATCTAAAAGAGTTACTTCTCTTGATAAATATCTATTTAGTTAAGAGCGCTGGTGGATTGGTGGTACTGGCCTCGCCATCCGATCCACAGGTCGTGATTTCGAATCGAAAATTTATATGCGCTATAATAGTGCTCTCAAATGGTGAAGGAAAACATTGCGAGTAAACCGACATGTCCTAGAATCTAAAAATTCGACGACATGTGACAGTGCACGAGAGGAGCGTTTAAGAGGCGCACTTTAAACCTTTCACTACACCGATTCTTTCAACTACGGTCATAGACCCTTTTCTGAGGCACCCGATCATTGACATATTTCAGGATGACCAAGAAAGAATCAGTGACAAGACAAGCCAGCAGTTAAAAGAGTTGTGACTAAGTAATAAAAACTATTTATAGTAGTCAAGGATTTACTATCAGGTGTATAGGAAAAGGCGAAGAATTTATAAGAAAGGAGGGACCTTTGAGCAGAGTCCATTAGGGAAAGTACCACCGTGTCTATAAATTTGGCAGCCTAGCAGCAATGTTGTGTCCCGGATTTGAGGGTGAAGTAACCGATAAAATAACAGGCATATGAGATTAATTAACGCACGTCTTAGGGGTCGTGCGTCATGCTTCTGGTATTGCAATCGTCCATAGGCCGCGGTAACAACGGCGGTAATCAACAGGTGGGCCCGTGCGCTTGTTTGCCCCCTTGGTTGGATAATAGTACCTACATTGTGGTTAAAAGTGTGTAAGTTTGGTGATTACCGCTGAGGCGTCATTAAGAGAGCCGAGGACGGTAATCATCAATACACACGTGTATCATACGACATTTTTCAACACACTTGAGAATAAAATAATAAATAACTGTAAAAACGAGTTGAGAATTTTTTTTCGAAATGGCGGGAAAAATTAGTCAGTTTACCTATGCGCGCGCATCTTACAATGGCGATCGGCCATACATTAAAAGAATGAGTTTTTTTTTACGTTTGCGCACGATCTTTTTTTTATCGAAACTTTTTAAAGAACAAAGCAACTTAAACAATAAAATAAAATAACTCGCGTTTGTGAATAATAGCAATGAAAAAGTCACAGTTTGATTACAGTTATCATTATGTGCCTAATTGCGGTGAAATTAGAGCCACTTTATTAGCAAGTGTGTTGGTACTTGACTCGTAAACGGTTTCTCATGGACCAATTAGGATTACCACCCACGACTAGCAGTTATGCACACACAGGTAGATGTCTATTGGAAAGTTTGGTGTGTCAAATGCGATAATGAAATTAGTAGAAATAGAGGACGTTGTCGGCGCATTTTGTCCGTCTGAAGATTGGTATCAGTTGCTAAAATGTATTCCGAGTATCCTTTTACTACACTACTAAAAAATAAATGCGAAAATGTGGTTGGTTGGTATGTTGATTGGTCGGTATGTTTTTTTTATCCAGTAACGAAGCATACAATCTTATTTGAGAACCGGAGATTGGCCTGAGAGTCTCAACTTTTTAACCGGGCACGCGAGCAAAGTCGCAGTCAGATGCTAGTTTTCTATATTTATTTAAAGCGATCGTGGTGAACCTTGCCTTGTCGTTCGTTATCGTATACGTTCCTACGACATATATAAAACGGAAAAAAGTATAAAATAACGGCGCATGCATTAGCAAGTTTTTATTTATTTAAATAATTATTTTCTTTTAGCCTAATGGACCAGATATCAGAACACCTAGAGATCCCAGTAAGCGCAGCTCTCCAATGGGCAACAGACAGAAACCAGTGGAGACAAGCAGTTAACAAGCTGCAACAAAGGGGTCACGATCTTCAGGTAATGAAGGAACTACGGAGGAGGAGGAGGAGCCTAATGAAATTAAATTTTAACCCATCAAACTCCCCTCCCTCATGATTCCTGGGTTCAGCAGTGGACTTTTTCCAGCTGATAATGATGAGTCTTGTGAATTTGAAATTTAGCAATCGATTTTAAACATCTGTATCTTATAATAATAATACATGTTACATATACCTATGCATTGTCAACCAATTTTGAGCTGTTTCAAGTTTGAATATCTTGCCCATCGGAAAATTAGTTTATAATCGATTGCAAAATGTATACCGAGCAGACACAAAGACAAGAAAGAGATTTATATTTTATTTTTGTAGTGATAACCCCCACTACTATGATTACTATGATATTTTATAATTATAATAGGTATCCCAAAAATGTTCGACTCCGATGGGATTTGAATTGAATCCGCAACCTTCCCCTAAATACGGGGATGCTCTACCCAACTAAGCTACCGAGACACTTCTTGTGGGAGCGAAAATCTTTAGGACATCCAAACGCATTTTTTTTGGGATATTATAAAATAAGAAAGAGCTTATTTCTGAAATACAGCAAAACGTGTTCTGAGATCCTGTGTCGAGTGGAGAAAATTAGGAGAGCTGTGTCATGGAATGCTTTAAAACAACCATCGGAAACAACTCAGCAAACGTGGTCGGCTTCTGTACAGCTTTTCCACGTGTCTCATAGTCTACTCAAGATTGATTAATGCGATAGCAGCAATTACAATTTATTAAATAATTTATAAGATGTTGTACTGCCTAGAAAATATAGTCTGAAGTGCGAGCTACGTTGTTACCGGCTGATGCATTAGCATAAACGTTCTTTACAAGAAGCCGCCTATGTTGGCGCCTGCGCCAGGGCCTGTCGCGCCGATCACATTAGATAGAAACACGGGAAATTACATAGCTCGTTGAAATACTGCGAATAAACAACTATTTGCTAGATAATTGTGCTCGTTTATCTACCCGAGATACCTACCTACAAGCCACATTTCAATGCGCAAACCATTATTATCTATTTATTTGCGTTATGTTGGTATATAAATACATAAATACGAGTAGGTACGTTAAAGTCGATTCTTTTATTTACAGAAAGAAAATTAATAAATTTAATAATAAATCATCATCATCATCATCAGCCTGTAGAAGTCCACTGCTGGACATAGGCCTCCCCTAAAGAGTTCCACGACGAACGGTCTTGAGCCTTCTCCATCCACCGACTTCCCGCAACCTTCACAATGTCGTCGGTCCATCGGGTGGGGGGCCTTCCAACACTGCGTCGCCCGGTTCGTGGTCGCCATTCGAGAACCTTTACTCCCCAACGGTTATCGGTTCTGCGAGCTATATGGCCTGCCCACTGCCACTTCAACTTGCTAATTCTGAGAGCTATGTCGGTAACCTTGGTTCTTCTACGAATTTCCTCATTTCGGATCTTATCACGTAGTGAAACTCCTAGCATAGCTCTCTCCATAGCCCGTTGTGCAACTTTGAGCTTGTGTATGAGGCCAATAGTTAACGACCAAGTCTCAGTGCCATATGTCATCACTGGCAACACGCACTGATTGTAGACTTTCGTCTTGAGGCTCTGCGGTATCTCCGACGAGAAGATATGACGAAGTTTCCCAAACGCTGCCCATCCGAGTTGGATTCGTCGGTTGACCTCTTTGTCGAAGTTGGACCTACCTAGTTGAATCGTCTGACCCAAATAGACATAGTGATCTACAACTTGAATGGTATCGTTCCCAACATTTACCGGTATGGGTGCGACATGAGCATTAGACATGATATTTGTCTTGCCCATGTTCATTTTAAGACCCACCTGTTGGGAGACGGTACTGAGGTCTCTGAGCATTGCACCAAGGTCCTCCAGCGATTCTGCCATTATGACTATATCATCGGCGAATCGAAGGTGAGTGATGTATTCGCCATTGATGTTGATCCCATGTCCGTCCCAGTGCAGAAGCTTGAAAACATCCTCCAATGCAGAGGTGAACAGTTTCGGAGAAATGACGTCTCCCTGTCTCACCCCTTTTTGCAATTGGATCGGATTTGTGCTCTGGTCCTGGAGTCGGATAGACATGGTGACCTTACTGTACAAACACTTCAACACTTCGATATACCGGTAGTCGATCTGGCACCGCTGTAGTGACCGTAACACTGCCCAGGTCTCGACTGAATCGAAGGCTTTCTCGTAGTCCACAAACGCTAGACATAGTGGCCGATTATACTCTTCGGTCTTCTGTATAATCTGCCGAAGCGTGTGGATGTGATCTACGGTACTGAAGCCTTTGCGGAACCCGGCTTGTTCGGGAGGCTGGAAGTCGTCAAACCTACGGGCGAGCCGGTTAGTGACAACTCTCGAAAACAGCTTATAGACATGGCTCAGCAGCGAGATGGGCCTATAATTCTTCAAGAGGGTGTTGTCACCTTTCTTGAAAAACAGTACCACCACGCTCCTGTTCCACGCCTCAGGCGTTGTACCTTCGAGGATGACGGAATTAAATAGCTTCTGAAGGACTTTAAGTACCGGTGTTCCACCCGCATTCAGAAGCTCTGACGTTATTCCGTCCTCCCCCGGTGCCTTATTGTTCTTAAGCTGTTTGAGGGCCGTCCGGATCTCGTATAGGCTGACGTCCGGGATGTCTTCGGTATAGTGCCGGGTCAGACGGGCTCTTGCATCGCTTGCCGTGCTTGGAGCAGGACTTTGCGATGAGGTGTACAGTTGTCCATAGAACTTCTCGAGCTCTCCCAAAATCTCAGGCTTCGACGAGACGATATTGCCGCTATCGGTCTTCAGTTTCGTCAACTGACTTTGTCCAATAGACAGATCTTTTGCGAACACTTTTGAGCCTTTATTACGCTCTATGGCGTGTTTAATACAATCTGTATTAAAAAGGCGCAAATCGTGTCGCATAGACTTAGAGATCTGCCTATTGAGCACGCCGTATTTCGACCTGTCCACTGAAGAATGCAGCTTCATATCGTTTCGCACAGCCATGAGTTTAAGAGTGTGCTCAGAGAGTTTCTGGGTTCTATTTTTACGGTGGGTCTTAAAGAACTCCGACCCAACCGCTTGGACAATTTCCACTAGCCCGTTGTTCAGCTCGTCCACTGTTTCGCATTCAGCCAGGCTTTGGAAGCGATTTTGGAGTTCTAACTGAAAGCTCTCGGGGTTTTGAATTTGGACAGGACTTGGGCGAAGAGTAGATTTCATCAGACGAGACCTTTCCAGCTTAATGTTGATATTCAATGAGCCTCTAACCATACGGTGATCACTGCCGGTTTTGACCCTGTTGATCACAGAGACGTCATTGAATATTTGCCTCTTGGTCGTCATGATGAAATCTATCTCGCTTTTGTAACCACCGGGGTGCAGCCACGTCCATTTTCTGGACGGTCGTTTCTTGAAGAAAGAGTTCATCGCAAAGAGTCCCTCTTTCTCCATGAAGTCGACCAAACGCTGGCCCCTTTGGTTTCGATGTCCAAAGCCGAATTGCCCCACTTTCAGTTCATCGCCGTTCCTCGTGCCTAGCCGCGCGTTGAAGTCCCCCATCACAACTGTAAAGTGTGTTTTCGAGGCATGTATGGCATTTGAAATGTCGTCATACATATCCTCCACTTCATCGTCTGGGCGTTTCGAGTGTGGGGCGTATACCTGTATGACCTTCAGCGAATACCGTTCGGTGATTCTGAGTATAAGGTATGCCACCCTGCTCGAAACGCTCACTATCTTTACAATATTGTTGACAAGGGACTTATGAACGAGAAACCCTATACCGTGTTGGGATAGCTGATCTCCCTCCCGGTAGTAGAATAAGTTGCCGGAATTTAGGATTATCGTGTCCTCCCCCTCTCTTCGGACTTCTGATAATCCTATGATATCCCAGCGCAACTTACTTACTACTTCTTCCAGCTCAATCAACTTCTCGTCGGTCCTCAACGTTCGTGCGTTGAATGTTACCAGGTCCAGGTTTCGTGGGGGTTGGTAGCTGGGCCTCTGCCGGGGATTCTTAGCACCCCCTGCTCCGCCGTTACCGTGGCTGCTACCAGTACCAGGAATAGCGGAGCTGCCGGGGACTGGGGGCCGTCTTTTATTTTTGCCTATCATAGGGGGGGTTGGACCGTAACCCACCACGCTGGTCCAGTGCGGGTTGGTGGGTGGAGCGACAGAGCCTCATTCGCTGATCGGCAGGGTGTACCACGTGCCGGTGAGGTTGTCTTGGGTTCCGAAAGGTGTTATCTGGAACCCCATACACCCCAATAATAAATAATAATAAATATTTTTTTCCGGACATATCACACACGGTCAACTGATCCCAAGCTAGGCATTGCCTGTACTATGGATACCAGAGACTGTTATACATAATAGATATATATTTAACACCCAGACACAGAACAAACATCTGTGTTAGTCACAAATGTTTGTCCAGTGCGGGAATCGAACCCGCGACCTCTAGCACAGAAGGCAGAGTTACTACCAACTGAGCTATGAGGCCTGTCATTAAAACTAATTTAGGTGAATATTTACATCTATTTTACAAAATACACACGAAACAGTTGAACTATCAAAGACAGTTGCAAACAAAGAGGTTTAAATGGTTGCAAACGATCAATAGATAGCTCAATTGATCCAGATCACTACCAGTAGAAGCATCCGCAAGACGCTGCTGATCCATTGGGCCAAATAGGAGCCAGCTCTCGGGTCACGCGTCGCTTCGACCAGACGCACTGATATTGTTTTGGAAACCTGGTAGATGTCGGTTGGTTTCTTAGGTACCAATTTGACTGAAGAACCTGAAAAAGAAAGAAAGCAAGCAAAACTATTTATTTGCTAGATACATGAGCGTACTTATACATTGTACGAGACACCATCATCATTTCAGCCCTAGGACATCCTCTGCTGAACATAGGCCTCTCCATAAATTTCCAGAGTGACTGATCTTGTGCGATCTGCAGCCAACGGCTCCCAGAATTGCCCAGCAAGCATAAAATCATATCAATCCAAATTATTTTTTTGCGAAAGTATGTTCGATTATGAACAGAGTACCTATACAGGTTCTTAGGGTAGGCAGGTGTAAAGTCCTAACCCTTTTGCTTCATGAGCATGAAAATATAAAAGTACATTTGTGTAAGGTCCTTTATTATAGGTCGTCTTTCCATCTAGTGGGGGCCATCCTACGCTGCATAATTGTATGATTATTTTATAAAATCATTTAATTAGGCTTTTATAAATATTCATCATCATCATCATTTCAGCCGTAAGACGTCCACTGCTGAACATGGCCTCCCCCACAGACAGAGCGAATTCCTTATCATGTGGAGGTATTTGCCCATACTCACCACGCTGGGCATGCGGGTTGGCGAGCGCAGTTAGAGCTATCGTTGTTAAAATGAGGGACGCTGCTGCCCATCCCCTAGCTTTTTTCCCTTAGTCGCCTCTTACGACATCCGCGGATAGAGATATGGAGGGGCCTATTCTTTAGCCGGGGCCACCACGGCCATTATAAATATTGCATCGTCGTAAATGGTTGATTCTATCTGCGTTGTGGTAATTTGCGGGTTGATCGTAATCCCTTGTAGTGTCAAGTCTATGGCTTATTACCCGCGCCATTATCACTTTAGTTAGTAAATCACACCGAACGATAATATCGGATAGTGATCTGTGTCTCAGGCGTCAAGTGTGTGTTGAGAAACCGCAACCTTTGCTGGCGCCGTGCGGTGGTGTGCGTGTGCGCATAGCTTTATTACTAAAGTGTGCCACAATTTATCTAATATCCAATAATGACGAAGTAAACTACAAAATACGATAAGTTTACCGATATTAGGTCAGATTTGGAAATTGAAATTGGCTATTAGACTTCTGACAAGTGTTATGAAAAACGTTGTTAGAGCAACCTTGTTACTAGAGGTATAATAACAGGTGCCAATTTATTCTATGATCGTTAACCGAAAGCAACAAGTAACATGATATTTCATTATTTATGAAGACAGATATTAATATTGATAGATATTATGGATTATGCTATTCTAAAAATGTATGTTAATAAAACGACGAAGAAAACATGGTGAGGAAACTCGTGGCTTAATCAGTACCGCAAGTATTGACCATGGTTTTCCTATGGGTAAGGCTGAGTAAGCTGAAAAGATGGTATAGGCACTGGGCAAGCCTGCTAATCTTAATATGACCCATGCATATGACCTGACACTGTACACAGCTGCATGCCGCATGCTGTGTGATCCATCAAGATCGCTATCAACATTTACAACTTACACTATACATTTTGATAAATTATCTGTGGTGCTATTGTGTAAGCTAAATGGCAATGAAGTTCGTAACTTCAAGGCTCATTTTAATAATCATAACATTATCCAAAACGTTTAAAAAAGTATAGGCATTGGGCAAGCCTGCTCATTTGCATGTCGCGTTGACTTTTCTGAAAATATGTGAATGCAGTTTTAATAACCAATAAAATCAACAACTTTAGAATAAACTTATTTATCTCGTATAGTTTCAGATTTCTCAATGTCAATGGCGAAGACAGTGTTAGGGGGAATATTCATGCCATTGACTTTGTCATGTTAGGCATATCTTTTCTACATTAGATTAATTTTATTGTAGGTAGATTAGGTTGTCTTGAAGAAATCGCTGCTTGCGATGAGACCGCCGACTACAGGACTTAAGTTTAAATATAATTTTTACTTACCTAAGTATATATCTTATATTGTGTCCTCAATAAAGCATTATTATTATTATTACAATACAGACCCGTCTTGATAAACCATTCTGTAAAACATCTAGCTAGAATATAAAATGCAATACAGTCTTACTTTGAAAGGTACTGTGGCGTATTAAAGAAAACGCCAAAAAGCTTTCAATCTGTAGTGTAAAAAAGCGAAAAATGTGTGCCAGCCAACTTACCAAATAATTCGAACCAAACTGCTACGCTCATGGTGCTACGAATCGTAGCACAAAGTAAGTTCTAGCACAGATATAGCTATACCTTATATGTAGGTATGTAAGGGGACGCACCGTGTATACATAATATATGTAATAAAATTTCAGAAATATCGTGTGCACGTGGCCGTCGACTGTTTCGGAAACCGACAAGCGGTTGCCGCGTAGGATTTGTAACATTAGGTTTTTTTTGCACATATTTACCACTCTTATCGTCACATGACCTTCTTCCCTCCGCATGACATGCCCATACGCTGACCTATTGCACCGCAACCTCTTAGTCACTGGCGCGTTTCGGATCTTATTTTTTATAAATTATTATTACGAGTAGGTACCTACTGGTGGTTCGCGCCGAACTGAGATTTCACGATTCTGGTAAAACTTGGAGCTTCGATGATCGTAGTCGGCTTAAAATAAAAACCAGTCAACCATCATTTTGGAATTTATGAACAAAGCTCGTTGAAAAAGACACCCCATTGCATATATTTGTAGAATTTATTTAACCCCCTTTTCAACCCCCTATATCTTAGGAGTATAAGAATATGAGTTAAAACGGCCAAGAGCCGAGTTAACTCATATTCTAATAAGAAAATTTTTATCTTTCTTACCAGCAATTTTTTTAAGTACAGCCTGTTGACCTACTTAATTCCATGCAAATCGGATTAACGCATTAATAAACAATAAGAATATGGGTACCACCGCCGATTAGTCAAAGTTATTTGAAAGTTCTTCGCTCGCTCGATCAAATATGAACTTGTCTTTATTCAACTAGTTCTTTATTTGTGCCAAATTTCAATCAATAAAAATACCAATTCTTTTTATCAGTATTTGTCAACTAGTTGGATTACGACAAGAATGCATACCAATTTAGTAATTTACATTTTCTAGCTAATCTTTGTTTTCGGTAGGCATATGACACCATTACAGGAGGAATTTTGCATTGTAGGTAAGTATTGCTGAAAACCAAGTTAACTGGTTTTACTAACCTAGATTTATGGAGGCATAGATATTTGTACCTTTTCTGTGACCTAGTTTCAAACTCTGAAATTTAAGTGGCATAGCACATGTAGAGACGTCTCTTTTTGACTGCGTATCTATGCTGCAGAACTAAGTCTCTTCGATAATTGATCTATGGGCATATTGTAGGCATAGGACGAATTTAATATCTACTCTATCATTTATGGCTGTGTTTTTTATACTATTAGCGTCATAGCAGTTCCGACTGTAATACCGAGACCAAAATCAGGAAACAATAATATTAATGATATAAATAATAAATAAATATTCCGGACAAATTCACACAGTCAACTGATCCCAAACTAGGCATAGCCTGTACTATGGGTACCAGAGACTGATATACATAATAGATATCTATTTAACACCCAGACACAGAACAAACATCTGTGTTAGTCACAAATGTTTGTCCAGTGCGGGAATCGAACCCGCGACCTCTAGCGCAGAAGGCAGAGTTGCTACCAACTGAGCTATGAGGCCAGTCATATGAACATGGGATACATTTTATAATTCTCTAAATTTCTATGACACAAGTGTAACCTGTAAGTAAGTTGGCTGGTAAAATGAGTCAATAAAGTAGGTATATTAGCCCCCTGGGTGATATGGTAATTGGAATGTATATGATGGTCATTGGAATAGCTCCACCAATTGCATCATACCATTTCTAGACTGCATGGTATGTTATATCCCACCCACCCAATTTCCCCTGATATTAAAAATGCTAATATTTGTAAAGATGTGAGTATTTGAAGATGTTTGTTTATCCTTCATGCCATAACCGCT
This sequence comes from Anticlea derivata, assembly GCA_947579855.1. NCBI lineage: Eukaryota > Metazoa > Arthropoda > Insecta > Lepidoptera > Geometridae > Anticlea > Anticlea derivata. Next base: position 5,728,055 of record OX388260.1, read on the forward strand.
GAATGGATTGGAATGAAATTTGGCATAAATATACCTAGTAAATAGCCTGGAATACACATTTACTTTTTGTCCAGGTACCACGCGACCAAAACCGCGGGTGGAAGCTAGTACGTTTATAATAAAGACACTTCGGTAGGTACCTATGTGCTTGATACTAGTTGATACATCGTGGTTGTCGTGGTGAGAAAACCCTGGGGAAATGCAATGGGCACTTCCTGAATAAGTCAAGTTATTGAATGTAAATACTAAGAAGCGATTTAATTTTATAAGTGATACTGAGCCTTACGCTCCAGTAGGTAGGCAAAATATAAATATACACCTATAGCATATAAGTACCTATAGCCTACGTTCCTATACCACACGTCTGCGGTTAGCTGTCCTGATTGATGGCTAGATAACATTTTTTTTCTGATAATAAATACTTACCTAGTCTAGGTTTTGAGATTGCACTAATAAATCGCATGATTAAATTACTTACCTACAAATACGTATTACAACTACAACAACGTAGCTACAACATTATTATTAGAATTCTTACCAAGGTTTTCTATGATTATTGTGCTAAGCGAATGTGTTGTTTTATAGCGAAAGAAAAAATTTGATATTCTGCACTCATTAGTTGTTTGGTTTCATCAAAAATACATCGAGATTAGGTTTAAACCATATAAGGTAGTACTAGTGGTCCTTCCTACATTCCCTTTGGGGTGAATTATTGTAAAATTATTTCTTAGCAGATGTCTAAGCCCAATAAGGAACCTGCTTGCCAAAATTTGATTTTGTAGGCACACTAAGATACAAAATTCCCATATAAATTTTCATCCTATATTTACACACCCTAAGGGCTGTTTTAAATCTTATATTTATATTTTGTTATTTTAAACTACCTGAGTATCGATTTTAATGTCTCTAACTCGAAAAACATAGGACTTTTCAAAGAAAATTTCAACCCCCATTTTTTTACAGGAGAGTTTTGGTAAAAAAAAATCTTAACAATGTTTACTCTATATAAGGAACCTGCGTGCCAAATTTCAATTGTATAGGCTTAACAGATAAAGAATTCCCATACAAACTTTCATCCCCTATTTAAACACCCTGAGGGTTGGTTTTCAAAAAACCACAACAATCGTTCAACCCCCATTTCACCCCTTTAGGAGTTGAATTTTCCAAAATCCGTTCTTATTGCACGGTAACATCTTTTAAAGAATGTCTGTCAAAATTTCAGACTCCTCAGCCTAGTAGTTACCGAGCTTTCGTGATGAGTCTGTCAGTGAGTGAGTGGACTACTCCTATAAATATGGTAGTATTAGTAGGTATGGAACTTACGGTTTCTGTATTGTGTGGAGATGTGACCATTGATTGGAGTAAGGCTAGCACATAAATAAGGTACATAGTAACAAACTGTCCCAGTCAGTAACCAACAACCCATAATACCAAGCTAATGTTTTTTTTTTTTTTTTTAGCTAATGATTAATTTGGTCAGATATAGGGAAATCACAACGGAATTAAGATAAGCTATCTTATTGCTTGTGCTTCATGATAATGAGGATTCTACATTTCCGGGTGAATACTTCAAAAGTGTGCATATAAGGTAATTATCTGCAATAATTATTTATACTTATAAAATTTTCGAGCGAGCGAAGCTCTTTTTATGATCTTTCAAATAACTTGGACAAATCGGCGTTGTATGTATATCAAAATTTCCTGCAAAAAATATGATTCAAATCTGTCAAGGGGTTGTTTAGTTATACGGGTCCGAGGAGTAAAAAAAAAGTAATACAAATACCTACATGAATTAACATTCGAAAACGGTTATTGCTAGATACTTATACTTTTTAAGATACAACGCAAATAGTAACATAGATAACACGATTACACATGCATGATAGAACATACTTAAGATGCTTCTCAAAATATATCTTCATTGTGCCTTAGCCCTACACGATCATCCAGCAGAAACTTCGAGAATTCAGTTCGGGGCGAACCACTAGTATTAGGTAACTTATGTAGATTGCATTAACTTCTAGCACCTGCGACAGGTGCCAGATAATAAAATTAAAGCTAATACTTTCCCGGAGTAATGTTATCAAGCTTTATTACTCGTTCAACAAAACTTTTTTTTTATATATTAGCTAGTATTCTATACCACATTATCAAGCAGACTTTCAGGATTTATTGCAGTATGTATCCTGTAACTGCTTAACCCTGCAAACTATCCCAGTTAAACCAAACCTGTTCTTTACAACATGGACATTGTGGAAATGAAATCCAGGTTCACAGGGTGGTGTGGTCAGCAGCAGGCTGTAGAGAGGCGGCTGGTGGTAGGCCCACGCGGGTGCGGGAGGCTGTGCGGACGGTGGAACAGGTCCGGCGCACGCGCGGGGCAGAGGCGCCGCGGCCGGCGCGCGCACCGGCCAGCCTCGCCACTCAGTGCACGCGCTGCCTCGCCGCCGCCAGCCTGCGTGCTAACGCCCGCGCGACCATCCGACACTCCCGATTCTACCTTCCCGACGCGCAAACTTTCCGCGACCCTCCTCAACTTTCAGAACATTTTCCCCGATTCTGTTTACGATCCGAGCGACCGCCGCTCTCTAGTGAATCGCGTGTGAAGTTATTATTTTTTACGAGTGCTGCTGTTGCCACGATCTCGACTATAAGGTAAGATACTTTAAAACTTGTAAGAAGTCTAGTACGAAGTTTGCTAATGATAAAAAATACTGTATGATGTATTAGAAAGTCACTTGCATAGCAACGAAACAAGTTAAAGCCATATACACGTATCCACTGTAAGTACGCGAGGTACTCGAGTTGATGTAACCTCGTTAAGCTGGGGGCATGTTAAATAAAGTCTGATGCTTGAAGCACATTTATCTTCTCATTAGGCTGGATTTAAACTTAATAACTGTTCGGTGTATGCATATTATTGGTTTGTGTTTTTTCAATGCGGATATAAAATCTTACCCAACTACATAAACAAATACCTAACTGCACGCAGATAAACATGACATGAGTAAAGTTAAAGTGACAAGACTTGTTATTATGATTGCACAATGAAACGTCTTGAATTCCCATACTTTATTTATGTCAGTTCAAAGTGATGATGTATCTTGTAGTAGGTACAGGTATAGCTAAGTATTTAAACCAGTTAAAGATGTGGTAACTCTAATATGATATTCAAACTCGGTATACGCCACGCGCTCAGCTCCAAGCATGGTGTTGGTTATGTGAATACCAGTTATCATACTCGTCGAATAAATTAAGAAAACTATCACATTATAAACAATAATATTAATAATCTGCCATGACAATCAGTCTTGAGCCTTATCCATCCGCCAACTTCCCACAACCTTCATAATGTCGTCCGTCCATCGGGTGGTTCAGGTTCTCAAATGCGATTCTGCAAGCTTTATGGCCTGCCAACAGCCAACTTGATAATTCTATGAGATTATCTAAAGAGCTATGACTGGCACCTTGGTTCTTCTATGGATTTCCTTATTTCAGATTTTACTACATAGTGAAACTCCGAGAATGGCTCTCTCCTTAGTCCATTGAGCTTGTGTATGAGGACAATATTTAGCGACCACGTGGAATAATAAAATCATTATTTTATTTTACATTTTCACATTTAAATGTGAACAAGTCTGTCCCATAGCCAGGCAATCAGATACAAGGTGTCTAAGGGGGTTGTCAGAGGAAATTCAAAAACTTACATATGAATAACTTTATGTAGGTAATAGAATTAGTCAAACACTGAGGCGGAATATTTTACATATCGTTGTAAATTGTGCTATTCCACTGGTAATCAATATGTAAGCCATCACTTTTAATTAACCTAAGGTTATATGGCATCCAATAAAATGAGTCGAATGATGGCCATGAACGAGAAATATTGGATTCTACAAATGATAATGACTGATTTTGTTCTAAGGGAAAATAATATAAGAGTATCTTGACAAAAAATTTAATAAGAGTAATTCAGATTTATATTACAAAAAGTCATTGGGTTTAATAATTTAAGTGTATCTTTTTACCTGTTAGTCCCCTAGTCTCGCGTTGCTCCTTCACACTGAAATGAGACTGGCAATTCTTTCTTCACAATGTCAGTGAAAAGTGTTTTTTTAGATTTTTCTCTTAAAAAATACTGACTTGACGACCACTAAACAGACAGGAGCGTTGTATTTTTAAAATAAAATAAAAGGGCATTTATTCACCAAGAATCCTACACACAGTTATAAAGATACAATTGGTAATTTACAAGTTTTGGTATGTATGTAGGTAGACAGGTGAAATGGTCGAGGGCTCAGCTACGCTGCTTTTCAGCCTCGCCATAAAATGTTTATGATCATTTCCCAGAATTTATATAAATAACATAATTCTGATTTTCCTCATTCTTGGTTAACATATTCATAAATAAAGTTAATCAAACAAATTGAACATTGAATCATAATTATGTAATTATAATATTTTTTTGTAAATACTGTTGTAACCCTAAGCTTTGTGTGACTAACCACTTTTTTGTAAGCATGACACATTTTTTTCAGGAAACTAGTTCGTTAGTTTGACTTATTTAATAGGTATCTACGAGTATATACGTCGGTCGAGACGATTCATAGTTATAATTTATTTAGTTATTCATCAGTTTAATAGATAACCATCTGGATGAAAGTAGATTATGCCATTTATTCATAACTAGCTTCCGCCCGCGGTTTCTTTCGCGTGATGTCTAGATAAAAACTAGCCTATACCTATGCTATTCTAGGTAAATAAATCTATCTATTCCAAGTTTCATTGAAATTGGCTGAGCCGCTATGGCGCGATTGAACTACAAATATCCAAATATTCTCACAAACCTTCGCATTTATAATATTGCGGGGCTCTATTGGTTAGAGCTATCTTTGTGAAAATAGGCGACCCTGCTAAGCGACTAAGAGAAAAAAGCGTACGGCACACCTGTTGGTAAGCGGTTACCGTAGCCTATGAGCGCTTGCAATACCAGAGGCATCACGCACGCGTTGCCGACCCCTCCCCCCTAAAAAGCTCTAGCAACCTTACTCACCGCAGGAACACAACACTATTTGAAACAAATAATGTTATTTGGCTGCGCTCTTCTGTAAGGCGGAGGTACCTCCCCAGGCGGGCTGCTCTAATTTAGAACGAGGAAATCTCGCTGTGCCCTACCTCCTCTAAAAACCTTACCTCAGTAGGTATAGTATAATTAGAAGGAATATAGTACGAACGAGTAGGTACATTTAGTAGTGTATTTTTACTCACCTCACACTGACACGAGACTGAAGGTAGCGGAACCAAGGTTACTCCTGCGAAGGATTAGTTTTTTAATTCCTCCTCAAAATCCCACTAACGACGACGATGACAAAAAATACGAGCCTATGTATAATACGGATTCTGGGATTGTAGCAATAAGTACCGTTTAATAAATTTATTGTCGCATAAGAAGTAGGGTGACGAAGACGAACAAGGCAATAAACCACGTTATTTATTTGTCTGGACTAGCCGTATGACGACGCAATGTTTCATCGTTTCAGCGAAAGATGGCATGAGTCAGCACAGCCATTCAGACGGGCGCTTCCCGTGTGCTCATTCATTATTTATTGCTAAGCTCATTGTGGACATTTCATACAGCTTAGCAAAAAGTCCGCTTATATCCTTTGCACCTGCATGTACAGGAAGTCATTCTGAAGTACTGAATATCTAATAGGTCGTTAGCAATTTTGAAATTCCTAGAGAGTATCTAGAAACTTCGTGATTATTTTGTCATACTGGCTATTAATTTAGCAAGTAAAAAGTTACTTTTAATCCGTGTTTAAACCATGTTAGATAATCATCTATAATTTATTAGATCTTTAAGAATAATTAAAATCTTCTTCTAAATAAAGTTAATTTCAAGACTTTTTGGAGCTTGCGATATCTTTGAGATATCGCACACCCCTAAATGTCAAACTCAAAATTGACTTTGTTCAGTAGAGGTTCACATTACAATGACATGATTAAAAAAACGATGAAGGAAAACATTACGAGGAAACCAATTCTAATTTTACTGTTATAAGTGGCGATGGACTTGCAACCTGTCACTTATTACCTAGTCACTACTGTAAAATGGGGGCGCGTGCTAAATGTAAAGTTTGGAAGTGCGTCTAACCCCTAAGACATCTTTAGTGGTCTTATCGTCTGGAAATCTGGTATGATTCTACCTTGGGAAAAAGTCTTGGTAAAAAGTTGTTGAATACTATGGTGCCAACTCCCATCCACCCTTCGGGGCTGCGTCATGAACAATATTGTAGATGCTTAGGGTTATTATTTAAAAACATTAATCCTTTGCTAAAATGATTAAGGAGAAAAAACAATAGAAAAAAGGTTTCACAACATTAATCCCATTTGCAAAATGATTCAGTGACGAACAAAGATATCGATTGTCCAGCAATCAATACGAAAGTCACTATCAGCGGTGACGTCACTTTACACTACATAACTTAAAGGAATCGCGTTATCTTTGTATCTAATCAGTAAAAGAATTCAGTATATATCACTACAATGACAGCATGATTGTTTTCATTGTTAATCGTAAGAATGCTCATTTTATCACTGCATTCCATAGTGAGGCAATACAATCAATACTTACCTTTGGAACGGTAATCGAGGTAGACAATGATTACGCACATTATGGATAGTACCTGATAATCATCTAGATCCAGCGAACTAATTTTGCTGTCTAGTTCATATTTTCAGCGTGTCCGTCAGCAGATTTTTTTCTTGTGTGAAAAGCTTTTATTTTCTAAATCAAATCGTGTTTAAAATGCTTGCGATATGTCATATTACGTTACAAAATGATCCTTACATTTACGGAATAAAGTCAATTCTATTCTTCAGGGGCTTGCCATTTTGTTGAATTCTTTACGCCCTCAAATATCAAACTCAAAGTTAACTATCATCTGTAGACGTAAGGATCATTTTGAAATAAATTTTATACATATATTATACGTAACATCGCACACCATTTGAACACGGCTTCAGATTTATAAAGAACGTGCAACTTACCCTTCTGAATCAGCCGCATACACATGATACCCTATAGGAAACCAGTACAATTTATGACAAACAATAAACAACATAATGAGAATTCTCTCGATGACAATAACAATATGGAAGTTTGCCCAGCCATTCATTTATTTTAATTACAACTTGAATGAATGGCTGGCGACCCTTCTTATCAGGAGGAGTCATGCCGAGTGGTCGAGCTCGATCCAAACTATGAATACATGTTGTGAAACTCACATTGATACCCTAACTAATTGGTATTTCATCAGTAGGTATTGCAAAATTGTAAATCACTACATGTGACGAACTTCCTTTTTCAGATAATGTTCAGCCAAAATCTATACAAATAAGAATGAATCGCTAAATGTGTTGCTAAGCGCAAAACTCTGGACGGCTGGACTAAATTCATTTATATATATATTTTTTAAATATTTTGGGAAGGCTCGGAAAAACGTAAAAACCCCACTTTTATTTCTCTTAAATACTGTTCCTAGCGGTAAATTCAAACATTTTAGTTAAAATATATTGAAGTCAAATACTATGCGAGCTAGATAACATTAGAATTTGGATTGCTTCGTGTATTCTTGAAGACGCCGCCGTACTGTTTGTTTTAATTTTGAACTAAAAAAGGTCAAGCTCGTATGGGGCTCGCGCCCTTCCGTAGGTATACATGTAACACGGGGTCGAAAAATCAAGATCCCATGTGTACGAAGTTACAAGAGTCAAGATCATACTTGAACATGCGGACGAAGTTGCGGGCGGGCCTGGTAGTACCTCGAATTTATGATTCAAAATGGCTACAATAATAAAAATTTGCCAGCACTTTCGGCACGCGATCCTAGGTAAGCTAAGTGACAAATTGTAGCTTTGCTACCGAATTGATTGTTAACGAATTGAATTTGAATTCTCAAATTAGATAAGATTATTATAATGACTGGGTTTAACTATTTATTTAATTCAATTAATACGAATAAACCAATTATATTAATTGAAAATATTAACAAAGAAATTAGAAATCAATAATAATAATAATTAACAGAAAGCACATCACAAATTAAACAAGTCGAATTAAAATAATGGTAAAATAAAAAAATAAATATATCAATAATAACAAAAAAAAACAAGGTACAATAAATACAGATTATACACCCAGTCATACATCACGCTCACAGAAACTCAAGCATTCCGTCATAATTTTCGTCCATCCAAACAAACAAGTCACAATTAGGACTAGCGTTCAGGAGAGCGTTTAGCGCGGTGAGGATGCGCGGGATGGGTGATGAGGCACGAGCTGCAGAGAAAACGGCACGGCAAACAATTTATGTTTCCGATTTATTTATGTAACTATGATAAACAAAACACCAACAAAATTATACAAAAACACCACACGACAGAGAACTGCCACCAACTGTGTCTTATCGACACAAAGTAACTTTTGTAGGAGAGAAGCGGATAATAAACTCGTTGCTTTGTCTTGAATTAGGCCGAGTTCAAACGGCGTGCGATATGTCATCTAAAATTTATTTAAAAACGAGCTTTCGAGCTTAGCTTCATAGGTACCCTCGGCTTCGCTCGCGTGGTACCTATGAAGATAATATGTAGTCTATATGCAATTCCAGACTCTAAACTCTCTCGGTGAATAAATCTCTGTGCCAATTTTCATCCAAATCCGCTCGGCCGTTTGGGCGTGATTGAACCACAAACATCTAAACATTAAACATCCTCACAAACTTTCATTTTTTTCTAATATTAGTAGGATAGTAGGAAGGAAGTATGATAGGATGATCCTTAGATCTTTCGAATAAACCTAATTTTTGAGTTTGACGTTTTCGAGCTTGCGATATTGTTAAGCTATACCTATCGTATTTCTTCAAATATCAAACTCAAAATTTATTTTATTCAGTAGAGATAAGGTTAGGTATTTTTGAAACTAATTTTATAAGACATATCCCATGCGGTTTGAACATGGCATTAGGCTACTAATCTCAGACGATTCAGTGAACTTGCGTATCACACACGTGTTCTAAACTTAGAGCTGTATAAACAATTAGATAAAAGAATTAAAGTGCCCAAGAAGTTAAATAACGGGTTTTCTGTGGGATTCTCTTCCTTATTGCGTGGTGTGTTATCCTAGTGCTGTGATTGTCGTGTATAAAAAGTGTTGGTTTCGGGTTGTTGGCGACAATCAGGCTGCGTGGGCACTATCGCTAGCGAGTGCGAGGTCGCACCGCTCACCCCGCTATCGCATTCGCCGAGCGCGCCTCATTAACTCTATTAATAATTCATCTCATATCTCCTCAACCCTATTGTTCTGCGAGATTATTTTCCACTCGTCACATGCACCTTGTGTGAACTCGACTACCTACACTTTGTTGCGAAGACCCGTCTGGTACTTTCACATTAAGACTGGCATACGCGTTATGGGGTTTTCCGATTGGCTTGATACCGCTCATCGTGACTAGACCGGAATTGCGAGTTGGTAGCGATTTATAAAGTAAGATTATGAATTCAGCGACTTGTTTTAAGCCTTTACTGGTTTCTAGGTGGCCTGCTATTGTAATGTAATAAGTATACTTTGCGATACCGGTTCAACTACTAAACATAAATCCGATTAATCAACAAACGAAAAGGAAAAAATAAAAATAAATACTACCAAAATTATCCAAATGTAAGCGAAAAAGTACTATGTAACGCTTTACACTGCGAACGCTCATGCCAATGAATAGGATTTTGACCTCGTAGTAGGTATTACTGTAGTGTAGTAAGAGATAATCCTGTCCACATATTCACAATTTGTGGACAAATTATCTCTTACTACACTTTGCTATAACTTTATTAAAAAGCTACGAACAACCCATTCTGAATTGAATGTTTTCGAATATACAGATTTAATTTAGTGTTGTTTAATTAAAAGTCATGGGCATAAGACAATCTGTCGAAGCAAACACTATTTGTGTCTAAGTAATAGGTAACATTATAGGTAGTGGTAGTTACCTATTTATTACTTCACCAGGTAAACCGTAGGCGTGACCAGGTGGGAGGGCGTGGCTACCACCCCACACCAACACAACACCTACCGTCTACCATCTATACCTCACCCTTCAAACGCCTTTACTTATTGCAACATTTCAAACAAAGAACGTCAAACAATACAAATGCTCGAAAGAAATCTGTGGTCTCCATTTCTTTCCGGTGACTCAATAGGAATTTTAGTCTTACTCAGGTAGGTTCTTTCAATATGCAACGGTAAGCCCCGGCAACCGCGTACATTTTTGTTTTTTGTTGAAAGATAACGCAAATTGATTATACAAATCTCTCAATATGTTCGAATCTGATGTTTCTCTGTCGAAGATGTTTCCCAAATTGTTGTTACATAGTCCTGCTGCCCGCGGCTTCACAGGTGCGTTTACCGGATACAAACCTAAGTACCTCCTTATACCATCAGCTATCTGCCAGTGAAAGTCCCGTCAAAATCGGTCAGGCCCTTTCGGAAATAAGCTGGAACAAACAGAAACCTTACGACGTTCACTGCTGAATATGGCCTTCCCTACAGTCAGAGCCAATTCCTTAAACTGTGGGGGGGATTTGCCCATACTCACCACGCTGGGCATGAGGGGCTATCCTCCTTAGTCGCCTCTTACGACATCAGCAGATTAGTAGATATGGAGGAACCTATTCTTCAGCCGGGGCCACCACGGCCTGTACTGTACATGCATACAGAAAAAGATTAGAATTAAAAAACGTTCAGAAACTGACTTATTATTACCGGCCGTGGCAGGTGTGTTTCTCAAACGATTGATTGAGAAGGAATAAGGAGACAGCGTTACACCAGACCTATTCGACGCTTATTATTAATGGCATCCATGTTTACAGAGTTTAATGGACATGTTGTGTTCGGCTCTGTTAATTCAATTAGCCGTGAGCCAGACGTCGGTGCGCCAATCAACGGCACTCATTGTTTTTCACGCCACAATGAATACCTTAATGTACAAAATCATTCGGGTCAAAACTTGATAGGAGGTAAATATTTGCTCATTTTTCTGTGTAGCTTGCAACTAAAGTGTTATGTAATTTTTAACCTCTGTGGCGTACCGGGCGAGTGCCCTGAGACGCTAGGAGTGTGCGTTCGATTCCCACAGCGGGACAAATTTGTTCACGATCTGCAAATATTGCAGGACATTTGTTTCCGCTCTCGGTGTTGGTCCCATGGTGGTTTCTGATGCCCACGACACAGGGGATCCTGGTGGTGGGTCAGGACTATGTATGTGATTGTTGGGTAGTATTAGGGATATTTTAACAAAATCATACTCTTTCTCGACTTTCTCTTTCTCTCACTCTTTCTATACCTAAGCTAGGAACTAGTTTTTTTCTGATGAAGCCTCTTTTTCAAAACTTATTAGTCCATCTTATAAAATGTATGAGTGAGTAAGTACCTAGTCCTTTCATTCCTACATCTCCAGTCTTGTCATCATGATTTGGACCACCAGCGAGCAGAAATCTCTTTATTATTTAGTTACTTCCATATAACTATGGGTTCCTTCTTTCAAACGTCTTGACTTCATGTCTTCTATTCTAAAACCTTGCCTTGACTTTATGATGATTTCAAGATTTGAATATAAATTGTTGGTTAATCTTTGTTCATCACGTGGTTCAAAGCAAGAATATCTAGAAAATCTACTATGTGCGATCCAAATTAATCTTAGATCTGCAAACAGAAGACAATTACAAATTCAGTTCCAATATTTGCCGGAGATAAATCGCAGTACAGTGGCATAACGATAATCTCAGTATTAATGAGATTATAAATTACACACTTAGTCTGGACGAGAGCATTTAACTTTGTATTTCTAAATACAGGTTCTCAATATACCTACCTATAACAACAATGATGCTCAAAAACGAACAATGCAGAATAAAAACGTGAAAATGAACGGGATGAGATCAGAAGGAACACAATTGACAATCAAACACTACTTATCGCCAAATGAAACCAAATCCAGCATGCAGCTTTGTTTAAAGTCGTAAACAAAACCCGAAATCATACAGAAACAGTTAGTTCTGTGGAATTTTACCAGGAGCCAATACCGGAAAGTAACTTTTAGAACGGATTTAAGTGTCGCAGCCGGCAGAGGCAGCGAAACAGCGACGGTATCATGACCCTTTACCCAGAACTGCACCCCGTGCCCGGATCTCGCGATCGTCGAACCTGCAGCGAAAAAACCTGATCTTGTTACTCTCCACTTGTACAGTTAGCCGCGCATTAAGTAATCGGAGCCGAGAGCTAAGAGATAATGTTGCGCACGCGTGAAATATATCCGAGCGTTTTTATTGCGACCGCGTTCCGCACCCGGACTGGTATGTGCGTGTCTTTGCGCCGAAGAAATTCTGTCCACGAGTGGTTTGCCTCAAGCGACCTTGCGACTCCCCGCGGCCCGCCGCCTGCCCCCGCGGGCCCGCGGTCTGCGGCGCGGCGCTGCTCCAACGCTGCCTCCGTGAAAGTAGGTGACGCCGCTGTCCGCCTTTGTGGCACCCGTCTTCACATTCGCTCGAACAACTTGCAGGCCCTACGACGGATTACATGTTGCTTTCTAAATGTGTACCCACTGCATATTACGATACAATATATCAACATCAACAATTTTGGGATTGGACACCTGCTGTAGTTTTGTGGTGGTATTTTGAACCCACAAACTTTTTGGCCACAAAAATTATGCCAATTAATAAATAGTCTATTAAACACTAATGCAAGATATTCTGGCTGCTCGGTCATCTTTCTATAGGTACTTAATTGGCTTGATAAATATAATCAGGCTCTGCAGTGTGTAAGAAGCAGCCGGTCGCCTTGCATAAGTTTGAGTCACAACCGATATGACCTTATCTGCGCTGTCCTTATAACGCAGTAGGAAAAAATACATTTCAAATCCTTTGAAAACGTGTCTTATGAATTACACATGCAATTAGTCGTAGGTCATGTTAAAATAACAGTCATATTTATATGTCAATGCGTGGTACATATTAAATTTATACTTGGGTTCGTATCTTTAATCTTCGTAAGTGGAAGTTAGAGGGAAAATTTCAAGAAAATTATGATGCTATGAAAACAATGTCAGTCTGATGTGTGTCAGAGTGATTGGAGTGAAAAAAGTTAACAACTAAGTATACCAGGACAGGTAATTGATTTAGTACCAACATTAGGAACGCACAGAGTACTTCTCTGTCAACTCATACTTAGTACTTACTATCGGAATCAGATCAATAGTTCACAGTATTGTTGCAACAAATAACATAAAAGACTCATCGCGTCGCACATTTGTATGAAACGCCGATAAGCGATTGTCTTTGTAATATTTATCAGAAGGTGGATTACTCAACGCGTTCGAAGAAAATGTGAATATCGCCCGCGTGGATGAAACTGTACACATTCAACCGAATGCTTACAGCGGCCTTCCAGGATTGTATTGCTCACTGTTCGCTCATCTCTTCACGGAAGTTGTCGCTCAACTTTTAGTCTTCATTGTGTTCAGTTGTTCTTAAGTTTTCGTGTGAGCCCCGATACTTCTCGACATGTCTTCAGATTTTCAAGTTAGTAATTTTGAAATAACGAGCTTTTCCTAAAACACTAAAGAGAGATGTGTTACGTACCGGTTATCTATACATAATAATAAAACAGTAGGTAAATCCAAAAATACTGTATTAAGTTTTTTTATTGAAGATCATAAATCAAATGTTGCAAAGAGAAAATTAATCGGAAGACTTTGTCTGTCTGTTTATTTGTCCGGGCGAACCTTGACGGATCTTTATAAAACTTTACAAAGTTATTGATTATGGTCTAAAATTCTAAATATTGTTACATAGGCTAGGTGTGTTATATTAGCTACAACCACTAGAGGGCTTCGAAGGTTCGAAGTTCGTAAGTATAGTATATTATAAGTATAATATATCTATTGATTTGAAAATTTTCAAGCAAATGTTTTATACCAATCAATGAGATACGAATGTCAGCGATTTCTAAATATCCACGAAAAAAAAGATATGAAAAAAAAAATGATTGAAATTTAAGTTAGAACAAAAGTTAAAGGGATGTATCTCCTTTCTCTATACTGTGACACACACGCGAGTGAAACCGCACGGGTACAGCTAGTTTATTATAAAATGATAAATGTACTTAATCTTAATTAAAGTAATATACTTATATGAAAGTTCATCAATCATCAGTCATTAAAATAACAAAGCAAGAAATGCGATAGCATTGTGATTTGGTTTAGACAACTAATATGTTGTGTGTTATCTATCTATCTATACATATAATAAAACTGTGCGTAGTGAAAAAAGCCATGTTGGCCTGTAGGGAGGTTTCTCGACCTTCGACCATCCGAAGATCGTGGGTTCGAACCCAGTCGTACACCAGTAAGTTTTTCTATTCGAACAAATTAAGTGCACATTAACGCGTGCAGGAAAACGTCATGAGGAAACCAGTAAGTATTTTAAAGCGGCGATAGCTTGCAACCTGTCACTTTTGGAATACTCAAAATACAAATTGTGAGCATGTACTAAAAGTTTGGACATGCCTCTTACCCCTTAGACATCTTCAAGGATCAAATCACTCAGAAATTTGAGAGGATGTCTACCATTTTTGGGGATAAAAGTCTTGAGCCTCACGAGTCATCATCTATGTCTATCTGTCGTATGTAGGTATGGTCAAGCTAATTGGAGACTACTTACTACACGGAGCTTAATGAAACTTCCATAGATTTATCCTTTAGTTCAGGAAGCAGGATATAAACTTTTGGTTCAACACAATAATTAATTTCAAGTTAGTCATTCGTTGTTATTTCAACACAATTTTCACCATAAAGCCGTACCATAAGTGTTGTAACGGCGTGCCATAATATGTTATGTATCTAATATATTTATTATGTTGAAAATTTATTTCCAAATGATCCGTACGTCTACTTGAGAGTAAATTTTGAGTTTGCCATTAGATCTGATCCATTGATTGTCTAACTTCTAGATTATTGATTTTTGCTCGCTTCATATAATCGGAAAAGCAGAACACTTAATTTGTGCGTAGTTAATGTTATTTACGGCTGCTTTGAATTCAAGTACCTACAAAATTTACTTAGGTACCTAACTACCTAATTACGTATAAGTAATTACACTATAACAAAGTTGTTAACGTGTTCCGCGTTATAAATTTCGTCGAAATGAACATTGTCTGTTTTATTTTAAGTCCTAACATACGTTACAATTAGATTTTTTATTATTATTTACGGTTTATACAAGGTGATTCATAATAAGTAAAATATCTCAAAAGGGGCTTATTTTATCCCCAAAAAGAAAGATTAGTAGCGATTTTTTTAATTGCCTGTGTTTGGTCTTTTTATCATCTTTACAACTAATTATTAAACGTACGCGATAGTTAAAACAGCTGAATAATTGAAGTTGAACTGAAGCTGCATAAAGTTTTTTTCAATAAAAATGACGAATTATTAAAAGTCATAGAACAAAAGTTATTACCCATTGGGTTTATAAAAAGCCCCTTTTAGGCTATACATATTGAATCACCTTGTTTTATCAAATTACCAAGGAGGATCTAGAACCGGAACTAGCTTTAATTGACAATGAAGCTATATTTCGGACTCGTGCAAATGTAAACGCACTTAATATGTGCCACTTTTTGTTCCACTGTGTAGTTTTGAATAAATAGTACAAGTATGTACGAGTACTCGAGGTCAACGTACGAAAGGAATGCTGTAAAAAAATGCGTTAAGGACATCAGTCTGGCAGTTTAATAACTGTACGATCCACTATGCTCCAGGCACGGGGTCATTTATTCTATGATTAGCATTGAATAATTAATTATTAGTACTTTATGATGACCACTGACAAGTGGTCTTTGATGGGTGTACGAAAATATATGAGCATAAAGCCTGTTCAAATGGCGTGTTCTAAAATATATTTGAAAATGAGCCTTACCTTTTGAATAAAGTAATTTTGTAAAACGAACTATTTTTCATCATTTCAGCCATACGACGTCCACTGCTGAACATGGCCTCCCCCACAGACAGAGCGAATTCCTATCATGTGGGGGGATTTGCCCATACTCACCACGCTGGGCATGCGGGTTGGCGAGCGCAGTTAGAGCTATCGTTGTTAAAATGAGGGACGCTGCTGCCCATCCCCTAGCTTTTTTCCCTTAGTCGCCTCTTACGACATCCACGGATAGGTAGATATGGAGGGGCCTATTCTTTAGCCGGGGCCACCACGGCAAATAAAAAACGGACGGCACGGAAAAAAATCATTTTATAATATTTTCAAATTAATTTAGTTTTCCCAAATGCACATAAATTTTATGGAATGGTTCAAAAATATAAAACGTCTCACATCAAGATAGAACGTACAAGTAACACTACACTGTTAAGTTATCTGTGGTACAGTTCTACGCTCGTATCATCGTGGGTGGAATTTTGAGGCAAAAAAGCGTAGAACTTGTCAGCTTTTCTGTGAAAGTTCTCGTTAATGTTTTTTTTCCACCACATAAGTTAAGTTTCAAGCCAAATCAAAACTATTATGTTAATTAAGTATATTGTATGCTTGTAATGTGTAATGAGTGACAAATAAAAAGCCACCAGCCTGCTATCATTCTGACTGGAGTTGAAACATATGAACGACTAAGAATACCAGGGCAAGCCTGTGTATACCTAAGTTCAATAACGCTACTGGGGTGATTGGCATTGCTATTTTCAAAAGTTGCATGAGTATCATAGTAGTTAATTTGAATACAACAGGAAAATTTTCGACTTATGATGATTTTGACGTATCTTTACCTGTTTATTCAGTAGTATAAGGTATGAAGTTTTGGTGGAATTCGAGTTGTATATCTAACTCAATTACCTACCTTAGGTACCTACCTTTGAATTTTGTGTATCTGCATAATAATTACGTAGATAGAAGTAAGGAAATCTGTATGGCAGGTTTTATACAAGGTGATTCATAACATGTATACCATCCCGAAAGGGGTTTCTATCAACAAAAAGAAATACTATTACCGAAAAAAAACATCAAATGTTTCATTTTATTCTTTTTCACAAATTTTCTCAAATTAGCTCTCTAAGGTATTTTTATCTTCTTTAGAATCAGTGGTGCAATTGTGTAAACGTAATGGTAATGAAGATCGTAACTTTGAGGGTAATTTTAACAATCTTAGCAACATTCAAATCGTTCCAAACTTGACAAGGAAAAACTTCAAGATCTTAGCTTCTTCCTTATCATTTTTGAAAAACTTCAGATGTAGCTAAAATTGATAAAATCATCCATAAAATTCGATCTTCATTACCATTTTGCTTACACAATAGCCTGGCTGGCCTAAACGGCCGAACGGATTTGTATGAAATTTGGCACAGAGATAGATTATAGTCTGGAATATAGACTACTTTTTGCGAAGCTGCGGGCGATAGCTCGTTAAATCATAAAACATGCGTGAAAACCAGTGACGACCGACGCCAAAAAGTCAATTAAAAATTAAGTTCCATCTATTCTAGATTAACATTTTAATCACTTACAGACAGGACGCTGCGCTGCAGTGCCTGGGACCTGTTGAGATGGACTAGGCTTTCAAAAAGTAAACAAATACGAAATGTAACAGCAGGAAATTCATAATTTCCATTAAAATATCCTGTCACTCTTGTAGGTACTGTTTGTGGCTTTATAATCTGTCTATTATTGCTTGTTAAACTTGCATTGTTTTATATGTACCTACCTACATTTTCTCATGTATTTCGAGTGCAGCATTCACAACTTAATTTATTGTCTACCGTTCCTTAGAGATGCCGATTTTTACCTAATCCCTACCTAAGCAGCCGCTGACAGGTATTCTAATATACTTAATCTTAAATTTTGAATGCTACTTCGCTAATGAATTCAGTGATTCATTGCCAAAAATAGATAAAAAAATACAGATTCGATATGTACATGATTTGTAACGAATATAAGATCACGTGGAATTCAATTCTTATACCGAAATGGCATGACTTCAGGTCAAAATAATTGAGATCAAGCGAATCAAGAGTTTGGATTGCAAATTAGAAAACTTACCTATCCAATAAGCATCGAAATGATATCGCCTAATAAAAGATAACTTACTAATCGGTCAATGGTTACAGGAAAGTATGCCTACCTACTAATCGCTCATGAAATTGTTTGTATGAATAATCACACTGATAAAGATTGTCTCGTATGACGACACATTCGTTATCTGTTTGCTACGAAAGCTTTGATCTAAATTCCATATGAACCTAAATTTGTTGAAAAACTAGGTAGGTTAGTTAATAAAACAAATACTTAGTTACAATGGCCTTAATGACCCTACTTTAAGACTCCCTGAGTCAAGAGTGCCAGAAATTATGAATAGTAAGTAGGTATCACAACACTCAGACCCGGGACACATATTTGCAGTTAATGCAAACATTTGACCCGCAGCGGAAATCTAACTCGCCCGCCACCCCAATTTGATTCTAACCAAGTGCACAAGGGAATACTTATCATTTTTTTTTTATTGGTGATGGTTAGGCCTTTGACCACCATCTCACTTTTGCAAGTGAGATGTGGCCTAAGATGGAGCAAGCTTTACCAGAAGGAACTTATTCACTCTAGATTTGAAGCCTCCTGGATTGTACTCATCCCATATATCATATATAATATATGGGATTTCCCCCCCATATTGCAGGTTTTTAAAACTTAGGGCGCGTTATAACCTGTCGTCTAGTTTGCGGACGTCGTCAGACTTTCTGCTGGCTGCAAACGATTTGTTTCTGAAGCTAGTGACACGGCGCAAAGGGCATCCCATCACTCCATTAAATAGCAATAGGTGCTAACTTAAGCAAACATTCGGCCGCAAGCGAGATGCCAGGCTTACGATTTTGGTTGTGCGTTCCTAAAATTATAATGTTTGTTGCAGGTGTTGCGCACAAGTGGCGTGGCGCGAGGGTGTGATGCGAGGGCGGCGGAGCGGCAGGCGCAGGCGCCGCGAGTAGCGACCATGCGGAGCCCGCTGCACGTCGCCGTCGCCTGCCTGCTCGTCGCCGCTGCCTCCGCCTCTACCGATGTCATCAGCTTGAGTATGTACATAGTTGTTTCTTGCTGGTCTGGAGCCTGGGCACCATCCCATGCGCCACGCGTTAAGTTGAACGATTTTTCATAAAATAAGTTCGAAGGTAGTGACCTCTTTAGTGTCTGGTGAGTTTGAAAGCCTCGCATCTGTCCAAGTATATATATTAGTCCAAGTAAGCCATGACGGAAGCTTAGAGCATATGATCGTTATCGGGGTTAGCTATTTGCTTACATGAACTTAGTTATTAGAAAAGGTAAGCTACCTATAGTTAATCCGCCAAGAAGGACTACTATTACCAGAAAGAGTGATCGCATGCTATTTATTGTGATTAATATAGGAAGCGTTCCCGTCCGCTACGACGAAATGTTAGTCTAGGTCTAAAGCAGTCCTATAGGTCGGTACCTTTTTCTACAACCAAACCTTTTTCTCTGCCAACTTCTCTAATATTATAAAAGCTTTTAAGAAAATGACTCACTCCAGATGCATTTGTGTGTGGACAAAAACAGAGACAAAATCACTTGAGACAAAGATCGTTCGACAGTCTTATCTGTGACGTCAATTATGACGTACAACTCTCTGGAAAAGATAAAAGTTCATTCAAGCTAATTGAAAAGAAAAGATGAAATATTTTATCATTATTGGGGATATAAAAGTACTATTTATTGCGTTCGTATGGGTGTTATGAGTTTAATTATGATTCCGTAGAAGTTTCACAAGCTGTACCTACCTACAGCCTCACAATAAAAGACAGAACGGTTACATTACCGGTTGCACAAGCTGCGCTCGGCGACAATTCTTCTCTTGCGAAACTGTTCGTCCGGACCCGGTTCCCACATAGATCACGGATAGGTACACTCTCCGTTCTCGATCGACGCATCCAATCTATTTTGTATTCTATCCAATGAATGTTTCGTGTTCTATTCATATTGAACGGCTAACCTATGCAGAAGTGTCACCAATACTTGCGATTCTCATTGTATAGTTATTATATTTATTTAATATCAGTTTTAAGTTTTTTGTACAAGGTGATTCATAATTTGTATTCTATTTTAATTCCGAAATTATTTATCCGGGCTTTAACTTGGCATTAAATTTTATTCTACGATTATTGGAAAATTTTCATTGAAATCTATTTTTCATTGAGTTCTATCTGGGAAAGCGTGCTCCATCGTAGACCATATCTCACTTGCAAAAGTGAGATGGTGGTCAAACGCTTATCCATCATCACATCACAGATGACAGATCAGTTCAAGCTTAGTTATACAGCCGGTTTAGGAACCTTGTGTTCAAACTTCTTGTTAGTTTAATAATTAGTTATGATTGAAAAGATCAGGGAAACAACTGATTTCATTTTGGATTTTTAAAACATTTATTTTGCTAATTACCTTACTTTTTGTTGATAGAATAAGTCCCTTTCGGGATTGGATACATTAATATGAATCAACTTGTATTAGGTTACACTGTTAAAATCTTTGTGATTCAGGTTCTAGTCTTTCCTTCACGCTTGTTATTCCCATCGTAGAAAAACAATTTTCATTAGAAACCCCTCTCTTTTGAAATCGTAAAGACATACCAATTACGCTACGGCTTCAATAACATTATTACTGCCTATTACCCAATTAGAATATATAGAAAACGTAATAAAATATGTCTGTTCAAGATGATATTCTTTTCATCAGGAACTATTCAGATGGTAGACATATTATTATACTAGCTTCAGCCCGCGGCTTCGCTCGCGTGGTACCTGCATAAATGCCTGGCCATTATAGTCTGGAATAGCATAAAGTAGCCTTTATGCTATTCCAGACTATAATCTATCTCTGTACCAAATTTCATCCAAATCCGTTCGGCCGTTTAGCCGTGATTGAACCACAAACATCCAAACATCCTCACAAACTTTCGCATTTATAATATTAGTAGTAATATTTGTAGTGTCTCCCTTTTTTTATATTTCTTTGTAACAATAAAGAGTTTATCTATCTTTATATTATAGAGTTATTGCTATATAGCATCCCGACGTAAGAAGCAAACATATATTTTATGGAACCTACTTAGGTACTACCTATATGAGGTCTCAAACCGGTTTTTTTTATGATCAGAATCTAAATTAGGAAAAGTAATGTTTTTGACAAGCTGGAAATTAGGATAGCTCTAGGTATGGATAAGTATTACTATAATATAGAAGAATTTTATTATTATTATTTCGTACTACAATAATGTATTACTGTGTACCTACATCGTTATTTTAGGTACAGTGGCAATATTTTTAAAATTAAATTTTTAAAATGATTATTTTAGGCAGTACATTACATTAGTGCAGGCGACTGTATGTGTACTATGTAGTTCAAAAATAAAGTAAATATTTTGATTATTATGAATACATTTACTATTATGTAGTCGGGTTTTAGTTTTAACTTTTATTTTATTGAAAATTATATTATTTCGTTTGGAAGGGACTTCGCATAACCGATGATCTTGTCGTGAGAGGTACACTAACATCGTATTTTTCAAATAAGCTTTGATATTTTACAAATCTTATCTACACTTTTATTTATTAGTGCTCTTAAAAGGATCTTAAAGTGTTGCGAAGGGCAAAGAAAAAAAGAAAATCTTTAGATGCTGTGGTATAAATTGATTCGACCGCAAGCTACTATAAAGTCACTTATAAGTATACTTTTCCCAAGACTTTAGTTGATCGAGCGAGCCAAGCGAGCACTTATTTACCAAGCGGCCAAGGAGTCGCTAAGATATAGGGGTCCAAATGGTTAAAAAGAAAAAAGTAACACTTCTAAATGAAGTAGAGTATAGAGTACCATAATTTTTATTTTTATTTTGCGCCATATACAAGGTGATTCATAACATGTATACCATCCCGAAAGGGGGTTATTCCATCAACAAAAATAAATAAAATCAGCGAAAAAAACCATCAATATTTTCTTTTTATTTTTCCATTTTTTTTCACAACATTTTGGTATTTTGGTGTTTTTGGTATTTTTATCATCTTTAGAACTAAGAACTAAACGTACAAGAAGTTCGGAATCAAGATTGCTACCTAATACAGCTGATTCATTGAGTTTGACCTGATTTGACCCCAAAACAGCTGATTTTCGCATAGAGTTTTTTTTCAATGAAAAATCTCGAATTTCCAAAAGTCGTAGAACAAACTTTATTGCCCATTGGTTGTAGAAGCCCCTTTCGGGATGGAATACATATTATGAATCACCTTGTATTTTTTTATATAAAACAAAAAGATAAATTTGCTTACCAATACAATATGAGCTCGCATTTCGTCAAGTTTCAATGACTTCGTAGTTCAGGTAAGATTGGATATTGTCAGAACATGCTAAAGATGCGATTTTCAAAGTTTATCTTAATTGTGCCTTAACGATCATCGTAGCACCAACTTTTACTAGTCCTCAGTATAAGGTGCCAGCCAGCCTAGTGTTTATGTTGTCCTGCTTATATCTACAGGGAAGCTTTTTTTAAGAACGCACTAGGTATGAAGGTCAAGTTCACAGCCAAACTGTGTCCAACTGTGCTGACATTGATACATGATTACCTATAAGCTTATCTATCTAACCTTAACATCTATTGCGAACGGTAGGTATGAGGACATTCATGATCGGAATTCAAAGAATATAAACAGCCAGTTGGTACGTAACCTGTTATTTAAAAAATATATTCAGAAATCGTTGGGTTTTTATTCACTTTCCTCTCAACAACATTATTTTTGTTTTGTTTGTCTAAATTCTTCATTATTGCAGCTATACCCGGGCGGTTTCACTCGCGTGCACAGTATATACAGAGATACACCTATTTTACTATTGTTCTTACCCAAACTTCAATCATCATATATTATTAAGAAATACTTGAAACTCGTATCTCATTTTTTATTTTTAATAATATTTTTGCATAAATATAATATGCATTAAAAAAAAAAATTGTGGACTAGTTTAATACAGGGCAAACCCTGAAAACAAACAGAAATCATTTGTTCACAATCAAAAGTAGAGTCGATTAAACAATAATAAGTTATTTATTTGCCAAACTTATAAAGTTATTATTTATTGTGAAAATAGTCTCCATCTTTAAATGTTGCTAGATTTGGATATATTTTTTGCTCAGAAAAGTGCGATTGAAATAACTGCATCACAATTTTGGCAAAGCTTATGCATTTTTAACTCATTTTCAACTGAAATTGACACTTACCAATATCGCTAGTAATTCATTTTCTAAGAGAAATAAATTTTTACTTTTTAAATCAGTTGGGGTGTCTAACGTCTGACGACGCATTTTACAAATAATCCTGGATATTTGCTCCATAAAAAGAGCAGCAACTCTAAGAACATGAAACTCAAAAAAAAAACAAAATCGTCCTAAATTGCCTGCTGTAAAAAATAGATAATTTACAATTTAGTAGACATTAACAAATTCGCTTGCCTTGGAATTGTCCGGTTGCTATGAGATTATTAGCTATGAATGTAAATAAGGCAAGTCCACTAAACTAAGCTATGTAAAGTCGCCTGCACAAAGATGTATACATTTCGTAAATTTCTATAATTAAATGTTGTCACAGTAGGTACCTACTTAAAATAAACTTGTAAACAGCAAAGCAGCTGTGGTGGCCCCGGTTGATGAATAGGCTCCTCCATTACTACCCGTGGATGCCGTATGAGACGAATAAGGGAAAAAAGCTAGGGCATGGGCAGCAGCGTCCCCTATTTTAGCAACGATGATAGCTCTAACTGCGCTCGCCAACCCGCGCGTTCAGCGTGGTGAGGCAAATTCCCCCCACATGATAGGTATGTTCAGCGGTGGACATCCAACTGCTGTTGGATGTAGTTGGATGCAAAATAATGATGGCACAGCAAAACCTCAAAGTTGATGTATATAACCATCAACTAGTGCCATTTTACTGTGTACCTTCTATCTTCGTCTATTCTGTACTGCGGAATGAGTTCTATATTTATGAAGTGGATACATCTTATTGCAGGCGACTGTATCTACATATATCTACTTAAGCATTTGCTGAGCTAAACGCAGATAACTGTTATTAATTTGAGTTCTTATTGGCACAACACGCAGGTAAATAATTTCTGAGCACGTAGGTACCTAGCACAGACTTCAACAAACAAAGTAATAATGTTTGTATGTGTGTGTATAGTAAACGTAGAGTGAGGAATGTTCAATGTTCACGTCTGGAGAGTAGCTCATTAATTACCAAAATATTGACGCGGATCGCATGATAGTGTGACCGGTGGCGCCCGCGGTGGCTACGTAAGAATGCGGATCTTCGGATCTAAATCAAGGTAACATTCAGACGAGACCACTACACGAGCAACGAGGCACAGTGTCGATGTCATCTCTATAAAATCGGCATATCAGTAGTTAGTTGATAAACTATGAACTCATGGGTCGATCCGATAACGAAAACCGGAAGATCGTCTTTGAACCATAAAAATAGTAATCAATGACTCTTGTCGTTTTAAAATTTACTACTTTTTCAATACAAAACCGATGTAAAAGTTGAGCAAAACAGAGTAATTTTTGATTGCGCATGCTGTTAATAATTAAGATGATTTTCAATAATAGCTCGCCAATTATATTGGAATTCGGCATAACGAAGGACGACAGCATTGATTAAGCTGTCCCATCAATTTGCCAGATATAAAATTATTTATTTATAGTTCTCTGCTCAGTTACCACTACAAGTCCATAGTAGACGTGATAAGAAATTCAAAGACCATATTTTATTACTTTCATAGTGTTTATGGGATAATCAAGTAGGTAATTTTGTAGACCAGTGCCGTGCAGTTTTTTGGCTAATTTTTGAAAGGTAAATGGAAAATAAGTATACCTACAAACTACTCGAGGATGGAAAATTTATACAGAATAAAAATAGGCCCGACCCGTATTGTGGTATTGTGCTAAAGTGCGAATCGTGACATTCATCATCATCATTTCAACCGTAGGATGTCCACTGCTGAACATGGCCTCCCCACAGATTTCCAGAGCGAATTCCTAACATGTGGGGGGATTTTTCCATGCTCACCAGGCTGGGCAATGAGCTTTCGTTGTTAAAATGGAGGACGCTGCTGCCCATCCCCAGCATCCCCTAGCTTTTTTTCTCAATATGTATTTTTAATCGAGTTGAGAAAAATTTGGGAATTAAGTAATTAAAAAATTGTCAGCAATCGCCATTAAAATCGTTTCATCTGGTACCAGCTGGGAAATGAGGAAATGGAGTGTTTTTCTTATTAAAGATAACAGATCCGATCTTCAGGTCGTGGGTTCGAATGCCGGTCGTGTATCAATGAATTTTCCTCTCGGAAAATTTATATGCGCTATACTAGTACTCTCACACAGGTTTATATACATTTCGGAGACAGTGTTCCTGCTTTCAGGATTTAGAGCGAGTCATTGCATCGCCAAAGCATCGGCAGGGCCGGATTTTTCATAATGCGGACTAGGCAACTGCCTAGGGGCCCCGCAAGGTGCATCATCATCTCCCTGCCCTTATCCCACTTCATGTGGCATGTCGGCACAACATGTTTTTCTCTTCCACTCCCCTCTATCAGCCGTCAAATCAGTATTCACTGCTTTCTTACTCATGTGGTCTTTCACACAATCTATCCATCTTTTCTTTGGTCTACCTCTCCCCTTATATCCTTCCACATTCTTAATTAACACTCTTCTAGTCACATGGCCCCGCAAGGTGCACCAAGAAAAAAAAAACGTTTCGACGAAAGTTTTTATTTTTTATTCTTCCTCAAAATTATTCCTTGTTTTAGATGTTTCAGTTTCAGTTGATGAAATATATTAGATTATAGATTATACATAATAGAACTAAAAATAGCTGTACTTATTTGATGATATAGGTAGCGTTAATTCGGAACCCGAGAATTACATTGCCTAGGGGCCCTGATAGGGTTAATCCAGCCCTGAGCATCGGCTTACATTTTCCCAATAAACGATATCACGAAAAGCGTGCGTCGCAATGACCTCGCTTCGAGAAGGGTTTTATAACGAAAATAGACCTTTGATACATATGTATATTTTGTACCTACATTCGGTTGCACGTGCACTGTTTATAGGACGGTCGGTTCCCACGCAAGTTGCATTAACTACAACTCCTCCGCAACTCTTTGGCCACTCTGGCCCTGGCAGGCAAGGAACCTAACACTAAAAAGCAGTGTTTTTTAAATTTTGTGTTGCTCAGAGTTTTTTATAAAGAAATGTAACTGTAAAGATATGGTACTAATGGAATAACAGGTGAGGAAAAACTAAGGATACTGGGTGTAACGTTTGCAATCAGTATCATTTAAAGTTCAAACTGATTCTATATTTAGACATCGTAGCCTATCGATTGTAATCAATTAAATGTTATTTTAGAATTGATAGGTAGGTACTTTAAAGCTAGTATTGGTTTAGAACACGCAAACAGTGCACATCTTATTATTTTGTATAATTGGAGAAGACATATTTTGTTTATAATGAACCGCGTGTTAGGTAATGGAATGATATATCTACCTACAAGGTGATTCATAATATGTATACCATCCCGAAAGGGAGTTATTCGATCAACAAAAAGAAATAACATTAGCGAAAAAAAACATCAATATTTTAATTTTTGGAAAAATACTTTTTTTTACAAACTTTCTCAAACTTGCTGTTTTTGGTATTCTTATCATCGTTATTACTACTAATAACTAAACGTACGAGAAGCTCGGAATCAAGATTGCTACCTCAAACAGCAGATTCTTTGAGTTTGAACTGATTTGACCCCAAAACAGCTGATTTCTACATAGAGTTTTTCAATAAAAATGTCAAATTTCCAAAAGTCGTAGAACAAACTTTATTGCCAATTGTTTTTACAATACGCCCCTTTCGGGATGGAACACATAATATTATGAATCACCTTGTATATCATTCCATTACCGTCTTTCCTATCATCTATGGTAGAATATGGTAGATTTTAATAAAAATACAATACAGACCATATTCTTTATTATATTTTTATGAAAATCCAAGAGAATTTAAACACTTCTAATAAAATACGGGATCGGGCCGGGTTTATCGTATTTTGATCATCATAATTGATCGATCGAGAGATCACTCAAACAACTTGAATTGACTTATGTAGGTATGTTTATTTGTGAGGGCATAACTTTTGAACCGTCGCCGTCCGTCCGATCTGCATAGAATTCAGTAGGTCAAAAGGTTGTACTGTCTGGATTTACTGGTAAGATTGTGAGTTAAATCGGCTGAGAGGTTGCTAACATACAGGGGTCCAAAAGGGGGTTTTTAAAGAAAGTTATACAAATACATGAAATATGGTTTTTGTCAAATGAAAACGCATTGTTTATATTTATTCATTCTTTTTTATCTTATTTGTGCCTGAACGATCATTGAAGAACCAACTTTGACCAGATATCGTGAGAACACAGTTCGGGTAGTAGATTATAATATAGTAAAAGTGAAGTAGTGATAACCCTACCTCAATAATAGGTAACCTTATGCTGAAATTCGATATCGTAGTAATCGATGTCGTGGTAACCGTTTACGTTGTATTTATCTTGTTCTCTTTTTACGACCAATTTACCTTGACGTTTCTGGGAAATAAACATGCAAAAATTAATACTACTTACTGCTTTATCTTTAGCTTTATAAATTGCTCCTGTGTATTTGGATCGGAGCAAATAAACTCGTCAATCGCCAAGATAAAATGGACATGGCTGTGATATTTCTTCCAACGTGGGCTTTACGAAATTATTTTATTTTTATTAGTTTTACTTAAGTAGGTAATGAATAGCTCGCAGAACCGATAACCGTTGGGGAGTAAAGGTTCTCGAATGGCGACCACGAACCGGGTGACGCAGTGTTGGAAGGCCTCCCACCCGATGGACCGATGACATTGTAAAGGTTGCGGGAAGTCGGTGGATGGAAAGGGCTCAAGTCCGTTAGTCGTGGAACTCTTTGGGGAAGGCCTATGTCCAGCAGTGGACTTCTACAGGTTGTTGATGATGATGATGATGATGTAGATAATGTTCGTTCTGTGAAACTGAGGAACCAGTTTGGAGGGACCGAACAAATATGTCTGCGAAAACGGGGGATTCTTATATAGACAGTCTTAGACAAGACAAACGTCGTTGGCGGTCCTGGGTCGTTTTGGCACGCCAGCGATGTCTATGCTATTGCACTATGTTCTCTGTCTACGCCCGAGTTCCATGTCACTACATCGTTGTTATATTTTTGAAAAATAAATTGTTGTACAAGTCTTATCCAAAATATCTCGTGTTATTACTACCTACAACAAATTCTTTGATTTTTTCCCTTCAAATTTGTCAGAAATTGCTCACAAAATATGTCTTTCTTATGTCAGTTAAAGGTAAATAAAACTTACTCCATGATTACATTCAAAGTAGGCATAGTGCGTTTACGTGTTTGGAGGTTTTATGAAGGGCGTTATGCTACGAATTGTATGAAAATGTAAAAAAAAGTCAACTAAGGCCATTATTAGCTTTAGTAGTGAGTTGCCTACTAAATCATTAAACTGACTTTGAACGTTTGGTTCCAGGAGGCGTACGTGCCCCGTGCTCGAACGAGGGAGAGCCCGTGAGACTGCAGGACGCCAGACTCGAGCAGGACTGGAGCAGTTGCTTCCGTTGTATTTGTAAGGTATGAGCAATTCTGGCAACCCAGTTTTTTTTTATAACTGTAAACAGTTTTTTTACAGACACCCCAACTAATATAGGTTACGATAAATTATTTTGTTGAGTCGATTTGACCAAAACTATGATACAGTCGTTTTGTCGTCACTTTCTTTGGACACTGCCAACATTTTATAATGAAGGCACAAAAATATTAAGTTGGTAAGTATGGATGGATGGATGGATGGATATATGTTTGTTACTCTTTCACGTAAAAACTACTGAATGGATTTTAATGAAACTTCACAATAATATAGCTTATACATCAGAATAACACATAGGTTACTATTTATAAAGATTTTGTGTGAATTGTCCAAAATTCGACTACTAGCTACTCGAAATACTAATCCTGCGCAGACGAAGTCGCGGGCACCAGCTAGTAAGAAATAATTTCAAAAATATGTACCAATAAAATTATAAATATTTTAAGATCAATGATGTTGCTTAGACCCTTTTGATGAGTCTATTTTACACATTGCACATTGAAAATAGCCCTGCTTCTTAACAACTTAGTATGTGGTAAATAAGCATACGGCTCACTTGTTAACCAGAGGCAATGGCTTGATTGAACCAACATACATTTCAATATCCACTGAAGCTTTCACATCATATCAGTACGATACGATAGGATAGGAGAGAGTTCCATGCATGAGCCAAAATAAGCAAACTAAATTAGTATTTCACATACAAAAAGAAAATGTTGCCATAGTAGATGATTCTGAACCATATAGATGGGTAAAATGTTGGCAGATAGTGGACTTGCAGTCTCGGCTGACATAAATTATTTCTATGTCGTATAATTCTGCGGCCGTAAAATTATTATCCATAAAAACCAGCATGAATATCCAGGAAACTTGCTTTGTACAAAGAATCGAGTTAATTGCACTGAGATTTTGAAAAATAGGCACAGTTTTAATAATCTATCAAAAAAATATCAGACCAGATCAGATCCTTGAAGATCTCACATCGATCGCTGTCACAGAAGAACACAGAAGACAGAAAGTGTTGTCGAACAAAGTATCGCCGAGTGAAAACCCGGCTTAAAAGTAATCGTTAGGTGGTAACTACACGTTGCGAATAAAGACGAGTCTAACTCGCCCACAGTGATTTATTAAAATTCCTACGGAATCATGTTTGGAATTATATGTATCCTTGATTTGGCTTGAACACACGTGAGACCAACATACCAAAACGAAGTTGATAAATTACACATAAGTAGTGTAAAGGTCAACAAATAAAATGTTATACACTCGGATAATGGAGAAAGATAACAAAAATATTCGCAATTAATATATCTGAATAATAATTACTTTATCTACAGTAATATCTATTATCAAATTTAAGAGCTTAGCTCTTGTCGGTGTAATGATGCAATTTCCTCCATTTTGATCTTTCCAATGTAAGCTCCTTCACCTACCTAAATGACATGACTCCAACCTTCTCTTTTATTTGGCTCATATAACCTATTTTTTTCTTCATGATTCTTTCTTGAAGGTTGCGGGAAGTCGGTGGATGGAGAAGGCTCAAGACCGTTCGTCATGGAACTCTTTGGGGGAGGCCTATGTCTAGCAGTGGACTTCTACAGGCTGATGATGATGATGATGAACCTTCCTTCTTCCTCTTCCTCATTTTCTATCTACCTTTCCTTTAGTGATGTTGATTTTTCCTCTTCCGTTTTGGATGGTCTTAATCAAACCCTTTTCTCGTCTACTCTTTTTAGTATTTCCTCATTCGGAACTTTCTACGTCCAGCTGATCCTCTCCATACTCCTCCAACACCACATTTCAAACGCTTCCAGCACCTCTATAACCCACTGTGTCATCTTCCATCTACTATCTAGTACAGTCATATCGTCTCCTAGTAATCAGAATCCATCTGCTAGATCAGTTACAGAAATGTTAATTCGGTACTGTAAAATACTTTTCAACACACTTGCTCATAAAGTGGCTCTAATTTCACCGCAATTAGGCATTAAATTATACCTGTAATCAAACTGTGACTTTTTCATTGCTATTATTCACAAACTTGAGTTATTTTATTTGATTGGTTGAGTTTCTTTGTTCTTAAAAAAGTTTCGATGCAAAAAAGATCGTTCGCAAAAGTAAAAAAAAAAACACTCATTCTTTTAGTCTATGGCCGATCGCCATTGTAAGATGCGCGCGCATAGGAAAACTGATTAATTTTTAATCAGTTTTCCTATGCGCGGCGCATATGCGGTAATCACCAACGCTACACACTTATACCATAATGTACTATTACTTAGTTATCTTTAACATGCGGAACAATATTATATTTATGTGAAAGTTGATAGGGATATAAATTATTGTTGTTATGCCGCCGCAGATTGATGCGGCGAACTTTAGGGCCAATTATATCGGCCATAATTTTCAACGAAATAGTTTTACTTGCCTGCTTCACAGACAAGTAAAAATATTTCGTTCGTCGAAGTATGTACTTATTTCAGGAAAAGTACTCTTGCTTAATGGGCCGGTTTTGGAGAGATAGTCATCTTTGGAGGCTATCTTCTTTCTTACAATCAGTTTAAGGTTTGGAATAAAATGCATGTGATTCATTGAAATAACTTTAAGTAGAAGTTAAAAAACTATAAGTACCCACTAAAGTACCACAATAAAGTATTTCACAGAATTTTGGATTCACAGCGTAAACGACAAAATAATGTTTTTTACACACCTATTAGTGGAGTATACTATCTTTTCAAAGTGACGTTTCTGACGTCTTGATCAAGAAAATAATCTAAAAATGCTTAATTTAACTGTATTTTTTTTGTAAACTTATCATCCATCATCTTGGAAATCCGGACCGACTTTAATTCAGTCTCAAAGCCTACGATGGCGACGCACCGCAGCAATAATAATTACTATGCAAGTGAAGTCGCGTAATCAGTTAAGTTAAAGCTATAAACATATAATAGTAAGGTGTGAACAGTGCTCGAGAGTCGTAATTGTCCCTGTATTTATGGGACGTTTGAATGCCTGCACGGTGTCTGTCACAAAATCAATTTAAAACACTGTGTATAATAGTGCCTAGCAGTAGATACACTAGCAAAGAACTGCACACACGTTACTATTTATGAAACCCGCCAAGTATGGTCAGGGTTATTGACTCCTTAAGCCGTGTTCAAACGGCGTGAGATATAAATAAATAATAAATAACACCCAATAGTCACATAAAGTTTAAAGTTCTAGAAGTTTATTTATGTGTAACAAACGATGAATCAGTGATTAATTAATTGAAACTAACATAAATAACAGTAAAATTCTAAACATAATAGTCCTGACACCACACTTGGATTGTGATTGTGACAAATGTTTGCAGATCATGCAAACGATTTTTTCCCGCAGCGGGAATCGAAACCGCACCCCTTGCGTCTCAGACGCTCACGGGTTTGACATTTTCATAGCACTCTCATTCGGTGTGCGAGCTATACAGAAGGAACAGGTACGCTTTGTATCGTAAATTTTCCTACTGCTTCGTAGCTGTACTGTGCTCCATGTCTAGAATAATAATTCTCCGCGCGTGCGACCAGCTAGCACCTAGACAATAACTGAATAATTTGATTATCAGACATTTTCCTTGAAGAATCTTAAACTGACAGGGCACAGCGAGATTTTCTCGCTCTAAATTGGAGCAGCCCACCTGGGGAGGTAGCTCTACCTTACAAAAGATCGTAGCCGAAAAATATTATTTATTTATTTATTTAGGTAGCTCAACTGTTTCTTGTGTATTTTATAAATATTAACTTGTATTAGTTTGAATTTTCTTTCTGTAATTAAATAAATATATTTATTTCAAATATTATGTGAACGTTATGTGTTCCTGCGGTGAGCTAGATTGCCAGAGCTCTTTAAGACGCGGGTGGGTTGGGGGTTGGCAACGCATCTGTGATGCCTCTGATATCATAGGCAACGGTAATTGGATTCCACTTCAATCTTTCTCTTTATAATATCAATCTTTTTCTTTTTTCGAAAGTTTGGATGGATGGATGGATGGATGTTTGTTACTCAATTACGCCAGAAAGGCTGAACGAATCTGGTTGAAATTTGGCACATAGGGTACTTCTTATCAAGAAAAAATGTACGGTTCCCGTGGGAAAGTTAGATTAGGTATTGTTTTTCACAGAGCAAGGGATGGACATGATTATTAGGATAGTGGTTGTTTAGGGGTCAGAGATTGACATAGACTTCTTTTTATCCCGAAAAAATGCATGACACACATCGATCACATATTGATCAGGTTGTTCTCACACATACCTACACATAAAAATTTCCACGTGAAGTAAGTACAGTAGGAAGGCAAAAGCTAGTCACTGATATTTAGCTAGTAACTAATCTCCATTAAGGTTAAAACCGGCATTTCAGTAATAAAAGCTATGACTACGACGTGCTAATTGTTCGTAACAACAACATGACGTTTCGCATGCCATCGCAGGCAGAATAACCAGTTTTTTTTTCATTTCGCGTAATATTTGCTCAGCGCGTAGATTTTCCATTGACATATAAATTAGACAATTGAATGGTTGTGGTAATCAATAACATCTTTATGAGTTTTTTCATAACGCCATTTAGTTATTATTCGGTTTATTATGTCTATTTGCTACCTACCTACCATAAGCCAGTACCATTCCAAGTCAATGTCAAATAATAGAATAGAATATAACTTTATTGTACACCAAAAGAAAAACACACAATCAAGGAAAAAAAAAGAAGTCGTTTATTTCAATAAAATCACTAAGATCACTTTAAAACGTCTAAGAAACTAGGTGAAGATACGCCTGTTCCTCGCCTCGCTCGGTAACCAAACCTCTAAGAAGAAAAGTCTTGTAAAAAAGGATCATCGAAAAAAATTATAGGCGTTTGTTGGGAACAAATGTAGAGCTTGAGTGTGGTGCCGATGAAACAAGGTCAGGCTCAAAGGATAAATAATCAGGTTCAACTGTTGGAAGAACTGGTACTGATGTGTCCCCTTGGTACATCAATAGTAAAAACGGGTTGTATGTGTATCACTTGTACCGCCAGCCAGGTTGTGAGTGTATTGTCAGAAGGGTCCAGAATGTTGGTACTCATATTTCAAGAAAAATTTCCAATAACTTGGTGTCAAGGTGTAGTTTGGAAAACAGAATTAAATAAGCAATTGATTGGCTATTTCAATTAAAATAGCGAGAGACCAACTACAGTCACGTGCGTGTCCTCAGATATGCGAAGTAGGCATGGAGTGAGAATACACGACGATGTGGATATGGCATTTACCTTTAAATAATATTTGACTTACATATGCAACAATCATACCCTCCTATTTTAGTGTATATTTCTTTTATAAGTTTATTTTTGTATTGACGCTTGAAGATTCAAAAGAAAAGAAAACTCTTTAGTACATACCTTTTCTCATAAATTTCTCATTCATTTCTCAAAGAATAAAGAAGAATAAAGTTTCTCACGCAGTTAATAAACTGCAGCTTAAACGTTTTTGTAGTGGCTGTAATTGAAGGTGACTCCAAACTTCGTCGTGGTATTGAATAAATTTAACGCGTTCCCTTTTACTGTAGTAGTCTCATCTAAGGCGGTTACCCCTAGTAGGGAGACATAGGATTAAGCACAATGGAACCAAGCTACGCTCTAAATTAAATACCTTTTCTATATTTTTTGTGGTACATGGATGCGAGTTCTGTCGGCGCGGGCGCCCACGTCCTGCGCAAAAACGATAGCCAATGCGGAACCTAGCGACCAGCCGACCACTGCCCAGGAATCCAGCGCACGCGCAACTGTTCCTAGCATTCCATTATTATTCGCATTCTTCAACTATTCACATTTTTCCTTTGGTTTTACCTACATAATATTTCGTTTATATTCGTTCTTTTTACGCCTTCCAAAAAAACGAGAACCACTAAGCTAGCATGTTATTGGCGTTGACACAACTCCGGTAGGTGTATGTAAAGTATGTACGTATAGCAACATGGTATTTCCCAGTCGATCTCACCTCGTCAGATGACTTGCGCGGAATTCGAAAGCCCATCGCGAGATTTATCGCTTATTCTGTATTAAAATATACATTTGCCTACTTAATGGGCTTTTTTGTCGCGTGCCAAATAACGACTGTGGGATACTGTCTCGATGTTGATGGAATTTTTATGATTTATCAATCTTATTTGACAGCTATTAAAATGTGATATGGGAGATAAATGTTGGTTGAAACATGACTTAAATTTGAGAGATTTTTTATGCTTAAGTTGATGAAAAAAACATCTTTAAAATATTTATGATTGGTAGTTGACGTGGTGACCCGGGTGCTTCGCGTTTTCGTGTAAGCTGGTAGCTGCTCGATAAGATCGCTGTTGCCCACCGGTTACTTTAATGAGCCTGTCATTTATCGACCGTCGATTATGCAGACAACTCTCGAGCTCGCAAGATTTCTTTATTTCAAGCAACTTTTTATCCCTTCTCAGGATTCAAGATATTCCTCCAAGATTTTCATCATTAGTCAGTTTTATTTGGCCGCTCTTCACATTCCGTTGATTTGTGTTTTCAACTAAAATAAGTGATTGAGCAGATTCGCTATATTTATCATAACTTCTTACTTCCAGCGCAAATGTTTATCATTTAAGACAACAGTGAACCAAATAATCGATTGAAGGACAATCTGTTATTAACCTATTCGCAAAGTAGCCTGGACATAAAAATATTGTTTTTATTGCTGTTATTCAAGAACTAGTAATACACAAAGTAAATATTAACCCTTACTTGTAAATTTTCTGTGCCATAAACCGCGCTTAAATAAACTACACGCCGTAATAACAGCCCCTGGGAGCCTTCATGACAATTTAATTGAATCGTGGCCTATAATTTTCTAATGCAGGCACAGAATAAATAATATCTTTTGCAGGGCATGAGAACTCCAAGGCCTTGCCATGGTAGTTTAGAAAATATAATGAAATGTGTTACATATATTTCTGAACACTAGAAATCTGTAGTGCAGTGCTGGCAGTGTCACACCTCATGTTCTCAAAGATGCCTCAAATCTCACCAAGTTATTCAAGGGTGCTGTATTATGCTAGGGCACCTTAGAAACTCTCGACGAAGTTAACGAGGAAATAGAGCAGGCATCCTAGAAAAGATGACGCATAGCGCACCGCATTAGATGGCAGTCATACGATCAGAATACCCTCACGATAGAACCTGAGTCACCGCAGTATACTTAATAGGCATACTACCGATGAGCTATTCCTGTCTCTTACCCTTCTCCATCAATTTGCCATAAATTGCGTAAAGGCACCAGTAAATTGCTAAGTCAAGTACCTAGCCGTAATGATTGTGCACTCCTTCCAGAGGCAGTCAATTACATATTGATGTATATTTTCAGAATGTTACTCATAATTTGGCCATTCATGTTATCTTGAAGTTTGTCGGAACTATGACTAAGTTGGTTAATTTCGACCGAAGTGGAATCTTAATCAAAACAGCTGCATGAGTTGTTGCCAGGATCAAATTACCTGCGCACAGAAAGAAAACACATGCTTTATTTTACTACTGGTAA
Source organism: Anticlea derivata (assembly GCA_947579855.1). Classification (NCBI taxonomy): domain Eukaryota; kingdom Metazoa; phylum Arthropoda; class Insecta; order Lepidoptera; family Geometridae; genus Anticlea; species Anticlea derivata. The sequence continues at coordinate 5,764,472 of OX388260.1, forward strand.
AAAGGTTTCGTACATAAAATAGTCACCTGTTGGAAAGTGATTACCGTAGCCTATGTCGCTTGCAATGCCATGGACACCACGCACGCATTGCGTTGGTAGGTCATCATGTGACTGTTATTTCAACTCACCCTTTAAAGCGGAACACAGCATTGCAGAAATTACCGCTTGGCGTCAGGGTTTATAGGGAAGGTGGCAGATCTTCCCCGAGAGGACTCTGCGCAAAAAATCCAACGGCTCCTGCTGTTAATTCAGATCTGTTTATAATGTAAATTGGATAATATGTAGGCAACTCATAGTAATCAGCCAATATAGTACCTATTGCTTGACCTTGGATTACTTGCTCTACTTATCCATGGAAATTGTAATAATGTTACATTTTCCATCTCGATTTAATCAAATGCTTACCATGAAATTCACTGAGCAGTAGACCGTGAAATATTTCAAATTCTGTATTTGAAATATAAATATTGGTTTGTTGAAAGTATGAACTATTCTTTTTGAAAAAAAGTGTCATACCCAAACTGAATGGCCTCGTAGCTCAGTTGGTAGTAACTCTGCCTTCTGCGCTAGAGGTCGCGGGTTCGATTCCCGCACTGGACAAACATTTGTGACTAACACAAATGTTTGTTCTGTGTCTGGGTGTTAAATATATATCTATTATGTATATCAGTCTCTGGTACCCATAGTACAGGCTATGCCTAGTTTGGGAGTTGACCGTGTGAATATGTCTGGAATATATTTTTTTTTTTTTTAAACCTGATTAATATTTAGAATGGTAACATGGTCAATACAATAAACATACTTAACTTTTACAGTTTGAATTTGAGAGTTTTTAGACAAAGGTTTTATTTCCTGGAAAAATTAATGAAAAATGTGGTAACACGATGAGGCTCAGCTCTGATTGTGAAAGTGGGTTGTATCGGGTGGCTGCGGGAGCGACGGCGGCGCGCGCGCAGGTGCCGAGGCCTTGCCGCGAGCCCGGTATGCGGTCGCACCGGTTCTTCTAGCAACGCGTATTTTTTACACCACACATCATTCCACATTGTTCATATGTTTTGCTATGATGCAAAAAATATCAATACTAATGCAGACTAGAGAGAGCCGTTATAGAATTATAGTGAATTTGGTTCTGTATCCGTGTTTATAATTATTATTATTTACAGTTAGTTCCCAGGTGGAATTCCGACATTGATGTGGTATAATAATGTTAAATAATTAGTTAAATCAGTTTGTATGCAAAATATATTTTATATTTTCAAGCCCAAGGTTCAGTCATATAGTAAAGGCTGTCTAGTTTTCAACAAAGTTTCCTGTAAGTCGTTGTGTAAATCAGCCATTTTATGCAGTCATTAAAAATTTATAGCTGGAATTAAAAGATCAGCATTAACAACTTCATTCCGCATCCTTTATAGGCTTTAATAATCTAGTCCTACTCCTTACAAGGTTTAATTAAAACATTATTGGCTATATTGTTACAGTCGAGTAAAGTCCTGACGCGTGTCGAGTGCAAAAAATATCATGAGGTTGGAAGGCGCCAGCACTCGCGCAGCCCACACTCGGCCTTGCGACACAGAACAACCAACACTAATCATGTACTGAAGTCTCACTCAATAGCAGATCTTTGCTGTACCTTGGTATTCTGGCGTCACTCTTCCTTTCCTTAACTCATTACTGACATGAAAATGACGTGTTTACATCGTAGCAAGAAATTTTCTAAAGTAATGATCTAAAATATTAAGAGGGTTCCTGCTCCTGCAACCGTTGACTTGATGTAGCCTTCAGATCTTCGCAAGCAGGGGCGGTCAATGGGCGGCCGATGAGGAAGTGATCAGGAGTGAGGGGGAGGAGGTCATTCGGTTCTGTGGACAGAGCTGATAAAGGGCGGGAATTCAGGATGGCTTCAGTTTGAGCTAAAACCGTACTGAATTCCTCATACGTAAGATTAGCTAAACCAACCACTCGACGAAGGTGGTATTTGCACGATTTAACCCCTGCTTCCCATAAACCGCCAAAATGACTACTTAACTATTAGTTCGATTACGAGCAATACTTTTGACCTCATGTGTATCGCAGCTGACCGAAGGCTACTAAAACTAGGACTGAATTGTAGAACGAGCAATATGTAACATAGCCCTGGTCGGGTTTTTTAAAGTCGGATTGTCTTTTAACATTAAACACAATTCTCTAAGGCCAGCACTAGAAGCCTGAAGTGATACATGCATACTTGAGCGAGCTGTTAGGTAATCTCGCTTCATTGTCGCCCCGGGATCATTTACGAGCCTAGATACAATTACATCTGGTGCCTGCTCCACCTTAAATGTTAGTGTATAATTAGCATGATTAAAACGTAGATCTCAGAACGGATAGCTTTATATCCATTGTGAGTAATCGCAAGTACAAACGTTCTTTATCGAATGTCAGAATACGTGTCTCTACGAACATTGCAACTTTGAAAAAGTTTAGCGTAATTTTATTTTATGATTCTGGTTCAGGTATGTGTAGGCACATAGATACCGGTTAGGCTAATTCGTTGGCAAATACAGAAAGCAATATAAGCGAGCATTCCTCAATGCAGGTATAGTTGCCAGGGTATTAGACTAACGCCCCGTCCTCGCAAAACGAAAGACTTGCAAAAGAATTAGCCATGTAAATGAAATTAATAGTTTTAAAACGTATCTTGCTATAATATAAATACTACATACTGTAGAGTTCTTATATAAGGTGATTGAAAATATGTAACTATCCAGAAAGGAACTTATTTTAGACCCAATGGGCAATAAAGTTAGTTCTACGACTATAAGAAACTGGTCATATTTTATTGTAAAAACAATGCAAAAATCTCCTGTTTCTGGGGTCAAATCAGTTAAAACTTACTCAGCTGTTTTATGTAGCAATATTGAGGTCAAACTTCTCATATACGTTTAATGATTAGTTATAACGATGATAAAAACAGCTAATTCGAATAAGTTCGGGAAAAAAAGAAAAAAATGTAAATATTAAAATTTTTATTCTAATTAGTATTCATTCTCTATGTTGATAGAATAACCTCCTTTCGGGGCAGTATACCAAAATTCAAAGTTTCTGGGGGGGGTTTCTGCAGGCAACGCATTGGCAATGCTCCAGGTGTTGCTGATGTCAATAGGCGACGGAACCACTTACCATCAGGAGGGCCGTAAGCCTGTTTGCCTCCATATAACATAAAAAAACTGTCTCTAGTGTTCACAGTGAGGACAAGCCCTAATAGATGTTTAAACTAAACAAGAATCTTCGATTGAAAGTTGAAAAGTCCCCGAGCAGTCTGTCGAACGAGACTCCGTTATGCAAATGAAGAAATAAACATTTAAAATGAATGTGCGTGTCCACTTACCCAGTTCCTTTGCATCTGGATGGATTGTTGGGTGGAGAATTGTTTTTTTGCATGCACCTAGCATGCAAAAAAACAATTCTCCACCCAACAATAAATATTTAGTGGCAATAAGTTATACAAGGTGAACTCGGTGAATCAGCTGTTTTTAGGTAGCAATCTTGATTCCGAACTCCATGTACGTTTAGTTATTGCTGGCTTGGTCGCGAGGAACAGGCATAGCTTCATCTAGTTTCTAAGACGTTTCAAAGTGATCCTAGTGATTTTATTGAAATAAATGCCTTTTGACTTTGACTTTGACTTTGACTTATTAGTTCTAAAGATGATTAAAATACCAAAAACAGCTAATTTAAGAGAGTTTGTGGAAAAAAAATTACATATTGATGTTTTTTTCGCTAATATTATTTATTTTTGTTGATAGAATAACCCTCTTTCGGGATTGTATACATTTAGGAATGAATTCAGTTCTTGGACGCTATTCAGTTAACGCCTTAATCCACCTGTCATCACCACGCCTTGCCAGGTGTCCTGCCCAACTCCATTTGAGTTCCGCTATACGGTTGACAACGTCTTTGACCTTCGTACGACTTCAGATCTCGACGTTGGTCACACGGTCTATAAGCTTGATACCGAGCATGGCACGCTCCATGGATGTCGGAACGTTGGTCGTCCAGCAGCGAGGTAGGCAGACGATATCACAAGCATCGCGGGCCGCAGCTGGATGAGGCTTGCACAGGATAGAGGAGAATGGCACATCCATTACAAAGGGAGACCTATACCCTGCAGTGGGTGAAGTCAGGCTGTGGATGATGATGAAAATGAGGAATAAATTACAACTCGACTTGCCTTGTTTTATCCTCCAAGCTCTACGTGTCGTCTATACTACAAGCTAGACTGAATTAAGCAAATGTTCTAAACTAAAATTATCAAAGCACCTTGTCTTGTCTATTTATAAATTGTCGTTCGATCGTTAAATTACCCAATTATTAAGTTATAAAATCTTAAAAGGATTTCAGTGTTTTTAAAGTTTATTGATTGATTGATTTTGTATCTTAAAAACTGTCGATGAAACATAAAATATTTTTTAACCAATATTTTACCGACCAATTGTATAGGTAGGTTGTATAAGTACCACCTAAAATGAATCGGAATTAATTATCGTTTGTAAGTTCAAGTTTCATGTCCAGATCATAATAAGTTTTTTTTATCTATTATTATCCGACTTCAAAAAGAAGGAAGGTTCTCAAGTCCGCTGTTTTTTTTGTGTGTATGTTACTCGATATCTTCGCCAATACTAAACCGATTTTGATAATTCTTTCGCTGGTGTATAGAGTATAATCCCGGGGTGGTCACATTTTAATTTAATTCCTGAGGGATTGCTACTTGTCCCGTAAAACTTTCGTCATTATCTCTTGAAATCACGACTTCTCGAAATGTTTTTTTTTTGTAGACGGTGGCATGATATGGTTATCCCCGCGACTTCGTTCGGTTGCTGCTATTTTTACATAAACTTTAACCTAAGGGGTCGGGAACTCCTTTCTGTGCACCCATACGTTACAACAGGAAGCTACCCTGCAAAATTCATACTCTTAGGATTTTGGTTAGGCTCTGTGTTGATTTTCAAAGAGAATAAAATTTGACTGTCATTCAGTCAGTCAGTACCGTAAGAGTTATTAATGATGATGAATAGATGCCATAGTTACTTTTGTTTTTTATTCGAAAGTGTAGGTGACCAGTGTCATCCTCAGTAGGTAAGCAAAGCGCAAAGAGGTTGATAACAAAAAAAAAAGAGGTTGATATTAATCTTGTAAATATTCAGGAATTTGAAGTCGGTTTTTAGTTTTTGTAAAAATGTCTTATTATATTAGCCTTACACTTGATTTCAGTATATTTTGTTATAACTAAACCTGTCTTGAAACGAGGTTTGATTAATTATATCATTCTAATTAAACTACAGAATAATTGTTTGTGGCCGATATCAATACATTTTGAAGGTGTTATTATGAAAAAAACGCAATCAGTTTCCAGGAAATGATGAGGATATTTGACGCCCGAATGCTTATCAGTTTAACGGGAAGTGGCGACCACCGAACCGCGATACTGTGTTCTAGAAGAGATTGATTTATTCAAAGTTGTATGATATTTTCGTCAACTGTCTCACAAAGAGTTTGTATGTTATTGAATTCTCTCTAAAATTCATAGAAATAGTCAAGCAAATTGTACCTACAAAATTTAATCTTGATGTGACCCAAGCCCTTTAGTGCTTATTCTAGGAAATCAGCCTTTGTCAACTGTGTATTATGTGTTGAATGTTTTAATAGTTCTGATCAAATTTATGAAGATCTTCTATAATAATGACTTTTTTAAGGAAGTGCCTATGACATTACGTAGATATGTTGTTGAAAACAACGCTGTAATTATCTAAAAATATATTGTACATAAAAACTATTTCAAAATATTATTATACTTTTAACTACGTTCATGATGTCATAATTCCGAGTTTCTCAACATGTACTCATTTATTTACAGAAAGAAAATTGATTTGTCATTCCATAACAATTACTATACTTTCTGATACCAAAGAAAGAAATAAAAAAAGAAGGTAACAGTTTTTATTTGTAACGGCACACCTAGGACAGATCTAAGCGACACACAGAAAATAAAAAAATGAAAGAAACAAAAATTCACTACAAAATACTTATACTTATCTTACATATCTACGAAGAAAAAAAACAACACTAAAAAATTACATGCATAAACTACACCACAGTGTCATTCAACACGATCACGAAATTTGAAAGAGGCCTACCGCTGAGGCGAGGTGGTGAATGCTAACACGACCCCATCTCGCCTCAACCAGGCTGAGGACTGCTCACAGGGGGGTTTTTAGTGGGTTCGAGCTCGACATACCCTTTTCCGCCACCCCCCATCGCGGAAAGGAAAAGCGACGGCATTTTCCGCTCTTAAAAAAAAAAAGGAGTGAGTAGGTAGGTTTTTACTTAATGTCAATTTATATGTAATAATTTGAGGGAACACGTTTTTCTCTTCTGTTTTGTTTAGACTTTTAAGATGCATAAATATCTACTACAACATTACATTACAACTTTATTGTTATTTCCCCTTTTAACTTTAAACTCTGTATGTACGAGTACTAGGTACTTATAAAATCTACGTAATTTTAGATCTGGAGGTGTGGTTGCTAGTCGCCTGTTACCTCTCACTCAACACTTCTCAACTATGCATGATGACGACCTCGGTAGCGTGGCGGACGAGTGCCCGAATGAGACTATAAAGGTGCCATGTCGGTCCCCGGGCGCCGATGTGATAAAATGTTCTATGACTTGATCTGAAATAATTTGTTGCGGGTCTGGGTAATAAAAAAATAACAAAAAACATGGGGTACCATGGTTCTCTTATTTTCTTGTACGCAGTGAATTCTAATGAGGTCTTGATATTAGAGGAATGTACTTGCATCACCATTTTCAGTATTTTGAACGAATTCATAATATCATATGTTCATGTGAGCCGTGTCGGCCTAGTGGGTGAGCTAATTTCAATGAAGGTCGTGAGTTTGAAGCCGGTCGTGCACCAATGAGTTTTTCTATTCGAAAAAATTAAGCCCGCATTAACACGTGGTTTAAACGGTGAAGGAAAACATCGCGAAGAAACCAGTAAATATTCTTAAAGCGGCGATGGGTTTACAACCTGATATTAAGAAATACACATTACTGCAAATTGTGGGCATGTGTGCTAAATGTCGGGACCTGCCTCTGACTACCCTGCTTAGATATCTTCAAGGATATATGATAACGTAGCTCATTATTACAGGCGAACCAAAAACTACGATCGCTATCAACAGTGCCACTGTTAATCGTATCATCAAAAGTATCATTATTTTAACATCAACAATGCATACCTATAAGTTATGACTATACATATGTATAATGACACATGAAGTATTTAAAATAACTGTGGTACCGCGGATCATGTTATCGTAGAAGATCTCTACGCACTGTAGACTTTCGTAGCAGTTTCGTAGACCCACACTATTTTGTCGTCAAGAGACCAAAATAATAATGCAATATTTAGATAAACCAAGGACATAAAGACTATTTTGCCTAGCAACAATCTCTTAATTGTTCCAAGTAATCACAAATATGTTATTTTTTTCTGTTATCATCTTAATTACTTAGAGCAACATATCATTAGGGTAATATGGTTAATAGCACTTAGATATGTAGCTAATTGTACGTAACGAGTGATTATTTATTTTTAACCGACATTTAAAAAGGAGGAGGCTATCAATTCGGTGAATTTTTATGTTTTAACCCCTAAAATTGGAGACAAAGTCAAAGCGGTCAATATCATACAATGAATTACCTGAGCGACCGCATAATATAAGTTTGCCACTTCCTACACTTGGAGTTATGATTTTCTGACTCCTTATAAATGGTACGGAACCCTCAAGGCGCGAGTTCTCGCAGAAGACCGTCTTTATTTTTTATTTTTTTTAAGACGTAATTATTATGTATAAATTGTCATATTAGAGCAATTAATAACAACTAATATTTATATTTTTCCTCGTATTTTGGGCGAAAACTCAAAAAAGTCAATTCAAAGAATGTAGTTACCTAAAATGCTATTAGATATTGCATTAAATAAATAAATAATAATAAAAGTCGTTTATTTCAGGTACAGTAGGTACAAGTACGTAAGCCCATATTACACATAAAAATAAAAATAAAACAATGAGGTCAAAAAGGCATAGTAGATAAATCTACTGTGTCAACATACTTATGTAAAGTAAGTATGTATGTGTATTAGTCCAACAAAACTGAAACATTATTCCCATTCAAGGTTACCAAGCGGTACCCTAATTTGTCGAACAGTTATCTTTATCTGTTCTATTTTGTTCTGTACACATTAGAGCAAGTAATGGGCAGTAGACAGACTTACAGTTAATAACCGACGTAGAACGTAAATAAAGCCGTGTTCTAGGATGCTCAAAGAGAGCCGCTCGTGAAATTCGGTCGAAGTATTGAAAAACAATAAACATCACTGTGAGTGACCTCGACATGTGCTAACGAAAAACTGGGAAAAGTCGCGTTTATATAAGTGAGTATTCATCTCTCTCTCTCTATTATTAGTGTCAATTAACAGAGTCGTAACTTTAGGTAGGTAGTCATCGTTATCATCAGACTGAAAAAGTCCACTGCTGGACGAAGGTTGCGGGAAGTAGGTGAATATAAAAGGCTCTTGAGGGGCGCGGTACTCTAGACTATACATAGGACTATACATAGTAGGTAGTACTATAATAGGTAGGACTATACATACATAGTCCTCGCCCCTCTAGAGTACCGCGCCCCTCAAGAGCCTTAATTTCACAACTAGATGTCACCACAAGAAAAACATGTTTAAATTCCTACTACCTAATGGGTTACAGAAAACTTAACGCGTCAGTTTAGCTCCTTCAGGGAATATTTTTTTATTTATTCAAATTGTATTTTAAGAATATACTTCACTCATCTATACCAAGGTTCTGTCTATGTTAACACTACCACTATCTATGAGGTGGGAAACTCGCAGTTCCCTTTATTCCTTTTTATGCGTATGTTCTCTCAAATTAGGACACCTGTTTGGTGTTAAAAATCAGATAGGTTTACAGATTTTAGCAAATGTTTGCCGCTAATATTGACCATGCGAAAATCACGTCGACTCTACCATTTTGTTTAAGCGGTGATGTATGTTCACAGTCTCAAGGTGTATGGTATCAAATTCGTGTAGAATAGCACTGACACGCTCGCATTTGTATGGAAATAGGACGTCTTGGTAGCGCCTAGGGCTGCCTGTTTAGATGCTAATAAGTACTTGAATCCCTAGATTGTTAAATATTCGCTCCCAAAAAATCATGCATAGCATTTTTTTCACCCAGTGGTGGGGCGTAGCGGCTCCTTAATCTAACTAACACAGAATGTCATAGCGTGTAAAAGTAAACGTCCAAACTCTTTGGTAAGATCAAGAAGAAAAATAAAATGATTATAGAAGAAAATTCAACTTCGTTTGCCTCAGTCAAAACCTTCGGGGCCAAGCTTACAATCCATAGGCTACTGCCTTGCCTCAGCATTGAGCCACTTAATATTAGATGAGAGAGCAAATTTTGACATTATTTTAATCGTCATTATTGTTAAATTTGTTTTTTTTTATTTCCGTAAGTTTCCTTAATTCCACTCACGACGACTCACTTAAATACCTATGGTTAACGGCACGTATCTTTCAGCTAAGAGCTAAAGCTGTTTTTCTCACGTTGCTATCCTGGATTGATAATATTATTGCTAAGAAATAGTGTACAATATATTTTTAGATTAATATTTGCTGTGCTAAAGAACAGATAAACAATTCCTAAGAAATAAATGCTATTTATATTTCCTTCAATGGACGGATTATTCACGTTGTTGGTATGAATCACAAACAGCTTGACCACAAAAACCTTTAGTGCATTTGAGTTACAGTTAGGTAACTAGAACATTGACTTTTTCTTTATTGGTAATCCGATTCATTCTAAGTATTGGATTATTTCAATTTATCAACAAACAGGCCCCCAATTCTACTAATTCAATGGCTTCAAAATGACAATGGTTCAATGGCAAAATTACCACTTTTGACAATTTTGGTGTTCTACTATCACATTCGTATTTAAATGGAACTTTTGTGGAACCAATGGACCAATGAAATCAAAGAAACGAAGGTGGCGACAATCGTAACTGAATGATAATGGTAATCTAGTATTCACAGTTTACTTATCGTTTATTATAGGCTAGATGTATATATGTCGTACTTGAACCAATTTGAATCCACATTTTGTATTCCCCTCGCTTAAAAGTAACATTGTGCGATTATCATGCGATAATCATTTTCAAGTCATTAAATTAGTAGAATTGGGGGCCAGATCGACCTGTTAGTTTTACGACAGACAATTTTATTTTATTCAGTAATGTCCAAACGGCGTGCGCTATATCATCGGAACCTGATACCAAAATGATCTTTACGTCTCTTACGTAAATAAAAAAATGTTCGCGAAAAATTATGGGGCTTACGATATCGTTAAGCTGCATATTACTAATTATATTTTATAAGTAATATCTTTGATATTACTTATAAAATATAATTAGTTATCTACTGGTAGTGATCTGGATCAGTTGAGCTATCTATAGATCGTTTGTAACGGTCTTTAGTTGGCTCAACTGTTTCTTGTGTATTTTGTAAATATTAACTTGTATTCGTTTTAAGTTTATTTCTGTATATAAAAGACTATATAGGTAATACGGTAGTAGTATAGTTTCTGGCGACAAACAAGGATTTGACATCTTACTATATTATATTACCCTTGGTAATATGTAAACTCCACAGAGATGTATTAATTAAATTTGACTTTGTTTAGTTGACGTAATGAATTTATGGATGGCAAGGCATTTTTCAACACGGCTGTAGAATATCTAAAAAATATCTTATTATGTTGGCAATATGCATTGTGAATGTATGCAGACCACGCCTCTGATTATATTCCCATGCATACCTACCTTCGTATCAATAAAACAAAGGACGAGGAAAAAATGTGTTTATCGACGTACGTAACCGCAGGCGACTGGCAGACGTAGGTAATTAGGTAGACTAGACGGTATTAATATCAAAACACTTTAAAAAACTCCTATTAAGACGCGTCGGCGATACTGTAATTGCAGTGATATACTGCAATTACATAAGTTAATTGTGGTTTTGCGTCAGATCACTTCTTTGTTTTGTTAATAGGCCTCGTCCTACTAGAACACAACTACGCGACCATCGCAAGACCGCGCGAACTTTGTTCGTACGAATGCGCAATCAAACATATTTAAGCCGTTATTGAGTGTTCTAATAAAACAAGATCTCAAGCGATGTGCATAAGTTATCCAGTCGCTAATTTAAAACTTAATTATCAAAAACTGAAAAAAAGATTAATACAAAATATCCGACTGTTAAACTAATCTTTATTCACAGAAAGAAAATTAAAACGAATATAAGAAACTATTCTCAAAATACACAAGAATCAGTTGAGCTATCTAAAGACTGTTACAAATGACAAACGATCTATAGATAGCTTAGTTGATCCAGATCCGGCCATTTAGACGACAATTAATTTATTGATTATTTGTAAAAGGATCATTAAAAAATAAATAAATAAATAAATATTCCGGACATATCACACATTGTCAACTGATCCCAAACTAGGCATAGCCTGTACTATGGGTACCAGAGACTGATATACATAATAGATATATTTAACACCCAGACACAGAACAAACATCTTAAACAAACTTAATCTTAATCTTTAACAAATAAACAAGCCGTGGCGTTTTTTGCCTGTATCTTCTAGGCATGGCTAGTACAGGCGAAAAGGAACATCTACTAAAGGAGCACTTTCCTTTCATCACACTGAGTCTTTCACCAACAGTCGGCCCTCTTACGGAACATTTTTTTCCACATCGTCAATAGTTTTAAGAAAGGGGTGCTACCGAACGGGAATAACTCCCTCAATCTGGTCATGACTAAGAATGCACGAGTGACACGAAAAGCCAGCATGGTGATCCTAAAACAAATATTATTGTCAATCCACAGAACGGGTTCGTGGAGTGCCGCAGCGGCGTAGAAGAGTGCGGGCAGATGGACGACTGCGCAGTGGTGATGCCTAGGGAAGGCTGTTGCGCTAAATGCAAAGGCTGCTGGTACAACGGCACCGAACACGCATCTCATTCAGAGTGGAGCGATGAAGGCAAGACGCTGCGCTGTGAAGCAGGCGTCGTGACGATTTCGAGACCGCAATGCTACGCACCCTGCGACACTCCCAAGCACCAGAGGCATTACAACTGTCCAGTCTGTGATGGTAAGTACTTACATAACAAACGAATATTTTTTTTAACCTTTTATAAGATAACCACGTGTCCTGGCTTTTTTTTTATTAAATAAACCGTTGTCTGTAGGCTCTGATTTAAAACTATTATCTCAGTGCCTACAGACACCTACGAAGTCCAATAACAATTAGACGATAACAACATGATTAGAAGCAACATGAGCTTACCCCTAAGAAAATTACACATTAAGTATGGCCTGAATTATAGTAGAGCTCTACATATCGTTTGAATGTGGTTAGTAAAGTAAATAATCAAGTACCTATTGAACGTCTATTACGCATAGATATGAAATATAGAAGTATTCTCTTTCCATTTTTACCCAAGGTAATTAAACCCACAATGACTCAGAACAATTCACTGGCCATTTCACGGTGCCTTTTCCCACAACTGATGATTGCTGCTCAACGAATATAATTGAGTGCGCTGGCGCAGCCGTGTCTCGCGCTGCGCCCACCCAGATGCACGAGAGAAAACAAAAAACGAACAACCACCATAATTCTTTACAAAAACAAACACACGCCGCCTCGCGAACTTAATAAAAGCATAAAGGCAAGCAATTCACCTCCGCTTCCGCTTCGCTCAACAAGTTTATTAAATTCTAATCAAATAATAGTAGGTAATTTACAAGATGACGACTCGAAATCACTTTTGAATGTTGCCGACGCATTCCAACTATCGTTTTATTGCCAGTGTTTATACTTTGATAATTATCCTCTATCCAGCAAGTCGGATCGGGACCCCTACGTCTATGTATTTATGGGCAGAAAAAACGAGCTGTTTGTTGTGTTTGGTTAATTTTTCATGGGCAGTCACCCACACGCGCCAGTCCAACAATGGCAAAACATGAGAAACAAGTGTTGCGCAGTAGCATACCTCCAGACAATGGACAAATCTGCCATTACCTATAACCCGTCTCGTTTGCAGCGCCATAATCAGATAGAGATGACTATTATAAAACAACAGCGAATTGATTTAGACGATTGCCCATTTAAAATTAGGAATATCAGCTTCGAAGGTCACAAAACTTTAAATTTACTTACTTAAACTGTGTTCACACAAGTAATTTATATACCTGTATTGTGTACATAAGAGTGGCGCCGAAGAGTAATCGTTCCGTACGTTAGCTCTGAATAAATAAAGTTCAAGTGCAATAAAATCTTGATGAACCGCGAACAAGAGGCTATAACTACAGAGATTTGATTGTCTCAATTCACAAGAGTTAATGAAAATTTTATTTCCTTTGTTGTGTTTATTTATCAAACTTTATAAGAAAGAAAAACATGGACCACCCAATGCAGATTCCTCGTTTTGCGATTGACTCATGTTAGCTTTGCCTTAGTGATTTCATCGGATACCAATACCTTAACGGGAGACAAAAAAGGCAACGGAGTAAACTTATTATACATCCTCGGGGGTCCATTAAAATTATATATTTTTGTGGTCAGTCTCCCACGGCGTTGCGTCTCTATTATTGACCATAAATCAAAAAGTTAACAACCTACTTAAAAGGTTGGGGCGGGTAGGTTTTTGTGCGGTGGTCAAAGCGGCCGACGATTGACGGCGAGGCTGCGGGAACTCGGCCCTACCTCCGATTGTTTGTTTTACGATCCCAACAGTGCATTAAGTTTCTTTTTCTATTTCTTATTTCCTCACGATTCTCGCCCTATCAACGCGAGAATTCTCTGTCAATAAATGAATTACCTACCCGCATCGATTGTTTGAAACTAAAAACAAATAATAATGCAATGCGTCAATGACCCGAAAAATTAAAATAATTACCTTGTTACGTTTCTGTCTGTATGTGATGTGAATCTGTAACGAACAGTTATATTTCAAGTGTTAGATGTACAGTCGCCTGTTCTAAGATATATACATTAAATAATTTTCAAAGTGATGCCACAACACAGGTGCTGTTTGTAGTTTATACTTAGATAAATATTATCTAAGAGTTTATAGTTTAAAGTTGATAATGGCAAATAAATGCATCTTAAATAATAATGACCGTAAGAATACCTACTTTAATAAAGTCATCTCTGACATTAGGATACGAGGATCGAGGAGAGTAGAGCTTAAAACATGAAATACTCTTCGTACTTAATATGGAATTTTACCCAATATACACACACAAACACGCGCACACTTAGCATTATATTAACTAAAATATTTAACACAATATCTATTAAAAGTCATTATTTAAACTCGCTAATATAAATGGTACTTATTATGATGATCCTACTACTTACCTAATTAGCTTATTATGGTTGATTTAGTTTGCTCTCTTGCAATAAAATATTGACATACATAAGTACATATTTATAATCATTTATTTTGATATGGCTAAGACCTGAGAGACCCTTGGAAGGTAAGTAGGACCTACGACGCAAGTCCAGTAGATAATGTAGGGTCTGTTTCAAAACTTGCAATGGTAAACAAGCCAATATTGTATTTCTACAAGTTGATTCATAATATGTATGCTATCCTGAAAGGGGCTTATTCTACACCCACTTGGCAATCAAATTTGTTCTACGACTATTGGAAATTCGATATTTTTCATTGAAAAAACTCTATGCGAAAATCAACTAAAAAAAAAAACTCTTTTGGGGTCAAATCAGGTCAAACTCAATGAATCGGCTGTTTTAGGTAGCAATCTTGATTCCGAACTTCTTGTGCGTTTAGTTATTAGTTCTAAAGATGATAAAAATACCAGACACAATAAATAAATTAAAATGAAAAAAATATATGTTTTTTTTCGCTAATAGTATTTCTTTTCGTTGATAGAATAACCCCCTTTCGGGATGGTATACATGTTATAAATCACCTTGTATAATTATTATAAGTGCGTGCTTGAAATGAATACAAATAAATATTTAATTTCATTTGATATTTCTTATTGCATCTAAGTACCTGTGTTCTTCGACAGCGTATTATGATGTTATGAGGTGCGCCCACTGGCTATGCATACGTAATCAGTGCGTTTGTCTGTATATGGACTGCCCACTTCGGTAGACTCTAGTTTTACGACAGATACTTAACTGTTTTCATTGTCACAATAAAATTATTGGGACAACGTGGCGGTTCACTTGAGAATGTACCTACCGCTTATAATTGATCGTCCGCTGTCCGCGCGTCCATTGAATGAAACTTCAATTGCAACACACTCGCAACGAACGAACGTAAACACTCAAAGCTCTATTATGGTTGTTGTGACAAAGCAATTTGAATATCTGAGTGACGTCAGTTATTGTCCTTTGCACTTTACTGGAAGCACTTCTCTTGCTTTCTTTTGTAACGTCTTGGTATGGTTTATTTTCTGGGTCGAAAATTCGATCTGATGCATGAAGATAATCCTTGTGTTTTTAAACTAAGCACTAAGGTATGCGATATCTTTGTTTGTATCGGGCGCTCGTTTGTTCCACAATGAAGAGCATCTACATCCAGGTGGGCTGCGGCCCAGCCGTAGGCCACGTGTGCGGCCGTACACGCCTTCCCCTTCATTAGCTGTCCTGATTGATTCATCGTCCATCTTCACAAATTTATGGAGTTTAAGCTTTGTCACAGCCGCTGTGCTCATTCCGAGGCACACAATAGCCCACAATGATATATTACGTATGTTGCCATTGTGTCCCTCGTTTTGTTTTAAACTTTTACTGTTAATCTGCAGAATTCCCGGGCAATGGCAATACAAAAGCAGCTCTTTTGTATTCCCATTGTTTTTAATTACACATAATATGTATGGACCACAAATAAACGTTTAACGCTTCATTGTATTTAAAATTTAAATGAATCCGTGCATTGAATTTGCAATGCTTGTCGTAATAATGAAACTCCTAAAGAAACGTGTGCGGCTGCAGACATGTTGTCTGCGTTATTTGTGGCCGATCCAGAGTTGGACTTATTTGGGTATGTTCTTTAAATAAGCTGAACATCTAAGGCCAACTGCCCAGAAAACTATTTAAAAAGAGAACATCTTATTGTAATTTCGTCTAAAAATGCAATTAGTCACTTGACTTTAGCAAAAATTTGTAATGATATAAATAGTAATGAGTAGTAGTAGAGTATGTATTTCAAAAACTGCCAAAACTAACGAGTTTGTTCCTCATAATATACATTATGTACCTGCGTGCTGCGTTTGTTCGCGTATGAGGGTAAAACGTCAACGTAGTAGGTATGTCATGCTGTGAGTTTATATGACTGTGCCCCCCCCCCCCCCCCCCGATGGACCGACGACATTGTGAAAGTTTTTGAGTATATTCCTTGAATACTTTCGATCTTTTTTGGAAATTGGATAGGCGCCACCGTTACCTTTGGTTTTTCTCATATGCTGTTTTTGCAATGCTTCAGAATGTGTGATCAACGGTCAGCGAGTCGGGGAGGGCCGAGATGTGCGGATCCCGGAGGAGCCGTGCCTGTCGTGTCGATGCGTGCGCGGCGCTTTGTCGTGCTCGAAGCGCGCATGTCCCGTGCTGCCTTGCCATAGGACACAGCAGTTCACACCCACTGGAGAATGCTGCCCACGATGCTTGCATCCTACCGCTGATAAAATACTGCCGAGTAAGTTTTCATTTAGCCGTGGTGGCCCCGGCTGAAGAATAGGCCCCTCCATATCTACCTATCCGCGGATGTCGTAAGAGGTGACTTAGGGAAAAAAGCTAGGGGATGAGCAGCAGCGTCCCTCATTTTAATAACGATAGATCTAGCTGCGCTCGCAAAACCACATGCCCAGCGTGGTGAGTATGGGCAAAACCCCCCATACGATAAGGAATTTACTCTGTCTGTGGGGGAGGCCATGTTCAGCAGTGCACGTCAAACGGCCGAAATGATGATGATGATGATGAAGTTTTCATTGCAAACCAATTCAAAACTACCACCTGACCAAGTGGGTATCAGACCACGCATGTTCCGTTTTATCCAATAGTGCCATACCAAATGAGGGTTAGGATTTATAAGGATTTCTTCACTAAGTCACAGAATAATTTAAACCATACTTTCCATCATGATCAGCATACATGAAAAATTTAATTATATTCTAATCGTTAAAAGTTCTGATCGGTCTTCTAGTGCTCATGGTATTTTAATATCTAGTTGCAGGCAGCAAGCCCTGCATCATCGGGAAGGAGTTTCATGGGCACCTAAGTGCATTCCGAGTGGACCCGTGCACTGATTGCACGTGTATGAACGGCACGGCCGTATGTATGCGACACACATGTCCCGTGCTTACATGCGGTGCACGTGCATTACCTCCTGGTCCGGGAAAATGCTGCCCCGAATGCCCACAGGTCGAGGAAATCAAGTCTGCCTGTGTTATTGGAAGAAAAACTTACCGGGTATGTATAAAAAAATTACAACAAAATTTGGCAGCGGAGTTAATAATTATATAAAAAATTTGCTAGCCGTTAGATTGTCTTTATTTATTAAGTCTTATTGTATCGTTACAGGACGGAGAAACGTGGCAGTTGGATGCTTGCAAATCCTGTGAATGTCACAGTGGTGAACCGAGATGCGCAATGGAAAGATGCCCATCCCTTACATGTCCCTCGGATCAAACCTTACGACAATTACCAGGACAATGCTGCCCTAAGTGCGTCGACCTCGATGGTATTTGCACTGTCTTCGGAGACCCTCACTACAAGACCTTCGATGGAAAGTTCTATAGTTTTCAGGGATCATGCAAATACCAACTGGCTTCGGATTGCGTGAATAAAACATTTTCTATCAGAATATCGAACGACGCTAGAAATACTTCACATTCCTCGTGGACTCGCACCGCCACTCTTCGTATCGGACCTACTAAAATCAATATGGGAAAGAAAATGCGAATCAAAGTAAACTCAACTCGCGTGCAGCTCCCTCACATGATAAATGGAGTTGCTGAGATAGTCCGCAGCAACGGGTCCGTTTTGCTAAAAGCCGACATCGGTATTCAAATGCTATGGGACGGTGATGGATTCTTAGAGGTGACCGTGTCAAGTGCCTACAAGGGAAAACTTTGCGGTTTGTGTGGTAATTTTAATTCGGTAGCTAGAGACGATATGAAAACCCGAGACGGTAGGATGATGACCGACACGTGGCGATTTGGATCATCGTGGCGCGTTGGAGGCACAAGGGCTTGCACGCGGCGGCAGCGGAGGCCGAACGTGAGCACATCGTACCGGCAGTCGCGAGTTACGAAGGCACGTAGATTATGCCGCGGGTTCGTGAAGAATGATGCATTTACTGATTGTGGTACGAAAGTGAATCCTCATCATTACCAGGAGGCTTGCGAGCTGGACGCTCGGAGTTGTTCTGGCGTACGGTGTCACTGTGCGGCGTACCGAGCGTATGCGCGGGAGTGCTCGCGTGTGGGGGCTGAGCCGAGGGACTGGTTTCGTAGCATGTGGTGCGAGGGACCGCCGCCGTCGTGGCTGAACCGCGGCCGCAAGGGGTTGCACCGCGGTCCCAAGCCAAAGGAGACCAACCTGCTGGATCCTAACGCGATCACCAAGCCGATCGCCCGCTCTCGCCCGCCGCCGCCTATTCTGCATTAGTTTGCTTGTGGCGACACCTTTACTAGTCAAACCAGCCAGTGTGGCGATCTAAGGTGAGTTATTTGTCTCGTTACAATTAAGTTTTAGGGGTAAAAACATAAAAAAATCCTATATTTTAGCTTTAAGCATTCCAAATTTCAGAGTTGTGAGGTACCTAACTGGAAGTACCTGCTTACCTTAGAAGCTTTTTATTTTGCCATTTACATACAATTAGACATTCGTTAGTTAGGTATATTTTTAATGAATGAAACTGGATTTTTATACGGCTCTATATGCCGAGTTCCTTTTTTCCAAATGGTACGGAACCCTAAAAGCAAAGTTGTCTATAGAAATTCTAAAATCTGAACTGAAAATAACATAGGTAGAATAGATAGCATAGATTTTCATCATCCATGACGTATTTTTTTCCTGTTTCAGAGTATTACAAAATTATTGCAACTGGCCACTACGTGGGTTGCATCTGTAAGGCGCAACCAGCTTTATAAGGAACGAAGATCTATCTACTAAACAGTATTCATAACACTACTTTTAGTTAGGTGAACGTTAATTTTAAACAATATTTTCGAATAAGACCACCTAGCTCACATTGCCTCGCAAACTCAACCAACATTAATTCTGGGTTCGATTGAAAATACCTAGGTAGGTGGGTAATACCCAGCGGGTACTTCTTCATCTAGAACATATTGGTGTAAAATTATAAATAAAGAACGAACTAACGTTACTGGTTGAAATTAATAAGCAATGGGCAATCACGCTGTTCACTCTTAGAAAAAACTAATTTATTGATAAACGTTTCTAATGTGATAATTAGTTTTTGATTACTCCAGGCTGGCGAAGGACGTTTGGTAAAACATAGTTCAAATTGAGATCTCATCTGTAGGTAGTTCTTTACGAAATCTTAGATAAATCTAGCTATCCGAAGCCAAGAAGCTAATGAAATTGTGCGGGACGTGCACATAACACAGAAACGTTGAATTAGTTAATTGTATTTTTAAATGAAGACTCTTTTTAAAGCTTAGTGTTAAATACGTTACCAATGAATTTTAATGTTTTGACTTTGAAGTATGTTTATGTAATTTTAGTTTGGCTAGATGTTAAGTGATTGGGTTAAATTGTATCTAAATGTTTGCTAAGTATTTATTGTAAGGCGTTCGCTGCTTAGACAAGCATCGAATAACTAATTTTGAGTTTCCACCAGTGCCAAGAAACTACGGTACATTACATTTTATAATGTGTTTTTTCAGCTTTTTAAACTTTTCTTGAGACATTTATTTTACTAAGTTTTCAATCAATGTGACTTTCGTATGTTTATTTGTTCCATTATTTTAAATAGGTCCTTAATTTAAATATTAATTTTCATAATAAGTATCTGATAATTCCTTTGAAATCCATTCCCAATCATTTATCTTAAGTTCTACTTACATTGTATTAGTTAGCAGGGTCTACGTTTTATGTAGGCTTTTAAGTTATTTAAGGTCTATCTAGCTTAACTGGCACTTACTAATTGTTATAGAAACAGGATTGTGTTTAGGTAAAGGTTCTCTTAAGCCACCCTTACTTTTGTCATAAGCAAAAGTAGTTAAATGTGGCGTGAGGAGACCTGACTTAATTTTTATATGGAGATTATAACTGTTATTCTATAGGTATAGCAACCAGAAATAAAATAGTAAGGTCCATAAGATTCGTGTCTGTATTTTGTAATGAAAAAATGTTTCTGTATCCTATGACCTACCAAATTAATATAATGCCTAATCATGAACACTCCAAATACATACTACTGACTGATTTTTTATTTCTATTTTGTGTTGATAGAATAGATTTTTGTGCCTATAGCTTTTATAAAAGTAGGTATGTCATTATGCTTCTTCAAAATTGGCCCAGTCTTAAATGTTTTGTAGTATTTTAATGGTAAAGTTTATTAGGTAGCGTTGTTATTTCATTTTATTTCAAAATGGCCATATTAAATTGTATTTATTTTTGTACAAATGTATCTGCGTGTCATAAAGTGCTAAGAATAGTTAGTATGTAGGTAATTGTGCTTTCGTGCTATTTGGAAAACGTTATTAACTAATATGTAATCTTGTTTGCGATGCGGTTTATTGCAAACTCGATAAAACTATGAACGAACAAAGAATTACGTAATAAATAATTATTAAATTCCAATTCATGTTTGTTTTAATAAGAACCTACCTACTAATAGTTATTAATCCTACACCCAAACTTATGTCAGAAAGTACTCTCTCCAGGTTAGAAGCTGGCTCGTTTCCAATTTAACTAAAATTTCGAGTCATTAAAATTAAGTAGGACAATTTGGCGTCCTCTTTAAGAACAGGGAAATTCATTATATTTATCGCCAACTGAGATCAAAATGAATGAACACTATAACCAACAACTAAATTTATTTAAAGAACTTTCAGTATTCAGGAGCCCTAAATCTGATCTGGTTTTGGAGTTAAAAGAGGGAGAGTAGAATAAAAGATTTATTATTAAAGATATAAACATTATTCGCAATCACACACATCAATTAAACAAAATATTATTTTATACAAAACATACATAATACTTGATTATGAACCAATGAGTGAGATGTTCCCGCATAATGTAAAGTAGGTAATGCTGTCCAATGTTCCCAAGAGTCGAAAGGTTGAAGAACCGAAATGTAGAGATTCCTTATATTAAACATTAATAAAAAAGCGTATAAATACATATTATTTATTCTCCTGTCATCATCTCCATGAATTCTGAAACAATGAATAATGTCTTGAGTTATAAAATATGGCAGTGTAGGTGTGACGTGATGATTGGAAACTAAAATAACCTACTTCACAAAGCTTTTATTTTTTACTAGCTTCCGCCCGCGGCTTCGCTCACGAGGTGCCTATGACGATAAAAAGCCTATATGGAATAGCAATTCTAGATCTTTCTCTGTGCCAAATTTTAAAATTCCAGAAAAATCCTTTCAACCGTTTGGGTGTGATTGAACCACAATCATCCAAACATCCTCACAAATTTTCGCATTTATAATATTAGTAGGATGACTTAGTGGGCGTTGCCGTTATGTACCTACTAACGTGCATAATTTTTACATGATAGCACTTATAGTCTGCGAGAAGACAAGGTGACAAGGTGGGACAGACAGACACATGGCGAAACCCGAAAAAATCATTTGAAGTTCATACATATTTTGAAATGATTAGGCACGACTTTCTTGTTATAGTTATTGCATTTATTAGGTACCTAGCGCAAAAGGAATATTTTTATTACTGGTAGGTCTTTAGTCCTTGTAAGTTTTAATTAGTAGGTAGCTTTGTTTTTTTTTTAACTTTATATATTTTTTTATGTTTCTTCTCATTGTGGTACGTGTGGTGCCGTCTACTTTTATACTGTTTCTTTTTAATTTAGTTACTTTCATCTATATGTGGAATCTTGTAATTAGCCTTTAAGTACTCATTGTTTTCATTAATATCATATTAGCCGTAAGTTTTCCTAAAATTATAAAAATAAAATAAAATAAGTTATAAGGACTAAAGACCTACTACTATCTTTAAGGTTGTAACAAGTTGTATGTAACAACCTTAAATATATTAAATAAACGTACCTAGACGAAGTTTGATATAGCTACCTAAACAACTGATTAATTAGGTTTAAACTGATTTGAGCCCAAGCATCTAATCTAATAAAAGTTTGTTTCATAGAATAACCTTAGTTGTATCACCAAAAGTCAACAATTGCCTATAGTGTTACCTAGAATGTGCCCGTTTCGGTTTACTATACTAATGTATGTTCAGGAATCTGAACCCTATATATATATGTGTAGGAGATATAAGTAGTAGATATTTACCATCGAAGTCGACGGTGCCACTGCCGTCAGTGTCGATCTCCTGGATAAGGCCATCGAGCTCTTCTTCCGTCAGCTGCTCGTCCAGCTCACGCAGGATCTCGCGCAGGCTTGAGGTGGGAATGTAACCGTTGCCTGAAAGCAAAATGTTTGTTAAAGGGGAAGTGGGGGACACGTGACCATTTCATTTTTTGTTAAAGTGTTGTTACTAAGATGTAATCTATTCTAGCTTGATGACGCCAATAAGTCTATGTATATGCAAAAAGAAAACAGGATGCAAGGACTACGTAAGGTTTTAATAGTAGGTATATCCATGAGTTTCTTGTGGATACGGTTACCTAACTATCATGGGCACCGAAATTTTTTTTATTGTATTCACTGTTTGAATAGAACTAGATTCAAAATGCATCGCCCTGGAAATAATACTGCCGGTGTCCATGGTGACCATGCTGATAGTATGGTAGAGAGGCTGGGCAGGCTTACTCAATATTTTAACGAATCCCACCCAGGCACAACAGCGTCCCGTAACTAGGACGAGGGCAAAAAGTTATCAACTCTAAATCAATTATCTTGCCTTTCAACTATCTCAGAAGGTTCATAGTCTCTACAAAATTTCCAATGTGGAAATAGTGGCGGACTGTATTTCAGGCTCGGTCTAGTCTAAAAATACAGCTTCCTAGTTGACATTATGATCTCTGAGTGTATAACCACTCACCTTCCTTGTCGTATAATCTGAAGGCTTCCCTAAGTTCCTTTTGCATAGCTTCAGCATCTTCTTCAACGATGAACTTAGCGGCCAGGGTCACGAATTCTCCGAACTCAAGACGACCAGACTCTGTAAACGAAAAGTATACCTACTTGAACCAATCTGCTTTCCTTTGTCAATTGTTCAGTCAATCAAGATAAGAATTTATTGATTAAAATGTATTGCTACGTTTGGTAATGCTCACTGTCTGCGTCGACCTCTTCGATGAGTTCTTCAAGGATCTTCTTGTTGAAGGGCTGCCCCATCATCCTGAGGATGTCTGCAACGAAGTCGCAGGGGATACTGCCCGAGCGGTTGTGGTCGAAGCCATCGAAAGCCTTGCGGAGGACTGGAACAAACCACACTTCCATCAGAACTTGATATTACGTAACAAGGATCACGTGAAATAAAACCGTATCTACCATCCATATTTATTGATAATTGATGAGACATTACGCTCACGCAAGCTAACTGGCAAACTAGATAAAGAAACTGCGTTCTGGAGCTTCCTCCAAAGTTCAGTGCTGAAACGTAGTGCACTAGCAATAAAAATTACTAAACTGATCGTTCGGCCGGTTAGGATCGTATTAGGACAGTTCAATGCACTGAGGTGTAGTACTGCAAATATTGTGCAATGCACCTATTTCGGTGCAGCAGCGTGCGTGGTGCATCGTGCTGGCCGGCGCGTCCCGCCTCACCCAAAACTAGGTCGCGGACGATAACTAATAAAAACAACATAGTACTATCACATAGATACAATAATTGCCCATCTATTTAATAATAACACTACTGCATTAATAGATTGGATACCGGAAACGCATACCTACAAAGCTATACATATACATACAAATCTATATCTACATAAATATGTAATGGAGAAGAAAATGAATCACAAGGCTTAGAAGTTTAAACCAGACACATGCACTTTATGTACTTAGGCGTAACGTAGGCGCTCGCTAAGAAAAGATTATTGAAAAATTACGATAAATATACTTAGGTGGTGATAAAGATTATCAATGTTTGTATGATAAAAAGTCGTATCCTAAATAAGATCTTTCTTGTAATATAGGCTCGTGTAAACGAGTCGGGCTTCATTTCAATCAAACAGATATTATCATCGAACGCTCTCAATGAACCATAAACTGGGCCAAATCCGAATGGAAAGCATGGAAATCCTCCGGCGTCTTTAAGTCTGATGTATTAATAGAACGGTTGGATGTTTGATGAAACGTGTTATTTCGAAATATGCACGATGCGTATGCTGGACTCAGCCGAACTTAGCCTAACAAGAAGTTGAGATCAGCAGGGTTATTTTAGAATATCGGAAATATTTCCGATCGCAAATATTTCTCATCGGACCTTCAAACCCACCCTGGGTTAAGAAAAGCTGACGTTTCCGATCGGAAATATCTAAAGCAAGAGATCAAAACATCGGAGATATTCATTCCGAAATGTGTTTAGAGCTGAGTTGAGAAGAACTGACGTTTCCAATCGGAAATCTTTCCGATATTTTTAAATAGCACTGCAGAAGGTAAAGATTTGTTCAAGGGTTTCTGTGTAGGTAGATTAGTAATGAATACGCAATTGTCATAAAAAAGTTTATCGTCATCCTCTCATTTCGGCCGAAGCTTCAAAACGAACTTGCGTCATAATTTTCCTCAAAATAAATATTTATTTGCGTGGAAAAATAAACTCTTTCTCGTTTTTAATGACTCGCCTGATAGACACAGCGCTGGAGTAATTTTTCACATAAAATATTAAATTTAACTATTACTATTCTTTTGATCTTTCATGACAGAAGAACATTTTTATAAAGATTTACTTACTACGTGTTAAAAAAGACACTGGGAAAAAAGTGCTAGGGTCTGTAACCTATACCTATTTTTCAGTGTCATGTTTTTATCAGTACATGCAATAATAAACATTTATAAAAAATCGTTCAAGTGCGTAGTACGCTAGTCAAGTTTGCAAGTTTGGTGCGCCTTATAGGACAAAATCTTAAAGTGCCTTATCAGAAACTCATCAACAAAAAGATTGACCAACTATTTGGCATTTTGGTTTGAATAGACGCCTAGCTATAAATAGTTTGACAATATTATAAAATCAGTTCCATTATAAATTAACTGTTTCTTGCAATCATAACTAGATGGTGATTCATATGGCGATGGATGACGATGGATGCGACGATGTGGATGTGTCACATGACACATGCCACGTTTTCCATAGCATACTAGCTTCCTAACTCAACCGAATTGAATTTAGAAGCCTTCACTGTGGGTGGTCTGCACTTGGCCAATTTATTCTGTGACTTCGTTTTCGAGACCTACGAGAGTTATCTTAAAATGGTTACGTTTTCTTCATTTAGGGGATCCTAAAATAGATCAAACCATGACATCCATATAGCTTAATTAATATAATATAAATTATCTTTATTTTATAGTATTTTAAGTTTCAGCTTGCGTGAAAACAGGACACGATATCGCAAGCCCTTGTCAAACTCTAAATTGACTTTATTCAGTAGCGTTATGGACCATTTCGCAATGAATTTCAAATCACATATAACACGCCGTTTGAACATTGCCGTTTCTAATAAATTTGCATCCGATACATAGTATGTTTCTTGAAGATAATATTATTGCATCAACGACGCTTATAATTACCTAAACTAAAGATAGCTTCGCAAAAATACACAATCAGATGAAAAATACAGACTGATTATCTCACTTTTTCTTTTTTATAATTACCAGATAAACTAACTCATGATAACCGTCAGTGTGACAACATTTTGCAGCTGTTCCGTGATATTTTGGCAACAAAATAGTTTTGAATTTTATTTTTACCGGGCTTGTTGTAAATTTTAATCGTCAAGACGTCTTGGCAGTTTTCTCAAAGTTCCATGGAACTTTATTACGTTTTTCTTTTCTAGAATTTAGCTGATTATTAATTACCCCCACTCAAAAACAGTCGGGGTGTTGAAACGCAAAGTAAATATTGTTACTGTGATCGCATACAAACATTTATGCTATTGTATTACACAAAAATGTTTTGGTGCAAAGTTCTGCTCAAAATGTACCTACCTACTATTAATATATTGCTGCAGTCAAACAATCCTGCGACATTCAGTCGTAGACAAAACAACTTTTTTTTTGCATTTGGTTTGTGTATGTATAATACAATAGGTAAACGAACGATCAAAAATTATTTTTTTAATTATCACCTTCGTACTAACCTACACAAAAGAAAGTTTGCCTATCGCTAACACTTTTAATCAATCTACACTTCTTTGGTTTGCGCTTTGCGTCCAACTAAATGCATGGTCAGCATGTCTACGAAATTAATATCTACAAAGAGAAATGCTTATTATTTTGAACCTGTGCACCAATGTATTGAGAATTTGAGATTTATTTTTTGTTGTAAAAAAACAATTGTTTGGTTGGATAACTGTAAATCACTAACTAACGACTAATTAGCCGTTCAGCGTAGAGGTCAGTATTCGTTGGTAAACAAAGATGCTATTCTGGGAATTGGCTTGCAATTTCAAGTCGATGAAAACCTCTGGTAAGACAAACAGACAATTTCGTGATTATTTCATTGTGGTTATTTAAATATCTGTTGTAGGTGTCTGACAAAACGCACACATAAAATCACTAGAATTAAAACCTTACGAATCATCATCTAAGTATGTAATCGTTTGCGCCAAATGAAATACAAGCGGTACCTATAGGTTTGTGAATGAAATATTAATTTTAATAACTTGGTACCTTAACTTGCTCACAAGACGTTGCTAGCGAAGACGGAATTCCTTTCATTAATTTTACATAGTGTGTGTAGTGTGTGTGTGAATTAAGTATTAATCAATCAAAGTAATTTCTTCTCTTACTTACTTACATACAATTTTTTATTATTGTGTGTTTGTTTATGTCCAGTTCAGAGTATTGCGAGCCCTTTTTTGACTCAGACTGTTACATTTTTTCGTCTTTTAAGGTGAACTCCACTCGTACAGACAGCAGCCTGATTTTAATTTCAAACAAAATGCTGTATTTTTTTTCGTTTTTAAAATTTCCACTCGCGGCTGTTAAAAATACGAACAGGCTCAGATGCTAGGGATCATATGGATGTATCTCCATGAGGGGGGCGATTTTTCGGGAACAATAAAAAATATATTGGGAGTGAAAACATACACTCCAATAGGAATGAGGTATACACTACACATTGAGAGGAAAATTTTCAGTGGAAAAAATACCTACAGCGTTCGCGTTTTGAGAGGAGGTAGGGCACATCGAGATTTTCTCGTTCTGAATTGGAGCAGCTCGCCTGGGGAGGTACCTCCACCTTACAGAAGATCGCAGCCAAATAACATTATTTGATTCAAATAGTGTTGTGTTCCTGTGGTGAGTAGGGTTGCCAGAGCTCTTAAGGGGGGAAGGGGGTTCGGGGTCGGCAACGCGTGCATGATGCCTCTGGTATTGCAAGCGCTCATAGGCTACGGTAACCGCTTACCATCAGGTAGGCCGTAAGCTTGTTTGCCAACACTATTGTATAAAAAAAAAAAAAAAAAAAAAAGATATTGTCCGTCCGTGCTACAGTCAAGTACCTAAGGGTTAATCTGACTGAAGCAAACATTATCCGAATAGGTGTACCTTGGCTTGGTACCTAGGGAATATGTCACATCTCCTGTCCTACTTTTTATTTATTTATTATCCTGTGGCAAACAGGCTTACGGCCCTCCTGATGGTAAGTGGTTACCGTCGCCAATTGACATCAGCAACACCTGGAGTTACTATTACTGTTACTATTCAGAAAGTAGGTATTGCAGCTCTTTTTACAGCCTCCTGAAACTCATTGCGGAGAGGCTGGACATGGAGTGTGTTGATAAGGAACATTGGGCTAGAGCCCAGATTGCGGTTACTTAAACTTTGAGTCCTATTTTGATTAATAAGTCTCGTTTTAGTGTATTTTATATGGACTGTTCATGTGTCCTATGTATATGTCTGAAATAAAAGTTTTGATATGATTTGATTTCATCCTTGCGCATATAAGATTACCTCCCATAGTTCATCTTTTTTTGTTATACACCGTACCTAGCTGTAGTGTAGTAGTTTGCCGCCAGAAATAGGGCTGTGAATAAACATTATAACCGTGGCGAAGGAGCGAACTGTAAACCAACGGTTACTCATCGGTTGTATTTAGAAACATCAATTTGGTAAATAACGAATACTTCAGAGTTCTAGGTAATATTCTTTATGATCGTCTAAGTACTTTATACTTACTACCTATAAATTAAATTAAATTAAATTCATTTATTGATTCGTACAACACAAAGATCCATAGATAAGAGTAAGTATTACATGTCACACAGTTAAATCAAAAACAAAAAGGAAGACAAGCACATAATTAATTTATGTAATAAATTTGCTTAGCACAGGGGTTGATAAGACTTGACATCCAGTGCCTTTGCAGTTTACTGCCATATCTGTCAGCCAGAACCCCTATCAGACTGTTGGTACTGCCCAGGATCCTGCGTTTTGAAGATGTTATTTTGAAGATAAGATATATCTATAAGATAACTCGGTTGAACAAGAAGCACCTATATCAATGCATCAAGGTATGTAGATACACTTACTATTAAAATAACTAATCTCCCTATGTTATGTTTCAGGGCCTAGTACCTAAGTAGGTACCTATTTTTAATCATAGTATTTTAGGTCATGTTTTTCTAATGCGAATGTAATAAGTATGTAAGTTTAGATTTGTGTATTCTTTAGATGGCTTAGTTTAGCTGAGAGGAGGGTGTGCTTGGCAAGCTACTCTATCTTACATGTCTCAGGCACTACAGCGTCTCATATAAGTGGCCAAAAATGATCCACCTGACGCCATATAAATCAATCACCAATCTGGATGGGATGATAAAATAAAGAAGATTAGTTATACAGTGGTACAGTAGGTACGCTCATGTCGTCAATTTTGTATACTATCAGTTCCGAGTGTACCTATTCATGATTTACTACTGTAGTAATTATGTAATGTAGAGCGACCCATTCATGCCAACTCTAGGTAAACTCAATAATTCCATCGTTCATTGACAAGCCCATCACTACAACAATGACAATAGCTATCTAATTACTGTACACGGTAGATTGGCACTCGTCCAGCCGTGTTGCCACGCCGTACGCCGCGCGGCCCGCGATCCGCCCAAAGGCATGGGCAGATTTATGAAGCAGTAGCTTCTGCGCGCGGCTTCATTCGTGCAATAAGTATCCGGATGAAAAGATAGCATTAAGTTAATAGGCTGCTAGTGAAACCTATTTTTTACTAGATGCGTCAAGAGCTTTTTAGAATACAGTAAACACCATGCTATCTTGATAATAATACTTGTATAGGCTAAATCTAGCTTGTTAATAGCTCTACTATAACTTCCGATGACAAAATATTAGCACTATACCTACTTATCTTGAATTTTAATATTTTAAATGCAGAAGCGTGCCCTCATTTATGATGGTAAAATTACTTACACAGATAATATAGAGTCGGCTTGTTGAATATAATTTGATTAATTTTAAGGCAGTTTTATACCCTACTCATATAAGAGTAAAGAAACATGTGTTATTATGACTCTCAGCGTTGTGCCTCAAAGAAGCCTATATCCGAAGGGAGGGGAACTAATTCTTTAGTCACTTTGCTTCCTACTAGAACTAGGTAACCTGTTGAGGCATTCTTACCCTCTAACTCATAATCAGTCACTAATTTTATCGGTTTGATATATTTCGCCCTATACTTTTCTAAGAGGCGGACATACTTTTACAAAGCCGACAAAGTTAGTGAGTGAGTATGATTATGGGGGCTAGTCTTTAATATTTTTCACTCCACTAACACTGACATCAGACATTATTTGCATTGAAATATATTTGATATCTGCTTTGAAATTTGCCTACAAAATTCCACCGACGATGTTATTAGATGTGACGACATGAGTGAAAAATATGAACGAGAACTAGGAATGCCAGTAACCTGGCATTCCTAGTCGTTCAGATGTTTTTTATTTTTAATATTCTGCGATGTATTCTAGTATTTTGTTTATATTTTCGATTTACACAGTTGATAAAAATAGCGTAAATAGGCGTAAATAGAAAGAGTTTTAGTAGGTACCTATGTAATGTAAAATGTAGAGGATAGTATTTATTTATCTTTGACCACGCCTTCTAATGTGTTCTTACGTAAACGTATTAATAGAGGATAAAACTCGCTGGCCTCTGATTTTTATTAAGTCCACCATTGTGCAGATTGGCAGCTGGCCAAGTGTGAGCTTGCGTTTTCTTCAACGTTTCATGTAAACATTACAACATTTAATGTTGTTTAAGAATATTGTGAGGCTGGGATGTAAATAGTTTGGATTTCTAGCTATTGCACCAAGATTTACAGTGGTTGGTACTTGGGAGTTTAAACTAAAAGGACGTTCCCGATTCTAGTGAACCGAAACGTCCTATAAGTTTCATAGTAACGTTGGTCATCCAATTCACTTTAAATAAACAGTTTACAGGTCCCTACACTATAGGTACTGGCCTTTCTTGGGCAGCCTGTCACACCTGTCACAGACATGAAGCAGGTTGTCCAAGAAAAAATCAACGAACCATGACAAACCTAGACGACAAGAAGATAAGTTCTGTATCAACTTTACATATGTGTCAATCTCACAAAAAAAAACATATTTCTGTTTCGGTTTCGAGAAGTCACTCTTGGACTCCTGATTTCCCTCAAATTTCTTTATCGTTGGATATGTTGGACAATTAGCTATCTAGTGCAGTCATAATAAACTAACATCTATGCTACATACCTATCGTTTCCTACTAATATTATAAATGCGAAAGTTTGTGAGGATGTTTGGATGTTTGTGGTTCAATCACGGCGAAACGGCCAAACGGATTTGGATGAAATTTGGAACAGAGATAGATTATAGTCTGGAATAGCATATAGGCTACTTTTTAAGTAGGTACCACGCGAGCGAAGCCGCTGGCGGAAGCTAGTCTTCTATAAGTACTTATAAAGCCGTGTACATAAGGTGTGCTATATGTCATCTAAAATGTATTTCAAAATGATCCTTATCTCTACTGGATAAAGTCAATTTTGAGTTTGACTTTTAAGCGGGCTTGCAATGTTTACATGTCGAACACGGCGTAATGCAGAAAATAAGGCCCTCCCAACTTCAAACTTGCATATTCTCCTACTCTGTCGCCTAGACACCTGCCTCAACAAGAAATTTGAACGCTCTGGTTTTAAAACAAAACAATTTTTCTTTTATTCTACAAGTCCTTTTCGATCAAAAGATATGGGTCTCGTTACTTATATACTTAAAAGTAAGTCATCATCTCCCTGCCCTTATCCAACTTCATGTGGGGTCAGCACAACATGTTTTTCTCTTCCACTCCCCTCTATCAGCCATCATATCAGTATTCACTCCTTTCTTACTCATGTCATCTTTCACACAGTCTATCCATATTTTCTTTGGTCTACCTCTTCCCTTATATCCTTCAACATTCATATTTAACACTCTTCTAGTCACATGACATTCTTCCCTCCGCATGACATGCCCATACCACGCTAACCTTTTTTTCTTCAACTTCTCAGTCACTGGCGCTACTTTCAAACTTCCTCTGATGTACTCATTCCGTATATTGTCCATTCTAGTCACTCCACACATGCATCTCAACATTCTCATTCCCGCAGCATGCACTCTTCTTTCAGCCGTCCCTTTGGTTGCCCAACACTCAGAACCATACAGTAAGACAGGTCTTATGATCTTACTAGCATTACTTATGATCTTACTACTATTTTTTTTTAAGTCATTTATTTCAGGCAACACAGCAAAGTACATGTACAAATACAGGGCCCATAGATATATATACCTTAAAATACATATAATATTCACACTTGCATATAATATTATACTATGATACTACTAGATGATTACTAATATGATACTAAATTAAAAATGATGTTCTTACCGGCAATCTGTTCTGGGGGCAGCTCGTCGGCCTGGAAAATATTAAAAAAACAACTGAATATCAAATTTTCTAGATACCTACCATAAAAACATTTCGAGCAAAAATTTATAAAACACGAAAATTTTGTTACTCAAATAACAAAAATGAGGAATGTGGTCATGCTCACTTGCTTTCTGAACTCAAACAAAATCTTCTTACTGCAATGTTTTGATAGAGCATTAAGAGATTACCTTCGTAACAAGCTATATACATGTTTCTAAATTTCAAAGGCTAATAAATTCATTCTGAGTGCAATCGAAACGAAATTAGACGCATGGTTGCGCACTCCGTGGAATCGTGTCCAACGTCACCGGTTACAAAGTTTTAATGGCTTTTTATTATAGGTACCGGCCAAGAATTTGGCCGAACTTTTCTGTTGCTAATATAAACTCTCTCAGGCATGCGATTCATCTTGATTTCTTTTTCCGAAATTTAAAATTCTTTAGAATAAGTAGGTCATCATTTCAGCCATAGGGCGTCCACCGCCACAGATTTCCAGAGCGAATTCCTATCATGTGGGGGGAACTTTCCCACACTCACCCTGGGCACCCGAGTTGGCGAGCGCAGTAAGAGCTATCTTTATGAAAAGGAGACACTGCTGCCCATCCCCTAGCTTTTTTCCCTTAGTCGCCTTTTACGATATCCACGGGTAGGTAGATAATGATGGGCCTATTCTTCAGCCGGGGCCACCAGGGCAATAAGCAGGTAATATTGGGCAAAAAAAGTGGCATCCCGATTAAAAATAGGTAAATTTAGCAAAGTTACACAATGCTTTCAATGCTTTAATTGTTGGTTTAATTAAGTAACCCACAGAGCAAACGTGAAAGCAACACTTACAAACTGAAATTTTGAAATATATTAGGTACTAGTGACCTGGCCCGGCTTCGCACGGGTGTATAAATCTATTGGTTTATGCGGTGCACTCCAGTAAAACTCCTAGCCAGAAATAATTTAACTTTGTTTTCAATTATAAGATGAAGATTGATGTTTCAACTGTTTTGTTTAAGTATGTTATTAAGATACCTACTAATGGGTTTTTTGTGCAAAATAACAAACTGATTTGAAGACTGGCAATCTATTCTTTTTTTTCCTATGATACATTTACATAGAGTAGGTAAAGGTTAAATAGAAGTACAGTTTTTATGTCATTAAGAACAAAAAAGAAAAGCTTTAGCAGTCTGCAAATAGATAGCAAAATTGGCGAATATGTTTATTAAGTATATTAATTTCTGATTTTAGTGGTTTTCAGTGTTTTGTTATGTAGCTTTCAATGTTTAATTATGTATAACAGGTAAATGACTAGGTAAGTACAGATGTACATGTGCAACAGATGTTTTCAAAAGTGTAGTAGCAGAGCCTATTTTTGTTATTGTACCTATTATGGATTCGCATTATTAAAAATGTTCGTCGCATTGCCTTGGCGTCAATCATAATCCTAATAGTTTGTGACGGACGAACATAATGACAGCACCTGTTAGCGCAGCGGGCACGCGTCTGCGGCGCCTCGGGCGTCAACTCACGCATCCATTATTTAATTGTTAACCAGAAAATCTACGTAAATTATTTAACAAAGCGTTATTATCCCAAGTTTCCAATAAGCTGAAGACACCTACCCAGTCTTCAGTGTCCAGAACCATGTTTGATATCACTAGTTAACACTTTGAGACGCACAACACGACTGACGAGTAATCCAATGTTTCCAGCGTTCAGGGTTATTTTCTGCTTCTCCGCGATATTCGGCTTTCTGATACTTTCATTTAAACGGCGGGTCAGGGGAGGGGCAGGGGGAGGGGGGCTGCGTAAAGTCCTCTCCGGCTTCCTGCGCTTGCGTCGACCAATCACGCCAGCCTCAAACGGCAGGATGCTACAGTATTTTTAGGTAGAAACGTGGTTACTCAGAACATAAACAAGCGGTGTATGCGTTGCTGAGCGCGCGTCCCGCCTCGATTAACCTCGCCTTGTAATGACCCCAGATTTTACTGTAATATTGTGAATAATTAGAATTTTAAAGTTGTTTGTCGTGTGTAGGCCGTTGACGAGGATGATGTAAAGGGAACTCACGGATATTAGGAATATTGTTTTATGTTACCTACTCGTAAGTCGTAACTGATGTTATTAAGCAGTAATATTACTTGGCTCTTCTTAATTAATAATATTTATAATAATTGTGAGGGACTGAAAATTTACGCGATTCGAACATATGCACTTCCAGGCTACGAACGCGCTACGGGCTCGCTACGAAAGTCCACGCACGGGATGTTTCAGATGACAGTATGGTCAATAAAGCCCTAGTTTTCTATGAAGCGTGGACAGTCTCAGATTTTCGTGTGTGATGATGATAATATAAAAGCGGAAAAAGTTTTTTTCATTTAAACTATTGGTGCGTTCCGAACTGAGATCGCACGATCTCCAGTAAAAGTTTGTTATTCCATCATCGTTGAGACACAATTCAAGTAGACTTTCAAAATCGTATCTCTAGCTAATTAATATCAAATCTTACCTGAACTACGACGTCATTGAAAAATGGGAGTTCACTTTAGGTATATTGGTTACAGCGTTAATATTTTCGTTGTATTTCAAAAACTTAGAACAAAATAAAAATAGTTTTGGTAAGTAAAGCTTTGTCCCAATTTAATTTAATTCCTGAGGGATTGCAATTTGTCCCGTAAAACTTAAAAAAACTTCATGTCTTGAATTCACGACTTGCCGATTTTTTTTTGTCGACTATGGTATGGTATGGTATGGTAATTCCCGCGACTTTGTTCGGTTGCTGCTATTTTTACATAAACTTTAAACTTAGGGGTTGTGTGTCGGGACTTCCTTTCTGTGCACCCATACGTTACGCTACCCTGCAAATTTCATACTCTTAGGATTTTGGTTAGGCTCTGCGTTGATTTTCACAGAGAATAGTCACAGTCAGTCAGTACCGTAAGAGTTATTACATAATATTGATGATGAATGGATGTCATACTTACTTTTGTTTTTTATTCGAAAGTTTAGGTGGCCAGTGTCATCCTCAGTAGGTAAGTAAAACACAAAGAGGTTGATAACAAAAAAAAAGAGGTTGATATTGATCTTGTAAATATTCAGGAATTTGAAGTCGGTTTTTAGTTTTTGTAAAAAATATCTTATTTCTAATTTTCTTTCTTTTTGCTGATAGAATAAGCCACTTTCGGGATGTTCTATCTACATAATATGAATCATCTTGTATACTTGGATCTTAATATAAATATACATATACCTAGCCAGCCACTAAATTTTATCATCATGCTGATGATGCATATTGATACACTTGGAGAGTTGGCACAAGATGGCAAGAACGTCCTTTCCATCAGGACATTGCCCTACTGTTTGTAAACAAAATAACAATTAGCACCACTTTGGTACCTACAGAGAGAAATAAGATGGATGAGTGACGAGCTTTTAACAGGAAAAAAATCGTGGGTACCTTAGATAGTAGTTGGTATGTTTTTACTAAACTAAGGCATCTTTCACACGTAACTTTCATAAATGATAAAAACACAATCGTCAAAGGCTGCCATTTTAAGTTCCGTAGCGCATTTTCGTAGTCCTAATATGTTAAAAAATATAAATAGATAAATAATTATGAAAATTTGTTAAGTTTTAAAGATTTGTCGGCCGAACTGTAAACGCGTTCATTATTTTTATTCTATACCTACGTCAGTACTCAACTCTACATCTATTTAGATCCATGTTTTTATACAGAACTAGCTGTTACTCCCGACGTCGTTCGTTCGCATTTATAATGAAAGCATGTACCTCATAATTGTAACTAAATTTGTGCAAAATTGCTAAAAAACCGATTTCTCTATTTCTTACCAAAAGC
Organism: Anticlea derivata; assembly: GCA_947579855.1. Classification (NCBI taxonomy): domain Eukaryota; kingdom Metazoa; phylum Arthropoda; class Insecta; order Lepidoptera; family Geometridae; genus Anticlea; species Anticlea derivata. The sequence goes on from OX388260.1 coordinate 5,800,773, forward strand.
CTCAAAATGAATTTTCAGATGCCAAACTTGAGGAATTTTTGATTGCCGATAGAAACTTTCAAATCCTATTTCACGCCCTTCAAGACTATTTTTGAGACAAAAGATAGCCTATTATGTCCTTCCCCAGGATTACTCTCGCCAAATTACATTACGATCAGTTCTGCCGTGAAAAGGTAACAAAGAAACAAACAAAAAAAAACGAAATAAATAAATAACACGCAACAGTCACATACATACATAGTGTGAGTAACCCCACACTCGGATTGTGTTTTGTTTGTATCAGAAACTACTAGAACAATGGTACACAACACCCAGACCCGGAACAAATATTTGCAGATAATGCAAAAATTCGTCCCGCAGCGGGAATTGCACCCCTTGTGTCTCAGACCGCAACCGAGGAACAAACAGAGTTACTTTCGCATTTATTATTAGTATGGATTATATTAGCACAGTTCTGACGTGTTCATTTTCGACTTCCTTCACAGCACAAGGTGCGAGTCGGTAATAAAATGCTGCTGTACACTTGCGGAAATTTAATAATGCACGTTAATTTATAAACATTTACAATGTTATAAAATTGTGATATCTGAAACTATAATGTACTCGTAATGGGTGGTTGCCAATACAAACGCCGGTGATCGTAAATCAATCGCATTTTTATGAGCACTGGAAATCTCTAGACCGACTATTTTGAGAAACAGTTATGAACTCGCCGGTTCGTAAAACAATTTGGATCGAGGGCGGTGTACCTTCAAATGCAGCACTACACAACAGCTTGAAACCATGTTGCGTTATTACATCTACAAATATTTGAAAATGATCATTACGTCTTCTGCATAAAGAATGTTGAGTTTGACTTTTAGGGGCATCGCACACCCTCAAAATCAAAACTGACTATAATTAATACTTAGAGGCAAAGATATTAATAAAGTACCTAGACTTTTTTCTATATCTTTATTGTCTTTGGTAGAGATTAAGATTAATTTGTAACGAAATTTATATCACAATTATAGAATACATCGCATATCGTTTGAACACAGCTTTATTTAGATAGATATGTGGGCAGCAGTGTACCACTAAATTGAACCACTGTACCACTGAATATTATCTGTAAGTAGGTACCTACCTTTTTAATTTGTTCACTCCATCCAAAGGTTGTCTGATAGAGATCCCTACGCGTACGACGACGAAAAATTTCAACCCAGCCTGGGTTGAAATTTAATAGCGTTGAAAATTTTAATTTTGACTATCTCAACCACCTATACCGAACCTCTACCGATATAGCTCATGCCAGCTTTTTCTTATTAACTTTCGCCCACGGCTTCGCTCTCGTGGTACCCGTATAAAAAGTAACATATTATTAATCAGGGATAGTGTAGCTCTCTATTAGTAGATAGTGAATTTTTAAAAACGGTTAGGAAGTTCCGGAAATTACTCTCTACATACGAATAACAAACTTTAACACTATTTTTTTTTTTTATTCCGGACATATCACACATTGTCAAGTGATCCCAAACTAGGCATAGCCTGTACTATGGGTACCAGAGACTGTTATACATAATAGATATATATTTAACACCCAGACACAGAACAAACACCTGTGTTAGTCACAAATGTTTGTCCAGTGCGGGAATCGAACCCGCGACCTCTAGCGCAGAAGGCAGAGTTACTACCAACTGAGCTATGAGGCCAGTCAAGCCACTTTATGATAATCATGATGATTCACAACCTATGTACCGACCAAGTTTCATATAAATCATACTATCGGCTCGACAGTTACCATCGGACAAACATAGATTTAATAACAGCTCGAAAGTTACCATCGGACAAACATAGTCATATAGTTAGGTACCTACTCGAACACTGGTTTGTTCAGACTATAAGACCTTGCTTCGCTCGGTGAATAAATACTTACCAATAAAAAAAACCTACTAACAGTCTGACAAACAAAGTACTAAGAAATAACTCAACACCAGCTAGGCATAGGAACGAACGTGGCCTAGTTCGTGTAGACATCCCAAATGGAATCATTCAGTCGCTGAAAAAATAAAGCGGATTGATTAGAAATAAAATATGCTTTTCCATATTGTATATGTACCTACACGACCGCCCACACATTCTGTCTCATTTTGTTTACAAAATGCACGGCTCCGGAATGATATGTTTCAACGTAAAATAATGCTACCGAACCTTAGCCATGTTCGCGTTTTATTGTGTATGCGATTCAGAGTTTTATCTCGTACAGCTGTTTGCCGGTTAATCCGTTATAAATAGCTTATAGACAACAAAGCGTCAACAAATCTTTAGCGTATCGGATACCGCGTTTACTGTCGAACGTTATTGCAAACGGACAAACAGCTTTTTTACGGGCCATTTTATTATGAAACTATATTTTTATAGCGGTATTTTTGGAGAGCGAGATAAATGAGGAGATTATGCGTGTTAGCATAAACTAGCATTATATTTTACAAACTATAATATGCTTGCGAGCTGGGACTTCCACCCACGATGATTATTATCTTGGATTCATAACTGCTCTACTTTTCGTAGCGCAGAATAGCAAAGTGAAATTAAAATAGGTGTTCTACGAAATTCTCTACTAATTTTAATGAATTGAAACACTACAATAAACTACCTATAGGTAATCATCTGAAGTGTTATTTTAAACATCTAGCACTTAGGTAGTGCTAAATGTTTAAAATACCACTAAATGGATACGACCTTTAGGGACGCTGTAAATGGTACAGCTTGTCTAGCCCCCGTACCATTTACAGCCAATGTTTAGGTTGAAATTCACAAACTTGCATTGCATTTGAGTGGCAATAAGACATCATAGGACCCTGAAAACCCATTACTGGTGGATCTCTACCAAATAACACACGCAAGAAGCATTCAGTGCGCATCAACCTATCCACTATCAATAAGTAGGTACTTAGCAAAAAAATAATGGCTCACACTTTCAATCCCAAGCATGGCATTCCAGGATTTCCAGGTGATCAGATCCTTATTGACGTCAACTTACTTTCTTATTGCAAAAACGTCCAAACATTTTGTAATAAGTAAGTAGGTACCTAGTGAGTTTTCCATAAGTGACGGTTGCAACAAGCCCATCGCCTCTTATAAGAATACTCTTACCGAGGTACCTACTGGCAAAGACTTTCTTGGTAATCCTGTACCTATTAGGTCAATAACCAGATTGAGGTATGGTGGCCCTGAAAGGGCCTGTGACTATCGGTGAAAGTATCAGTGGTTCGCGTAGGTACCTTCATGGGAATACCTGGTTATATTACCTATATTATCCTTGATACTGTTTTTGCGCTTTACCCTTATTTTAAGAACAGTGCAAGTCCGGGTTCGAATCGAACCCACGAAAGTCGGGGCCCTCCCACTAGGCCAAAACGGTTTATTATATTATAGCTAGGAATGGTCTATTTACCTCTTGCTTACTTGTCATTGATTCTTTCAGAACATCGTTTCGATGACTTTTCCCTCTTACCTTCCCTTACTTAAGAGCTAGTAGACATAAATTACTTACTTAGCACATCACATTACATTACATACATATTTCTACATTTTACGATTTTTTTTTAATAAGGAAACGTATACACATACACGTACGTACGTATACGTATACATTCGACATTACCGGAAACTTCTCTAAGTATTCTATGGTAAAAGAAATATAACAGCATAAAAACAAATAAGGAGCCTTGGGAAATGTGTAAATCCAAAACTGCACTACCTAACTATTGAGGTAAGGGGCCTATACTTACCGACTATAGTTTATGATAAGTACTGATTCAAGATTCAAGATGTTTTTTTCAAGAAATAAGTGTTACGGAGAGGTCTTAAAGCTATGAATATGGCACTTATAAACTTATTCACTCTTTTCGAGCATCGCAAATTATTGTTTTAGATGAAATACTGTAAACTTTACACATACTATACTTAGTAAATTTTTGGGCATTAGGTAAAGTAGGTACGTACCTACCTAAAGATGGGAAACTATTGGTGAAATTGGGCAGTGTAACGACCTATCTAATTCCATAATGTAACAAAATCGCCCTAAGTAGGTACTTATAGATCTCTGACGTTTGTGGGTACCTACCTACACAATCAAATTTAGGTAGGTAAGTACCAATTTTCTGCCTGACTGACCCCGGTCTCCCTTACTCCCTACTCGCCTGGTGTTGGCGATGATCTCATCAGGAGAGAGTATATATATATACATAGAGCCAACCATCGCCATCGCCAAGCACCATAGAACCGCTAGACGTACAAATTCACGACAAATTCCCAAAGATTCTATGGAGGTTGAGCTTTTGTCGAGCTCTAGTCTAAACAATTTCCCGCCTGCCGATGCCAAGATAATAAGTCAGTGTCAGTCTTAATGTCATTGTGACACAATCTTTCTTTGCTGTCAACTGTCAAGTCATCATTGTTGATAATTTAATTTGATCACCGCCATTTTTATTAAATTGTTGTTTGTTTTGTTTTGTTGTGAAAGAAAATTACTTGAAATTATTATGGATATTACAGGAAATACTAGAGCTAGAGATTAAAATCTGAATCAACAAACGAATAACAAACCATTATTTTATTGCGAAAAAACATGGAAAGCTATGTGGTTATATCCTTTGTTGGGGAAGGTTCTTTTGGTCGCGTTTTCAAAGCAAAACACAAGGAAACAGACGCAATTGTGGCTCTCAAAGTTATAAGAAAGGTTTGTATATGGTAAACATAGGCAACTACACTTCACATAAATCATTTAGAAATTCCATAGTCAACTAACTGATTAACTGTTACAGAAAGGACGGTCCTCAAAAGATTTGAAGAATTTAAAACAAGAATGTGAGATTCAGAGGCAGCTAAAGCATCCAAACATCATACGAATGATAGACAGCTTTGACACTGAATCGGAGTTGGTTGTGGTCACAGAATATGCAGAAAAGGAGCTTCATAGTATACTCGCTAAAGAGGGGTGCTTGAATGAAGATCAAGTGAAGAAAATAACATGGGATTTGGTGTCAGCTCTGTATTATCTGCATTCACATAGAGTACTACACAGGTACCTTTAGTTCAAATAACTAATTATAAAAAAACCTTTAGAAAAAAAAGAAACAGAATCAAGACTTCTATCCCCAACCTCTCAGATCTGAATGAGATCCTTAAAGATGTCCAAGGGGTGCAATCAGAGGCACGTCCAAACGTTTTGGCACATGCCCTCATTATGCAGTAGGTAGTGATTAGGTACCTATTCCAAACATGAGAGGTTGCAAGTCCTTCGCTTAGAGAGTAGGAATAGTAACTGGTATCCTTACTATGTTATCCTCCACCATTTTATGCATATGTTAATGCACAATTGCACACTTAAATTTTCGAACAGAAAAACGAATTAGTGTATGACCAGGTTGAACCCACAACCTTCGGATCGAAAGTCTTGTTACCTCCCTCATAAGTAATTAAAGATTGACATACTCTGTGATCTACACTCCAGGTTCTTGAAGATATGTAAAATGGCAGTCAGATGATAGTTCAAGTAAATTTTTACATTGACTGAAAAAATAGAGACATCCCATTGATAGGAATTGTTTCTATAGTCTTGTATCAATTAAATTAAGAAGATCCTTACATTTTCCAGAGACCTTAAACCACAGAATGTTTTACTGGATAGTTCAGGTTGTGCTAAACTCTGTGACTTTGGACTGGCTCGTATAATGACTAATGCAACACACATACTGACATCCATCAAAGGTACTCCACTTTACATGGCACCAGAACTCATTGAGGAAAAACCATATGATCATCAGGTAAGCAACTGCTCAAATTCAATGAATACATCATCATCTTCCTCCCCTTGTCCCAGATTATGTGGTGGTTTACCTTCTGGTCCTTTGTTGTTTTGTTTTTCCACTATCTTCTATCAGCCTTCATCTCCACACCTACTCGAAGTTGCTGATATCATCTTTTATTACAATCCATCCATCTTTTTATTGGCCTTCCTCTGTCTTTCTTGCTCCACCCATCAACCCGCACTTGATCAGTTGTGCACGAAAGGAGTCTCTAAGAGGGGCACTTTTATCCTTTCACTACAATGATTATTTCATTGACCTGGTCACTGACCTAATACAGGATGACCAAGAAAGAATCAATGATACGACAAGAAGAAGAACTCCTTTATCCATTCACATTCTATATGGGCGCTTCCAGTAACCAGGGGTAGAACGAGGTATCAAGACCCCTGAGACATCATGTGTTGGTAGTCACATGCATCTGTGATTTCACCGGCACTCAAAACACAGCTTGCAAGTGTTGCTGCTTGGTATCAGAATTTATAGGCAGGGTGGTAGTACTTCCCCAGACAGACTCTGCACAAAGAACCCCCTATCAGGCTCAACAATGCTGAGCAGTGATAGGCAGAAACAATGCTCAGCCACGCTGAGCGCAGTAGTGTTGTTAACATCTATTTAACATTGTTCCACATTTGCTTTTCAGGCAGACTTGTGGTCCCTTGGCTGCATAGTGTATGAGCTGATGGCGGGCCAGCCGCCGTTCTGCACCATGTCCATTTGGCAGCTAGTGCGGATGATAAAACACAAGCCGGTCCAGTGGCCCAGCTTTATTAGTACTAATGCTAGGTCATTCTTACAAGTAAGTGGTTTATACTAACAGGAAAAGTGCACTTTAGGTGCAAAAAAAGTGAGAAATTATTTTTCTATTTCTTGTTGTAGTTTTCACCGATATGAACTAGCATCCATTTGCACTAGGACTAAATTGGTTTGTTGCCAAGTTACCAGAAAACAACAGCAATTGTTTTCTGGTACCTTGGCCTAAAATGTTCACTTTTGAGGATTCATTATATTATAAGGACCGCATATATTTATGCAGTTTATCTGTTTGACAGTTGTTTTCTATTTGAAGTATTGGAAATTCCTATTTTACGAGCCATACCTACTAGCTTCCGCCCGCGGCTTCACTCGTGTGGTACCTATGAAGATAAAAAGTAGCCTATAGGTATATGCTATTCCAACTATAATCTATCTCTGTACCAAATTTTAGAATTATTATGATTAGGATTATTTGTAATATTAAATACATTGCCCCTCAGATTAACATTATTCAATAAGATCAACGACCTGAAAGACCTAAATAGACCAATGAAATTTGGCTAACCCATCCTGCATGATTTACTTTAGAACTGTTGATAGTACATACAGTTGAAATAAAATTTTAAAACTTTTCAGGGTTTACTGCACAAAGACCCAATGAAAAGGATGAGTTGGCCGGAGATTCTGGAGCATCCATTCATATCTGGCCATGTGCTGATCCTGCCTGAAGATGTGCAGAGCGAATCTCCCTTCACTAAACCCTTGACGAGCAGCCAGCAGGAGGCCAAACAACTTCAGAGAGCTAAGATTAGCAGTAACTCACGGTAAATGATTGTGCAACCTGGCTTGTTTGACTTAAAACTTGTCTCCAACTACTATTTTAGCCATCTCAAGATCCGTAAAGCTGACCTTAGATATGGACAGTGCTTATTCCTGTTACATGACAACTGTTCATAAGCATCGAAGCCATATTTTCAGATCAGTGCGAAAGTGTGTTTATTGTTTGTTTGTTGGTTAGGTTGCCTGGAAGAAATCGCTTTCAGCGATAAGGCCGCCCGTTGTACTACATTAAGTTTGTTGTAGATTTAATATGCAATCCTTCGTGTACAATAAAGTGTTAATCTATCTATCTAATCAATTTTGGTTTTTCCTTCTTTCACAGAGCAACGGATCGACGCGATTCTTAAATGCTTGAAATGCATGAATATAGTTAAATAGTCGCATAGGCTTATAGTTTTAATTTGCACAATTTATTCAGGTACCACGCGAGCTAAGCTGCAAATATACTTTTGTATTTTCAGAGCAGCAAAACTAGAGAGCGCGCCACACAAACCCGAGACAAGAGAGCACGATTTACGCAACGTCCGCGTCATGCACGCTTTAGAATGCGTGCCTATATCAGACGACGATAGCGTCCGCGCCACCAGCGCTTTCAGTGTGCGAGATAGCCTCAAAACCGACGACGAAGACCAAACGAACCTCATCACAACAGCCAACGCTAAACTACTCCGACACGAATACAACGTAATGAATAACTCGAACCTAGTCGTCTGCAACCTCGAAAACAACATGGCCCAGCTTATGTCAGCGAACAAAAAACAGACAGATCTGAACAAAATGGACAAGATCGATGAAGAAAAACACGCCACTGAGAAGCTTAATGATGAAAATCCGAAGGGAACCAAAAGGGATGGCTCTGAAGTGAAGCAGAAATCCAAATCTGTAGACACGGCATCGCATAGCTTGGAGAACCCGAAAAGTACAAAATGTAGCAGCGACGTCAGCTCAGGTCTGAGCAAAAGTGTACCTCCTTCATACAAACAAAAGTTATTGCAATTCTCTAGAGATAAGCTTAGGTTCGGCAGCGGTAATAGACTAACTAGAAGTATAAAGCGTTCGTTTCACTTTAGCAGAAGTTGGGATAAAAAAGGTGACGGTCAGAGGCGGACGAGCGAACCCGCCGTAGATATACCGAGCATTATTGATGATGAAAACAAAGAGAAGTGTTCAAAGGAAGACAAAGATGAGGATATTGAAAAGAGCGAGATAATAGATGATACGTGCGATGACAAAGATGTCGCTGATAATGACAAAATAATGCTCATCGAAGACAAGAGTGATGGTAATATAAAAAAAAATACTTTACTATTTATGTCTACTATCCCAAAAGGGGCTTTTATTCTATGAACAAAAAGAAATAATTTTTTCCCCAATTTTTAACACTAAACGTGTAATTTGGCGATCATGATAGGCACTGGCCTATCATGATCGCCAATTTACAACTATTAACAACAATTAACAATTTACAACTGTGTGGCAGTAGTAACACCATAGCCAAAAAAAAACACTAAACGTGGGAAAAGTTTGACATCAAAATTGCCACTTAAAACTGAATATTGAGTTTGACTAAATTGGACCCCAACATAGCAGATTTTTGGATTGTTTCTTCAATTAAAAATAAAATTAAAAAAAACGAAAAAGTCGTAGTACAAACTTTATTACCAATTGCGTGTAGAATAAGCACCATTCGGCATAATACATATCATGAAACACCTTGTATATTTGGATTAAGTTGACTTCTTTTGCAGTAAAAGAACCATCGCCAATAGAATTAGAAGAATGGGAAGCATTTCTCAATTCTAACATCAGCGAAGTCATGGATGGTGACGTAGAATCTCTTACACAACTGAACATGGTAAGGACGACTCATTTCCTATAATTATCATTCATCAATAAATAAATAAATATTCCGGACATATCACACACGGTTAAAAGATCCCAAACTAGGCATAGCCTATACTATGGGTACCAGTGACTGATGTACATAATAGATAATAATTGAACACCCAGATACAGAAGAAACATCTGTGTTCATCACACAAATGTTTGTCCAGTGCGGGAATCGAACCCGCGACCTCTAGCGCAGAAGGCAGAGTTACTACCAACTGAGCTATGAGGCCAGTCACACATCATAATACCCTAGAACCTTAACATTCGAAGAAATGTGCACAAAAGGAGCCTCTAATCCCTTCACCAAATGAACGGACATTGTCCTTTTTCAGGATACCGCAACCTGCTTCTTCTTCTTGTCATGTCACTGATTCTTTTCGGTCATCTTGTCTTTGGTCAGTGACTGGCACTGAAAAAGGCCTATGATCGTCCATGAAATAATCAGTGTAGTGAAAGTATTAAAGTGCGCCTCTTAGAGGCTCCTTTCGTGCACAATGTCACATGTCTTAAAAATTTTAGGATCTAGGATATGCCGGTTTCCTCACTAGCATAGCGCATATAAATTTCGAACTCACGACTTGTGGATCGGAAGGCGGGGCCACTACCACCCCTCTAGTGCTCTCAATGACTTTAATTGTAGGATGGCCTACCTAAGAGGATTATGGTCCTTATTCCTTTCGCTTACGTTTTGTTTTCACTTCAACAGGTGAGCATGGTAATAGGCGTTGTGGGAAGTGCGGCGAAAGGCGCCGGCGGAGGCAGGGTCTGCGGTGCCGTGGCAGCGCTGCTAGCGTTACCAGCGTTAGTACACACTCTGCCTAGGCATACGCTGTTGAACATTCAAGATGTAAGTGACTGAGCACCTGGAATTATAGTCCGTTCATCATCATATATCAGCCCTAGGATGTCCAACTGCTAAAGATAGGCCACCCCCATATATTTACAGAGGGATCTAACTTGCGGCTTACACCAAACGGCTCTCAGAAGTCTTTATTCTGCGCTTTCCGGTACCAACGTGGGCGCCACTCTAGAACGTTTCTGCCCCAAGCCGTCGTTTCTCCCAGCCATTTGCCCCCCTCTGCTACTTCAATGCCACTTCAATGGCACACTTAACTGGTTTCGACAGAAAAGCAGCGCCTAACTACTCAGTGGTAAGGCATTAATGCTGAGTCGAGACCGTTTTGCTGCTGTGGCGCACAATAGCATAGGAAAGTCTCTAATAAGATCTCTTTGAAACGTCTTAGAAACTAAGCGAAGGTAAGCCTGTTCCTCGCGACCAAGCCTAGAAGAATCAGACACCATTGTTTACCGACGCCACTACGTCCGACGGCCGACGGCGCTGAACCTTAATAATGTTAAAAATACCGACACTAAGGAACTACATAAATACCTTTTAAACTAAAATATATTTTCAGGTGTATCTTGAAGCTAAGGTCGTGTACAACTTTGTCGCAGCTATCAATTCGCTCATGAAAGACAGTAAAGATAATGACGAATTGGCCGAAGACAGGTAAGAACCTCTAATATTGAAAATATTAATGTAAATACCCAATTAATACGATTCTGACTGCGCGCGGCGGATGAAAAATTATCAGCTAAAAAACGAAAACGCGCAAATGCTTGATTTTTTTTAGACTGATATTACTCGTTCGATATTCAATTTTAAGAAAAAGGCGGACATACTTTTATCATGTCTATAAAGTTAGTGAATAATTATGAATAAAAACGTTATAAAACTTCGGGGATAAAACGTTGATATGAATTCCTCATTTAGTTTAAAAGTTATAAAATATTATGTACATTTTAGGTGTGGTGAATTTCCAAGATAAGAACAATGTTATTGCAAGTGGATGTGAATTTCAAAGTTATTGCAAATTATACGCAAAATACTTTAACTATCGGCTAAACAAGGTGATTCATAACATGTATACCATCCCGAAAGTGGGTTATTTCATCAACGAAAAGAAATAACATTAGCGAAAAAAACATTAATATTTTTTCAAACTTTCTCAAATTACTGAGTATGGTATTTTTATCATCTTTGGAACTAATAACTAAACTTACAAAAAGTTCGGAATCAAGATTGCTACCTAAAACAGCTGATTCATTGGGTTTGACCTGATTTCACCCCAAAACAGCTGATTTTCGCATAGAGTTTTTTGACTGGCCTCATAGCTCAGTTGGTAGTAACTCTGCCTTCTGCGCTAGCGGTCGCGGGTTCGATTCCCGCACTGGACAAACATTTGTGACTAACACAGATGTTTGTTCTGTGTCTGGGTGTTAAATATATATCTATTATGTATATCAGTCTCTGGTACCCATAGTACAGGCTATGCCTAGTTTGGGATCAGTTGACAATGTGTGATTAATAAAAAAAAAAAAAAAAAAAATGAGAAATGACGAATCCAAAAGTTGTAGAACAAACTTTATTGCCAATTGGGTGTAGAATAAGCCCCTTTCGGGATGGCATATATATTATGAATCATCTTGTATAATTGTCAGGTTACAAGGAGTGGGTCGCATGGTGGAAGTATGCTCGTGGCTGTGCGTGCGTTCGTGCCGCGGCGTGCGTCAGCTGGCGACGGCTCTGAGCGCCTACGACGCGTATCCTGTCTTCACAAGGCTGCTCACTCTATGTAAGTTTATTCATCATCATCATCATTTCAGCCGTACGACGTCCACTGCTGAACATGCTCCTCTCCTCCTTACATTATTCCCTCCTCCCTCAGACAGAGCAAATTCCTTATAATGTGTGGGGATTTGCCCATACTCACCAGGCTGGGCATGCGGGTTGGCGCAGTTAAAGCGATTGCTGTTAAAATGAGGGACGCTGCCGCCCATCCCCTAGCTTGTTTCCCCTATTCGCCTCTTACGACATCCGCGGATAGGTAGATATGGAGGGGCCTATTCTTCAGCCGGGGCCACCACGGCCATGTAAGTTTATTATATTATTGAAAACCTTATCATTTGAAGCGCTCGTGTTCTTTTTTATTATGTTGATTCCGAGAGGGGGTTACTCTATAAATAAAAAAAGTAATATTAGTGAAAATAGAAAATCAATTCATGTCCAATTTTTTTTTCAAATTAGCTGTGTTTGGTATTTTTACCATCTATTTAGCTAATCACTAAACGTTCAGGATCAAGATTGCTACCTAATACAGCTGATTCATTGAGTTTGAACTGATGTGGCCCCAATGCAGCAGATTTTTTCAAAAATATTTATTTTCCAAAAGACGTAGAACGATCATTATTGCCAACTGCGTATAATGAGCCCCTTTCGGTATAGCATACATATTATGGATCACCCTGTATTTTAAACATGTGAATGCCGAGTTGGATTTGGAGTTTCGCTTTTGCAGACTTGCCAGAGCTCTTTAGGGGGGGAGGGATTCGGCAGCCAACGCAATGCTCCAGGTGTTGCTTATGTCAATAGGCGACGGTAACCACTTAGCATCAGGTGGGCCGTAAGCGTGTTTGCCTCCGTATAACATAAGAAAAAAAAAAAAAAACTTGATCCGTATTTTTCTTAGTAGCATACATATATAGAAAATTCTTAGTATGAACAAAATGAGGATACAGATAAAATAAGAGCGCTTTTTATCAACCACAGTGTGCAAGCGCATTCAGTTTAAAAAACGGTCATCATCGCAAATAACAAACCCATCGATACGTAACCCCGATAATTTGATAATATTCTGCCCTTGAGCATTTGTCCGATTAGCGTGGCGCCAAACAGTTCGGATTATGACACCAACTCGGATAAGGTAAGATAATGTTTTATTGATTCCGAATTTAAATTATATTCAGAAAAAAAAACAGTAGAAATTAGAACCAGAATTCTTTTGAAGTCAGCTAAATATGAGGTACATACTCGTAATTCGGCCAATTCTACTAACAAAATTTTCAATCGTTTGCTATCGAAACGCACCTGAACGATAGCATTTCACCCGTTTTTAGGTATTTTAGTATTCGGCTACTGAATAACGATGCAACTGCAGTTGAGTCGGATGCAGTCCAAACATTTGTTATAGCACGTGTTATTGGTGCACGACCGGCTTCAAACCCACCACGACCTTTGGATTGCAAGTCGGAGTACATCATAAAAGGCCAACCCGGATTAAAAAAAAAAAGTTTCTTAACTTAATTAGGTATGTTTTTTTTTGGCATCTAAGGATACTGCAGTATCAATGATTTCATAGAGTGAATCTAAAAATCACCTATGGCATGTATGCGTGTATTTTGGGTAAATTGTATATATATAAATATATAGGTGGAAAACGGATAGGTACCTACTAAAAAAGTTTGCTTTCTTGAACTGACTTGAATATGGTTTTGACGACTTTTTAAACGAATTAATATTGTTGTTAATTGCTCTGTATCTCACCAAACATCTTAATCGTATCTCATGGCAAATTAACTAAAATCTTTAAAAAAAACCAGTCAACAAACAAACGCATCGCACAAGAAGTTGAGTATATTGCATAGTTTGCATACATGGCATTTATCTACCTACCTATTGTCGATTTAGCATTTCTCAGAGATCACCCGGAGTCTAGACTAGACAGGGTTAAAGGCTGAGTTACATTGTTTGCATCAGCATAATTGGTTGTTAAACTGAAAAATTTGCTAACTTTTTCCTACTTATTTGTCAAGAAATTGAAATAGACGATCTGAAATGATACGCCTGTGTTTAAAGAACTTGGAGTTTAGGATAACTGTTGTTTTTTTGTGATATTTTAGAGAATAATAACCGATGAGACTATGTTTAATAATGTAAGATTTAAATGTCAATACTCATTGTTAAAAAACATATTTTTATGTGTTAAGGGTGTCATCATTATTGATTAATAAAAAAATAAAGACTGATTATCTAAAAGTTGTTGGAATTTGATTTAATAAATATATAAAAACGTAAATAAAGGGATGTTGTTTACTACGCCTGTAGTAATTTCAGGGTTCCTAAACTTATAACATAACTAACTCTCAAATTATTTTTGAATTTAAACAACAATTTCATCACACAGACAAGAGCTCATTGATTACTATTGGTCTGACTTACGTGTACTGCAATGGATCCATTGTATTTATCTTTCTTTCTTTCTTTGCGCACATTCCCAAAGAATTGAACCATTCTTATTTTGACACTATATTGATATCCACCGCGTAGAAGTATCATATTTTTATTTTTATTGATATACTCTAGTTCACCACCAGCACCACTTGGTCTATCAGCCATGGCCATATTTTTAGGTTTAACGTTGCGCTAATGAGTACTTGAAACGTAAACGAGTAAACAGAGGCTTGTGATATTTTAAGGAATACAAGATTTTGTTTCTGTTTCATCGATAATAATGTCTACCAAAATAAAGACAAAAGAAAATGTGAACAAAAGAAATTGTGTGACAAAAGACAAAAAAAATAAATGGCGCAGGGGATTTCTGGAAAAATTTGTCCAAAAATGCCCTGCGCTTATGCATTAAGAGCCGGCAGGGGATTTCTGGACAAGAAATCCAAAAATGCCCTGTGAAGGGCATTCTCCCAGGGGATTTCTGGAATAAGCCTAAAATTTTATATTCGATCGGAGGGCAGGTCGAGGAGAGGTCAAACGCCTAAAAAAGATTAAAGCTAAATGTAAACCAGCCTTTATTGCTCAGCAAGGCTTACGCATCGTCTGGTTTAAAACCGCTGATCTAGAACTATCTCTCAAAACAATTTAAAGATTAAATGCCTATTCTATTTGCTGAATTGAGTTTACGCATCTTGCTACAAACATTTTTATACCTGCTTGTTTGATTGTCCATTATTCACTCAGCAACTAAAATACCTTATGTTTTGCTTGTTTATAGTTAGAGAAATGAAGAGTGACAGAGCCTACGTTTTAGCTGATTACCACGCGAGCGAAGCCACAGACGGAAGCTAGTACACTATTACTTTTCGCACTTAGTGACTGTCATGTGAATCACACATTAAAATTCCCAACGTATGGCTTGTCAGCTGATGTAAGCCACAAAGCGCGTCTGTTTGTAGTTGATGCCTACAATGCACTTTTTATCGCTAAGCAAGTACCGTTGACAGACACGTGTATGGAACGTGATCAAACTTTGTCTGATAATCAAGCTGTGTTCAAACGGCATGCGATGTCCTAATGTCATATAAAAATCGTTTCAAATTTATTAAGATCTCAACTGCGTTAGATCATCTAAAATTTATTTTAGAATTATCCTTGAGTCTTTGAAACGAAGTCAATTGTAAGTTGCTTGCTCTTTTGGCTGCCAGGGAGGTGAACCAGGTCTGCTCATGGTGTTTTTGACCATCCAGGTTTGTCATCAGCAAGCTCCTCCCCAGTTACTATGAGTTATGTTCAAAGTTGCCATGTCTCTGTTGGCGCGTTTCTTAAAGTGAAGACTACTCCCTATCAAATCAAAACTTTATTTTTTCATTCCAGATTCAAAAACACCACGAATAGTCCTGAACATCGTCGGTCTCCTCATCACCATACTACAGGACTTACCCGAGCACGCAGACGTAGTAGAGAGAATACTATTCGAAGACAAAGCTTTCAACTTCATGCGCCTCCTAGAACAACCAAGCGATGCCTTGAGAATGCGAGTGTGCATTCTCTTAAGCCTGCTTTGTACGTTCTCTTGTACAGCGTTTTCAGCAGCAATGGAGAGTAAATGGAGCAGGAAGGAGACTGACTGCTTAGAATCGCTGCACACTCATTGTAATGTGACGCTGAATAGAGCGGCTAGATTAGCGACTAAAGAGCTTGGCAACATGCCGTTTTATGTAAGCTAGGTGCCGAAAATTATACTAGTCACGTCGCGTTCGTAGCAAGTTGCGTGGGCCAGCCAGTAAGCCGTGTTCAAACGATTTGTGATATGCCAAGCAAATTTCTTTTAAAGTTAGCTAAGACTTTAACGCCTACTTGTTAAAGTCCATTTTGAGTTAGACATTTGAGTGCGTGCGATATAGCGCGAAATCGCAAGCCTCTAAAAGTCAAATTGACTTTATTCAGTAAATGTTTTGTCAACTGATCCCAAACTAGGCATAACCAACATCACACAGAACAAACATCTGTGTTAGTCACAAATGTTTGTCCAGTGCGGGAATCGAACCCGCGACCTCTAGCGCAGAAGGCAGAGTTACTACCAACTGAGCTATGAGGCCAGTAAATGTACGGATTATTTTGAAAATAATTTTAGTTGACATACCGCACGCCGCTTGACAGGGCTTTATGGTTTGAAATAAGATTGTTTACCCTCATACATAATCCTCGTAAGTTAGTGTTGTGATAAGATATTTTTATATTTTTCTTTATCTGGTTCAATAGGCCAGTTGTGGCCGCAGTGACACCATAGCCACAAAAAGTAAAAAAAAAAACTGGTTTATTATATTTCTCGTATATTCCAATCTTTTGATAAAAGTACTTAGTTTATGTGAACAGTGAAAATTGTGTTAAAAGGTAAATAAATACAATTGCTAAAATCAATCAACAGACTGAAAAGAATCTAATATACTTTAAGTAATGTATAATAAATTATTAAAATTGTGACATAGATGATTGCCCGAACTCCAAGGTGCTTATATATAGGATGTTTATAATGCTTTAGTAAATTGTGATAAATTGTTATTAATAGATGCAAGGTGATTCACAATATGTACGAGTATGTATATTATCCCGAAAAGGGCTAATTCTATTAACAAAACGAAAAATTAATTGAGAAAAAAAACCGCTTACTTCCCGAAGCAAATAAGCTGTTTTAGGTTTTTTTTTATCACGTACGAGACGTTCTACAGCATTATTGCTACCTGACTCAGCTGAATAATTGAGTTTGAACTAATCTGGAACTGATTTCTGCATAGTTTTTTTTCTATGAAAAATTTATATACCCAAAAGTTGCAGTTCAAACTTTATTGTCCATTGAGTGTAGAATAAGCACCTTTCGGGATAGTATACATATCATGAATCACCTGTATTGCCGATTATTCTGAATTCGCTTTATGAGAAAATATTAGTACGTAATTCATTACTATAACATTATTGTGCCATGTTATTCGAATCGAATCTAATGATTTTTTCTTACGTAATGTTTTTGCATTTTTTTTATTAATAAAATATTACATTATACTCTTTTCTGCTTTTAAGATGTGGCCCCGTTACATCATGATTTTGTTTCGTCAGTGACGAGGACCAGTAGAGGTATCCGTTAGGTAGTTTTAGGTAGGTCCCCAATAGTTTGCCTCATTCTGTATAGTTTTTATTTTTAGTCAGTTTTCTGTTACGGTCTGATATTAGGTATCAACTAAGGTTGGTTTTAGGCTGAGAATTATCGTTAATGACTAGAAAGAATATCATCATCATTTTAGAGATTTTTACATGAAGTTTTACAGGGTTGGTTACCGACTCGTTTTTCTTGAAAATAAGTAAATTTCTTATTATGTGTAGATAGAGTACTACTACTAAGCCCCCTTTCGGTTACCAATAAAATTCCGGAACACTAATCACGGAAGTAAACCCACTTTGTTTGAGCTACATTATCGACATTACGAATTCTGCGTTTCGCACCCATCAATATTCAGGTATGCACCTATGAAAGGTAGGAATCAATGGTATTCCGTAAACGTTTCTGACATCCCAACGCTCGCAATCAGTCCACTACCTACCTCAAAAGTCAACGACCTGTAAGGTAACATGAATATAAACAATAATTTCTGCGTGTGAAAGTTTGTCTGTTGGCTGGCTCTTATAGATAATCGAATGTATTCGCTGAATCAGTAGGTTCTGCTGAAATTATAGTCAGGATTTTTACGATCTAGGAATGGTTATTTGGTCGTTTGGTTTGTTACAGAATTGAAAGCCTTAGACGCGCCACTGATTATAAGAGCAGATGCCCGCTGGTTAACAGATTTACATTACGGGCATGTAAGCTTACCCTGTAAACGCAAGCAGTGCTAGTGCGCAATGAATTACCTGTCAGTCAATGTGTCATGGCGACGTTGGTTTAGTACCAATCGTAGGTACCAAATGAACGCAGAACGCCATAATCACTTTTCTCTATTCTGTGGATTTGTTTAGAGCCTCGTTCCTAGTTTAAGCGCGTCACACACGGCAGCTATAATGTAAAAATGTATATTATAGCACGATACATCTCATTACATATTTCCATAGAAACCGTCAGGAGACCACACACGGCAGCTATAATGTATCTTTTTACATCTTTGTATCTTCTGTCAGTTTCTATGGAAAGATGTAATGAGATGTATCGTGCTATAATATACATATTTACATTATAGCTGCCGTGTGTGAAAGGCTTTATATATAGGTCAAAAATAGCAACCAAATTCCACTGACAGGTTATGTAACCTATCTACACCCAGCGAATTTTACTACATAGATGTATCAGTTAGCGCTGAATAACAGTTTTAATTGAATAAGTCGCTAGAATAACCGACGATATCCAGACTTAACGATTTAGTGCATACTGTCAACTCTAGCTAATGTAAATAAACAAATTTTTGAATGGTGGTTACTTATGGCAGGTGATCGGCCGGCCTCGTGCGGTTCGAGCGTTCACCCACACGATATGCACCTAACAAACTTACTAATAGATACTATGCATTTTATAGCGTATCGGCATTCGGCGTGAGACCAGCGTTTTGTAAGAGCAAAGTCCAATGCTATTAAGTTTTTGCTGATTTAGGTTTAACTGAAAATCAGTAAAAGTAGGTATTTTTCTTACAAAAGAAATAACTTATTTTAATTTTAGACCAAGCCGTCAATTGCTTCGGATGCATCAAAATTATACATCGAAATACTTAGGTTAAATATTCTGGCACAAAAAGACGAGTAGGCATGGACGCGAAGCATAGTAGTGTCCACAGCGAGACATTTGAACTGCATCAACACAATAAGCAGTTCCTTTACCTTTTGGCGCTGGAGTTTGCCTTCTGCATTAGATAAGTACTTATTGTGTTGATGAACTTTTATGCACTCAAAGCTACTTAGTCCAATTCCACAGCATTGACGTCAAACGCAATTGTTCCTGAATAACAATCACCCGTATTCGTTCTACATGAGAGGCATCCCTGCAGCTTACGATTAAGTTGTACTGCTTTAGGTACCTACTTATTCATAGTGCTATGCTATGGACGTTTGGGATGAAAAAACTCTAAAGTTCACAAACCTCTACGTGTCTGGAGGTCGTTTTGTTCAAGCTTGTTTTTTATTGGTATATTTCGTACTAAGGTAGACACTTAATAATATTATGTCCGTGCAAGGGCCTATCTACCTACTGCCTTGATTCAGTTACAGGTTATCGTACCTTTTCAAAAACTGAAACAAAAATAACTAGGCTACATAACTCTTGTGCACGAGATACGAAAACGATAATATAATCTCGAGGTAACAGTTTTATCGACCGATAGCGATTTTCTAATCGAAATTTCAGCTAAGCGATCAAATAGCGTGTTCGAGATCTGGAGTTCGTCGACCCGCACATTCACTGTACCATTGGGTCATGAGTATTTTGACAACGAACTGCGGAAATTATCTAATCGGCACACGACCGCGAGGACGCCAGGTCGTCGACACCGCGACCGTTCGTAGCGGGGCCCGCCGCGGACCGCATCGACGAAAGTGAAATGAGTAAATGAATATTGAGCCAGCTGTGCGGCGACTCCCATGACCGAATTTTGTTCATTGATACGAACGACCGAAGAGTGGGTGGTCAGTTGCTACGCAGCGACCGCAGCCGCAGGACGCAAGCTCTACATTTTTGATTGGGACTAACAATCTTGCCATTTCCTCCTTAGATAAAAAGCAATGTGTTCGAAACTTGATCTTTCCAAATTGATCAAATCAGATGACATAGTTCATAGTTATTTATTCCAGATATGTTACTGGCCACATGATTAAGTCCATACCAAAGACTATAGAGGTAATACTACATGGTAGGTCCATACCTAAGTAAACTTCTATGAAAACGGCAGTACCTAATACACAAGTAATAAATAATAATAAAATACATTACATTTAATTAAGTTATAGAATCAAATAAATAGTCAATGGGTAAATTTATAAATAAAATAAATTTCTTGCATCTGCTTGGTCACCTATCCACAAAATTCGTCATCCTTATAAACATATTGCTCTTTAGGACATTTATTCAGGTTTTTTTTAAAAGATTGAGTTGATAGTTGATCGTGCAGTAGATGTTGACTCTGGCAGGTGGTTATAGACCGAAGGTCCCATCACATGTACCAGGTTTGACGATTTTGTGAGCCATCCTTGAATTGCCTGCAGCCTTTGCGCGTTTCGGATCGGGTATCAGTGGCCGTCTCCGAGTCTCGCACACTCGCTCAGATAATTGCGAGCATAGACGACTGCGTGGAAGTGCATTAGATATATTACCGGTCGAGTCTGTGCTCATACGAAGTCATTATCTACTTATACTAGCTAGGAAATCAGACAGAGAAAATAACTTTAAAAGTGAAACGATTCTCGTAGCACTTTCGTAGCTCTGCTACGCGTTAACTCCCGTTCAATATTTCTCTACATTTATAGATCTTATTTATGATAGTTTTGTGTATGGTGTAATGGTTTATTAGTCGATGTACTGAAGGGTAATGACCGACCACTCATCTATCGTTACTTCGTAACAGATGTCAGGTATAAGATAATAGAATCGCGAAGATTGACGGCCTACATACTTGGTGAACTAGATAAAAAAAATATTATTAGGCATTTATTAGTAGAGCAGTTGCAATTTTGTCCGAATGGCATAGCGGCAGATTTTTCCAATCGAAGACGAAAAATATTTATTGGAATTTCCAACAAATAACGGGCAAGTAAGCATTAGGTAGGTATAAGGAAGTCAGTGAAATCTTTGACTTTACATGATTTCTTGTCACCGAATAAGATAATTGTAACTCGATAAATTAGATTTACCCGATGGACTGACGACATTTGGAAGGTTGGTGTAAGTCAACCGAACAATATTTTGTTGAATAAGTTTTAGTATAATA
The DNA here is from genome assembly GCA_947579855.1 of Anticlea derivata. NCBI lineage: Eukaryota > Metazoa > Arthropoda > Insecta > Lepidoptera > Geometridae > Anticlea > Anticlea derivata. Next base: position 5,822,138 of record OX388260.1, read on the forward strand.
TAAAAGAATCGGAATACTACAAAAAGCTTATAGGAATCCTATTTAGTCAATACCTATTTAAACATAGCAAGTGGTACCCACGCGGTAACTGGATAAACAGTGGCCTGGTGTTTAAGCTATCTTCATAACAAATGTCATCACGATTGGTTTATCCGTTTAGTCGTGAAAACTTTACAAACATACATAGATAAATTTGCATTTATAATATTCGTGTGATACAAACATATGTGACGACCTCGATGGCTTAGCGGGCGAGTGCCTATTTGAGACACAAGGAGTGCCGGTTCTATTCCCGCTGCAGGACGAATGATCTGCAAATATTTGTTTCGGGTCTTGGTTGTGGCCTGGTAGGTTAGGTTAGTTTACTAGTAACTTAGTTGGTTAGGTTAAATAAGCTGTAGATATCATACTTCTGGACAAATTTTATGTTCAATAAAGACCTTTTAAAACAAAAACAGTAGGTTAGGTTACTCGTCATTTCTGATACCACAGGGATTCCTTGTGTAGGTGGGGTCAGAACTCTGTAGGTATGTGACTGTTGAGTGTTATTCTACTAGTTCTACATTTACTACTACTGGTTATACAGCTACTATAGTTCTATATTTTAAAACATATTCAAATCCATTCTCTCAGCGTGCATAAACACGAGTTTTCCCCTGACAAATCAAATGTTTACATGACGTACCTAAACTTCTGTGCAAATATATGAATTTTGTAGTAGGCAGTTTGTGTAATGCGTAAGTTACGACTTTATTATGGTCCATATCAGAAAGCCCATGTAGTAAACTGAAGATATCAGCAAGAGGCGTCTTGCTGATTTTGAAATTGTCTTAATAGCCAAATCGTCCTAAAATCTAGGGTGTTTGGCTTCTAGGACGATTTGGCTATTCAAAACATCCCGATTGCTCTTTAGTCAGTACAGTTAGCCTTACATAACTTTCTGTTGGGAACAACACGATTGATTTACGAACTTTTACATACTAAAACGATATGGAGATTTGATACAGTGTCTGTTAGTTTCAATTTATATAAAGTCTAAAGCTACAATTTTTTCAACAGTTACACAAATCTTTTATGCTTTATATATTTTTATTATATTACTCCATGGTATTCCCCTTAAGAGGGTTTCTCAATTTAAATACGTTACTAACTTTATTTTAATTTTGTATTTTGATTGTAATTTTTTAACTAACATTGTGGACCCTGTTGTCTTGAATAAATGAATAATAATTTATCTAGCCCTCAACCCTAGACATTCGAAATGGATGAAGCGGACTTAGAAGACGATATGTAGGTACAACGAATATTTTATATTTGTATAGCGAAAAAAAGAAGTCCGTGGTTCTGATGGACTGTACCTGTAGAATAGAACCTGTATGTACCTATAGAAATACACACAGACTATTTATTTTCCAGACGTTTTGCTACTCGGACATTTTGCATAAAAGGTATTTTCGCTAGGTAGGTATTCTGATATGGACCCCTTTATTCCGCCCACTGCCTGCGAAGACGTATTTAGTACTAGATCGTAACCGCGGCTTTTCTCGCTTGGTTTAATACCTAAATTAAAATTAGCATAATTATATGCTATTCTAGGTAAATCAATTTTTCAATAAATCTATTTCTACGTGATCCTTAAAGTCTATTTTGAGTTTGACAAAGAGGGCTAGCTAGCGATATAGAACGCTCAACAACATCGCAAGCCCATAAAAGCCTAATTCAAAATAGACCTTAGAAAATTTAAAGATCATATTGAAACGAATATTATTGCATAACGCACGCCGTTTAAACGCTGTTTTATAGCAAGACCGGTAGCTTAGTGATGCACGGAAATCGAGTTGCAATGCCGCGAGCACTTTATAAAGTGTGTATGTCTACAGCTTACACATAACGAATTTCTGAATTCTGAGTATGCAAATATTTAGTGCATAATTGGTGCAATCTGAAAATCCAATTCAAAATTTAGGTGCCAAAGAGGTTTCTGAGATATGAGCCAAAAACTATGTGTCAGCTGGAGACCCGGGTCTACAGCTTGCACATCCAGTACTGCCAAACGGCTGACGCGAGAGCTTTGAAAACTAGCCAGATATTTAGTGCCAAATTAGTGCCAAAGGTACTAAAAATTTCAGGCCTGTAGCTTAAAAGGTTTCAGAGATATGAGCCAAAAACTATGTGTCAGCTGGAGACCCGGGTCTACAGCTTGCACATCCAGTACTGCCAAACGGCTGACGCGAGAGCTATGAAAACTAGCCAGATATTTAGTGCCAAATTAGTGACTAAGGTACCAAAATTTTCAGGCCTGTAGCTAAAAAGGTTTCAGAGATATAAGCAAAAAACTATGTGTAAGCTGTAGACCCGGGTCCCCAGCTTACACATTTCGTTACGCCAAACCGCTGATCAGAGGGCAATAAACTTTAGGCAGGATTTTAGCTCATAATTAGTGCCTAAGGTACCAAAAATTTCAGGCCTGTAGCTGAAAAGGTTTCAGAGATATAAGCAAAAACAGTTTTCCCGCCAAAAAATTCAAATAAAGTTATTGAAAATCGGCTCATTGCGGCGTTGCCACTTCACTTCAAACGACTTTAAACTTTATTTACATGTCACGAAGATTGATTTTGGTATTTGATCATTAAAAAAGTTAATTTGGTTTGTTGAGTTTAGTCTAGGAGCTCGGAGGATAAAATAGTTTTCAGCCAAAACATACCGTGTTGCCATCGATGTAATCGTATCTCGTAGACTTACGTCTTGATTGATGATGGAAGTCAGAGGCAATCACGACGACATCATCGCTCTGAGTCAAATTCTTTGTCAGTGTCGGCAAGTTATTTATAATCTCTCTGATAGGAGCACCTGGCTTACAAATGGATAGAACAGATTGGTAGTCATTATTATGTAAGTGTATAAATTCTCCAAGAGATTTTCCGTATGTATCGCACAATATTAGCATTTTCTTAGGTCTATTTTGTGAAATTACGGCGGTATCCTCAGCTTTATAGCTTTACAGCTTTATAGCTTTATAGCTTTATAGCCCAGACTTATGTCTGGGTTCATGGTTTTGGGTACTGTTATTCGTTTGGTTTCCAGTGTTCTCCTCTGTCGTTAGCTTCTCTACGGATCGAAGTCCTATTCTCGTAGTAATCCCGTTGTCTTCTTTATTCTTTATTGTCACGACCTGTTTTGTTGCTATTGATTCACTCGTTTTAGTCCGTCTTGTTTTTGTCTTCCCTTTTTTCGCTACTAATTTTTTTTGTATTTTTCTTTCTATTCTGTGAGTCTTTATCATGTTTCACTTGTTTATTCAATGTTATTCTATTTTTACTTAAGTTCTTGGTCTTTGCTGCAGTTTTAATATCTACGGTGTGTCTAGAACTTTTTAATTTTATGTTTTCACTTTGGAGCTCAATTATTTGGCTTATTAAATTGTCCAATTCTTCATTAAGTATTTGGGTGTTCTCATTGGTTTCCAACAGGAGCGTTTTTTGTAGTTGTTCGAACAGCGCTGCATTATTTTCGTGCAAACGTATTACGTTTAATGCTTCTTCATATTCATTGAGATCTGCAGTTCGTCGCTCAATCATCTCTTTTAGCTTATTTCTTTCCGTTTCAGTCTCTTGTAATTTTATTACTTGTTCTGCAAATGCTACTTTTGAGTGACCCATTTTGCGCCAAGAGATTTTTATAATCCTTCGCGCAGTAGTCTTGTTCCTTTAGAAGCTTCAAATTAAAGTTTTGTGCTTTTTGTATTTCAGCGGTCAATTTTCTAATTCTACGGCAACCTGGTTTCTTGTTTGGGGCATTCTGGTACAGTCACTGGAACGATCAGAAAACGCAAAAAGTCGATTCGGATGAAGAGATTCGATCCAGGGCACGTCGTTACTGACGATTATTGAGTCCACCGCCTCAACCGCTACGCCAGCGGTACTTTACTTACAGCGAAGAAATAAGTGTAGAGGTTGAAAGAACTATTTCTTAGAGTCGCAGATCGTTGTAATAAAAAAATCGACCGTCATTACACTTTTTTGCACACCCTCATTAGCTTTTTAGTTCAATATGACTCTATTGATAAAAAACTTTTATTTAGTCATTATAACGAGGCACTTACGTATAATATTGTGACGCGTTCGTTATTTTGGTTGTTATAATTTTTGAGAGTAGATCGCCAAAATGGTTTAAGGTAAACATCATGAAGAAACCAGAGGTTTAGTCAGCTCGCACACTACGAGTACTTACGTGTTAATAGGAAACAATACAATGCCACAAATCTAGGCCCCGATCGCGCTAAATTTTTGCTTGTGGCGCTCTGCGGTATATTTTAAGGGATGAAGATGAAGTTTTCCAAACGCTGGCCGTTAGATAAAACAGAATCGAAACCATTGTGTAAGTATCATCATCATCACCTATTTGAGTCCACTGCTGTACATAGTGTACCTACCACTAATTAGAGGAGGATAACTCGAGTCAGTGACCGTGGCGGCCCCGGCTGAAGAATAGGCCCCTCCTAACCTCCTACCCGTGGATGTCGTACTAGGCAGGCGAGTAAGGGATGGGCAGCAGCTTCTCCTATTTTCACAAAGATTTTCAAATTCCCCCCACCCCCATCACAGGAAGTCACTCCGGAAATCTGTGGGGGAGGCCGCTGTTCAGCAGTGGACTTCAAACGGCTGGAATGATGATGATGAACTCGAGTCAGAACACGCATCCAGATCGAATCACAGGGTACTGAGCCGCAGGTAAATGGATCACGCCGCTCCCAAGCAGCTGAAGCAGCTCAACGGTTCAAAGTAGTTCTACTTCATCTGCGATTCATGCGACCCTGACCCTGATTAGAAACGATTTCATACGACAACAATTTGTATTATTTTCAACACTATTAAGCCCATATTAGAAAAGCTGACCCGTTTGATGAACTGATTGCTAGTACCTTATTGCATTGTTTGCTTCACTTTACCTGATTCATCTGAAATCATTCATAGATCTACTTGCGCGGTTCAAGAGCGCGAGCTGCGAGCTGATTTGCAGCTCAGGTATTTTGAGTGAGTTACCCACCGCTACCACTTAGAAACTTTGATGTACCAAATAAAAACTATAGTAGGTATTATTATAATATTATAACTACAAAATGTTTGTTTATTTTTAGATTTTGACGCCTTTTCTTTTTTAGTTACCAGCATAATTTTAGTGATACTTCATCATCTTATCCTATCTAAGCTTCTGAAATCTTTAACCTACATGATATATACTTTAAACATACATAAGCCTCTCGATTTGAGAGCAAAAGACTTGGCGGCAGGAATAAGATGCCACAGCCAGCCCGAAAGGGAAAAGCATAAAAAAATGCAAACTTCAAGAAGGAAAGAATGACACGATAATGTTACGCGCCTGTACAATATCGGGCAGCCTGTAAGGACGTGGACACTCTGATAATGTACAGCCAGCCATATTCACAGCATCTAATTCTAAATGGGGGAATAAGATCTGCACTGACGTCCCGCGTTGGGGTGCGCATTCACAGCATTTTATTGCAATAATTTTTCCAATAATACGAAGCCACCTAGCTTTAGACGGCGGAGTCACATATCTCATCATGTCACATAGGAACCTACTCATCATGTCACATAGGAACCTACTCATCTATTACTTTCGTGACGTGGTTTATAAATGGTTCATATCTACCTACCTTATGTGAGGTACCTACCTACTTCCCTATGTTTGGTAGGTCTAGGTACAAAGTGTAGGTATAATAAATACTTGGTACCTATACCTAGCTAGACCTACATAAGTAAGTACCTTACATAAAGTACGTAGGATTGTATAATATTATGCAAACACGTCACGAAAGTAATAGATGGCTTCCTAGTACCTAGAGCTAACCAAACTTAGGTAGAACGAAATAGCCTAAATGCGTAATAAAACACGTCAAAAAACTATAGATAGGTAAATAACTAGTACCTAGGTACTACGTAACTACCATCTATAATTTACTAGCCAACTTAGATATGAACAAAATGAGCAAATACGTCACGGTAGTACCTAATAGATACCTGCATATCCAACTTTCATATGTGCTACCTACCTACCTACCAAGGTATCTTGATTAACCTAAATACCTTACCTGACTTCTTCTGACAGACTTTTATTTCTGTTTTAGTGTGTGGCTAGGCGGAGCAATGATCTATGAAATGCGGGGCGGTGGCGCGGGCAGAAAGTGTATGAGAATGGCCGGACATAGGGCTTAGTGGCGCGTATTAGGGTCGACCTATGTCCAGCAGTGGACTAGTGTGGGCTGATGATGATGATGGCTACAATGGAGGCCAATTTCATACGTCAGTTTCGAAATTGAAAATCTATGGAACTTCAATCGAAGTAACAAATTATGTAGGTAGGTACTAACCAATTACTTACAATATATTTTTATTTTATCTAGATCGATCGACACCTATCTTACATATGAAATAACGGCTAGGTTAGAAGTACAACAAATTCAGAAGATGAAGATACTACCTAATAAGAAGATGTGTAGGTATCACAAAAATTATGCTAGTAACTAACAAATGTTAGTAACTTACCTACATTAGAGGTAGGTACAGTATGTCCAGTGGACTTCAATAGGTTAAAGATACCTCCTACATAATAGTTTCGATTCTGTTTTATCTATATCCAGCCAATTCTATCCATAGCCAGCGTTTGGAAAACTTCATCTTCGTCGCATATAATATATCTACCACAGAGAGCCTCAAGACGAAAGCCTACAGTCAGTGCGCGTTGCCAGCACCAAAAAGTTACGAACGCCGACCACACACCGAATGACGCAGTGTTGAAAGGCCCCGCACCCTATGGACCGACGACATTGCGAAGGTTACTGTAATTCACTGAATGGAAATGGCTCAAGACCGTTCGTCGTGGCACTCTTTATGGGAGGCCTATGTTCAGCAGTGGACTTCTGCAAAATGATAAAATATTTTTGTGATACATGTCCTCTAATAGGTAAGTATCCAAAAGGGAGGTCATTCAACTTATCGTTGATGTGTATATACTAATTCCGGAACATTTTGTATACATACACTAGTTCACTGAAGTAAAAGATAAATCTCTCTTTTTCGAGGTACGACACACAAGGTACATCGATGGCAGCACTGGGTATGTTTTGGCTGAAAACTATTTTATCCTCCGAGCTCCTAGACTAAACTCAACAAACCAAATTAACTTTTTTAATGATCAAATACCAAAATCAATCTTCGTGACATGTAAATAAAGTTTAAAGTCGTTTGAAGCGAAGTGGCAACGCCGCAATGAGCCGATTTTCAATAACTTTATTTGAATTTTTTGGCGGGAAAACTGTTTTTGCTTATATCTCTGAAACCTTTTCAGCTACAGGCCTGAAATTTTTGGTACCTTAGGCACTAATTATGAGCTTAAATCCTGCCTAAAGTTTATTGCCCTCTGATCAGCGGTTTGGCGTAACGAAATGTGTAAGCTGGGGACCCGGGTCTACAGCTTACACATAGTTTTTTGCTTATATCTCTGAAACCTTTTTAGCTACAGGCCTGAAAATTTTGGTACCTTAGTCACTAATTTGGCACTAAATATCTGGCTAGTTTTCATAGCTCTCGCGTCAGCCGTTTGGCAGTACTGGATGTGCAAGCTGTAGACCCGGGTCTCCAGCTGACACATAGTTTTTGGCTCATATCTCTGAAACCTTTTAAGCTACAGGCCTGAAATTTTTAGTACCTTTGGCACTAATTTGGCACTAAATATCTGGCTAGTTTTCAAAGCTCTCGCGTCAGCCGTTTGGCAGTACTGGATGTGCAAGCTGTAGACCCGGGTCTCCAGCTGACACATAGTTTTTGGCTCATATCTCAGAAACCTCTTTGGCACCTAAATTTTGAATTGGATTTTCAGATTGCACCAATTATGCACTAAATATTTGCATACTCAGAATTCAGAAATTCGTTATGTGTAAGCTGTAGACATACACACCTTTATAAAGGCACAGTTAAGTTTTACAAAAACATTCAATGTCAAAGTTCGTTGCCTTCGCTATTATTGCTTGTAATAAAAAACAAAACGTCATACATAATTTAGCCGCAGATATGATTCATAGTCACTACGTGAAGCAGGTGCATTACCTACCTAGGTACGACGTATGAGACATTAGAGTTCAATCAGTTCATTACCACAGGTCGCCGACCGATAGCTTAGTTGCAACTTCATAGTGAAATTTATATCGATTTATTAGCATTCATAATGAACAAGCAATTATGACTCTTGAACTGTGACTATAGAGTTTAGGCACTATCGGCATAAACACTCATTATTTTGCTCAGCAAAACTAGTTGTGATCGACCGTCCTTGCTAGATCGTTGAACCCGGAATTATATTAGCGATAAGGCCAACATACTCTGTTACCAATCTTGATCACTGCTTATGTAAGTCCTTGGACATAATAATCAGGTGGCCTTCGCGGTCAGTGAACCTTACATGCTGATGGCACATTTACCTACTGCGAATAAACACGTGAAGGCGTTAGATAAGTTTCTAGAACTAAAAACAATCTTCAAGAACAAAAGCATTGCCTAGTTGTTAGCATGTAGTAATACCTATTTATAACGATAACAAGAAAACTATTGAGTCATTGTATTGTCATCCAGATCTGAACTAGCTATGTTTAAAGTTTCAAGTGATGAGCTAGAGCATCAGTAAGTTCTTATAAAATCGATTGCAAACCATGTATACCATCTCGAAAGGGGGTTATTCTATCAACAAAAAGAAATAATATTAGCGAAAACAACGTCAACATTTTCATTTTATCGGAATCAAGATTGCTACCTAAAACAGCTGATTCATTGAGTTTGACCTGATTTGACCCCAAAACAGATGATTTTCGCATAGGTATAGTTTTTTCAATGAAATATGTCGAAATTTTTCCAAAAGTCGAACAAACTTTATTACCAATTGGTTGTAGAATAAGCCCCTTCCGGGATGGCATCTATATTATGAATCAGACATGTACAGATAAAGACAGACAAAAAAGCGAGTTATTAAAAGATGGTAAAAAATAATAACCTCCTGCGCAGTTGGGTAAAAATAACTTATACGTGCTTGATGTGTATTATAAGTATAATTCCAACATACACTGACATTTCATTACTAAAAATACACTTACCTTATACGTGGTCGATTTTACTTAGGTCAATTACTTTTTATAAATAATAATTATAAATCAATCACAAGACAGCATAAATATTTATTATGTGATTTGTTTTCCTTAGGTCATTTACATTAGATTACTATGAAATTCCCGCTTTATTTCTGATAACAACGCATTTTTTAGCGTTCAAATGCATTAGATAATACGTAAACATCCGCTGCTTTTGCGCGGTCACGATAAACGTCGACCGTACTAGTATCATTTTGCTATATATAAACAGCTCCATATGTGCTAAAGCTTATTTGCAATTAGCTTGCACAAAATAAATTTAAATAAGAATAAACAAGCACCGTCTAAACCACTGATCGTAGAGACTTGAAAAGAGACGTTTCATCAATATATGGAGCCTGGGCCTGCACTGTGTACACTACTCTAAAATATGGCTAAGCAATAAAGTAAACGTATTTAATTGGTTATTTTGTTTAAATTGACTTCGTTCTAAGGTACATTAAGATTTTCTTCGAAAAAGAGAGCAACACACAGCGCTACAAAAGTATGGCGGATGGACGAGCGTGAAATGTCATTTGACAACCTACATTTATCTGACAAAACAAAAACATCAGATCAAACAAAATGACATGAAAAATATGTCAATGTTATGCCAAACGTAAATTACAAACCAACATGGCGGCCTTCAAATAATGTTCACATGTAAAAAACTTACCAGAAGAACTATTCTTGTACCATCTCATTTGTCTTCAAATTAATGAAATTGTATTTTTCTTGTAATCTCCTATTTTTTCCTAATTTTTCTATGTAGTGTACATGGACCAGGCCCAGAATGAAATGGCTCCTTTGGAGGATCTATTCGTTTTGAGACGTATAGGTGTCACTATGAGAAGAATTATGAGAATTCGTATCCCAGGGGTTTCAAAATGGAGGTTTAGTGTAAAATGCTCTTTGATTTCGATTCCGATCAGTGTTGTTTGGAAACCTTAAAGGTTCCTCCTCGGCGTACGTTTAGTGACCAAATCGATGACGTTTTGAGGAAAGGTCAGGTCAAGAGCATGTATGAAGAATGTGATAAGAGTAAATGAAGTAACAGCAAACGATGTCAGGATCGTAGCAAGTGGAAAGCCGTGGTCTCTGCCTACCCCTCTGGAAAATAGGCGTGACTTTATGTATGTGTTAAAAGTGTTTTTACATAAATTTGTAAAATACCGTTATGATAAACTTTGATAGTTTTGGGTGTTGCGGTTTTCCTGATATTATATAACATTAGAAAGTTGAAATCAATCTGTGATAGTGTTTCTAATCAATGGTTGACTATCAACGCACAGCCCAAACCGTAGGTCATCAACATTTTAGCCGGAGGACGTCCACTACTAGGCCTCCACTATAGATTTCCAGCGGGATCGACCTTGTGCGGCCTGCACCCAAAGAATCATTTGGGGATTTGCCTATACTACTTGCCATGCTGGTGCTTGCTGGTTGGCGAGCGCAGATAAAAAGCGCAGTAATAGAGGGAACTATTCTTCGGTCGGGGCCACCACGGGTAATACCAAATCGTAGTTAAGTCCTATAATTTGGGTTTCTTTTGAACTAAGAAAATAATTTCCGTAATTCAGGCCCTGGGGTACTAAATTATATCTGAGGAAAATGTGAGTTTTATTGCAATAAAGTTTTGAACTTGCAACTATTTTCTGATTCGAATCAAACCACAATACTCTGCTCTAATACTCTCTAACAATGGGTGTCCGGTGATCATCCAATTATGTGCTAATTATAAATAGCTATTATTATAAAATACAATCTAACTAAAGCTTGATGAATATTTACTCAATAATTGACTGTTGATGACTATCAAAACGGCATATTTCATCGTAATTACTTATACTAAAGTGGCATACTGATTAAGGATGGTCTATATTATAGAGCTGTGTTTGCCTAGTAGGAGTTCCCCGGGCGTACACTAATTAGTTTTATAGGCGAAAAATTTAAGCGCAGTTTAAAACGGTGAACGAAAACATCGTGAAGAATCCAGTAATGGATTTGCAACCTTGCAAGCTGGTTACGTAAGGAATACTCACGACTGAAAAAGTTGTTAAAACCTACCTTTGGCTAACCCACTTAGACGTCTTCAAAGATCTGACCGCCCGGAGATCTAAGAGAATGTCTACAATTATTGGGGATAAAAGTCATGTGCCCTATACCCAAGACTTGCACATATAGTCAGAAATAAAATGACTACGAAAACTTGTAAATAAAAATAAGTTTGTGCAGGTGGAGTGTCCAAGAAATAGCCAACGTCACGTCATCGTCATCATTATCCGCCTGACGAAGCACCTACTCCAAATATAGCAAGTTGAAGCGGCAGAGAGCAGGCCAACAACATTTGGGTAATAGGTAGGCCAAAAGGTTCTCCAATGGCGACCACGGACAGGACGACCGACGCCGACAACGCAATGCCGGACGGCCCGATGGATCGATGACATTTTAGGTTCTAGGAATTCGCAGGATTAAGAAGGCTCAAGATCGTTTGTCGTGTGTCGCACTCTTTGGGGGGAGGCCTTTGTGTAGCAGTAGAGTTCTTACGCACAAATGTACCCAGTGTGCCCTACCCATAACAGCTATTAACCGTGACATTAGCCATGGTGGTTTCAATGTTGATCGCTTTCCGAGGTTAGGTACTTAATAGCATTGCTGTTTTATCGGTTTACCTTAACCGATTAATCATTATATATTATGTAATATAAATACCTACATCTTACCTATTTACAGATATCGTTACGTAAGTAATTCCCTGACTGGCTGACGATTAACGCATCCTAATATATCCTAGGATCACGTTGAAACGTCTTAGAAACTAGGTGAAGCTAGGTGCGAGTACGCCTGTTCCGTCGTTACTACACACTACATGATGCCTTTAATTTTTCGATCATCCTCTTCATAAAATGGAATGTAGAGCTTCAGTGAGGTTTCGAACGAACAAGGTGAGGGTCGGAATAGAAAAGTATTGAGCTATTAAATAAAATCTTATAAAAAAAAAATGGTGAGTTTCAGCAACAGTTCTAAGGGCACGCTACTATCATTATGTAGTTTCCTTTAAACCTAGGGGTGTATTATGACAGGTTTACCTATTCACCATAATTATCTTCTCCATCCACTGACTTCCCGCAGCATTTGAAATGCCATGTTCGGGCCCTTCCTACACTGCGTCAGCGCTCAGAAGAATATTGCCGTGTTCAAACTGCGTGCGATATATCATTAAAAGTTTATTTTTTATAATAATCCTTACGTCTGCTGAATAAAGTCGGTTTTGAGTTTGACTTTTATGGGCTTGAGATATCATTGAGATAAATCGCACGCCATCAAATGGCAAACTAAGAAATAGATTTTAATCAGTAGACGTATTGATTAGAATGATCAATACGTCTACTGATTACTATCCTACTAATGTTATAAATGTGAAAGTTTGTGAGGATGTTTGGATGTTTAAGTGTTTGTTGTTCAATCGCGCCGTAACGGCTCAACCGATTTCGTTGAAACTTGGAATATACAGAGTTTTTTACCTAGAATGACATATAGGCTACTTTGTATGTAGGTACCACGCGAGCGAAGCCGCGGGCGGAAGCTAGTTTCTAAATTAATTGTACGTAGTTAGACATATTTTAGATGTCATATCGGACGCCGTTTGAACACACCAACAAGACGCCAATGCGCATTAACGCACGTTCCGCTTAAAAGTATTTTTTTTTCATGCAATCTCTTTGGACCGTCCAGGAAATACCCAGTCATAAATGGTGATGAAATAGAGGGGAAAAGGTCTAGTTTACCTTGTCCACACCATTGCTAAACTAAATTAATTCTAGTTCCATTTATTTTCTAGTTTCCCCAAACGATTTTGGGAATACATGTCCTACTAATCCTTACAAAGAATATTTCGTTGCAACTTTTTTAAAGCGCGTTAAAAACTTTCGTACATGAAATACCCAAACGGCAAAGTGATGCAATTGAGGGGAAATAGAAATTTGCCTTGTTGCTAAAACCAAAGTACCTACTAGTCACTAGTTTGGGATTACACTTCCGAAGCATATTCCTTTACCAACTGTTTTTTAGAAGCGCTTACTTCTTGATTTCTTTCAGCATCCAAAAGATAAAACGTTGAGCTGGATTCCAAAAGTTCTTTGTCCTTTAACCGTCGTCATTATTCAAATGTGTTTAGGGTTGTAAGCGAAAAAGCTTGCAAAAAAATACACAAATGTACTTATTCGTTCCCACTATAATAAACTTATGGCAATTTGCTATTGAAACCTTACAAAGCGGTTTAAAAACCCTGAATTTCTATGCGTAGCTTATTATAAAAAGCCCTACACTACACGTGGTTCAAAAACTGGTCGTCCTTTTTATGATATTGACCTTGAGATCATAATATGGCAGTCGTAGTATTCATAGCATGGAAGGGAGAATCCGTTCAATTCAGTATTTTTAATCAACAAGATGTGTGACCGCTGCAAGTTCAAGGCTATAAGCCGGAGTTTCATTACGACGAACAGTTCAACCTCAAAATTATTAATCTTTAACTTTTACGACAGGCCGTGGTGGCTCCGGCTGAAGAATAGGCCCCTCCATATCTCATATCCGCGGATGTCGTAAGAGGCGGGTAAGGGAAAAAAGCTAGGGGATGGGCAGCAGCGTCTCCTATTTTAACAACGATAGCTCTAACTGCGCTCACCAACCCGCATGCCCAACGAGTATGTATGGTGAGTATGGGCAAATCCCCCCACATGATAAGGAATTCACTCTGTCTGTGGGGGAGGCCATGTTCAGCAGTGGACGTCGTACGGCTGAAATGATGATGATGATGAACTTTTACGAACTGAAGTTGAGCGCGTCTACAACCGCTTTGCTATCGTTGTCTCCGGTTTGGCTGTAGCATTAACAAAAGCAATGGTACTGTTCGCTATGGTTTCAATTCAGAGTCAGATAATACAGGGTAAAGGTTTACTAGACCAAATTTTAAAAATAAGTACTTAAAACTGGTTTTTGTATGATTTTGTATTTACATTACTTATTTTTCGGAAAAAATGTTCGCATAAATTTTTCCCAGTCTCCAAAAAGAGGGCACCATAGTTTTTGAAAAATAGAAACACATTACTTGCTGAAATCGACACCTTACGTCCATAATGGTGTCGATTTTGTTGTTGCATTACCCTTAAAAACATACGTTAATTTACGAAAACTTTTCAAAAACACTCCTTTATATATCTGAGATAAATAATTAAATAATAAACGCATCGAAGTCACAAAAATAAATTAAAATTAATAATTAATTGATTCCTTGACACAGTTTAAATTATGTTTTATATATAGCTCCTACCGTAGTCTGTGTTTAGTAAGGCCAAACTCACACTTTATTCTGTTCTGAAACATTTAGTATACCACCTACTTACTGATTGTTTAACACTTCGTCTTGATTTTGGTTTTATATCAATTATTATTAGGCTAAAAAGTAAATTTCCTTTCTCGGGGCTTAAGTTACCTCCATACTCATCAAAATCTGATCAGTCGTTTAGTCGTGAAGGTAACAAAAAGACAGAGAGACAGTTAAAAGTGTTAAATTCGCATTTAATACTAGTGTGATTTGTTGAAAACTTGTAATCAATACTTTTAATTTCAAACTATTATACGAGTAAGTTACCTTTGTGTTAAGTTGTGTATCTAAATCAATTTTATGGAAACGCACCTTTAGTTCTCCACGTGTAAGCCAACGTGCAAACCCGAGCGTCAAGGCTACCGGGATGAAGTGGGCGCGCTGCGCCTGCGCATCCATATGAACGCTATTCAGTATTCACAAATCACCAAGGACCAATTGCCAAATTTTCACATGACAACAAGGGGTAGAATATAAATGACGGTTACAAAATGCAAAACGCTTACGAAACAAGCCAGGGTGGCATTGAGGAACATCTGTACAATTTCGTTCATTTATTTTTCAATTTCTTACGGTACTTAAACTTACACTTTATCATTTTATTTAGTCACAGGTATTTACCTACCTACTGCAAAGCAGCACAGCACTTCATAATGAACTAAGCCCATTGTCAAATAATTCATATCAAGGACTTTAATTTCGCAACCTTCTTCGCAGGCTATGTTAAGTATGCTCATTAATTAACTGGTAGTATTGTCCGAAAAATAAAATTGTTCAGGTTGCCTTGAAACGCGGAATATTATTAGCATTGTTCTCAATTTTAACGTTTTATTTATGTTGCGAAAGCGTGCAAAATTAGATGATGTTAGTGACTTCACGCACCGCTGAAGTCACGCAAAAAGATATACGTTACACAATCGGATGAGAACTAACTCGTATTGAAAGTGGGTTCCATTATTAAATTATTAATTAAAGGTAGTTTTTTTTTATATACCTAAAGCCATGAAAAAAACAATTTATACATGTTAGGTGTTATTAAATCAAATTTAAGAGCTCTTGTCGGTGTAATGATGCAATTTTCTCCATTCTGATCTTTCCAATGCGAGCTGTCTCACCTCTTTATACGTCATGACGGCAGTCTATTTTCCTCCTGTGTTTTGTAAGCCCTCATAAGTGTGCTCCGATTATAATCTTCCAACGGCATTATACAACTAAGAGAAATTAAAAAAAAACTGGGAGGTGCTAATTTAGCTGTTATTTGCGGCATATAGGTCGCTTGCACTTACCTCTATTGCGCAAAGAAATGACATCACGAGAATAATGAACGGTTTACCTTGACATTGTGGTCTGACCGGCGCCACTTATGCAACTGATGACAGGAAATGCACTTCCCGCTGTTATTTCTATGGATATCCATGACATTGTTCTCCTTAGGTACGTAACCTTCCTTTACCTACGACTCGTAAAGGGGAAGTCGTTTTCAATGTATCAAGTTGTTGATACCGTTTGAAATTGTTTTTTTATCTTCACTAATAGGTACATCCTACTAATCCTACTAATAGTACTAATAGTACTGATGAAAAAATACTTATTGTATTGACACAGAGTAATGATCGATCGATAATTATTTATAAAAACATAACATATCAAGATTATTGTTCAAGACCTTGTAAAAACAAGGAAGTGTATACGTAAACCAGTGTCTAATATTATATCGTAATATATACTCGTACCTAATATTATGTTATTCAATGGTTTATGAATAATTGTCTAGAATAAAGTGGCAAAAAGGTAAATAATAATTATCATAATAACATCCAACAGGCACAATATAAACAAGTTCATTGTATTCCATTAATTTCCAAAGTGGCGATTAATGATTTCTTCCTATTTATGCTTCTCTATATTTTTTCTTTTCGTAGCGTCCAGACGGAGATTAAAGTACCGCGCCATTTCTATCTGTCGCAAACAACACTTTTTATTTGTTTGTTTTCTTTGGATCGGTACTCCTCTCGGAAAATAAATGGTATTGGTATAGGTGGGATATTTATCACGAGAAATAGAGTGCAAACAAATAAATTGAGTTTACTTTGCCATATTTATATGCTTACTCACTACGCTTGATCGTCAGCCTAATTACGTCCACTGCTTAACATAGGCTTCCACCAAAGAGTGCCACGACTGTCTTGAGCCTTCACAATGTCGTCAGCACATCGGACGCCTTCACCGGATGACGCAGTGCTTCCTTTCAATACTGCGTCATTTGGTTCGTGGTCGCCATTCGAGAACCTCTATCCCCAACGGTCGTCAGTTCTGCGAGCTATATGGCCTGCCCGCTGCCACTTCAACTTGCTTATTCTGACAGATAAGTCGATGCCTATCTTTGGTTCCTATATTTCCTCATTTCGGATTTTATCACGTAATGAAACTCCGAGCAAGGCTCTATCCGTAGCCTGTTGCGCGACTTGACATTAGCTTGTGTATGAGGCCAATAGTTAGCGACCAAATCCCAGTGTCATTTGTCTAGGAACTCGCACTGATTTTAGACTCTGGTCTTGAGGCTCTTTGGTATCTATGCTTACCTACACGCAACAAAAGATATTATTATTCTTAAATTTTGCGTTTCAACAAAGAATTTCGTTGTTTAAACATTCAAATAAATTCCTAACAACCCATTCGCAATCTACACAAACACAAGTAATAAAAATAAAATCATCACAAGTAACTATAGCTTCACATTTTTTAATGGGTTTAAACCAATTTAAATCTTTTGACAGAATGTTAATTTACCGACCTCATAATATATGAGGCACGTGTGCAATTTGTCCAGTAATCTAAACATATAAAATCGTGTCTGACTGCCTGCGTCAATCAACGTTCCTAAAGCCTAAATCAAGGTAGGTAGGTACCCAACGTGGTAGGCGTCAATATTACATATACGTATTACCCTGATAAATTACAGCATGACGAGTATGGAGTACAGCAGACGGCTGCCAGTAGAACGGCTGAAAAAACAGACAGACGGACATGGTGAAATTATAAGGGTTCCTAATCGGACTTGAGAACCCTGAAAAGTACGCGGATGAAGTTTCAGAACAACAACTGACATCGAGGCATTCGTGCGGTGAACAAGTAAACCATAACCATCAGTTATGAATAATACCTGTGTAGATACTGGTTGTATTATTACCTAAAGAATTTATAGTGAAGTTGTATAGGTACCTATTCTTAAATGGCAAGAACCGCAAGTAACCTCTCGGACGCAAGCCTCACAATAAATATTTTTCGAATTAAATTATCAAGAGTAACTTTAAATGTCGAGGTTCACAAAAATACTAAATGTGTAGATAGGCAAATCAGAACAATAACTTGGACAGTTTATTCAGGAAATACCATGAAAAAGAAATAAGATTGAGAGTAGGGAAATCACAAACTACGCAGGCTTATTACCGACGGCTTCGAAACATAATAGAATTTGTAAGGATTACAGCGAAAGTAATTTATGTGACGCAATGTTACAACCTCATTGGCGAAAGCTTTTACTTTTTATTATAACGACGGGTTGGCAGATCAGTCGGGTCAAGGTCGCAGATGGAGCTTCGTAAGCTCGCAAAAAATACTTCGGCGCCGCGAACACATTCTTTATGCCGAGCGTAACCTATAAATTGTCTACATTCATCGTTACGACTGGTTTCTATAGAAAACACCTTTAATTTACGATCGTCGAGTGACACCATCCACCACACAGGTGTCCATTTATCGAATTATGTCTGGATGTTCCTAGAATCTTGTTATAGAACGACACGAGGCGATTGACTTTCCGTCTGGTATCCGATTCAGAGAATATTGTTTTTTAGAATAATAACGATAACACCGCTGCTGGAATGTAATATTTAATAATAAAACATCATATTTAATCCATTAATTCACCTCTAATTATGTAGGTACCATATTTTATTGAAAACTTGGTAGTGTACTTACCAGTATTTGCGTAGTCCCCCGAATTTCATCGAGATTGCGTAATCTTACGACAGGTCATAACATGCATTTCCATGCAAAATCAAATACCAATATTCATAAAAACATGAATAGATTTATAATATGTAGGTACCTTAAACCTGTTATTCATAATAAGTCACTTCAGTACTCTATCGGCTCGATAACTCTCGCCCTGTACTTTTAAAGATAACATTAAACAAAAGAAAGAGGTGAACATACTTTTATCGAGCCGATAGAGTTAGTGAATGATTATGAATAGTAGGTATATAAAAGAGAAGCAGGTTTTTTTCACTCATCACGAAATCAGCGGAACAATATTTCGAAGTTTGAAATTTGGCAGAGGCATTTCTTTTAAGACGTGGGATGTTGGTGTAGGATTAGGATGTAGGAGTAGGTTCCCGCTGAGAAAGGATTTAGAAAATTCACATCATAATAAAGTAAAAATGGGTTTCAATATTTGTATGATAAAGCGTTGCTTTATTTTCACTTTTATAAAATCTTTGCAAAACGTCCAAGGAAAAGATTTTCGTGATGTTCGTTCATTACGCGACAAATAAATGCCTCTCACATTTCAAAAGCGGTTATTTGCATAGCAAGTATGCGAGTAGGTTTTAATGTATTGCCAAAAATGAGTGCGGCGCCTACCCACCCTTGACCTGGCAGGATTGTTGCGCAACAGAGCCCGAGGTGCGCAAACTCCAAGGCTGGCTGAATCGCCCATCTTTTTCCTTGCCAAAATATACATCCAACCATGTCATTGTGCAAAGATTACTGTCAGTTTGCTTAATTCATAGCTAAAATCTCTACTGTTCGTAGCTAAAATACAAAGCATACATCTAGCTATCCTTGGATGGATGGATGGACTGTGTGAAAGTGGATATGGTGAAGAAAAGAGTGAGTGCTGAGATGACGACTGATAGAAGGAAATGGAAGAAGAATACATGTTGTGCCGACCCCACATGATGTGGGATAAGGGCAGGAAGATGATGACATCTAGCTATCCTTGGGACACACTTGTCAGTAGTAATTTTACCTCAAATAAACTGTTAAAATGTAAACTTTCATTCAGCACTATTTTAGACGAATTAATTTGTGTGTAACAAATTAATGTCACCGCCTAAAGAAAATCGCAAAGATGGTACGGGGCGAGTGATAGTAATCGAGCAATTTAACACCCTACATACCTATAGATATGATAGGTCTTATTTATTAAATATTCTCAGATCCCAGACAAATCATATTCAGAGGTCATTATAGTAAACCATAATATTTTATGTAAGAGATATAGGTACTCGTTAAGAAACCGAATTCTACAATTTCATTCTAATCAAAACTGCATTTGAAAACAACTTCCAAAATTATGACTGGAATAGGCAATTGCGAGTACCTACTTATATTATCAAAAAATTGCACCCAATTTTAAACAATAGGTACGTAAGCTGTATATTGCATAAACATTAAACATGCGAGGTTATCAAAGGATCAATTTTTAAATTACCTACATTCAGCTGAAAATAAAGACGTCATTGGGTTGACCAGGCGTCATGTTTGAGTAATAATTACATCTAAAATAGACATTAACAAGTAAACGTAAAGAGCATTTTGAAATGAATTTAAGGTGACATATAGCCCGCTGTTTGAACACGGCTTTAAAGTTGAGTTGGATGACGTTGACGAAAACATAAAATTTATTTGAGATCGTGTACAATATTTAAGCAATTTACTAATTAAGTTATTCTTTTTTGTTTCCCATTTCTCGATTTACGACAGTAATGCACGACTTATTGGTAGGTATTGCACAACAATATTTTTCGCCAACTTATTATCCGCATAAACTTTGTCCCCAAGTGTAAATGTACACCTACATTTTTTGTCGGCTTCGGAGAGTGCACAGTCATCATCATCATAATATTTTCAGCCGTATGACGTCCACTGCTGAACGCAGGCCCTATAGATTTCCAGAGCGACCGATCTTGTGTGGCCTGCACCGAACGGCTCCCAGCAACTTTCATTTGGTCGTCTTTCCATCTAATGGAGGGCTGTCCTACGCTGCACTTTCCAGTAGGTACGTGGTCTTAACTCTGTAATCTTTCTGCCCCACCGTTGGTTATACGAGCTAAGTGCCCCACCCAACTTCAACTTCCCAATCCTATCGGTGGTGAGTTTAGTTTGTCTACGGATCTCCTCATTTCTGACTCGATCTCGTAGAGAAACACCAAGCATAGCCTTCTCCATTAGCTCGCTAGTTGACTTAGCGTTTTCTTATGAGGCCCACTGTGAGATACTACGTCTCTGCGCTGTATGCCACCACTGGTAACACACAAATTAGCCAGGCGCATTTTATTTATATTGGTCAAAGACTTTCTTCTCGAGGCACTGAGGTCATTACATTATAGGCGTACACAGTATAACTATGGCTTTATATTGTTTTCTTAGGGACTGCGTTCACTGCGATGATAAATCCGAATGCAGCAGCACCTTATCGGCTAATTCGTAAATGCTGACAGCGTACGTTGCAATGCCTGCGCAATGGACGTGCTTCTGAAATTATTGATGTTTGAAGTCGCAAATTAACAATAGGTATTTCCGAAAATACTTACGTACGAAAAAAATTCTATCACTGCGCTGTGGGTTGGTGCTTCTCCAGAATTCCGAGCGATATTCGCCTATATAGGTATTTGCATCTGAACACTTATTAGCTGAATTAACCATGATAACGCCGCGGTAACCATGATACTAAAGATCGCAATAGTAGATAGATAGATAGAAAATGCTTTACTGCACACCATAAAAGTACAAACATTAACAAAAAACAATAAAAACTAAACTATGTGATGAACAATGGGCGGCCTTATCGCTGAAGTAGCGATCTCTACCAGACAACCTTTGGATGGAGTGGACTGGATATGATTAAATAGGGGTTTTTTTTATATCAGATGTACTTAACTATATTAAATTTAAGTAACTTTACTATAACTTCTCGATACGGTTTTGGTACTACAGTCATACAATTTAGGTATAACGTGCATATTAGAATGTCATTGTCAGTGATTTGAAGACCTTGGTGAGAATACGGTTGCGTAACTCAACTCAGAAATCACTCAGTTCCGCCTTGGCGGGTGTTTACCATCTACCGGGTTCATGCACCGGCCGTGATCGTTTGACAAAAATATTATTCTATGATGCTACGTGTATTTTTTGTTCTTGAATGATGTAACATGATGAAACAAGGTTGTTTTGAAGAATAAACAAGAAGTCACTTCTTACCAATAGGATTAACTTGACATTATTTAAGTGAATAGTGCGCTCTCTAGAGTAGGCAGGCTCTCTATCTCTATCTCTCTCTATTTTAACTCAATAATAAATAAATCTCTACATTCTCATTATACAATATATATATAGATAGAGCCTGGCCGTGGTGGCCCCGGCTGAAGAATAGGCCCCTCCATATTTACCTATCCGCGGATGTTGTAAGAGGCGACTAAGGGAAATTCCCTCATTCTAAAAACGATAGCTTTAACTGCGCTCGCCAACCCGCACGCCCAGCGTGGTTAGTATGGGCAAATGATATACATGATAAGGAATTTGGTTCGGACAAAGTTCGGGATAATCGGTTATCAATATTATGATTGACTATCAATCATTAGGATTGAGGAGTAAAATCTGTATCTATATCTGAGTTACCATGAGAGAGTGAGCATGGGAGCTCAAACAAGGTGCCAAATCAGTACACTTCGAATCGGAGAGGTAAACTGCACACAATTTTGGCACGGGGAAGGGAAAGTCGATTTTTAACGCAGGAGATTACGTTGTCGGGGTGACGATGACGTTTGAAATCCTACTAATATTATAAATGCGAATGTTTGTGAGGATATTTGAATGTTTAGATGTTTGGATGTTTGTTGTTCAGTCACGGCTAAACGGCCGAACGGATTTAGATGAAAGGTACAGAGATAAATTATAGTCTGGAATAGGATATAGGCTAATTTTTATGTAGGTACCACGCGGAAGCTAGTTGAATTATATAGGGATTTTCAACTTGTCACTTGTTGTGGATGTTGTATGAATAACAAAACAATTTTGTTATTTATACGATATTATATTTCTTGTTAGCTATTAGGAACCTACTGATAGATATTGTAATTACTCAGTCGCCGTAAAAGGGTTTTTCACATCTCACAATCTATCACTAACTAGCTTACGCCCGCGGCTTCGCTCGTGTGCTACCTAGATAAAAAGTAGCCTATACTCGTATGTTATTCTATGTGAAAAACTCTATCTACTCCAACTTTCATCGAAATCGGTTGAGCCGTTACCGCGTGATTGAACCACAAACATCCAAACATCCTCACAAACTTTCGCAGTTATAATATTAGTAGTCTATTCTAGTGTGATTTTCTTGATGGAATCGATGGCAATATAAATTGCATATATCCCATAGGTAATATTGATTTACTTCTTTTAAGAACTTGAATAGAAAAAAAAACACTATAAATTATCATAATGAGAATACGAGCGCCAGTCCATAGTGACGCTCTTGTCGATACAAATATCTCTACAAATATATTATTATCCGATCAAAGAGTAAGGCTGTCTGTTAGTTCGCCCGTTTACAAAGTACCGAATTAATCAAATTGAAGGCAGTTTTAGTAAAATGACGCGCGTTATGAGACTCTATATGGTGTTGTATTGTCATTTAAATGCAAGCGTGTCAGCATTATTTTACACTAATTTGAATCTTAAATCTTTGCAACTGTCAAGTTACGTCACCGCTTAAGTAAAATCACTAAGTTAGTGTTTTGAGGGCTGCGATTAGAGTATCCAAGTTAATACGATTTTTCCGAATTTAAAAAATAACGAGAGACAGTTTGTATTGTCGCAATTATAGCATACTAGCAGCTGCCCAAGGCGTCACTCACGCGTTACTCGAATAAAAAGTAGGCTCCATAGAAAATTTCATCAAGATCAATTCAGCCAGTTTGTCGTGAAAGTCGTTACAAAGACAAACACAGAGATAGAGTTAATTTCGCATTTATATATTACTTTTTGACTGGCCTCATAGCTCAGTTGGTAGTTACTCTGCCTTCTGCGCTAGAGGTCGTGGGTTCGATTCCCGCACTGGACAAACATTTGTGACGAACACAGATGTTTGTTCTGTGTCTGGGTGTTAAATATATATCTATTATGTATATCAGTCTCTGGTACCCATAGTACAGGCTATGCCTAGTTTGAGATCAGTTGACCGTGTGAATATGTCCGGAATATTTATTTATTATTACTTTTTCACCCGGGCCCTGACTCGTTTTGCCCCTACGCAGGTGAAGTAGGTTTAGGAAGCTAGTCCCACTAATACAAAAAATATGATTTCTTGTAAAGATGTTTGTTACTCGTTCACGACGCAACCACTGAACGGATTGCAATGAAATTTGTCTTGTATGTACCACGCGAACGAAGCCGTGAGTGGATTGAAGCTAGTAGATAATATATTGTGGACAACGAGATCGTGTTCATGTGAACTGGCCGTGAACCGGCCGACCTCAATAGCGGTCGTTAGAAGCAATTGTGATTTGCCGACAAGGAATAGATAAATACATAACCGCTTGCTACCTGAATTGAATTTATTGCACTTCCTGATTGAGGCTGGCCGCTGCGCAATTGCGATCAGCATATCCGTGTACTCCGTGTCACTCGTACCATGAAACAATAATTTATAGAAGGAATACTCTTGCTATGTTTGATTCTCAACAAATTACTGAAATGATTACCTCACAGAGTTCGACAGATAGACCGACAATGTTAAGGAATAAAGGTGCTCGAATGGCGACCATGAACAGGATGTTGCAGTGTTGGAAGCCCCCCCCCAACCGATGTACCGATGATATTTTAAAGGTTGTGGGAAGTCGGTGGATAGAGATGGGTCAAGTCCGTTCGCATTGGCACTCTTTGGGGAAGGCCTATGTTCAGCAGTGGACTTCCTCAGGCTGATGATGATGATGATGATGACTACCCTTCTTATGCATAATCAATTACTAACTTTAAAGGCTCGTTAACTTTCGCTCTGTCCTTTTCCAACCGTAAGCAAACATTCTTTTATCGAGCCGATAAAGTTAGTGATTGATTATGAATAAGGGGGTTAGAGTTCATTGTATCTGACAGGTAAGTACTATAAATTTGTTTGGCCTTAAAGTATTTATCGATACACACACACTAATTTCTGATACCCACGACACTGGGAATCCTAGTGTGAGCTCAGGGCTATGTATATGACTGTTGAGTGTTATTAGTCTTATTTTTATATTATTTTCACCCTATTTCCCACGCACTATACCTACTGTATGGTCTCAAAAGATTTTTAATTATAGACTTTTTTAATGGTAGGTACATCTCTGCTGTTATGGTTCGAGCTGGGAGTAAATAAAGGAGTTTCTTTTCTATACTAGTCTTATATTGCCGGTGAAATGTTTTATGGTATCACATTATTAGATTCGTAGCACATAATCAATGAAAAGTACTTCCTGGGTACATCATGGTAGTAGCATTGCAATATTGAAGAAGAATAAATTATCTACCTACATTGTTATTGTCAACAGTATTTTCGATGTCGCATGGGAAATCTGACGCGGCTTCTATGAATGGCTTCTAATATTTCAAGTTTAATGAACTGCATGTAAACAAGTATTTGTGGGAGTAAAGGTAAACAAAAATTCCAGCTCAAATTACCCGGTATACCTACCTATAAACATAATATAAAAATAAATCCCACTAGAGCCGACTAAAGGACCTGCATGTGAGTGATAACAAAGAATAACAAATTTGTAATCGTATAATTTTTAAGTTCATAAACATATTAGCCCATAAATACCGAACCGACAACCGTTGGGGAATAAAGTTCGTGCGACGCAGCGCAGTGTTGGAAGGCGATGTACCGACGACATTGTTAAAGTTGCGGGAAGTCGGTGGATGGAAAAAGCTCAAGAACTCATTAAAGTCATGTAACATGGGTTGGGGGAGGCCTATGTTCAACAGTGGACTTCTGCAGGCTTATGATGATGATGACTAACAACATATAAATTATACCCAACATTCATCCAATATTAAAGAAATTAATTGCACGCCTGAAGGCGAATCGCCTGGATCGGGAATGTGAGCCTTTTCACCACTCTGGTTCTTTATAATAACGGTGAATAATAAATGCTCAACCTGGCATACGTAGGTGTATTATGTGAAAGTCCAGTATTGTTTTATTTGTTTTTTTTTTGTTATACGTAGGCAAACAGGCTTGCGGCCCTCCTGATGGTAAGTGGTTACCGTCGCCTATTGACATCAGCAACACCTGGAGCATTGCTAATGCGTTGCCTGCCGAACCCCTCCCCCTAAAGAGCTCTGGCAACCTTACTCACCGCAGGAACACAACACTATTTGAAACAAAGAATGTTATTTGGCTGCGATCTTCTGTAAGGCGGAGGTACTCCCAGGCGGGCTGCTCCAATTTACAGCGAAAAAATCTCGCTGTGCCCTACCTCCTCCAAAAACTTTATTTTAAGTTAAGTCCTTAATTTTATAGTCACCTGTTTTTTTCTAGATTCATTTATACAAAATTCAATTATATTTAGTAACCTCTTCCATTGAAAAGGCAATAACGTGACGAAGACCCGTTTGCAACTAATAATTTAAAAAAAAAGCCTAATCGGAACTCCGATATTTTTAGTAAAATCTAACCGCCATTATTAATAATCTCTTAATAACTTTATCATGAAGTAATGCTTAGGATGTGGCCGCAGGATATGAATCAACAATCGTGGGTTTTTTACGCCATTTTATGGATTTTGGTTCAGATAGGTATACCTAACGTGATTAATTCAACATTCATAAAACTTAAACTTATTGACAATGTGTATGACTAATATCAAAGACAATATACCTAGTAGAAAAACTAATAGTACATAATATGTATCAGGTAGATACCTATTGTTTTACCTTGGTCTTCACACCCATTAAGGTTTTGAATCTTGAAATTCGTAACACGTAAATTCCTAGCTATTCATTATCACCAATTTGTTGATGTTTGTTCTGTGTCTGGGTGTTAAATATATATATATTATGTATATCAGTCTCTGGTACCCATAGTACAGGCTATGCCTAGTTTGGGATCAGTTGACCGTGTGTGATATGTCCGGAATATTTATTTATTTATTTAATTGTCAGCTCAGCACGTAGCGACGACGTCTTTTACTGTGGATACGGCCGTCTGGGCTCGGAGTATGGTATAGGAAATCCTACTCCATCTAAACATGCCCCGTAGGCACTACAGCGTACTGTAAGTGGGTAAAAAGTGCCCTCTAACGCTGTAAAAATGAATAAAATAGAATGTAATAAGGCCTTTAAGAAAGTCCTCCATGTTTAAAAAAAACACCTATACCAACAGTAACGTGTGTTATCGATTGGGATTATGCAGAGTTACAGCCAGGATTCTAATATTTGATCTTATTTATATAATAGTTATGGAACAAATATATCTCATTCTATCAGGTCTCAATCTATCAGGCCTTTGGTACGTAGAATCGTACCTTAGGATAGTACCAAGTGTAATTTTTGTGAAAGAACATTAGAGAGTTAGCAAAACGGATGGCTGAACGTTGTTTGAAAAAGTAAAGTATTTGTTTATTTCAAATTAATGGTACAATTTCTTTGTAACTTTACTATAACAAAAGCAAAAATAACCTCACCATAAATTCTCCTACTAGTCACCATTTGGACTAAGTAGGTATAGTCTTGAGTAGGTCACTTTTTACCCATAGGTAGTTACAAAACCTTACCCTCCGTGTTAGATTTAACTGTGTTACGGCAGGGTAATGCTTCAAACCTCCTATTTGGAACTAGAATACAATTTTGAGTGGATAGTAGTGACGACAAAAACTGGTGGGTACCTATAGGCATACAAAATCTTAATATTATAACTATAGTCTTAACATTTAATCTAATTAAGCAGGCAAGTATACAATAAAAAAGCCTGAAAACATCACTAACTGCGATTCAGTAAAATCATGTGCATGCGCAGTGCTCTTGATACTGCCGAATTTGAATGTCACCTTGGATAAAATCCTGTTATCACCAACACGGCATATCTTTGACATGACTTTCGGAAGGTTGACAAAATTGCAGACTTGTCCACTGTGTTAACAGAGTTTAATTTCATAAAATTTATAAATTTACGGTTTATTTGACTTTGGCTATATTCGTACAATGTTACACAAATTCTCAGTCTGAAAAACAGCTTTATTACATGTTGTGCATCATGCATCATTAAGTAGATAGTTGAATCATTTGCTAGTCAAATTAAAACGCTATCTCTATAATTTTGCTTTATTTTTAACTAGCTGACCCGCCCGCAACTTCGTCTGCGTGCTAAAGTAGGTTCCTTGACTCTCGTCACTTTGTACACTTGATCTTGATTTTCCGATCCCGTGTTACGTGTAGAGGGAAGCCTCAGGGCGAGCCTTACTCGCACTTGATCGTCTTTATTTCAAAGTGGACTTTCCCCTAAATGAACAGTAGGTACGACCTCGATAAATACTATTATTTATTCTGTGATAAAGCCACGGACAGTTAGACAGTTGTCACTGTTATCTATTAAGGTGCCCCTCGTATTTACGTTACAGATGTCATCAGAAGATCTCTTATACTACTGGAACGATTTGGCGTTGTATGTTTGTATGTTTATTTTATTTGTTCGAGCATAACTGTCAAACCGTTAATCCGATCTGCTCGAAGTTTCATAGGTCAATCGTTTTTACCATGTAAATTTACGGCTAACAACATGAGTAAAATCGGCCAAGGGGTTGCTAAGATATAGGGGTCGAAACGGGGGTTTCAAAAGAAAAATGCAAAAGATGTTTGGGTAAAAAATCTAAATGATTTTTAAACCCAAATATCTCAGAAAATATATCACTCAGGTATTTTTTTTGTACAAAACGTTATTGTTTTAAATCATTAGTTTTATCAGTGGCTGGGGATAAGTGTTTTTTTATTAAATGGCGTAGGCCAATAAGATTATACCTCTTTGCAAGTTTTGTTGGACAACAAAACAAAAACAAATTCCAACACAAAATAGATGTATCCGGCAGATGCCGAATATTCTTCGTAACTATTCTTAAAAACCTTCACAATGTCGTCGGTCAATCGGGTGGGGGGCCTTCCGACACTGCGTCGCCTATTGTGAAGGTTGCGGGAAGTCGGTGGATGGAGAAGGCTCAAGACCGTTCGTCATGGAACTCTTTGGGGGAGGCCTACGTCCGGCAGTGGACTTCTACTGGCTGATGATGATGATGATGATTCTTAAAAAAAAGATAGGATAATCATCTTAATTATAGCAACGCAGTAGAAATCAAAAAGTAGGCTATCAGATTGACCTACGTATTGCGTCGTTGATAGTTACTCGGAATGACGTCACAGACCGTGTAGGGTAATAAATCATCGTGTAAGGAATCTTACAAAAGATCAATGAAATGATTACCTACTTAGATTATGAACCTACAGAAACATAACATGTATTATTGTTAAGAGTGTTACCTTTTTAAGAAAAATGAGTTGAAAAAAAAAATATTAATCAACTTAGTTACAGTCACCTGGAAGTGGGTAAAACCAACGCGGAATACATAAATTTATCTTGAGTACCAACGAGCGAAGCCTGCAAACGCATTCAAACCTATCTCGTTTTAAGGTGCGATACGTTTGGTGGCGTAATAGCTTTTAGGGAAGTAAAGTAGCCTGATACTAGTGGTTCGCCCGAACTGAGATCTCGCGATGTCTGGTTGTTTAATTATAGAATATATAAATAGAATGATGAAGATAATATATAAAAGGTAATTTATAATAAATTTGTTATTTTTTAATGTATCATCATCATTTCAGCCGTACGACGTCCACTGCTGAACATGGCCTCCCCCACAGACAGAGCGAATTCCTTGCCCATACTCACCACGCTGGGCATGCGGGTTGGCGAGCGCAGTTAGAGCTATTGTTGTTAAAATGAGGGACGCTGCTGCCCATCCCCTAGCTTTTTTCCCTTAGTCGCCTCTTACGACATCCGCGGATAGGTAGGTATGGAGGGGCCTATTCTTTAGCCGGTTATTTTAATGTATACCTGCTTTAAATAACGCAATTAATGATTAATTAAGGTTTGCTGGAAGAAAACTCTTTTTAGGGTTAAGCCTTTGTACATACCTTTCTTTTTAATTTTTGTATCTGTATTTTTCTTGTGTACAATAAAGAATAATAAAAAAAATGATTATTTATTGTACAATTTATTTATTATTCATTATTTTTTTCTAAATAAATTCCTATTTTATTTAAACTTATTAACTATGAATGAAATGAGTGAATGTCACGCCCGACCTAACAAATAGGTACCTTTATATTTGCATGCTCATGAAGCAAAAGTGTGAGGACTATTAACCTATCCTTAGAACATTGTATACTCTGACTATGTACATAATCTACCATACTTTGCAAATAAAACATTTGATTGTTTGATTGAAAAGTTGGTGCTTCGATGATCATTCAAGATAAACTTTGAAATTGAGGAACATTCAAGATAAACTTTGAAAATCGCAACTTTAGCATGCTGTAACTAATATCCAATTTTATCAGTACTACGAAGTCATTAAAACTCTACCAAATTCGAGTTCACGTTATACTGGTTTTCAAATGCTTAGAAATGTATAAATAAAGTTCATGTACCTATTTGTAGGGGAAAGGTGGGCATAACGGGGAAGCTAAGGGAAAACATTTATAAAAGTATCAAAAAACTTGTATTTAAATATTATGAATAATCACAACCAAAACCGTTAAATTAACAAACTATAATTTGGCACATATTTTGACATGTTAAATAAAAAAGAAAATCATAACAAAATACTGAAGTACAGATGTGAAAGTACCTATATATAGATACCTTTTTATCGACGCATAAGTAATTAGACCAAAAAGCAAGAAAAAATATTTTTGTTCGTGAAAATCGAACGCGTACATTTTAACTTCCAGTCGCTCTAGTCGTTGTGCCCCACGTACCCGTTATGCCCCCCCTTATAACTTTTTTTAACCTTCACCTTTTAGACCCCTTTATCTTAGCAACCTCTTGGCCGATTTAACTCATATTCTTACCAGTTAAAGAGATCTTCGCTCGCTTCGCTCGTTCGATATATATCATTAGCACCTTGTTCGTTTAGTTTATGTGGTTGGTGCGCGTAATCTACTTGCCAAGAGTTCCTTAAAGTAAACCCCTCAGGAGGGCGTTCGATTTGCACGAGAGCTTACGCAAGAGTTTATCGATTCATTGCGCCTGCGCCGCGCGCACTCCGCTCTAAGCGGGTCGATAACCCCAGCCATTCACGTGGATTTGGTAACTCATGGAACAGCCTGCAGCCGGGCAGCTGCATGCAAACCCGGCTGACATCCTTGCCCTTTACCGCATAATGCTTCGCTTTCCGCTCCGGGCGATGCTGAGTTCGTATCGCCTATCCTTTCACACCGTTTCATCACATTCATAGTTATATTACAACTTTGATTACGCAATTATTATGAATTGTAATAGTGATATTGCCAGATTGGGTAAACACCGCAGGCAAAAGAAACAAACAGATAAAACGTGTGTAAATAAAGACTGGTAGAGTACGTAATCGGCGGCGCCGAAATGTTTATTTTGGCCAAGTAGGTATTCGAAATTATTGAAATGCTTTCGAATGAAGCTTAAGCTGTATGCATAGGGTAATACTTGTCGCGAATTACACTTACATGTAACATGAGTTACGTTTCGGGTTACGTAGCATCGCAATCCCGGGAAGACATTACAATTTCGTCACGGCCCGAAGTGGACCCAGCTTGATATATTGCTTCCACGTAAAGACATGCGAAACTTGTGAGACTATCACTCACTACGTACTGAATATATTATTATGACCAAGCAAACAGTAGAGGTATTATCATTACATTCTGCGACACTTAACAACGTATATAAGTATTATGTAAGGTAACTATGCCATAATTGCAAAGACTAAGTCACGCGCCGCTTTGGCCATACACCCTGTGGCCCAAGCACGAATGATTCAGGATCGCTTACGATGCGATATCAAATGTCAAATATTAACTAATCAAAATTAAAAGATTTCGAGCATCGTCGATATCATTGGCTATTTTTTTACTATAGTAGGTATAAAAGGTACGCGTAACGCTATGGGGAAATATTCGTGCTTGGACAACTGATAGAATTTTGAAAACCCGGAGAGTCCTGGACTTAGTTTCTAACACGCCCGCCCTACGAGACTGCATATTGACGATGTTCACAAAAGTGTATCAGCTCAAGTAGCACACCATAGGCCTATTACACTTCTCCTAGAGGACCAGAGTAAAAGGTTAAGTAAAAGGTTAAGTATTCATTAAAACTACGTACCGTATTAACGTAAAACTAAGTATACTCCGTGCCAAAACTAGAACATTTTTATGTTAAGGAAATATAATCTTAGAAAGAAATACGCTAATGCGGAAAAATATCTCGTCTAAATATTGAATATTATAATGTCCGCTTTGTCTTTATAATGACGTAATAATTTATTCAAGATTTTATAGGAGTCAACGATCGATAATTTGTGCAAGTTCTTCTACAATCACTAAGAAGTTATCATTTGGAAAAATCCTTCCAATCGGTGTACACGTGCCTTATAGATTTGAATAATGACTTGGATGCCTTCGTCAATTAGTTCACGGATTCGTCCAGCATGTGTGACAAGATGCATATCTACTAGATTGACCTTTCAAGCCGGCTGCCGGACAAATTCACGCCCACGTGTGCACCGAGGCTCGGTAGGCGCACAAAATATTCCGTTCCACAGAAAAGCTCCGACACATACATCAAAACAAATAATGACATATTGAGTCACTATTTTCGTCAAAATATTATTCGCTCGACTAGCTTGGATAATTTCTACACTATCTCACTAATGGGGGTCAGTTACTATCTGTTTGGCACTATCCTATTTTATTCGCCACTCTACTGAAACCCATAGATCATAGATCAGACTCACTGACCCATTGGGTTTCGTAATTGATGGAAATTTCCGTAATGGATAAAATTTTGTAATAGTTTCCTCGGCACAAACAAAATTCGTCCATTACTTTTCGAAAATAGCTCGAACAAACATACCTACAGAAAAACGGTCTCAGACTTTACGTATTAGTGATAATAACCATTTATATCGGTGGTCCTCTGGCATGGCTTGGCAAATATGAAAATGCTAATTCCGATAAATAAACAGGCCTCATAGCTCAGTTGGTAGTAACTCTGCCTTCTGCGCTAGAGGTTGCGGGTTCGATTCCCACAGATTATTAACAACACAGATGCTTGTTCTGTGTCTGTTAAATATTTATATATTACGTATATCAGTCTCGGTACCAATATACAGGCTATGCCTAGTTTGGGATCACTTAACCGTGTGTGATATGTCCGGAATATTTATTTCTATGTTTAAATCACTTACTGAAAGTTGTATCTTGAAATGAGCCTGTTATTTCATCATTCATTACTTTTTACATTTTTTTTACAATAGTCATATTCATTTTCCTTAACCCACAATAGGACTCCCTGTGTCATGGGTACCCGAGACAACGAGTTCCATCATGGTACCACAACACCCACCATGCAAACATTTGTCCAGCAGCGGGACCCCTTGCATCTCAGACGGCCGCTTGCCCGCTACGCCACCGAGGTCGTTGAGGAATATTAGGCAATAAACTAATAAGCACTAACTTCGTATTCAAAATTTATTGTATTATATTTATTTATGTACACAAGGGCCGAACACCGGGCTCAGTGGCGTGTATTGGGGGAGGCCTATGTCCAGCAGTGGACTAATGTGGGCTGATGATGATGATGATGATGATGTATACAAGGTGATTCATAATATGTATGCCATCCCGAAAGGGGCTTCTACAACCAATAAGCAATAAATTTTTTTTCTTCTATTTTTGGAAATGCGACATTTTTCATTGAAAAAACTCAATGCAAAAATCAGCTGTTTTAGGTTCAAATCTGGTCAAACTGCGCTGAACTCCAACTGAACGAAATCCGCTGTTTTAGGTAGCAATCTTGATTCAGAACTTCTTGTACGTTTAGTAATAACTAAGATTATTAAAATACCAAAAACAGCTACTTCGAGAAAGTTGGGGAAAACAATTAGAAAAATAAAATGAAAATATTATGTTTTTTTCGCTAATTTTATTTCTTTTTGTTGATAGAATAAACCCCTTTCGGGATGGTACACATGTTTATGAATCACTTTGTAGAGCTTTTCTATCAAATAGCCCGTTGGCAACATTTATTACCACAACGAAACAAACCAAACCATATACCTAGCTTTTGATGTATTCCCAGATGACTGGGCTATGCTTATCTCGCGTAGCTTTGTATCTGTGCACCTATGTATGTTTGTCTTGCTTTGGTGGCCCCGAAGAATAGGCACTGAAGAATAGGCACCTTCATTTCTACCTGAGGCTGTCGTAGGAGGCGACTAAGGATATAGGCTATATATAGCTAGGGGATAGGCAGCAGCATCACTTATTAACAACAATAGCTTTATCTGCGCTCGCCAGCCTGCATGTCGAGTTCTGTAAATATATGGGGGAGGCCTGAGTTCAGCAGTGGACGTCCTACGGCTAAAATGATGATGATGATGTATGTAAGTTACAAAAATAGTTATAACCTACGTTGCATCCTAACGGCTGGATGATTGTGTTGATGTTTAAAGGTGTTACACAGTAAACGCCTTGAGTCATGACCCATAAAGTGCTATAGGCTACAAATAATATCAATAAAGTCACTCAGTCGGGTTTTAATTTTTTTAATTCATTTTACATGTTTTATAATAATACAGACATTTATGCAGAACATAAGGCGCGAGTTCACTAACAGATGTTTAAATTTAAACAGTTGTTTAAACCTTAAACGATTGCTTAGCAATATTTTGCAGTTGACCACGCACTGACAATTGAAAAAGTGCTTTAATTGACTGTTTAACTCATACGAAGCCATCAACGTAGGTTAATCATTACTCCTCATCACATTTAGGCTAAAAAACGCAAGACCCAAGTGAAATTTAAAGTACGCTTACATTTATCTTCTGTAATAACTAATTATATCAAAGAACATAATAATTTTCAAATTACCACGAAAGAAAGAAAAATACAACAAAATATTTGACGAAAAAGTTTGCGAGTGAGTTTGACATCTACCGTTGTGATGTCACTCGGGTAAAAGCAAATATAATGATATTATATTATATACATATTATAATATTATATACATTGTCATAATAATTATCATCAATACAAAGTAGAAATAAACGCAATCATTTTAAGACTCATTCATTCAGAAATGTTTGATAATTTAATAAATGTTAACTTTCTAGTGATGGTGAACATAAACGCAGTTTGAGCATCTGTTAATTTTTAACGGAGCGATTATATAATTATTTTTGATTATGTTGTAGTTGGTGAAATCAGGCCTGAGTGCCTTAGGGCTCCTGGTTATCTTTCCGTTATCATCCTGTCTGTTGTATAGGTATTGCACAAAAAATGGGGTCACCCACTTTTTACTCGCTCAAGGTCGTCGATAAACGTTATTTACTTTAATAATAATTATTTAATCATCAAATCTTCAACCATTGCGATCTTGGTGTCATGGACAGTAAGATTAGACTTTATCTTATTACAAAAAAAATAACGGTTACTATTTCAACTTAGTATTTGAGTTTGGTGTTATTTATTTTTAAACGTGAACTAAGCTGTAATAAGTTTTTTCCTATAAAAATATATTATTAAATAGATGACTGCTCCATAAAACTACTACTTGAAAATTTACATAAATTATACAGGGTTATTGCCCAAAATCTGAGACACCCCAACTGAACATAATTCGTTTCAATTGCAGCTATTTTTGGCAAACTGGCAACATGTGTAATTTTTGTCAAAAATAAAATAAGTTATTTACATTGCTTCATTTTTAGTTTGGTAAAAGTTAAAGTTTTTATGTTTGCTCTAATTGAATCTACTTTCGATTCTGAACAAAATGGTTTCAAGGTTTGAACATTTTAAAAATAACCCTGTATACCTAAACCTTCTTCTTTATACACTGTTCATTAATGATTACTCGATCGAAATCTGTTCAGTATGTCC
Organism: Anticlea derivata; assembly: GCA_947579855.1. NCBI lineage: Eukaryota > Metazoa > Arthropoda > Insecta > Lepidoptera > Geometridae > Anticlea > Anticlea derivata. The sequence continues at coordinate 5,857,942 of OX388260.1, forward strand.
CCAGCTACAAAATTGTGCATAGGCAGACAGACGCAGCGGGGCAGTTTTATGTGAGCTTCTAAATGTTCAGTAACCTAATCACTCTGTACAAAGGCTTTACTACCAACTACAAAGAAACTTAACTTATCTACAAAGGTATCAAAAAGTAACTAAAATGCAGCACAAATGAAACAAAAGCGCCCTTTGAAACGTGACTCAAAATCGCCTACAACAATAATTTAAGCGTTATTAGTATAGTAGTAAAACTGATTATTGTATAATAATACCATTGAAAACGCTTGTTGTGTCATTCAGTAGGCAAAAGAGTAGATAGGGGCAAATTTCTCACCCATGATTTTTCGGAAACGGTTTGTATAATAAGTTAATTTTTCGACTAAAAAAAGTGGAATGAACTACTTTACACAGGGTGTTTCGTCCATCCTATATAGTAGACTCTCAAATCAAGGCTTATTTTGACTATTCTGCGGAAGTTTTGCTTGTAGTTTTTTTTTAAATCATTAATGTACGTGTTTTGACTAAAGTGAGTGAAAAACATATGACGTGGCATGAAAGAGGCAGGCTCGAGATGATTATATAATCTTACTGTCAACTGTCTATGCATAGAGATAGCATACATTCTCTAATGATTTCATAAATATTCAGTTTATTCGGTTTTCTTGTGGACTCTCTATTTGAGTTCCAAAGGTGGAATTTCTGTGGTTTGTATCCACGCATAATCTCTAGAAGGTAGATACGTATTACTCATCAGTGTTAATCATCAATAAATACGTAAATCTGATTACCCTGCTCGGTTTGCGGTTTGTGTTTTCATTATCTTACTTATTTCGTAGAAAAAATTATCAGAAATAGATTGAGTAATATTTGTGGTTAAGGTAACCCCATTCTCCTTTACAACTCGTACGTTTGTTATGACTTTCTCAAGTAAGCGGCGCCTACAAAGAAACGATGACGAAACGTAATATTCGTAATCGAGATCACGTATTAAGAGTAGGTAGGTTTTCTCCTATGTAGGGCACTCTCTAGGTTTTGAATAATTTCACATTTACGTTTGTCTAGTTAGCGTTTAGCAAACATGACATGTGTAACAGGTAGTGAGAAAGAAGTACAATGTCAATAAATCATAGTTATAACGAAGGTCACTCGGGTTAAGAGTACAAAAAATCCATGTTAGTTTTCTAATCCATGCCAATTCATGTTGAATGCTTCGCAAGATTAAGAAAGTCTTTTAAAAATTTAGATTTACTCAGTTCATTTAATTTAGTATGAAAGCTTTGCAAATCGAATTTCGTGCGTAAATTTATGTCAAGGAGTAAATAATCGAGGATAACCAAACAGCGTACGCGCATCTGTTCATTGAAGCTGTCCCATTCGCGAGAGAAACGTAAGCAACGACCTCATTTCAGAAACATTTTTTTGACAAGGATATTGTTTAGTCGTCATCTTCATTTCAGCCTCAGGACGTCTTCTGCTGAACATAGGTTCCATAGATTTCCAAAGCGGCTGATCTCTTGCGGCCGCCAACCAACAGTCCCCAGCAATATTATTAGGCCGTATTTCCACCTAGTGGAAAAAACCCTTTTTATGAATTGCCACGGCAAACGGTCTAATTCTTCCTTCATCCACTAACTTTTACAAACCAAAAGTTACCAAGTTAGAATGTCATTGGTTATTATTGAGGCGCCCTTATTCTCACTAACATACAGCGCACCTCTTGCAAAGTTGAAGTAATAAACTTTTTTTGCAAGAGATGCGCTATGATCTTGATGGCAGGACAGTGCTTGTAAAAATATTATTGATAGAGATTTGAGGAATAGATATTACTACTAACATTCTGTGAGTCTAGATAACATAAGTCATTGTGTTAATCCAGTAGGTAAAAGACTTCAACGCGTTTCATGCATTTTTACTGATGCATGCTTAGATCACAGGAATTTTGTCAAGAAATTCACAAGAGCGCAAAGCACCAGAAAAATTAAAAAAAAATCACTCATTAGATTTCTTTAATTTAAAGGAGATGTTTCATCTTGGATAAGGGCTATGTAGGTACGCTACACAGAAATCTGGTATTCTCACGAGATTTAGTTTTTAATAAATTTGTAGGAAAATGCAATCATAGTTAAATGTTTTAGGGCCGCCATGACGTTTAACGTGACGCATCTTAATTTTGTCAGTTTTGTCATGTTGTTATATTGTAGCGTTCCGTTGCGTGCGTGTGCGTCAATAGTTACAGTCGTTATAAGGACATTTAACGCATGTCGGTCTGCCATATTTTCTCGTTGTGTTACTCACTTAGGTCAAAAAAATCGATTACTACAATAATACGAAGTAAAATTAAAAAAAAAACCTTAAAATGCATTGCGATAATTTTAAACACAATACACGGTGCAGGCCAGTCTGCATACGTTTATGAAACATCTCCTTTATTACAGGGCCAGCTTAATAAACTGGACATTTAACTGGATTTATTATTAAATGTGTGTCTTTGAAATAGGAAGTAAGATAAGGTGACTTAAAACGATAATAATAATTTAGGTCAATGTAAAACGGCTTATTTAATCGTAATTACCCAATCTTTTTGGGTACATTATGTACGAGTATGATAATTTTGACGTCATTTCTAATATTAATTACCTACTTAAAATGTTTGATTATGCTTTGTTCAACTTAAATAAAAGAGAATGAATTTATTATTCTTAGAGCATCCAATTCGGAAGGGCAGCGTTTGGGAAACTTCGTCATATCTTCTGCAGATACCGCAGAGCTTCCAGACAAAAGTCGAGGTACAATCAGTTCATGTTGCCATAAGACTTGGTTGCTAACTATTGTCCTCATACACAAGATCAAAGTCACGCAACGGATCTCCATCGGGAGAGAGCTATGCTTCGAGTAAATGCGCGATAAAATCCGAAATGAGGAAATCCGTAGTAGAAGAAAGGTGATCAACGAAGTTTATATGAAAAAAATATTTTTAATGCAATTATTAATTTGAAACTTTGTTTTTGATAACAGTTAATGAGAAATGGGTGTCTGCGATTTCTAAATATCCACGTTTCAAGTTAAAAAAAATGATTGAAGTTTCAGTTAAAACAAGGCGTGTATCTCCTTTATCTTTACTGTGACTCCATGCGATGAAACTGCGCGGGTACAGCTAGCTAGTTAATATTATGTTTACATTTAATCATATCAACATAATCATTATCGAATTAAACATCGCTTAAACGCCAAGGTTATTCATTATCAATTCAACTGGATTCAATAACCTTTTGTTTATATTTAATTCAGTTAACGACTGTTTTCAATGGACCTCGATAAGAAACGATTACATAACATACATAGCTGGGAAGTCTTTAACCAGCCGGCTAATCGATTGATCGCTATCGGGTTTTTTGAGAGCACTAGTCATCATCATCATCAGCCTGATGAAGTCCACTGCAGAACATAGGCCTCCCCTAAAGAGTGCCAAGACGAACGGTCTTGAGCCTTCTCTTGAGACTTCCCGCAACCTTCACAATGTCGTCGGTCACACAACACAACACTGTAGGGGTTGTATGTTTTATTTATTTAAAATATTTTTTAAATCATTTTTTGAATCAAGTCTGATGAAAAATCGCCGCTGGGCTTAGATCCGAAGTAACTAATTTACTGTGTTGTGATCTGTGACAACTGCGAGCTATCAGGGTGTCGGAAAATCAAGATCTCAAGTTTACGAAGTGACAAGAGTCAAGACAGGTACACACGCGGGCGAAGTTGCGGGCGGGTCAGCTAGTAATATACCTAGTACCTACCTACACCCAATAGTTACATACAAAGTTCACCCCACACGAAGATTCCCTGCCGTGGTTATCGATAATACGAGTACAGCACTACCTACAGCATCCAGATCCGGAAGAAAATTTGCAGTTTAATTTTTTTTTCAACTGATTCCAAACTAATCATTGCCTGTACTATGGGTACCAGAGACTGATATACATAATAGACATATTTAACACCCAGACACAGAAAAAATAACAGCGGGAATCGAACCCGCGACCTCTAGCGCAGCAGGCAGAGTTACTACCGAGCTATGAGGCCAGTCTAGTTCATGCAAACATTCGCCTTCTCCAGCAACCTCTTGCGTCTCACCCGCAATCACCCCCCACACCGACGAGGTGGTTAAATCAAAAATAAAGACATACCTGGCCTCATAGCTCAATTAGTAGTAACTCTGCCTTCTGCGCTAGAGGTCCCGGGTTCGATTCCTGCTCTGGACAAACATTTGTGTGATGAACACAGATGTTTGTTCTGTGTCTGGGTGTTAAATATACTATATCTATTATGTATATCAGTCTGGTACCCATAGTACAGGCTATGCCTAGTTTGGGATCAGTTGACCGTGTGTCATATGTCCGGAACATAATTTAATTATTTTTATTATTACCTAATCAGTAAGGTACATAGTTTCAAATTCGATACTCAAGTATCTACATTGAACTTACTGATAGGGATACAGAAAAGCGATAAACTTGTGTGGCGCGGTTCAGTAAGTCTAATCCCAGGGACGGTCATTGATCTTTCGGCCCAGTGCGCTGCGCTGAGTTCACACTATGTGGTTTCATCAATTTGTACCTACTGCCTGCAAGCAACTTAAGTGAATGCAAGTGAAAGAGATTCAGAGCCTGAGTCTCTGTGAGTTTCACTTTCAGCCTTTTGAAATTACGGCCGATCCCTCCACGGCTAGTTTTATCCGGTTCTCGGGGTATGTAACGCTAAGTGCACTCTACAAAGTTGATTAATGAACCACGTGAGTCGAATTTTGCACGACATAGACATAGACGCTTACGTCTTACTTGGAATTACATACATACATAAATATATACATATTTCCCAGAGGGGTAGGCAGAGACCACGGCTTTCCACTTGCCACATTCCTCATACATGCTCGTCGGTTTAGGGTACTCTTGACCTGGCCTTTTTCCAAAACGTCACCGATTTTGGTGTTATATTATTACTTGGAATTAGTTAGATATAATATATTTTAAATAATATAGACTAGTAGTTCGCCACAAACTGAGATCTCGCGGTGTCTGTTAAAATTTAGTGCTTCGATGATCGTTGAAGCACAATTAAGAAAAACTTTGAAAATCGCATCTTTATTATTTTCTAGCTCATGAACATCTTCCCTGAACTAAAAAGTCATTCAAAACTTTACCAAATGGAAGCTCAGGATTTTTGGTATGAACTCGAAATAATAATTGCAGAAAAAACTTTAGAGCCATGAACAACTTGCTATGATTAAATAGTCGTTCAGATGATTGTAATCATCTGAACGACTATGATTGTAAAGTCATGTAATAAAAAAAACAAACAATACAATGTAACAAGTTACCTTATAATTTTCCTGTTTTTGACTTAATAGTTAGATTTAAAGTAGATGTAGATATTTTACAAGTATTGTCATTCTTAAGCCGTGTCCAGACGGCTTGCGATATGTCGTTCAAAATGATCCTAAGGTCTATTATAATAAAGTCAATTTCGAGTTTGACATTTGAAGGCGTGCAATACACGCTGAACGATATCGCAAGAACCTCAAAATTAAACTCATAATTTGAAATCAAAGAAAGTATGATGATTTAAAACATATTTTTGATGACATATCGAACACCGTTTTAACACGGCTTTATGAGAACAAAGGTGACATCTACAGAGATGTAGGTAAATATCTGTTAGTATACAAGGTGATACATACAATTTATTATATAATACTATCTCGAAAGGGGCTTATTCTGTCAACAAAAAATAAGAATTTATGCAAAATTTAAAATATAACTGTTATTTTCTGGAACCTTTCAAATGAGCTGGTTTTGGTATTTCTAGCATCTTTATAACTATTAAACATACGAGAAGATCAACATCAATATTGCTACCTAAAACAACTGAATAATTGAGTTTGCACTGGTTTGAACCCAAAAATGCATAGTTGATTGATTCTCGTACAGTTTCGTTTTAGAAATAAAAATGATAGTAGAACAAAGTTTAATGCCAATTGGATGTAGAATAATCCCCTTTCGGGACAATATACATGTTATAATCTTGTATTTGACGTCGAGTATAAAAGCTAACAATTTTTAATTGCCCTCCATTTTTTTCAACATATACTTGCTATTTATCTTCTCGGATCAGTAACTAATAAAGAGAGTTACAAAAATATTTGCCGATATCATGTTAGAATAAGATATTTTTTACAAAAACTAAAAACCGACTACTTCTACTCCTAATTATTTACAAGATCAATATCAACCTCTTTTTTTTGTCATCAACCTCTTTGCGTTTTGCTTATCACTGAGGATGACACTGGCCACTTTCAAATAAAAAACAAAAGTAAGTATGACATCCATTCATCATCAATAATAAGTAATAACTCTTACGGTACTGACTGACTGACTGTCAATCAAACGTAGTGGTTTTATTCTCTTTGAAAATCAACGCAGAGCATAACCAAAATCCTAAAAGTATGAAATTTGCAGGGTAGCGTAACGTATGGGTGCACGGAAAGGAATTCCCGACACACAACCCCTAAGTTTAAAGTTTATGTAAAAATAGCAGCAACCGAACGAAGTCGCGGATATTACCATAACATACGACAGTCGACTAAAAAAAATTAAAAAAATAGTTTTACGGGACAAGTTGCAATCCCTCAGGAATTAAATTAAATTGGGACCACCCCGGGATTATACTCTATACACCAGCGAAAGAATCATCAAAATCGGGTTTCTATTGGCGGAGATATCGAGTAACATACACACAAAACGGTAACACACGGTAATCACTTACCAACAGGTATGCGTACCGTATGATTTTCCACCTAAGTTGTATAAAAAAAAAACAGCCGACTTGAGAACCTCCTCCTATTGTAAGTTGGTTAAAAACAGCGCATTACAAGTTTAACCTGTTGACTATTACGGGACATGTCAAATACTAAATTTTCCTAAAGTTATCAAGCAACATGATTGATAACTTTAGGAAAATTTAGTAGGTAAATAATGCGTCAAAATATATTAAGAGACATTCCATTCTAGTATTGATTTATTGCGGAAAACTATTTTACTACGATAGCGCGCAATAAAATATGTAAGACATTATTTTATTTATTTTCCTTCACTTGAGTTGTTTACATGCCAAGGTAGAGCGTAGTAAGACACGGTCCCATGAAGGTAAAGCCGGACAATGGCCCAACGTGTAAAGTAGAATAAATGAATATTTTACCCACACGTGACTTCATCTCTACATAATAATCTTTATCCTATCTCAAATTGTAAATAGCACCTTAGTACATCTAGTCTAGATTAATTAAGGAGATTTATACAGCGTCAGGTGAAATTTGTTGTCTCACTTACAGGACGCTTTAGTGTCTGGGCCATGTTAATATAAAGTAGGCCTGCCCAACACCTATAACATTTTCTCAACCTACTCAACCGTATCCACAGGAAAGACATGGTCAATACGTGTGGAGCTGATTAAGCCGCAGGTTGCCTTACGCTGTTTTCCTTCACCGTTCTGAGCAAGTGCTATTGCGCACATACATTTGTCGAATATAAAAACCATGGATGTACGACCAGGATTTGAAACTACGGCCTACGTATCGAAAGCCAAGGTACCTCCCACTACACTATCATGGCTCTCAATGCCTTGCGACTCAAACTGTAGTCATAGGGCATTATTGGATCAGCCAACCACACTTAATTTGCATAATTATCATAAGAAAAAACTTCGATGACAGCATGAAATAGTTTACTCAAATACAAATATTTTATTTTAAAAAGTTAGTAGTACCTACAGTAGTAAAGTAGAAGCGTAGTAGATGCTGTTTGAATGGTTGTGAGTAGGTACAGTCAACAACGACAGTAGCTGAACACTAATTAATTAAAATAATACATGATCGACATTACTTTCCATAATTATACAGGTTGTTTTTATATGAACAAATCCTGAAAATAGTTTGTTCAGAATAGAAAGTAGAACAGACGAAGTAATTTTTTTTTGCCACACTGGATATGTTTCATACTGTAAGATACTTAACTATTTATTGTCAAAAATTTCTCTGTCCTAAATTTTTTCAAGTCCAAAAAAGTGTTATGATATCAATTGCATCATAATTTTCTTAAAACCAAAGCATGTTTACCTCATTTGCGGCTGAAATTGACACTTTACTTCCATAATATCTCTTATACCTCATCAGCTGGACAAATCAGTTCAGACTCAATTATTCAGCTGTTTAGGTAGCAATCTTTATGTCGAACTGCTCGGACGTGTAATAATTAGTTCGACCAAAAACAATTGATATGAATAATTCTTGTTTTTTTTTTCTTGTGTACAAAGAGCACCTCCCATACTAGTTATGGAACGCGTTGTCAATGGAAAGTAATGTCGTTCAGGTTTTATTAAGCTACCTGACTGACCAGGTTGTTGGAGGATGATGCTTATTAATCTTATTATACTGTATTAATCTTATTATACTTATTTTTGAATGACCAATTTGTGTGTGACATTTTTATTACAATATTTATAAAGTTATAAAAGCTTATTGTGTATAATGTTTGTATGCCTTGTAGGAAGGACTAGTGATACCTTTAAATATTATAACTGTACCTTACATTCAACTACACTTTCTCTAGCTTCCAAAAACAATACATGTCTTTATCTTAAAATTAATTCGTGTTCAGCTACTTTAGTTGCTGACTGTAAATACCGAGAGCTCAGTATTATCGTTCCACCGGCCACCCACGAAGCCAATCAATTGTAAAAGTAATATTAAAGTGTCGTTTAGAGGTCGGTCCGCGTAGTTTGTCCAAGGCCCAGAATCGCGAGTCGTTGACCCGTCACCTTGCCTCGCGCCAACTTACGCAATCCATAATCTTATCATCTGCATGCGCACCCGCGCGACCTCTCTCCTCACCCCTCGCCGAATTTCAACGCCTGCATACCTACGGACATTTCACATGTGGCGGTCGTTTAGAACTCATTGAACGTGTTAGCGACGCGACGGTAGAGTAGGTACATATTTGCATCTCCATTTTTTAAGGATTTAAATAAAATTATGCTTTCTCGTCATTCAAGCCTGGAATTTTGATCCCTGTGTCTACATCATCCTTCCTTTCAGGTTTTTCTCACAAAGTTGTTGCCCTTTTTGTGTACTTGTCTAAGGTACAATCAGGGAATCCAATTGTATTGGCTACAAAATTGGATCCCGTGTCACCGTGATTTGGTGTTCAGTTCGACAAGCGCATCCAATATACGAGTATTTATGGTTTGTCATAATCACCTTTGCTAGGACTAACTAAAGAAATCCGTGATCCGTTTAATAAATCGGAAAACTTTTGTTTCGTCAAAAATGCAACCTTTAGAGGGCACACAATTTCTTTCCTCGATCCTTCTCCAATGGTTAGTACATTGGCCACGGCTGAAGAATAGGCCCATCCATTTCTTCCCGTGAGTGTTGTGTGGCCTAAGGGAAAAAAGCTAGGTGATGGGCAGCAGCGTCCCCTATTATAACAATGAGAGCTCTAACAGCTCTCGCCAACCCGCGTGCCCAGCGTGATGAGCATGGGCAAATTCCCCCCACATGATAGAAAGTCGCTCCGGGAATCTGTCGGGGATGCCGATGTTCAGCAGTGGACTTCAAACGACTGGAATGATGATGAAGTACATAGTTTTCAGGAAAGTTGTTGCGGCCACCAGCTACTGTTAAGACCTAGTATCCAACGTTCAAGCGGAGTCGAGAGTAGATGTCTCATAATTGTTTAGCGTGATCAAAGCGGAGAAGGGAGCAGTGTCTCGTAAGCAGTGGTGGCGCGTCGGAGACGAGAGGAGATAAGCAAGCGGCGCAGTTGGTAAGTCCGATGGATCTGCTCTGCCTTTCGTTCTCTAAGCTGTTTGACTAGCGATTGAGCCCTCCCATCTCTCTCAGCTCTGTTTATATGAATCGCTTATCGCTGCTTTCTATTGCCTACGTAGCCTAAGCAATCTGGATATTGACTATACTACACGCAAAGGTAATCCGTCCTGTAGTGCTATGGAAACGCTCATTCGCACCAATAGTCGAGGTCAACCCGAAAGACACTTATCGCATTTGAATCAGACCGCAACTGACATAAATTTCGAATTTACATTGCTGAATACATAACGGCTAAAATAGGCTTCAAACTGTAAATAATTTACATAAGTAAAGCATAACAGAAAATATTTTAAGATATTTTTGCTGTTGATGATCCCGAAAAGGGCTTATTCCACACCCAATTGGCAATAAAGTTTGTACTACGACTTTTGGAAAATCGATTATTTTCTTAGAAAGAACTTGTGCTGTTTTAGAGTCAAATCAGTTCAAACTCGATTATTCGTGAAGTAAAATCTCGTTAATAATTAGTTATAAAAATTATAAAAATACAGGTAATATGAAAAAGTTCGGAAAACAGTCTGTGAAAAAAAATTTGTAAACTGATAATTATTTTTTTTACTTTTATTTCATTTTGTCGATAGGATAAACCCCTCTCGGTATAGTAGGTATGGATATTATGAATCACCTTGTACTTATGACTTGGTAACTTGTTGTTAATATCATTGAAAACATCATTTTATAAGCTATCTATCGAACAGAATCGAATTGTGTACATACCCTTTTAATTGTCATGGTAATTTGATTGTTTATTTGTATAAACTCGAAAAAGTGGATACAACTGGCCTCATAGCTCAGTTGGTAGTAACTCTGCCTTCTGCGCTAGAGGTCGTGGGTTCGATTCCCGCTTTGGACAAACATTTGTGTGATGAACACAGATGTTTGTTCTGTGTCCGGGTATTAAATATATATATATCTATTATGTATATCAGTCTCTGGTACCCATGGTACAGGCTATGCCTAGTTTGGGATCAGTTGACCGTGTGTGATATGTCCGGAATATTTATTAATTTTATTTATTTATAAACGAAATTCTCTTCTGGCGTAGTACCTACGTCATGGAAAAGTTCAACGTACAAGTATAGTCAAAAGGGTCCACAGTCCGTTTCATCGATGGTACTAACATAAATTCTTATCGCAGTGCTTGACTCATAGGTTTTTAGGTACTTGATGAGGCATGTACCTACAAGGGCTCAGTATAATACTATCATTTTTATTGAATACTCATGCTCTACATCTGTTTTTATATTTTTCTAAATAATATATCTATAAAAAAAATTGTGTGCTGTCTGGGGCGTTCAAGTAGATAAAGAAAGTATTTTATACTAGTTCAAATATATATATATATATATGTATGTATGTATAAATAATCCAAAACATATTAAATTAGCTTTGATTTTTACTACGTTTACCGATAGACGAGAAAGTTATTGCTGTAAAAGTTGCATGTATGTAAATATAAGTGGAAAATGTGAAACTGCAAGCGGTCTACGGATGTGCTACGCGCTTCGTAGCGCCGCGCCGGCCGGCGGAAACCGCTTTTCCGAGAGAGGCTTCAGAGAGAGGCGCAGGCAGGTGGGACGGGCCGGCGCGTGCGCCACCCCTACGGCCGCCGAGCCTGTATTTATTCGCAAGGCCACACCGCGCCGCGCCAGTGCGCAGACGTCGCTCGCACGCGATATACATACAATCACTTCGTCCACCGTATCGCACTGTTGCGATATACGTTCGCGTACTAATGTTACGTTTCGTTCACGATCAAATAAACACTTAAAAAAAATAAACAAACATGTTTACGATGCTATCGAATTCGGGATTGTTGTGGGGACTATGGCAAGTGTACAATTATTGTGACACGCGAATATCTTTTCCACTGGTGGTGGTTGCGGGCGCCGCGGTGCTGGCGTCTCGGCTGGTGTCTCTGCTCTGGGAGATGCGAAACCTACCACCGGGACCGTGGGGGCCACCACTCGTCGGCTACTTACCCTTCCTCGGAGTACGACACAAGACCTTCCTCGAGCTGGCTCATAACTACGGCTCGCTCTTCTCGGCGAGACTCGGAAATCAACTCACAATTGTGCTCAGTGACTATAAGCTCATCAGAGAGGCGTTCCGTCGTGAAGAGTTCACCGGCCGACCCAGCACCCCTCTTATGCATACTTTGGATGGACTCGGTAAGTTTCTTGTTTTTTATTCAGAATTTTTTTGTAGGTACCTACCTACTAAAAAATTCTTAACCTTAGTAAATTAATACCTAATTAAAATTTTCAACTTTAATAATAATAATAACTTGGCATCATTTTGGCATTTTAATGTAAAACGATAATTATAATGTTTTTTTTAAATAATGTTTGGAAGATAATTACCTGCATCAATGCACATTGTATGTGGGCGGCACGCGCGCTGGCAGGCCCTCCCGTTGCGCATGCGCCGCCCACTCATAGAGCCCTCTCTTAAACGCCTCCTTCCACAGGCATTATCAACAGCGAGGGTCGTCTCTGGAAGAGCCAGCGCCGTTTCTTGCACGACAAACTCCGCGAATTCGGCATGACCTACATGGGAAACGGCAAGAAAGTTATGGAAGGCAGAATAAAGGTTAGTACCAATCCCTATCGCAAAATTATCATCTCAGAATTTTTCATGTTTTTTTGTATTACATTTAATTTTTTTTCTCTATTAAGTGTTCAAATTTAAAAAAATATCTTTCCTCTAGACTGAAGTAAACGAGCTTATCGCAAACATACACCGGTCAGAAGGCGCCCCCGTAGACGCGAACCCCCTACTTGCGTTGGGCGTGTCCAATGTTATCTGCGGCATCACTATGTCGGTGCGGTTCAACCATGGGGACGCGCGATTCGAACGGCTCAACCATCTCATCGAAGAAGGCATGAGACTGTTTGGAGAAGTGCACTATGGCGAATATATTCCTCTCTACAATGTAAGTACCTGGTCTTCCTAGTGTAAATCTTAAGAAAATTTAAATTCTTCGTAAAAAAAAATTATGCCGGTAAATATATTGCACTTCCGTGAATAATAGATTTATTATTTCCACAGTATCTACCAGGAAAAGCTCAAGCGCAAGAAAAAGTGATGAAAAACCGCGCAGAGATGTTCGCTTTCTACCAAACTCTTATCGACGAGCACCGTGAGACTCTGAACTTGGACAACGCCAGAGACCTCATCGATGTTTATCTGATCGAGATCGAGAAAGCTAAGATCGAAGGAAGAGATCACGACCTTTTTGAGGGAAGAGATCATGGTAAGCAAATTGAGAGTCATAGAGGGTTTTTGGGTAAATTAACTTAAATTTTCGTAAAATTAATTTGTTACCAACCATAATCCTAATAAGTGTTTTTCTTCCAGAACTACAATTAAAACAGATTCTTGGAGACCTATTCTCGGCTGGTATGGAAACAATCAAATCTTCTCTCATGTGGATGTTGGTGTTCATGCTGAGAAACCCCGATGTCATGAGGCGAGTTCAGGAAGAGATCGACTCAGTGATCGGCAGAGATCGTTTGCCTACCATTGAAGATATGCCCAACCTCGTATACACGGAAACAACAATTTTAGAGACTCTTCGCATGTCAAGCATTGTCCCCCTGGCCACCACACACTCACCTACAAAGTAAGTTCTCGTTTGAATGAGCTGTAATTTCTTAAGCTTTCCTTCAGCAAGGTACTAACGCCAGTTTTCTTTCGTTAACAGGGATGTCATCCTGAACGGCTACAAGATCCCAGCGGGCTCGCAGGTAGTGCCGCTCATCAACTGCGTCCACATGGATCCAAAATTATGGGACGAACCGAACAAGTTCAACCCTAGCAGGTTTATCGATGACACCGGCAAAATCAGGCGGCCGGAGTTCTTCATGCCATTCGGTGTTGGTAGGCGGATGTGTCTGGGTGATGTGCTCGCGAGGATGGAGATGTTTATGTTTTTCTCGTGCATCATGCATCAGTTCGACGTGCAGATGGTGCCTGGTGATGCGCTGCCGTCGCTGGAAGGTACGGTCGGAGCGACTATTTCCCCAAAGGCGTTCCGTGTGAGGTTCGTTCCCCGGACGTTTCCAACTGTAACTGACCACCCGCACTTGCGACACGTCGGTGCTCACTAACACTCCGCGACATGTCGCTCAACGTCGTGCCACGCCGCGCAACACCCACCAGTATTCATAGATCACTCGTTTTAGAGCGCATCGAAGACCGATTATTTAAGTCATTAATATTTAAGTGAGGACGTCGCTATCGCGATGGTCGAGGCTGTGCATAAAGTGTTCAATTTTAATAGTAACAGAAGGTAGATGTACCTACTAAAATTTCCCATCGTTGAGATTATGATTTATGTGCATCTATGCGGTATTAGAATGCATGTAGGTTTTGATCGTTATAATGCTCCTTAAATCACAGTTGTAATAAATTCTAGAATAGGCTTAGCGCGTAAGCTTTAGTACCAAAATAAATTTAGTTTGTATTCGATTATTTATTAGTAGGTTCTACTTGTGAGAGTGTTGTCTGTTGTGTGTGATCTCATGATTGTTGCGTTACACGTAGGTAGCTCGTAGGTAATTACAAGTGTTCATTAATTTATATAGTTTATGTATATACGAGTACCTTTTGGGATAAAGTAACATTCCATGGTAAAGTAAACCATCAGCTAGTCTAGTGCGATACTATTGTTAAATAGATATTAGCTTCTTTTAGTTTTAAAATAGTTTTTAAAACTAATTTTTAAATGCCTAATGCTCAATTTCAACAACAGTTCTTCTCCACCATGCATCTCTAAGCAGAAGCAGTGTCAAAAGTCACTCACAGCATTTGAAAAGTCTTCTCTTAGAGATAGGAAACTGTTCGTGAAATTTTGCATACGTCTGTTGTGACATGCAGCTGCATTATTTTATATTCATATGCATTGTATAAAGTATCACACTGATTTTAAATTATGAGTTATTTACAGTAAGTAAAAAATCGTTTCAAATATTTTGCAATTTTATTTTAAAACTACCTTTTCTATTCCTGAGACCACGTTATGTATACCTACATCTTGCCGAATGGCTGATGAAAGTCGTCATATCTCGTCGGAGCTGACTCACTCATTCTGAGCACTAGGCACCTACTAGATTTATTTACAGAAAGAAAATTAAAACGATTACAAGTGAATATTTGCAAAATACACAAGGAACAGTCGAGCTATCTAAAGACCGTTACAAACGATCTATTGATAGCTCAATTGATACAGATCACTCACTACCAGTCGGAAGCGTTCTACAAGACGCTGGCGGGATTGCCACGCTGGATGGCAATGCTAATCCGTTGTTGGGCTAAATAGGAGCCAGCCGCGTTGCTTCAATTAGACGCCCTGATATAGTTTTTAAAACCCAGAGGTCCCCGCTTCCCCACGGACCCAGGGCCTCAACCCCAAAATAAGATTAGGTAAACTAGATTAAAGACTAGGTCACTAGATTAAAGTAATATTTTCGAAATCATTGTGATAATAATGATTTTGGACGTTAGTTCAGTACAGAAAGTTTATACAGTTATCAAAAGTACCTATTAGTAACATTTTATCTACATTTTTCAGTTGCATGTATTATTATCATAGATCTTTTATGCAAATACCTACAAGGTGAACGACCCTTGATAAATCCACCATTACGATAATTATGTCGTTTCCTTCTATGCAATTAGCCTGACTCATGGGTTGTTATGGCAAATTTCCTTGAAACTATGATTTTCCGGATCGATAACAAAATGGTGTTTTGATTTTAATTAGTCTTGAATTTGGAACGCAACATACTTCTAAAGATTATACGAGTACCTACTCGTACTACCTAGGTACCTACCTAGGTACATGACGAGCGGTGGCGTAGCGACTTAGGTGCAGGAGGCGCAGGTCCTTTCGTATTGCTGCCTTACCTACATAAGATCGCAACCAAATAACATTAGGTATTTGTTTCAAATTGTGTTGTGTTCCTGTGACTAAGGTTGCCAGAGCACTTTAAAGGGAGGCGAGAGACTCTCGTATTGCGTTCATAGGGTAACCACTTACCAACAATTAGGCCGTAAGCTTGTTTGCCACCTTAGTTGTACAAAAAAATAATGTCCTCTTCGTGCAGATTGAAAAGTACCTTCTGCCACCCTTCCTATAAAAACTGACGCTAAATGTTAATCTTTGCAATGCTGTGTTCCGTTTTTAAGGGTAAAGTAGCCGATGAATCCGAATTATTCTAAGAAAAATAGGTAGGTAGGTACTTGTTCTTTTGGTTTCAATCCAAGAATTGAAACTAAAAGAACAATACATTATTTCTTGCTAGCACCATGGCATGGATAGAGCACAACTCTTTGACTTTTTACACCAAGAGAGTATGACAGGGCAGAGCTAGAATGTGCATTCGCTTGTTAACCGACCCATGACTAGGTACAATATTTGTAGAGAAAGATTGATTGTCCAAATGATCATAAAAATAAAAGAAAGTTTTTTTTTTTTTTTATACGACTGAGGTGGACAACAAGCATACGGCCCACCTGTTGGTAAGCGGTTACCGTAGCCTATGAGCGATTGCAATACCAGAGGCATCACGCACGCGTTGCCGGCCCCGAACCCCCCCACCCCTAAAGAGCTCTGGCAACCTTACTCATCGCAGGAACACAACACTATTTGAAACAAATAATGTTATTTGGCTGCGATCTTCTGTAAGGCGGAGGTACCTCCCCAGGCGGGCTGCTCCAATTCAGAACGAGAAAATCTCGCTGTGCCCCACCTCCTCCTAAAGTATTAAAAACAATCAAAGAACAGCGGGTCTATGAACTTTGTCACTAGGGATTGCTTGCTCATAGCTTTGCGGTCATATAATAACCTCCGAATGAGATTTTTCACCTTAAACGATTCAAAGCCTAAGCTTTAAAAAGCATGTGACGGACAGGCGAGGTCGCACGCTCGCCCGGCAGGCGCGGCGGGCGCGCGCAAGTGAAGGCCGGTCAGCGTCCGCGCACTCTGTTATCGCACCAATCATAACGATCAGTATCCACTTCGCATTTACGCAGAATACAGGTACCTGCCTACCTACCATATCCTGGATGTCGGACGCCATTTGCTGCTAGCTCGATGTTATACCATACTTACCTACCTACTTACATAGGTTATAATAATGATCTGTGCCCTTCTCTTCATCGCCTGATAGCGGCTGATGGCTTCCGAGGATCAAACCTGCTGTGACGACAGCAGACATTTTATGGCGAGGCTGAAAAGCAGCGTAGCTGAGCCCTCGACCATTTCACCTGTCTACCTACATACATACCAAAACCTGTAAATTACCAATTGTATTTTTATAGCTGTGTGTAGGATTCTTGGTGAATAAATGCCCTTTTATTTTATTTTTTTATTTTTTACCGAAACAAGCCCACAGTAATAACAAACTATCAAACTATGATGTCCGCGTGGGCACAACAATCTTATTGCGTTGTGTTGAAGTATACTTACGTGCCGTTCTGTGAAATAAACTATAATAAATAAGCGTAAGCGTAAACTAAGCACGCTTTTATCCCTCATCAGAAATCATCCTGAATGGCTGGTATGCGATCCCTAAAGGTAGATTTTGGCGTTCCTGACGGTCAGTCTTGCCAGTTGGACTTGCAAGACTGACTGACCGAGATACAGAGATACAGATATCTCTGTCGATACAGAGAAAGAAATTTGTCAGTAGATCCGCATCTTCAAGTGAGCCAAAGAGAAAAAATATTCTCAGTGGAATCATAATGGATCTTGACGAAAATGACCTTAGAGTACGCATACAACATTCCGCTAAAATAGCATGTTGGTGTCAGGATAGTCTTATCAAATCCGGCCTTACCGGTTCCCTGCTTTTTCAGTAGGTACAGCCTAATAATCTACTCACTGCCCACTAATGCACGACCATTCCGATAAACATTAGCACCACGTGCCGCTACGCTATAATATAATGTTTAGAATTGTTACGTGACGCAATTGCAACAAAGATAGCTTGAATGAATTGTTACGCAGGAACATGAACTAGTGTAGTGAGTAAACGATAGACTTTGGCTCAATCAATTCAACAATAAATAGATACTTAACTACCTATTTTATTATTAAATAGACTGTGCCCGCGGCTTCGCTCGCGTGGTACCTGCATAAAAAGAAGCATATATGCTATTCTACTAAATAACTCACTCTAAAGTAAATAACTCTATATATTCCAAGTTTCATCGTAGTCGGTTGAACTATTCCGGTGTGATTGAACCACAAACATACATACAAACATCCTCACAAACTTTCGCACTGTAAGAAAATGAATAGATTTATTCGTGATTTTTTTTCTATTTTTTGATTAGTTATTCTGCTATTCGGAGCGGCGAAAAATCCAACAAATCAAAGATCATAAAAATCGGTCTAGCGATAACGTATAGATTTGGTTTGTAGGAGTTGAGGCTGTTCCCGGAAATCTTAGGTCATTAATATATTTTTTATACTACCTGCTCGTCAATGGCATATTATGTGTCTTGCAAACCTTTCTTAAAGTAAGTCATTACAGCCCTACGGTCTTTTTTTCCCATGGGACATAATGTGATTTGAATTTGGAATGCAACCCATGTAGTCGTGCTTGATCGAGGTTGGTTTCAAAAATGTTTGGGTGCAATGAGATTTTGTTCTAATTAGGCTGCATGTTATCATTTTCTTTGCACTGCCTACAAATTAAAAAAAAGAAAGACATGAAAACTTTTTACGAAATTCATTTTCACCCGCGCATGAAGAAGGATTTATTCGAATGTCGAACTGACCACTACAGAATAGACTACAAAAAAAGAAAAAAAGGCGCCAAGCGCTCAAACTGATGTGCTATTATCTACACCGAAATTCAGTTTTGATTCGAATAAACTTCTAAAAAATGTCAAGTGACGACGACAGTGATTTTGATTCGACTCCAGAGTGCATACACCTGAAGCCTCTGGTATAGTTGGAAACTTACTTCCAGAAAAATCATTTCTTTCTACTTAACAGTCATTGTTTTCAATTGCCTCGCAGAAAGTATAAAAAGTAGAGTATGCATCGCGGGCTTAAATGTGTATTTGTTGGGTGATCTTGAACCCCTCGTACTCAGGATTCGTGACTTAACTCCCTCGCTCCATAGAATCCCTCGTTCTCGGGGTTCAATATGGCGCCCGGGACATAATACACTACTTTAAGTCCTTGTTGCATATCTACTATTATCGGTTCTTCTATCAGCCTATCATGACTGAATCTTTTTTGGTCACCAATACCTTACAATAAACAACTGTTTTGCCCATTAAAGCTCAATTGCTGTAACTAAACGATTAAAACGAATCGCAGTCTGTAAAACATAGCTTCGCAGTTAAGAACAACAACTTCCCAACTTGGAAAGCTACTGAATTCAATCAATCAATTAAGTACATAGGTAATCAATCAATTTACTTACAAGTAGTAGTAGTAGACGGTCAGTAAGTACTTACAAGTAGGTAAATAGCTACTTTATGTTAATGCAAATACATAGTTAGTGCGTAAATGAACTGTGACAATTGAGTTGACACAATTGAGTTGACACGAGACTGAAATGAGATTCAATTACTAACTTTAACTATTTTTAACTTTTTTTTTTAAATACAAGATTGTCAGAGTGACTTTTTAGTTTTACTAGATAAATATTAAACTAATTACAGAATATTTATGACACATAATATATCACTTGCAAATTAACGGCGGTTACCATCCAACAACCCACCGGCACCGGCTCCAAGATAAGATAGGTAAGTATCCCTGGCCACTGTTATTGGACAATGCAAGGTTAACCAGAGGTGGACGCTCGCACAACTTCCACCTATAGTAGGTAGGTACCAAGTACCTATATAACCACGGCTAGCCCTAGCTAGTCATCATCTTCATCATCAGCCTGTAGAAGTACACTGCTGGACATAGGCTTCCTCCAAAGAGTTCCACGACGAACGGTATTGAGTCCGCCCACTGCCACTTCAACTTACTAATTCTGAGAGCGATGGTGGTGACCTTGGTTCTTCTACGGATCTCCTCATTTTGGATCTTATCACGTGGTGAAACTCCTAGCATAGATCTCTTCATAGTCCGTTGCGCGACTTTGAGCTTGTGCATGAGGCCATTAGTTAACGACCAAGTCTCAGTGTCATGTCATCACTGGCGAATGAGTACAGAAAATTCATCCTGCATAGCTATTCAAAATACCATTTAAACCTAATAGGTCCGAAGGGACAACATTAAAGTAAAATCCGCTTCCAGTTACCAGAAAAGATAATTTTTGTACTGTTGCCTTTCCCAGTTATGAAAGTCGCTTGACTGAGACGCTAGTGCAACCTTGAGTCGGAACGGAATTTTACCTTGTAGGTACAATTTTAAAATGGTTGGTGACTTCTTGATACTACCTATAAGAAAAAGAAATAAGCATTTTTTAATACTTCAAACGCCCAACCAACGCAACATTCTCCGGAATCTCTAACGAGATGTCCTTGTCGATGAGGCGCAGATAGGTGCAACACAATCGAATCAATACATTTATCTATGGTCTACAATAGTGCATAGAGCGTGTCGGCGGCCGAGCTTGAGGTCGTCCACTCCAATCACCCCAGGCCACTGTACTTTCTACATTATTTTATTCTTTTTTGCCCGCAAGTGTGCCTGCGCCGCTACACCCGTACGCCTAGAATGCCTGCATCCCGTGCATTCGTACCCCGTCTTTTATTTTTAATTCCCGCAAAAGTGGTGGTCGACCAGTCGCGCCATGGGTCAACGTATTCGAGGCTTTTTACCCCTACTTTGCAGCTGTTGCACAATAGTCGACAAATTCCTGGAGTATCGTACATCGGGGAACAGGTTATTTATAGCATACGCACGGGAAAAAGAATGTTAGCAGATGGCTAAAAATAATTTAATAGGACATGGTACTTTGGGTTTCGCATACCCAGGTGCATTCTTTATTACCTGAGAGGGACTAAAAGCTACCAACAAGGAACTCTTGTGTAATTTAAAGGTCAGGCCGTACTGTCTGTGCATGATTGCATTCAGTTCCCAATTCAATGTCAAAGTCCATTGTGCTTATCGACCCCCAGGACTTTGACTTCGAATATAATTGAATCTTAATAATTCACAGACCTGTAGTACACAAAATCGTAAACAACGCGATATTGAATGATGTCTGTCTGTCTCATTAACCCGTTCAATAAACTAACGTGGAATTTCCGTGAGATACAAAAACAATGCAATCGTGTGTGCTTAAAATGTGCTTATGTTGACTGTCTACAAGGCACGGTGTCGACGACGTGTAGCATTTAAAAGGGAATTTCGAAATATTTGTGTTTTGTGGTAAATAACAGATCACGCAACACACCTTTGCATTCGCAGGCGGGTAGAGTCTGTGTGTAGGTAGATGATAGAGACTTAGATAATTATCTAAGGATTGAGACAAAGGGCGGTAAGATTGCAAGCTTGCGGCGGTCGAATCGGATCTCTCGCCCAACGGTCCATCGATGTCCTTGCATTCTTCGAAGGAACAGCAGAATGTTACCGGTTCAATGACCCTTGACAATGTGAAGGGATCTACTCGCTCTTGGGCCATGAGGTGTGGCTTTACGTAATGAAACTAATCGTGAGGGTCGAGATCGTTTGGCGGTCGCTTGTAGAATGTATTTTAGATCGTCATTTTCCGAAACGTACCTACTCATATCCAGTTTGGGTATTTAGTTATCTAAACTTTTAGCTAGGTATTTATCAAGCAGCTTATAGAAAGTGCTACGTTTACATTTTCACCGTACTTATAGGAGTATAAATGTGGTAGGCAACCATACAAAAAGTTTATCAAATCAAATATAATATATTATAATAACAGTTTTCAGGTGCCTTCCCACCAGAGATGTGCGAGGTAGCTTAGCGGTGAGGAAGGTCAAAGCTAAGCTACGAAAACATGTGTAGTTATGTCCACCAAAGCGCAGTAGCTGTGAAAGAATCGCGACGCAAGCTACACCACGCGTCCTTAGCTCGCATGTACCTCGCTTCAAAGATTAGGTATGTAAAATATTTAGCTTCATTGAACCCTTTTCAACAGAGCTAAGCTAAGCTAACGATTCAAGACGATTCAACTAGGTAGGTCCAACTTCGACAAAGAGGTCAACCGACGAATCCAACTCGGATGGGCAGCGTTTGGGAAACTTCGTCATATCTTCTCGTCGGAGATACCGCAGAGCCTCAAGACGAAAGTCTACAATCAGTGCGTGTTGCCAGTGATGACATATGGCACTGAGACTTGGTCGTTAACTATTGGCCTCATACACAAGCTCAAAGTTGCACAACGGGCTATGGAGAGAGCTATGCTAGGAGTTTCACTACGTGATAAGATCCGAAATGAGGAAATTCGTAGAAGAACCAAGGTTACCGACATAGCTCTCAGAATTAGCAAGTTGAAGTGGCAGTGGGCAGGCCATATAGCTCGCAGAACCGATAACCGTTGGGGAGTAAAGGTTCTCGAATGGCGACCACGAACCGGGCGACGCAGTGTTGGAAGGCCCCCCACCCGATGGACCGACGACATTGTGAAGGTTGCGGGAAGTCGGTGGATGGAGAAGGCTCAAGACCGTTCGTCGTGGAACTCTTTAGGGGAGGCCTATGTCCAGCAGTGGACTTCTACAGGCTGATGATGATGATGATGATGATGAAGCTAAGCTAGGAACATAAAGCAATCCTACTTAATGGTGTTTTATCCCTCGCTCACCGCTTTGCTACATAGCACATCTCTGGTGTAAAGGCAGTCGCACGCCAACATTACAGTTTTGAATTTAGTCATGTAAGTGCAAAATGATAACCGCTTTGAGTTTCTAGGTAAGACATAATTGTCCTACGCCTACAGCGTTGCGCTAAATGAATAGGTATGTGTGTTTTGTAAGTACCTTAGCTCAAAACAAAATTTATTGGCAAGCGGAAATTGGATCTGCGACCCGCAGCTCTGGGTGTCAAGGATTACATGGACAGGTTTTCTCTAATAGGTACTTAGCTATATTTCCCATCATGATCTGCCATTGTGGAGAGCCTATCAATAATATAATACCCACCTACGCATTCCTATCAGATCGAAGAGAGTATTATTTAACCCATTAGCAATGATAGGATCATTCAACGCCCAGCAAGTCATGTAAAGGCGGCGCTGTGAATATATATCCATGTATTGAGGTCGTACCATGTGCACTGTTGTTACCTACACTTGCGCCTGCGCAAGGAGAGTCGGCTCGAGTGTCGTGGTGCTAAACGAAGAGCAATATTTACTGTGCAAACCGAACTTTCAACGGGTTCGAGCAATCACAAAATTGCGTTAAATATTTGCAGGTAGATCATCATCATCAGCAAAGAGTTCGATGACGAACGGTCTTGAGCTTTTTTCATTCACGTATACTTCACGCAACTTTCACAATGTCGTCGGTCCATTGGGCCTTTCAACACTGCGTCGCCCGGTTCGTGGTTGCTATTCGAATAGGAACCATAAACCGGGAAAGGTTGTCGGTTCTGCGAGCTTTATGGCGAGCCCACTGCCACTTCAATTTGCTATTTCTGAGAGCTGTCGGTGAACTTGGTTCTTCTACGGATATCCCCATTTCGGATTTTATCACGTAGTGAAACACAGAGCATAGCTCTCTCCAGTCTCCATAGCCTTGTGTACTTATAAGGCCAACAGTCGCCTGGTCGCATAACCGCAGAGCCTCAAGACGAAAGTCTACAATCAGTGCGTGTTGCCATATGGTAGGTATGTGATGATGACATATGGCACTGAGACTTGGTTGCAGGTAGGTAGGTACCGTATAGCAAATAAAAAAATACAAAACAACAATAAGTACTACATACATAGTTTAATGCTTGGGGATTTATGAAATAAAATTTTGATAACGTTTGTAGAAGACCTTGCGCTAACTTCGAAAACTTTTATCTGAGGCTCGTATTTTTAGTCGTCCTGAGAGGTATGTTAACCGGAAATTTATAAAAAAAGGAATTCTATTTTACGGCAATTTGCTAAAAAATATTATCAGTCTAATATCAATGTGTGTCATATGTAAAATATTCTTTGGGGGAGTCTTTTGAGCCCTAAGTCCAGCAGTGGACTTCTACAAGCTGATGATGATGACGATGTCAGTGTGAGCGGAGTGAAAAATACACTCTTCTAAAGATAAAACCAGGGACTGTCCGATTTCGTAATTACCATGAGGAACATTTCAAAACTAAAGCAAAAGAGACAGCAATTGCGATGAAAATAAATATTGACAGTATGATTTAGGTAAGTTTAACAATACAATACAATAACTTTATTTCAGGCAACAATAGAATAAAAAAACAGATGGAATTTTTCTTAAACTACGGCCCATATAGATATATACCTTAAAGACTAACATATATAATAATAAACGAAAGTGTAAAAATTCTTTAGAAAAGAGAAAAACGTTTGCTTTATTTGAGTTAGCAATACTGTACCAGTCATTGCCCCGGTGTACTATAGGGGGTTTTACCGACAATTAGGATCGAACTAAACCAATACCTACTTTTTCTAATAAGCAGTACTTAACTTACCACACGGGTAATTTCATATGAGTATTTTAGAAAATCTGGTAATAAAATGTACCGCCAAAAATTCAAGTCAGAAAGGGCTTGGTGCGCGCGGTCCGCCGTTGCCATGTTTATAAACAAAGAGATCAACGCTCTGCAAGTAGGTTAGCGCGGCAAGCGTGCGCCTGAGTCCATGCCGACGGCTCTCGCCTTGTTGCGCGGGTCGTGGTCTTGCCGAGCGCTACACAAACATGAGGGAGGAGAAAATAAAAAAAAAATACAACTGAAATTGTCTCAATAATTCTCATATTTTAAAGAATCTTAAAAATGTCTCTGAACATTTTTGTGATATTTTTTTAAAGAATAGGTACTCTATTCATAAATTGAATAATATGTGGATGGAAACTTCACAATTTATTTTTGAATGCTTACTTTTGAAGTTACCGTTCACATATTTTTCAATACTGACACATATTCAATTTACACATATAAAATAAAAATTCCTATAAAAATTATTAAAATTTTTACTGTACCTTACCCACCCTCAAATTTACATAGATATTTTTAATAAGGACCTACCTGTCGTCTATAAATCCTAAAACAGTTGAAAATTATTGAGACAACCGTTTTGCAATGTGTTACACAATCTTGTTATTTCTAGATTTGTAACACTATAAACTTCAGCAGATTGAAATGATTATACATTCTTAATGGGTTGAGTAGGAAAGTTTTATCAAATTACTGTTATTATATGAACCTGCGCCTCTAAAAGTAATCAAACAAAAGTCGATTTGCCAGCATTTAAAATTTAAAACCTAACGGTAAAATTGTAGCCTACTCACCGATAAAAAAACTAGCCAAAAGCACTTCAAAGCTCTACATCAAAACGAAAGCAATGAAAGCTAAGCTGCATTCTGAATCATAGGTCAGTGTTCCAGTAACACAATTTTCTCAAGTAACACAATATCATGACTCGCTAAGTTTCGGGATGGCAAAAATCGTGCGGCTGCACCGGAGAAATCGTTACAATGGCCTCTCGCGACGTCGCCGGAAGAAAGTTCCAAGCTATTTGCATAGTTCGTTGCTTGTACCGATCCCGTCGATGCCGATGGCCCACAAAGACACGCTTGTAGTTTACTGTCGCGGACCCATTTCCGTGGGTGCATGAATCAAAGCTCGGCAATGCACTGCGGCTGACACACTTTGCTCACTCCGAAAGTTTCACCGATAGAGAAACTTACAATATCTAATAGCACCAACATCCGTCTATGCAGATTTCCAGAGCAAGCCTTCACTGTGACCTAAATATGGTACTCACAATGCCAATAACACGTGGAGAGAGGCTTCGTTTCGCGGCCGCTCAATCCTATCTAATTCAACCGAGGCAATTTCTGCGTCTATTTTAAGAAAAGAAAAGAAATAGCCTATTTTCCTTTTTCACACAACATTTGCTCACGCATTGCCATTTACTAAATGCGCTTCAATAACTAACAACAGCTGTATACAAGGTGATTCATAATATATAAAAAAAAGATACTAGCGAAAAAAAATTACAAAAAGACTCTTTTCCAGAACACTCTCAATATACTCAGCTGTTTTTGATCTTATATCTTTGAAACTTATTAATAAACCTAGTACCTACGCGAAATTCGACGGCAAGATTAAATAGCTGAATAATGGAGTTTAAACAGATTTGACACAAAACAGCATATTTTTGCATAGTGGTTTTGCAATGATATGTCGAATTTCCAAAAGTCGGAATACAAACTTTCCCGCCAATTGGGTGTAGAATAAGTCCCTTTCGGGATAGTAGGTACCAAACATATTATGAATCACTTGTTTCACGGTGTAATCACAGTACTTTTCACTAAAGAAGTCCCGCGACAATAACCGAAAACGATAAAGGATTAACCTATGTAAAATATCCGATATAAATAGGTACATATTATTTATTTTGAGGGCCAAGACAGCGTCAAATCTGAGGGACTTCTTCAGTAAAAAGGATTAGGTAATGGTTTATATTAAAGTAGGTCAAAGTTCAACGCAAATGAATCAATGTGGACACCTACTATTTCCACCATCAAAAGACATAATAACAACTCGTTTTCATTTCATTTCCAGTCATAGGCGATAAGAAATCTTGCACTATGGTACGTTAGAAAGCTTAGACATTTCACCATAGCCTAGAAAGTGTACTTATACACTGGAAGAAAGTGAAGAAGTGAGGAAAAAAAGTGCAATTTAAGTGCATATTGGCGCGAGAATGTCGTTCGTATCGTCAAGACTGTTCGAGACAATGCTAGCTCGTTTCCATCTACAGTTTCCAGTACCATAAGCATCACTTTTTCCGCCTACATGAAACCGCTGCATTTCGCTTGCACACGTTTACCTAGTTCTTATATCAATGCACTCATTTTTACTTTCTTTTCGATTCGCTCTTGTTACTTAGTTTTATTCTCCATTTCCACACTAGATACGGTATATCACAAGAACTCTTGTATCGTTCGAAGATAAATAAAAATAAAAGCAACGAGTTGAGTCGTTTTAATTTTAGACACGATAAAACAGCACTTGTATATATGACTTATTGAAAACAAACGGGTGCCTACGCGATAAACACCTGTTTATTTTCAATAAGTCATGTATACTGATCGCGAAAGTTTGAAAAATACTATAGCATTTGAAACTTTTAATAGAAAACGAGTTGGATCCCTGAAAGTGAACATAGACGACATAGGTAGGTATTGCCTCGTCTCAAAATTCCCAAACAAAACTAAAAGAACAAAGCCTAAGTAATATTATATTTGGCTTCTAAGAGCCAGTTAAGTTGTCCCTTGACAGACCCTTTTTTTTTTTTGTTTAACGTGGGGAAATCCTCATGGATCCCTCCTTTTGCGGGGGCAAAAGAAGGGTATGTCGGACTCTTACCGACTAAAACCACCACGTTGGCCAGCCTCCATGCATGTCAAGGGGCTCCGGGATCTCCAATGGAACGCACCGGTGCCCCTCTCGCATTTTGCCTGTTGTGTGGAGCACAATCCCGGGAATGGCACCCATAGCCACGACCAGAACCCGCGCACAAAGTGCGCGGAGCTCACGGCGGCACTTGCCTGGAGTGCCGCCGCCATCCCGGATCCGCTAACGAGCAGCCGGAACCCCGCTCCGACCACCCACGGACCCGAAAAGTCCCCTGTCACTCGGCAGGGGCTACCGCTCGCCCCCCTCACGGGGCAGGCGGTGCGCAGCTGTCGATACCAACAACCCGCAGCACCGCCACCTTCCCAGAGCGGGATCGGCCTCGCTCCGATCCCACTCAGCAGCCTCCGGACCATACACAAGGTAGCTAGGCGAGTCAATCATGCGGCTACACGATCGAGTCGCTGTTGCCACCTAAATGTTGTCGGGATAGAGAGTTGCGGAGGCGGTGGTCCTGCCACCACCCCATCACTCTCGGTGTTACGCCGCATTATTTTTTACAGAGGTTTTCTTCCTCTCCTCCTTCTCAGAGCGGGATCGGCCTCGCACCGATCCCACTGAACGGCCTCCGGACCATACACAAGGTAGCTAGGCGAGTCAATCATGCTTATTCACGATCGAGTCGCTTTTGCCACCTAAATGTTGTCGGGATAGAGAGTTGCGGAGGCGGTGGTCCCACCACCACCCCATCACTCTCGGTGTTACGCCGTTGTTATTTTTTAGACCCTTGACAGACCCTTGGCTGACCCAGCCAGAGGTGTAAGGGGTTACAAATAACACCGTTCGAAACCCAAGCCAACCTCACCGGCCCGTGGTACACCCTGCCGATCAACAAACGAGGCTCTGGCGCTCCACCCAGCAACGCGCACTGAACCAGCATGGTGGTTTATGATCCAGACTATTCGGCATTTTTCATTGAAAAAACACTATTTAATAAAATCTGCTGTTTTGGGGTCAAATCAATTCAAACTCAATTATTTAGCTGTTTTAGGTAGCAATCAGCACTTGTATGAACCTCTAAGAGTTTTTTGTTGTGTTGTTTCTTCATCGTTTTTGTCCTGATTGATTTCGAATAACAGTTTCAGTTAATTCCAATACATAGGTACTTCCTATTCGTGTTTCCTAGTCGAGGAGGAAAACGTGATTTTACTCGCCTGAAAGTGAAAATCGTGCATTTTTCACACAAATCTGCGTTAGTCCGTGCGTGCAGAGGCGTAGCAATCCACGCATGAGTAGCACATGCCACCGTAGATCACACATTTTATTTTCTAGTTATGTTCCCTGACAAATATAGGTGGTTAACTGAACGCGGATCGAACATTCTCGGATTTTACTTGATAATATAATGACAGTTTCTTGTGTCAGTTCCGATAAATAGTTCGGATGGTCACATGCAAGCCTGCGAGAGAAAACAAACATTATGCTGTCCAATATACACGCTCGTTTCTGCTGCAGTGTGCATTCAAAATATTGGAATGTTATTTGTAGTTATCAAGTATCAATGCGATTTCTTACAAAGGTGATTCAAAACATGTAGGTAGGTGTACCAACCTACTATCCCAAATGGGTTAGACACCAAATTAGAAATAAAGTTGGTTCTACGACTTTTGGAAATGCGACATTTTCCATTGAAAAAACACTATGCGAAAATCACGTGATTTCAGAATCAGTTCACATCACACTCAAAAAGCTGTTTTGGAAACTACCTAATTTGAAAAATTTCGTGGCAAGGCTGATATTCTTTCTTTCTTTCGTAGGTAGAATAAGCTCCTTTCGGGGTAGTTGACGTACAAATTATAAATCACCTTTTATTGGAAGTTGCAAGCGCATGGTCTTTCTCAAGAATTTTGGAAATAATTAAGATATCGGTACCTATCGGTTGTAAAAATCGATAAGCCACGAACGAAGGCTTCGGGCGGCTTGAACACTCCGTCCCCGAAGTGATCACTAGCTCGTAGGTGATTTGAGTTTGTCTAAATGTAGTGTAATTGAATAAACCAATCACGATTTTAGGAAACATCAATTTTGTTCTAGCTGTAAGTTTTCCCAAAATTCGAAAATAAAATAAAATCTATCAACTTGAGCCCATTAAAGGTGTTGTTGGTCGGCAGATTTTTAACGAAAGTGGTGGTTGTCTTGATATAAATTTCTGTCATGAGATGATGCCATGTCAATGAGATTGCCGGTTTAACGCCGCCGCCGGCGCCGCGCGCCGTCGCGGTCGATACCAGTGATATCATTTTCACATTTCCTCAGTAAATCGATCTGACTTCGTTACAAACTACAATACCTTTAAGACTTAGGTGACTGTATTATGAATAGGTCATTGGGTGCATTACAAGCTACTTTATGTCTGTTTGTCAATCCTATTGTAATATTTTGTATGCTTTACTGACTTGCCTGGGTTAAGTAGGTACCTTCTAGATAAAATTATGCGTAACTTATTTCATGCGCATAATTTTTGTTATTAATAATACTATTGCACCAGTTACTGACGTTAAGCAGGACCAAGGAGTAGCGATGGTCGAGTGACGGTACCTAGTGTGTGGATCGGAAGGCCGCCTTTCGATCCACAATATCCCTGTTAAGCACCAATGGATTTTCCATTTGGAAAATTGATGTGCGCTATGCTAGTGCTCTCAAACGGTGAAGGAAAACATCTTGAGGAAACCGGCATGTCCTAGAACCTAAAAATTCGAAGACATGAGCGTGACATGTTCACGAAAGGAGCCTCTAAGAGGCGCACTTTATTCCCTTCACAACACTGATTATTTATTTCCTTCAACCTGGTCACTGACAGGACTGATTTAGGATGACCAAGAACGAATCAGTGACACGACAAGCAATCAAGCAAGCAGGACCAAGGCAGAACAAGTGACACGAGAAGTAAGAAACTATTGCATCCTTCAAACATTTATAAGTACATCTATGTTTATAATCATTATCGCGACTTAAATTAATTTTTCAGTCACAGTTTGCTGTTCCCGTCCAACCGGCGTAAGATCAAACATGTCTGGGTATGGTTATAGTAAACATTAGAGATAGGCTGCGGTGTGAATTGCGGTGCGTCACGTGGAGGAGCGTGTTCGGGAAAGCCGCGCCTCGCGACGTCGAGAGAAAGAGTGTAAAGTGAGATGGGCATTTCACCGCGCGGGGTCGACGCTCTCTGTGTACTGTCGCTGATTGCGGCCCAATTGCGGGATGTGGGTCTAGGCCGGCGTTCGTCGACCCCGTTGACACACTTAGCGGCGGCGCCCGCGCACGACCGCAGTGCTTTCACGCCCCACGCGAGGGTGGGGCGATGCACGGAAAGCTGAGAAAGGTTGTCGGTACATATTACTGCTGGGCGGGCTACGTACGACGAAGTTACTTACGTTTATACATTGTCGGCTAGAGAAGTCACGACCATTTCACTGATTAGTGTTTAAACGTAGGAAACTTCACCTAACTATGATAATTTTACAGGAGTGGCCACTCCGGCGGCTTCGCGCGTTGGGCGCTTGGATAAAAAGTAGCCTCATCATCATCATCAGCCTGATGAAGTCCACTGCTGAACATAGGCCTCCCCCAAAGAGTTCCATGACGAACGGTCTTGAGCCTTTTCCATCCACCGACTTCCCGCAACCTTAACAATGTCGTCGGTCCATCGGGTGGGGGGCCTTCCAACACTGCGTCGTCCGGTTCGTGGTCGCCACTCGAGAACCTTTGTTCCCCAACGGTTGTCGGTTCTGCGAGCTATATAGCCGGCCCACTGCCACTTCAACCTGCTAATTCTGAAAGCTATGTCGGTAACCTTGGTTCTTCTACGGATTTCCTCATTTCGGATTTTATCACGCAGCGAAACTCCGAGCATAGCTCTCTCCATAGCCCGTTGGGCGACTTTGAGCTTGTGTATAAGGCCAATAGTTAGCGACCAAGTCTCAGTGCCATATGTCATCACTGGCAACACGCACTGATTGTAGACTTTTGTCTTGAGGCTCTGCGGTATCTGCGAAAGTAGCCTATCTATATATTATTCCAGGCTATTTACTACATACATGCCTTTCATTCCAATCCGTAAAGTGGTTAGGTACGGCAAAATTCAGAAACAAACACATATCTTTACAAACTTTGGCATTTTTACCTATATAATATTAGTAGGATATTATATATATAACGCTAAGACTTATACGAGGCAGGTACCTAAGTACTTATTTAGTTAAATACATTTAAATGCTACCAAAAACTATGAAACCAGCGGGGTTAAAGACCGCTTTTCGCCTAGCATACACATTCAGCCACTCAGAACACAGAACATACTGATCATTTGGCAATGAGACGCCGCGCTAAGTGAAAATCCGCTGGCATCAAATGTTTTAGGAAGATGAAATAGATAAGTCGGTACCTACCTACCTAAGCTACCTAAAGTTATCGGTTTATCTAGAACTAAATAACTATTCGGTATAATATAAGGTCTTACTAACTTTACCATGCACATTAAGCGAGATGTTCTGTAGGT
Organism: Anticlea derivata; assembly: GCA_947579855.1. NCBI lineage: Eukaryota > Metazoa > Arthropoda > Insecta > Lepidoptera > Geometridae > Anticlea > Anticlea derivata. The sequence continues at coordinate 5,889,919 of OX388260.1, forward strand.
AACGGTTTTTATTTTGTTCGCGTGAAATTGTTTCATAGGTACCTACTATCTTTAGCTCACGCTGCACTTCCATAGGTATTAAATTGACTGGCCTCATAGCTCAGTTGTTAGTAACTCTGCCTTCTGCGCTAGAGGTCGCGGGTTCGATCCCCGCATTGGACAAACATTTGTGATTAACACAGATGTTTGTTCTATGTCTGGGTGTTAAATGTTTATCCATTATGTATATCAGTCTCTGGTACCACTAGTACAGGCTATGCCTAGTTTGGGATCAAATGACCGTGTGTGATATGTCCGGAAAAAAAAAAAAAAAAAAAAAAAAAAAATCAGGAATTCCTTTCAAGTACCACCCTACTAAGGAACACACCCTGCTCAAGTCTCTTGTTCCAACGGTTTGATGTGTGTTGCCTGTCAGTCAGTTTTATAGGTATAATATTAATTTTGATTAATAGGTAAGCCTTTTTCAGAAAATGTCTAGTTGTCTGTAATAAGACAAGTTCTTATTCCTAGTGACCAACCAGATTCACAGTACGTCTAAAGGCCTATTCATAGGACTTATTTACATAAATAGTTGCACTGATTACCTACCAATGAGCACGTGACTCACGTGCGCAGGGATGATAACATCTGCAGGATTCTGTTACAATTGCATAAACTATTAGCACTATCAGCAGTTGTCACTTATTATACGAAGTTTCATATACTTTGCTATCTAATACGTGCAAGGACAATGCGTGACCAGTTAGAAAATATCCACACTGAAAAACTGTCGATTACCTAACGGACTTTGGCCATAGTATCTTTTTTGGTACCTAGCGCTAATTGTCGCGAAACTTCTTTCGTGAAAATGATTATTAGAAAATAGCAATTTTTGTAGAATTAGAGAAGCAGAATCAGCAAGTTGAAGTGGCAGTGGGCAGGAACTGATAATCGTTTGGGAAGGGCGCGAAGAGTCGGTGGATGGAGAAGGCTCAAGAAGTTTTCTCTTGGCACTCTTTAGGAGAGGTGCGACCTGGACTTATTCAGGCTGACAGAAAAAAATGGGTTTTCGTAATGTTATATCACGGGTAGCTATAGTAACATAATACACAAAAGCAATGATGATATATTAAAAAATTATAATAAATGTCTAGTTTCAACCGCGGAAAAAAATATTCATCGGGGTCACAAAGTCACCCTTATCGCTGTTTTTCCATAATAAGTCTTGACAGGAGTGCCGCGATTCGTTGGTTTGTTCTGCAATTTGCTGGGATCGGACTAGGCGCACAACTAATATTGAATAGAATAGAAAAACGTTTATTTTGCTTCCAATAAATACAACTCAAACTTAACACAACACAATATAAATGAAATGTAATTTAATTAACAAAAACTATTTCTTGAACGTAATGATACGAATAAAAATAAACGGTATTTTTGAAAGGGGGACCTTACTAGGGTGAAAGCATTACATGGGTCATGTAATGTACATTAGGTATTATTAAGGGTTTTCATTATACTAACTAACTAAAATATTGCAAGTCACATATAAAGGTAATTGTAAGTTACTTACTACTACGTATTTGATGATTCTTCATGAATTCAATTCTATATTCAATGAGATTTTGATATAAATATTTCGCTGAAAGACACAATTTTTGAACAAAACTACTTTGTTCATAAGACATCAAACCCTGACATTAGGCATTCATTGATACTGCACGCAAGAGAGGCATTCAATTAATTGCGTTGCGTTGCGTCATAATCACAACACAACTAGGACCTTGATATATGCACTTGTCACTTGCGTTTAGACCTTGTCTATCACAGAAGCATTAAAAGCTACATTATGTCGCCCGCATGACAGTACAGAATGTATTATCATCCCTTATGACTTCATCAGCTATGTTGTGCAACCTTCCGGAATAATAATTATCGTGTTTATATTTACATAATTACTAGATAGTAACTGTTGATCTCTAGGGATCACGGCTTTCGTGGTTATTTATAAGAATTAACTTATGTAAAGCTCTTGACAAATACCATTGATTTGAGTTTTGAGTTTTCATTCAGGAAGAAATCAATTCTACCTGAATGAATACAAGCGCTTGACGGACCACGCAAGTACAGTACTCAGGCTTCCGAAGCCAACACAGCATAGTGAGTTGTGTTAGTTCGCGCTAGTTTCCTTGCAAAACGGCTCTCAAAACTGACGAATGGACGTATAGACGGACATGGCGAAACAATGGGATCGTTGCTAAAAATCGGCACCCGATTTATAACACCTAACATAAATTGGTACTAATTGCCTTTGTAGCGTACTGCAAGGGTCGTCACTTGGGCCTTTATTGTTTCTGGTTTAGGGACTAGGTAACAAAGTATTATATTCTAGCCCTATGGCCATTATTGGAAGTGTCATATTATTTGTTGTGGCATTCGTTAGGTTGAAGCAAAGTCCCTTCTTAAATGTGACAAAAAGTTACAAACAGGGTGTAATAACCCTTCTCATGGCTAAGGCTGACTTGCGCTTACCGGAGATAACATAAATGGCTTCGAGTTGCTACTCAAAAATGGCTTTAGTCCAGTAAACTACCTGGTTGGCAAACCCTGGTTGGCGCAATTGGAACTAAGGTACAGTCTCAGTTAAAAACACGATTAAAATGTACCATAAAAACTAAATCACCAGAGCGTGAGATGACTAAATGGGATTCTCATTTATTAAAGTGCTTTTATTGTATTTTTAAGGTCTTGCTTTTTGTCAGTGCAAGACAATTGAGGTACCTACCTACCTGCTCAACGACAATGCAAGTGACATTGATACTTATGGGAATGCAGCTCAATTAGGCGCAGTGGGCCAACAAATGCGACTAATGAACACCACAGTTCATACGATACGATAGGCGTTTGTTGCTCGTTAGCTCATTGGAGAGAACAAGGTCAGGAAGAAACTAGAGCAAGGTCAGACAAAGTCTTCGAGTGATAGCGTGACCTCTGTATATTATCTGCAGTAGGTATACTATAAAAATCTTGCGGCGTTATGCATGCACATTCCTGATACATTATTTGTTGTGTGTGGTTAAGTTTAAAAACAAAAACCCGTGTCTAACCTACGCAAAAGCTTGTTTTTTTTGGACTGCTATTATTTATGACTTAGTAGGTATTACGTCTTGTTTGGTATCCAATGAACGGGATTGACTTTAAAAACTTGCTATAACTTTATTCATATAAATATATACATTTAGAATACAACGTACTCGTTAAGCCCTTTCATTTGGTACCAAACACGACATATTTATTATTTTTCCTTTTTTGTTATTTTTGAAGACACATCCTACGCTTTTATTTCCCCTAAGACCCTTATACGCTTCAATTTATATTTCAAATATACTTCAAATATGGCAAATAGTTTAGGAGATTATAGTATGTTCATCTGTCAGGTGGTAATGGTTATTTTTTTTAAAAGCAATCGCGTACGTGAATGTATCCGAAAATGCGTTGCATCATTACGTATTTGTTATAATAGTATTTATAATTATAAAATACCTATTTATATGACATGTATGTTTAATATTTAGTATAAAATATATATATATATAGTTGGTTAATGGTTATAAAGATAAAAAGCCCTATCACACATGCTATTTTTGAGCGTAGGCGATGTCGCAATTGCGCGAAATGGTGTCTCTGAATTTGTCTCTAATGCGTAGCGTAGGTGCATATGACAGGCATTTTGTAAATTGCATCTCGGGATTATCTAAATAGTTCTTTTTGCATCATCTTACGTTTTCTGAACCTCGAATAGCCTACTTTTTATTTATAACTCGTTCTTTATAATAATAATAATGGTTTTAAAAGAGCAGGTGTGCAAACTGATTTCTCAGAATCAAGGTAGCGTTTCGAGAACCTGTCTCGTCCCGGCATATTTTAAAGTCAGCATGCGTTTCGGTGCAGTCGTGTGACGTCATCAAGGATGCTATGAAGAGAATCGCCTTTGGTAAAGGGAAAACAACTACCTTAAATCCAGATACGATTCAAAACGTGCTTGCCGTATAGGTACCTACCTAAGATTTTAAATCCTTTCGTTCAAGCTCTGTTGGAACTTTTCGTTAATTAATTACTGGTTTTTCCTTAGTTACTGCATGCAGTCAGTAATACGGTTGAGGTAGGATGGTGGTTAAAGAAACTACAACGGGTTGTTAGCTGTTTTTTCGCTCAATGAGTGTTTTCATTTCATTTGCAATATGTGTGTACATTCATAATTCTTGTAGTCATCCATGTTTCATATTCATTCACAGGGAGCACCCTGTGAATAAAACGAACACGTTTTACCCTCTGCTCCTCCGCTTTGCCCAAAAGCCGTGATCGCTATAGGCTACCCTCTGGAAAAGCACGCACTGAGGTTTTTTAAATTCAATTTTTTTTTATTTTAATGACTTACTGGAAATATGTGAATGCACGATACTACGATAAATTTTATTGTGAACCCGAAAGAAACAATTTTTTTATGAATATTATATTTTACAAGAGTTTTTGTTCCAATTTGTAGGGGAGGGCTCCCCTACTAGTGAAAGGTAGGCAAGTATCTACCTAGGTATTCTTAACACTTTTAAGGGAACTGATACATTACGGACATGACCTACGATAATCCAAAATGTATCATGAACATGACGTCAATTTAGTGCGATTTTCCTGTTACATGTACCTACCCGGATCGCTTAATGCAACATTCCACTCAGCATAATCAGCCAAATGCGTCAGTCAAGAAAAAACAACAAAAGCACTTGACTAGAATGGCGGCCGTTTTTCATTCATCCCTCGCCATCGTTGTTTTTGCTAGGAAAACGGGGTATCGGCGCCTTTTTACCAGTTCACACCGGTTTCAGCTCGCATACTAAGTACCTACCCTAAACTAACCCTAAACTAGATTAGACGATAGACTGGGAGGGTGGAGTTGGTGGTAGTGACCCCGCCTTTATCATTTATTTTTCAGCGACAAAGCCTTTATTATGTAAATATTTATTAAATAAAAAATAAAAAATCATTTCACGCCGTGTGTCGATCCGCTATATTTTTGAAGCGTTGTGTTGCTCTCATTGTCGTAGAAAATCTTAAAATTCCTACTCTAAAAATCAGTGATTTTATACAAAACTAGTTGTTCCGCTCGCGACTTCGTCCGCTTTTGTTTACCTACCTAGACTATTTTCTATTATCCTTACCGAAGTACTAACACTTATTATGCAGCTATTTACCTACTCCTACCCACCGTCACCGTCACCGTCCCGTAACCGTCACTATCACCGTCCCGTTACCGTCCCCGTCCCGTCACCACCTTCGTCACCGTCACTCTCATGGTCACGGAAGGCCCCCCACCCGATGGACCGACGACATTGTGAAGGTTGCTGGAAGTCGGTGGATGGAAAAGGCTCAAAACTGTTCGTCAGTCGTTACAGTAATTAAAAGCTTAGTTTCTTAAGATTTAAAGTATTTATTATTGTTTTGCTGAACAAAACGCAGCTAACTTCATATGTAACGACACATTGGTTATCCAATAGGATCGCAATTCCGATTTCAATCCAATGATATCAAAATTGTTTTCAAGAGTACAGTCATTTGTCAATATTGTGATGAGGTTGGATTGAGATTGGCATTTGATTGAAATTGACATTGGATTCAACAGTAAGGCCCCTGGTTTTTATGCCAATGCCGCTGCGCTGGCTCTACGGCGCGGAGGCTGAGTCACGGGTATTTTTAGCAACATCCCTGAGCAAGTTCCTTGACTTGATTGTGACGCATTGTGAAACTACAAATATAATATATAAACGGCTTAGTTAGGTAGGTATTGTTTTTTTTTTACGACGACGTGACACGCCGCGCGCCGTCTATGTTTAGTGCAAAAACAGATGAATTTACCTAACTATGGTGTTTTTAGATAAAAAACCCGACTACCTACTACTTGTTAATAAACTCAGTAAAGCCTATTTAGTTTTAGTTGTGATTTTTATTTATTTCTAATTTTTCACGTTTAGCCGTTAGCGTGTTGGGGATAGGTAGGTACTTGGCCATAACAAAAATTATCACCTCAAAGGTCTCTGTAACAAATTAATAAGCGTTCATGAAACGTCCTTATATTTTTAACCGACTTCATAAAGGAGAAGGTTCTCAAGTCGGCTGTATTTTTTTTTATTTTTTTTGTGTGTATGTTATTTAATGACCTAGGTATTCAACTATATAAGTTGGTACCTACCTAAAGCAAAAAGAAAAATAAAACAAATGACAAAATACAAATCAGCATTACATTAAGTGGAGTGGATGCACCGAAAAACATTTTCTAATAGTTTTTAGATAAATCATAATTTTGTATGCGATACTTGTATGATACTAACTTATATAATAGTATATTATCTAAGGATACCTACTTACTGTCAAATAGTCGAATATACTAGTCTAATAATAAACATTTTATTACTATAATTATAAAGCATAATTTCAGCACTAATAGTCTGTTAGTAGAACGACCGGACAGCGGGCGGATATGGCAATGCTAAAAAGGTTTCTCGTCGGATTTCGGAACTCTAAAAACCTAGGGAAACGCTGCTCCAATGAGTTTGGGATGCACACAATGTCATTACACAAAATGAATGATTATTTGATGTAATTATATTTTAATTTCTATTGAACAACTTCAAAAGGGCTTAGGAATAGTGTCAGAGAGACATATTGCCGGTCGGTAGGCACCTTAATTTGTTCGTCCAAAAGTAGGTATATTTAAGCAATGGGCTTCGATTCCAATCACCTCAATCAGCCGTCATGCTTTCTTACTCATGCCATTTTCCTAAAATTCATCCATCTTTTCTTTCGTCTACCTTTTCTCGTATATCCTTGCACATTCATAAGTATATACCATTTCCCGTCACATGACATCCTTACCACCGTATGACATGCCCTATTCACTGATAATCTAATCAATATATCTCTGAATATCTCATAATAAAAATTACCCTTGGTAGTACCACCAAAAATAACCGCATAATAAAACAAGAATAACAGGTCTATCCATCAACTTCCGCGAAGTAAAAATTCAGAAAAACAACAAAATAGAAAAGCTTATTTATATTGTCGCCGGAAAAATCCTGCGCTTTATGACAGATTTGGAAGTGTTTAGTAGTTGATGACATCGGGCAGAACAACCGCCGGCGCTGGGATGATCACTTCGGGGACAACCGCTTCTGGGAGAACCACAGGCTCAGGAATCACCACCTCGGGGTCAACGGGTGCTGGGAGAACCACAGGCTCGGGAATCACCACCTCGGGGTCAACGGGTGCTGGGAGAACCACAGGCTCAGGAATCACAACCTCGGGAAGAACAGGTGCGGGGAGAACCACAGGCGCAGGAATCACGACTTCAGGTAACACGGGCGCTGGCAGGACGACGGGCTCGGGGAGTACAACAGGGGTTACTTCCACGTCCGCACTCTCGACGACGTTGACGGGTCCAGGCACAATAAGGTCAGGGATTTCGACGACGGGAGCAGGAGACACGGGTCCATCGATGGCGACGGGGTTGAGGGAGGCAGGAGCGTTTACATTGACGATGAGCTGGACCAAAGGAGAGACGGGCTTGGCGGTGGCAACGGCCACTATAGCCAGGAGAGCGACGAATACCTTCATGATTACAGCTGAAAGGAAATTAAATAAAAATAAGAGTCGTAGCCGACACATTTTACTAGACTTTGGCCAGCGGTTCTCGAAAATGGAGGCAAATTTTAAAAAAAAGCTTTAGTTGTCTACAACCAATTGTAGTCGAAAAACCTTTAATATTTTTATTTATTTAATGTTCAATTTTGCTTTACTAGGCCCCTAAATTTTTTTCAGTCAATAGGTACTGGTGCTCCCAAACGGTGAAAGAAAACATCGTGACGAATCTGGCATGTCGTAGAACCTAAAAATCCATGAAATATGAAAGGCACATTTTCATATTTTCATCACACAGATTCTTTCACCAACGGTTGATTGGCGCTTCTCATCTCAGGGCCACCATACCTCAATCTGGTCACCGCACGTAATGCAGGATGAGCAAGAAAGAACCAGTGACACGTCAAACAAAAACAAGCAATTACCTACCAAATCTTTTTTTTGATCTGAAAGAACTGAGAGCAATCCACAGGTTAAAAATAATTGCCATTTGAAAAATCTGAATAAATACCTACCTAATGACAGGAACCTCTGCTGGCTGACGATAATCTAAGAGTTATATTAATATTTACTTCTGTAATGGTATACCTATGTATTTTGAATGAGTATTTGTTGACTTACCTTGCTTTTCAGAGGACACTTGAAAATTATATAGCTTCTAAATTTCGGGTTGCTTTTATATATTTCAATGTTTATTGCTTCTCTTTATGTTTTAGTCCACTATCAGATTTATTGCATCCTCAATATATAAGTAGTACTATATAATTAATCCAGTCATAAATTAATATTTTGGTTATCGATTGTCCTGCAATTATTCAGGTGGAAGGCAAAGAATATAGGCAGCTATAACCTTAGATAATAATTATCTAAGGTAGCTACTACCAAAATAATGATAATTACAACGAGAGCTAGCTGACATCAACGCAACGTAGGTAAGGCACAGCGAGATTTTCTCGCTCTATATTGGAGCAGCCCGCCTGGAGGTACCTCCGCCTTACAGAAGATCGCAGCCAAATAACATAACCTATTTGTTTCAAATAGAGTTGTGTTCCTGCGGTGAGTAAGGTTGCCAGAGCTCTTTAGGCGGGGAGGGGCTCGGCAGGCAACGCATTAGCAATGCTCCAGGTGTTACTGATGTCAAGGCGATGTTAACCACTTACCATCAGGAGGGTCGTATGCCTGTTTGCATCCGATAAAAAAAAAACAATTTCGTGTTGTGTACCTATGTAGGTAATGCTTACAAGTAAGTAATCTATTCACTTTTCACGGTTGAAAAGTGAGAACTCAATTCACTGGCAATGCAGGCTAAGGCCTTTCGGCGTCAAGTAATCGTGAGTGAGTCCATTTCAACGATCGGTCATCTGTTCGAAAAAACTAAGTGTGCAACAGAAGACTTAAAGCTATAGCCCATTAATTAGAGAAGGAAAAAATAAGTTAAAATTATCTCGAAATATTGTCGAAAGAATTAAAGTTAGTAGGTAGTATGCTGAGATGCAATTCTGAGATGTTTTGTAGGAAGGTAGGTAGATGTTCAAATCTTTATTTCGCATTCGAGCCGCAATTCGTATAAGAAATTAAAGCATATTGTTAAGATTTTATAGAAAAAGCTGCAGTTTTGCGCCCTATTTCATCCTATGCGCCTGCCTCGTGCCCTGGCACCGGTCGCGCCGCACTATCACGTCACGCGTGGAAACTGTGTCACGTCTCTTAGTAAAAGTACTTTCTTCTGGCCGCTTTCGGAAACACGTCTAGAACAAATTTTCTCGGTATAGTAACCTTGTACGATGTGACATAAGTATTCGCTGCAAGAACGCTATAATTAGAACTCTCGGTAGTTTATAGCCGTTCTCAGAACTGGCAATCGATCCGCGACAGCCCCGCCTCCCCTTACAAACGTGAGAAATAAAGCTCACTTGTTATATCTACTGACTAAGCAATACTTATAAGTAGCCCATTCTGATGTATTCGGCGAAAATGTAAGCGGAGTTATTGTTACATTGTAGCCATGTCCTGTAGTAGGTATGGGCGTGATAGCGTCGTCGTCGTGAAGTAAACAATTTTGTAGTGTGTCGGAGAATAACATTTATGGTTTTGGACATTTATTCAAATTTTATATTGTAGTGTCGTCCAAACAACGGTTTTACTACTTTTGTAAATAAAGTTATTACCAAATAATGGCAGAAAGATGAAGAGTGGAGATCACTGGATAGCACAGCGTAGGATAGCCCCCCCACTAGATGTAAAGCCGACCTAATAAAGGATGCTGGGATCCGTTGGGTGCAGAGTCTGCATTCGACGCGACGGCTCCCGACCGATCTGGAAAGTTGGGAGGTTGGGAGGACTATCACCAGTGGACGTCCAATGGCTGATGACTGATGAGTGATGATGACCCAATAACAGTTATTTGGCCGACCTACGTAAGCTCTTTTTCCAACACTGACTGAAGAAATTACCAAAATGCAAAAGAGCGACAATTTTCGTCTAATATAACCTAACCTACAGTTTCGAGATTCAGAATTACAAAACCAGAAAATAGGTTTATACTGTTTCCAAACATTCACTGCACTTAAGATTTGTGCCGAACATGAAATACCACAACCATTGACTCGATATATCAAAAATCAAAACATGTCACGACTGCGAGCCGCGTCCTGTTCGAGTGAACATAGATTTGTGTGCCAACTCTACTCTGCATCTAGTGCCAGTTGGATGTGAAATGATTCGAATGAAAGTGGAAATGAACAGCTGAATACCCCACTTTCATTGCTTTAAAAGACCCGAAGTTCACCGTATACCAAAGTACCTACCTACTGCCCTTAAATATTCCATGACCCGTGGTTTTATATAATAAGAAAATATAATTCAGCGGACCACGCACAGTTAAGGCTTCCAAATTCAGTACGGCGGCGCCGGCTTAGCTACTTAACTCGCCATCTTGTTACGCTTGCAAGAACCAAAATATAAATTTAGTAGGTATGGAGCTTAAAGTACTACTCGCCTAATTAGGTTTTATAATTTCGCTTGTAATAGTTGCCTAAGCCACTATTTTTAACACTTTTCAGGTATATTACCACATACATAATGATTTAGTGGTTTAGCCGGGTGGGGACACTTGATTAACAAAGTCCTGACTAATTGACTGACTGACGTATAGACAACGCACATCCTAAACCACTACTCGACCAGCTAGAGACTTGAAATTTGGAGGGTGTATTTGATTTGATGCGTAGGGTCGTTTGATTTTTTGTGATATTTGACGAAGTCTAATGATAGTGTCGAAAAAAAGGGTAAGGCTCTCTAGGTAATCTCTACATCGGAATTAAAAAAAACGACTTTCAATAGGAATGTTTGAGCTCATTTCAATAGTTTTCATGGAATATTTAAGGGGAGATGAGGGGGTTATTTGCATCTCGTGCGCTCTATTGTTATGCAAATTTTAGCATTTATGTTCATTTCGGGCACAGGCTACATATCGCTACTGGACAGTCAAAGTAAAAAGTGTTTTGAAACTTAGTTTTTATTGATAAAAAAATGTTTTCTTGTAATAAAATTGACTATCATATATTTGTATACTTACATGACGTTTTAAGTAATTTGGGAATTAAAAAAACTAAATTGGTTGAAAAATAATCAGGTTAATACAAAATCTGTGTTAGGTAAGTATACATTTTAGCCAAAATAAAATCATCATCATCTCCCTTATCCCACTCCACATGGAGTCGGCACAACATGGTTTTCTCTTCCACTCCCCTCTATCGGCCGTCATGTCAGTATTCACTCCTTTTTTACTCAGTCTTATTCATAAAATATGTCAAAAAACTAAATATCTAACATAACAAACAAAAAATGGTAAAAATCAGTCTTATACTATTAACATAATATTAACATTTAGAATCAGAGAGGTAAAACAAAAATGATCTAAAAAAAATAACAAGTAAAAGTTTCGTATGATTAAAAATGATATCCTACAAGATACTATACTTACTGCGCCGATTTCTATATTCTTGGTTGCTAGTAGTTATAATAAAAATGGCTAATAATTTTGTCAATGACTGTACTCAACTCTAAATTTTTCTATGCCATTTCCAACCTTATAGAAAGAGTGTACGAATTGAACATCAATGTATTTCAACATTATTTTTTATGCTGTTTTAAAAGGTCGATTGCCCGAGATTCAAATAACCCGGGGTGTAATTGTGTATGCGTAATGATAATCAAGTTCGTAACTTTGAGGACGATTTTATCAATTTTAGCGACATCTGAAGATTTTCAAACATGAAAAGGAAGAAGCCAAGATCTTTAAGTTTTCCCTTGTCAAGTTTGGAACGTTTTGAATGTTGCTAAGATTGTTAAAATCACCCTCAAAGTTACGAACTTCATTGCCATTACGCATATCTACGCAATAGGCATGCCGATGAGGACCATGGTTCGATGATGATGTCGGAAGGCGTGCAACAGTGCTACTCAACGAGAAACAGGCCACGTACGCAAAACTGCGAGCATCAGCTAGTATATAACAATGCTTGAAAATAGTTGGAATAGAACTCAAGAACAAAGGAGCAAGGAGCTTTACAGAGCACCAACTGCATTCAACATGAGATAAATGGATACCACTTGACGTGTCTAGACAGGGTGGTCCCAGAAGTGATATAAAACTAGACATCTAGCAATTTTCTGGAGTCGAGACACGTTGTATTTATTATCTACATTTTAAAACTGAAATTAATTCTGTCTGGGAAGAGTTGTTCCCTGTTCAACTGCTTTTAATCATCGGTGTAGCTTTGCATCTACTATACAAGGTGATTCAAAATATGTACTATACCATCCCGATTGGGGCTTATTTTATCAACGAAAAGAAAGAATACTAACTAGCGAAAAAAATATCATTACGGTAGTTCGGCATCAAGATTAAAACAGCTGAATAATTGAGTTTGAACTGATTTGACCCGAAAACCAGCTCATTTTAGCATAGTGTTATGAAATATTTCGAATTACCTACAAGAAATCTTAAACCAAACCGTAATGCTTTCGGGATAGCATAGGGGAAAGGCGTACAAAATGACATAAATCGTGTTTTATTAATTTTTTTATACATTTTAATCAGCCTTATTTAACCTTGGTTCAGTACTTTATCAAAATTAAAGAGATCAGTCAACTTAATACTAAAACAACAAAGTTAAAGAACTTTTTTAAAAACATTGACTAAAGTCGTTTTGTCCACCCTGTGCGGGTAAGATGACATAAATCATGTGGACAAAATGGTATACCAAAATAATATATTTTTCTTTAACTGCAGTGTTCGCAAATAAAAGACTTTATCTTCTTTGGAACATCTGCACATGATGCATGAGCCTATTTCTTGCAGCTAATGCACTTTAACCAAACTTCCTTTGGCCTGGAGTACAGGTCATTGCAATAGATGCAAGGGCAATCTTCGTCGTCGTTGGCCACAGTGTTTGTTTGCATGGGCGAGAAATCTTTTTATTCTCGCCTAATGTGTGTCTTCTTTGTGTTGCTTGTGGGACACCATACACTTTGGAAGCCATCAGCCAACCCATTTCATTTTTATCAACAGCTTCGATAGCCTTTCCATGGAGCTTTTATCCCAACCCTGTCGGTCTGTCTTTCTTGCATAATTCGAGGCATAATTTTCTAACACAATATGATGTGTAGATGTTTGAAATTATGACCTGAAAGACGAAAAAAAGGAGGTTTAAACGACATAGTACCTATACCATTTTACCCGCACAAGGGGTATGTCATTATGTACACTTTCAAAATTTATAACATCAGAAACAAAAACCAATAATGCACTTATTTTTATGAGCTTTCATCACATCACCGAGCTATTTTAGTTCAATGACAACAAACAGACACCATCAAAGACAAATAAAAGTAAAAAATTACTTACTTTTACCGTGGAACAAAATCCATTGGACAAAACTCGTGCTGGTGTAAAATATGCAAACCGCACCGTCCGCGTCAAATGGCCGAGCGGGCGTGACTGGCGTTGCGACAGGTTGCTGCCTGTTACTAGGCGGCCTCTGTGTGTCGTCACGGGAACTAAATAGTCTGTGGTTTCGGAGAAAAGACCACTGGGTCGTTTTGTCCACCTATGTCATTTTGTACGCCTTTCCCCTACATGTTATGAATCACCTTGTATGCCTACCTTCTTTCAGCAATTCACCTAGCATACCTAATCGTAACAATAGGAATTACGAGTACCTAAGTATAAGTATTGTCTAGCCATTTATTTATCTTTGTACCTACGTGTCATTATCATGTTTATGTGATAGGTAATGTTTTTTTTATGGTCGATAGATAATAGTTAGGTAATCCTCCGTGTAAAAAATATATTAATTTATTATTTTAGATACCAAGTAAGTACATTGCCGATTTTTTATGCGCGTTCACTAGCTTTGAATATGCTTACTGAAAACTATTTTACCACCGGCGGCACCGCCCTAAAGATTGGCACATTCAATAGATTGTCTTGTAAATTTATCTTGACAACCTTTCTTTATTCCAGACATCGTAAAAATGTTCCTTCGGAAAGGCCCTTTTTATTAGTCTGGCTGGACTCCACAAAGAGAACGTTAATAACTGCTTCCAAAGACATAAAAAAAACTTTCCTTAATATCGGATGTGCCTGCTATTGTTTCCGCACACGTGCAGATTCAGGTCAATCCACTCCAGGGAAGTCCACTTCGTAGAAACCCCCTACAACTGTAATACAATTCACCTACTCTGCGACTTTCATTTGTTTATTTGTATCTTTCACCCGTACACACTTACGAGTAGTTACTATACTTATGAGAAAGAATCAAACCATTTTTTTTAGAAATGGTTTAAGAACTATTAGTTATTAACTTATTACGTCCAAGAGTCTATTCCCAATCAAAACATAAAACTTCCAAATTTCATCCGAATGCTTAGAATGCAGTCTAGGCATTTCTTCTTAGAAACCTTAGGTTCGGAGGACCAGACAATCAGTGGAGATAAAAAATCTCAAACATTTCTGGAGCCTTGATTCTTCTTATGTAGAGTCAACGACCCTTGGAAATATAATTTCGAGAATGGTTTATTTTAAGGGTTCCGTACCTCATTTTGAAAAAACGGAACCCTTATAGGATCATTTTTGTTAGAAATAGGCCGTATATGTGGTAGGTAGGTATTTTAGCTAGTTGCTAAGCAACGTTGTTATGATGACAGTTTGAATAAAAATGAAATGTGTAATGAAGTAAAAGTTTTTCTTAATTAAAACAAACTAAGGGTTATGAGCCCGGGTACGCTTTAAAAAGCAGCATAATGGAAAAAGAATTCGTTATTGGTACGATTTTTAAGTTCGATAATCAGACAAATTATCAGCAATGGCGTTTTCAAGTAACGTGCGCCTTAAAGGCAAAGGGCCTATTCAAGTACATCAGTGATGACCATGATTCACAAGGAAGTACTGGTGAGCCTTCAGTGTCACGAGAGGCTCTCTCACATAAAGAAAAAGAAGATGCGGCTGCAATGTTTCTGATAACGTCAGCTCTGACGTTTAGTCAAATTGTATTGATTGAAAATTGCAAAACTGCAAAACAGGTAATGACGAAACTTGATTCTATATATGCCAAGAAATCTGAATTTAATAAAATGATGCTACACGAGAAGTTTCATAAGTATCAAATGAGCGAAAAAGACAGCATGGCTGAACATATCTCTAGAATACAATCAATAGCCCGTCAAATAAATGAAAGCGGTGACACAATAAGCGAAATGCTGATCATGACTAAAATTATTGGAACATTACCATCTAGATACAAAGGTTTCAGGCAGGCATGGCTCTCATTAGAAGAATCTAAGCAAAATATTGACAATTTGACATCACGCCTACTTGACGAAGAAGAGAATGTGAGAACTGATGATGATTCATCGCATGCAGTGGCTCTAAATACGTCTTCGAAATTTCAACAAAGAGAAGCTCCCGTGTGCTTTTATTGTAAAAAGAAAGGCCACATAGCAAGAGATTGTTATTCTCGAAAAAGAAACCAGAAAAAGATAGAAAACTGTGACAGTAATGATTCTGCATTTCTTACATATAAATGTAACTCTGATGATAGAGATATATGGCTATTAGATAGCGGAGCTTCAGCTCATATGACCTATAGGAAAGAAATTTTTGATGAATTATATGAATGTCAAGCCAATAACGTACATTTAGGAGATGACACACAGTTATGTGTAAAAGGTATTGGAAACATAAAGATCAAAAAGTTAATCAATAAAACATGGTATGACTCCAAGTTAGAAGATGTTCTGTATATACCAACCTTGCAACGGAACCTAATCAGCGAAGGCGTCTTGACTGAAAAAGGCTTCAGAGTTGACAAACAAGGTTGTAATGCCGTTATCACTGATAATAAAGGGCGATTGGCAGCGGTTGCACAGAAACAACACAACAAATTATACAAGCTCATGTTCAAGACGACAGCGAGACTAGATGTTAATGTCACAATGCAAGAAAGAAATTTCCAATTGTGGCACGAAAGATTAGGACACATTAATAAACATTACTTGAAAGAAATTGTGACCAAAAACTTGGCCAATGGGGTAAATATTAACAATTTCGATGATTTCTTCTGTGAAGCTTGTACTTACGGCAAACAACATAAGTTACCTTTCGAAAAGGAACAAAATTACAGAGAATGTTGCCCAGGTGAAATCATTTATTCTGATGTATGTGGTCCTATTTCCTCGGAATCTATTTCTGGATATAAATACTTCGTGTTATTCAAAGATGCTTGTACAGCATACAGAGTAGTATTTTTCATGAAACGGAAGGATGAAACTCTTGAATGTTTCAAGGAGTATTTAAGATTCTGCCGCAATAAATTTGGACAGTCAATTAAGACTCTACATTGCGATAATGGTGGAGAATACTGCAATAAAGATTTCAAGGACTTCCTTTCTAATTTTGGAATAATTTTAGAGACTAGTGCACCCTATACACCAGAGCAGAATGGACGGGCTGAAAGAGACTTCAGAACAATTATGGAGTGCGCACGAAGCATGATACATAGAGCTAAAGTCCCATTATATCTTTGGGCAGAAGCAGTAAACTGTGCCGTGTACATTCTGAATAGAACTCCGACTGTACAGACTCCATCTTCTACACCATATGAGAGGTGGTGCGGAGAGAAACCAAAATTAGAACACGTGAGAGTATTCGGATGCGATGCTTACATGCACATACCTGATCAATTACGTAGTAAGTTGCAAGCTAAAAGTAAGAAACTCGTTTTTGTTGGTTATGATGGCAATTCGACGAATTTTAGATTACTGGATCCTATCACAAAATATATCAAAGTTTCCAGAAATGTGCAGTTTAATGAAACATCATTCAGCAACTTCTCAGAAACTTCAACAGAAACCAACATAAAAGTTCTGCTAAGTTTATTACAAAACTCTGATAGTGAGACAGCTAATGATGAAGTTAATGACACACAAAATGAGAATCAGAGTAATGAAGAGTCAAATATGAATGACACACAAAATATAAGTCAGACAAATGAAGATACAGAAATGTTTTATGACTCAGAAGAAGTTGTGAATGACGATAATATTCAAATTGATCAAAATAGAAAGCTCAGACCGAGACATATGCTAAAACCACCAGATAGGTATACGTCTAATCTGACTGAAATGGAAGAACCTTCTTGTTACGAAGATGCTATGAAAAACATCAACAAAATAAAATGGAAAGAAGCAATTGTATCTGAACTGAACTCACTAAAAGAAAATGATACTTGGGAGGAGGTAGACTTACCTCCGAACAAAGCTCCCATTACGTCGAAATGGCTCTTCAAGATAAAGCAGAATCCTGACGGTACGATATCTAAATACAAAGCTCGATTAGTTGCAAGAGGTTTTGATCAAAAACAAGGCATCGATTACTTCGAAACTTTTTCACCTACAACAAGGTATGATTCTATAAGAATTTTAATGGCACTGAGCGCTAAACACGCATTTGAGATGAAGCAGTTTGACGTGAAGACAGCTTTTCTCCATGGAGACATAGATGAAGAAATTTATATGATACCGCCCGAAGGTCTTCAGATTAGCAGTGGAAAAGTCTGCAAATTGAAACGCTCCATATATGGATTAAAGCAAGCTCCAAGGTGCTGGAATAAGAAACTGAATGATTTTCTGAATGAAATGGGTTTTCATAATATAAAGTTTGATTCATGCGTCTATATCGGAACAATTGATGATCAAACTGTTATTTTGGCAATTTATGTTGACGATGGAATACTGTTTGCGAAAAAGCAAGATACACTGTCAACATTCTTAAATAAATTTCAAAAGAAGTTTGAAATTACTATTATACATGATCCAAAATGTTTCATTGGTTTAGAAATAAACAGAGAAGACGCTGGTGAGAAAATTTGTATTCACCAAAGCAGCTATATTAAAAATATGCTCAAAAGGTTTAACCTGTCTGATGCTCATCCTGTGTGTGTTCCTGCATTAACTAAAATATCCTGCATTGAAGAAAAAGCGATAAATCAAAGCAGTATACCATATAGAGAAGCAGTTGGATGCTTGATTTACTTAGCAATCACAACCAGGCCAGATATATCACATGCAGTGGGAGTAGCAAGCAGAAAATTAAATAACTATTCTCCAGAAGATTGGTATAACGTTAAGCGTATAATGAAGTATTTATCTGGGACTATTGATCTTGTTATTGAATACTCAAACCAGAACACAGAAGTTGTTGGTTATTCAGATGCTGACTATGCAATGGACGTAGAATCCAGAAGATCTACCACAGGATACATTTTTATGATGGGTGGCTCACCAATAACTTGGTGTAGCAGACGACAGAGCTCTGTTGCACTTTCTACTACAGAAGCTGAGTATATGGCTGTATGTGATGCTGCAAAAGAAGGAATGTGGATAAAACAGTTCATGAATGAAGTTGAGAACAGAGACATCACTCCTATAAACATCAATACAGATAATCAAAGTGCTATTCGATTAATTAAGAATCCAGAGTATCACAGACGCACTAAGCACATCGATGTGCGACATCATTATATCAGAGAGCTTTATGAAAAGAGGGATATAACTATCACATATGTGAGCACAGATACCCAAATAGCAGATATCTTCACAAAAGCTCTCCCAAGAGATAAGTTTGTGAAACTGAGACGACATATTTTGAAGTGAACCTTTATGATTTAATTTTTCAAGCTACACGAATGTGAAGTTACCTATTTTTGGTTAAGTGGGAGTATTTAATTTGTTTTTGTTTTAATTAGAAGTTATCTTTTTGTTATTGTGTTCCTCATTTGCAAATACATTACCTACCTAAGTGGGAGTGTTAGAAATAGGCCGTATATGTGGTAGGTAGGTATTTTAGCTAGTTGCTAAGCAACGTTGTTATGATGACAGTTTGAATAAAAATGAAATGTGTAATGAAGTAAAAGTTTTTCTTAATTAAAACAAACTAAGTATTTTGTGGTCCGTCTGTCTGTCTGTCATGATTATTTTTCTCAGAAACGGCTAAAGGTATCAACTTGAAATTTATACCAACTATTAGGGTCCGTAGGCTTATGTGCCGTACCTATAAAACTCAAGTTTGTAGCTCAAACTGCTCAATGTATTTAAAAGATATACCTACATGGCAATGAATGTCTAAATCTTTTGTATGGAAATGGCAAAAATGAAAAACCACTTCCAGTTATATCACAATTCTCAAATTTGGAATGGAGCTTTTGTGACTTAAATAATGAAAAAGACTAAAATTTAGGAATTTATTTACCCCTAAAATTGCATTGCGAAGTTTGTAGGAAAGTGTGGCTAAAACTCTAACGATTTCGAGATAATTTACGTATTTTTGGTTTTTGCGGTCAAGAATATTTGTATCATGCAGATTAATTTCATATCCTTGTGGAATTATTACTAGACAAAGTTATATTTGCGGTCAATATGATACAAAGAACTACGTGAGCGACCGCACAATATAAGTTTGTTACTTCCTACACTCGGAATTTTACTTTTCTGATTCCGTGTGCTAGTACGGAAGCCTCATGGCGTGACTTCGTCACTTGACCGTGTTTATTTATACATAGGTTAAGTACTTCTCTTATTTTTTTTGTCAGAAATATTAGGCTTCGTAAATGTTCCTGTATAATTTTGAGTAAATATTTCGTTATGTATCTCAGCATTTTATAGAACAGAAGTATTGTAAATTCATATTTTATCTAATCGAAGTAGGTACGATTCCTTTCGGAGGACGATTGCGAGTTATTACGATGCCGATACCAAGAAGGAATCTACCCAAAGTACTACCTACCTACCTAAAAATACTTAAATGAACCTACCTGTGTGCCTTCTAAAATGAACATACGCGTAGGTTAGCTACCTACATTAAAATTAATATAAAATTCTTATTCATATTCATATTTAATGTAAAACCGGAACTGAACTGGAATAAAACTAACGAAAAATTGACTAAATATACACTTATCAAGAAACCGCATTTCGAAGTAAATAAATAGGGTCTCATTAGAAGTTAATAGAGTAAGCACGTTGTTACGGCGCGGTTACACTCAGCGTATGTGCGGCCGCAAGCCTGCGCAGGCGCTACGCGCGCAATCTCCACGGCGAATTTCGCCGCTCTCGCCCACTGATCTACATTTCACCACCAATATGGGTCGATAACTGCCCACGCTCAGCCCCTCCGAGCGAGGCCATTCACCTCGCCATTCCAAATCATTGTTCGCCAAATGTAAAACGTTGGCACTGCTGGCTTAGTTCAACGAACTCTCAGTTGGTGCGGCTGCTGTCAGTCTTCTCTGAACGACACTCGACACGACATCATCAACTAACACAAACATCCTCCTGTCTATTCATTATCACCCAACTGATATATCAATCGTGGCGACCGCGTCAAGAGGTGTAAACAAACCCATCATTTTGCACACTCCTTAGAAAATCAGGTCAGTATTGTTGAGCTGAAATGAGTTATTGAATCGCAGATTATGGTCGCCGAGCCATTATAACTGATTTTGGTATTATTATTATTATAAATCAATGAAAAGGGGATAACCTACACATTTTGGTGGATTCTGTATCGGTTAACATTGTGCTACAGATGTTAGACTTCCCTGAGTAGGTATAATAACTAATAAGGTGCTTCGCTAAAAAAGTAATACATATGAGCAAGTGGTGGCCAATTCCGGTGTATATTGAAATATCAAACTAGGCGAAAATACATTAACCGAATACTGCTGTGCCTTCTCTATCTACGTTTACCACACCTTCATAAGTTCATAAACATCATATTTTACGCACACATTAGGTATAATTTTAGCATATAGATACGCTATACATAAAATAATTATTATTCGAAAGTTTAAAGTGCATGTAGGTAACTGTAGTAATAGTTATGAGGCACCAGAAATAGCAGACTTTCAAAGGACTCGAATGTCAAGCGACCGCAACAAGATTTCAGCCAAATGGAATTTCTAGCCCAAATGCTTGACGAATCGGCCGAGCCTGTAGAAATTCATTTATCACGCAGGTACATAATTACTTTAATTGCTTTAATACCGGTTGTCTGTAATAACCCTCCTATTAGGGACATCCAATTGACAAAAAGGCTGACTTTCTAGTATTCCGCCGAGCGATGGATCGCAGATATAACTATCCAAATATTTGTGCGCAAGGAAAGTGGCGCGCTGAACGGGCGTGCACCGACTCTGCCTAAAGTGTCACGTTGAACTCTTACATAAGGACTCTGTGCTTTCGAAATATTATAAGGAATTTGGCTTTTCTCGACCAAACAATACCTTTTTTGCATTTATAGCAGTAACAAAAGAAAGTTGCTAGTTACGCACGCATCTGAACTCTAAAGTCATTTTTGGCGGAATCAGCTGGCGTAATCAGTCGTAAGTATCGTCATTAAGAAATAAACACTTTTAAAATACCTATTACATCGCAAACGTTAACTAGAGGTTTACATCTATGCTAAGTATATATTTAGGCAAGTTACATATGAAATGTTAGTAAGTAGCACAATCTTGTGGCTCGGGGCTGTAGTGGCACAGCATGGACAGGTTGCGCCGTGGCCAAAGGATAAACATTGGTCGCTCTACATTTGTCGTGTTGGAGCCGATGACTCCTCGTGACCTCCTTAGCGAGTACTGCTTTATCTCACCGAATTTCTCTCTTCTGTTCCGCATCATCACGAACAAAAAGTCGAGACCCGTTCGGTGGAAACGCGGCCTAGATGCAGCGGCCTGCCCACATAGCGCCGCTAAATGCGACTCAGCCGAACCCAAAGTATCGTACTTTCGCACCAGGTTGAGTGTTAATGAGGACATAATGATATTAACGTCGTACTACAGCTGCAGAGAATACCTAGAGTCCCTGAAATAATAGTCTTAATTGAATTTAACTCAATTTTAAGAAATATGTAGGTACCTATAATAGGTAGATAGTAGAATTGTTGTAGATAAGGAACATCGCTTTACTTTTTGGGACTACTCGTATGGAAATTTCAAGTAGTGTACCTACTATTGTGGTTGAGCAATAGAATCTATGATAAACCACACTATCGGGTTAGGTTAGTTACCTACCTACTAGGTAGGTTCAGTTATCGTAAATGATTCGAGAATTTTAGAAATACCTACATTTATAAAAATAGAATTTTATTAGATCCTTGGTAATTATTCCGATTGTTTGGATACCCAACCTTTCATAATTTCAGCGCATTGCAAACCGTTGGGCAAATAACCGTTTCTTTTACTTATACTTATCGCAGGATATTTTCGGTTAGGTAAAATTCTAATTATTTACCTTACGTTACCTACGACGAAGAAGACTGGCTCAAATTATGACTACAAATTGCGCCATCGGTTTTGAATATTCAAATTGTACAGAAAGTTGAGATAGCCTTAGGTTATTCCCCTAATAAGTATTACCCCATAAGTCGTACAATACCTATGGTCTGTTGAAGAATGCGTGTTGAAATAATGATACCTAAATATAACATAAAATATTTATTTGCAAAAAAATAGTTTTAACGTAACTCAAGTTCAAATTATTGAGAAATTAGATAATATATGCACTGAATGAATCTCTCAACTGCAAGCAAGAATAACACTTAGTAATTTTTTTGTACTTATTAGGTACCTACCTTTCTTCTCTTTTGTTTATTACCGTTGACTAATAAACCATTATTAAGCGTATCGTAATTAATGTAGTTCTATTTTTATTTTGACGTTAATCAGCAACAGCGTTTTATTTAAATAGTTCACGTATTTATGTGAGTAATTCTATATATTTTTTAGTTTTATTCCGTGTAATATGTATGTTTTTACTAGGATAACTCTATATTTTTCAGAGAAGCTGTGCATTAAAATAGCTTTATTTAATCTAGCTTGTAAAAAGTCAAATGTAAACGAATCGTCCCGTGCGCGCCCGTAAATGCACTACAGTCGCATGCGCATGCACTTATCAGCTAATATCGCGCGCGCGGCCTCAGCACTCACAAACGGCCTTTGCAGTTTGGCGCGGTCAACGACCCGCCATAGGTTCGATGACCGAGCCGCATTTAGGTTTCACTTTCGTTCACTAAGGATAACTGTACCATATACGTCACGTACATGCCCACAATTTCGCCGCGGCCGGGCGGCCGTATCGGTTCCTGGAGCCTGCCGAGAATACGCAATACTGGCATACATTTTAGGCAGTAAGAACCGGTCAAATCGTGCACAATGGCCAACACACAATATGCATGCTGTTGCCACCCAACAGCAAGCACTACCTATTGATAGTTTACCGGCACTTCGATCATCGCCAAAGCCCTCTTATTCAGTTAAGAACTGCACAATCTCAACAAATACTGCTGTGATAATATTTAGCTTTATCTACATATATTCAAATTATAATGATCCGAGCCAAGCGTTCTAGCTATGTCGTCGTCAGCCGCCTAGAAGGTTGTTGCACTAATGATTGCCGATGTCGCAACTCGGGCGTTGGACCGGTGTCCTTTTGATGCATTTTGGGTACAATTAGGTAATTTTAGACGTGGTGGGAGAGTGGCCCCTCACCACCTCAAAGGCGCGGTGCGTGGGGTTGCGGGTTCGGTGGTTGCGCAACCAGCGGTCGTCGACTCGATTATGTCAGTGGTTTACGTAAGCGTCACCTCGCAACGCTCTCAGGCAGCGCTCGCGTTTCGCACTGGCCGGGGCTGGTTAGCGCTCTGTCACTTCGCATCTTCGTACCGACTCGCTGCACTGTTCCTTGCAGCCTTCGACCAAGTGTTAATTATACCTATAAGTTATCCATCGTAAATGTTCGTGCAAACTGCGATACGACCACATGACCATATTAGTTAAATAAAAAGCCTATATGCTCGGGTTGCATCACATCCAAAGCACGTAATTAAGTTTAACCTTTCATGAATTGATTAGTTCTATCATCATATCGTTCATTGTAGAGAACAGGTGTGCCCTAAAGGAATAATTATGCGATTGCTGCGGTTGCGGAGAAGGGGCTGAAGCAGCGGTTGCGTCAGCGTGCGGAGAGTGGCTGGACTCAACGCACAAGGTTGTGCAGAGGTTCAATGCTCTAGAAATACGACACCCGACCCCGGCAATCGCACTTCGCAGGTCGAACCAGCATGCGCGCCGCCACCACCACACATCGCTCCAAGCTCGCAAGCCTCAACCAACACATGCCGCGCCCGCCTCTACGCGTCGAACGAATACTACGTTCGTAGCCGACCGAGACTCAAATTCGATAACAAACTATTTTACAACCAATTTAAACGTAATAAACTTTTTTTATCAACACCTATTGGTGTTTTTATTGCTTTCTCGGATGATGAACACTCAATATAATAAAGATTTATATCTTCCAGTGCCAGAAAGTGTTGTTTCATTACTTTATAGATACAGTTACAGATAGCATTGTTAAACTAGTTCTGCTACATGATGACAGCTTTGTTTTAACGGTACCTATACGCAGGTTGGAGTAACCTTCAAAAGAGAGAACGCGGTGTTCGTAAGCACGTCCAATGAGCCAACGCGGCCGTTTCGCAATTTTTTTTATAATTTTGCCTTCGACCTTTTGCTGCCCAATTCAGGCTGATTGGTATTCCTGTAGCAGTATAGGCGACTTGTGATTTTCGTAACTTGTGTGGTTCAGCGCAATAGAGCACGACGTGATTTTCATATAACTGGCGCCATCGCCACACAATTTAGGAAGATTTCATTTTTAAATTTCAATTACTTCATTAATCTTAGGGTTCCGTAGCCCAATAGAAAAAAACGGAACCTATAAAGGATCACTTAGTTATCCATCTGCCTATCTATCAAGACCTTATTTCTCAGGAACGGCGGGAAAAAAGATTTATAAGCTTAAAGTGCCCTAAAAAATCAAGCTTTTGTCTCAGTTAATTAAAAAAAGCAGTGAATGTCTCACTTTTGTATATATTACAAAAATGAATGAACTGAGTGAGTATCTACACAATCCTGATATTTCGACTGCTAGGAGCCTTTGTGACACAAGAGTACACTGTCTAAAATACCTTTGGGTAGTACAAATTTCGCACCTACCCCTAAAATGGGATGGTAAATTGTGTTGGAGGGAATGGCTGAAACACGAAGAGGGCTCTAACAATTTCGAATTAATTTATGGATTGGAGGTTTTTGCGGTCAAGAAATATTTCCAGCTGAGATTAATTTCAAATCTCGTCTAGTGTAAAGTCCCGGAAGACTCGCGCGAATCCTACTCGCACTTGACCGTCTTTATTTTAATTATGCCATAGCCACTAGAGAACTTTATCTCTCTCGAGTCTATTGAAAAAAACTTTTACACATTATACTGCTAGTTCTATTTGTGATAAGGACAACAAGTGTTTATTTATATACAGAGAGGACAACAAGCGTCCTTGCTGCTAGGTACTACGGAGAGAGAATATAAACTTATGCACTCTCAGAGCATGTAGAGATCGTTGTTTTAATAGGTAGGTAGGTTTAAATTAAAGTTTGACATTGATTTGCATTGCAATATGTATATGTATACAAAACAGCTGATTTTTTAATAAAGTTTTTTCAACGAAAAATATCGAATTTCCAAAAGTCGTAGAACAAACTTTATTGCCTACAATATCTGACACGCTTAAGTATGTAATTTTATTTTTTACATTTTTGAAGATCGATCGTCCCTCACCACTGGAAAGGGAAACATCACTTAACTTTTTTTCTTCCTAGCAACTAATCTACAAAATAGGTCCCCACGACCGACGCTCGAGTAAATCCCCATTTATCTCTACTCCCCCTAATAACACGCAATAATTGTACTTGCACAAAGCTCTGATATGTACTTATCAGTAAGAACTAGGTACGTACTACATAGTTTAAAAAATTAAATAAGCATGATTATGTTAGATCAACAACTCTACCTAAGGTACTGGTTCATCAAAAAATGGGGTAATTATTGTACTTAGGTGAGTGTACTACAGAAACTCGTTTCATTGTTTATTTTTAAAACGAACCGTTACGACAGTGTTCACAATTTCTCCATTCACTTCTTTGCTTATTCTGATTACAAAAAGGCGTAGAAAGCGTTACAGTGCTTATACAATACTACATCGCGCTTTATCAGCACCACCAGGGTTCGATTCGGTTTGCCAAATCTGCTTGCGATCGTAACTTGGTCAGAGTTCACCAACCTCAATCGCCAGTACTACGAAGGTTCTTCCACCACTACTGTTGTTAGGTGCCAAAATTCTGCAACGGGACGCAGCGGCAGGCGGCACACTTTGGAAGGGATAGCTTTTTCAAAAGCAATTCGAGAATCACTCGAACCGGTCAGATAAAGATAGTATCATTTCGGAAGCAGGTCGAGAAGCAGGAAGGCCCAGCAGCGGTACTTGCGGCGTTACCGGAACGGCTGCACGCAGCCTTTCACGCACTTAATTTGGCAGGACCCCCTTCGCGCCTCTACCTCCTCGCCCCAACACTAAGAGAAAGTAGCAAGCCTACGCAATGGTGAGGTCGATGACCGTACTCGAAAATGCTTACTTCTGACAAAAGTGATACATTAACTGCGTGCATTTCATATTCAGTATGTGTGGTCAGTTTCTTGCACGGATGTCGAATAGCCTAATAGGTGCAAAG
The DNA here is from genome assembly GCA_947579855.1 of Anticlea derivata. Taxonomy (NCBI): domain Eukaryota; kingdom Metazoa; phylum Arthropoda; class Insecta; order Lepidoptera; family Geometridae; genus Anticlea; species Anticlea derivata. The sequence continues at coordinate 5,916,774 of OX388260.1, forward strand.
TGACTATTGTTCCCGTAGAATATCGAAGGCTGGCACGTAGGCATTGTCCCAGCGTACTTTTCACATGGTCTAAATGTAAATGAAGGAAACTATACTGCGTCTAGGCTGGGAAGCACCAGTAAATACCTATTTCTTTGGGTAGTACAAACTTTTTTGAATCACATTAACATCTTCCCATGTGCATTAAATATGCTGGATATAGTGCTTATTTCTAAGGCAGCTAGGGTCAAAGTAGGCAGGTGTCTCCAAAATTATACAATAGTCTTCATTCACGTGCGTTATGACAACTCCATAGTACCTATCCATAATAGGTTTCATGTTCTCTAAGAACAGGTAGAGAAAACACGTAGGTATGCAGCTAGCAGTACCTACCTTCATAAAAATTCAATCAGATAACCAAGGGCTCGGCCCAAATCTGCGCATGATCAGGGTCATCAGAAAAAAGTAACAGTATAATAAAACATAACAGAATAGTGCTCTACTACTCCACTAAACGTACACCAAGGCAGCGTACCATGAGGCCATCATGGATTAACAAAATAGGGATTTTCATAACACGAATCAGATAAAAATGACAATAGACACTTGAAAATAGGCACTACGTGTAATCATTATTATGTTGAGCAAAATATTAGGATATCAAAAAAAAGTTGTAAAAAGGCTTTGCAGCTACAGATGAAGCTATACCGAAAAATAAAGTGGGCTGCATGCAAGAAAAAACAACTGATATAACATTTCCCCGAATATAATAACAAAAATTTTGATTTTTAGGCACTCTTTTATATTATTATTCTTTTAATTTCAAGTAAAATCGTTGAAAATGGGGAACAGGAACTGGATGAACCGTTTACCCCCTTTATTTCTTTATATTCCCGTGGCGGAAGACCTTTAGCTATAGTTTCTTTGAATTGAGCAGGTAACTCAAATGGTCGTTGAAAATAGCACGCGTACCTAACTACCTACTAATCGAATCCGGAAAGCAGCTTATTGCAAATGCATTCAACGATAAGAATATGAAGAAGTGTTTGAAGCGAAGTGGCTCGCTAGTACTGCGCATATGCCCAGCTGGGCGCGTACCAAGCGATAATTTATTGAATTAACTCGCATGAGAAATGAGATGTCCAAGTGGGCACGTGAAGAGTACCATCGACAAGCAACGCCCGCGTGCGAGCACGTGCCATGGAAAAATCACAGAAAACAAGGACACCATGCAATGGTTCATTCAACCGAGTTATTATTCAACAAGCGCTCTGTGATGAAACAACGCAGATCTTCATTATTATTAACAAAGTCTAATGTTACGAAAGATTGGACCACGTTACTACGTATAGGGCTCACGTACGGGGCCCTAAGGCACCGAAATATGACACGTTAACGGTCGACGCAACGAATACTACGCCATGTTCCGTGCGTGAATACAAGATGATTGATGATAACCAACCACTTGGTACTTGCTCTTGCTTCATTGTCTGAACAACAATGAATTTCAATAAGCGTTTACGATGAAATTTTGAACCAATAAGGAACAACCTAGTGTTTCAAAGCGCACGTGTGGGTTCATTCGTACCTAGAGAATGCCTGGAGAAATTCAAAGATTTGATTGTAAAACACGGTTTATTCAAAGCTTTCTTAATTGTTCGTATAAAGGGGAGGCTCACTTTCATTTTAGGTCATTTAGGGAGTCTAAGATGAAGATTTGTAACATAGCCAGTCAAATTAAATCAAGTTAGACTAAGAACCGAGTAGGTAAGTGTTACCACATCCGCTAAAATTCCATTAATATTGTAAATGTGTTAATTTGTAAATATATGAAGACGTGAGATTGTCGCCGCAACCAATTCAAAAATTTTCAAATAAAATATTGTATTTTATATACAAACGGCTCCTTTCGACAATAACTTGATATAGCTAAGACTATGACGTCGGACGAAGATATTTCAAAATCCCGCTTATAAATTTGAAGCTGCTTTAAAACTAATAATTATAAGAAACTAGCTAGACTATCCAGATAAAAGGTAGTCTATATGCTATTCTAAGTAAAGAACTTTTATCTATTCCAAGTTTAATATCAATAATTTATTCATAAGATTGATAAGGTACACAAAAATTTACAGGTTAATGGTCATTTTTACATATAGGTAGATATTACATAGGAGCCTGAACTAGGTAATCCTGTGTTTCAGGCGAGAAGAACACATTTAATTATAAAATTATCAAAAAATCACTAATTGAACAGCTTTTAGTTACTAGGTAGGTAAAAAAACATTTATAATTAGAGTTATATTTTTTGATACCAACTCATATCACCTACTAAACTTACTTATTAAACTATATTTTAAACTAATCCTAAAATTGAAACTAAGCTTATAAGATAAATAAATCTGAAATATCTACAGAGCATAAGTTATTTTATTACAATCGAAATCGGTTAACTCGGGCGGGTCTGAAGAAAAAACATCCAAACATCCTTACAAACTCGCGCATTTATAATATTAGTAGGAAAAATTAATAGGTCCTTCATTAGTGTTAGTTTATAGTTACACAGTACTGTACCTACGTAACCTAAGTATAAACTTAACCTTTCACGAGTCGTCATTGTTGGCAAACTTTACTTACGGAAATAGCAACGGCCGCAGCCCATTAGCTGTTCTGACTTCGGTCATCAAAATTAGTTATATTAAATTAATATCATTTCAGCATTTACTTTAATTTGGGTCATAGATAAGACAGACACCTATAATAAAACATTTTAATAGCGCTGTAAGTTAAGTTCTGTAAGTTAGTTTTGTAAAAGTTGTAGGTAATCTTATCATACGATTGCCTACCTACAACTTTTACAGCTGAAAATCTGTAGCATTTTAAGAGTAGTTTAATTTCAACTTAGGCCACATCTCACTTGCAAAAGTGAGATGGTGGTCAAACGCCTTACCTTCATCAATAAAAAAATATATATATTTTCTGGCTCACTTTATTGATAGAACGAGCTAAGATCTCCCAAACAACTTGGACGAATCGGCGTTGTACGTTTATTTGTTAGAGCATAACCTTCGAACCGCCATGCGTCAACCCCAATGTATTTAGTAGTTTTACAGGTTGTTCGAACAAAATTTGCTAGTAAGAAAATGAGTTAAATTGGCCAAGGGGTTGCTTTGTTACAAGGGTCCAAAAGAGGGCTTTAAAAAAAGTTATTACAAATACATGGAGTTGCGTGTCCAATAGCTTGGGTTCGTACACTTCGTACATTCTAAAACGATTATGTATTATTTTTATTCTAGTCCTTAAGGTTGTGAGCGCAGCCGAGGGCGGAAGCTTTTAGTTTATATTTAGAGCCCAAAGAAGAACTTCAGCAAATCGTCTGATTGAGCTGAAACATTGCATATCTACCTGTCGAGTTGCGATGACAATACAATAATTAAATGGTGTCAGCGAACCGATCTAATGATGGAGTCAGGAGCAGTTCCCTAGAACTTCTCACCTTAACAAATAACTCTCACTCAAACAAACAAACTCAACAATGCTTAGTAGATTTGATAATTGATCGAGCGAACGATGCGAGCGAAAATCTCTAAGTACTATTATGAGCTATGGATATCGGGGTCCAAAAAGGGGTAAAAAATGACGTCATAAATATACGTCATAATTACATGAAAGAATTTACGTAAATAGTAAAACTTGGAAAACCTATACCTACCTAATAACGTAGGTTTCCATTTTTTTAGAGTTTCAATGACTTCGTAGTTCATGTAACTAAGAATGCATAATAGTTAGATCTCAAACGATCATCAAAGCACCAACTTTTACCGAACATCGCTAGATCTCGTTCGGGGCGAACCACTAGTAAAACAGTATGGCAACAAAAAAACCGTAAACGCTTCACGCCGTAGAGAAATTCAAACATGAAAACCCTGAATAATTGAGCTGTTAGTATGCATACCGCAGTGACAAACGTAGCCAAAAGAGTTGCATGGTGTAACAGCGTGAGTGAGGTACCTAGTAATGGACGCCGGGTTCGTTCGCCGACAAAAGCGAAAGTGCTGCGTTCAGTGGGACGATGACCGGTCGCTCCTGCGGGCTTCTCGCCTTCCTGCAGGCGCCACCGTTGTTGCTAACTTACATTTGCAGTCAAACGACAGCGGCCCGTGACTGATTTACGCACGCTTTTATGGCGCTTATTGGCAATCGAGTCAGTGGCGGATATACCAGCAGGCTTGAGCCTATGGCGGCAACTTTGAGAGCCTATTTTTTTAAGCGGAAGCAGAAATCAACATGATTTCGGTAAGACAGTTTTCTGATATCTTGCAGACTTTTCCCTCTTCCCTTTCATTGTACATTCAACGGTAGGTCCCGCAAACTACTGTTAATTTTCTCGAATTCTTTTTATTGAGAGCCCACCATTTCGTCTAAAGTCAACAAAACCTAAAACGTACACGCCTTAGTCCTATACTATTCCATCAACTTTTCCGTTTCGTCCCGGTAACGTAAGTTGACATAAAAGATTTTTAATTCAAAAGCATGTAAAATAGCGCTGTTAGCTCTGCATTTTAATGGACGTCATGGTAGACAACTCACAATTGAACTTATTGAAATCGGCGACAGATGATGGTAGCGAAATCAATACGATAGCTAAGTAACTATTTTCACATCGTTGATCAAAATGTTTGAATTTGTAGAAAATAGCAAGAGTTCATTGAAGACAGCTAATTGCTGTCTTAGTTACTTTTAAACATAATTACTTAAAGTAACAACGTTTTATTTATTATTGTGTCGATCAGAAGATCTAAAGGAGGAACTCTACGTTGGGGAGTGAAGGTTCTTGAATGAATTCCACCGATTAACCGAATACATTGTGCAGTCGGTGCGGTCAGTCGGTGGATGAAAAAGGATGAATAGCGTTCGTCCTGCCTGGCACTCTTTGGGGGAGAAGCAAATACAACAGACGTTAGAATTTTTTTTTTCCGCTTTAAAGTAGCTAACCATTTATGAGATGATAAACTGGTATTATAAATAAGAGCTAAGGATGTTTTCCAGTGGAAATACATTACGAGTGGAATTTTTATAACTACGAGTACAATCCTGCGAAGGTACGAAGAGCAGTGAACTAGTGACTGCAGCACCGGTCGGAAAACATTTCCAGACGACACAAGTCTATACTATTATACCTAAAGGTACGAAAGAGTAGTAAATTCGCGTAGGTACCGGCATAAATTATTAAGTATTTTTTATCTGCAACGTTGTCGCGGGACTTAGGAGAATTTTTATTTTTTACACAATTTCTGTTGAGTCTGCGGAAAAAAATGATAAAAATAATAGTTAAGATATTAGGTACGTAATAGTAGGTGCAGTTAGTTATAGTAGTTAGTTACCTATAGTAGTTCATAATGTAAAAAGTAAAAAAGACAGTAGTGTGCCTTCCGTTACCAAACGTTTGCAGAAGTAAATACAAATGATTACATAGGTAGGTATGTACTATAGAGGGTGTAATTAGACCACTCCCGAAAACGGAAACAGTGCATTCATATCATGAATCTAATTACAAAAAATAATAAAAATCGCGAAAAAAAAAAATGATTATTTTTAGGCCGCTTTTTTCGAGTATTTCCATAAAGTCCGTGATGTAGATAGCAATGGGGATATAAGTCACTACGGTAGTTAGGTGATATCGAATACCTACGCTTTCTCCTTACTCCGAGTTCACAGTAAAGTAGTATCACAGAATAAAGATTAGTAGATAGTTAGTACCTAACCTATGGGGAGCGGCGCGAGTTGGCACGGCGCGAGTTGGGACGGCGCGAATTGGCGCGGCGCGAATTGGCGCGGCGCGAATTGGCGCAGTGACATTGCCGGCCGCGACACTACCGCCATGTTCGACATTAATTGCTGGCACTCAATTACGTTAATAACTTAATTATTTTTTTTCTCTTGTGTGAATCAACTTTCAGCCAAAAGCTATTTCATATAGCTATGTCTTAGGTAGCTTTAGATGTACCTTCAGTATTCGGGAGTTGTCTAATTACACCCTGTATATAGGTACATATATGAAACAAGTTACGTTAACGTTTCCAGAATAAATTAAAAATCATTACATATTGAAACTACTTAACAAAAGTTTTGTTAACTAGGCACCTAGGTCTAGAGCATGGCTCTACCATGTATCAAACAATAAATGTTTTATGTTTTTCATTATTTTTTGTGTTATGTTGCAAATAAAAACGTAACTCTCGCACTGAGTCACCACTGGCACCGCCAGTGCCTCTCTGCCAGGCAAATAATTATGAGCAATTCTAAAAACATAAACTTCTAAAATATTAGGCGCAACATACAAATATGATAAATATGATTCCTTAAAATGGAAATGGGCGGGCCACTTGGTTCGTACAGAAGACGATAGGTGGGCCCGAAACGTAACATTATGGAAGGGCCCAACGGGGAAGAGAAGTAGATGGAGACCACAGGAAAGGTGGCAGGACGAGATAACAGAGATAGCAGGCAAGTAATGGATGAACAAAGCGAAGGAAAGAATGATTTAGAAATTATTGGAGGCCTATACCCGCCGAGGGGTCCTTGATTAACTTTTTTTTACATATAAAAATTATACATTGTTTAAAATACCTACCTATGTTTGTAATGTTAGTTATGGAATAATAAAGGCTTTTTTATTTTATTTATTTTAATTCTTTGTAGTTTTATCACTATACGGTGGTCTGCGTATTTTTGGCACAACAATGGTACTGAAAACACCATACTGAGCCCACTCATTTCATTCATAAAATCTGAATCATTGTTTGATAAATAATTCATTGTCATTAGGTCGCTATAACCTGCGAAGCGGCCCGCGTGAACTTGAAGGTTAGAACTAAACAAACATAATATGATAGTTAATAGTGACGCATTCGTTTGTTTGGTGCATTGTTTAAAATCTCGCTCTGACGGTCGGTCGGTGGAGACAGCCAGTCGCGTACCTGTCTGGGGAGCGCAATCGTTACCCAGGCAAGTCGGTCTGCATCGGCGAGCATGCGCACTCGGGGCGCGCCGCCGCGCTCGTGTTCGACCGAGTCTAGTGCGAAGTGAGGAGGAACCGAGGAACGCAGTGCCACCGCCTGCGAATGGAAGCCGAGCCCGCGCCGCCCGCACCCGCAGTCCTCCCGTCGCGCCGGCTCTGCGCGCTCCTCACCAAACCGCAACATGGTGAGTCATTCCTAAGTGCGAAACTATTCGTTTGCGACGGCCTTTCATCATCCGATATGGACCAATATAAACCAATCCGACCCACTTCGATACACCGAACACTAATTCACTAAAACCTCTTACATAAAGCCTATAGAGACCGAAGTGCTAATGACTACTTCTAACCTAATTAAGTCGGTTAGTGCAAATTGAACATAATAAAAGAAATCGAGACAGCACACCGACCATGAAGGTCAAACATTAGAGGCACGTATTACAAACGTATCAATCTCATTTTCAGGTAATGGACAACCGCATGAATGATGATTTTGAGAATGAGCACAACTCTTCTATATTTATAACAAACTTTCAAAATGGAGACATCATTAACTATTCTGTGGTTCTCTTAAAAGGATTCATAACCAGAGGAAATTCAAACAACCATGACAAAATACTTTGTGCGGTCAATAATGAAGAACAAAAAAGTAAATCTGAATGGGATGTTCACAATGGCGAGTTCAAAGTGTTAGTAGAATTGAACAGGGGTCGAAACATAATCGAATTGCAATATGCAGAACATCAAAAGCGAGACTTCATTTTAGATTACACTCCAAGGAAAACGAATCTTAGAGTAACGCCGGTGTATATCATATGCCAAGGTCACGACGGTTGTTTCCAAAGCCCTGCTGATATTGACAGCTCCATAGAAAGTGCTTGCGCTCGAATTGCATTAGGAGCAAAAATCATTCAAAGTGTAACAGCTGAAAAGTTGTTCGAAAGTGGTGTCGGAAGAAAAACTTTTCAACTTGAACACGAAGTAAATCCCAAAAAGCCAGAATGTATAGTTTTCAGAAGTGGCCTCAATGTGAACAAAGCCAGAAAAATGAAGCAAGCGGAACTATGGTCACACTTTGGAAGGGAATTGATGTTATCCGACCTGGGTAGCAATGAACGTAAATTCCTGGGTTTCATATCGTGCACCCGATATAAAGGAACGGACATTGACAAGCCCATGTCGCATGATGAAATTGTTTCAATAACAGAAGCCTACGCCGCACTAGGAGGCGGTGGGTTGGCGTTATTTGGTACTGCTTGCATTTATACTTGGCCGTCACGTGTTACAGAAATGATACCAAAATTCATGGATTCTACTCCAGTAAACACAAGACGCTTCATGGATGATAGTGGGTACCGAGGCACTCTAGGTGCTTGCTTTGCAACAACTTTGGGATCAGTATTCCATGAGCTGGGCCATACGTTCGATCTTGGCCATACTAAAGACGGTATCATGGGGAGAGGCTTTGACAATATAGACAGAGTTTTCATTGTCGGAGATAAAAGGTCAGCATTGACAAAAGATAACATGAACAATTTCAACGGCAAACCAGTACAGCATTCTACTGTTTCTCTTCAACGAAACATAAGTGTAACAATGAATGTGGCGGAACCACTACGGGTTTTGGGTCCAAGAAGCAAGACAACACTAGGAAATTTTGCCCAAATGTCAAAATCGGATATCGTAAGAAGAAGTCCAAATATTACCCCGATAACACGACCTTCAAGTGTATATTCAAGTATGACGAATAAGTTTTCAGATTCAAAGAAAAATATTAGTCGAACGAATGGGAATGACTCTATATATTGGACGAGAAACTGTGCAGTTATGTTATCTTACCATAGATGGTTCAACAACGAGTACGGAAGAGAGAGACAAGCAATAACGAGGTATCTGAAATTTGATACAAATAAAATGATGATCATATCCACTGCTGGATTAAGAATTGTTGAAGTACGAGATGAATCAAATGGAATGGTATTAGATTCCTATGAATTTACAAATCTATTACCAGAGAAGAGATTCCTACTTCCGTTCACATTTTCACCAAAAAGTAAAGTTTTAACAATTGTAGTGGAGGATGACTTAGGAAACGTTTTGAAACAAACATTTTCCTATTGAATGATGTTGAAGAAATAAACGATGACAATAAAGTGAGAAAGGCAAGGACTTTATCAAGAGTATTATAAAAGACAAGTTTTCTAAAGTAATATTACATAATAAGAACTTTCTTATAAACAAAGAACTTCACGTAAGAGTTTCACGTAATTCATTCTTATTTTGAAGTGGTCACCCTGTTTTGATGTGGGCAACTGGAAGATTTGACATTAGTTATTCAGCCAAAATAATGTTTCGTGTAAAGTGCTTGTTATGATAATATTTTAGTGATTACCGTGATAATACGATAATTGTATGTAATTTTGTGTGATAAATTTACTGTAGTAAGACAGATACCGTGAAACTGTACAAGTCAACAAGTCCTTGACTGAACAGCATTGAAATGGCAGGCAGCTCTACAACCGAAGAAAGGAATATTATTGTAAATACAAATGCTTTTCCGTCGGTCATCAATGGACAAATAAATATAGTACAGTTTTTAGAAGCATCGACTGATTTAGTAGCTATTGTGGGTAAGTGTGTGTGTATAATCATTCTGTGAAACAAATGAATCTCCGAATGTTTTTATTAAAAGTATTTTTTGATTATTTTCAGAGCGCCTTGGCACTGTGTTCGCACCTGTGAAGTATGACATGCAAGGAAACATTGATGTAAATGTTAGAAATTAACATGCTTAAGATATTTTTCTTTACCCGCCAATAAGATACAATAATTGGGCATGCAGAATCTATTCTATATAATTTATGTAGATGTAGGTTGTAGGTACTCTGACACAGTCAAGTAATATATATCTAGTTCTTTATTAATTTGCTCAACAAAAGCTACCTAGTTAAATACGAAGATAGTATAAGTATTTGTGTGTTTCAGAAAATACAGAAAAATTACAAATATAATGAAAATTCCTGTATTCTGGAATTAATGCTAGAGGAGGCAGCTACTGGGAAAAATACTGCTGCTGAAGCTGTATTATGGCTTAACAGGTAATGGTTCAATATGATTATATGATATACAAATAACCATCAAAATTATTAACATATACTTTTTTATTCTCTTTACAGAGCTCTAATGTTTTTTGAACTGGCATTTCAAGAGATAATAAACCATCTTAGATCCGGAAACTATTACGTGAACATGAAGAAAATATTCACTGTCGCCTATGAAGGGTCTGTCAAGCAATACCATAATTGGTTTACACAGCAGTTGTTTACTGTAAGTATCAAGCTCCCTAGATTAATAAATTAAATACCTACAGCTTTAGATACCTACTATTCGTCGTTGACGTTCATTTGGGTAACTTGCTTTCTAATTGTAATGCATGTATTTTAAAGAAGTTTTGCCACCACGCCGCCGTTTAGAGAGCGTTTATTGTGGAAAATGAACTTCTATTTGTGAAAATTTTATGTGGTGCAATTGGTGACATAGATAAAACGCTACGCTGCTTACGCTGCCGTGGTGGTCCCGGCTAAAGAATAGGCACCTCCATTTCTAAACGTAGATGACCTAAGAGGCGAATAAGAGAAAAAAGCTAGGGGATGGGTAGCAGCGTGTCTTATTTACAAAAATAGCTTTATTTGCGCTCGCCAACCTGCATGCCCAGCGTGACGAGTCAGGGCAAATCCTACCAAATGATTGTTTCTGTAAATTTATGGGGGAGGCCTATGTTCAGCTGAGGATGTCCTACGACTGAAATGATGAAATTCTGACAAAGGTAAAAAAAGGACATCATTCATCATTATCATTATCCACAGCCCGATTTCACCTACTGCTGGGTATAGGCCTCCTTCTGTTTGTGCCATCCATCTAAATCTTGCGCTAGTCTTGTGCATTTACGGCCCAAGATTTTGACTATGTCATCTGCTTATGTCGCTGCCGGACGCCCCGTTTATATCCACTTATTATCGGCCACTATTATCGTCTTATTACACCTACATCACAACATCTCGCAATGGATTAACTAAATTTTATTTGTACTTCAGATAATATGCAAAATGTCGCCAACTCTTCCACAATTAATGAAGTCATTTGAAGTTGATCACGACATAAATCAATTTGAGGCAAAACTAGAAAGCTTTATTATACCTCTACACCTGGTGAGATGCAAGATTGATGACTTCTTTAGAGAAAATGATATCGTAAAATGTGCAACTCAGCGTCTAGGCAGCTAACAAGTTGTAAACGAAATTATCAATTTATAAAATATACAGATAACTAAAGAATAATATAAGCTATATCAACATCAATGTTTATATGTGAGTGGCTAAAATACCAAAAACATAATATACGAGTAAATTATTGTAATGCATTTGAATACCTAAGAAATAAGATGATAGTGATCATAGAATCGCCAAGAGGCTTTTTTTTATTATTTTTAGTAGAGCCCGAAATTTTTATAAGGTAAACTGTACGTTAAGTATTTAAGAGTAATTGTATTTATTCTGTTTTCATTAATTAATTCCCTACACGTCCATAGCATAAGGTTCATAATTTATTTTGGTTAATTTGGTATCTAGCATTAACTGGGCTTAGCCACTTAAAACTATGTAAGTACTAACTAGATTAATATTTAAAAGGGAAAAAAAGGTTTAAATTGTGTTGACATGGTCAAAGAGAAGACAGCTAAAGAATAAATATGAGGCATCTTAGGAAGACAGGTCTGTCCGGAATGTAGTTTGGAAGTCTACCAATCAAACGTCAGATTCAGCATGAACTATCCAGTGCCTTGAAATGATTCGGAACAGAATTAAATAAAATAATAAAAAGTGTATTCAAAATGCAATATGTTTTATTGAGACTACTATATTTGATACCAAATGCCAGTATGACTAATAGATATGTCATAGGCACTATTGTAGGTACTAACAATAATTACTAGATACATAGGTAAATTCGTATTAGACTTGGGTAGCATAGTAAATTTTCTGCGCTTCAAGTATGCTGGCACATTGTGGTAGCTCGAACGAGGCGAAGCTAGTGGGTACTGTGCTGTTTATTTCTGCATAAACAGGAACAGGCGGTAGGCCGAGTGTGTGGTGTGTCGGCTTAAGTACGAGGAGGTGCGTGTGCGGTGTGCTTTGTTACGCCTCGCACTCTCGCTTAACACTACAAACACACACCACAGCATTTATCAAGCCCTCCCGCGAGATAACAAACACTACAGCAGCCAGCTAGCACTCGCTCTCAAAGTCTCAACTCTCGCCCTCGTACCCGAACGCTTAGCTCGATGGGCAACTGTGCTAGTTGTACGGTGGCAGCAAGTTGAGCTAAAAGGCGGTACCACAATTTTTCGTCGAAGTATGTAGATTCAAAATTGCCAGCACATGACAAGTACTATGCTACCCAGAACTAATAGTATTCTAAAATGTGTATTGTGTAATCACTTAGGAGATATGAAGCTATTTAACAACTTAAGCATTTTAAAGATTTGAATATTATGATAACCTGCTTTAAATCATAAAATTAAGTAAGATTTAGTTTAACAAACCAAAGCTTGTGCTGTATTCTTGCAGTAAACATTTTATAATCACGTCTTCGCAAAACACAATGAAGCTCGATGTCTAAAGACTAAAATATTAAAACGAATCTTGTACATAACGAAAGGAACCTAATGAATTAAACTCAGATCCATGCCAGGGCAACATCATGTTCATGAATTCATCGATTGAGGGCAAGGACACTTGGCACCTTGTTACCATCTAATTTTTGATTTTGTTTGTCGTAAGTTGACAGTCTCAAAGATTTAAGGTTCTAATTCATGTAAAATTGTGCAGACACGCATGCTTTTGAATGGCAATAAGACGTCACGGTATTGCCAAGAGCGCATCCAAGGTGAGGCAGGGGCGAACACTTCCCCCCCGCCCCCACCTATTACAAAGACTATTTCAAAATTGCCGTGTGTCAACGTCGGCATATCACTTTCAGCTCATAGTCGAACATAGCCTATGGTTTAGCTAGCACTCTCTTAGGCTAGTGTTAAAAAACGTTTCCTTAACTCCCCCCCTTGATCCTGGCAACACCCACGCAAGGGCATGCTCAATGTGCTTAGATTCGTGAATAAATCTAAGTATCATATTTCACTAAAGTCATTTTCTTAAAATAGTTTTAAGTGTGGCGTGAGCACATTATACCCAACAATATTTTTTTTTGAGTATTAAATAAATAAATAAATATTCCGGACTTCCGGATTAATTACAATGCATTTTTATTTAGGTACACCTACCTTATATTTTAGTCACGACATTTTTATTACAAACTAGTTAATCAGTTCCAGCCAGGTTTAATGGCCAAATTTCTTATAAGTCGGCCATAATTATGTATTTTGGCAAATTATTAAATCAAACTCCAGTTTGAGATTGATACAGAGATCATTGCACCTATAAGTATTGTAAGACTAGGTATTGTAAGACTATTATAAAATATATAACAAAATCTTTCATCGACGGGCATAGGCCCTTGTCAGGGCCAACATGGCCACCAGCAACCTAGTCACTGACCTAACACAGGATGACCAAGAAATAATCACGACAAGAAGAATAATTAATTTTAAATACTTGTTACGCAAGGCATTAGTGTGTTTTTTTACATCTTTTAAGCTATTAGCAGTTTAGACACGTTCCGAAATTAATTCAGTTAAATAGGTTTGTGTCGCTGTCGGAAAATTCGCTCAGGGCGGGTCTCCATGTGTTCACGAACGCGGGAAACAGGCTGTAATTCTACTGGTGGATAGTACTGAGGATGTGGCGGATATTGGGCAGCTTGTTTCACTGCCTTCCAGACTGCGAAGAAACTTATCGCGCCTTCAGCCAATGTCATGAGTAATAGGAAAACATGAAGGCAAACTTCTAGTGGCGTACACAACAGTAGTGGAAAAGAAATTAAAAAAAAGCTTACAAGTGGCATTTGTATCAGAATGGTCAAGAGGCAGAACCATGTCATCTTATAAATCTGTAAAAGAAATTATTACAATATCAATTATTTTTATCTGCAATCAAGAATACCTAGTTATAAATAATAGGAGCAGTGCTTCAAAAGTTATTTTATAGCATAAAGCAGTGTTCAATCGGCGTGCGATATGTAATCTAAAATTTATTTTAAAATGATCCTTACGTCTTCTGAATAAAGTTAATTTTAAGATTGACTTAGGACTTTAGGAGCTTGCGATTTTGTTGAGCTCCATTTGCCCACCCCCAAATGTCGAACTCTAAATTTGCTTTGTTCAGTAGTGGTATACCACTACTGAACAAAGCAAATTTAGAGTTAGAGAGTAGTAAGGATCATTTTAATTGATTATAGGTACTTAACAAGGACGTTATTATTATTATTATTTAAGTTTTTACATCTTTTGACACTCGCACGGCGAGAAGTTTACGTTTTTTTGCGGGCTTTTGGCCAAACGAACAATCGTTGACTATTCTATTGGTTAAGGGATAAATTATTATATCGCATGCCATTTGAACACAGCTTAAGGGATATACTAAGATTGTTATAATATCCGAAAATAAGGCGGGAATTGAACCCATGGCACTGCGCCACCAGCTATCAGTTTTGGAGCCGATGAACATCCCAAAGAATTTCACTGGCCGAGGAATGGACTCAATAGCCATCCCTTCAAAATATAATAGAATAATTTGAAGGTAGCTACGATTCCCAACTGAGTAGGTTTTTTTTTTCAATCAGAAACTTAAATTATTTAATATGATAGAAAGAAAGGAAGATGTGATACACGGGTACGATACCCACACTGGACACTTAATTTGTATAAGGCTTACTACAATAAACTGTAATAAATACTTACATCGGATGTGAAGTGTCTACTGTTGACTAGAAATAGCTTTATTGAAAATATGATGATCATTATCAAGTATGCTGTCACCACTAATAGTCTTGGAATTTTCAGGTAATCCAGCTGAAAACCAGAGAACAACATTATTAGTTAACATGCAATAATTTGTCCCGCAGCGGTAATCGAACCCGCACCCCTTGCCTCTCAGACGGGCATTCGCCCGCTGCGCCACCGAGGTCATCGAACTTAGGTGGCAGGTGCCTTTACAAAAAGACAAACCGAAAAAGGTCATAGTAAATACATTGCTGTACAGCTAGCTAGCGGTCTTGGCATTTTCAAACTGCTCAGAACAATTTGTTATTTAAGTATCTACCTTATAATACAGGAATAATCCATTGCATACTGCCCAAATTATGTAGATGCAGAAGCTAAAATACACACATTTTTGCATGATGAGTCTATTCAGGGATTCCATTTTTTACAGAATTTCAAATTCTGTTAGTTTATTCTGAAACTAACTCGAAAACCAACACAACAAACAAAACCAAACCAACCCAAACAAAACAAATAAATAACACCACAGAGTATATACTTGGTTCATAGAGTAAACTTGGTTGTAAACCGTAAACAGAGTATAACATAGACCGGGAACGTACCATATTACCAGTTGAATTCTATGATGATCCTGGATAGTGATTGGTTGATTCCTTTCCTTCACGTAGACCGAGAATAACATAGACGTCACGTTAAACAATAATACCAAGAAAGAAAAGGATAGAAATTTATGAAACGACGTATGAGTATGAGAGAAAGACCTGTTATCTTCCATCACTGTCTGCATATGCACTTGGGGTTTGCTGTGCACCAATCATTGGTGCACAACAAAGTCAATAGAAAAGGTGCAGTAATTACTAATTTACTAACTAATACTTTGTGTGCCTGGTGTAGCAGGTGTAGAATTCAACTGGTAACATGGTACGTTGCAGTATTATAGGCTCCATGAGCGATAGTTTAAGGAAAGTGGAAAATATTACCTCTCTTTACTTGGTACTTGCACTGATAACATAATACTATACTGTACTTGGTACTTGGTGTGTGGACTAGTTTCCGCAATTAGGCCGCAGGTGGGCCCTTTTTGCGTGTCGGGTGGAGGCTGCTAGTCTAGCCACAATATGTCCTCCAGGAAGGCCAGCAGCTCGCTGATGCCGTCGCAGGCCTCCCTGGGCGTCGCCGGTGTCCCAAGGTATTTTAAGCGTTGAGACGCCACGCTGCTGCACTCCAGGAGCACGTGTGCGGCTGTCTCATCTGCATCCATGCATCCCCTGCATAGGGGACTGTCTGTAACACCCAAGGTAAATAGGTGTTTGTTAAGTGAGCTTGTCACGCTTCAGGTTTAGGAGTTTTCGGGAGTATCTCGGGATTAAAACCGGGAAGGCCTCGTTCGACTGCCTACAGTCCTGTATACTTGCCCAGTAGTTTTGGTGTTGTGTAGCGGTATTTTGTCGTATCCAGGAGCGGACTTGACTAAAAGGTAGGGGAACTATTGGCTCTGGTCCTGCTGACTGCATTACCGAGCCTCTCCTAGCCAGTGTATCAGCTTCGTCGTTGCCTCTGGATCCGCTGTGTCCTTTGATCCATTGTAGTGTGACTTTGTTTGTCTTGCTTACCTCCTCCAGCAGGTTGTGGCATTGTATTGTCAGTCCTGAGTTATGTTCATTTCTGTTTAGGGCTTGTTCTGCAGCGCTGTCTGAGAGGATTCTGATGTTGTAGTCAGTTACCTTTCTCCGTAGCACCGCATTTGCAGCTTGGATTATACCTATACATTCCGCCTGGAAGACTGAGTTGTACTCGCCCAGAGCTGCTGTTGTGTGGATGTTGAGGTCTTCCGAGAACGTGCCCGCTCCGGTTCCGGTTTTCATCTTAGAGCCATCTGTATAAATTCTGACTTCGTGTATGTTTGAGCTATCAATGGGCTCCTCGTGTAGTTGTACAGTGAAGCTCTTTGAGTAGAGGTGTTTTTTGGTACCCTATCATAGATGGAAAGTAATAGTGGGTTACCGTTTGCCGAGTGTTGTGTTCCCATAGCTTTAGTGCCCAGAGTCTGTAGGCAGCAATATTACCTCTCACCGGTAAGTACCGTTTTTGTTTCTATTTGTAATTTTTATGCTGGAAAAGGATCTGGCTATATAATTGAACACGTTATTATTTGTTTAGATTTCTAACGCTTTAATCATTACTATTTCTTTAAATTTTAAAATGTATCATTTGTTAAACCGCACTAATTGCATGGTAATTCTCATGCCTAGAGCCACGCACAAAAATATCAATTTCTAATTGGCTGGATTATACGAACTTTCGTCTTGCTCGGGTATACGCGCTAGCCCGGTCTATGTTATACTCTGTTTACGGTATTCAGGATCACAACATGAGAAAGAAGACATTGACAGTGATTAATACTGACACTGACAGTGTGGTACAAACGACAGCATCATCGTAAGGACTTTATGGCGGGAACTTGCGAAGTGATGTTGTGCTCTCAATTTTTTTTACAAAACTAGTGTTAAATTGAATAATATTGTGTGATTATGGTGGTGTTTTGCGTAATATTGTTTGAGTAAACCGCACAAGTGAAGTGAAATAGAATGATTGAGTGTATCGTCATTTTTCGAGTTGGCGCCTAGAGGTCCCTCGAGGTTTTAGTAAAATAGCCACCATCATATCTTACTAAAACTGATCTTGACTTAAAGATAAAGATAAAGATAAAGATAATTTATTTCCACAAATAAAGTTAGCCAATTTTTTTAAATTATGTGTAGATAATTATTATGTTTACAAGTAGTGTTAGTTGGCGTTCATGTAGTTTAAAAACCCTAACTTCCGTGCTAGTTAAAAAAACTGTGTTACGGCAAGTTAGTGCTTCCTCCCCACGAGTACACTTGACCATATTGAGGTACTTATTTTAAACAATGTAATTGCCTTTTATTTAACATTTGGTTAGTACTTAAATTCGAGGAATACAAAAGTGTAGCGCAGAAAAAAAAACAATTAGATTTTGTACAATTTCCCAATCAGAGAGAGAGAGAAAAAAAGCAATAAGCATTAAACATAGGTTCTTAATTAAAATACAATAAGAGTTTATATCCATCCAACTCGGATGGGCAGCGTTTGGAAAACTTCGTCATATCTTCTCGTCGGAGATACCGCAGAGCCTCAAGACGAAAGTCTACAATCAGTGCGTGTTGCCAGTGATGACATATGGCACTGAGACTTGGTCGTTAACTATTGGCCTCATACACAAGCTCAAAGTTGCACAACGGGCTATGGAGAGAGCTATGCTAGGAGTTTCACTACGTGATAAGATCCGAAATGAGGAAATTCGTAGAAGAACCAAGGTTACCGACATAGCTCTCAGAATTAGCAAGTTGAAGTGGCAGTGGGCAGGCCATATAGCTCGCAGAACCGATAACCGTTGGGGAGTAAAGGTTCTCGAATGGCGACCACGAACCGGGCGACGCAGTGTTGGAAGGCCCCCCACCCGATGGACCGACGACATTGTGAAGGTTGCGGGAAGTCGGTGGATGGAGAAGGCTCAAGACCGTTCGTCGTGGAACTCTTTAGGGGAGGCCTATGTCCAGCAGTGGACTTCTACAGGCTGATGATGATGATGATGATGAAGAGTTTATAATAAGAGAGTTAGTGTTATTTATAGGGATACAAAAACATTTATCATATAAAAACAATATCAAAAAGAAACAAAACAAAAATATTTGAACTTATCAGAGTATACCAAAAATTAGGCAACAAAATTATACATAGGTTCTTAAATATAGTAGAATCTTAACTAAACTAAATATAGAAGAGAAAAAAATACAAGAAAATACAACAGCTGTGACTGATTTATGAGGCAATAGCCAAGAGCTTTTCAGTATCATCATAATTAAATTGACCAGATTAGATTGACTTGACCAGACGGTGACTTGACCATGACTAACGTAAGAAAATTAAGGAAGATAAACAAATTAAACAAGATAAAATACACGTAAGACTTGGCGGTAAGGCCTAGATGCCATAGCCAACCCGAAAGGGGAAAAACTTCAAAAAAAAGAAAAATATTATCGTAAACAGAATTGTTATACTCTGTCTACGGCTGATGATAAATGTAGACATAATTCGTGCTGACACGTTTGCATTAGTTGCATTTGAAATGGTATTACGGCTCCGCATCAGAACAGAAATCGGCTGTCAGACAGATGAAATGAGATCAACCAATCAGAGGACGTAAGGTCCTTATAGTTAGTTGGTACTTTGTTTTTTAAAGCAATTTTCTGATGGTGTGCCTTGGTCTGTGTCGGTGTTCGGTGGGTCTCGGACACAGAGTACATTTTTGTTTATTCTCGGATTAAAGTTAATCTATTCTATGCCCATGCCCATCACTACTCGGAATCTCGGAATAGCTTCACAGAGTACTTTTGAATAGCTTGTTGGAATTTGATGAGGATATTGAGGTTAAAATAATTTTGCTTGTAAATATTACATAAATTTGAAAAGTTTTCAAGGTACATTCGAAATGTTGTCACGAACATTTCGACTATCTTTTGGTAAGATAAGTTTCATTTATTTTCACTATTGAACAAAAATAGGGAAATTACCAAATACATAATTATAAAATATGTATGTTTTTAGGTTTTCTACGTCCAGAATGTGTACAGTTACTTCCTGCTTCTGGAATAAAATACTTCCCACCGCCCAAAAATTATGACCGTAAGTACCTACCTACTACCAGTGTTCTTTGTAATTCACCAATGTACTACATAATTAACAAGTTTTTAAAGTAAAAAAAAACATGCACTCTACCAAGCTGCTCCCTAGAAATTACCTAGTATATTATATTTGATAATCTTCTGAAACAAGGATTGCCATTTTTGTCCTCATATGCATGGTGGATGCTGTCAGTAATGCAGCAAGTTTTTTATAAACTCTTCAAATTTAAATTCTTCTCTTCAAAAAAAATTACCTCTAATAATTGTTTAAGTTATGCAACGGGTTATGGAGAGAGCTATGCTCGAGGTTTCACTTCCTATGTCATACGATCCGAAATCCGAAGAACTAAGGTTCCCATCATAGCTCTCAGAATTAGTAAGTTGAAGTGGCAGTGAGCAGGCCATATAGCTCATAGAACCAACAACCGTTGGGAGGTAATGGTTCTGGAGTAGCAACCACAAACCAAGCAACACAGTGTTGGAAGGCCCCCCACCCAATGAACCGATAACATTGGGATAGTTGTGCGTAGTCAGTGGATGGAGAAGGCTCATGACCATTCATCATGGAACTCTTTGGGAGATTCCTATGTCCAGCAGTTGACTTATACAGGCTAATAATGATGATGATCAAAAAATTTTTTTTAATAAAAGTTTAAAATGTCTTACTCATACAAATATTCCTCATACATTCCAACAATCTATCAATAATTTTGGTAGTTGATAAAAAATAGTCAGCTGTGGACAAAGCTTTTAGGCTAGTAAATAATATATTACCATCAGCCTCCACGATTATCCTCTATGTGGCGATAGATAGTAAATGTATGGCTATCAGAATGCATGGGGTGTCCCTAATCATAACCTTCTAACAACCTTAGTGATTAAGATTTTTTACTGTGGCCCCAGCATCAATCTATGCTGTGGCAGATGATAACTCTTATGGCTCCTAAATTAGATATGCCAATGGTGCTAAATAGAAATATGAACAAAAATCCACTTGATTTATACCTATAAAAAATTCTGTTGCAGATATTGAAATTCCTGAAAGACAAAGATTGCGTATCTTTGATACAGTACCAACATACCCTCCTAACCTGAAACCTCCAAAGATGCAGAAAAGGCTGAGGTACATGAGAGGGCCTGAATTGTTACACACAACCTTGCAGCTGAAACAGTATGGGATTGTTGTAAGTTTAACTTATATTAAAGAAGCTTCCGCCTGCAGCTTCGTAAAAAGTAGCCTATAGGCTATTCCAGGTCGCAGCTATGCCTTGTTTCATCCAAATCCATCCAGCTGTTTTGACAAAATTGAGTAGCGAACAAACTTGCACAAATCTGCAATTGGGTTTTTGAAAAAAAAATAATTATTGATTTTTTTTATGTATTTTAAAACTTTATTATTAATAATATTGATATTTAATGCAAAAAACTTCAAAAAAATTTTTTTTCAATTAATTATAAACAATTAAAAATTGATGAAATTTAAATAAAAATCACGTGACTATAAACGCGCCATGATTGGTCACCATAGTTGTGACGTCATAATGTTATAGCTATTTAATAACAGTACAGCGTTTACGGCTATTACACGTGTCTAGACAATAATATTAAAAATTTATTGCTAAAATACGAGTTGTTAGTTGGTTTAGATTAGCTATGTGTGATAAAGGATTTATTAAGGCAAAGTCTGATAATATTCCTGATGTTGATATATTTATGATCACCGATTTTTTTAAAAATGACGTTCGGTTTAATTCTGCTGAAGTTCGAGGTGCCAAAAAAAATTCGATTTTGTTTGGGGATTATCACGGCGCACTGCTTGAAACCATTTATTTCGACGTTTGTCATCTTGGGGAACATTTAAAAACATTTTATCAGGAGTTGCCTTTGTAGTATTCGTACATAATGGTACAAAACAAGAACGATAACTTTTGAGGTTCGACATTTTTAATATAAATTTAAATATTTAATAATGACAACAAAATTAAATAGATCAAAACACTGTATTTATTAATTTTCTATCAACTGCAATGAGTGAAAACTAACATTATGACGTCACACGCGCTCGGGTTTGTTCGGGAGTTGTCGGCGTGTCTTCGGTACTGGATTCAAAAAAAAATTTTTAATTTGAAATAACTTTTGAATTATTGCGAAAAAAAAAAAAATTGTTTTGTTATAAAACTAATATATAATCTTTCCATTTATCAAAAAAAAAAAATTTTTTTCAAAAACCCAATTGCTTAAACTGGATAATCAAATAGAAAATCACTAGTACTAAACTACTAATAGTATCTGAGGTTTTCTATTTGATTATTATGTGGTTGTAGTGTGAGGGCCTTATTGTTAAAAATACTTGAAAATGTATTAAGGATACAGTGAACATTCATTCAAGAAAGTCAAATTAGCAAGTTGTGGGTTGAAAAGTTGGGCTCTTAGTCCTTACATAGAGGATTAAGGGCCCGCCTGTAATGGATAAACCAATACCCAAATCGAAATGTATTTTGAACAAATTTGTGGCAGATATTATCAAAAAACGCTTTCCTATTTTGTATATATACACATTGATTATTCAATTTGAGGACCACATTGGACAAATCAAAGAAAAGAGATTGTCATAATAATAAATGTCAATTTTATCTTTCAGGCTACTGGTGGGGGCAGACTGAGGTTCGAGCATTTTGAAATGATCCGTCTTACCGTTGCGAGACATCTAGACCAAAAGATTATGTTTGCTATCTGGCGTGTGGACCCCCCATGGCAACCAGTCACTAAGAAGGGCCAGGGACAGCGTATGGGCGGCGGAAAAGGTGCCATTGACCACTATGTCACTCCTATCAAAGCTGGAAGGATAATCCTAGAAGTTGGAGGGAAATGTGAATATGCAGAGGTAAACTATTTGTTGTTGAACTACTAACAAAAAACGAGCTTTCCTACTTAAATCAAAAGACAAAAATGCAACTTTATCGTCTGTCTTAAATTCCATCTAATTGCCTATAGATGGCGTAATGCAACGTTGTCCTATGAATTTACGATATTCGCTACTAACCACTAGATGGCATTACCTTCATATCTCCAAAAACATGACTATGGGCTGCGAGCGGCTTCGCGCTGTTTAAGACTTTAGGCTATCAACAGATCATCAGTTCTGCAGTGAAGTTGTAAAAAGGTTACAAACTGACAGAGATACAGAATTACTTTCGAATTTTTAATACTTATGTGATGTACCTATTATTTCTGCTTCCAGGTTCAGAATATGTTGAGGATAGTGGCTGAAAGATTACCATTCGCAGCAGAGCCTGTATCACAAGAAATAATGGAGCAGAAAGCTGCCAAAGAGAAGTGGCTGGAGGAAAATAACAAGAATAAATATACCATGAAATACATCATACAAAATAACATGGGTGGATGTCATAAGATGCTCTCGCCATTCGACCACCGCTGGTATGGAAAACATTTGTAAATAATACTTAGTTTATTAAAATAGGAATTTATTTAGATTAAAGTGAAGAAGTTTTATTTTTGTCCCTTAACAGAAAAGCCAGTTTTCTTTGCAGGCAACTCTGTGGTACCATACTAAGTCTTTAAAATTGTTCTATAACTCACTCAGAACTGATAATGGTGTTGATTCTTTTGAATTATCCTAAACTTACTTAATTTGATAGCCCTTTCGTAATGATGGAAATAACAAGGACGGCGACACTACCTGCTTTAAGCACGAATAAATGTTGTAACTTGCTTGTTGTAAGTGCTTTTACACGATGATTTAGATAATACTGAGGTAGATTAAACCCCAAATGAATTGGTCATGTTACGACTTGCTTGTCGTGCAGGTTGAGGTATGGTGTCCCTGAATAGAGTCTATGACTATTGACTATTGGTGAAAGAACCAGTATTGTGAAAGGATTTAAGTGACGTAAAACCTCGTAAACCTTTCATGCACCAAAGTTATGACCTCTATTTTCTTATAATTATATTATCATGAATTTCGTGCGTCGTATTCACTGGAGGCAGCTGCGTTAACATTCTAGCTGTCATCGACTGAAACTTCAGAGTAAGGAATCCCGTTTACAGAAGGAATGGTCCCTTCTCAGTCAGTAATATCCCTTTCCAAATAACTCAAAATTTTAGCATAATGTTGCTATTGATGAGGCAGATTTAATTCTAAAAGCTAGCTTGTTGTTCCTATTTATTTAAAAGGGTAAAGGTTCTTCAATAAAATAAAATAAAATAATTGTTACATACTTTATAATGGTTTATTTAAATTTGACATTTCATGAAAGGATTGTCGTGATAAGCCTCAGTTTGCATACATGTATAAATCTGTAGCAATAATTTATAAATTCCTTTCTTACAATTACGGCAAAAACTCAACAAAAACAAATGTTTATAGTAACAAACACTACAGCATATTAGTACTTAGGACCTTAAGACTCATCCCTAACCTAACGACGAAAGCCTAACATACTATTTGAATAATTTCTTTGTAAATTCAATAGTGCAATTATCACTGCTTGATCAGAAAGCCTAATTTACAAATTCTCTATGAATAAAATACCTAAAATGTGAAATGACTATACTGCCGAAAACCTCAACCGAAAAATGACAAAAACAATTCGAAGCACCAAAAGTGTATAAAATATCTAATATGCATATGCCTAAACTGTCAAAGGCCTACAACGATAAATATGTACCTCATGGGATTTTGGTCTACTTATTTATGTCTAAAAGTATTTTGGTTACCTACACTTTTTATTACATGATAGGCCATGTTCTAATGGGTCAAAACGATTAAAAACTCTTTAACTACGTCGTAAGCAACTCGAGTATTGAATCGGATTTCGCAACTACACTAATAGACCCTGTTGTCTAAATGAATAATTGCATATTATACTTTTTTTTAGGAGTTTCTCATTTTAAACGTTTTCCATTTTAGACATACTACATTTTAGGTGTTCTGAATCTTAGGCATTTTGCTTTTTGGACTTGGTATTCAGGCATTTTGCTTCATAGACGATTTGTAAATTTTCTGATCAAGAAGCCAATTTTTGAACATTTGGGCGTTTCTGATATCTCTTTGAAATTGCAGCCGAAGTTTACATTCATAGTTCTGGGCACTAATAGTTTAGGATCACATCAATACACAATACTAGATCAAAACATTTACTATTCTGTGTAAATATATAACAGACAATTCATGATATAGTGCAACGCTACTTTGTCCATATGAAGCGTTCTACCACATTTATCCTCTATATTCTGTTTGTCAACTCCACATAGTACCTATAAATTATATAACGTCATAACAATATTTACAAAGCCTAGTACACTAACTTACAAGTAAATGCAATTTACATTCAATAAATTAATAGTGTTTACAATATTATACAAGCGCTAGATTTTATATATGATATGGCATTTATTTTAAATTGACTGCACTCGTTACAATAACCAACCAGAACACTGTCATTTTATCACAAAAAATAAAAATCCATGTAGAGTTTTCGCTACGATAAACGTAAGTAAATGTCGCATCGATCTTTTGTGAATAAATGCTCTTAATTTTAGTTTCATAAATATTCTAATCAATATCTTAACTGGTATCAGAGTGCATGAAAAATCGTGCCAGTAGCAAAAGTTGTATACACTTGAGCAAAGTAATTAGCTCAGAGTAATTACAGTAAACATGACTAGTACCGGCTCTTAACTACAGGTTCTTATTCTAAATATATTTTACTAAACACTGGCATGTTGCAGTCTTAAACTATTGTTTAGAATTTCAAGGACAACGGAAATGTGCCTAATTTACAAAATAAATACTAAACGTAGTGTACATTACACTTAGCGTACACAAGGGTATTTAGCTAAGCTATAAGTGAGGTAGCGTTTTTACCTTCTAGTGGAAAATATGTACAGTTCTAGAAAAAATGCAGTTTTACTTTATTTGGTATGGAATTTTATAGTAATCTGTAGACACTAGATTGCATGGAAGTACATTTTGAAGACGAAAATTAGACCGTAGATTCGAAAAATTGCAGAACAATACACAAACATCACTCAGCTGAATTTGCATTTTAACTTCGATTAATAAAATCATTGACATACCTAATACTTTTTATGAGTTAAGATTACTACTTGCACACAATAATTTTTATCATTAGGTACTTTAAATATGTGCAGCTTTGTAGTTGACTAGAGTAAATATGTTTTAACGACAATATTATATAAAACAGTTACATTATATTTTGTATATTTTCGCTTTCGATCACTGCAAGGATCCACAATTAGACACATATTGTTATCTACTGAGGATAATACATTGACAGCTGACAACATTATTCGTACGCTTCACTCAAGTTGTCTAGCAAGAACTTGAGCTGTGTTTTCATGAAAGTATTTTTGTGGGCGATGGAGTCGCAGAGCATCTGTGTGGGTGCGACCACATTCCCGTTGCTAACGTTTTCATAAATGTGTGCGTTGTTAGAATATGTGTTGTTATTACGTGTGTCAACAGTACTATCCCCGAGCCCGGCGGACGTATCGCGTGCATCGTATACGTCGATTGGAGCTTTGCTGATATGCTGATAATTATACGTAGACAATATCTGCCGGATCTTTGCAATGATCTGCTCTACTCAGGCGTTTGATTCCTGTGAAAAATTTGAAAATTTATCAGGTTTCTGAATCTATTCACACAACGTCTAGAAGATCGTGAACTCGACTACTACTAGTGATAACAGATAGCCGCTAGCCGTCTACGTGGAAGGTATGAATGGTTAGACAGAAGACAGGTGAGTGGAATGTGTTAGGTGTACCCGAAACCGTGCCTAATACTTAGTGAAACTTAACATAGATAATACTGTACGGCGTTATGTATAAAACGTATAAAACATTAATCTAGATTAAATGCGTAGAATTAGGCTATTCATAAGAGAGTACATCGAACATCCAGTGATAGAACCGCTCGTAGGCACGATGCAACTTGCAAGCGAGTCAGCAACTACTAGAAGCGGGTGAGGTGTTTATACCTTGAGGTTGTGGAAATAGTGCATGATCTGGTCGTAGTCCATGTGGAGGTCGTCCAGGCCGAGCGGCTCGGCCCCGGTGGCCCCGGCGACCCCGGCGGACGGCGGGGCGCGGGAATACATCGGGTTGCCCACGATCGTGGCACGCTTCACCTCCGGGGAACTGCTGCCTGGAAACAGAAACTCAACACATTATCGCCATCTTCCTGCCCTGGACATGGTGAACCTATGGGTTCCCAGAAAGACTTTGGAACCCTAAAAACTTCTTTACTCTATCTCTTCTATGCACCCTATGATAAAAGCACTATAGCTAGACCTCTATTATTTTTTTATCATCATGTGGGGTCGGCGGAACATGTATTCTTCATCAATTTTCCTCTATCAGTTTCTATCAGCACTCACTTTATAATATCCTTAAAATTTCCGACACAGGCGGGATTGAAACGGGATGTTCTTCGGCTCGAAGTGCCGATTAGTATTTCCCTGTGTGCGCTGTGTGTGTGTATGCTGTTTCATTTACCTTTGTTCTGGTTGGGAGCGTCAACGAATTCTGCTTTGGGCCTGTTCTTGTGCCTCATCTGTACTTCCGGCAATCCTGTAGAAAAACGAATATGAAAAACCATCGAATTTGTTGGTGTCATTTCAATTTGTTCGTTTTAGGATAAGTATGACTTTTTCATTTGGTCGTGCAATGGTTGCCATATTGGTTTTTGGAGTTGTACCTATTAAAAAAGGACATGTACCTATTCATTATAGTGCAATATAGACTAACCTATTCCAGAGTCGTGCATGTAGTCAGGGCTTTCGGGCTTAGCGAAGGTGCGTCTTGAATCATCAGTGCCTCTGTTCAAGCCCACAATCTCCCTATAATCCTTGTTCTCCATGATCAGGGGTGCGTCGTTGTCGAATTCGAAGAGGCGAGCGCAGTCGTCCTTGCTAGTTAACTTGTCTACAGGGTTGTCGTCGAAATCGTCTCGGATCGGGTTGGAATCGCGTTTGTATGGGTGCATGTCTCGGCTGATGTAGGGGGACTCGGTCTTGTTCAAATCAATAATTCTGTAAGAAAAGATAATAGATGAAGGTATAGATTTTGGATGTACGAAATAATGAGAGGTCCAAGATTTTCTCAGGCGTCATAGAACTTGCGAACAGGCAAACTCATCGCTGACGTATGGAATGCTAACTACTGCAAAATGTCGGCATGTGCCTCTTAGACAACTTCAATGATCTGAGAGAAGATTTGAGAAGATTCATAAAAAAAAAACTTGGACTGACTTTAAAGAGGATCGGTATATCGAAGGTTTCTTTAAAACAATGGTGATACTATACTAACGTCTAAAAAAATAACTTACCGGTCTGACCGACGCCCATTTTCTGGAGATCGTTTCGACTCATGGTCGCGGTCGTGTTTTTTGTGATGATTCCGTGAGTGACTGCGCCTAGATGGAGGCATGACGGTCTCGGGCAGAATCTGCAATTTATCAGAATATTATAAAGTGGGTACCGGATGTTTGGGGACTGGAACGGGCAAAAAATCGCAGGGATTGGAATGTGTCATGCAGTTTGCCTAAAAATCAGTCGGATCAGTCCAGCTCCTGAAGTTTTTGTGCCTGGCCTGAAACGCCTGGAGTCGAGTAAGTAGGGCGACCAACTTCAAGTCCTACGTGCTCCAGGTACCTGCCAAGTACAAAGAGGTGTTCTTCGCACCCGACTTCTGGTCAGCTGGAGTAGTCTACCGTCGCTACAGGGACACGATAAAGAAAAGTCCCTGGCTCTAGGTGTGGCGTAGTTTTTTAAGTTTAATATTAATATGTATGTTAGTCTGTAAGGTATTTATTATTATGGGTCACTGGCATTTATACGCGTGTTTGTATAATGCCACGTAGTCTGAAATAAAGATATTATTATTTTAACACATTTTTCTACAGATTAGTGCAATTTTTTTTTCACGTTATTACGTTTCGCTATTTTTTATATATTGATGTTCATTATTTTACATAAAAACAAAAAATATCCAACTCTACAATAGCAGATAAGGTTTATAATCGAGACTCACTTTGCCTGCGTTTCTCGGGGGCACTGGGACCTGGGGTTGAGGAGTCGAGGAGTTCCGATGTGGCGGCACGGGAGGTCTGTACTCCTCCTGGTCATCAGCATCCGCCCTGCAGACCGAATGTAGGAAATTATACCCTCATTATTCAAACACACACACTCAAAAACTACAATGGGTTCCCAATGTGTCACATCTTAATTCTGTGCCCCTAGTTTTAAAATGGTCAAAAATTTCAGAACTCAACTATATGGCACAACTGAAGGAAAATAGTTCATAGTTCATAGTTATTTATTCATTCAAGTCATTGTATGCGGAAATTATAAAATACACAACATAATATACAAAACAAAATAACAAAATATTCATAACTAATTTAACTACAATTACATCAAAATAAAACCTCATTCCTCAAACACACACTAGTGGAAATCTTTTTTTAACAATAAAACTAATGAACTTCTTTTGTCATACCAATTGCTGAACTCATAACTAGATGGCGCCACTATAAAAGTAAGGGTTGCGATATTCATTCATATGGGAATTACGAGACGACGATAGGCTCACGACTGGAATCCATATCCTCTAAGTCCCTAAAATGGTGAATGACACCATAATCGTGAAGAACCTAGTATGAAGTACTTTGGTTGGTAGGTAACTACAAAATGTGGTATGTGCCGATTGTGTGGACATGCCTCTGACTACCCTTCTTAGACATCTTCAGGGGCATGATTATCTGAA
The DNA here is from genome assembly GCA_947579855.1 of Anticlea derivata. Taxonomy (NCBI): domain Eukaryota; kingdom Metazoa; phylum Arthropoda; class Insecta; order Lepidoptera; family Geometridae; genus Anticlea; species Anticlea derivata. Next base: position 5,946,241 of record OX388260.1, read on the forward strand.
GGTCTAAGTAGATTACAGTGCTCGGGGATAAAAGACGGGAGATTATAACAAAAAGTGAGCTACTTACTGCCAGTGTCCGTCCCCCGATTGGGTCCTAGCGTGTCGCGACGGTTTCTTGCAATATGTCGTCGAGTCAATAACCCTCTCGCGGCGATCGTTCTGCGATGGCAGCTCTATAGAATTCGGGTTATCAAAACTCGTCACCATGACGTTCCCATTGTCCTTTATAGCGTCATCAGGGTCAACGTAGTTGTAGTTGAGAGGATTGGCGGTGATTCGCATTTCTTTGCTGTTGTCTGTTTGTTGGGTCGAGTTACGGTTCGCTGGGACTCTGTTTCCGTTCCTTTCGATTGTGGCCCGGCCTGAAAAGAAGTCTGATTTTAATCTAGACTACTCTTGTCCTTCCGATGGCGACAGATTCCGTCTTCAAAATTTTGTCTGAAAGTATGCTAGTGAGTCTCGCGGACAAAATATTTATAGAGTAATGTGGGCGTGGCTAAAGTTATGGCCATCTGGCGACAGAAACAAGGCAACACTTATATTATTTATCTATATTAGTGTCTGTGGCTGAAATCGAAATCATTTAAAGCCCAGACAGATTCCTGGTATTCAGAGGCAATATTAATGTCAGTGTTACCAACTCGACTAAAGCAAACCTTCCAAACAACTAGTCTTTGAGTTGGGAAAGTATGTATTAGTCGGATTGGCAACACTGGTCCCAATATTACGTTATTTGCAGGTTGGCAATCAATTGGTAGCAACACAGAGATTTTAGATAGAAGAAAATAATCCTACGCCAGACTAGGCGGTATGGTCTTAGACTTAAGCCTCCCCGTAAGGGCGGAAAAAAATAAGTTAGCTGAGTCTAATGATCTATGGGATGACGTTGGTTACTTACCTAGCCAGACCCAATCATGGGCATTAGTCGTCGACTCCCTAGAAGGTTTCTCTCTGGCCAGACCAAGTGTAGTCCCCACTAATCCAGCCACTTGTATTCTTCCGCCTTCAGCTACCGCCGGCATTTTACGTCCGCCGGAGACTGCTGTGTCGCCGGTCGTTGGCTTCAGGCGAGAGGCGTAGACCACGCATGATACAACGAAGACCTGGAATTATATTGTGTAAATAAATTATTAGTGGCCGAGAAGTGGGTATAGAAACGTGCGGCAGCGAGGTGGGCAGCTGACAATTAAATTGTGGGCCGTAGACCAACAAGAATTAAAGCACAGTATAGTGATAGATGGCACAAATCAGAGAGGCTTATCTGTGCCCAGCAATGGTTGAAGTCGAAATGGTTCAAGAAATGTAACCATTCCTCAGTCGTATTGTATTTACATTTTAAATAGAAAAGGGAATTGTTAATTTAAAACTTACCAAGATTGCGAGGCAGAAAGCTCCAAGCAGAACGTACATTCCTGTAATAAAAGGTAAAGGTTAATGAAGACCACAGTGAGTGTAAACAACAATTTTTTGTAAACAACAATTTTAAAATGTTTGCTAGTTAATCCATTTCAAATGTCTTATGCTGTTTATCACATATTTGCGTATCAGTTTTATACGTTTAAGCTATATTTGAGGAAAATGTATCTATGGTTTCCTTACCAATTTCAACAGGTGTCATATGAGGCGGTGGCTGGTGTCTCGGATGCAAGTTGTTTCCGCGGTAGATCGAGTTGTAGTGCTGCGCTTGGACCGTGGGCTCGTGGTTGTTTTCGTCTTTGAACGGCGATAATCCTGCAAAAGTATTGATTCTTGCTTAAAATAAACATTCGTTAAGCTTGCGTGAGCTTTACAGCAATTAAACAGGTTCTTATGTAGCTAAGCTTAGTAAAGTCCCTGAGATTTCACGAGAACCTCCCCACGCCATATCATGAATATATTTGTTGCGAATCTCCCCCTCTAAAGTTCACATCCACCTGGCTGCGCCAGTTTCTAAAGCCCTCGAAACATTAAGCTAGAATTTCTAGCAATTAGAATATTAACCTTGAGGATATCGCCAAGATCAGCCAAACCGCTCCTAATCTATACCCGCGGCACTATATCATCATTCTGGAGGGTGCCTTGTATCTGCGGCGAATCGTTAGTAAACCACTTAACATTTAACTAGGATTTCTAGCGATCATTTACCTTTGAGGACATCGCCAAGATCAGCCAAACCGCTCCTCATCCCTCCCCGCGCCATGATGTCATCATTCTGGGGGGTGTCTGGTCTCTGCGGCGAATCTCCCCCACTAAAGTCGACATCAACACTGGCTGCGGCCGTCGCCAAAGCGCCAGGTATGTTCTTGATATTGGCTGGAGTTTTTGTGTCTCCCTTGCCGGGTAAAGCCACGCGACGGAGTGGTCCGGAACGGCATTGATCAGGCGTTAGAAGTGTAACTCGGAGCAATTCGCCACTACCTGAAAGTTGGAAGAAATTTATTTTGTGTTATTACATATTTTGATCTGAGATTTTAACGTACAACCGCTTGATGTTGAATTAGGGATAAATATAGTCGTGTTGAAAGGCTCCCCGACCCGATGGACCGACGACACTGTTACGTTTGCAGGAAGGCGGTGGATGGAAAAGGCTCAAGACCGTTCGTCGTGGAACTCTTTAGGGGAGGCCTATGTCCAGCAATGAACTTCTACAGGCTGATGATGATGATAGTCAATCAGACATCCTCTCAGATTATTGAAGATTTATAGCTAAATAAGTACTTAAACATAAGTAGGTACTTAATTTTACTAAAGCTAGCAAATGTTAGCCAGCCCTTAGCTGTTACAATCTTTATTCTGTGCTGGTAGGTAGGTAAATAATAGAGAAAAAAACATACCTTCTCCAACTGCGATGACTCGGGGATGCCTCGAAGCCAGCATGGGAGCGAACGCCACGACCTCAGGATCCAGACTCTCGACGAGCAAGTAATAGTCGGACACGGCCACGTCCCGTAACGCCGTGCGACTGCCGTCTGAGAACTCTAGGTCTATGTCAAGAAGACCTTCCTGTAAATTCAAAAGAGAACACTATCGTGAAACTCTTGCGCGTGTTTGATTCGGAATAGGTACTTTTTCAGCGCGCAAGAACAGGAAAATACTCAATGAGTCGAGCTTAGATACATGTTTCTGTAGGCTTTACAGTCATGTCAGTTTGCATGACTTTTGCATTGCTTGGGTTCATTAGAAGCAAGGATTCGATCAAAGACACCGTTCTTGTAAACAGATTCACCGAGGGCCATTGAATAATTTCACGCAAAGCATAACTCTTACCATCAGACCATCGTACCTACCTTATCCCACATCATGTGGGGTCGGCACAACATGTGTCGGCAGTCGGCACAACATTCTTCTTTCATTTCCCTCTATCAATCGAAATCTCAGCCCTCACTTCTATCTTAACCATATCCACTTTCACACAGTCCATGCATCTTTTCTTTGGCCTACCTCTACTCCTACGTCCATCCACATTCATATCTGAAACTATTCTTGTCACATGACATTTTTCCCTCCTCATGACATGCCCATACGACGCTAACCGATTACTCCTCATCCAGATTATTGACCAATAACAGTGTCATAAAAGCAGCGAAAATTTTACCTGGTACTGCGCAGTGAGCCGGCGTGTGACGGTAGTTTCGGAAACGTATCCGTTCTCGATAGCGGTGTCGGGCGAGATGTTGAGTTGCAGACCGGATATGACGCGCACGAGCAGACGAGAGATGGTCACTTTATCGTTCACTACTCGTACTTCGCGGAGTCCGATCACGCGACCTGTGCAACATAGACATTTATTTAATTGCAACCAAAACACACACATTCGCACAACATTTTACGATAAACAGAAGTCAATTTAAACACAAGAAACAATAGCCTGACCCCAACACGATAAGATTCGCGACGCACTCGCATTAGAGACATCACTAGCTCTGTCATTTTATTATGTTATTGAGCCAGGTTCGAAAAGTGGTATCTTTACGATTATAGACACTTTGAGTGGGGACAAAACCAATACTTCAGAACGACTCGATGCGAGGATCCGCCACTCGCATTAGAAACTACACTAGCTCCGTCACTTTGAGCCAGGTTGAACTATAGACGAATGACACGATACTAGGCACTCGCCAGTAATTGGCGACAACACTTGTACCTACTTCAGTGTGGCCCGTGTTTCTGCCTTATATCGTACGGCCTCGGAGCGACGCGATGCGAGGATCCGCCACTCGCATTAGAAACATCATTATCTCTGTCACTTCAACCCAAGTTCAACAAGAGACGAATGACACGATATTAAGCACTTACCAGTTATTGGCAACAAAACTTGTACCTACTTCAGTGCGGCCCGTGTTTCTGCCTTATAGCGTACGGCCTAGGAGCGACGCGATGCGAGGATCCGCCACTCGCATTAGAAACATCATTATTTCTGTCACTTCGGCCCAGGTTCAACAAACGATATAAAGCACTTACCAGTTATTGGCGACAACACTTGCACTTCAGTGCAGCCCGTGCTTCTGCTGTGGCGAGCTACGCCGCCACTATCACTCCGTCGCCGCCTAATTCAAATACCTCTCAGTTGGCATAGCGACGAACAATGGAATAAATTGTCGATTCGGACGGACGACGGTCTGTCAGACTACTTTTTACTTTTCTCTGGTCGTGTGCTTCATCATGTTTGCTAAAATCTATTATTCTCTGTAAAATACCTTGTACTTATTGTAAATATTATACTGCTGTAAATAACAACTCTGCACCTTACTCTCTCTACCCGTCCTGTAGGATCTCCACCAACCATACTGCCTTGCAGCGCGCGGCCTCGGAGCGACGCGATGCGAGGATCCGCCACTCGCATTAGAGACATCACTAGCTCACTCACTTCAACCCCAGGTTCAACAAGAGACGAATGACAGGATATTAAGCACTTACCAGTTATTGGCGACAACACTTGCACTTCAGTGCGGCCCGTGCTTCTGCCTTGCAGCGCGCGGCCTCGGAGCGACGCGATGCGAGGATCCGCCACTCGCATTAGAGACATCACTAGCTCCGTCACTTTGAGCCAGGTTCGACGGGAGACAAAGTAAGACACTCGACCCGAATCGTGGTCTTTGGCCAGAAATCGAGCATAAACCTGTGGACATTTAGATCCTTAAGTTTTTATAATAAGTACCTACTATAATAATTTACAACTTTTCGGCGGGATTCGAACCCGGGTAATATTTTTTTTTAAATTTTTAGTAGATTTTTTTAGAATTGTTATCACACATACCTTAAAGTAAGGTCTAGGTGTGCCCTAATTTTTTAAGTTATAATGCTTCTATTGGGACGCGGCAAAGTAGGGTATGGTTATTACGCAACGCGAATATACCGCTGTAGATTCAGAACGTGGCGCATAACAATAAATTTACCAACCTCGACATTGCTCTGCTGGTATCTCAATCTGCAAGATCGTTGCTCCGACAAAGAGTTAGTCGCGTCAGGCCTCGCGCCGCCCCATCCGCGCGAAGACAACGATCGCTTCAATCTCTCCTTAGAACTGGCGTCGTCTGATACTTTCCACCCTGCACAATGATCAAAACATGTCACACTCCCATTCAACTTCCCACGCAACCGCTATAGAAATAGAGCACAATTTCCGTTTGCAACCTCGTCTACAGCCGTATGAAGTTACATATGTGGCAAGATAAAAATAGATCAAACCCTGGGGGTTGTTGCGTGAATTTACGGTAACGGCACAGAATTGGACAATAACCTCGTCAGCAATTGATAGGAACGGTCGTGATTGTAATCTATCGGATCGACTGCGAAGTTATTTTCGCTCTCGATTTAGCCGATTCCTCGAATTTTGTTATTTATTTCGTATCAAATAAACGTTCGCAAAAGGGAATAAATGGACGTTTCATTTAGTGTAATTAATTTTAAGCTTTTATGTCATCAGAATTACCTATGAAATAGGCGATGGAATCTTCCTTACGAAACTAATTGGATTCCATTTGTTGTCATTGGGTGTGGAGCTTTTGAATTATGAACCGACTTGCTTGCTTGTCGTGTCACTGTTTCTTTCTTGGTGATCCTGTATTAGGTCAGTGACCAGGTAGAGGTATGGTGGTCCTGAAAAGGGCCTATAACCGTCGGTGAAATAATCGATGTAGATTGAAAGGATTGATGTCTTCGAATTTTGAGGTTCTAGGACATGCCGGTTTCCTTACGATATTTTCCTTCAGCGTTTGAGAGCCCACATAATTTTTTTGAATGGAAAACTATTGATGCACAACCGGTATTTGAACCCACGTCATGTGAATCGAAAGGCGGGGTCATAACCATCACTGTACCAGTGCTCTCAAAGCGACTGAATAAAACATCCATTTGTCCCATATCGACGATAACATATATCATTCACGATATGCAGCTGCTGCATCGATACATTACGACAAGCTCGGTGGCGTATCGGGCGAGTGTCCGTCTGAAACGCAAGGGGTGCGAGTTGGATTCCCGCTGCGGGAAATATATTTTGCGCCCGAGATACACTACTTTTCATCACCCACTATGAGGTGCCTTTTGGGCTTTTGCCTCATATTTTTTTTTATTCAGCTGGCGGCGCGGCGGCGCGACTATGGGCCTTCGTACCAGCCAGTCTTTATTCAAACTATATTTGCGTTCGATTTCTTTGCCGCTGAAAACTAAGATGTTCCAAATTCAAAAAGTGCGCGGCAAAGAACATTGCGGCACACACGACTCGTGGGTATCAGAAACTACGAGTAGAGTACCATTGTACCAATACCCCCAGTTCCGGAACAAATATTTGCAGATCATACAAACATTTGTCCCGCTATGGGATCAAACCGCACCCCTTGCGTCTCAGACGGTTGCCCGCTACGCCGCCGTCGTCTATCTAACTATCCATACCTTTGATCTGCGATAGCCTGTTGTCGTCCACATCGATCTCGAGTGGGTATTCGGGCATCCACACGGTAAACCGCGCGAGGCCGGTGTACGTGCCGTACTTGACGATGACTGATGCGTTAGACGAGCCGCGGATTTCCGAGCCGTCTACATACACTGAGCTGCATGATGAGGAAACCTGTGAAATTACACATGCTTATTTTCATTCAAACTTGTAGGTATTACTATTACTTTGTAAGTACAAACAAAAACAATTAATTATATTATCATGCACTAACAATTTTTTTTGACAATTGATAATGGTAAAGCGTTTGGCCACCAACTCACTTTGGCAAGTGAGATGTGGCCTAAGATGGAGCACGCTTTCCCAGAGTGAACTTATTGACCCTAGACTAGATTGTACTCTTTCAGGAAAACAGACGCAGGCAGATCAAATGTACATGTACTTACTTATGCTACCTCTACACCTAAGCTGTATTCATGTACATATTGGCAATAAATGAATATGAATATATTTATCTACATTTCTTCAAATCACAAACATAATTTAGAAACGTATCAGTTTATGATTTTAATATTAGGTATCCCAAAAATTTTGGGCTCACGGGATTTGATACGGAAGTTTGACCTTCCCATAGATACAGGGATGCTCTAACCTAGTTGGTTAGAGAAGATTAAGATTTTCACACAGACGTTAGCTGCCAAGCCATTTAACGTCTGTGTGAAAATCTTAAGCCGATTGGAAGTGCCAGAGTTTTTCACACAAACGTTAAGTTAGCTTAGCTTAGTTGGATAGAGCATCCCCGTATCTAGGGGGATGCGGGTTCAGATCTCGTTCGTCGTTCGAGTCGAACACTTTTGGGATATTATCAAAATCATAGTAGTCCCTAGTGTGGGTTATTATAATAAAAAAAAAACGGCTATTTCTAGTTGAATTTACGCCTGTTCTTCGCGACCAAGTCTTGAATATACAGACAAAAAACCACGGTTTTGTTATCCTTTACAACTTTTAAGAAGTAAATCAAGTTGGAGTATATTCAGTCCCAAGTTTTTTTATCATTTTAATAGTCTGATAAGATTTTAATAAAACTTCGTTTTAATTTTTCCAGTTGACAACTTTAGCACGTAGCTTGGGGCCTTGTATAGAAGCTTACCTACATATTCTCATTTAAAAGATTAACTAACTTTAGTGAGCCTTATTGTAGGTACGAGTTTATCTTTATTTCCAGTATTTCTATATCATTAATTGTCACTATTTTTCTTTCAAACAAATCAATAATTAATAGGGTAAAAAATGTCCTAGGAGCGTTATTTGTTGCGCTTACCTTTAGAACGCTCTCGTCTTCCGAATGACAGGAGCTTTGCAGCGTGACGTCAGCGACCTGCCCCGCTTGCGAGACGATCAGCACCTTCATGGCTTGCGACACCTGACGGCCCGTCAGCACGGCTGTGTTGAGGACTTCCCAGTTCTGTGCGAATATTATACGGTCATTGGCTATCCAAAGATGAAAGTTCTTGCTGACAATCAGTTTTTTACGAGATGATATAATAATAATTTCAATTTATTTTATTTCAGTTGTTCACCATAATGTTTGTACATTTATCTAACTATGTTAGTAACCATAAAACAGATTTCAAATTATTCATGTTCATACATTCATACAAATTATTATTGCAAAATTAAAGTAAAGGAGCCATTTCATTCTGGGCCTGGCCCCGTGGACTTTATAGAAAAATTAAGAAAAAATAGGAGATTACAAGAAAAATACAATTTCATTAACTTGAAGACAAATGCGATGGTACAACAATATTTCTTCTGGTAAGTTTTTTACTATGTGAACAGTATTTGAAGGCCGCCATGTTGGTTTATAATTCGCGTTTGACATGACATTGACATATTTTTCATGTCATGTTGTTTGATTTGATGTTTTTGTTTTGTCAGATAAATGTAGGTTGTCAAAATGACATTTCACGCACGTCCATCCGCCATATTTTTGTAGCGCTGTGTGTTGCTCTCGTGGTCGAAGAAAATCTTAATGAACCTTAGAACGAAGTCAATTTAAATAAAATAACCAATTAAATACGTTAATTTATTGCTTAGCCATATTTTAGAGCAGTGTACACAGTGCAGGCCCAGGCTCCATATATTGATGAAACGTCTCTTTTACTTAATATTGAAAATTCTAACTAGATTAATTTAAGCATGTAAATGTCAAATAATATTCATAAATTCTAATTGTATATGTAATTGTATTGTCAATTAATCTAATCTTTATTATAATTTACAGAGAAATAATAACTGGCCCATATTTATCAAAACCTGATAACTAAAATGCATATTATTATAACTTTAGGATCAAAACTAGGTAGGTACACGTTTTGTAGACGGCGACGCAGTCGCGGCGTGCCGAGCTGACGTCGCACTGAGTTACGGCCACTTTTTTCAAACGGCTGAACCGATTTTGATGAAATTATGGAGTGAAGGCTTTGAATACAGGCTACTTTTTATCGAGGTACCGCGCAAGCGTAGTCGCGGGCAGTCGCTAGTTTTTCATAAAAGCAGCCTCACATCCTAAATTTTTTGCCGGTCTGGATTAAATTGTTCCCTGGTAATTGACTTTTCAACTTTGATCTAAACCCTTTCAGGCTCAGGGAAAAATTAAAAACCTTTTTTAATCGCAGGAATTTTATTAGCATCAGATTTCTCTAGACAATTACGTGCCAGCTAAGTTAAAATAGAGCCTTCTCTCCCCGTTTAATTAGAATCGCGTTGCCATAAATTGTTCCCGAGATAAATTTAACCTTCTAACTAGGTAATAGGATTATTCTACGCCGCTGTGCCAAAGCAGTGCGACCAAATATTGCTTGCACAATGCACTTCATCACTCATGTTGGATTAATTAGTTTCTAGCTGGCATTTAGAGCAAGCGAGCCGTCACTAAGCGGATATGAAGAGGCTTGCTCGAGTAGGCCCGCCTCGGGCATAGCTCAGATATTGTCAGCTAACACTCTTTCTGATGATCCAACATTAGCGGTTCCCTGTACCAATTTATGAGTCACTACGTTCATCTTGTGTGATAAGATCTAACATAGCAATAATATGTATAACCTAGTCATTAATCATTCGTCTATGTGGTGGTGTAATATATTTTTTATACTACCTGCTCGTCAATGGCATATTATGTGTCATGCAAACCTATCCTAAAGTAAGTCATTACAGCCCTACGGTCTAGCCGGGTCATAATGTTGTACTGAATTTCATTATTTCCCATGGGACATAATGTGATTTGAATTTGGAATGCAATCCATGTAGTCGTGCTTGATCGAGGTTGGTTTCAAAAATGTTTGGGTGCAATGAGATTTTATTCTTATTAGGCTGTATGATAATATTTTCTTTGCACTGCCTACAAATAAAAAAAAGATAAAAAAATGATTTTTTTTACGAAATTCATTTTCACTCGCGCACGAAGAAGGATTTATTCGAATGTCGAACTGACCACTACAGAATAGACTACAAAAAAAGAAAAAAAGGCGCCAAGCGCTCAAACTGCTGTGCTGTTATCTACACCGAAATTCAGTTTCGATTCAAATAAACTTCTAAAAAATGTCAAGTGATGATGACAGTGATTTTGATTCGACTCTAGAATGCATACAATCTGAAGCCTCTGGTATAGTTGGAAACAATTGCCTCGCAGAAAGTATAAAAAGTAGAGTATGCATCGCGGGCTTAAATGTGTATTTGTCTTGGGCGATCTTGAACCCCTCGTACTCAGGATTCTTGCCTTAACTCCCTCGCTCCGCTCAGGAGTTAACCATAGAATCCCTCGTTCTCGGGGTTCAATATAGCGCCCTTGACATAATACACTACTTTAAGCCCTTGTTGCATAATCTACTATTTTTCGTCGTCGTGGAACTTAATGGATAATACATTATAATTATCGAATCTAAGTACATGTAATATGTCTAAAGAGAAATAAAGATTATCATTATCATTATATCCAGCACTGGACCTTAAGGTAAAAACCGCACACACAAACGATTGAGACGCTTGGAGCCTCTCTACTCAAACTCAAACGCATAATTGTTACCCTCGCTCGTTACGTCAGGGTAACAATTTTGGCGCTTTTTGATAATTTCGAGTCGAACTTACCCAAAATATAATTTTAGATCGAATATCTCTCAAAGAACTTAGGCGAACGACGTTGTATGTTAATGACTAGAGCATAAAATTCGAACAGTCATTCATGGAATTTAGTAGGTAGGTCAGTCAACAGGTTGTACTATCAAGATTTGCTGGTGACAATAATTAAATCGGCTAAGGTGTTCTTAAGATAGGGAGGGCTAGGGGTCCAATAGGGAGTATAAAAAAAAGTTATTCTTACAAATATGCAGTGGGGTGTCCTATGAAAGAGATTTGTTTATAAATTCCTAAACGATTTTATTTTTATTCTAGGTTATTTTATGAGATACAACAAAAATAGTAAGATTTGATAAACCCATCATAAAGTGAACTCCGATTTGGTAAGGTTTGAATGACTACGTAGTTTAGGTAAGGTTGGATATAAGAACATGCTAAATGAATGCCTCAATGATGGTCGAATTAACTTTGACCAGACATTGCGAGATCTCAGTTCGGGACGAACAACTATTTATTAATTGAAGTAACAATGATAATTTTTAATCTCTTTCCAAACTAGAAAAATATTTTACTGTTAGTTAGCCGGCCGTTCTCAATTGCCTCGGGGCAACCTCACAGGTTTATCTCCACGCTAATATTAAGATAAACTAATTGCTTTATAAATATTACTCTCTTCATTACGGCAGGCCCGCACACGATGGCTTAAAACGCTTCCATCGCCTTGCACCAATTGTGCTATGCGTTTAATAACTCCAATGTTTCCGTTTAGTAATCAGTCTCAATTGCCTTTTAAATGATTGATGACTTGTCTTGTATGTAGATAATACAAGGTGATTCATTATATGTACTCTAAAAGAAGCTTATTATATCATCAACAAATAGAAAGAATCTGAGCGAATAACATTTTTTTTCTGAATGTTGCCTAAACGTATGTCAAATTCGCTGTTTTTTATATTTTTATAATTTTTAATTAAACACTACATAAAAATTATTGCCAATTGAATGCCAAAATAAACGGAATAGAATACATATTGTGAACCACCTTGTATAAATCGGCCTTATTTCATGGACTCCAATAACAAGGTTTTAAACGGTTTTATGAACAGAGATTTTGTTACCATAGTTTTTTTTTATACAGGTACACTATTTGCTGATTTGAATAGGATATCGTAGATATAAAAAGCTTGATGTATTCGAAAAATAATCCGATTCTGATATTCCAATTATCAGTTTAGATCAATAAGACGAAGTTTGAGCCAATTATCCGGCAAATACTTTAGAGAGCCGCTTTATAAAGCGAGCAGCTGCGTGGGCGTTTCCATAGGGCCTCCATTAGGTGGCAATAAAGCTCCCATTACACCACTTCATTCATGCTAAGAGTGCACCATTACACGTTAATCTCTACCATTCGTTGCGATCACGTCCGCTCTCAAGGTATCCCACAAATTAATAAAAACATGACTTTAGCTGTAGAGTTGAGAGCCGTGTTGGCCGTATGGGAGGTGATAGTAGAGCTAGAGCTCGTTGAGGTAGAGCTCTACGTAGCTCTACCTCTAGCTAGGGTGCACCTATGGATTTTTCTACTCGAAAAATGTATGTGCTCAAAACGGTGAACAAAAACACCGTGTGAAAATCCGTGGCTTAGTCCGCTGCGCATGTATTGACCATGTCTTTCTTGTGGATAAGGGCGACTAGGCTAGGATGGTATAGGTGCTGGGCAAGCCCACTTCATCTAAATATTAGAGCAGTGTCCTGTATGTGAGAAAATGTTCCACCTGACGGTGTATGAACCTCTAGAATATATCTATTCTAGAGGTTCATAAGACCTTACTTAGCTGTAGTGTTTGTATAAGCACTAGCGAAATCTGAACAGCTGCTAAGAATAAACGTTGGGTACCTACAATTAAGTTGTTTTACAAGAATAAGTATAAAATGCCATCGATTTGAAATAACGACGCATTTTTAGTGTAAAGATGATTTGTATGCGCTTGGAGCATACCGCTTCAGCCAAATGGGTTGTAAAGGTGCAAATGATAAGGTTGAGAGCAGTTGTTAAGATAGCCTAAGCATTCACATGAGCTGTAAAGCTATTAATGAAGGCTACAATAACAGTCAATACCCAAAGCACGAACAATTCACGATAGCGTTTCGCTTACGATACGATGGTAAAAGTTAAATATTAGCCAATGACATCGGCGCTGCTTGAAATGCTTTATTTTGATGGCTAATAATTGACATTTGCTATCGTATCGTAAGCGTATCGCTATCGTGAATTATTCGGTACCCAAACAGGGTACAAATCGCAAACATAGTCGACAAATTATGTTAGAGCATTCGAAACTTAATAAAGATATCGTTATAACAATGAAAGAGCCCCCATTGGCGCCATTAATTACTTAGAAAATACCTTTTGGATAATTTATCATCGCAATCTACGTCTCAATAAATTGTTGAGTTCCGCCACCTCTGTGATATCGAGTGGGTGTCGGATGGGAGATCTAAACGGTATTCGCATTTTCATAGTACTGAAAAAATGCTATATGAGATGCCTGGTATTTTTATTATTTTATTTACTAGGTATTAATTTAATTACTAGGTACTTTGTTCCAAAAACACTTGCTTGAAAAGCGGAAACATAAATCGAATACTGATTAGGTAAAAGTACACGGTCTACGATACACAAAAGGCCTTAGGGATAATTGATTACGTACATAACAATAGGTTGTTTCTTACCTTAGAAATAGGGAGTACTGCCTGTATGTCATCCTTCTCAATATCAAGTCGGGTATTGACTCTATGTTCATGCGGAGGCTCTTCGGTTGTCGAAGCAGGGTTCGAGGTGGATGAGACTTTGGCAGACCAACTGAGTCGGGCAGTGCTGCGACCAGATTCACCTTCCGAGCCTTCGCCATCACCTTCGCTCTCAGCTCCGACTTCCACCAACCAGGTCAGAACTTCTTCCCACCCAGGACCTGCCGCGCCACTGTCCTCCAAGTCTCTAGATAAAAAAATGTTACATTATCAAAGGTGAGACCCTTGTTTGCTTGTCGTGTCACTGATTCTTTCTAGGTCATCTGTTATTAGGTCAGTGGCTAAGGTATGGTGGCCCTGAAAAGCGCATATGACCGTCGGTAAAAGAATCAGTGTCGTGAAAGGATTCAAATGCGCCTCTTCGAAGCTCCTTTCGTGCACATGTCACTTATCTTCGAATTTTTAAGTTCTAGGGCATGCGGGTTTCCTCACGATGTTTTTCTTCATCATTTGAGAGGACTAGTAGCGCATAAAATTTTCCGAATGGAAAATACATTGGTGCACGACTTGGATTAAAACCCACGACCGGAATGTGGGGCAACTTCGTCATTTGTCCCATCGGAGATAAAATGTATCATGCATATTAACTTTACACATGTATCTAATGGAAAATCAATTGGTGCACGACCGGGACTCGAACCTACGACCTCTGTATTTGAAGGCGGGGCTTACTACCTTCACTCACTCCACCAGTGCTCTAAATCATTACCAATTAAAGCCCGATAAGCCAACCTTTCGTTCGCATGGTTTTTAAAGGGCGTGGGTCGTGCAGGGTGAACAGAAAGGGGAACGGAGTCAGAATAAATCAATAATTCACGTAGGCCGTTTGGCGGGCGCCTGCCGCGGTCTCATTTTCAGTGAAACTATGAAATTGAACAAACAGAGATAAGTCCCAGAGTCGTGACGCGAAGTTTCATTAGCCCTGGAAACTCGGCCCCCGATTTATAGCTCTCAGCAAATGCAAAGTGGTCGTGAGCGAAATTGTGAACAAATCCTGGCCGAGGAAATGAGAAAGGGGCCTTATTTCATTACGAAATACACCGAATAAGAAATATGTTTTCATTTCGGTACGAATAAGAAACTGTACAATAGAATTACCTCCGGTTCGTATTGGAAATAATCAAGTTCATGCGGTCGAGGTAGCATAGAGACGTATCTCGTACCTTCGTATCATGAGAAGCATGCGAAAGCTTATATTACGAATGAATGAATAGTAAACAAGAATGTAGCCAATGTTATTTATCAAGTTATCATTGTTTACAATGCGGTATTGTAGAGCGGTGTTTGTTGATTATGTTTCTACAATAGTATCGTCGGGAGTCGTTATGTTGAATTGCATGACCCACTTTCAATAGTCGGGAAGTCGGTTGACCCAACAACGCACTTGGAACAAGTCATAAAATTTAAAATATACGAGTTCATTGCGCTATCTCAATTCATCCCAGAAAAGATAAAAAAAACAAATAATGGACATCCTCTCCAATCTCCGGGCGATCACATCAATGCAGATGTCCTAGTAGGGGTAGTCACAGGCCTGCCCGAGCATTTTCCATCATGTACACATATTGCAGTAGTGAGTAGTCCATACGCGACACGTTGCAAGCCCATCACCGCTTTATGAATACTTACTGGTTTCCTCTCGATATAATCCTTCACCGTTTTAAACAGGTGCTAATGCGCATTTAATTCTTCGAATAGAAAAAAACTCATTGTTGCATGACCGGGTACGAAGTGTTCGAACCCGCAGGCAAGTCGGGGAACCTCCCATTAGGCCAACACGGCTTTTTAATTTGGTTGATTTAAGTTCTACGCAATTTACGTCATCGCTTACATTGCCCTTGAAGTTCTGTCAGGATGATTACAAGCTGCCGTCGGGGCCATGGAAGAATGCGAAAGCGTACCCACAGCCCCGACACAAGGCGTTCAGAAGGACCCCGATGGTTTTTTAGTCGGTATGCCGTCGGCTGCTATTGTCTCATTAGCAATAGTAACCGACGGAGAGCCCGACATTCCCCTCTGGCTTTCCCCGGGCTGGGGGGGATGCGTAACGCATTTCTCCATAGATAAAAAAAAAAAAAAGGATTATTACAAGCTTGCTAGCAGATCTAAATAGATACACAACCTCTGACCTAAACGCATTTACAATCCGTTACGTCGTAGTTAAAAATAGAAAGAGAATGAATCCTGCAAATTCGCCCGCGCAGCAATGTCGACAGAGCGCAGTTTCGAACCGCACTATCTCCGACTACCAGATTGCAATCTCGTTCCATATGCAAAACATGGCTACCTTTGCATATTTGCTTTTGAATTTTACGCGCTTACACGGTGCTTCTACACCGATACAGATTCTTATTTCATGAAAGTATCCTTCTACATGAGAAGGTTCTTGGCTCGTACGAGTGCTTCGTTAAATGGGTTGTGTAGCACCACTCCGAACAGCCTAGTTCGTTATTTCGAATTTGTTGTTTACAGACGTTAAGGCTCTTTCACCCTTAGGGGAGTCAGCAGCGATAAACACAGAACGGGCTAGTTAACTCAAGTTTGCAATAGTTCACAGTACAGTTCCCAAGAAACGATTTGGGGATATAATTAATAGATGTTTTTAATAGTTCACTATACAGTTCCCAAGAACGATTTGGATATCAATAATTGCAATGAAACATCTAAGTATATCATCTGTTGCTTTTTGTAATCCGAGAAACTTGAACACTCAAGAAACTTGAAAAGTATTTTATTATAAGAAAGTCTTCGTCAAAGGAACCTCCAAAAGTAGAATAAAAAATAAACTTCTTGCCGTTGGTGTCTTCTTGTATCTTCTAGGCTTGGTCGCAAAGAACGGGCGTTAATTCAACTATACAGATTTAAAACGTTTCAAAATGATCCATGTGTTTTTAAATATTAAATGAATATTGAAGTTTGACTTACGTATCGAAATCGTCGTCATCTCTCAAAGGCTGTTCCAGTCTCGTGACTGTGACGGTAGCAGCGCGAGGCTTTACCTCTGCAGTGACCGCCCATCGGGAGTTTGCGGCTGTGACGCTAACCAACCGCAATCCCGACTTCACTTTCAACCTGGCGCAAAAAAAAGTAGAATAAAGCTCTTATTATTTAGTTATCGTCTAGACATATCTACAGACACGGCTTTATTTAGTGTTTTATACATTTTGAGGAGTTTAAAATATTGCCGGTGAAAATATAAAAATACCTGCCTGAAAATTAAAATACCTGTATTATTTTCTGATGAAGCAACGGTTGATATTTCGAATAATATAGGTACGTATAGTTTCGTACGCTGAAATAGAAACGTGTTACACAAACAAACACTCCTGCAATTGAAAACATATTCACCGCGTTTGATTGTAAGTCGGAACGCGCAAGCATTTCCGTGAAAAGCCGTGATTCCTAACAAACAGCCTCCGTCGAGTGATGGCCGTAATAGAACATTGGAGACGCAGCGATAATATCTCAATGACATAAGGTTAAATATTTCTTACACCGCTATATTAAAGCCTCCGCTTTTTAGGAAACCAGGACTCTAACTTAACATACCGTTGCATTTCCGATGACACGGTTAAATTGTCGCACGTTACCCTAATCCCGGAATTTATTCTGGTGGGAAGCGAAGATGTTATAAATTCCCATTTATTTAGGCACACGCGGCTATACCCGGCCCGCGCCCAAAGCTCGCTCGTACAGTCGTAACTCAAAAGTAGAACCCGACACATGTATCTATGAAGTTTGGGAGCAGGTGGCGCAGATAATGTATGGGGTGATTGCAAGATTTCCACCGACACAATAAAAGAAAACTTTGCTAACGCGAAATAAACGTGCAGCGACTGCGTGACAAAGCGAAGCAATCGTTTCGAGGTCTGATTAATGTTCACGATTAACTGAGTTCAGAAATCGATAGGTATTGTTGCCTCATGGTAACTAGAGTCCTGATAAAAAAACATTTAACTAAAAGTTTAGCATCATTTATAAAAATATGCGATACAATTTATCGTCAGGCAACGTGTCGGTAAGTACTTAGTACTCACGCGATTTCAGAAGCCCTAGCAACCTACTCAAATAGTCAACTTTTACAAACTTAGTAGAGTTATCTACGAGCAACAATATAAGAATGGTTTATAGCCGCAATGAATTAAATTAACGGTCAAACTACTACGCAGGCTGGCCATTTCGTATTACGGTGCTACGGGCCCTAATTTATGCACCACTCGGCGGGTACCTTACCTACAAGTTAGGTAGATTTTTCCACGTTCCGAGGCTTCGTTACCTCCCAGCTAATGTAACAAAGAGTGGGAAATTCACTGCTTATTGCACGAGAGGCGTATATCAAAATTCGTGCAAGCTATTCTTTGGAGTGCCATTTCGCAAATAGCTATGTGGAGCGGTGCAATTTACTGTGAGTGCTGTTAGAGGATCGGTCCGAAACCTAGTCTGTGACGCTGATAGTATAAAGCTGCGCCTATCAGACTATTAACGGTGGCAAGTCTACTTATTTGTTTGATACATTTTGACCCAAATTTTCTGATAGTTATTTACGGACTGAGTAATTTGTGTAGATTTATAAAGCCTGACTAAAATGTAATTGTTTATTATCCATGGCTACGTATCGCCTAGTCTGGATAATATATTTAAAGCAAAATGGGAGCATAGGTAATGTAAAGCTCAACACAATTTTATGGTCGGAGTTTGAACGTAAAGTCTACCACTGAGGGCTTTTAAACAATATTGTTTGTAATGTAATAAAACCTCATTACTAAAACGTGATGGGTAAAGTTTTAATTGGTGCATCGGGGTCGAAAGCATCGTTCAAAACTCCGGACCGACCGCAGGCCTGTACTTCTACGTAAACGTGAACATATTTTGCAGGCCTCTCATTCATTCTCAATCCACAATAGCTAGTTAAAATTTTCCAAGCTGTTTTAAAGTCAAGGGCTATTTTCACGCCGATTTATATTTTCACTTTGCATCTCTATATCGGTGAAGTGATGCTGACTCTACGTAATGAATTCCCTATACAAACAAAACACACATCTGAAGTTACTTCCTCCTACGCGATGTGTGTACACATAGTATAGTTGACATGCAATAAACCAGTCAAGTTGGATGGAATACCGAAGCAATATACGGACGGTTCGACAAACAGAGATGTTAATTCAAATCGTTTGAAAGCTGACGTGAAGTGGCTCATACGGACGGTGACGGCTTTTCTCTTGGTGCCACTGCGAACCGCTATCTCAAGTCTTAACGCGGCTTGGGTGGCGATGGCGACATGTCAACGGCAATTGCCTAATTTCACGCTGACGAGTTCGATGACATCGTCTTTAATTTGGAGTCAAACACACTCTAACAAATAGTAAGCATTAAGGTTTTGAAACTTGGCTAACCTGATAACAACATGTCCTATGGTGTGGCTGGTGTCACGGCGCACAACAAATGGTAAATGTAATCGAGAGTGAGGGTACAACGGGGCTCGGGGCAGCATGAGAGCGGCATCACCAGCGCGAGCCTCACGGTAGCCAGCGCGCGCTCCTGCTAGCGTGACAAAGCCAAGCGGCCAAGCCGGTTGCACGGAAACACGACCGCATGCGTCTTCTCCGGAATCACTGCTGGCTTCTGCCGCGCTATACGCGAGTCGCACGGTCCTTGGAGGTCGTTTGCCCTTGCCGTCCGCTGGCCACCACGCTGCCGGTACTGTCAGCTCAGCTAAACAGGCTCCTTCTTCGCCTTCAGGGCCACAAGTCGCTGTGAGTGTCCTCGAACCCAGGGTGGCGTGCAGCGTGATGCATACGCGGCGCGGTCTGGCTGCAGAACGACGCGCCCCGCCTTCCCCACCCGTATGGAAAAGCACGCGCAGCACCGGAGCATCCCGGGGCAGCTCTCGAAACACCAGATGAGCAGACACGTCCAGTCTGTGCGCAGTTGCATCTTGTAATTCCGTCAACGAAGCATTCCTCTTCGGCGGTTCCAAGGGATCCGGCACCGCATATCGAGCCGGCACCGTTTGTTTCGTCGAGAACGGCCCGTAAGTAGCTCGTACCGAGGCTGGTGCGGAGCCTTGTAGGACCGTAAATCGATCAAGAGATAAGAGAGCGCCTGGTAACGCGGTGCCCATTGGCTCGGGAGGCGGTCCCGCACCGTTCCATCTCGCCGTGTGTTTCAAAAAGAAACCGCTGTCTTTGTTCTCGAAGTGAACTTCGACGGCAAAAACTGTTCCTGCAACAAAAGAAAAAAAAATCGTTAGAAAAATATACATATCCTAACATGTGTAAAATTTTATTTTGGTATTTTGACAAGATAAAGGGCGTTGAAGCACAGCGTTCTGGCACCGTTCCAATGGCATTCGTGTCCTGTTAGGCATCAATTTATACCCTGTTGTGTATAAACACGTCGATTTGTTTAATTTGTTTTTAAGTTAACTCTATTTTATTTAGGTACAATAAAAACATTTTTTGTTACAAATGCCCAATCTCTAGGCACTACTAAAGAGGACAAAACGGTGCGATAAGAAATTCATACAACGTAGGATTAGAGTGAAGGCGAGAGTGGATGCTCTCGGTATGACGGATGGGCCGCGTCACGCTCGCTAGGCCTCTTCTCGTTTATTGGGTCAGGATTTGTGTCACGTTCCTGTTGTACGAGCCCTCTCATGGAATTCATTATTATCCTATTCATAATGCGGTCGGTCCCTTATAAAATATTTCGATACTTTTGTTATTGAGTTATTAGGTGTTGGGCATGTTTGATCCGTAAAGCCGGTACGTGATGTTGTAAACCAGCGAGAGATATTCGATGAATCTCGAGGGATGAATATATTGAAAACAAAGCCAAGCATTTGTACATTCATTTCGATACAAATCCGTGGGCTATTATGGGTGATTCCCATACACGGTAGCGGGTAGGAAGCAATCGCTTCATTTGCAAGGAAACGACGGCGTTCCGGCACTTCCAACTCGCGCTACCCCTATAAGTGCAGATGGAGTACGGATAATAAAATGCTTTAGCACGTGACACTCTTAGAACAAAGAAAATTCACAGAGCTTTAAGGTTGGAGCAATTTCGTAGAGATACATTGTAGCAATGTTAGGCAAGACAAGACAATGAATCAATTGTTCATATCACCTAAAATCCGAACATATTTTTCTGAAGGCTCTACTGAATATTTTTATGATCACGACAACAATAAAGAGCTTTTTTAATAACCACGCAATCAATAGATACCCGTTGCGATGAATTCCCTACTCGGACCGCTGGCTCTACAAAATGAGAAGTTTTGCGAATTGATATCGCTTTCTTCAATTGCGGAGGGTGGGAGTGGGCGTTATAACTGCCACACAAGTAAATCCTTCGATACGGGTCAAGACTTTACTTCCATTCCAACTATACCTACTAAGTTTTTTTACATAACTGATCTTTTGTAATAGGTCCTATCAGCTGGAAAATCCACTATCCTATCCTATCAGAGGGCAGTTTAATGTAAAGATCACACTTCTTCGAAAATTTGAAGGGATTTGAATAAATTTGACTGAAAAATCTGATTTGTTGACGACAGATGTACATGGTAGGGTGACGTAATATACCTACTTACTTAGAATTATGAACTCTACGTAGACTTGCTTGTCGCGTCACTGATTCTTTCTTGGTCATCTTGCATTAAGGTCAGTGAGCAGGTTGAAGTATGATGGCCCTGAAAAGGGCCAGTGACTGTTGGTGAAAGAACCAGTGCGTTGAAAGGATTAAAGTGCGCCTCTTTTCGTGCGCTTGTCACATGTTGTTTTCCTCACGTTGAGGTACCTTCACCGTTTGAGAGTACCAGTATAGCGCAAAGCGCATGGAAAATCTATTGGGATTCGAATCCACCACCTTTCCACTCTCTCTTTCTCACTTCTCCTGCTGCTTGTAGAAATGATGATAAGGGATAGGTACCTACTGATAAGACTGGCTGCAACCTTGAGTCATCATTCATTTGGGTTCGATCCCCGCTCTGGACAAACATTTGTGTGATTAACACAGATGTTTGTTCTGTGTTTGGGTGTTAAATATTAATCTAATATGTATATCAGTCTCTGGTACCCCTAGTACAGGCTATGCCTAGTGTGGGATCAGTTGACCGTGTGTGATATGTCCGGAATATTTATTTATTTATCATTTTATTAACCGATTTCTTAACCCTATCACTGCACATAATAATCGGCTTTTTATACAAGGTGATTCATAATATGTATTCCATCCCGAAAGGGGCTTATTCTACAACCAATAGACAATAAAGTTTGTTCTACGACTTTTGGAAATTCAACATTTTTCATTGAAAAAACTCTATGCGAAAATCAGCTGTTTTGGGATCGAATCAGGTCAAACTCAATAATTCAGCTGTTTTAGGTCGCAATCTTGATTCCGAACTTCTTGTACGTTTAGTTATATGATTTAAAGATGATAAATTAACCAAAAACAGCTAATTTGAGAAAGTTTGTGAAAAATATTGATAAGATACATAACAAAATGAAAATATTGATGTTTTTTTTCGCAAATATTATTTCATTTCGTTGATAGTAGAATAACCCCCTTTCGGGATGGTATACATTATGAATCACCTTTTATAGATCGTTCAACACCTATCATCCTTCGTAATAAGTGTAGGTATAATACGTAGCCATAAAGGTATTAATGTTTCCACCTCCATTAACGGGGTAAATATTTGTCCATTTGTCATGCCATGTTGCCAATGGCGGTTTGACGTCATCCGACCGATGATCGTTTGCATGACCGCAACTCTAATCTCTCTACATTTTGTAAGTTGAAGCTAAATTATAATTTTCTAATTCATGTTCTCTGCGTCATTAAATCCAAAATGAAGAAATCCGTAGAGGAACCAACGTCACCGAGAATTAGCATGTTGAAGTGACAGTGGACATGCCATAAAGCTCGCAGAACCAACAACCCTTAGGGAATAAAGGTTCTCGAATGGCAACCATGAACCGGATGACGCAGTGTTGGAAGGCCCGCCTTGCCACCCGGTGGACCGACGACATTGTAAAGCTTACGAGAAGTCAGTGGATGGAGGAGGCTCAAGACCGTTTGTCGTGGCACTCTTAGAGGGATGCCTATCAGCAGTGGACTTAATCAGGTTGATGATGATGATGACGAATATCCTGATTGACTTGCGCATCAACAAACGCAGCGAGTTTTTATACACTTACTTTTGCCTTAAAAATGTGTAATTTTTATAAATAAATAAATAAATATTCCGGACATATCACACACGGTCAACTGATCCCAAACAAGGCATAGCCTGTACTATGGGTACCAGAGACTGATACACATAATAGATATATATTTAACACCCAGACACAGAACAAACATCTGTGTTAGTCACAAATGTTTGTCCAGTACGGGAATCGAACCCGCGACCTCTAGCGAAGAAGGCAGAGTTACTACCAACTGAGCTATGAGGTCAGTCAATGTTATGTTTTGTCTCTCTCGTCAACAAAATCAGAGTCCGTCTTCCGATTCGTCCGAGATATTACTAGGTACGAGTTCGTGGTGTTGTGCAAGCGGAAGCATACAATTTTTAAAACAATTGCTTTTGTGTCGTATTTATTTATAGTATCCGAAACAAGCGAGCCTTTCCGCAGCCGCATATTTTACAGGCAATTAGCAGCCATAAATATTGGAGTTGTTGAAAATGGGCTTTTGTTTTTGTTACTTTTACACTACAGCGTCCCAGATTCGATATACAACACTGTCATCATCATCATCATCAGCCTGATAAAGTGCACTACTGAACATACGCCTCCCTCAAATGTGTAACGGCCTTTAGCCTCCTCTATGCAGCGGATTCCCCCAACCTTCCCAATGTCGTCGGAGCAAACACTGTATGGAGAATTGAAGAGAATACCGGCAAAAATACATTGAAGGATATAGGTATTCCCTGGATAAATTATAATAGCATCACGTATCACTCATCACCTCCGCCTTACAGAAGATCGCAGCCAAATAACATTATTTGTTTCAAATAGTGTTGTGTTCCTGCGGTGAGTAAGGTTGCCAGAGCTCTTTAGGGGGGGAGGGGTTCGGCAGGCAACGCATTAGCAATGCTCCAGGTGTTGCTGATGTCAATAGGCGACGGTAACCACTTACCATCAGGTGGGCCGTAAGCCTGTTTGCCTCCGTATAACATAAAAAAAAAAAAAACTTATACTGGGTATTGCGCTCACTGGTATACCAGCCTGCCTACGCTCTCCGTTTTCCTATCTAATAAACAGGTCGATCGGCAACGTGACTCCCCGTGCATAAAGGATTGCCTCCTTGGAAAGATGAAATCGTGCATTTTTCGAAAAATCCAGTGGTTTCGACGAGACGAGAAGATACATAACAAAAGACAAAGAAACAAGTAGGTAAAGTAGGTATGGTACCAAACAAAGTTTATTTTGTTAGTGCCGTTTTCTAAAATATACCTACATCATAGAAAAAAAGGTAGGGTAGGCTTTTTAGGGTTCCGTACATCAATTGGAAAATCACTATGTTAAATGTCTGTCTATCTGTTAAGACCCTTTTTCTCGGAATGGCTAAAGGTAGGAATAAAACAAAATCAACTTGAAATTAATACCAAATGAGCTTATAGTGCTGCAAATAAAACAAGCTTGTTCTTAACTCAATGCATTACAAAGATATGGTAAACTATTCCGTAGGTACAGTATTTGGGTGCGAATCATAGTCGTACTTAGGCGTATTTATTTGTAATGCTCCTCAAATTCAGACAAAATAAATTATTTTAATTGCATCATAATTAATAATAACCATTTATTCCAGGCAACATTAGTCTAGTACAGGATGTGAAATACTTAAAAACTACGGCCCATATAAAATATATACCTTATTCTAATACATATATACCTTATCTAATACATAAAATAAACCTATTTACTAGCACGTAACGTCGGCGACGTGTGACACGTCATATGTGCTGCGACCGGTAATCGTCCGCGAAAACGTCAGAACAGCACATTCTGCATTCATTCTTAATAAATGATTTTAATTGCACCATGATATAACTGTTAATAAAGTAAAACTGGTCCAAATTACTTCTAAAATTTGTATGAAACGACAGTAAACTTGGAAAAATTTTGGTAAATGTAGGCCGCGTAAAAAATAATGGGCTACCCTTCGCCGAACAAGAGGGTGGTCTGCTAAATAAATTGTTTGCCTTTTTCAATTTTGCAATGGAAAAACACCTCTATAAATAAGTGGAATAATTCAATTTGATAGGTAACATTTTCCAGTCCACAGTTTTACATGATTTTTATAGCAAACCTATGAAAAATTTATTCATTTTTGGAATTTAGTCATAAATTAGTATAAATCCCGAGAAAATCGCTTATTTCCTCAAACAAGTAAATAAGCGAGAATTTAAATTTACACATTCGAAATCGTTTCGGCTGTATAAGGACACAAATTAAAATGACCACTTATAATTTTGATGTTTGTTCTGGGTCTGGGTGTTAAATATATATCTATTATGTATATCAGTCTCTGGTACCCATAGTACAGGCTATGCCTAGTTTGGGATCAGTTGACCGTGTGTGATATGTCCGGAATATTATTATTATTATTATTAATTATTTCCACTGCTCATGATACCCTCTTTGCAAAATGCCCACTTCATAAAATGACCTCTACATAAAATGCTACTGTACTACTATTATCCTCTTCTACTATTATTACCCATTTATAGCACACATGATTCCCGAGTTCGAAAAACACAGTGAAAATTCATCGATGTAGGTTCGATGAATTTTCACTGTGTTTTTCGAATTATACCCCTACACTTACGTCAGAGGCTTTTCTTTTCCTAGCACGTAGACTTATGTAAATAAACTCCTTCAAGTTTGTATGAAGATTACATTGTAAACGCATTTCTTTTACGTCGTCTGAGAAAACAAAGTTTCTTTTTACAAGCTC
This sequence comes from Anticlea derivata, assembly GCA_947579855.1. NCBI lineage: Eukaryota > Metazoa > Arthropoda > Insecta > Lepidoptera > Geometridae > Anticlea > Anticlea derivata. Next base: position 5,972,024 of record OX388260.1, read on the forward strand.
TAGGTATACGCTTTATATTCTAAGATATGAGACCCTGTAACATTTTTATATGATAGTTAAAGAAGGAATGAAAACAGAGATAACATGTTTGATTCGTAGGTTGGCAAAAAGGACCAGCAAATCTAAGGAGAGCACGCCAGGCGTAGCTTTCCAAGACGTTACAAAGTAGGTAATAGTGATTTTATTAAAATAAGCACGTTTTTGACTTAGACTTTTGACTATGATTTTGTCTTTGATAGCTCGGAGAACCGACGGCCATTGGGGCAGAAAGGTTCAAAGGTCCGGTCGCCACCGGTATCCACTCTAGGAACTTACGGAAAGCGCAGCGTAGGACGGACCCCCACTAGATGAAAACCTATTAAAGTTGCTGGAAGCCGTTGAGAAATATATTTTGAAATAAAGACAGTCAAGTGCGAGAAGGTCTCGCGCCTTGAGGCTTTCGTATACATGTAACAGGGGGTCGGAAAATCGAGATCTCAAGTGTACAAAAAGTGCAGTATGAAGGAACAACACGCGGATGAAATCGCGGACGGGTCAGCTAATACTTAATATATGAAACCCTTGCTAATGCTTCATATTTCCCTTTTTATACTCATTATAGTAGGTCCCAGCCCAGCTGTCAGCTGATGCGATACGTTCCTTGCATTTTTTCATTTGTAGCAAGAACTTGAAGCCAAGAATAAAAGAGCGTGTGTGAATTACAAAACAATAAACTCTCAAGTCTCATGCATGACCTCTGTTAGTTCTTTGTCCCCTTCAGACTGCTTCGGTCGGCATTGCTATTGATTGAGTAGTAAAAATGTCTGCGTAAAAGCTCTGGAATTTTCACAGGGTACTTTGTTGCGGACAACGCAAACGCAATAAGCTTAGCATTGCCGGGTTGTCATACGAATCACTAATAAAAACTGCAATAAAAAGAAACATGCGTGTGTTCTGAGTAACGAGCGGCGAGACAGACGCAATCGAGGAGGAATGCGCAATGTCTACGGACACAAATATGAGACACGTTGATAGTACACGATTAGAGGCTGTTTCGAACAAGGGAAATAAATTAAATTGGTAAACGTCCGGTCGTGTACAGTCAGCTGCACTAAGATATATTCATTTCATAATTTTCAAAATACAAAGGATAGCTACCCAGTAAAATTGTACCTACTCGTATATGCCGCATGTTGATGACCAGGGACATAGTCTTGAGGTTTTGCTGTGTTCATCTTTATTTTTAGTACAGAGGCAGTGGCATCATTTTGAAAATTATGAAATGGATTAGGAGGAGGTAGGGCACAGCGACATTTTCTCGTTCTGAATTGGAGCAGCCTGCCTGGGGAGGTGCCTCCGCCTTACAGAAGATCGCAGCCAAATAACATTATTTGTTTCAAATAGTGTTGTGTTCCTGCGGTGAGTAAGGTTGTCAGAGCTCTTTAGGGGGGAAGGGGGTTCGGGGTCGGCAACGCGTGCGCGATGCCTCTGGTATTGCAAGCGCTCATAGGCTACGGTAACCGCTTACCATCAGGTGGGCAGTAAGTTTGTTTGCCACCTCTGTTGTATAAAAAAAAATGTATGTATCTTAGTATAGGTGCATCAAGCTTCCTCGAAAGCTTTGATACAATCCATAGCATTTGTGCACAACTGCCGCCGGTATTTCAAATACACTGTCGCCTCTAACACTTTGTTATGTCAATGGTGCATTCGTAACTTATTACCGAAGATTCCCGGAACCTGACTCATGGAGCAAATATAATTTAGCTGAGCTCGATATAGGACTTGGAATTTGTCAACTATAGCAATAAGATGCACTAAAGCATTACCAAACGTTTTATAGGTAGTAGGGAACCTAAGGATTTGCGTAGGATACAATTTAATTTACGTAATATGAAAGTTGGCCGTGGTGGCCCCGGCTAAAGAATGGGCCCCTCCATATCTACCTATCTGCGGATGTCGTAAGAGGCGACTAAGGGAAAAAAGCTAGGGGATGGGCAGCAGCGTCCCTCATTTTAACAACAATAGCTCTAACTGCGCTCGCCAACCCGCATGCCCAGCGTGGTGAGTATGGGCAAATCCCCCCGCATGATAGGAATTCGCTCTGTCTGTTGGGGAGGCCATGTTCAGCAGTGGACGTCGTACGGCTGAAATGATGATGATGATGAATATGAAAGTTCAGTAGCATGAGGTTTTTTATACAATCAAGAACATGGGATATAAGGAATGTTTGAAGTCTACAATGTCTACAGAATATTTAGTACTTGTCTTTTCAAAGTACCTAGGTAGGTTTTGTGTCGAGAAACTGTAAATCAAGTAGGTAAGCTATCCTACTCATGTTATTATTGTATTTATCGAATTGAAGTAGGTAGTACCCACTCCCCTAACAAGGACTAACAAAAGGGATGAGATCATGACTTGCTACTTTAGCGTAGCCCTGCGCACTGTGATAGCTCGTCAGGCACTTGAGGCGACCTTCCGGGACGTCATCCTCTTGTGCAGTGCTCCACTCGAGAGCTCTTAAGAGGTTCCTACGCCTCTATATTCCTTCTAGATGATTAATGCTTCACTACATAATTCAGTACGTACACGGACTATCACACAAGTAGGCACGAAAATCTTCGCATCCCAGAGGAAATCTGGTGAAATCGGAGATTTTCCGCGCTTAAATATTTTGCTACATCGGGAAGTTGGGCTAAATATTTTACCCCAGCAAATCATTTTTTTAATAATTTAATATGCGGTTTGTAGATGGAGATTAACTGAAGTAGGTCGCAGACTTGTTAATTTGCTGAAACTGAATTTAGCGTAGCGGTAAATACTGCTGCGATAACTCACGCAACTTCTAAGTTTAGAACAAGTTTATCCCTCGTAGGTACCTAGGTACTTATAGCTAGGTATGGTACGGGGAGCAGATTAAGCGCAATTAGTAACAGGAACCATTCGCATTGGCCATCGTCGAGGAAGACGGATCGCCTGCGTGCATACCTTCTTGTTTTGGTACAATGAGTTTACAATCCATCTTCCGTGGCTCAGAACGGTGAGATCTGTCTTTGCCACGTTTTTCCTTTGCATTGTTAACGGCTTGCTAGGCCTTAGGGTATTACCATAAGCTGTAAATTACACTACTCCTGGAAAATGTAGGTACCGATAAGATTCTATTCTACGTATTCATTTAATTCTGAGTTATATCTTTTACTCTCGTACGTTCAAAATATATTTTTCCCGTAGTCCGGCTGACCGGACAACTGAACCGGACTACGGGCAATGAGTCGGTTGTTAGTAGTTTGCATTAATTTAAAAACGGTTTAATTATAAAATTAACTTCGGCCACATAATTTGTTATACAAATTAGGGTTAATGTAATGAAACCGTCGTAATAGTTTTGTGGTTAATCAATGTAATATTTAATAACTGTGACAACGCAGGGGAAGGTTTCAGTGGTGTTTTGTTTTAATTAAGTGTACGCCTGATATTATAAAATTATGCAAAACTTTTGATAACAATTTGATTAATATATACAGTTATTTGTGTCATCATTATTATAAACCATAAGGGACCTATTATTATAAACTATGTAATTTTATTAAGTATTTAATATTCGCAGATTTTAATATAGATACAGGGATAAGTTACATTAGGGCCTATCCAGTGTTTTGAACTATCATTCCAATGGCAGGTCACAGGCCCTCCTGACACGATGATTGTATGTGACATAAAAGCAACATTGAACCTGGTCACATTTACAAAGCTCGTATCACCATACACTTTCAGCAAGCCTATTTTGATTTCCAACATAAAAATACAGCAATCACCTAAAGTGATGTAGAGTAATTAGTAACATTATGGCGTTGGGTGCGGTTGTCGCGACGGCCGACTACCGACGCCGACGGTAGCTTCACAATAACACCTTGTCGCACCCATCTAAATGCAAATAGAGGCGCCAGGCAACCCTTCATTTTTGTTTGCGTACCCCTCATTTGTTTACTTTGTGGCTTGTTAAATGCGACGGATTAAAAATACCTGTGTGTCCTAGACGCGTGTCACATTTTGATAGGAGTTATCTCGTTAAAAGGAGTGTTGTTACTATAAAACATAATATATTATTTAAGTTCTTTGCATAAAGTAGTATCTACCTTTAATAGGGAATGCAAAATTTAATCCAAATCCTATTAATCGAAGTTTGTGTGTAACGGTGTGTTTATTTATGTTTGTTACTAGTCAGCTCCGTAGCGGCTGAACAGACTTTAGTTTCTGGTAAGTACCTATAGGTATAATACTGTAGGTCATGGTGTAGGACATAATCGCTGGGGAGAAAAGGTTTTCGAATGGTGACCACGAAACGGACGACGGCGATGCATTGTTGGAAAGCCCCCGTTCCGACGGACCGATCACATTGTGAAGAATGCGGGAAGTCGGTGGATGGAGAAGGCTCTAGACCGTTCGTCATGGCACTCTTTTGGGGAGGCCTATGTTCACCAGTGGACTTCGTCAGTCTGATGATGTTGATGATGATAGGACATAGGATACCTACTTTTTATCCGGGTGCGGCTCGCTGAAGCTAGTATAAGTTATAAATAAAGCTACTACTAGAGCAAAATAATACTTCAATTTCAAAAGAATGATAATTTGAGAGATCATAACAAATCTTCCAAAACCGTCGCTCCTAGAACAAGTCATTCGAACCGTAACGAGGTTCAAAGCTATAAAAGGCGGGAAAATATGATAAGCAGGATCAGAAGCTATTGCCTGACGGAGACCGCTGGCTCTTTGTTCAGTGAAAATGTAAATTGAAACGAAGACTTCGCCTGCGCGACTTTGACAATACTTCACATTTCCCCAGCTAACATTGTTTACATACACATTACTCCCTTCTATGTGTACGTGATCCACCGAGCGGCAAATATAGGCTTATTCCTTTATATTGTAGGAAGAGACGTGTGTGGCAGACGCGGAAAAGTTTCTAGAAATTCTTGAAAATGCGGCAACTACAGAAATGGAGACGCACAAAACAAGCTTATCTTCGCGTGAACTGTTGCTCGTGTTTCTACACAGTAGGTTTTATTAAGAAAACGTAGATATTTTCTTTTCTGCTAAATCATGTTTTAACATATTTTAGGGTTCCGAAATCCAACAAGGAACCCTGTTAGTTTTGCTATGTCAGGGAGGGCCTATAGACGACTATTGTATAAACGACTTTTTATCCGGGTACCACGCAAGCAAAGGCCCAGCCGGAAGCTAGTTATTAAACAGTACGGTGTACTACGGTTTTCCTAATCATCAGTTCCGGCAAAGTTAGACGCCGACTAGCCATCAAGAACATTACGATTAGGGCTGGAACAGCAAAGTCAACTCTGCAAGCTCGGATCAGGTAGACGCTTAAATTCAGTTAGCAACGAGGCAAACTAATTTAACTTCGACCAAAGCTGACCAGAGTATTTTGTGGCTTTAACAATCACTTGATTGCATTCTGCGATTTCGTTAAGACTATCAAGTCAACTTACATTGATGTATACAAGGTGATGGCAAACTAATTTAACTTCGATCAAACTTGACCAGAGTATTGTATTCTGAGATCTCGTTACAGAAACCAAGTCAACTTACATTGATGTATACAAGGTGATTAATAATATGCATACTATCCCGAAGGGGGCTTACTATACCTACACCCTATTGGCAATAAAGTTTGTTCTACATCTTTGTAAATTCAAAGTTTTCCTTTTTAGTTTTGGGATCCAATCAGTTCAATCAAACTCAATTATAGTTCATATTCGACTTATAATGTTATCTAGATTATTCTAGATAAAAAAACTTTATTCTGAATATTATGTAGGTACCTATAACAAATTTAAAAACGTGACAGAATTTTTGTGTAGCACTGTTTCGCACCACAGGTTCTCACCACAAATACCAAAAAATACAATCGAACCCTGTCGCCACCAGATGGTAGCGTGCCCAAAATACTGGCGGCATTGCCACGTTGTATGGCAATGCTTATTCGCTGACCGAAGTCAAAGCCAGCATTCTGGTCACGCGTAGACTCTAAAAGTCTCCCCGCCAGGTCCTTGTAAATTTTATGTGCCCCTGATCCCCATGGTCCTAATGTCTCTACCCCAAACGACTCAAATATTATAGCCTCAATCAAGAAGCACATATTTGCGCCGTTTGAGGGACTCCGCTGATGCTGCTGCGGAGCCAGCCCGTACTGATGTGCTGGAAAGATGTGACGGCGCTAGAGTATCGACGCAGGTAGCGTCCCATACTAAAGGACTGACCTCATAGCTCAGTTGTTAGTAACTCTGCCTTCTTTCTGCGCTGGAGGTCGCGGGTTCGATCCCCGCACTGGACAAACATTTGTGACAAACACAGATGTTTGTTCTGTGTCTGGGTGTTAAATATGTATCTATTATGTATATCAGTCTCTGGTACCCATAGTACAGGCTATGCCTAGTTTGGGATCAGATGACCGTGTGTGATATGTCCGGAAAAAAAAAAAAAAAAAAAAAAAAGGCCGTCCCATCTTCCAGGGGTAAGTATAGTTCATGATGTAGTAAATGATGTCGAACTTCTCGTACGTTTAGTAGGTAATAAGAAGTTCGGCAAAATTCATTCATTTTATGTTGGAATTTTGTTTTGGCTAATATTTTTTATATTTTTTGATAGAATAAGCCCCTTCGAGATAGTATACATTTATGAATCACCTAGTATACCTACTCTCAATCGTAAAAAGAAAATTATGCTGAGAAAATTCAGCGAGGTGCGTAGCCACATTATGAAACACGGGTATAACGCGTACTGACTAATTGAGGTATTTAGAGTTGTTGAATGGATGGAGCAACATTTACGTTCAGAGATATGATATCAGCTTACAAATTACTGCTATGATAAACTGTTACGACCTCAAATATATGCTTTACTCTACCCGATATTTATGTTACATTTGTATGCTGTTTCAAGATGCGTTGACCAAAGAGGCGGATTTTTTAAAATTGATTTGACAAGTCTGGTCTATTACAATACGTCGCGCGTAGCGTAAAATGTATTATAAAATATTTTAAATTAGAGTTTATTCGGTCAGTGAAATGGTTATCGTGACCAATTGCAGTAAGGAACGTGAACTCCCGCTGAGATGTCGGCGCGCGCGCAGCGGGGCAGCGACACTGCATGTGCAATCGTCAAAGCTCATGATCCACAATCATTCGAAGATGAGGTTGTGTTGTCGTCTTTAAGATTTGAAAATAAGGTTGAAAATAACGCAGATGATTCTTCTACTCATTTAGCCTGACCTCTCTGCGGTCAGCTGAATGAACTAGGAACATACATTGTTTGCAATGAGACAGGTTGATTGTAAAGTGCGTGATTACTCACGATTATTTTATAACTTACATGTCGCTCCGACAATGCTTATTCTTCGGTTCTTATGTGCAGTGACATAAATAAGCCGAAACAATACAATCGAAACGTTACAAATAAATAACATTCATTACCTACTTACATGTAACAACCAACACATACAACACCTACACACATTTATAACTGTAATGTACAAGACATAGGTAGAAATAACTTGGTACAAGCTTTATCTACATATTCCAGAATGCACGAACGTGAGGTTTATAAATTCTTCTGGTTTAGAGCGACGAGTAAATCTTTACGAAATCTCCACTCCAAAGCGGAGAGAACGGAGAACTTTTGTTAGTTCGTGCTCAATAAAACAAACATAAGTAGAGCAGTCTAAACCTACTTGAAGACAAACTGGATTACGGTCTGACCAAGAATAAATAAGGTCTTTGACTTTAAATGGTGAGTATGGTGACCCAATTTGATAAAACTTGCAAGAATAAATTAGAGCAACCTAAAATATTCATGAAACGGTTACATCTCTGCGAACGTTTCATCCATTTGCGGTGCACGCTGCACCGCCGTCACGAGGTCGACACAATGCGAAGCAAGATGCAGTGATGCACTCTCTTTGCTTTTAGAGATATTGTCGTTGAGGTCTCACTCGAAACTTTCCTTTTGTGGAACAGCGGTATTGTTGGGTATATAGGGAATACGGGACACAGCGAGTCCCTCATTAACATTCACTGCGATTATCACAATCCCCAGGCACAAACTTTCGTACTTCCACCTAGCATTTCCTTTATTTGCAATTTTTGGCGCAAGACTTCAGAAAGTCATACAGACTTGGCAGCACAGTTGCCAGTTGACATTTTCACTTCATTAATGTTCTCACTGTAATTAACTTTAACGTCCACGGATCTTTATGGTTTGTGCATTAAAATGCTCTTGGTTTAATAGATGGCTGCTCAAATTGTCGCACTCATTGCTCATATCAATTGATTACGCAACGGCACCTAAATTAATTCTATTGAAATTATTTAACGATCGACATTCAGTCATTGAATGTATCCAATGAATCATAGCTAATAAAAAATAAGTTATTTTGAAGGATAAGCACTTGACAATACAAATTAAAACAAATAATTTGCCTACCAGAACGTATTAAAACGTTGAAGACGTTGAAGACGAGCTTTCAGCGCGAAAGTCATCTGTTTTATCACACGATTAAATCCAATTTGACTTGGTCCCTTGTTGGGACAAAAAGCTTAGCTTCTCGATCGCTAGTGATTTATTTATATTCGACACATTTAACACAACGAACAATGTATTGTCGCGATAATGTGAGGAAATTCCTTCGACATTGTTGCCAATTGTGTGAAAATCACAGCGAACTTTATGGTACCTTATTCTCACTAAACTTTTTGCACGAAAGGAGCCTCTAATTGGCGCACTTTAATCCTTTCACTACACTGATTCTCTTCAGGGCTACCATACCTCAACTGGTCTCTGAACTTATACAGGATGACATAGAAATAACCAGTGACACGACAAGCAAGCAACTCTCTGACGACCTCGGTGGCCCAACCGGCGAGTGCCTAACTGTGACGCAAGGGGTGCGGGTTCGATTGCCGCTGCAGGACAAATGTTTGCATGATCTGAAAATATTTGTTCTGGGTCTGGGTGTTGTGGTACCATGGTACTCGTAGTTTCTGATACCCACGACACAGGGAATCCTAGTGTGGGGTCAGGACTATGTATGTGAGTGACTGTTGGGTGTTAAAAAAAAAAACAAAACTTTTTGCAAATTGTAATAAAAAGATTTAGCTAGAACGTAGTTTTGGTTGGTACTCGTATGATTCTTGAAGCATCGTCGTAATGGCCGTTTGCGATCACGAAGTGGCGCACTCCTTAGCTCCTTTGCCGCGCTACTCTTTGCGGGCGGGCCGGCTCGGGTGCACATCTCGATTGCTCGAGATGTAATTTAATTAAACTGGGAGCGCATTAGAGATGCCGAAGAGGTAAGCGAGACTTCGCTCTACCCGCTCCCGGCATACGACTGGGAATTAGTTTTATTTGAACGACAGAAAATTCAAGCCACTTCTGATACTCTAATTACGAAAGTCACTAGATAAAACTGCAGTAGCAACAAATTCTGAAGTATTAATAACCAGGCTTATCTTTCAAAAGTCTGTTTTGTTGAAAGAGGTTCTCAGTTACAACTTTTAGAATTTTTCTGATCACGCTCAGTTTTATTTCCGAGGTGAATGCATATAAAGGGAATTATAATAGGTGCTTCTATTAGCATAATTGCTTTGTTTGCCGCGCAATATAATACAAAGGTAAAGTTAATCGGTTTATCGGGTTAACCCGAACCTCACGATTTTTCGGTCCAGGGTATTTGTTTGTACACTTTGTATGAACGAAAACAGTTCTCTGGGATTACATATTAATATGCCTTCGTTATTCGAAAATAACACCCCGTAATAGGGCGAGGTTTTATTGTAGTAATTTTGAGATTTTGTATCTGATATTAGAAAACCTATATTATCGTTGCTGATATAAAGGGATTTTGCAAGAAACGTGACTAAGACAGAAAAACAAATGTCTTTTATTTTCTACTCCAGTGGTTAGGTACATTTTAATATACCTACTAAAAAATAGAGAAGACAGATAAATGTCTAACGAATGTGACCGTAATTTCGCGGTCCAATCTAAGGCTAAGTTAAAATATGTTTAGGAAATCTGAAACTGCTTAGTAAGCCAATAACTGTACGGAGAAATATTGTTAGTCCTTTGAACTTGCTGAAAGCCTGCTGTGGTTCTGAACTAATTATAGCCATTTACGGCTTCAAAGGGTGGGCGATAGTCGATAGAGCCATAGTATAGGTGTGGGTAACGGAACTGCAGATATGGTATCAATATAGAAAGTCAATTTACTTTATTCAGACAATAAACATATACCTACCCAACGACAGACTTGGGCGGCACGGCGGCACCTCAATACTATCAATGATCACACAAACAAAATTTTTGGAAAAACACCATTTTCGTGTACACAGATTTATCATCGCACTTGCAACATTTTCTTTAAACAAATATAGTCGTTAAATTTGTTTTTAGGTTTGCGCTCTGTAAAAAAACCGAGCGCTATCTGTGAAGCTTCGGAATCTTCTAGCTCAAAGTGAATAGGTCCTCAGGACAACCTTTTTCAATCGCAGAATATCGGCACCGTACGTACTCGTATATGTGCTGATAGTCGAGCTTTTACATCCATTTCCTAAATCTTACGAGGAAATTTTTATAAAAACGTATTTTGTTCCGTAATCTACCTTATGCACAAAGTACATTCTGTACTGGTATAGCATTTTATCTCAGTACCTACCTGGTTCGTATGGGGGCCTCTTGATGAGAGCACATTTCGTTTTCATAAAAATATGTCCCATTACATAATTTGATTGGTGAAAATTCGAATTTAGATAGATAGATAAAAAAATTATTTGGCACCACAGACACATAAAATTAACATAAAAATTAATAATAAACATAAATAATTTAAACAATTTCAAAAAAAAATACAAACATAAATAAACAAAAAAGCAATTTAAAAAAGTTAATAACAGTTGCTAGGTAAGTTTGTGTGTGCTGCAGTACGACAAATAGACTATGGCTCAGTGAAATATTTTGCTTAAAAGCAAAAACACTGATTTTCAGCCAAAACCTGATCGAGAGCGAGCAGAACGAGTACAAACGAACAATGTGTAGGTACCTAGCTGAGAATGATTGTAGTTGTGTAGCATTAATAAATGTTTGTGTAGAAAAGAAATGATTAAAAAATAATATAATAAATAAATGACGATAGATAGTGTAGTAAACAAATGATTACAAAAATATTATAAAAGAATGAATAAAATAAACCTACGACAGCTTTATTTTTGGCATACGAAGTGCTTGGGAACACCTTCTATTTGATTTTGCAATAAATACTTCTAAACTTTAATTTAAATGTGAACTTGCTGTTAGCATTGCGAATAGGGGGAGGAATATTGTTCTAGCACTTCGTTGCCGCATATCTGAAGCTTCCCCTGAAAGCGGCAGTCTTGTGATTGTGATAGGAAAGGGCAGATCTTAGTGACCGTAACCTTTCACCAGAGACGAAGTTATGTTTTGAGTGCAGATACTCAGGCTTTTTAAACTTAATGACGTCATATATCAGTCCACCTAGGTGCAATAGTCTTCGTGATTCCATATTCTAATATAAAACTATTATCAGGCATTTTATCACATACAAGTATATCGGTCATTTCTTATGGAATTTCCTTAGCACCAGTGCCGAGGCCGACTCTTGGCACGGGGAGCATTTGCATAGACGGACGTGTCACGAATAATATGGAAATGACCTCTGGCACCCGGTTTCAGACGAGAAAAGCACGGATGCAGAGCAACCGTCGACTGCCACGATATTGCTTGGATTATCAATACGATGCAATCTCGAGGTGACGTTGACCGAATGGCAGCCCAAGGGTGCATGCTATACGTGCGCTCTTATAGCATGCAAGAAAAATATCACCCACCTAAGTGAAATGCTTAACATCATGAGAGTTCACAGATTTAAGCAATGCGCCTTTTGGCTATTTCGTACCCCATCCCAAATTCTTGAAAATGTCTTAACGACTTGTGCAAATTACGTGAACTTGACAGCGTATTTTCAATTAATTATCTCTTTCCCTTGTTGGCAGATAAATGAGCCTCGAGGGCGTCGTTCGTGGTGAAAACATGAAACTTTGCACACATTCACGCCCGTTCGCCAGCTTCAGAACCCTAACTTTTGAATAATGTATTCTTCGAGCGAATTATTGCTCAATCCTAAAGTGCTAAATAAAGTTGACTGAAGCTTTTAAAAAGATGTAACTTATTTTAGATGGCACCGCAGAGAACGCTCTTAAATAACGGAATGTCTAGACTTCAATCCTAAGCTTCGAAAATCCCTGGAAAACGTGGAAATCTCTGACATGTGGGGTTCGTAGCGCTCCTGATACGTCGGTCCATGGGCTGGCAGGCTGCAGCCAGTTTCCGAGGCGAACAATGACTTCAGCGGATCGAACTCAATTTCACGCGTGATTTGTGCACTTTTATTTCATTTCCACTCCAACTGAACTGCTGTCGGAACAAGCGATCTCGGGCTAGATTTATACCGAACACTTGCAGTATGTTACATTGAAAACTTCTGAAGTCGGATAATGTTTTTAGGCGATTGATTCGCCTTTGCTTAGAGCGCGACTGTTATATATAGCTTGAAGTTCATCATGTTCTAGCGTTTTTTGAGATAACTAGGTCTGTGTATCAAATGTGAGTTGACAAACCGGGGTTGTTTAGCAACATGTTGCGGCTCACGGCAAAGTCAACTCGACAACTTGATATATTGGGCTGCTTTGTGAGGGGTCCGGGTAAACACACGCAGAGAGCGCACTCAGATAATGTTCTTTAGCGGGAGGCAACTAAATTATTTTTATCTTCGACTTGCACGAGCAACTCGCACTTATCTGGAGTTGCAGAAATTTAAGGCGAGTTTGTTCATTGTAAACAAAAAATAGACAGATAAATTTTGAGAGATGATTCCTAACTTTACAGCCAATGTTAGGTACATTGGCTGTAAAGTTAGGTCTAGTTAATCTTTGCATAAAAGAGAATAGATTCGATGCAAAAAAAGAAAACATTCAGAAATATACCCCACACTTGTTCAATTAGTTCATGACTCTATGATAGCCATACCACACGCTAAACTAATTTCAGCATAGTCTCTCGGTATAATGATGATTTTGTAATAATAAGATAAGTATCAAACATTTCCCATGAGAAAAACAGTAGGTGTAAAGCACAAGTCTCGTAATCTGGGTAACTTTGATAAAAAATCACTCGGCAGACAAAACGAGCGGAACATCATAAAAGATGCTAAAATGGTACGGCTCGGTAGCCAAGAAGCTTCATGGAACTTTATGGCCGCCAAACGATCCGTATGTATGTGCACGACAGAAAAAGTGGTACGCCTATAAAAAGTCCATTGTCGACACCGGGACGCTCAGGGTCTTCGCAAATGACGGGAGGAGCAGGGTAATGCGATATAAACTGTGGACGGCTGAACTAGGACGAGAAAGGAATGAGATTTTGGGAGAGTCGACGAGCATGGAATTTGATTGGTGTCAGAGACGTTGTTCCAAGGTAACGGTGCCGCTCTCGTCTGCGAAGATAACTACTGACAAATATTCGCTTTTAATAACCTACTATAAACTTGCCGGGAGAAATCGATTACGATCTTTGTCATTAAGTTTATTCAAACTCATAATAAGATATTTTTTAGAAAAACTGAAAACCGACTTCAAATTCCTGAATATTTACAAGATTAATACCAACCTCTTTTTTTTGTTATCAACCTCTTTGCGTTTTGCTTACCTACTGAGGATGACACCTGCCACCAACACTTTCGAACAAAAAACCAAAGTAAGTATGACATTCATTCATCATAAAAAATAACTCATATGGTACTGACTGACTGATAAACAATAAAACCTGGTGGTTTTATTCTCTTTGACAATCAACGCAGAGCCTAACCAAAAGTCCTAAGAGTAGGTATGAAACTTCTGTTGTAACGTATGGGTGCACAGAAAGGAATTCCGCCCGACACAATATCCCTTAGGTTAAAGTTTATGTAAAAATAGCAGCAACCGAACGAAGTCGCGGGGATAACCATACCAAGCCATAGTCGACAAAAAAAAATCGGCAAGTCGTGATTTCAAGAGATGATGACGTTTTTTTAAGTTTTACGGGACAAGTAGCAATCCCTCAGGAATTAAATTAATATGGGACCACCCCGGGATCATACTTGAGAGCCTCCTTCTTTTTGAAGTCGGTTAAAAGGGGCAATGTTTAGCTTAAGTTCAGTTAAGCTCTATTTTCTGTACGCAGAGCACTTCAATATAATGGGCGGAGGCGCATTACAGCCATTTTTGTTGCCATACCTGAAACAATGAAAGCACACGGTTAGCGGCGTAAAAACTCAGATAATATTGAATTATAATTTACTTGTCTGAAACTATCCGTTAGTGCACGACCGGGACTCGACCTTTGGGTCGTGAGTCGGGGTAGCTCCCACTAGGCCAACACGAAAAGAATAAAAAGCTTGGTAAAGAATGATATGTGCATTAAAACGTGCTTAATAACTGTGAAGGAAAACATTGTGAGGAAATCAGTAGGAAGTATTTTTTTATGCGGCGATGGACCTACCTGTTACGGGTGGAATAGGTAGGTACTCACTGCTGCAAAATGTGGGTCTGTGCCAAATGAAAGTTTTGGATATTCCTCTTACTACCCTCCTTAGACATCTTAAAGGATCTGACCGCCTGTAAATCTGAGAGGATGTCTACCATGCTCAGGATAATAGCCGAGCTATTTTTTTTCTAAAACTATCTCCATTTTCCAACGACGCTCTTAAGTAAAACATAGCCAGGTTTTAGCAAAGTTTTATTAAAAACGAAAAATCAACGTGAAATATTACAATGAGGTCCTGATTTACGAGAAAACTTCAATAGGTTCCTTCTTTCTTTTTTCCAAGAAGCATTTTCCTTGAAATTATGCAAATGAATTCGGAAGTATTTATAGCGTGATCCCAACTCTATCAGACTTCACGCGAACACACAGAAATATACCTTCAACAAAAAGCTACAATAATTTCTAAATTGTAAATATATCGCGTGACTTACAAAAGCTTTCATTCCTTTTTCCCCTCGTTTACAAAGTGCTAAATATTTCCACAAATCCGTTTCTGTTTCAAGCTGTTCGATCTGTGCCGCTTCGGTTTCAGACGTAGCCTGTCCATTATGCAAATGGTGGTTCTATGCAGCGTTCGTATTTAGTCAGTCTATTCACAGCCTCCGCGGCCAGACCACTAAGCACCAGTTTCATCAAATCAAAACAAATAAAAAGGTGTTTATTTCAATAAAATCACTTTAAAACGTCTTTGAAAGCCGATGCCTGTTCCTTGCGACCTAGAAGAATCAGGCAACACACATGGCTTGGTGCCTAATATTTTTTTGATGATTCTTTTTCTCAAATTGCAATGTAGAGCTTCAGTGTGGTGCCGTCTGTGTCGAACAAGGTGAGGCTCAAAAGAAAAATAATCAGGTACTTATTAAATAAAAGCTTATTAAAATGTGAAACACGCTACACTTTATAAAACATCTACCTAATGCTTTTATAAATATTAACTTTAAATAATATAACTAATATAATTGGTACCCTCATTTGGTATTTTTACCTCAATTTGGTAAAATCACTTATTCGCTGGCGACTCGATAAAGTAAGAAACCGGTGCTAAGGGCACTGGATTCAACAGAAACTTTGATCGGAGTCGGAGCCGTAAATAAAATAAAACGCAAGCTAGTTTTCATGCAAAAGTTTTTTTTTCTGTTTTTAACTGTTGAGTCGAACACAAAAGCAAGTGTTGCAATTTTTATAGTATACCTTCATTTGCAATTTAAGTTTCGAGTCGAGTGGGCGGATTGAAGAAAGTGACAGCGCTATGTACTATAATTGAATGCGGAAAGAGATAGCAAGCGTTAGAAGGCGCTCGAAAGTAATCGACGTAAGCGACATATAAGAAAATATCGATTATCTTTAAAATTATGTATTTTTTTTTAATGTGTCTTGGATTTAGGTACCCAATGCTATTGTCTAACACAATATTTAAAAAAAGTTATTTTTGTTACATAGTCTCATAGTATTTTCGAAAAAACAGTTGCAGAGGACCCAACTTTAAAAAATAAATCTATCGTGAAAAGTTTTACCAATCACGTTTCTGTCTTGGAATTAAGTAAATAAAATGCTCAAGTTATCATTGTCATAAAAATCAAAACTGTGCGTTTGCGGTTATTGAGAAAAAACAATTTAAAAATCATAAAACAATTTAACCCTCACCTTAAGTTTTAACTCACAAACTTTCATCTTGTTGTTATCTACGCTAGCTATGTTGTGCAGGGCTGGAATTACTGACATACCTACTTAATATTGTTGTACAAAATGAATGTATAGGTATCTACTATCTACACCACAGGAAAGAAAAAAGAGCATAATAAATTGGCTCAAAACTGCAGTAGCGAGTAAACCATATGTGACAGGTTGCAAGCTCATCACTGCTTATGCACAGGGTCTTAATTTCCTAACTGATACGTAAGCTTAAGAGAGTGAACTTAAGGTGGGACTGATAAGTAGGACTAGTTGTATCATTATGAGCTACAAAAATATTGTTTGTGTATGGCCGAGATATCATAAACACAGCATGAAGAATCTTCCCACGGCCGCGCCTTGCTTATATTAAAAACGAGCACGCGCATGTTACTTTTCTTTCCTTGAATTTATAGATTATTTTAACTTTATTATTCTCAGAAAACAAAAATTATAATTTGTTCTAGATTCTGTACTAAAACATTCCGTATAACCAAAGTATCTACGTAATAGAATAAATAGATAGAGGTTTATGTCCCAGAACTCTAGGATAATATACCTATTTTTTAACCGACTTCAAAAAGGAGGAGGTTCTCAAGTCAACACAAAGTTTTTTTTGAGTGTATGTTACTCGATATCTCCGCCAATACTAAACCGATTTTGATAATTCTTTCGCTGGTGTATAGAGTATGATCCCGGGGTGGTCCCATATTAATTTAATTCCTGAGGGATTGCTACTTGTCCCGTAAAACTTAAAAAAACGTCATCATCTCTTGAAATCACGACTTGCCGAAATTTTTTTTGTCGACTGTGGTATGGCATGGTTATCCCCGCGACGTCGTTCGGTTGCTGCTATTTTTACATAAACTTTAACCTTAGGGGTTGTGTGTCGGGAATTACTTTCTGTGCACCCATACGTTACAACAGGAAGCTACCCTGCAAATTTCATACCTAATCTTAGGCTACTAGTATAGTTACTTACTAGTATAGTATTATGTTATCTGTGTCTTAGGACTTTTGGTTGGGCTCTGCGTTGATTGTCAAAGAGAATAAAACCGCCACGTTTTATTGTCTGTCAGTCAGTCAGTACCATATGAGTTATTATTTATGATGAATGAATGTCATACTTAGGTACTTTGGTTTTTTGTTCGAAAGTGTTGGTGGCCAGTGTCATCCTCAGTAGGTAACCAAAACGGAAAGCGGTTGAAAACAAAAAAAAGAGGTTGGAATTTATCTTGTAAATATTCAGGAATTTGAAGACGGTTTTCAGTTTTTGTAAAAAAATACCTTATCGTTAACCTAGTTAGAAGCACAATATACCTACCTAAGGTAGGGAGTTTCGAAGATTTCTTTAGGGATTTCTACGGATTATCATACGTCGAGAGTTAGGTCTGGGGAATATTTGAATTTAGCTTAGGTACCAACCAGCTATGTAGATGTTACGATATTTTTACAAAGTAATCGTTGTGCTTCACCTATGTACCTACCTACCTACTGCTTACATATTAGAGCCTTTTGGGGTTGAGACCCTGGGTCCGTGGGGAAGCGGGGTCCTCCTGATTTTTAAAACTATATCGGGACGTCTTGACGAAGCGACGCGTGACTCGAAAGCTGGCTGCTAGTTGGCCTAACGGATCAGCATTGCCTTCCAGCGTGGCAATTCCTCCAGCGTCCTGGGGACGCTTCCGACTGGTAGTGACTCGGATCAATTGAGCTATCCATAGATCATTTTCAACGGTCTTTAGATAGCTTTAATGTTTTAGTAGGTATATTTTAAAATATTACTTTTTAATATCACGTTGATATTTTGTACTTACTGCTTATTTTGTTGGAAAAATTAAGCTTTACTTTGTACCAATATAGATTTTGCAACACAACGACGGTATAAAGTTTCATATTGCGCTGTTTTTCTTCACACATGCTGTATTTTATATTTCTCCAGCCATCCGTTTTCCAACAGTGAGAAAACTAAATAAAATAGTTTACAAGGGTTATTCCCGACGGACGCTACACCCTTGTTACGTTTATGTGACTGGAACGCAGTCCAGTATTACTTTTGCTGAAATTGAAAACATCGAAATAACAGTGAATTACGAAATCAGAAATGAACTTGCATTTTACAACGACGTTAACAAAAATAAATCCAACCCGAGTCGTTATTGAATTTTATTTTTGGAGTCCTTTGTAGAGAAAATATCTCCTTGATCTCTGACGAGATTACTCAAATAATAAATTCTTAATTTATTATTTGCGCACCCACGCGCAAAATTTTATGCCCGTTTCTTATATTACAGACATTGAGAAATAACGTAAAAGTGGACCTTACGGAGTAAGCAATTTCAGCGTCCGCGGAAGTATCCCGAGCGTCATCAAACGAAATGTTTAATTTGAGCTTCAGTGGATGGAACATTCTAACTACAATGTTTTTCAATTTGCTGAATAAAGTTAAAGAAACGACACTCAGTGTAAAATATGATACGCTGGAAGTTTTATGGGCCATCAAGTAAAGCGAATTAAACTAAAAATAAAGTATTGCTTTAGCTTAAATGTTTGAGCTTTGAAGTTTCAGTCAATTTTGCAGTAGTTATTTTACAACTGAACTAACAGCTATAAACTAATAAGTATTCGAAGTAAGTTCAAGGCACACGGTATCTATCGGAGCGAGGACAGCCATTCAGTCCTCGTCACGTTCACCAGAGGAAAGTTCATGAGAAAACTTTAATTGGAAAATACTCCTATTCCACTTTCAACTTACTTTTCAACTCATTACGTATAAAAAGTGGGTACATGTATCACAGTAGCAGTTGGGGCATAGAATAGAAGATATGATTGGGACAATAACAGGGCGATATCGGATATTAGTTTCAACGTAAATACCAGGCGCCAAATGTATTTTTGCCAATAGCAATATCAGTAAACAGATATTTATGCCGTTGACGGGACGGAATTTCTCCAAAAGCAACGCAAACGTTTTTTTTTTTTTTTTAATACATCTGCGGTGGCAAACAAGCTTACGGCCCACCTGATGGTAAGCGGTTACCGTAGCCTATGAGCGCTTGCAATACCAGAGGCATCACGCACGCGTTGCCGACCCCGAACCCCCTCCCCCCTAAAGAGCTCTGGCAACCTTACTCACCGCAGGAACACAACACTATTTGAAACAAATAATGTTATTTGGCTGCGATCTTCTGTAAGGCGGATTTACCTCCCCAGGCAGGCTGCTCCAATTCAGAACGAGAAAATCTCGCTGTGCCCTACCTCCTCCTAAACGTAGTAAATTCTGAAATTTATGCTGTAATTTAAATTTTACTCTTATATATCGTGTGGTTGAGAGAATTTCAGTGCCATGTTTCAAAGAACTATAAAATCTGTGCAGCGGGGCTCGTCCATAATGCAAGCCTTCCCTACTAACGGTCGAATAGAAACCACGGCCGCACGCCAGAAAGCTCCTTCGTTTGCTATAGGTACTAATTGGCCGGATAAGGTGCCAACACATGGGCCCATCTAACAAGAAATCCCTAGAAAAACACTTCTTCTTGTACAGTCGCCTGCACTAAGATGTATCCAATTCTTAATTATCAGAATAACACAAGTAAGGTTGGTAGGTCACAGTTTAAAGTTAATAATGGCACAAAAAAACATAACTTTTGGATTTTGCTGTGTACCTATATTTTTTTTTATGGTAGGTATTGTGGCAGCATTGCGTATTGTGTACATCTATGGGCAGGCGACTGTACATAATTTAGCATGTAACATGATTTATATAAGCGAGAATATCCTAGACGTGAGTGTAGGCAACTGAACTAACTTAAACCAAAAATACAATGAATTATTGGAAAAATAAGTACCTACTTAAGTATCTTAGTTTTATTAACGTAGATACAGTACGGCCGGCGGATCTAGACCGGCGTTAAGTTCGTTCGCAACGCTGCGCAGTAGTCACTTTTAGGGTCGAATAGGTGGTAAGACGCGGGGTGTCTCGCCTGTACCTGCGCACAATTTCCGAAAGCGCAACTTCAGACCGGTCTAGATCCGCCGGCCGTACTGCATGTAGGTACTCAATTCTTCTATAAATCTTACTACCTAAACAACTTAAATCTCTACGCCAGGAAACTTTCTCGGAAACTATCAACAACTAAGAATACGGGCGTTACACTCTGTGTAAGCAAACAGAGTTCGTTATTCAACAAACTAAGGCTTAGACTAATTGAGAGCGTGCGCTATCCTCGCTATCAAACACTAATTAGTGGTTTATCGGTTGTCTTGATCTATTCTCTACTACCCAGATTCTCATCATGAAGGCGCCTTATGTAAGCAGTTCTTGTCAATACACTGTTCGATAAAACTTCGGAATAAAAACATTCATAATGGCTGTTAGATAAACGCTTTCAAATTGGTTTGCTTGCGCTCCACGTGTAATTTCACAGAAAATATTTCCTCCTATTATAAAGGGTTTCTAGGATTCAGTACTAAAGTTGTTTTGACTGGTCTCATAGCTCAGTTGGTAGTAACTCTGCCTTCTGCGCTAGAGGTCACGGGTTCGATTCCCGCACTGGACAAACATTTGTGACTAACACAGATGTTTGTTCTGTGTCTGGGTGTTAAATATATATCTATTAGAATATTTATTTATTTATTTTTTAGTACCTCAACAGGAAAATGGAACACGGATCACATTGTTGTCCATATATCTGTTAGTCAAGACCTTTTTGTAAATGCGCAAACCACCGTTGTTAGGATTTCAAAGAGAAACAACTAAATAAAAAAAAGCCATATTCAAAACTACGGAATACTCAAATAAAGTAAATTTACTTTCAGTTGGAGTGTCTGAGGTTTTGAGTGATTTAAGTGGGCTCTCCCATAAGCCATTAAGCTCGGCAGTACCTATGTTCTTACAGCAATTTTTATTCACATAACAAAATTCTTACAATATTTTTCAGGGCCTACTTATGCTGGTAGAGCTTGTACGAAGGTACGTACAATTTATTCAAAAGCCCGCGGCACCTCGGGAATACCGGACTGGACAAAGGCCGGAATCGCTTTTATAAAAGATAATCTCAAAAAACGTATTCAATTTTTAAATAACAAAGGTCGGGGCGGTGCTTGCAAAAAATGTAACTAAGTCGGGAACGTAATCAACATAAGAAGCAAGATTTAAATGGAAAGCAAACGAGGTAAACATGATAAAAATGTAATAGGCAGTTCAAATAAAATGAACAATTGTATTGGTATTCTCTACCTTTACTTAGACCGAAAATATCGGCTTCCAGGATCCTTTATTAGCTCGTCTTTACATCTAGCTGGGGCCGGTCGTACACTGTACGCCTTCGGATGCATAGTCTTCAATCTAGAACTTTTCTGCCCCAATGGCCGTCAGATTTCTGAGCTATGTGCCCCGCCCATTGCCACTTCAAGTTGCTAATTCTTCTGGGCTGCCTGGTGACGGTGACGGTGGACGCAGAAGTTGTCATCGCTTTTTTTAAACTCTTTATCCAAACTTCAGTAGGTATGCAAGGTGCTTAATAATAGGTACCTATGTATACTATACCGAAAGGGACTTATTCAAACAATAAAATGAAAGAAAATTAGCGAAAAATATTAACTAAAAAAACATACTAGATTTTTTAATTTTTTTTCTGAACTCTTTCAAATTATCTGTTTTTAGTATTTTCAACAGCTTTATAACTAAATAGTTGTCCCGCTCGCGACTTTGTCCGCGTTTGTTTATTTACACCTACCTAGACTATTTTCCATTATCCATGCCAAAGTACTAACACTTACAAACTTCATAAGGCTCCTACCTACCATCACCATCCCGTCACCGTCCAGTCACCGTCCCATCACTGTCTAGTCACTGTCCCGTCACCGTCACGTCACAGTCCCATCACCGTCCCGTCACCGTCCCATCACTGTCTAGTCACTGTTCCGTCACCGTCACGTCACAGTCCCATCACCGTCCCGTCACCGTCCCGTTACCGTCACCGTCACCTTCACCATCACCGTCATGGTCACGTCTTATTTTTTTATTTTATAATGTGATATGAATACCGATTTTTATGTCTGTAACTTCAACAACATAGGACTTACAAAGAACCTTTCAACTCCCATTTCATCCCCTTTGATGTGAATTTTCGTAAAATTATTTCTTAGCAAATCTTTACTCTCTATAAGGAATCGCAAATTTCAATTGTATAAGCTTAATAGATAGAAAATTCCCATACAAACTTTCATCCCCTATTTACACACCCTGAGGGTTGTTTTTAAATAAAAACTTGTATCTGTATTTTATTATGTTGGACCATTTACCTGATAACCGATTTTGATGTCTCTAACTTCAAAATCATAGGACTTCCCATACAAACTTTCATCCCCTATTTACACACCCTGAGGGTTGGTTTTCAAAAAACCTTATACAGGTATTTTATTATTTTGAACTATATACCTGATAACGGATTTTGATGTCTCCAACTTCAAAAACATAGGACTTTCATACAAACGTTCAACCCCAATGTCACCCCTTTAGAAGCCGAATTTTCCAAAATCCGTTCTTATTGCACGGTAACATCTTTTAAAGAAAAAGAAGTTCCAAATTTCAGACTCCTCGTCCCAGTAGTTTCCGAGCTTTCGTGATGAGTCTGTCAGTGAGTGAGTGAGTGAGTAAGTGGACTACTCCTTTATATATATATATATATATAGATTATCAAACGTACGAGAAGTTGGATATTAAGGTAGCTACTTAGATCAGCTGAAGTGAGTTTGAACTGACTTCAACACAACAGCAGATTTTTACATAGTGTTTTTTCAATGAAAAATGTAGCTATTCCAAAAGTAGAACAAACTTTATTGCCAATTGGGAGTAGGAGCCCCTTTCAGGTCATCATAGATATTATGAATCACTTTGTATACTGAAAATATTTATTTGGTAAATATTTACGAACTTGTTGTTCAGCTCCAAATGGCTCTGTTTGGAAACAGACTAAATAGTCTGTTTTGTAAACGTTTACTAGTGAATGGTTTTATTTGGCACGCCGTTATTTGCATGAATCCAAGTACGGTATACTCAAACTACTGCTCTGCATCACAGAGCAGAACAGTCAACCACAAGTGCAAACCGCTGCTGTAAGAAACTAGAATCTGAGGGAAAGTTTGTCAAAAGTCAAAGTGCGTTTCGGTATGATTCAGCTAAATGGAGCGGGCTACGTAAAGGAGTAAGTAGGAAAGTTTAATTGGAAACGTCTTCTTCTAAAATTGATAGGCGCCTCACGAAGTTTAGCCAATTTGCTTAGGGAATTCAAAAACCACTTGGGATTCCATTTCCGCGATCCCTTAAAACAGTCCTTCAAATTTTCTGCTAAGCTATAAGTGGGTACTTTGCTCAAAGATTCGAGAACAATACGCCACAAAGTTAACCAATGTTCAAGTGTCTTTTGCATCGCTGGATGAGAAGGCAGCAAAGATTTTGAATATTTAGAAAAGTTACTTATGTATTTATTGATGGGTTCAAGCCAGTGAGCCAGACACAATTATAAGGGACTTCTTATAATGCGAGATGAATGGAAAGTTTATTATATTTGTCTAGCAAATATCACAAAGGTCTTGTTGTTAGGACAGCTCTGCCCACGCGCTGTTTTGATGGCGGATGATTGAAACTTCATTGAGTACCTACATAAGTACCTGCTTACATTAGTTGGGTGGAAACACGGCCCATCGACGCAGCAACCAACCAAGCGCAGCGTCGAGTGGTACTTCAAAACGCATTAGCATTACTCGCCTGATGAAGCTTATGCATGGCTTCATAGAGTATTTACTCTGTGCTCCGACGAGACAGACAAAGTGACCGAGTGGCTTCAACTGGCCCCTGTTTCAACCGATCACCAAAGTCAATATTAGCTTAACTCTATAAACTGTTCAGTGGACAAAAATGATGCAATGAAACATAGAAAACTTAGTCTATTGTCTTAATTAAATCGTCCTTTCCTTAATACAGACCGAGAAGAATTATAGACGGTAGGTGAATTGGCCAACAATAAATAATACGCGAAATTGTTCGTGAAATCACCTAACAACTGAGTGTTCATTGTCCGTGAACGATAATTGTGTTTCCGATTATTAATAAATAAAAGCTACATAAAATATTTGCTTTGAAAATATTGGGTATTAAATTACATGTGCGAAATATTAGACAATGAATAAAATTCTGACCTAACTAGGATAAGATTTTTTATCAGAAGATAAAAAATCTCTACGGCCATAGCTAAAAAAATATATTGTTATCCAGATCATATAAAATTACCGACCTAGATTTAAATCAGTCACAATTTTCACTTCTTAGGAATTTGTAGTAAAAAATTTGTTCCATTTGCAAAGCAGTTTTTAATAAGCCAGATCTCGGCTTAACTCTAACTAGAAGTGCCATAGTAAGCCTGACAACAACAAAACGCTTCACAGTTATCACAAACTCTGCAGCTAGTGCTTATGCCTCAAACACAATTCAAATAATTCCGAGCTTGAGTGAAGATGTTGATTTAGCTTCAATACACGTTTCTATAGATTCTGCAGTTGGTGTCGTAGAGGCGCTCACTGCTATCGAAACTATTTGAACAGTGTAACCGTGTTTCTTCAAATATACTTTAAAGGCATTCTGGTTGAGGGTTGGGAAAGAATTGAATGTTATGTGTTGAAATGGATGGTGCAGCCCGCCTTGTCATTAGAAGACCCATCAATCAGTAGGTACCTTTTCCCATTTACACGACCATTGCTGCTAGGATTACTTCTATACCGCTATGAGCGATATAGCGAAACCGTGCCGTTTAAACGACTACCGGGTGTATGCTAGAAGGTACTACGTCACTTACGTCACAAAATCAATTACCTGGCAAAAAGTATAATCACTCTACGAGATCGAATCAAAACCGAGGAGATCCCTAGACAAACCAAAATATCGATATTACCTAGAGGCATAGCTGGGAGAAGCAACGGCCGTTGGAGCAGAAAGGTTCTAGAGTGGACACCACGCACCGGAAAATGCAGCGTAGTACGGCGCCCACAAGTTCCAAAAACGGTTCTTGGGAGCCTTTGGGTGCAGCCGCACAAGATCAGCTCTGGAAATCTATGAGGGAGGCCCATGTTCAGCAGTAGACGCCTTAAGGCTGAAATGATAATCATGAAGTTTTATGAACAGTAATCAGTAGGTACTATATTGTAGTAGTTCATTAATATAGCATCGACAGATCAAATGGCATCAATTAGCAGAGCAAACGATTTTAATTAGTGCGCACTCGGGTGAAAAACCGTTACCCAAGAATAGAATTGCGAATAATGGCGAGCTGGTGGATTAGTTAGACATGAGGACAGAGGCACGTCACCCATCCCGGAAGATAAGTTTTATTACATTTCCTATACGAGAGAGGAATTACTGTGGTGAACGCGCGCGGTCACATATTGCCTTTACCCTTCCGGTCATGACAATACACCATTACGAAGACAATGTTACACGCACCGTACGAATACCAACTAATAGATACGAGTATGCTGTTGTAAGAAGTGTCAGCTACTCAGGGAGCGCCAGAGCGCCCCAATTCGAGTCGAGCGAGATGTAGGTAATTTCCTGTGGCTTATTTGAATGCACGGTGAGAAATTACTTTGCACTATCAAGATCGTGGTTTGATTGCTTTCAAATGGTTTATAGGGTTTAGGGCTGTTAGTAGGAAAGGAAAGAGAGTCGGGAAAATGTTTAATATATCATATAAACATTTCATACACACAACCTATACATAATGTCTATTTGGGTCAGAAGATTCATCTAGGTCCAACTTCGACAAAGTGGTCAACCGACGAATCCAACTCTGATGGGCAGCGTTTGGAAAACTTTGTCATATGTTCTCGTCGCCGATACAGAAGAGCCACACAGAGTGATGGCATTATGGGATTGAGACTTGGTAGCTAATGGCTATTGGCCTCATACACAAACTTAAAGTTGCGCAATGGACTATGGAGAAAGCTAAGCTTGAAGTTTTACTACCTACTTGATAAAATTCGAAACTGGGAATTGCGTAGATGAACTAGGGTCACAGGCAGACTGCAAACACTCAAAGATTATGTTCCCAACACTAAACAAACATCATCACGGGCCACTGTGATCTCAACCACCATCTCCTTAAGATTGGAGCTACAGACAGCGGCCTCTGTCACGGCTGTCTTCAGCATGAAGAAACAGTGGAACACGTTGTACTACATTGCACTGCCACAAAGCTAGGCTCAAAACAGGAATGCAGGAGGTGATCGGATCCTGCTCCTCTTCATCCACAGCATCAACGGGGATTCTCGAACAATGTTGCCACCAACCCAGGGTCCTTCTCCGTTACTTTAAGGAGTTGGGCTGGCTGGGATGAGGTCAGCAAGGGGAACAATGCACAATACACCCCAACGCGGGACGTCAGTGCAGATCTTATTCCCCCATTTAGAATTAGAATTAGAATTGGGGTCACAGGCATAGCTATAAAAGTAAGTTGCAATAAGTTAATCGACACCATTATAAGCTTATTTACGACCGAGTACTAGGCGTGCGAACCCGCGGACGAAAGTTAGTTCATGAATAATAAACCTAAAGACATTGGCCCTAGGTGGGTCATTGATCCACTAAGCACTGCAAAGAATGTTTCATTAATATTTATGAAAGAAAAATTTACATTAAAACATATTTTGACCCACGAATGTTATATCACCGATACCCTGCTCAATTATTCTCTACGAGGGTCGTATTATTGGATTTCTTCGATAATTTGAGAAAATAATACCGAATCTACATAAAACGAAGTGAATATAATGCGACACTCCATTGCTTGTAAGATTATGAGAGATTTTTCATTGTAAGGAGACCGCTACGAAAGGCCTTTATTTGACCGCGCCGACGACCGACGGACGGTCATTTAATAACCCATCACAAATGCAGTTTAACAGGTTAGTGTTTAAGTATTTCATGTAAGACAAGTAATTATGTAGGCACGTATACAGTTAAATGTTTTTATTTCTGGCGTAAATTGAAGGCT
The DNA here is from genome assembly GCA_947579855.1 of Anticlea derivata. Classification (NCBI taxonomy): domain Eukaryota; kingdom Metazoa; phylum Arthropoda; class Insecta; order Lepidoptera; family Geometridae; genus Anticlea; species Anticlea derivata. The sequence goes on from OX388260.1 coordinate 5,999,389, forward strand.
ACAAAATTGTTCACGGTTCACGCGCCGGTAAAAGTTTGTACCAGATATAGTTACGTTAGTTTATTAGCTCAGAAACTTTACTATAAACAACTTCCGCGGATGCCGGGCACAACATACCCAATTTGCTAAGCATATGTATCAAGTGTTGAAATTCAAATATTTATAGTCGGTTCCCAGGCACATGCAGGCCGACCGTTGACCCTGCGCCCGCGTCGAGAATGCGTCTGGTTGCGCCCGCGCACCCGACTAGGGACATGCCAAACAACTACAGGTTCTCGATAGCGCAGCCACACACAAACGACTAATAGTTATGCCACTTGATGCGATAACAGAGAGGCGATAGCGAACGTTAGCTGATATTACCCGAGCTATGCAAAAATTCAATGCTTGTTTTATAATTCCGTGTGGTATAAAAATCAGGATTCCGGTCACTTGCCACTGGCGCTAGCGATAAAAATCGATCTTTCAGCATTTACGTTCTCTTATTTAATCCCTTCACAGGAAACCCTGTGAGTAAATTATGGCAACGTAAACATCTCTTATTAACTACGCTGAGTAGGTCATTATACATTATGAATGGTTAGGGCTACTTGATTAGGAGCATTTTAATATATCATGGTGGTTCAAACATGTTAAAATCATTAGGAATTTAGAAATTGCTGAAAGCTTGTGATTTCTGGTAAAACTTGAAGCTGCTTGAATCTTTTTTTCAATGAAGCTCTCATTGAAAAAAAGATAAACTTTGCAAATCGTTTCTTTGGCGTCCATTTCCTTACTATCCAATGTTACCTGAACTACGAGGTCATTGAAACTTTACGATATGGGAGCTCACATTATATTGGTTTCCAATGTCAATATTTTCGCTGTACTTCAAAAACCATAGGTATAACCTAGAAAAACATTAAAATAGTTTTGGAATGTTTGTTTATAAACATTCCAACTCTTTCAAAAGTATTACTTTTTTTTAATCCCTTGGCTGATTTAACTCATATTCTTCCCAGCAAATCTTGATAGTAGGTTATAAACTGTTGACCTACTTAATTACATGCAGATAGAATTGACGGTTTGAAAGTTATTTCTCTAACTAATAAACATACAGACATACAACGCCGATTGAAAGTTGTTTGAGAGATTATAATATATAGTCTACAAAACGATATCGTTTTACTATAGCCTTAGCAGCAAAAAGAACAATGCTTTCGAGATATTGTTCAGAGAGTATCACATAAACGGCATTCATTAAGCGCCAATTAAATTGATTGTATCGTTTAACAAAGTTTCCAATCAGAATCCACCCGTCTTTTATTCAGCCGTACAAAAATTAAAACAATGAATCGCTTCACGAAGGATGAGTTCTTTATGTAAAGTATAAGAAGAGTATAAGTAGAAAAGCCTCTTTACTTCGAGGCTGTAATGTACTCTGTTCTCAGCTCTTCGAGCTGTATAAATCAAGCATCAGGTGGTACTTTTTACTCACTTAAGGCCTCGTATAGTGCCTATCAACCCAAAAAAACTAGACTGCTTCATACCTAGACCGATTATGCTCGCAAATAGTTTGACATATTCTGTTGTATGTACTAAGTAGCTAAAGTATATTTTGAACAACACAATATTACGAAAAAAGAAAATAATGTGTAAGTCCACTGTTCTTTCGTAGATATTACTAACTTAAGATAATTACTTAGTAATTCATATGAGAGCTTCCAAGAAAGTAAACATAGATACGTCTATATAGGGACTATAGAGAGGCCCGCCTATGTTACACAGGAAAAAACCAATTAATTAGGTAGGTAATTCATGTTTCCTATAATAACTTTATATCTTAATAGCTTGTGTACACGTATTTATTTGAATACTTGCTGTACCCACGCGGTTTCGCTCTCGTGTAGTCATAGGTACATTAGGTACTCCCCTCTATCAACCACTCCCCTTCAAGGGGAAATAGTGTGATGACTGATGTTCCATAAGCATAACCTATGCAACATTATGTAGTTTCTGAGATGGCCGAGCAAATAAACAGAGACAAAATTACCAGTACCAAAATATATTTTTTTATGTACGGATGTGTTTTTATTTTATCAACGGATAGATAGAATAAAGATGCGAGCGATCTTTTTGTAAAAGTACATAATATAATTATTTAAGATGCAGATATGGCGATACATGGATTTATTTTTATCATCATGCGTGTACGGAACGGGTCAGCGTGAACGATTCGCGGTTGGCAATCAATTAAAATAAATGTCAGCGCGGTCGGTGCACCTAGAGCCGAATACACTGGAACTCATTCAGATGGACATCTGTCCATACTGTACTTATATTTATTCATTCGTTCAGACTAGAGGCTTGCGCAGTGGACTCGCGCGGTCGAAGTAATACTTTCAAGTATTTAGTACCTGGTTCTTGTAAAACACGATACGTTATAGATGTGGTACGCGAAATAGCAAGTACGACCCATCTCTAGTCAGATTCAGTTTTACTGAATGCCATTCTGTCTAAAAATAAAAACAATGTTAGGTAAATCAATAAATTCCGATATTGTATCAATATTTTTCGTGTTCGGATATTGTATCAATATTTTTCGTAACAATCAGTGACGTATTTGCATACAATTTCGATACCGAAACCGATGTTTTCATTTCAAGGTAAGGAAAGTTTCGCCCGGCACGCACCACCAACGATCTCAGAAGCAACAAAAATAAATTTGGATGGTCCTCGACTGGAAATTAAGGGGTACCCATTATTAATATCGAGTTAAAAAGGGCTCTACCTGAAGAGCTCTCGACATTAGGTCGCTCCCATTATGAGAAGCTCGTAACGAAGGCGCCTTATGTTACGTTACGACCGACGCTCTCCTCCCTAATAGCGTTAGGCCCTAATGCTTTTAGGAATCTTGATTAAGACATGCTTAAGTCGTTTGAATAGTTATGTTCTGTTAATTAGATATTTAATCTGAAATATGAGCGGGGATTCTAATTATCATCACGGATTAAAACATTATCCAGAAATCAGAGATTACATACGAGAGTAACTTTATCTTTCTGGTTCCCAGCGGGCTACGCTACAAGTTGGCTGCGACTCAAGTAAAAGAAGTTTCAAGAGTCATCAACATATACAAAGTTTTGAGACTGACGTGGAGTTAGCAGATAATAAATAAGGTTGGCTCAAGAATGTAGAAAAGTTAATGCGACATGGGCGAGTGAAATTGGATCAAAACAAATGACGGGTTTTATTCAAGAAAACAAATTGAACATGTTGTGGACACAGTGCACAAAAATAAAAATGGTGAGAAAATGTAAGCAGATGTCGAAACAGAAGCTTAGTGTAAATCCTGAAGCAGCTTCCGAACACGCGTGTGAGTAGAATCAGTTCCAATTGATTGGGCAACCGTTGAACTGAGCCGGTTAATCACGGTTACACGCCGTGTTACCTCATTATTGGCGGATTGTAATGTGATTTACTACTAAACTTGCTGATAGTCCATCAATCTAAGCCGGTAAGACCTGCTGCTGGAAATAAACTAGTGTATATATCATAACGCCGCTGACGACGTTGACAAGGGAAGATATCTTTATTTTGAGCCCAATACCTGTCTAGGGATTTAGGAAACGGATTACCTACTTCGGTCTCAGGATGTATAGATGTATATGTAAAGTGTACAAGAAAAAGTGAAGCTTAGTCCCTAGTGAATCAAATCATAAGTAAATTGAATAAGGCGCAAAATGTAATCTGGATGAGAAGCAACGGAAAAATATACAATAACAAACAGTCACATAGAAATACAGAACATTTATTTAGATAACTAGCTGTCCCGCTCGCGACTTGGTCCGCGTTTGTTTACCTACCTAGACTATTAAAATTAAATAGTTTAGATAATTCTTCAACCTATTTATCTTAGTCCTGACTGAAGTTGTACGTAGAAACATCCAGTGTAAAGTTACCCGACCTAATCAAAACCGAAGTTTGAAGAAAATAGTGTCAAAAGTTTGTCTGCAGTTGTACAAACTTGACGCTCCCTCGCTCTAGACTAATACTTAACTCTTGCATTCTTGTGGAGTGGAATTTCTCATTTCCCTCACACTGACATCAGATTGACATTATTCCCAAAGGAATTGCCGTCTACTTCGATCCTTTTTTGAAATTCGCCTAACGACAATTTCTTAATTGTCGTTAATCTAAGAAATAAACTCAGGAGACATACCAGGCTTCAGAGATTCTTAACAGGGCAAAAACTAATTTAATAAAAATGATGGATCAAGAGAGACTTCTAATAAAACATTGTTTTTCTTGTCATCTTTGACTGATGTCTACTCATGTATGTGATGACTTAATGCCTTTTATTATTTGGACAATTTGTCACTAGAAATCAACACTTCTAAAGGGAGTGGTCATTAACATTGTAAGGCTGCTGTTTTAATAAAAAAAATGAAATACCTAATTGAAAAACCTATGAATCATGCACGTAGAAGAATTCATGCGTTATAAATAGACGATATGACTCACATTAACCTATATAACTTCAGAATCTATAAATCTTTCTCTCTTATTGACCCCAAAGACATGCCATAAAATGAACCGTAAAATTTTACACCTAGTTGTGGGCGTACACAATACGCAAGCCTTCCTAGTTTAGCTTTTGATAAAGTATATGAAAACAAGAAATACGGGTAAGATGAGCTTCATGAGAGATATAAAAATGACAATCCCTCCCAACTGTACCAACCATATTAACCATTATTGTTCTAAAATAGGCAAAGAAAGACGCAATGATTATCTTTAACAGGCTCGGAACATTAGGCGACAATTTGACGACCCTGGTAGTTATTTTTCGGCTGTAATGGCCGCAAGGAGAGCGCCTACAGAGTTGGAAGTCTTTTGCGCCAGTCTTTCGCGACAAATGTATCAGATAAAATGAAGCTGTTTTCTTAAATAAAACGTCATGTCAACTTCAAACGTCTGTGTCTGTGCAGCTTTCAGTCTTACGAACAGTCTACCACCCTCCCTTTAAGCCCCCTTCCAAACTTCTCGGCGTCAGTGAATGGCTAGACAGCGTGGCACCGTAGCTACAATACAGCATCGTAAGATTCAAACGACACATTACTCACTATACTACCACTAGATGAATGATAGGTGCCTTCTCAAAAGTTGGAGCACCTAGACGTTCCTTTTACAAAGTTGAATATGTTAAAAAAGCAAGATCTTCGAGAATGTACTTACTACGTCTAAACTATAAGAAGAGGAAAGCAAAACGCCACAAAAGGCATTTAATTGAAACTACTTATTTACTTCCTTCTTACTTTGATTACCAAGTGGACATCATAAAGATGCTGAAAATGAGTACAATTTCAGTTCATGTTATACAGAAAGAGATGAAGACAGTAAAGACTGGAAATTTGTTATTATACTTCGAAGAAGAAATTGATCCGCAAAAGTCGACTTTATTTTAGAGGTTAAAGGTCAAAGGGTTACTGAGCTCGTTCAAACAAAAGAAAAGCCCGTTCAGGCACTTAGTATTTTGTAAACGAAATAGGTTTCAGTAATTCGCAAGCCGCAACCGCTGTTTGACCTCTTTCCGACGACAATAGATGCCAACTCTAAATTACGGACACTACACGGCTGTAGCGTTGCAAATTATTACAGCAGACATTTCGTAATGATGCTTATTTTTGGTTGCCTGGAAGAGATCGCTTTTAGCGTTAAGCATATTGTACGTTTATTGTAATCCACCACCATAAAGCCACTTGACGGAATTTTAAACGACAGAATTCAGCATAAGATCTCGCAAATTATTTTCTTCCTTGAATTCAGCAAACTTAAAAAGCTGCCTATAGTTTTTCCATAAATATCATACATAATACATTTCCTTTAAAATAAACTCATATTTGTTGGTATTTTAAATAACGGCACACAGTTCAAGTTAGGTTGGTGATCGGATATTGTTAGTTTTTATTTGATTTCTTGAAATTTAACTTTACAACGTCGTTGCCTATATTTTTAGTTCCATTATGCTATCATTCTACATAAAAGTACCTTGATTTGATACTTCAGGAAAAAAGCGCATGGCCATGCAGTTTTTACAATAAATATGTATTTTTCCATAAATATTTTTTTTAATTAAAAATACGAAATAATAGGCTATCTTATTTAGGTATTTTTATTACCTATCATTAGAAACCCCACTCGACGGGGTTGATTGATTTTTTTTCTCACATTACCCCCAAGATTACCTACCCGTAAATATGCCGTGGTGGCCCCGGCTAAAGAATAGGCCCCTCCATATCTACCTATCCACGGATGTCGTAAGAGGCGACTAAGGGAAAAAAACTAGGGGATGGGCAGCAGCGTCCCTCATTTTAACAACGATAGCTCTAACTGCGCTCGCCAACCCGCATGCCCTGCGTGGTGAGTATGGGCAAATCCCCCCACATGATAGGAATTCGCTCTGTCTGTGGGGGAGGCCATGTTCAGCAGTGGACGTCGTACGGCTGAAATGATGATGATGATTTCAGAGTATTTTATTTATATCTACACCCTCCTAATAAGCTTTCACTAAGTATTCCAAAACATAAGCTATGGGAGGGGTGACACACAGGAGACAAACACTGAAGTTAGACTATAAGTAGTCCGTTTTTCCAAAACTCGGACGGAACACTAAACACCTGATAGAATAATTACAGTAACTTGTTAGGCAGTTCTCCCTACAATTATCAGAGAAACTATCTAGACTTGGATAATCCTGTTTCGTGGAGAGATTCAAGTTTCCAGTCAGAGATTATCGATTGGTTAATTTTTGATGAGGATCCGTTGACTTTGCTCGACCTAATTTTTTTTTTTCAGAATCGAGGATTGAGATTACCCTGATTTTGTTGCAAATGGTTAGCAGTGAGCTTAGCTCTAGGTAATCTGACCGTTCTATTAATTTTAAGTGGATTTATTTCTAACAAAACAAATCCACTTAAATGTACTACGGCAACATTTCCGGTCACGAAGAGGTTCTACCTCAAATGAAAGCTCCAAACTTTTTTTTATAATACAAATTATACTTTGTTTTAAGCTGCAATATTCTTCTCAGCTCCGAAAGAAAGCTTTTTCATTCTTTATTCATTGCAAAAACCGGAAATAAAAAAGTTTCGGACGAAAATTGTTAGAAACAAGCAAAATTACACCTACCGATTTGGCTGTATGATAATTTATGTTTGATATCAATGGTCTCCTTGTTAATCTGCGTGATGGTTCTAAGAAAATTCAATGAATCTGATTTGTTTATTGAGGCACCCCAATGTGCTAGATCCTGTTAAGTCAATACCTACAACAAACATTATTTATATTTTAACCCAAAAAGGGCACTGGACATAACTTATTTAATCGAATATTGTATTTCGATTTGGTAAGCGTGTAAGCATTTTTTACTCGGCCTGTTACGGTTACCATGATAATGTCTGACTCGCCGATTCAGCCGATAGCCGATCCTTTAACCAACAAAAGAAGCTGTTTTATGTTACGGCACGCACGCCTTGCTTTCACACATTTATATAGTGGTTTCGTATATCAAGCACACCTATGCAGCTTTTAGGATTAGCGACTTAGGTATGCACGCACGTGCAAATGTTTGTAAGCTTTCAAAGCGCAAGCTAAACAAATTATATGCAGTTGATACATCACTGTAGGTATTACTTTTCTAGTCAACTTGTCTCCCAACAAAATGCTCGCGTTTTTAAAATTGATTCAAACTTAGATTTTAAAGGAAGCGGTTTACGCTTCTCAGCAGTAGGTATATAAGACCAAGTTGCCCTGACTTCCAAGCTCCCAACCTCGTTACAAGCACAAAATGCCAAGTTTTACTCAACCGCCAAACTTTTGCTGTTTACGACACACGCGATATTAAAATTAATCAGTGATTATAATAGGTACCTACTACCAAGTTATATTTCATGGAAATTTTGATTTAAGGAGGTAATTTTGTACGGAGAGTTAGTGGAACCGTTAGCGAAACCCACAACTCGCGATGAAATTAAGATCACGTCACATTGTTTATTAAATAAATATAAATTAAGCAATATCATAATGTGGATTTATATTACGAGTTCAGTACCTAATAGAAGAGCTCGTTGAAAATCTATTCTTGTTTAGTAGTTACCAGCAATACCGGTCTTGTGGCCCTTGTGATGATAATTACCCCAGCTGTTCCTTCCTAAACATTAAAACTTAATTTTTCGCCTAAAACCAAGTTTAGCGGCTACAGTGCGTGTCTCGAATGGTGGGCGCGTAGTCGTTAACTTTGGCGAGGTTATAAATCTCGTGAATGGCCAGCTTTAGCGGCGTCGTTCGTCCGCTAGACGACTCCCACAAACAGGCTTCAAAGCTTTATCAAAGAGAATTTAATTGCTTACTCCACCAGAGTTTACAAACATTAAGATTTAAATATTCATCCTTTTTATGATGATGATAATTACGAACTAAAGGTTACTAAAGCCCTCAGAGACTCGGATTTTATTACGTCCTATGATAATAATTTTCTCTCTTAATCGAGCAACATTTCTGCTAAACGCGATGTGGTTTCGCTGGTTATAAACAAATCCGCATGCTTTGCGGATCAAAGTTAATATTTCATCAGATAAGTAGAAAGCTCATTGGACTAGAGTGAAGGTATGTTGTATATCCTATTACAAATAATTTTACTAGGAGAGATAAGAATTACTCAGTTACTTAGGTAGAAATAATCTTGCTTGCTAAGCGTACAATTTCGTGTGTGTGTGGGTTGAAGGTCTTAACGTAAGTCAGTCTTAACTTACGCACACCGGGACGGCATGGCAACGTTTTTTATTTAAGCTAAGTGACATTCAAACTTATCTAGTAGTAATAAGACATAAATTCCGATGTTTAAAATCGATCCCGCGGCACCAAGACATCCCTTTTGGACTAGCTATGTTTGAATGTCATTTAGCAAAAATATGCAATGTCGTCCGAGTCTGCGTAGGCTATTAGGTGTTTTCTATAATGAAATAATGAAATCCCTTAGTTTTATCCAATGTTATTCAAAGTACAAAGTATATCTTTGTCATCAGAAATAATAATCGCACTCCCACAATCGCGCAAATTGCGAAAATGCAGTACACGGGAGCACAAGTGAGTGTAGCAGCAAAACAGCTTGAAAAAGATTAATAGCCTTAAAATTGCATCGCAACAGCGCAATAAAAGCAACCGGGTAGGTGCACCGAATGCTGTGTTTTATCACTTAACGTTGAAGAGTAGTCTACTAGCATCCGAGAATTCAAGCTATTCCACCAGAATTAAAAGCGGATTTTAAAGTTTTTGTCGGCACTGAGCGAAGCGAGTACAGTAATCACTACAGGATACTTGATTTGCTTAAGTCTCCGTGTAAGGCCTATTATAAAAATATATATTCTAGATGTATAAATATATATAAATATATATGTATAAATATACAGCGTCAGATGAAACTTTTTTTTTCACGTACAGGACGCTGTAGTGCCTGCGACATGTTTAGGTGGAATACGCTTGTCCAGCACCTATAACATCCTCTCAGCCTAGTCGGCCTTATCCACAGAAAAGACATGGTCAACGTGCGGACCCGACTAAGCCACGGGCTTTCCCACGATCTTTTCTTTCACCGTTTTGAGCAAGTGTTAATGCGCACGTAAATTTTACGAGAATAAAATTCCGGGACTGCATGATCTCGTTTCAGATCGAATCATGGTATCTCCCACGTCAACACGGCCATATAGTCTCACCTATCGAAGTCCATGCATTTAAAAGATTAAGGACAGTTTCAGATTTCTGTAAAATCTAACAAATTTGGAACTCTCACTGGCTTTGAATATTCCGCGCTTGGATTTCTTTTATTATCGTCAGAAATTGAAATTACTTCAGCAGGTTTAATCCACTCTCTGAAAATATTCGGAACAGTTATTAAAATTGTTCTAGACACATTTCGAGGGTCGTGATGGCTGCCAACAGATCTCATTTTGAGTCGACTTTACTAGGATTGGATGGCACGGCACGCAATTAAGTTTACGATTACTTACTTACTTAGACAACTTTAAACAAATTAAGCCAAGTGCTAGTCTGTTTTTATCAATGTTTACAATATTCTATGGTCAGAATGTTTAGAATAGGGCTATGGCAGGGAACAAAGATGAAAATCACGGGCTCTCGACTTTTATACCCAAGTATGGTAGCCAAACTCTTAGATCTCCAAGCGATCAGATCCTTGGACATTTCTGAAGGCGTAGTCTTCCAAAAAATGGCAAATTACCAAATTTTTCAGTTGTGAGTATTCCATACGTGACAGGTTGCAACAAACCCATCGGCGCTTTTAGGAATAATTACTGGTTTCTTCACGATATTTTCCTTCACCGATTAGAGCACGAGCTAACTCGCACTTAATTTTTTTGTGCAGAAAATCTCATTTGTATACGACCGGGCTCAAACCCTCGATCTTGGGATCGAAAATCGGGGTACGTCCCACTAGGCCAACACAGCTTGTGGGAGATAATAATCCAGAAAAGAGGGATGACTATAAAGACAAGTTCCAGCAGAAACTGATACTGACCGTTTGAACCGCAAAGACCCACAGATAGCTTCGATTACTTTCGATATCCCTTTGAGAGGTCGCCGATAAAACTAGTTCAAAGTCTGTGAATGTGGATTGGGGTTTCTATGACTGAACATTCTCGCAAATTATAATGTAGAAGTAGATACGTTGAAGGTTTGTACACGATGCATCATCCTATATAATCAAATCTCTCTAGGCCCAAAGGTTTGCTGGAAGAAAACTCTTGTTAGGGTTAAACTCGCCTATGTACATGACCTTTGAAATAACCATTTATGTATCATGTTTCTGTGTGCAATAAAGAATTACAGAATTACAGAAGGTTCGATTGGAATAATTAGAATTAGAATTAGAGTAGAATAATAGATTATTCTACTCTTATTCTTGCTTGATATAAGAATATCATAATTTGTAATCGTATAAGCAGAATGCAGAATGCTTATAATACAATGTTTTCCGTACACTACTATCCGGTGCTATCCGGAAAGAAATTTATCAACAAAAAGAAAAAATATTAGGGTCAAAACAACAATATTTTTTTGGAAGCAGATTTTTATAACAAATTATTAAACGTACGAGAAGTACGACATCAAGATTTATACCTTAAACAGCTAAATAATTAAGTTAAGTTTGAACTGATTTGACCCAAGAACTGCTGAGTTTTGCATAGTGCTTTTTATATGAAAAATTGTTGGTAATTACCAAAAGTCGTAGAACAAACTTTATAGGCAATAAGGTGTAGAATGAGCCCCTTTTGGGATCGTTATACATTATGGATCACCTTGTATTAATGGTTGCCTTCTTAAACACGAACACACAACCACCAACCCCAAATGTATAAACAGACTCCATTTGTAAGAAAATATATAAAGTCTTTCGAGCCATTCAAAATAGATACCTATATCATATAGCGACCGAGAGAGAGAGTAAGATAAAAGTATCTTCATATCTTAGTTCATTAGATTTTCTCTGAGGAAAGATCGACCTAGTTTTAAAACAGCCTTCACAAGCAAAGACTATAATATACTAAGAAAAATTGAGTAAACTCTAATGTTTGTTCAACATATTGCATTTTCATGCATCTTATTGACTGAGCGCGGAACGCAAAAAGGAAAATAAAATGTTCCGTGCTCTCGGCAAAATAAGTTTCAGAGCAAGAAAATGAACAGACCTACCCATCGTTGAGGTCAAACAACTTCTGAAACACAAAAAGAAACACGTGAAACAACCGGGAAATTGTTGGTAAAGATTATTACAAATGCGGAGAAAAATTCTCAGCATTCTGCACGTATACTTACAGCAAGAACGTTTTCTTTGATTTCATTATGAGCTGGCACCCGTAAATATACAAGGTGATTAATAGAATGTATAATATCCCGAAAGGGGCTTATTCTATACCCAATTGGCTATAATGTTTGTTACAAGGCTTTTGTTAATACGAAGTTTTTAATTGAAAAACATGTTTGTTTTTATTCGTAAAAATATTTTATTTTCTGGTAGAATAAGCCCCCTACTGCGTAGTATACTAGTTACAAATGACTTTGTACATACAGTAACATTTACTTATTTTGTTAAACGTAATAATATGGTAGTTACAAATATGTAGATAATGTAGCATTGTTGCAATCACGTGTTTAATTCAATTTCTAAACTGGGTCAAGTATTTACCTACCACACATCAATAAACTCATACCATTTGAGATAGGAGCATAAATTCGCTAGACTTGGTAATATACACATTTCGTAATCATCTTGTCGTAAATATTTTATCTGTCATTCTATCAAAGCAATAAACAATCACATAAACATTAATATTGTGTAAGAATATACATACTACTTTTTGTTGAAAACTTATGTAGGTAGGTAGGTACTAAGATCTTCTGACCCATGCCCTGTCTCGCTGTAATTTATAGATTCTGGCTAGTTTTGAGAATAGGTACTAGTTGAGCCAAAAACAGACAAGAAAGATAGTGGGAAACATGCAGCAACACAAAAAAAATATTTAGGAGATCAAATACGAGTATTCTATTAAAACAATCAATGTAAGATGAGATCTTAAGAAACCCACGATGTTTTTTTTTATAGCATCAAGCCACCCTATTTGTACTAAGAATAATTTGTCTGCTTGCTAGTCTAAACAGATTTTAAGGTGAATCAAAGCACTGACTTTACTAAATTGTAAATAAAGACTAACCACTAGGTTCCACAACCTAAAAGCAACTATGTTTCATAGTAAAAATGTTAAACTAAGGCCTGGAGAAATATCATTTGCGTCATACGTATGCTAAACAGTTTTGTACTATATCTTTGTTCTAGCTATGCAAATGAATGAACAACAATCGATTGACATCAATTACATGAATTGAAGTATTGAGATCGGCATATCGGAATGCATTTTATTTATGGGCCATCTGACGCAATGAGCATTTTAATAAAGTTTATTCATACCATATTGATTGGTATTACAGGGAATTTTGTATCGGGGCCGATTCTATTGTATTTAATGTCTATGGACATGTCCGCATAATTTTACATATTTTATTGTACAGCTCAATACCATTCATACAGTACTCCAACCAAAAAAGTACCAGCGTCCGTCTTTAGAATCGGTCGTGCCAAGCGAATTCATCACTCACTGGTGAAATCATACACTAAGTGGCAAACCCAGGCCCAGAAAGCTTTTAGCCACTTCGCTATATCTAGCCAATTGGTCCAATTCGCTGACTCGGATCGATAGATAGATAAACAACTTGGGGACACTTAGGGTGGGGCGGCGACCCCTCGATACTCCTGAGAACGCAGATGCCCATGCATGGTACCAACATTACGACAGATCACAGCCTACAGAGAAAAGCTTGTTCCCTTTACGGAGCACAATGACGCCACGGTACAGTACATTCTGCGTGCATTAAAATACACTTTTATTAATCCTACAACATGATCAAGGTAAAGGTGGGTACATTTTAGCAGAAAATATATTTTACTCTTAGCGTCGCATTCACGTGAACGTAACGTCGGCGTCGGTCATTCACGCGATACGCACTACGTAACTGCCTTCCATCCTCATAAACTAGAATGACTCAAGGAACGTAAACTGAGGAAGGACTACGTCAGATACACAAGAATTAGCCTAGAAAAGTCCATCCAGGGGGCGTGGCCTGTGACGTCATCCAGAGAGTGGTGCGAGCGGGCGTGGAGGGACGCGCTACGGTCTCGAGCTGCGCGCGCGCCAGTCGGACGGCACTTTTGCTTCACCGCCAGAGATGGACAGACGTTCTATTATGTTGTTGCTAAATTGTTTTGTAAAATTCATTTAAATAAGAAGTTCTTATTATTTTCATTCGTTATTGTTTTTTTTTTTAGTAAATTTCGATCGTAGTTTATAATCTCAGAAGTGGGATTCTTATTCCATTCTGTATTGCTTTGGCTTATCTTGATTTAAAATTACGTAGTGGAATTATCGAGAATTCATGACTTTGTTGTTTGGTTAATTTTGTTGCAAAAATGTCCGGTAAAAGTAATCGTAAAGGTCGTAAAAGTGACGGTCCATCTATTCCTGGCTTGGAGCAAACGCTTCAGACGATTTTAGATCGTCTAAGTTGTTTGGAAGATTGTTCTAGGGTTGCGAGTTCGAGCGCAGATAATGCGGGTAGTTTAGGCGACATACCGGCGCCTGGTACGGTTGCGCCACCGCTGCCGCCGCCGCCGACGCCGCCGCTAGTTCAGCCGAGCAGCGAGCTGTCTGACGCGCACATGCTGGCCGTACCCGCCAGCTCTGGGTCATGCGCCGCTAGCGTCGACATGTCTGTACCGTGTCCTAGCGCTATAAATTCCAGCGCTGAGGTGGTTATGAGCGAGGTAACCGAGAAGCTTGTGAGCGCTATCAGTGCTATTCCGGTAAGATCTAACCATGTTTTTATATCGAATTTTGATCCGTCTTTGCATGATTTCGATGTGTGGTGTAGTGAAGTAGATCACGTACGTAGTTTGAATCGGTGGGATGATCGCGAATGTTTAGCGCGTATAGGTAATTGTCTAAAAGGCGACGCGAGATTGTGGCTTAACGAATGGGTCAGCAACGACCGCAGCTGGTCAAACTTCAAGCGGGAGTTTAAGACATTGTGCCCCCTTCGTATTGATATCGCGAATATTTTGTTCGACGTTATGAAAACCGATTCAGACAACTACACTACATATGCGGAATATGCTAGGCGTTCTTTGTTGCGTTTACGCATTGTCAAAGGTATGAGCGACGAATTGATTGCCGCCGTAGTGATACGTGGTATCACTGACCCCCAAATTCGTGCCGCTGCTACCAATGCTAATTTGTTGCCAGATAGTTTAGTAAGCTTTCTGTCGATCTATATCAAGCCTGCTCAGGTAACACCAGTCTCTGTACGTGGTACCCCCCGTTATCATGATTCGCAATCAAGTTCTCGTAAACGAGAACATGACGATTCGAAGGTTAAGTGTTTCTCTTGTGGAGGTTTTGGTCACAAACAGATTTCGTGTCCCAAGCGTGTAAAATCAGATGCATCTACGGAAGACGGTCTATCTAAAAGTGCATCAAACCCCAATAGACAGCCGCCTAGATCTGAGCCTTGTTCTTTCTGTAAGAATGTTGGTCACAAAGTCGAAAACTGTTTTGCGAAACAACGTACTGATTAGCGTCGTAAGCCAAATGTAACTTTTAGTCGCTAAGTCGTTCATACCTACAAAAAGAACGATATTAGTACCGGGTTATTCAGGGGATGCCAGTAAATTTGAGTTTATTTCCCGAACTGTAACGAAGCATTTGCAATGTACCCAGGTTCCGTCATTTCGTGTTTTTCGTGGCATAAGTAGTCAGGAGATAGAAACATCGTACTGCACTACTTTGACGGTCGAGTTTTTCGAGATTACCCTCGAAGTTAATTTTCACGTCATCATCATCATCATCATGATGTGAAGTTGATTTTCACGTAGTTTAGAATAAATGCATGAACACGCCGGTTATTATCGGTACTGACGTGCTTGCTAAATAGGGATGATGTGTGTGACTTATACTTGAACGCGAGGTATACAACGACTCAAACGAGCTGAGAACGTTCTAGAGGTACAGAGGTGCAGGTCCGTGTTTACTGATTGATACACCGTAAGTAGGTGTTAGGTCATGTCATAGGCAGCAGTTAATGATTTATCGTCATTGCAGTAAATCTAGTCGTAGGTAACCACTACTACTTTTCAAGCGGTGTCTATGCTGATTTGGTTGCGCAATGAGACCCCAGTAACTGCGCGTTAGGTACCTTGTCAGGGACTTTGAGGAGGTTGAATACCTAGGTAGAACAGTCAGTAATGGTCAGGTAAGACCGAGCGAGGTTTTTCCCCACTGAAATGCACACCGATGCCTTAGCGCTAGATAATGGAGCTGTTTGCTGTAAACTCATGATAGCGGGCACTAGTACGTCTTTTGTTAATTGGGTGGAAGATTTGGGCTGTGAGATGCATTTCATAACTCCTGAGATGCACGGAAGTAATGGTCTAGTTGAGCTGTATTGCTGAACTGTAATGAATATGATCCGTGTCGAATCAAACTTTAGACAAGAAAGTTGGTCGGACATTTTGTGGAAATT
The DNA here is from genome assembly GCA_947579855.1 of Anticlea derivata. Taxonomy (NCBI): domain Eukaryota; kingdom Metazoa; phylum Arthropoda; class Insecta; order Lepidoptera; family Geometridae; genus Anticlea; species Anticlea derivata. Next base: position 6,015,574 of record OX388260.1, read on the forward strand.
GCAGCTCACCTTGAACATTACTACGGAAAAGTCAACTAAATGTTCTCCTTTGAATTTGCTAATAGGTAATGAGGGCACAACGCCTGTCATTCGATCTCTGGTACGCGATGTGGCTCTAGAGGCGACCAGTCCGAATCGCGAATCATTGCGCGAGCTTGCTGTTCGAAACTGCTTGTACGTTCAATAAGGACGACATTGTATTTGTGCGTAAGACGAGTCAGGCTACAAGCAAGTTGGACTCTTGCATGCGCGGACCATACAAGGTCACGCAAGCGCTGCCACATGGACGGTATGAGCTAAAACTGATCGCTGGTTCGTACGGCAAAACTACGTAAGCTGCTGCAGAATACATAACGCTATGGCGCGGGGAATGGACCCCCGATGTGAGCATCGCATTTTTTGAGAGTGAGTAACGCTTTGATTTGAAAGTGTACATGATGTGATATTTTCAGCCATGTGTTTATGTACCTGTGTACCTCGAGAGCTCTGCACTTGTACGAGAAGCATCCCGTGGGCTCTGCTTTGCTAACTATCACATCATGGCCTCGCACTCGTTATGTATCTCTGTACGTGTACATCCCGAGGGCTCTGTACTTATGTATGAGCATCCTGTGGGCTCTGCTCTTCAGACACGCGCACCCTGAGGGCTCTGCGATGTGGAGAACATCCTGAATGGTACGTCTCCCTGAACAAAACGTGTACCCTGAGGGCACTGCACGTGGACATCCTGAGGGCTCTGTCATTTCATTCAACTTGTGTATGAGCATCCTGTGGGCACTGCTCTTTTGATGCGCGCACCCTGAGGGCTCTGCGATGATGGAGAACATCCTGAACGGTACGTCTCCGTAGACTTAACGTGTATCCTGAGGGCGCTGCACGAGGACATCCTGAGGGCTCTGTCATTTCATTCCATTTTGTTGGACATCCTGCGGGCTCTGTCATTTTCTCCTATTTTGTTGTGTAACCTGAGGGCTCTGCACAGTAGGTATCCTGAGGGCTCTGCCGTTTGCTTAATTTACGTACTCGTCGAAGCTTGAGAGCTTGCTGGATATACCCGAGGGCTCTGTCCGTACATGTTGAAAGTAATGAGTTTACTTTCAGCTTAAAGCGTTTGATTATGAAATTAATGCAAACAGGTGTCTTTCAGGTGACGATAATGATGAAAGTCAGCCATGTAGTGCTGAGCGCCAAGGCGTTGAGGTGGATGTACATGTCCCTGCATCACCATTCCATGAGACGGAAGATCTGCAGCCGCATCCACTCGCCCACTCTGATGATCCTGCGGGCGAGGGCGCGCCGCCGTCAGGAGAAGCCGAATTAGCCTAGAAAAGTCCATCCAGGGGGCGTGGCCTGTGACGTCATCCAGAGAGTGGTGCGAGCGGGCGTGGAGGGACGCGCTACGGTCTCGAGCTGCGCGCGCGCCAGTCGGACGGCACTTTTGCTTCACCGCCAGAGATGGACAGACGTTCTATTATGTTGTTGCTAAATTGTTTTGTAAAATTCATTTAAATAAGAAGTTCTTATTATTTTCATTCGTTATTGTTTTTTTTTTTAGTAAATTTCGATCGTAGTTTATAATCCAAGTTTATTCGTTTCATTCAAAGCTAAAGTAGTAAGTTAGGTACAGATAAGAATAAGAATAAGAGTTTATTTATTTGACACACACACACAGTAGAAAAATAGTATAAGAACAAAACAAATACACAAGCAAAAAGAAAGAGATAAAGTAGGTAGGTAACTATCCTTTTCAGTGCGACTGTGCGAGTGCGGCCAAACGGTCCATGTCTCAGCATTAGCCACTCCCGAACAAAGTAGGGAAGCAGCGCTGGTTTTCAGACTGGACCTGGGTGACATCACGTGGGCGAAACAACGTTTTACGTAAACCTTATATATTTTATATGCAGTGCAACTTATATAATTAAATAAAATACAGAAAATAAAATAAAAATATATTTTTTTACAATCCTAAACATTGGTAGAAATAAGTTTTAGATAGATATTACCAAAGGTTTGCTAACCCGTGTATTAGGCACTATTTTAGAGTGTACCGACTAAAAACTTGTGCAAGAACGCAAGCTCTACCGTGTCAGAATTCGGGAAGTGAGCCAGCTATTCGAATTGTTATTGTGGTGAGACTGTTTAATCTGGTCCCTAGACGCCAGGGTTGGGTACACATTAGAAGATACATAATGAGACTGCGGCTTTCAGTTCTATTGTTATTGAGGGAACGTCTGTGCACAAGTATAAAAGCAGCCATTAAAATCGCGTGAGACGCATGTGGGTCAGATTTCTCCCATCGATACATATCTTTATGGCAATCGGTTCACTCGACCTATACTTATGTGACATGTGACATAATATAACGATCTAAGTGTTATTTTATATCTGTAGCAGTGGTTACATACCAACCACTGGTAACGAACGAGTTATTTTATTTCAAAGTTTAGGAGTGCAGATTATTATAATGTCCTTTTCCATCTAGCGTCATCATCCTTACACTGGTAAAATAAAATGAAAAATGTATTCCCTAGCAGTATTAACATATTCTTCTTTTTATGTTCGAAGAAAACTTATTGAAAAACATGCTCCGGGCAAAAAGCTTCTCTGCATTAACTCAGAAAAGTCAGCTTAGACTCAAAGAAATTGCCAGACAAAAACAATACAGAGTAGTCGTAAACATAATCGAAAAAGTTGAATATGAATGACTGTAATACAGAAGCCAGACGCGTCGCAAATATTTGCTTATAATCCCTATAGATACAAAAGTTATAGGGGGATTTGATCCCCTCGAGATGTGGCGCCAGAGTCGTAGACGCCACTTCGTTCAAATAGTGAACCCCTGGCCTTCCTTGCCCTCTCACATCGATTTCTTCCTAGATAACGATTGTGAACAGTGCCTCAAACAATTCACTTGAAGATCGATTCTAGTGCAAATCCAGAGTAGAGTTAGCGAGTAAATTTTCACGAAAGTTTACATTTTACTTTGATACAGGCAAGGAAAACTGTATGTTTTTTTTTTTTTATTCATTTTTTTATTGTGATATTTATAACTTCTCTACTAGGTAGGTTCTAGATTCAAATAATCCTAAATATACTAAAATAATCTAAATAACTATTTAACTAACGACTAAGTACTAATAAATGAAATTAAATATAAAAGTTTCCGAGGGTCAGGTCGTCTGGAACACTGTAAAAGGCTACTTGATCCGTGTACGCGAGCGCAGCCGCGGCTAGAGGCTAGTAAACAACAAATCCCGATATCGCGCGTTACAAATGATCATAGGGGTATTTAGTTTATCCCTCGAGTATAGCCAGAATAGCTGGCAACAAATTAGAAGATACTTCGGAGGGCAAATACTGAGCCCCGGCCTGCTCTCATATCGATTCGCTTTGCAGATAAACGCTGTAGCGAATGGCATTTCGAGTGATAGTCTTCAAGATAATTTGACAGTGCTCTTTGTAATTGGACTCGAATCGATGTCGTAACAATTAGAAGAGTCCTTTGTTTAAAGTTCAACAAGTTCAAGTGTCAGATGTGGCTTACCGATACTTTAGTTGGCGCGACCACAGTCACATACTGTTACCACAACAAGGATAACAATGTACTTAAAACAGCGTGTTCCTTAACTAGCATGATATGGCGAAAGGGGCTTATTCTATCGCCACAAATAATTTTCTTTTTTTCGAACTTCTTTAAATCATCTGTTTTTGTATTGCTACCTAAAACAGCTGTATAATTTTATTGTGTTTGAACTGATTTGAGTCCAAAGTTTTTTTAATAGAGTGTTTTCAATGAGAAATTTGAATTTCCAGAAGTCGTAGAACAATGTTTATTCGGGTGTAGGTAGAAGAAGCCCCTTTCGGGATAGTATACGTATTATTATGGATGACGTATAAGCCAAGAACTTCTTGACTTTGTAAACGATAAGGTCGTGTAGGTTAATATGTTAAACACAAAACGGTAAAACGTTCACACAAACCATTCCACGACATGACTGTCTTTGCATTCATCTACAGACAACAAGTTTGCAATTCATGAGCATTAACGGATCGCCAAGATTTAACTCTCAATTTAGATATTTATTTTAAAAACGTTTGTCTGAAGTAATGAGGGGAACGTGATCGGTGAAACCATTTTCGTTATAATTAAACTCTCAGTGGGATAGCTGAAATTCGTTGAAAAAGGGACCGTTACTTTGAAGGTTAGCAGTGTCAGGTTACACTTCAGATCAGATAGCTTACATGCCTACCGCATTATGTGGCTTCGTGTGCCACCGCAAACTTACCTCAAGGTTATATACGAGTATCAAAAGTACCTATACCTACCTGCTATACCATTTTATTACATGCTAGAAAAGGTTTGTTTATCGACCTACGGTCACAACTTCAGGTTAGATATAGTTCCGTTCGGCTGAATTATTTACGTTGTGCAAGAAATAGATAGATAGATAAAAAAAATATTTGGCACTACAGACACACACAATTAACATGGATAAACAATTTTCAACTTAAGTAAATATAATATATAAATAATCAAATGAGCAATTTTTAAAAAGTAGGTATCGTAGAGTAGTTATGTTTGTGTGTGCTGCAGTACGACAAATAGGCTATGGCTCTGTGAAATAAAAGAAATGGCTTCTGTATCATCGATTGAGCTACGGTTGACCACAAAGACACTTGGTGGTAATTGTGTCAGTCCTTAATCGAAAGACACCACACGAGTTTCTTCCTAAATTCCATTGCAGCGAGACGGGGTTGCAAAATTACAATACTTAATGCAAAGTAAGACTTATTGAAAGCTTTTACTGAACCTCCCATTTGGAAATAATTACAAAAAATGCTTGGTAAAAACCTAAAAACTTACGTACTTAAACAAAAATCGGCGAGATAAAAATATTAGTTAGTCATATCGAACATCCTTATACACATAAAGTGCTATAAAAACAAAGATTATGACATAATGCCGCTCGCCGAAAACAAAGGATCGATAGGTCGTGCTCAAAATAAATGTACCAATGGACCGCAGTTAGGGATGCCCGTCAAAATAGCCGAACGTATTGGCTTTCGGCAGAGCCGGAGTTACTAAATTATAGCTCTAAACTTCTTTTATTTATTTTTTTCTTATATTATACGATAGGTAATACTTAATATAATTTTAATTCGTTTTAACTGAGTGCAATATGTCATCTAACATTTATTTAAAAATATCCTTACGTCTTTTGATTCAAGTTAATTTTGAGTTTGACTTAAGGGATCTTTTCTATACAACTAAGGTGCGAACAAGCTTACGGCCCACATATTGCATGCCGTTTGAACACGGCTTTATGCTTTGTTTTACCATGAAATATTTTATCAAACAGAGTGTTTTAATATGAAAGTGGATGGATGTAGGAGTAGAGGTAGGCCAAAGAAAAGATGGATGGACTGTGTAAATGTGGATATGGTTAAGAAAGGAGTGAGTGCTGAGATGACGACTGATAGAGGGGAATGGAAGAAGAATACATGTTTTGCCGACCCCACATGATGTGGGATAAGAGCAGCAAGATGATGATTTTATCAAATAGCCAGTCTTACGGATTTTTAGCCGGATTAAGACCCGCGTCCCTGTAACCGCAGCATATTGCGGGACGAGCGCTTAAAATGCTTTCCGTGTTCGCCTCATCCGGCGGTGACCGGTGCCCGTCGCCCGGAAGTAAGACATGGAACTCTAATCACCGCTTATCTAGAATCAAATGTTTGTAGCCTATTTTGAGTCTCTCGTGCTGGGAAAGTTGGAAATTCTAAAGCGTACACGTTTTCATTATAACTACACTCTTTGTCAACGGTATTGCATTCTTGCAAAGGCCACGGCTACATGAAACAATGTTGTGGAAATTGAATAAAAACGTGAACATGACAAAATATCATTAATTTCACTTTATAAGCAGGATGTTAGTTGAAACGCGAGATCGTTTTACGATAAGCTCATTGCACTTAATAAGGTTTACGAGCTATTATAAAGCTCGATTATAGCGTCACGTCGCTTTGAGCATTGATTTTTACGACTGTGCCAACGCACAACTAGCCGTTCAGCTAAATATGTTAAGGTTTCTATAGGTCAATCAGGTCATGGTTCAACTCTAGCTAGATGAAAGCTTGAGATGAAAAACCAAGTACAAATCCCTAAAGAAATAACGAAACCCGTAATACAAAAACATAGATGAAAAGGTAAGTGTAAAATTCAAATGAAACGCAAGATGGAGTAATAGAGGTATGCAAAAAGCGAGCGAGATTCGACAATGTAGCTAATGGAAGCCCGAAGGATGACTCATGGATCCCACATGTCACTGTAGGTACTAAGCCACGGATGGACTTTATAGTAGGTTCAGAGCGGGTGTAATCTGCTTTTTTTGGAACTAAATAGAAAGGGGACGATGGCGATAACAAAAACGTAAAGAGAGGTTCATCTAAGTGTGTACCAAAATAAATCAAAGCGATAGAAACTGATAATAAGAATTGAGCCTATTAGTTTTATTATTGTGTACCAAAAAACTAATATTTCATAATAAATAAACATAGCGTAATCGGATTAGAAATAAACACTGATTTAGAAATGGCTTGTCACCTATTCCCATTGCGAAAACAGCAATTCCAGCTTCTAAGCACATATGCACATTCATAAATCTCCTGTCAGCCGGAAAAAGGCGAGTTTATATCATAAATACAGTGGCTATGTGTGTCAAAACATAGGGATTTGGGTGTCTCCCCGTCTGTAGTTGACAACCCGGACGATGCCAGCCGAGATAATGTAAAAAAAAAGATTTATGATCTTCTGTAATCAAATTTTATTACCCCCTACGCGACCCCTTACGCGTTGCGCCATAGTTTAGTTACATTATCGATTTGTTATGCTCGCGGTGACATCGTGATATTCGTCCGGGTAGCGCAAAAAGTTCAACTAAGATTTATGATGCCAGTAAGTAAATTAAAAATATGTACAATCGAACCGAAGCCAAGTTTCTACAGCCAAAGGGGTCATGAGTCGCAATTTCCATAAAGCTTCCAGCGCGGAATATGGTGTTATAATATAGCCGGAAATAATATAGCCATTCGTACGCATCGTGGAATAACGCTTGTGGGGTGCCGGGTGCCCCCAACCCCACCATGGACCCGTCCTTCACCTCCTTGACCCAATTATGGTGAACATATTGCTTTTTAGCTTTAGGCGTAGGTACATAACATTTGCAGCCGCGATGTCCGATGAATACTATACGCGTCCCTGAACTTGAACTTAATTATAATTTTGAGGTTAAATGTTGCGTCGTCCATCTATGTGTTTATAATCAAATTAAGAGCATAATTAGTAGTTCTATGACCGATTTTACAATACAGGATTCCTGTGCCCCTTGTGGGTGGCCAGAGGGGTTCTAAGTTTGATGAAAAAAATATAGCTAAAATAAAATATTGCTTTTCAAAAAACTGTAAGTAAAATGACTAACATCTTAAACTTAACGGTATATAACGTACCTACCTACCTCCACGCGAGTGAAGCCGCGCGGGCACAGCTAGTGCATAAATAATTGCAACAGTAACTTTGTACCCAATACGATTCTAGTTTAGTTACGAAAAGTACAGAAAGGTGATCCTTCGACCTTTAAGTCAACTAACCTTTTAATACCCGAAAGTTAATCATTTGTCATTAAGTTTATATTGGCAATTGGCATACCTTCGAGCAACTATAATTAAAACCAAACAAGTTCCCAAAACTAAAGGGGCACCTACTTACCTATTTACCCGTCTATTGAATAACGCAATCATGACATGAATGCCAACTACTCATTCCGACTGAAAGCATTTCAAAATATTTTGCACAGGCTTCCTGGAATTGACCCCTTGCCATACATGAGAGCAGCGGGTGCACAAAAAAGGCCCATTACACATATTAAAGCGCAATAACTTGAATTAGTTATTCAGTTTGGCCCCCCCTCCGGGTACTCTATCATTATCGTTTTACTTGACGCACGTGCCGCCTTGTGCTTGACAACCCTCATGCTCTCTCAAGGTCGATAATTATAGACTGACTCACTAGACTATACGGTCTTTTGTTCATTAATTGTCCCTCTTTCTGTTTAACTTGGTTATACATATTGTTTTGTCTGTACACAGCGAACTTTTGCGAGCATCCTGAATCTTGTAACATAGTTCTATCTTTGTTTGCGTTACAGGCATCGCCTACCTAAAGCGAATATTGGCATAAGATGATTATTTCTTATGGTATTGATTAGGCTCGGTTCGGCTTTTTCGCTTTTTGTCTCTCGCTCGCCTTAATGTCTGCCACTTTTGGCTTCGCTCCTGTTTTGGCCGCTTTAGGGTAAATTGAAGTATCTGGTCCCCGTTTTTCGTGGTCTTGCATTCTTTGGAGTGGAATTTTAATGGCGTTTGGAGTAGCTCTCCGACTCTCTCCGAAATTAATTTTATAATGACAAAATTTTAAATATGCTGCATTAGGAGTGTTTATATATTTTAAGCTCTTATACAAGTTGTTTATTTGCTATAAGCCAACATAATCAGTGTCGACCCAGTGCGGGGCCACAGGGGAAATAGCTTGCCCACTTGTCAGATTATACGATGTGAGATAGTTAATTTCAGATAACCGAACAAAGCCGATTAATGTTGCCGCGATGTTTGTAAAGGATTTTTAGTATTATAAAGTCACGTTATATATTTCCTTTTAAACTGACTATAATATAACCCGCAAGAGTTTCCTGAAACAAACCATACCAGAATGAGCTTTTGACTGCGAATAAGGCCAGGACTAGAATCAGTGAAGAAATATTGCAGAAACTTCAACTAGTTCACCATGATAGTGAATATAAGCTATATAATGGCAGTCTGGCCTCATAGCACAGTTAGTAGTAACTCTGCCTTCTGCGCTAGAGGTAGCGGGTTCGATCCCCGCACTGGACAAACATTTGTGTGATAAACACAGATGTTTGTTATGTGTCTGGGTGTTTAATATTTATCTATTATGTATATCAGTCTCTGGTACCCATAGTACAGGCTATCAGTTGAAAGTGTGAATTTGTCAGGGAAAAAAAAAAAAGTTTTACCTAATTTAAGACATACAGACAATAATCATACATCAAAAAGATTATAGATAACACAAGAAACAGGAATTGGTGATTAGAGCAACGCAATTCCTCTGAAATACAGAATAAAATAGATATAATTAACATACGATCAGCATTCCTTAAGATTTGACGATTTGCACAGAGTATTAGTAGACGCGCAATCAAGATCTTTTGTAATTCAATATAAAATACGATCAGTAGGTATATTTGAAATTAATTGACACAATTACAAGTGTAACTAATTAAAGTAGGAATGCCAAACATTTCTAATGAAGAAACCAGTAATTTATCGATATACAAGTTGAGATATTGTCTCAGAACAGAATTTTGCAACTTTCAGCAGCTCCAAACATTCCTTTGTTCTTCATCATAGCAACAAATGAGGAAACTTTTGTAACATGTTTATTTATACTGAAGACGAGGTATTTCTCGCGATCCTAGCTAGACCCTTCAGGGAAATTTAAAAGCAGCCCAATTTACACTCGGGAAATCTCTGCAAGAATGTTGGGAACAAGTTTTCGCCCATTTTGTAATTAGATTTGGTGGCGTCCTAATGTTTTAGCAAGAAAACCATCTTGGAATGTTTTGCTGACATAGTCATCCCTTTGTAGACAGAGCCTACTGGAATTAAATTCCAGTTTTGTACTTTAACTACATCTGTTTGTTAATGTTTTAACATATTTTCGTTATAACTTATAAGAGATAACTTTTATTTTTAATAATTTTTTGTAACAAATACATACTTAGTTGTGCCATTGGTAATAAGGTAATCCACGGGAGATTTTAAATTATGAGTTTAATCAGCCAATAAGAATAGTAGTAGTACGGGAAAGTAAAATTTCCATTCACTCTACTAGTAGTGCCAAGCGGTAGTGCCTAAGAAAAGAAAGGATCTTTACCAAGTATAATTTGAGATAGCACCCAGAAAAGATCCTATTAATCGACGCCTAATTTAAATAAAGCAGATTCATTTATCTGATTAATAAAGTTCACCATAACTCTCAACTTTATCGTCCATAAAAAGAAAGGCGCGACGCTGGGAACGACATCGTAATCAAAAAACGCATAAATAAATGTGTCGACCTTTGAATTGCAGTTGCGTTGGCGCTGCCGCAGCCACAGATGGAATAAAGTACAGACCTCAAAAGTGTCACTCAGACGACGTCACTCACTAAAACCGACACGGGGTGAATAATTATGTTAGAAATTGCAAGCGATACTGAAACTCTAATTCAACGTATGAAAGCTCAATTTCATAATTCATAGAGCTCATGGGCCATATTGTGAATAAAAAACTCACATTCAATCTAACATTAGCGCCATAAGGTTAATTTCATATACATACATATAGTTATATCAGAGTGACACAGGCTTAGCGTAGCCGCCTGCGCACCCGATGACTGTAAATACACATACACACAAGTTCACACAACCAAAAGTGAGATGAAAGCCGGCGCCTCGCCACTTATCGACTCCTGCACCCGTTTGGTATTATGCCTTCTCAGTCAGCAACCCGAAATAGACGTAAACAAACATTCTTTTCCATCTCAGTCAGAGCCTGTATTCTGACATTATAGAGGATAATAGTCAACGTAGAACTACGTAACCAGCAACAAATCCAAGGATGTGGATAATATTTTCGTGAAAATTATGTTTGCGGATAAACATATTTCAGCAATGCTTTGAAAGCTCTTATAGCGGTGTGGTGAGAATTAAGCGAGGCGGTGTCCGGAAGCATCAGGATTTGCAACGGTCTGAATTCTATACCATTAATTTAGCTATGTTTATTAATGTTTCGTACTATGAATTAGCCGGAAGCTGAATAGTGAGAAAGTATTCATAACAGCCACGGAATCGAGGTGGTATGGGTATGTATGGTGGAATAAGTATGGGGTTAGAGGTTGTATTTTTGTTGGTCTGTGTAACGGATAACACTCGGAAAGTGATAAGTATTATCGCCACCAATTAACTACTTGAGTACTCTTTATAATCTTGAATGTCTTTGTCGAACAAAAACTAACACAACGATTTCATACAGGTATATTGTTTCATTATTATAGACGACTTTTGAGGGAACTGGAGGCGCTGAAGATCATCAAAAAATATATATCCTACTTATAGACGAAGTAGCAGTAGTCGAGAAATAATGATACCTAGGTGTGTTCGATTTCGAAACAGGATAACAAAAACACAACTTTTTAGCCAGAAGGGTCTTGTAAATCGGAGCACAGGCCAGGTGCATTCGACATCCGCTGTGTAGCAAAAAAAAAAACAACCGAGAAACTTGACTCGCCACAATATTGCACCAGACTTGTCTAATAACTTGAAAGCTGAGGGAAGTTGGGAACTAAAGTTTTAATCTTCCTGTACGCTATAACTTAGGCGATAGCTTTAAAGTTAAAGTCTAGCTTAAACACCAAGCCGCACGGATTTGTAGGATTTTACATGTTATTACCGTGAACGTATTAAAACTGTTTACTTTGAGTAGCGCTAAGCAACTTCTTGAAGACATTATATACCAAATTTTTATTGCATCTCTAAACAAACAACAGTAGATTGATCAGGGTAAGAAAGTTCTGATTTCCTCAACTTTGTGTATTTTTTGTGCGAAAACTTTGTGATTAATGAAAAGCTTTCCAAGACAGATAAGAAGACGCTAAAGTGAAATGGCTATTTCTTTATCCTAACGTGAAAAGGACTTAAGTTTGCTCGAATGAACACGATTCGGAATTGGAAGTAGCAAAATTCTATAGCGATATTTCTATAAAAATAAATATGAAGTAACGCAGATTGCGCAAAGCTCAGGATCCGAACAAGGATTGAATTGTTATTGGCAATTTGCAGCTCGCCGAATGGAAAACCGAGGTTTTACTCCACAGATTCATTTTTCCAATATTGCTGGTGCAGCACCATTCCTCTCGTGCAGCGATTGAGCGATTTCGTTTGAACAAAAACGGTCCCGACGGACGGGCGGTATCTGTTCTGGCTCTACCTGCATTGAACACCTGTCAGTGGCTACCATAAATAAAAACCTTGATCCTAGCTATGAATACGATTGGGAATTTTCGAAGTTGGCATCTGCTCTAAAGCAAGAATTTTTCGAATCAGCAATACAAATCACAATAAAACTGGTACGAATAGTATACGAAAACAGTTGCCTAGTACCTAAATCTTGAGCTCTTGGCGATACCCAAATAAAATAGGTAATTAATATGACGCATCGTGGCCAATTGAACAAAGCGGAACCCATTCCCATAGAATCGTATAGATAGACGATAGCGGCAGATGTCCACGCAACAATGGATGTGCTTTCGTCAATATCTATCTATATGCTATATCTCATTCGGAAACCTTTGTGAACAGATAGACCATTAGGTAACTAGAAATTATACACGAAATATAAATGGATGCGATTTATAAAAGAAAGGCCTATTCATAACAAGGATTAAATAAATTTAGAAACGAGAACGAAGGACAAGCAATTTAGAATTGAATAAAAAATATTAGTACAAGACAAGAGCAACCGCAATTGTTCGCAGAAATGAGTCTGTACGCAAAAAATGCCCTTTTCTCTCAAACCGTCCCATTTGTTCTTTGAATCGCTCGGGACGAGGGTCTTTTGGCAGTCTTATAACTTATTTTTCAAGGCGGGTGATATATGGAACATGGAGCAACATGGCAATATTACGAAGGTAAGTGTTTGAGCAACGAAAAGGATGAAGTTAAAGTTTTTTTGGGTAAAAATAATGTTGATAACGGTGATATCAGCCATGTGAGCATGCACTATAATGCATTCAGATTTCGAAACGATAATAAATCGACGGTAAACGCTAAACTAAACAAAACCACTACAGAAACTTATCTCAAAGGTAATGCTGCTAAATGCTAATTTACTGAGAAAACACAGGCTTAGGAGTACTACGATCCTGTTTGGACAACAACCGGCATACATCTCGGGAGGCGCCAGGAGGAAAAGCCACCTAAGTACGAGTACACAGAGAGTAAAAACTAAAGGGTATAAGCAACACAGGTTTTTATTTGAAGATAAATGGTCATGCATCTTACCTGTTAACAGGAACAGTAGAGCTAGTCGTCGCATCTCGGAGCTTTAAGAATATGTCGGGGTCTATGCGCGCGTGTCGTGTGTACCCATCGTCAACAGCCCCGTCAGTAAGTCCAATGTTTACGCGTCTCAGCTGACGATCCCGATTTATTAGCGGATTAATCACACACTCGCGCACTGCGGGATCCGCACGCTGCAGTGTCAACGGCCACGAGAAAAACCAGACTCGGCGAAAGCTGTCCCGGTAGGTTTGCGTACAAAACGTCTATCCAAGATTTATTTGCGCGAGCCGCTCGCACTACTCATTCATGAATTGGGTACGGACTGGTATGCTTCTGTGATGAAAACATGACACATGGTTCTCGCGTGTGGGAGCGCTCGGGGGTCGACGCGCGACAGCAGCGCTCGGCGGCTGACTCGCGAGTTGCGTGAGTGGGCCGAGCGCGCGCGGGGACGCCACCGCCACGCCTGCGCACCGCTCCGCGCCGCACCACCTCCAGTATTGACCGACGACGCCTCCTTCCTACATTTCACATCCTTAACTAGCTACGAATTCTCCTTTGAAAAATCCCCTAATTCCATCCTCCCGATTGAGATAGGCCACGTCTGTGCCACGTGAAATACACCTATGATATTGGCTAGGCTTTTTCTCGAATAAAGTGGGTACTGGGTATAGGTGGATATTACCTGTTATCCCGATAAGATCCCCAACTTATATAATATCCTTCGAGCTACTTAATACTAAAATATAGAAGAGGATAGTAAAATTTCAGTCGCTAACGTCCGAAGTATGTTCACAAGTTATGCAATCAAAATTCAAAGTAGGAAGTAGTGGAAGGGAATGTTAGCAAGCATGCAACTTGGAGCGAAGTAGTTTTAGCGCCTGAGATTCGATCAGTTTTTATAAAAACTTAGTTCATAAAGAACAACTGCTTGACATAAATTATCTCTATTCCAAGCATGCTTAACATCCTTTTAGATTTCATATAACTTGTCTTATAACAATCTTGTTTTTGTTTCCAAAAATACCGACGACTAAAGTATACTGACTCTAACTAAATCAGGAACAAGTATGTAGTTATTTTCATAAAATTCTATTCTATGAAACTGGGATCTTTATAGTTCGATCGGGAATGTTTCCTATTAACTTTGACGTTGTGGGGTGTTCGATCAACCGCAAACCTCAAAGTCCATACGCAAGTTAACCCAAACCTCCACCATGCTGTTTTCGCACGGGTGTTAGCTAAAAGTGCTCCTTGGAGGCTCTACCCGTGTTGGCCTAGTCGGAGGTACCGCGCCATTCGATTTGAAGGTCGTGGGTTCGATTCCCCGTCGTGCACCAATAAATGTTCCCATTCGGAAATTTAAGTGCGCAGAAAAAATTAACACTCCTCGAACAGAAAAACTCATTGAAAGTCGAGGTTTTAATTAGCAATTATTTTTAGACAGGTGGGCCCATACCATCAACTTTGCGAATTTGTTTAGGCGTTGACGTAAACTGACAGACTCAAAGATTTATGACTCAAATTCGTGTAAGATAGTGTTGAAAAGCTCGCATTTGAATGACAATAAAGACGTCATGGTAGAGCACATGTTTTCATAAATTATGGATGGATAGATTTTGCACCACAATGATGGAAGTCATGCATAGAGGGGGAACCTCTTTGAGCGACGGAATTTTGCCATTGTGTTTATTGTTCCGGGCTGAGTGTTGTGTTACCATAGTAGTCGTAGTTCCTGATACCCACGACACAGGGAATCCTACTGTGGGGTCAGGACTACGACTATTGGGTGTTATTTATTTAAGTGCGAGACTTTCGTGGCGCAAATTATAATTTATAATTATCTGCCATCAAACCGATAATTAATTACCTTTGTGTTGGCGTATTTAGCCTGTCTGGCAAAGGATGTCAACGGCTAATTTATGCTTCACATCTCATGGTAGGATGTAGGCTAGTCTATGACGTCGGCTTTAATCCGGTGATTGATGTAACCGGCTAACAGCCTCTTTCTAGGCCTATCCGTACTGCAGGCCATACGCAGCCGGTTACGTCATTCAACTTGGCAGCAAAAAAAGATGGCGCAAAGTAAATTCAGTTAGTAGAACAGTTCATAGAGAAACAGGCGTACACGATAAACTATATATTCCACTAGCTTGCGCCCGCGGCTACGCTCGTGCCGTATTTATGTAAAAAGTACCTAGCCTACACAAGGTTATGAATCAGCTGTTTCATGTAGCAATCTTGATGCCGAACTTCTAGTACGTTTAGTAATTAGTTATAATGATTAAAATACAAAAAAAGCTCATTTGAGAAATTTTGGGATATTTTTTTTGAAAATACTGATGTTTTTTTTTCATTAATATTTTTTCTGGAAAAAATAATGACCATTCCTACCAAAGGCAGATTAGGGCTTGACGTGTAGGTACACAATCTAAAAATAAAATCTTAGGCCCAACATAACGTCTTATTGCCATTCAAATGCAAGCATGTAAGCAAAATTTAACACGAAATTTAACCATAAATATTTAAGATTGTCAACTTACGTCACAAGCTAAAAAAAATTGCCTAGTAGATGGTACGGGGCCTTATCTCTCAGAAAAAATGTAAGAATACAGGGCCGTATAAAGCTTTTGCGTAGTCGGATCCATTAAACGAGGAATGATTGTGTTAAAACTGAGACTATTTTTGGAGCTTTTAATTGGGACGGAAAAACGAAGATGCTATGATTGCATTTTAGTAATTTAAAATCAGCTGATAAAGATTCCCTGTTATTTACGATTTCTTTAAATTCTTTAGGCATTTCAGAAAAGGATCAAATCAATTACGAGAGGACTTATTGAAGCAAAGCTCGATCATGAGGCCATCAATGAAATGTGGTAGAATAATTTTAGTCAGTTTACCCGCTGGGCAGCGTTTGGGAAACTTCGTCATATCTTCCCGTCGCAAATACTACAGAGACTAAAGTCTTCAATCAGTGCGTGTTTTCAGTGATGCTGATGACATATGGCACTTAGGCTTGGTCGCTAACTATTGGCCTCATACACGAACTCAAAGTCGCGCAACGGGCTATGGAGAGACCTAAAATCCGAAATCGAAGGTACTAGTACTAGTTCTACAACGGCATAGCTCTTTAAATTTTCAAACTGAAGTGGCAGTGGGCAAGCCATAAAGCTCGCAGAACCGACAACCGCTGGGGAATTAAAAGGCTATCAAATGTTGAAGACAACCGGTCGAGGTAGTGTTGGAAGTGCCCGATGGACCGGACGACTTTGTCAAGGATACGGGAAGTCGGTGGGTGTAGAAGGCTCATGACGGTTTTTCGTGGCACTCTTTGGCGGAGGCCTTTGTTCAGCAGTGGACTTCATCAGGCTGATGATGATCATGATGATAATGACGCTGCTTGTAGTATGTATCATAGAATATATTCCTTTGGTTTTCGCTGTCTCTATAGGCTCATCTCTTTAGGCTTGGCTCCGCTAATCAAATTTTGTATAGTACTTTTTCAATTACGTCGACCGCAGCCTCTGACTATTCGCGATAATGACATCGAATTTTACAAGCATTTCAAAAAGAAGAAGGATAGAAGTTATCTTCTATCCATACAAAAACAAAAAGCACGTCTGAAGTAGCGATATTAGGTAGCAGGTAATCTTGAATAAAAACATCAATGCGCGGGTTGAGTTGAGCATCTATTAGGGTCAAGCTACATATATGAACAAACCTCAGCACTGCGTCAACTGCACCCTCTCATGCTGAATGGACTTTTCAAACTTACGAGTGTGGAATGAAAGGTGCAGAACGCTGAAGCATAATTGCTTATGTAGTTCATCCCCTAGATATCGTAAAGGCGACTAGATAGGTACCTCGATTCGCAAGTTGTAAACAAGCTAACTTTACTATGACATGGTATAATTCGAACTCGATTATAGGAAAGTCTAGTCTTCATGCAGACTTCATCGTAACTATTAGTGTCCTATTCTGTAAATAAGAAACCAAATAAAAAAATACAGCCGACTTGAGAACCTCCTCCTTTTTGAAGTCGGTTAAAAATAATCAAATAGGAGGAGGTTTTCAAGTCGGCTGTATTTTTTTTTTGTGTGTATGTTACTTGATATCTCCGCCAATACTAAACCAATTTTGATATTTCTTTCGCTGGTGTATAGAGTATGATCCCGGGGTGGTCCCATATTAATTTAATTCCTGAGGGATTGCTGCTTTTCCCGTAAAACTAAAAAAACGTCATCATGGCTTAAAATCACGACTTGCCGATTTTTTTTTTCTGCGGTGGTATGTTATGGTTATCACTGCGACTTCGTTCGGTTGCTGCTATTTTTACATAAACTTTAACCTTAGGGATTGTGTGTCGGGAATTCCTTTCTGTGCACCCATACGTTACAACAGGAAGCAACCCTGCAAATTTCATACTCTTAGGATGTTGGTTAGGCTCTGCGTTGATTTTCAAAGAGAATAAAACCACTACGTTTGATTGTCAGTCAGTCAGTCAGTACCATAAGAGTTATTAATGATGATGAATGGATGGCATACTTACCTTTGTTTTTTATTCGAAAGTGTAGGTGGCCAGTGTCATCCTCAGTAGGTAAGCAAAAAGCAAAAAAGAGGTTGATAACAAAAAAAAAGAGGTTGATATTAATCTAGTAGGTAAATATTCAGGAATTTGAAGTCGGTTCATATTCATATTCATTTAATCATATTCATTTATTTCACCCTTAGCGTTACATTGCATAACATAGCTATGTCCAATTACAGTTATTTTCATAAATTATCATGCAGATTATGAATTAAGTATTATTATTATTATTACAGATTATTAATGGATTAATAGATAGTGTCCTACATATTACTCGTATGCATATCAGAGCATGAACAATTCATATATTCGGTAATATGGTAAAATGGATGACTCTCAAGAAATCTCCTGACCTGAAATTTAAATTTGTTGATGGGTAACTGTGTAACTTCAAATGGCAATTTATTGTACATAGCGAGCTTAAGGCAAATACCTAGTTTGTAAGTCTTTACAAGCCTTGTTCGTGGCACATCTAGTTTTTCCTTATTTCTAGTTGTGTAAACGCAAAGAGGTTGATAACAAAAAAAGAGGTTGATATTAATCTAGTAGGTAAATATTCAGGAAATTGAAGTCGGTTTTTAATTTTTGTAAAAAATATCATATCTTATTCAAAAAGCAATTGACGATGACAACTCGAGCGAGCGTAAACATGAGAACTGGCAAGTGGTTGTCAGTATTGGTGTCTTTGATATTTATTGCTTAGAAAAATCAATTTGGTTTTTTATTAAATACCGACCATATTATTTTTTAAACCGGCCATTTTCTTGTCACTTTCTCCATGAAGATTTATGACACTAGCATGAAACGGACATTGACAGAATTGTGACAGTAGCCACAGTAGCCAAAACTAAGAAATTGAATTGATATTTATTGCCTTATCCCTACGTAGTTACTTGTGAGAGAATACTTCTTAAGCTTATTTACTTGGGCCAAAATTACCATTCGGTTAGGAAATTGTGCGCATTTTCCTATGTAAACAACAATGGCGATGTCTTCGGTGGCTTTCGTGCACAAACCCTTTAGGAGGAAAAACAACAATTGTATAAAAAGTATGATGTCTTCTAGCCCTCCCTCTCCCCCCATAAGAGGAATCTTATCGCCTTGTGAGACCCTATACAAAAATGATATACATTTCAGAAATAGGTAGGTAAATAGGTACCTATCTATTGTTCTCCTGATAATAGTCATTCGTTTCTCATTCCCTCAGCAATCGTCGTCAATTAACATAGGTAATTTGCCAACAAGACTAATAGGTATGTGCAATTAGCAGTATGTTAGGTCCTATTGTGTCAATTTAGCGAGCTCCAAAGCAGGCTAGTACTGTAACCAGGATTGTTATCCTGGGGATCGGAATCATATAAGAAAAGGCGAAACTATAAGGGTTCCTAGTCAGACTTTGGAACCCTAAACAGGCTTCAGAAAGAATGGCTTGGTCGCGAGGAACAGGCGTAGCTTCACCTAGTTTCTAAGACGTTTAAAGTGATTCTAGTAATTTTATTGAAATAAATACGTTTTGATTTGATTTCATGATTTACGTTGTTGGAAAGACAGATTAAAAAAAATATGAAATTGGCTATTGTCCCCACGAATGGTTGACATCCTCTCAGATCTCCAGGCGATCAGAACATTGAAGATGTCTTAAGGGGTGTAGTCAGAGGCATGCCCGAACATTTAGCCTATGCCCACATTTCGCAGTAGCGACTATTTCAAAGTGATCCTAGTGATTTTATTGAAATAAAAACCTTTTGAATTTATACGTGACAGATTGCAAGCTCATCACCGCTATATATCTAAGAAGATATGACTTGGGATATTGATGATTTTTAAGGGGTGGTCGCTACCCCTTCTACTCCTTAGCTACAGCCCTGCTCTGAAGGTAATTGGAGCCGCGTTGAGCTCGTCTACCGTAAATGTCTCCATTACCTGAACAGTTAACTGCTACATGTGTAGCAGGTTGAATCGAATTGAGTATTTTTTTCAACCTAAGAGCAAATTCAAGGTTCAGCCAGGCTATTGTGTAAGCAAAATGGTAATGAAGATCGCAATTATAAGGATGACTTTATCAATTTTAGTTTTTCAAACATGAAAAGGGAGAAACTAAGGTTTTGAACTTTTCCCGTCAAGTTTGGAATGTTTTGAATGTTGCTAAGATTGTTAAAATTACCCTCAAAGTTACGATCTTCATTGCCATTAAGCTTACACAATGGCACCACAGGTAGGTATTAATACAAAATTGACGGGAATATGAATAAATTATAATAATGAAGCGCTTTTCAGCGTTATTGAAAAAATAAGAGTATTCAAACGGCCTATGCCGAGTACGAGTACTTGTACCTTGAAGGTATATACTTACATTCTTAGTCTTAGGTTACCAAGGCGCCTGTAGCGGATTAACTCGCATAAGACAGTTTACTTGAACGCAAATGAACCGCATCCTATTAACATTTCAAAGCCGTCCAACTAAGAACCTTATCTACATTTTAGTCATTGGGAACTATTTAATACTAAGTAATAGATTAGTACTTACAGCGACTGAAACTGAAGAGGTGCGGGTTCGAAACGATTGGTCATTGTGATCGAGCGGAGTCAAGTACTACACGTCATCATCATCATAATTTCAGCCGAAGGACGTCCACCGCTGAACATAGGCCTCCCCCATTGATTACCAGAAACAATGATTTGGGGGGATTTATAACCATACCATGCTGTGCTGGGTATATATAGGGAATGCTTGGAATGGTCCTTAATCACCTCTAACGACATCCTCGGAAAGAAATGGGGGGCCTATTCTTCAGCCGGGGCCACCACGGCAACAGTACTACACATACGCTTTACTTATTTAATGTTTACTACAACTAACTAAAGGAACTACACAACAAAGAAAGATAGATTTCAAATCAACATCTATATTACTTTCTTACTAGTTACAAACAGCTAATTACTCATAAAATAAACTATGATACCTATAGACTACGCAGCCACTCCGATGAGCTTATCACGTTTGATCTTCGTCCAAGCCTGAATAAGCTGCTTTCTGATTTCGAATGCGATCACCGCTGTAGCCATTCCAGTGTTGAGACTGTCCACTCCTCTTTGTAAAGGTATGTTCAAGCGTAAGCCGTTTTTTTGGGCTGCCAATCTGTAATAGACAAAGATTGAGATGATGGCCCTAATCTGCAATAGACAATGGTTCAAATGTATAATAGACAAATGTAGAGGATGCGATGGTAAAAAAAAACAGCATGAAAAACCCAATCTAAATTTTGTGGTGGTATCTATCCGAAGGTCGCGGGTTAGAGACCGGGTCGTGCACCAATGCATTTTTCATTCTAATTTTTTTGTATACATTACTAGTGCTCTCACACGGTCAGTGATCGTTCGATTTTCGCTAAGAACAGTGGTGTCACCCGCGATCGCGCGTACCGACAGTGTAAAGTGCTTACGCATCACAACAAAGCCGCCGCGACACGGCCGACCGCGATGATGACCCAGTTATTCATCGTGTAAGTCACGTACGCGGGCGACTATTCAAATTGTTAAGGCGAAGATATTTTCTTTAACAATGGCTACACCATCTAAAGAAGGCTGCAATGCCAGAATAACACTGCAAACGGAAACGGAACATCTGTTGTACAGCCGTTTCAAAGAAGAGCAAGATCGATATAAAGAAGAAAGGCAAGAGCGGGAAAAACTGCAGAGCCTTGTAGACGACTTAAAGAGCCAAATTGAAATTCTGCAGCAGCAGCTCAAATGCGTCATGGAGAGCACGATTCCAACAACAAACACCATGGAAACATGCTCCGCGCCTGCTGAGTACGGTACAGACGAGGAAGAACTCGCCAAAGAAACTGAGTGGATAAGAACTAAAGCAAGAAAGAAAAGAAAATTGAACACCTCACCTACACTCTCACCACAAGAAGCTCATAAAACTTCTCCTAAAGAAAAACTTAAAAAAGTTCCCCCACCACCTCCTATTATAGTGGACGGTGTCAAGAACTACCAAAATTTTTATGACTTTTTGTCTAAAAATCAACCAGCTGGGACCTTCACCGCAAAGATAATGAGCGGAGATAGCGTCAAAGTTAATGCCTGCAACGAAGAAGCATACAGATGTTTAACAAAAACTCTGTCAGAAAACAACTGCCTCTGGCACTCGTACGAAAATAAACAGGAAAGACCAGTTAGAGTTATGGTAAAAAAATTGCCTTCTTCCTGCAATCCAGCAAGGATCGTCGAGGATCTGACGAACAAAGGGTACAAGGTTGAGGATGCGGTAAACAAATTGAGCTGGAAAACTAAGGAACCGCACAACATGTTTATGCTAACCTTCAACAATCAGGAAGAAATTAGCAAGATATATGAAATTAAATATATACTCGGGTGTATGGTTGAAATTCAACCACTTCGGTCGACAAAGCTGATCCCTCAGTGCAAAAGATGCCAGGCGTACGGGCATACGCATAAGTACTGCGCTAAGGAGCCTAGATGTGTTAAATGCACAGGTAAGCACTTAACCAAAGACTGCCAAAAACCAGCAGAAGAAAAGCCAAAATGCGTTCATTGCGGAGAAGCTCATCCAGCCAACTACAGAGGTTGTATGATTGCCAGAGAAATCCAAAAAATCAGGAACAAGACTATCAATAAGCCATCGGTTTTAGTCGGGCGGCAACAGCAGGTAGCTGGACCACTGGTAAGTGAGAAATTACCAACAACTAACCAGAATAAAACTAGTTCAAGGCCTCAAAGCGCTACTAACAAAAATGTGTCTTATGCTCAAGCAGCGGCCATAAACACCGCAGTCATTCAACGCAATGAGCAACCCAGAAACTCAAACGACAACAAGTTGGACGAAATCTTAAAGCTCATGACAACTTTCGATGAACGTCTGAGGAAAATAGAAAATAGCACTAAAACTGCTATATCTAAGGCCAAAAAATGATTAATACAATTAAAATAATGGCCTGGAATTGTAATGGGCTACTAAAACACCAGAACGAACTACAAGTAGTCTTAGATATAGAAAATATAGATGTGTGCCTTGTCTCAGAAACACATTTTACCAAGCAAACACACATAAAGTTCAAAGGTTATAAAGTCTATCATGCACTTCACCCAGCTAATAAAGGAAGGGGCGGCAGTGCTGTTATTGTAAAGGAAAATATCAAACATCATGAAGATAATAAATACGAAGAGCCAGATATCCAGTGTATAGCAATTTGTATAAATACTAAACAGTATCCTCTTACGGTAGCAGCCATATACTGCCCCCCAAGATATACCATAAGAAAAGACACTTACCTTAGCCTCCTACAGAAACTCGGTGAAAGGTACGTACTCGGAGGTGACTTCAATGCTAAGAACACGTATTGGGGCTCCAGATTAACAAATGTTAAAGGAAAAGAACTCATGAGCGCAATAAAAGAATCACACTCTGATGTGGCATCAACAAGATCACCAACCTACTGGCCAACCGATCAGCTAAAAATACCCGACTTGATAGACTTTTTTATATATAAAAACATTTCGTCTAAGTACCTTCAAACAAAACAAAGCTACGATATGCATTCAGACCACTCTGCTATATACTTAGAAATTAGTGATACAGTATTACCTAAGGAAAACACTTTAACCCTAGTTAATAAATACACGGATTGGGAGAGTTTCAAAATAGATTTAGATATTAATATAGAGCTCAGGGTTCCACTTAAAACTCCCGAGCAGTTGAATTCAGAGTTGGAACAATTTATAAAACTTATACAGCAAATAGCGTGGAAAAATACACCCGAAATTAAAAAAAGGGTAATCAGAAATAACTACCCAAATGAAATCAAACAGCTTATAAATGAAAAAAGAAAGCAGAGAAAACAATGGCACCAATCTAGATCTCCGCAAGATAAAACTAAACTAAACAACCTATCAAAGCAATTAAAGAGGCAAATACAATCGTTCATCGATAGCTCAACTACCTCTTATCTCCAAAAGCTAACCAATAAACACGATACAGGTTACTCACTATGGAAGGCCACTAAAAACCTGAAAAGGCCCTTGACTCAGATTCCTCCACTAAAAGAGGAAAACGGGAAATGGGCCATCAGTAATGAACAGAAGGCTAAAATGTTCGCAGAGCATCTAGAAAGCACATTCAAACCTAATGATGATCTTACAAACATTTCTAGAAGATTTGATCCTACGACATACGATGATTCAGACAAAGAACTCTACATTCCACCTGTCTCACCGAGAGAAGTCCTTTGTGAAATAAACAAAAATATAAACCCAAAGAAATCGCCTGGATTTGATCTCATTTCAGGCGAAATATTACATAATCTACCTAGAAAGGCCATAGTCAAGCTTACAAACATTATGAATGCTGCACTGAGGTTGAAATTTGTACCTGACCTATGGAAAGTAGCTGAGGTAATAATGATAGCTAAACCAGGAAAACCACATCATGAAGTAACATCATACAGACCGATTTCCCTATTACCTATAATATCCAAATTGTTTGAAAAATTACTACTAAAAAGACTAAAACCTATACTAGAAGTTCAAAATCTGATTCCAGACTACCAGTTTGGATTTAGAGAAAAACACTCGACGATAGACCAGGTACACAGAATCACAAATTTGATTGAAAAAACTCTAGAAGATAAAAAAGTCTGCTCCACCATTTTTCTAGATGTAGCACAGGCTTTTGATAAGGTGTGGCATGAAGGCCTTATACACAAACTAAGAAAAATGCTACCCAAACCATATGCAGATATTTTAGAATCATACCTAATGGATAGAGTTTTTAGAATAAGGCAAGAAGAAGCCTACTCTGAAATTAAGGAAATAAAAGCTGGGGTGCCACAGGGAAGCGTATTGGGCCCGGTCCTGTACCTTTTATACACCAGTGATATCCCTATGTTAGAAAATAGCACCATCGCGACCTTTGCTGACGATACGGCTATAATGGCCGTTGGAAACACATTTGCTGAAGCGTCAGAAAGGGTTCAAGTGGCTGTTAACAAAGTCCATGACTGGACAAAGAAATGGAAAATAAAGCTCAACGAATCGAAATCAATTCACATAAACTTTACAAACAAGAAAGAGCAGTACCATCCGGTTTATATTAACCATAAGCGAATACCATATGAAAATACGGCCAAGTATCTGGGAATGACGCTTGACGCAAAGCTACGCTGGAAAGCTCACGTCAAGAAGAAAAAAGATGAGCTAGAGCTACGCTACAAACAAATGTACTGGTTGCTTGGAAGGCAAGCAGCTCTATCAGTACACAACAAAATCATATTATATAAACAAGTCTTGATGCCAGTATGGACCTATGGTATTCAGCTGTGGGGCTGTACCAAAAAGAGCAACATCGTAATTATACAAAGATTTCAAAACAAAGTGCTGAGGAACATTGTGAATGCGCCCGTGTACATAAGAAACGAAGATCTCCACCGGGACTTAAAAATAGACTTCGTTGACACAGTAATCAAAAAATACGCAGAAGCTCACGAGCGTAGACTTCATCAGCATGTGAACGTCGAGGCAATCCAGCTCCTCGACAACACAGACATAGTGAGACGGCTCAAAAGGACTAAGCCTTTTGAGTTAGTATGATGTAAAATAATAGTGAAATGTAGTGAAAGTGATAGTGCCTACCTAAAAAGAACACAAGAACAAAGTGTCTTCCCCTTAACTAGAAACTGTAAGAAAAGTGCTATTGGACACATTCTTAGATATAATTTACCTTATAAGACTATGTCAAAGTAAAATTACTCATTAGCCTACTTGGCTAGATTGTAATACAACTTAGGGTACAACATTTTGTAAACTAGGAAAAAAAAAAAAAAAAAAAAAAAAAAAAAATCTATCCGAAGGTCGCGGGTTAGAGACCGGGTCGTGCACCAATGCATTTTTCATTCTAATTTTTTTGTATACATTACTAGTGCTCTCACACGGTGAAGGAAAACGTCGGAAACCGGCAATTGTCCTAGAACCTAATAATTGTAAGACATGTGACATGCCTCGAAGAGCTTCGAAGAACCTGGGGGCCAATTCACGTAAATAAATTCAATCTACTCTCATTAATCTCGTGCCACAGTTGATTCAAACATTGACATTTTAGGTACGTACACAATTAAGTTAGTGACACGAGACTGTAGCGCGATTAGACTGAAGTTTATTTAGGAGTCCAGTCCTCTGATTGGCTTATGGTGTGCGGACAGCCTATCGTGAATTGTCCTGATCTTTACTACAAGATAGGCAGATCATTACTGCAGGATATGCTTCATCTTCATCAACTTCATAGCTGCAAATTCACCTTAGATAACATAACTAACTTACGCATAGCTATCCTCGCTTATCCCTTCAGTTTCTCCGCCAATCACAAGTGTTATATGCTTCAATGACGCAAACTCTACTCCGTAATACGGCAATACTGGAATCTGCGTGTTGATATCTTCTTCAACACTGGAACCTTCTTCTGAGACCTTTCGAACAAACAACTCTATATTATCAATATACCATTTTACTCTGAAACTAGAATACTATCCCGGGCTATTCTATCGACGATAAGACTACAAGCGAAAAAAAAATTACAATATATTTTTTTTATGATTGTTTTCCGAACTTTTTCAAATTATCTGTTTTTGCTGGTGAATTTATCATTATCAAATGTACGAGTTCGACATCAAGATTGCTACCTAAAACAACATAATAATTGAGTTTAAACTGATTTGACTGATGTTTACAGTGATCTTTCAATATTTTGTTTAATTTCCAAGAATCGTAAAACAAACAATTGCCAACTGAGTGTAGAATAAGCCTTTGTGTGATTTTTGTATTCATATTATGGTTCAGCTTTACGTTATTCATAAATATTTCCTGGAAACCATTGGTTATGTATGATTGTCCTAGGTCATTATGGTGTTGTACGAACACACACAAACAACCAAACATCTAAACATCCAAATATCCTCACAAACTTTCGCATTTATAACATTAGTAGGATTAAAACGGCATGATTTATATATCAAGGCCTGTTGTTTTACCTTTGCATTACTATCGGCGATAAATATAGAAGAATTTGGTGCCAAATAAGATGCCATTTCATCCCAGTCTATTGTGTGGTGGATGGGAAGTCTAAAGTGGGCTCCTGCCGCACTTCTTATCACTTTCGGATCCCAGACGTCGACACAGCCTGAGAATGTAAAAATATCTTTACTTAAAATGTTAAAAAATAAAAAAATAAACAATTTCAAATTGAGCACGCGCAAAGCAATTCGGCACTAACGAAAATTGATAATCATCAAAATAAACTCTTTCTTGTAGTCTAGTGTTGAATTGAAATAAAGACTTACTTATAATACCTATCTCAGCATAAACCGCACCAAACCAGTATGTAGGTAAGGTACAGAGCTGGTTTTCAGATGGGACTTTTATCAAAAAGTATATAGACTAGCATCTTTTTCCTAGCAAAATTACCTTTGGTAAGTAGTACTTTTTCACACCCCACTCCCACTGCAGCTCTGAGTATAGCCCCCAAGTTGCCAGACATTCTGATATTGTCACATATGAAGTGCAAGGGAAGTGGATTTGATAGCCTCTTCACATTTTCTGCAGTTGGTGTTTCAAAGATTCCTGGAATTTGAACAATAATAAGTTTCGCTTTTTGTTACTGCAATGGAAATTACCTACATAATTATGTACTTGAAACTAGGTGGTTATCTTCTTTGTTCATAATTTCAGCCATGGGACATCCACTGCTGAACATAGGCCCCCATAGATTTCCTGAGTGACCAATAGCTATATATAGCCTTCATCTAGTGGGCTATCTGACGCTACACTTTCCAGTTTGAGGTCTCCACTATAGAACCTTTATGCCTCAAGGGTTGCTGATTCTCCGAGCTGTTTAAGTGAGCTTCTTTATTAATTCACTCGTTTGAAATGGTTATCATGATTCAATCAATTTCAGTATGGGCTTCAATGCTTCTTCCATGCACAACATAGATTGTTTAAATAAAATTGAAAAGGATCTGATGATGGAAACATCTTTTTATAAATAAATTCTTACCAAAGATACCAGGAGCTGTTTCAACATCAGAAAACAGCTGAATTTCTTTATAAGGTACCTTGAAAAATACAACTCCCGTTTTGGGTAGAAACGGTCTTATTTTGTCAATTTCCTCGATGCGGCTAAATATTACATACTTCAGGTGACAATTTGCTTCAAGTCCATCAACAATGAGCCTCCAACCTTCTACCATCATCTGGCCAGAACGCAATCTCTCTTTCTTAGACTTCAGTTTTACCAGCAGGGTACTGAAACATAGTAACAATAGTGTGAATTCGATGGCAGATTAGTATAGTATAATGGTAGACTAGTTGTGCATTGTATAGACAATAACCAACATAGTCAGCTCCACGCGTATTGGCCATGTCTTTCCTGTGGAGAAGGTTGACTATGCTGAGAGGATGGTATAAATGCTTGGCGAGCCTACTGCATCTAAATAATGCACAAAGCACTACAACATCCTGTAAGTGAGTTAAAAGTTCCACCTGATACTGTTTAGATCATCTGGAATAGATGTAATATGACCATTTAGAGGTTTATAAGAATAAGATGCAGCTGTGGATGATGATGTATGAGCAAGTAACGCAAAATGAGATGACTATGTACCAGGCTGTATATGAAAATGTGCGATAAGGGGTCTGACTTAGAATTTGATCAATGTCAACTGAGTCTGTTCGATCAATGTCTATGCTTTAGCTGTGCTTGTAATTATATCACCACATTATACGGAAAAAGAAAACTTACCTAAATCTTCCGTCATTATCGTTCATCTTTTCATAAATGATATCACCATTATCATCAAAAACTTTCTTCTGGCTTAGATAGAACTTGCGTTTCTTCATTTTTTCTTCTCGTTCAGTTATGATCTTTTTCGACTTCTTAGTATCAAGTGTGGAGGGAGGTCGGTCAGCAACGATCTCATCCCGACTGTCTGCATTTATGACTTTACTTGTTTTTAGAACAGGCGCTTGTGTTTTGGACACCGGTGCTTGAGTTTTGGGGACATTTCCTTGGGTTTTCTTTAAAACACTAGGATCTAGGTCTATAACCTTCTCTTTTTTCAGACTAACCGTACCTGTAGGCTCAAAAGGAAGGATTACTTTCCCTGGTTTTCGGTGCGACCATCTACAATAATATCTTACGGAATTAACAGCCGGTTTTTGGTGTAGGACTATTTGTGATAGTAGACGTTGTATATTTAGCGACATTAGAACTTCTTTTGACTAACTATCGCCGATCAATTATTCACAATTCACACGAAATGAAAAATATCATTCAAAACTTAGCTAACCTAAAAATCCAAACAAAACCACTAATTTTTTTTTAAATGCACACACTGTAAACAGATATTCTCGGTCTACGGCACACAGATTATGAAGATACTACGGCACGGCACAGACAGACCAAAGCCAGAGGCCAAAGAGTATTTAATAATTTTAATAGTACGATTATTTATGACACTGAGTGCACAGACTAGCTACCTAGCTAGAGATAGACAGTTTAGATGTTTTTCCCTTTCGCCCTGGCTATAGCATTTTCATAGTACTTTATATCCTTGGGCCTAACGCGGTGTTAAGTACAATCATAATGTCTTATGTCTATTTTTATTTGATGAGATATATTATTATGTAAATACTAGCTTCCGCCCGCGGCTTCGCTCGCGTGGTACCTACTTAAAATGTAGCTTTTATACTATTCTAGATAGAGAACTCTTTATATTCCAAGTTTCATTGAAATTGGTTGAGCCGTTACAGCGTGGCGTGATTGAATAACAAACATCCAAACATCCTCACAAACTTTCGCATTTATAATATTACTAGGTTAGGATAGTATGTGATGATAGGATTTTTTATGATCGATCAGTCACCGTCAATTCAAGTCTAGCAAAGATAACCATGTGAAGGCCACAAAAGACACGCACACCGCGATTAGCATTTCGCAATGCACCGTTTGAGCCAGCAGCAGCACCCAGCACCCAGCTGAGGTTGTTTAACCAAAGAGGAGCTTGTATGCAAAAAACCTCTGCAGTTTACACACCGACACACAAGCAAGATTGAATACTAAAAGTTTATTATCTTTCTAAGACACGTCAGATTCTGAAGAACTTATGGTTATACTAGCTGTCCCGCTCGCGACTTCGTCCGCGTTTGTATATATCTAAGTTTCCATTATCCTTACCAAAGTACCTACTAACACTTATTATGCAGCTATTTACCTACTTCTACATACCGTCACCGTAACCGTAACCGTCCCATCACCGTCACCGTCACCGTCCCGTTACCATAACCGTCCCGTCACCATCCCGTTACCGTCACCGTCACCGTCAAAAGCAGGCCTTGAGGGTTAATACCCTCAAGGCCTGCTTCTCATAAAACTCATAATCTTCATGTTAATTTTAATGTCTCTAACTTGAAAAACATGGAACTTTCATACGTCCTTTCAACCCCCGTTGCATCCCCTTTGGGGTAATTTTCGTAAATCTTTCTTAACAATAAATGTTTACTCTCCTTAAGGAACCTGCGTGCCAAATTTCAATTGCATAGTCTTAAAAGACAAAAATCCCTTAAATACTTTCTTCCCTTATTTACGCACCCTAAGGGTTGTTTATCAAAAAACCTTGTATTGGTATTTTATTATTTTGAACTATTTACAAAAATAACGACTTTTATGTCTCGTAACTTGAAAAACATGGGACTTTCAAAAAAGCTTTCAACCCCCGTTTCATAAAGGGTATGAATGAAAACGGGGATGATTTTTAATGAAATTATTTTTTAACAAATGTTTACTCTTTATGAGGAACCTACGTGCCAAATTTCAATTGTATAGGCTTAACAGATAAAGAATTCCGATACAAACTTTCATCCCCTATTTACACACCCTGAGGGTTGTTTTTCAAAAAAAAGTTGTATCAGTATTTTATTATTTTGAACTATCTACCTGGTAACCGATTTTGATTTCTCCAACTTCAAAAACATGGGACTTACATACAACCCTTCAACCCCTATTTCACCCCTTTAGGAGTAGAATTTTGCAAAATCCGTTCTTAGTGCGCGCCTACACACCTTAAAGAATGCCTGTGCCAAAAGACACGTTTCATCATTATATGGAGCCTGGGCCTGCACTGTGTACACTACTCTAAAATATGGCTAAGCAATAAAGTAAACGTACTTAATTGGTTATTTTATATAAATTGACTTCGTTCTAAGGTACATTAAGATTTTCTTCGACAAAGAGAGCAACACACCGCGCTACAAAAATATGGCGGATGGACGTGCGTGAAATGTCATTTTGACAACCTACATTTATCTGACAAAACAAAAACATCAAATCAAACAATATTACATGAAAAATATGTCAATGTCATGTCAAACGCCCATTATAAACTAACATGGCGGCCTTCAAATAGTGTTCACATAGTAAAAAACTTACCAGAAGAACTATTCTTGTACCATCGCATTTGTCTTCAAATTAATGAAATTGTATTTTTCTTGTAATCTCCTATTTTTTCCTAATTTTTCTATGTAGTGTACATGGACCAGGCCCAGAATGAAATGGCTCCTTTCAGACTCCTCGGCCCAGTAGTTTCCGAGCTTTCATGATGAATCAATAAGTGAGTGAGTGGACTACTCCTATAAATATATAGATTTTTCGTTCATTCATTCATTGGACGATTTCCGGTCGTCCGATACCGGCCGCGCCGCGCTGTGCGTATGCGTGTGGGATTTTCTTTCATTCATTCAGATCTGTCCATTTCGTCAGCTGAATTTATTTTGTGGATGCGTAGTATTTTGTGCTTTTATTCGTAAATAAATAAAGATTACACGTTTTAACAACATGGCAACGGGAGTGCAGCCTCGTGATGAAGACACCCAGCTCACAAGAACCGATCTGGAAGCTATTCAGGATGCCATGAAGCAGAAGAAATTTCGAGACTTACTCGCCGAGTACTGTGAAGAAATACGTGACCCGGCTAATCAAGCGCTCTATCAGAAAGAAATGGTCCAGCTCGAGAAAGAACGTGGCTACGACATCAAATTCATCAATCCGAAAGGGGGTTATGTTATAAAAACAAGCGTCGCAGGCGACAGGAAAGCGTTTATAAACATTTGTAGCAACGAGAACGTCGGCAAACCCTCCTATCAAGTACAGGAGGTCAATGGGAAAAGAGGCATGAACTGGCTCATTCCGTATTCACTTACTCCTCCGCGGGAGGATTATGACGGTAAAAGACAACGCTGTGTTGTTTATGACGTTGTGTTCCATCCCGACACGGTGCGTATGGCGGACGCCAATAAACAGTTCCGCGAAATTGTAAACAAGACCGCATTTGACGGACTACAGGCAACCTACAATATCCACTTGGACAACAATAATTCGCGCTTTCCCAAATCTTACTACAAGGGTATGATTACTCCATCAGTCATAAGAAAAGAAGATCCTGACTATAAACCGCCGCCTGAAGAAGAAAGTGAACATTTATCCCAAGAGATGATGGAGAAACTGTACCCTCAGAGAAACTATTCAGAAAATAGTAATACTAACAAAGAAACTATTGGACATAAACAGAAGCCTAGGAAAACAAATAAAAAAGCTTCAGAATTCTCTCACAAGTCTGAGGAAGGTTATACAATACCGAAGTATGTGATAAAACAGCAGAAGAATGTTGATTTCCAAGAGTTTACCTACCACAGGGACAGCAAGCAGCATTCTGCTATTCCTAGCCACCTTGTCATAGAAATCTACCTACCTCTGCTCTCCTCGACTAGTGACTGTGCTCTTGATGTTCAGGAAAAACTACTCAGTCTGATCTCAGAGAAACCTGCCAAGTACAAACTCGAAATCCCCCTCCCATACCCAGTAAATGACGAATGTGGGCATGCTAAATTTGACAAATCTAAATACAAACTTATTGTGACTTTACCCGTGATCAGAAAAAACTTAACCAGTGAAAGGAACTCTATGAAAGTTGACAGTGGTGTAGAAAGTGAAGGGTATTCCGGCTCACAAAGTGATGAGGAATGCTCAAACTTGATTGTTGAATTGTCTTCTGCTTCAACAGATAACAAATCTTCTACTCCGCCCAGTATGCCTAAATCTAGTGAAGATACAGATTCTTTCTTTGAAAGTTCCTTAGGATACATACTTCCCCCATACACTCACAATGTCCTGGATGATATTGTGGCATTCACCTTCCATGTAAGGAACACGGAACCTGATTCTGTCCAAGTCAAAAATGAAGACAACAAGATCTGTGTAAAATTCACCTCTATTGGGTCAGGATTTGTGCCTGTACATTATGCTGCGACTATTGTATTTGATGAGAACATCAAGTTTGGAAACGCTTCTGGAGAAGCATGGGACAATAATGTAATCCTGCAACTGGAACTCGCAGGAGTTACTCCTCAGAAATTCCAGATTGGTTTAAGTCAAGAGACAATGATCTGCGAATACTTTGAATTGTCCCAGGTTTCTAAGTCTAAGGAGCCTGAAGGAAGCTCGGAACAGCTAGAAGAAGTGACTCCAAGCATTGAAGTTACTAATTTGGGCAGTCAAACCAACATTGTTTTTTCTTCAAATCATGATGAGGAGTATGATGAAGATGATGATTCTCCAACTGATGAAAAGGATATTGTGTGGATGGAAACCAGCATTGATCACAATGCTAAAAGCATTCTCCGGAAACCCATCTCCATGATGAGGAGCTTCTCTGAGTCAAATGCTGAAGATGTAGCCTCCTCAGTGGACTACATCAGCTCCGACTACATCCCTGAAGAATCTAGTTTGAAGAAGACTGTTAGGTTTAATGATGTTATTTCAAAACAATTTTATAGGTAAGATCACTTTTTTTCATAATCTTTGTAATAAGGCTGTATTATATCTTGTTTAGATGATTTATGTAGCATTAGGGTGGAGCTTTTTTACTCACAGGATGCTGTGGTACCTCGGACATAATGGAGAAGGCTGCCCCTATACCATCACTTAAACCTATTCAACCTTATCAACAGGAAGGACTCAATACGTGCGACGTTGACAAGGCCTTGGTTTCCTCGCGATGTTTTCCTTCATCGTTTTGAGCACGCACACATTTCTCGAATAGAAATACCCATTGGTCGTGCATGATCGATAAATCAATACCCAATGGTCGTGCACGACCGAGAATCCACGACCTTCGGATCAAAAACGAAATACTTCCCACTGGCCCAACTCTGCTAAAGCTTTGTTGTACCTACACTATGATAGCAAGTTATCAATTTGGGTTATCTATCATGGAGTTAAAATACACGCTTCGATAACAGCTGGCTACCGGGTGTCGTTATGAAAAACATTTGATTAACTCTGCCAGGCACAGCCCACTGGAGAAAACCGAGTGTGTACTAGAACAAGTTAAGACAGTTTTTTACTACGATAGATTAGAGTTGTCTATTATGCAGTAACAAACTAGGTAATCTTTCATCATTGTAATTTTTTAAATAACTCCCGACAGTCCCGTACATAGTACCTACTGCCGACCCTACACTAAGATGCTTCGTGTGTATCAGAAACTACGAGTACCTACCATGGTACCACAACACCCAAAATTTACTTTTTTGTAGCAAAGTTTGATATACCTACAAAAAAATTGCTGGTTTTGTTAATTTATCAGTGTTTTATAAAACAGTTTTGAAACTTTGCTGATCATCGTTTATTTTTGATGTTGACTGTACCATCGATTAGGTACTACTAGGTAGTAGGTAGGTACATAGTAATTAGCACGTAAGGACAGAGTGTGCCGATAGGAGGCGCACTTTATATCATAGTCCCTTTTCAGGGTCACCATACCTCAACCTGGTCACTGACCTAATATAGGTGACCAAAAAAGAATCAGTGACACGATAAGCAAGCTAGCAGCACTTCCTAACCGAACTGTAACTGTATTTCAATGCTAGATATACGAGGTCACTGACCAAAAAAACTGTCTATTTTTGCGTCTCATAGCATCACGCGACAATGCGATAGTTGGGAATCTAGTACATTCTCCTAATCTTTGATATTGCTTTATCGTGGTCATGACTCTGTTATCTTTCAAGCATTTTTAACGTAATCTATGAAAACAACGATGTAATGTTTTGAACAAACAACCTGCTGTTTTTCCATAACAACAAATCATGATGCTTTGCTGACATAATTCAATGATTACTAAATTGCGAATGTTGGCAATTTTCTACTGATTAAACACAGACAATATAAACTGGTACCTAACCTACATAAGTGACCTCGCTGGCGTATAGGAGTGCTCGTCTGAGACGCAAGGGGTGCAGGGTTGGTTCCCGCGGCCGCGGCGGGACAAATGTTTGCATGACCTGCAAATATTTGATCCGGGTTTGGGTGTTGTGCTACTAAACGACTTTAGGAAATTCAAAAACTTTCATTGAAAAAACTATGCAAAAATCATCTGTTTTGGGGTCCAATCAGTTCTAACTCAATGAATCAGTGGTTTTAGGTATCAATCTTGATGCCAAACTTCTCGAACGTTTAGTAACGAGTTATAAAGGTGCTAAATATACTAATAAAAGCTAATTTGAGAAAGTTTGGGGAAAAAAATAGACATAGACATAGACATTTATTTAATTGCCACCAAAACACACACATTTGTACAAAATTTTACAATAAACATTAGGTACTTATAATAAATGAAACAAGAGAAAAGTAATGAAAGTAAAAATGGTGTGATGTGTGCTGCAGCAGCAAAATGGCAAAATATGAAGAAAAATTTAAAATATTGGTAATATTAGCGGAAAAAAGCTAATATTCATTCTTTTTTGATAGAATAAGCTCTTTCAGGGTGGTATACATGTTTTGAATCACCTTGTATACTCTACCTACTTAAGTTGTAATTCACGCTTGAGCACAGAGTCAGAATACAGACTTAAACTTGTATTTTTACCACCATCGGTATACTTGACGCTTAGCATCCAATTCTAAGTGGGGTTATTTAGACCTGCACTGACCGCTGTGGGGGTGTTTTTTGTGTTGTCCCCCTGTGTTAACCCTGCTCCAGCCAGCCCCAAAATAGCGGAGCAGGAATTGGGTCGATGGTAGTATTTTATCTCTCCCTTCGTCTCCCTATCTTGCCAGTATATCCTGCCATATAATTTCAGGTATAACTCTTCTATTGAGGGTCAGAAGAAGAAGAATCAGCGCAAGAAGAGTAAAAAGCGTAACCAGGACCGACGGAAGAGCGAGAGCGAAGCAGAGGATGACGTTCTTACCTCTATTCCGGTAAGTTAATTTACTCTCTTTATGCGGCCGCCGAGGTAAGTATTATTTCTACATTCATCTTTCGACCTATTAGGTCTCTCCCAAGATGCAACTCCCAAGATGTCTCTCCTGCAACTAAGTCTGAGCCCGGTCTTCCGCTCTCCTCTTACAGTGTTTGCCTGCTACATTTCGTATCACCACGCTTACCTAAATGCAATCTTAAGGTACTCAAGATCCCTTTGCTCCCACGATTGTCGCGGTTCTACTTGCAAACATGGCCGGCCCACTGCCATTTCGGCTTGCTGATCCTCCTCTTACGTCGACCGCCTTGATTCTCTGTTGGATAACCTCGTTTCGGATTTTATTTTTCAGACTACTCCAAGCATAGGCTCTCTACATTGCTCGATGAGCGAATTTGTGGACGGAGCGCTCGGTCCGGAGAGGAAAACGGTTTGTTTATTACAGCCGTATCTAAAATTAAATAAGGTAGCGATCTAGTTGCTTAGCGAATTAATCGTGTCGCCCGTTTCGGCGCTAATCCCTATAACACCCTTACATACATTCTTAATATTCTAGCAAGGTCACCCTTGCATAATTCAACATTTTATAAACACTCAGATTTGGAAAAAAATGTAATCTGGTTCTCTTGCTCAAGACAGACGTAGGTACCTACCTCTATTGATGAAGTTTCTTGGCAAGAATTCAAATGACCGGGAACTGACTTATTGATCGCGGAAAATATTTGAAGATATTTGAAGAACACAAACCATTTTATTATTTCATCAAAGCAACTTGAAGTCATGTTGGTATAAACATCCGTCGCCAATATGTATTCACTAGCTTCCGCCAGCAGCTTCACCCGCGGCCAACCCATGTAAAAAAGTAGTAAACTTAATTTATTTAAAATACAAGTATAATTAATTTTGTATCGTGTTAAATCTAGTTGAATTTACGCCTGTTCTTCGCTGCCAAGGCTAGAAGATTCAGGCAATATTAGATTTAAAAAAAAAATTAGGTACAAGGTGATTCATAAGTCATAACATGTATGATATCCCGAAAGGGGCTTATTCCACATCCAATTGTTATCGGTTCTTTTAGCTATTTGGCCTATCCACCTGACAGCTGTGTCGGTGACCTTGCTTCTTTCCTCGTGCGGGATTTGATAACGTAGTAGAACTCCGAGCTTAGCTCTCTCCATGGCCAGTTGCGTGACCGTCCGTGCGATTCACCTCGCTACTTCTTGTATCTCTTATAATTATTTTTTTTAGGAATAATATCACAAAAAATAAAAAATCGTATCAAGCGGGAACCACACCCGCGACCTCCTGCATAGGGGGATGCGTTGACTGCTGCATCATAAAGTCACCCCTCGTCCTCGGCGATATTCTTTGGATGTTTCTAGGCTCGAAGGGCCAAATAGCTCCAACTGTGGAGGAACCTTGCAATTAACCTAACCTATTATTATCCAACTCCCTAGGAGGGTAATGTCAAAGTCAAAAGGCGTTTATTTCAATAAAATCACAAGGATCACGTTGAAACGTCTTAGAAACTAGGTGAAGCTACGCCTGTTCCTCTCGATTAAGCCTGTGTTTTTACATATAATTTTTCTATACTTTACAGACCTCAAAACCCAAGAAGCCAGTGCTAAAGCAGAGGCGTGACAGCGGCCTCGCGGACACATCAGATGCTGACACGGACTACAAAAACACGCCCGACGACAGATCCTTTGTCACCCCCCCTGAAAGCAACAATGCAAACCCACAGTCCATTCTCAACATCATTGACAAACATGATGATGTCAAAGAGAAACCGGAACCAGGCATATGGGAGTCGAAAACAGAAAGCAAAATAACTTGCGAGAACATCCAACATAAAACAGATCTCTATAACCCAGATAAGTTAAACAAAGGCCAATATTTAGAAGTTATGTTCAAAAATGATCTCATATTCGATTTGGATATGTGAGAATGCCATATATTTAATTAAATAAGTTTGTTTGTAAATGGAAACGCTTTGAATGTTTCCAACGTGTGTTACTGTACGCGCCGAAAACATTTGTGGGTGTGATATTTCGACGGTTTTATACTAAAACTGCATTGACATCATCAGTATGCAAGCTATTTCAACTCCTACGTTTGTGGCTATATTCGCATCTGCTAAGTTAGCTGGCGGGTATTGTAATTTTAGCACCTGATAATAGGTTTTTTGTTTACTATTTTAGAAGATTAGTATTATATTTCCTTAGTGATTTTAATGTTCCTTCCATAGTGTCGAAGTTATTAGTGTTTTCATTTAGCTTCGTTTATGGCAATAGTTTATTTCCAGTAAGAATTGCCTTAATACTTAGGCATTTCAAGACAATCTGTCTAATCTTTTGTGGCAATGTCGTGACACTTTTTTAGATTTTAGATTTTAATCGTAAATTATTTTGAATAGGTTTCTTTATTTGCTTACAAAATTCACATGCTACTTAGATACTACTTGCTCACTTTAGAGATAGTATTTAGAAACACCGGTACAAATTAAATTATCGATACCATGTAACATAAACTTTAAGGTATTGTATTGAATGCACATTGATTTACAAATATTTTTACTCGTATCATTAGTCATCAAATCAAATGCAAATGTTTTAAAAATAAAATCGGATGTTATACACTATTAAATGAAGTCAAATATTTATACAAAAAACCATTAACCATTTTTATTATTTTTAGGTAAATATTAGTTTGTGTTTAATTAATTTGCGTTTCAACAGTAAAATAAAACGCAGACAGTCATATTTCAAAATGAAATGGTTGGATAGTTATATCTTTATGTATATTTATAATATGTTGTTCCTGCAGATTCGTTTGACGAAGGAAGTATTTGATTCTACTTAGGACCTACTGTGAGAGTTTGAAAATATCGTGTGTTGTGTGTCGAAAGGTCGACCAAAATCTCATTACATAATACTCTAAAGCCGTGTTCAACCGGCGTGCTATATGAATTACTACTAATATTATTAATGTTAAAGTTTGTGAGGAGCCGTAACGGCTCAACCGATTTCGATGTAACTTGAAATAGATAGAGTTATTTACCTAAAATAATATGCTACCTATCAAGGTTTTGAAATAAATTTTAATAGACATCGCACTCCGTTAGAACGCGGCTTAAGTTTCGTTGCCTTTCATTTTGCTACACCGATAGCATTTACGCATCCGTTGGAAATTGAATAAAAAAATCAATACGCGGTAAACAACCATTTCATCATTATCTTATCAGCCGTAGGACGTTCACTGCTGGACATAGGCCTCCCCCATAAATTTCCAGAGCCATCTTGTGCATTCTGCACCCAAAGGCTCCTTTAAGAGGCCGTCTAACCATCTAGTAGGGGCCGTCCTACGCTGTGCTTTCCGAAGACCGATTCCTATTAATTTAAGCATTTACGTATTATATCAATTGTGTTAATTTTGCAAGCATTTTAAATGTGATTATTTGAGGGGGACGACCTTTCAAACAAAAAACTAGAAGATTTGTCTACAATATTACAAATTGGGCAGAGGCCTGAGTCCGTAATCTCAGTGCGTTACTCACTTGTCACCGTGAGACTTGAAAAGTGAATGAAATTACGAACACACGGACTCTGGCCTCTGGCCCATAAATAAATGAAATAATGAGCCAAAGTTGCATCGGCATAAGGCCAGTCTTCCTCTCACTGACGTCTGGTATGTACCGATCCGTTCAAAGTCACGCGCCGCGGTTATCAGCGTGGCAATTCATCGGACAAAATGTATATTCGTGTCATCGATATCAGTGAAGGAGGAAGGCCGGCCTAAGGGCCCAAATAGTGCTAGACCGACGCGACGCGACGGTGAGCACTAACGTCGTCGGTCGATCAATGGAAGTGGATCACACGAACCACTCGCGGCAGCCTCGCTACAAACTGCGGACTATACTTTAAGTACATTTTGTATGGACTCGCCGCACACGTTTAGTCACCACCGGCCACATGCTTCGCATGAAAAGTATAGTTCATTGGCCATTTGTGTTTGTGGCGGGGGCTCGTTTGCGCCGAGGCTTAGTTATATCAGTGAAAACGTTGAGGACGAACACAGTGTCGCGTCGATGAATTTCTACGTCATACTGTCAAATGACGTGAATGACCTTCTGCAGCGCTGATTGTACGCGATCACCGTCGGTTGAGCATATTTGGGCGCTAACCATAGGCCCTAACTGTTGTCATAAACCAAGCAATGCGTTTATAATTTTATTTTTAAGTTAGTTGGTAGCTTATGTAATGAGTTATTTGATGCATAGTCTACCTGTAAACTGATGTGGTGACTAACTAATAAAATGAAAGGAAAATAACAATATTGTTTCGATTTCTTATGCTTATCTTCATCCAGAGTTACCTACTTACGTTAAGTGGCTGAAAAATTCATACCTAACGTAGACCGAACACGGTTTCCTACTTTGAAAAACAGTGGATAATTGTTATCCTGTATATTTTCACAAAACACTTAGTAGGGCTACGAATCGTAGAGCTGATACCTCCTACACGCTACAACCCCTGACGTGTCGTAACCTCGTAGAACGTACTACGAGAAAGTAGTTTGCTGTGTTACTTATAATCAAAGCTCGTAGAGGGGCTACGAATTGTAGAGATGTACCCTCGTAGAGCTTGCAATGATAAGTCTTTCTCACGTATCGTGTATGATTTTCTTCAAAAATAATAACCTATCTATAATGGTTCTATCCATAGTGACAAAATTAATAGGGTCGCTACGAATCGTAGAGGTATCTCTCCGACCCCTACGTGCGTGCCGTAGCTTCGTAGAACGTGCTACGTCAATATTCGTTATCACGACACGTATTCTGTCGCTTTGCTAATTCCTACAAACAACCTTTTACGAAAATCGAGATGCTAACTTATACAATACATATTACTGGAGGAACATCGCAGTGGAGGTAGGTAGGTATTATTTGCTCGTTAAATTGTTCAGAATAAGACTGAATCGGCGAATTCGTTCAATAAACATTCAATTTAATTAAATTTCTCGGAAGCGATGTACTGATTGATCGACATCGAATTGTTCCCAAGGCGAGCAACGGTAAAACTGAAAAGTTTTTAACAAATTGAGATTCCTAGGTGCTTGTACCTACAAATCTTCAGTAAACAATTTAACAAATTCTGATTAACTTGTCTTATCTCCGCTTAGCACGGCTTGGATCGTAGCCGTGGCCAGATTAATTTTATGAAAACAAAATGCCTCCCACCTTGTCTTAATAGGTAGGTAGGTTCATCCTTTTGTAGTATCGCGGTAGGAAACCGATAGGTCGTTGGTTCACATACAAATTGCGCAATATGTATTTTGAGTGTACTATGTACTAGACAATTTTCTCAGAATTTTGAAACTATTTTTGAAAGGGTCTGGTGATATTTTTGATTTAATTTTAAGTAACGTAAAGCTCTAACATAAATAATGAAATAAATATTAGCTAATTTTCACTTAAAAAAAACATCTCATCTTGGTGTTTTTATTCTCATCTCCTTTATTTTCGTATATAGTTATCAGTTAATGGGGCATTAGCATTAGCCTCAAGAAGTCCACTACTGGTCGTAGGCCTCCCCCCAAAGAGTACCAAAGGTTACACAATCCGATTCCTTGTGTGCACCTACCTACAGGAGTAAATCAATATAGAAAGTAAATACTTAGTGGGTTTTAGTTACAAAGGAACTACTTGTAAACTAGTAAATGTACTAGTAAATGGGTTATGTAATTAATTTTGGATCTGTAGACTGTTAGTTAAAGTTACATTAACTTCTGGTGAAATATCGAGCTATTTGTTGTGTATTAAACTAATTACCTACGAAGGAGAGATCAGGGCTGTATTCAAACCTTAGTACCTAGACTCAAGCACATCCATATTATTTCTGCAAATTATTTAAAAAAGTCCATATTCAAGAATATGGACAGCCCCAAGGGGCTGAGTTGACGAACGACTCGCCCTCCCATCAACTTTGTGATTTTGTTTAGGCGGTGACGTAAGTTGCCAGTCACAAATATTTATGGTTCAAATTCGAATAGTGCTGAAAAGCTTCAAATCAAATCATATAAGAAAAAATAATATTTTTTTATTAGCATTACTAGTTAAATAAATCGGATTGGGATCTCTTATTCTGTTATGTTGTAAATCTGTGTTAGAGGAGTCCACTTATTTTTGAGAACTATAAAGAACATTTGTTCAATGAAACGCTTGGGTCCGTCGCGTTGCCACTTCCTACGATCTCAAAGGTAGGGAAGTGGCAACCTACCTATTCATTTTAATTTATTTGTGGTTAATTGCTCGCCTTTGTACATGTCCTTTCATTTAGTTTGTTTTTTGTATGTGTTTTCTGTGTACAATAAAGAATAAAGAATAATTCCTG
Organism: Anticlea derivata; assembly: GCA_947579855.1. NCBI lineage: Eukaryota > Metazoa > Arthropoda > Insecta > Lepidoptera > Geometridae > Anticlea > Anticlea derivata. The sequence continues at coordinate 6,058,053 of OX388260.1, forward strand.
ACTACGGCCCTGCAAGGGAGTTAGTAGTTTAGGAGGAAAACCTAGTTACACGCGCCATATTGATTTTAAGTTAGAGTCCGCGTAGGCAGGTGCTAAACGATAATTGCATTCCATTGTTATTTCTCGCGAATATCGAATATTCAACCCTTCTTGTTAAATTGTTTTATGTGAAACTAGCTTGTGGCCTAGGCTTTAGTTGCGTCTTATCTTTCAAAAACTGTACTTCAACTCCATACAGCTTTTGCGAAGTGAACTAAAACATAATCCTACATACCATCCACACAAGGTTTTTAAATTAATTATAATCGTAAGATTCCTGAGCTTGTTTGTCTGTTCAAACTTAGCAATAGGCAGTTAAAAAATAATATTTTTGTATATTGCGTCTTTGTAGTGTCCAAACATAAAATAAATGCTTACAAACAAAAGTGCAAGTACAAATCGATGCTAGAAAATTCTAAGTAAACAATATCAAAGCAGCATAGCACAGTGACCACGAAACCCAGCAAAAGGCAGCTCCTTGAAAGGTTTTCAATGCGCCATGCTATTTTCAAATGGCAAATTGAAGTCAAAATTCGCGCGTATAATTTTAGTATTACGGCCAAAGAAATATAGAGCATCATGTTTTTTTTGATACTTTTAAGTCAATTTGGTGATATTTTTTCATTATGAAACAAACTACTTTACAGTCATAACAAAGGTTATCTATATTAATAAATGCTTACCTAATAAAGGATTTGGACAGCAGACAGTATTCTAGGTAGTATTTTATTGTTTATTTTAATGAGGTTTAATCAAAAATCGACTTAAACTAAACGGCGTTATTTGCTGCTTACAGGTGGTCGTCTCGATTATTTTTTCCCCGAATGAGTTAAAGCAAATTCTTATATTAGGTAGTAGGTACTTTATCAGAACTTCAGGTTGGGTTTTCAAGTTTTATCATAATTCCGGTTTTATACACATAGCAGGCCTCATAGCTCAATTGGTATTAACTCTGCCTTCTGCGCTAGAGGTCGTGGGTTCGATTCCCGCACTGGACAAACATTTGTGTGATGAATACAGATGTTTGTTCTGTGTCTGGGTGTTAAATATATATCTATTATGTATATCAGTCTCTGGTACCCAAAAAACAGGCTATGCCTAGTTTGGGATCAGCTGACCGTGTGATAGGTCCGGAATATTTATTTATTTTATATTTATACATGTAGGACGCGAAAGAAAATACATTGAACGTCAAGCTAAGGATACTCTACATCTTTTGGATTTACTCCCATCAACCTGGTTGTATGTTTTGAGGTTGCACAGCTGTGTAATAGGAAATATTCTGGCTTGAAAATCTATTCAAAATGTTTGGCATTTTTGCTCGTCAATAAGGCGAAACCTGTAAACGGATTTGAAAAGGGTTTTCTTCGGTTTTCCTTTTCTGCGTTGATGTGTTTACGTTTTCCCAATATGTTTCGGTGGAGCTTCATTTATTTCCATTAGAAGGCCGTTATAAAACAATTTAACGGTGGCTCTACTTTGTTATACCTTAGTGTTGAGGATTCACTGATTTTGCTCAAAATTGCGATGTTGCCTCTGATTTGCTGGGAGGTGTGTCTTATATCTTAATTATGGCTCGACTCAGGAAAACTTAAGACGAGTCTAGCCCGATAGGGCAACGCTCGAAATATTAAGATGTTCGTCCCACGCTTCACTTAAACGATATGCTGTCGGGAATGAAATTACCAAAAAAATGCGAAACTGTACTTTTTCAGGGTTTTATTTGGAAAATTGCTGACTGAATGAAACTAGATGAGCATTCCTAGCACAGTAGGTACCTAATTGCGCACGGTGTGGAGTGGTGGTTGTACCTACTATTAAAATTATTCTGTAGTGGTGATAATAACTCCGCCTTCCGATACAAAGGTCGTGGGTCGAATCCCGGTCGTGCATCAATGAATGATTAAGTTTATCTCATTGGAATAAACGGAGATTCGTTTTCGAGCCGAGTGGGAGGTGCTTTGATCAAAAGGTTGTTGGTTCGATTTCCGCTCGCGCACCAATGGATCTTCCTACAGTTTCAAAAAATGAAAAAGTTTTTGCAAAATAAATAGTGAATCCTTCAATTGCGTTTCATACTTTTTAAAAAGTTTCAGTAACACTGCGTAAATAGTGTAAGGCGCTTCGAGCCGAGAAAAGTCCCGAAGACTTTCAACAGGCGAGTTGTCGACTCGGTGGCTTATTGTGTCGCATATTTTTGACATAATGTATTATAAAATCTCACAAGGCAATTTGCATCGCCGTAGACCGTCTCATGAAGAAATGTCATCAAAGGAAATATAAAGAAAGAGGTTTCAACTCTCTGCTTCGAAAAACCACGATCCTTCCTTTCATTCCTATTGAATAAATCTCTAGGCTATGCGTAATTATTGTCAGGCAGTCGTGCAACAGTTTCATGTAATTTAAATTTTTATTTCTTCGTGCGGAAATCGTTCGCATTCAGTACACATGCCGTCGTCAAAGGCAGAGTAATTAGGTACAGCTCGCAGCAAAAGTTTTACGTTATATAAAATCGCTCTTATGATCTTCGTACGATATCGTTTGAACTTTACTCATAGGTCCGCTTTAAATGTCCATCTCACGATATTACTGACAGTGACCCCAACGACTACCACGTGTGGTAAGAACCAACAGACCTCATAGTGGCCCCTTCCAGGGCACTGACCCGGCGAGCGTGTGTTGCTGGTTGTACTCACGTAGGCAACACACGAGCGGAGATTGCACGATGCTGTGCAGTGATTATTTTCAATGCAATTTTTACCTGATAATTCAAGCGTTAGAAATTTTCATGATGGACTTGGTTATTTTCCATCGATATTTTTTTTTATTTTGTTACCCGCGGCTTCGTGCGCTTAGTACCTACATAAAAAGTAGCCTACAATTATGTTATTCTAGGTATAGAACTCTGTAATATATCCCATGTTTCAACGAAAGCATTTGAGCCGTTACTGCATGATTGAACAATAAACATCCAAACATCCTCACAAACATTCGCATATATAATATGAGTAGGGTAGGATTTTTATCGTATTAAATAAGTAGTAGTAGGATCGCCTGGGAGATAGAAGTCGTGGGCATATTTTTTTTTTATTTTACCTATAAAAAGTGGGCACAGTCTTCATTTGATAGTCACTACTTTTACCTTCCTCCTCAAAAATGTATTCGACCGAGTGCGATGAACCTGTCCGACGAACAGGTAGAAACAGAAACCTACAAATCCTGAAACACATTGGATATAGTCCTGTTTCACGAAACATTGAACAGGTTCCAAATCCGATAATTCAGAACAAAGGACCTCGTTTAGCCGTCCATTCGGAAAATATGACAAAGATTATTTTTAACGGTAAATCCCTGTTCTAACGGCGTGCTATATGTCATTTAAAATGTATTCTAAAATGGTCCTTAAGTCTGCTGAATAAAGTCAATTTTGAGTTTGACTTTTAGCAAAAGAAAATATAAGTACCTTTGCTTTTAGGGGCTTGCGATATCGTTGAGCTATACAACACTCCGTCAAATGTCATACTCAGAATTGACTTTAATGATAGACATAATGATAATTTTGGAATAAAATCTAGAAGCATTTAGATAATTATCATATCGCACATCCGTTTGAACATGTTTTTATCTGGACACCTTGTCAACAATGTGCAATCGCATGAGCTGGTAACTGTACGCAACTGTCGCTAAAGGGAATAATCCTGAGTCGGATGTTATTGTGGCCGTAACAATGCAGTGATTAATGGTATGATGAAGCAGAGAAACCCGGTACAGACTGTGGCGACGGCAGAAACACATCAGGCTATTGTAAGCCTTGTATAAAATACAACAGTGTTGATAATGGTGTGAATGAGCGAGTTATTAAGCGTTAAGATGATTACTGGTTGCAATCTCATCTCAGAGTTCTACCAACTAACCTAGTTTTACGGGAAACGTAATTTGATAGGATCCAAATGAGGTGGGGAGGAGGTTTACCTTCAGCCGATTTTCTGTAATGACCTTCTTTTAAAGAGACACTTTGTAGAGTAAAGGTTGTAGTGAAAACTTGCCTTAGTTACAAAGGTACTACTACTAGTACTAGTATTATATTATCTACCTAGTAGGTATATAGCTAATATATTCCCGCCATGCTGGAAGTGCCCCACTGTAGGACCACCCTACTTAAGTTTGCCCCCTTGTCATTGACTGGCCTCATAGCTCAGTTGGTAGTAACTCTGCCTTCTGCGCTAGAGGTCGCGGGTTTGATTCCCGCACTGGACAAACATTTGTGACTAACACAGATGTTTGTTCTGTATCTGGGTGTTAAATAGATATCTATTATGTATATCAGTCTCTGGTACTCATAGTACAGGCTATGCCTAGTTTGGGATCAGTTGACCGTGTGAATATGTCTGGAAAATTTATTTATTTATGTCACTCGCTGTCTATCTGCTCAATATCTTGTCTGCGAACAGCGTGGATATTTTTATCAATCACCTACCGACACCCCCAAATCTTGCACAGATAGTGATAGAAACGAAATGTTTCGATTAGTACCTATCTAATTGTACCTATTTATTATAATGTACCTACTGATAACATATGGCATCGCCTTAGGGATAAAAAAAAAACCTGTTATGATGTTATACTGTATTCTAAATAAATAAATATTGCCTACTATTGATTTATTTAGGTATTTATTACACAAACGGAATACAAATGACTGTTAGTAAATGTCTTAATTATGTTAGGTTTGTCTAGACATTAGGTTCTCGATGTTAAATTGAATATAAGAAAAATTGTAAACAATATTTTTACAATATTACTTATTTTCTATGAAGAGCAAGCGTATGTAAAGATAACACCGTCATAGAACAGCTAACAGTACGTACCTAGTGCATAGGCGCAGCAAAAAAAAAAACTTACTAGGTAGGTACTTTATTTTTCTGTAGGTAATTATATTTAATCTTAGTTTTTCATCATAACTGATGTATCATGGTGAGGATGATTGTCTCAATAGCAAGGGCTGCTAAGATGTTTTCAAATAGAAAATTTGAACCTGTCAGATTAAATTATCGCCGTTTGTTAATTCTGAGGTAAAGCCGATTAAAAATATCTATTCTCTTACCTGTATGTAATTTGTTGTTGGTACGCAGCAGTAAAGAGGAGATAATCTACTTCTCCTTTGAATATGATTTATAATTTTTTATATATGATTTTTTATTTATTTTGACTGGCCTCATAGCTCAGTTGGTAGTAGCTCTGCCTTCTGCGCTAGAGGTCGCGGGTTCGATCCCCGCACTGGACAAACATTTGTGTGATAAACACAGATGTTTGTTCTGTGTCTGGGTGTTAAATATTTATCTATTATGTATATCAGTATATGGTACCCATAGTACAGGCTAAGCCTAGTTTGGGATCAGTTGACCGTGAATATGTCCGTAATAAACAAAAGAAAAAAGATTTTGGCATTGAGTGAAAATTTTCGAATTAAAGTTCTATTAAAGTCATAGAGCCTGCTTATAATAACAAACTAAACTTATTATTATAAGCAGGCTCAGCAAAATGTTCCATGCGAATATTAGCGATACCTACACCTATTTAGGCATGATAAATAAACGATCCACCTAAAGCAGTTTATGAGTCCCAAAACTTTTCAACTACTACTTTGGTAAACCTACCGGTCAAATAAGATTGGTAGGGTGCGTTCCCTACATGTTCTGGAACCCATTTTGTGAGTCTTTTTCCAGTCTTTGCGCTCAAATTAATCTGGATTTGTCGGGTATTGGGTTCATTACTGTGTTTTGGTAATGGAAATCGATACGAGCACAATCTTGTCGAGAGCCTTTATCGGTGAGGGCCGCACAAACACTCGCCGAGCCGAGTGCCTCGCAAGGGTTTATTGTGGGGTGTTTTGTGCCGTCCACCAGAAAAAGCATAAAATCTGTTATACTTACTTATATCGTGACTGTCTTGGTTCTGCATAGGTAAAAGGCTAGCAATTTTACAAGTAGTTTAAAGAAGACGGGTTCATAAAGAATTTTGGAAGCGGCCATCATGAAATTTCATAAGGATTTACCTACAATCATAGACTTTTTTTTTTTTTATACAACAGAGGTGGCAAACAAGCTTACGGCCCACCTGATGGTAAGCGGTTACCGTAGCCTATGAGCGCTTGCAATACAAGAGGCATCACGCACGCGTTGCCGACCCCGAACCCCCTTCCCCCCTAAAGAGCTCTGGCAACCTTACTCACCGCAGGAACACAACACTATTTGAAACAAATAATGTTATTTGGCTGCGATCTTCTGTAAGGCGGAAGTACCTCCCCAGGCAGGATGCTCCAATTCAGAACGAGAAAATCTCGCTGTGCCCTACCTCCTCCTAAAACAATCATACAACATCTACAATCATAGACTTCTACTTAGGTACTATATGTATTGCTTTGCGACAATACAATGCTATACATGACATTGTTAATTTTATCAGTAAAAATGCTAAATTAATGAATATGAATATTCCTAAATGGATATAATAAGACAATAAGGAAACTACTTATCGGTTTTATATCGAAAATTCATTTTTGCCAAGCTGAAATCATCATTCCTAGGTATTGGGGCAATAATAAAATTGTATTTTGCTCAAAGCAATATACAATTTTATGATTGCAGAGGCTTCATAATAAGATAGTCGAGAAGGAGAGCCACGGTAAAGTCGGTATATTTGTAACACTGAAGTTATCCGAGTTATCTATTACAGTTAGAGGATTAGGTACTTACATATTCTTATAAATATTCCGGACAGATCACACACACGGTCAACTGATCCCAAACTAGGCATAGCCTGTACTATGGGTACCAGCGACTGATATACATAATAGATATATATTAAACACCCAGACACAGAACAAACATCTGTGTTAGTCACAAATGTTTATCCAGTGCGGGAATCGAACCCGCTACCTCTAGTGCAGAAGGCAGAGTTACTACCAACTGAGCTATTAGGCCTGTCAAAAACGCTGTTATAAACGCTGTGGTGGCCCCGGCTCAAGAATAGGCCCCTTTCCTATCCGTGGATGTCGTAATATGTGACTAAGGGAAAAAAGAAGATGGGCAGCAGCGTCCACTATTTTATCAACGACAGCTCACGACACTTTTATCTAACTGCAATCGCCAACTCGCGTTAGTCGCGTGCTCAGCGTGTTATAGGAAGTAACTCTGGAAATCTGTGGATGAGGCCGTGGTTCAGCAGTGGACGCCATACGGCTGAAATGATAATGACTTGCAAATGGTAGTACGTTGGGGCAGAAAGATTTTCAAGCGGAGACGCACTTGAAAGCGTAGCATTGAACGAACTAAAGTTTGCTGGGGGCCGTTGGGTGCAGGCCGCAAATGATCGGTCGCTCTGAAATCTATAGGGGAAGTCAGTGGACGTCCTGCGACTGATATGATAATAGGTAATGAATGATGGATGACATACACACACATTTAAAATCTTTATTTAGGTAGGTACAAAAAGAAAATTAAATCTAATTCAAGTTAATATTTGAGCCTTTTGGGGTTGAGACCCTGGGTCCGTGGGGAAACGGGGCCCTCCGGGTTTTCAAAAAGATATCAGGACGTCTGATCGAAGCGACGCGTGACCCGAGAGCTGGCTCTTATTTGGCCCAGCGAATTAGCATTGCCATCCAGCGTGGCAATTCCGCCAGCGTCTTGGGGACGCTTCCGACTGGTAGTGATCTGGATCAGTTGAGCTATCTATAGATCGTTTGTAACGGTCTTTAGATGGCTCAACTGTTTCTTGTGTATTTTGTAAATATTAACTTGTATTAGTTTTAAGTTTCTTTCTGTAAATAAAGTATTTCAGTTAATATTTATAATATATCTACACAAGAAACAGTTCAGCTATCTAAAGACGATTACAAACGATCTTTAGATAGTTTAATGCATTCAGATCAATACTAGTCGGAAGCGTCACCCAGATGCTGGCGGAATAGCCACGCTGCTGTGGGAATGCTAATTCGTTGGGCCAAATTTGCAACCTGCTTTCGGGTCACGCGACGCTTCGATCAGACGCCCTGATATTGTTTTGAAAACTTCTGTCCCCGCTTCCTCACGGACCCAGGACCACCCCATCGGCGCGATGTCGACGCACCCTATAAATTATCATTTGATAGGTATTTCTTGTACAATACAAGCTCTGAATTCATCTCATTCTCGGATCAAAAACCAGGGTCGCAGTTTTTGAGGCATTGGTCATTCATGCACTATGTTGGTACAGTACCTACCTACCTACACAGGGCCGCTGCAAAACGTCCAGGCCGATCGATCATTTCGAGGGACGATTGTAAAGACAGGCAACAACAAAATCATTGTCAAAGAATTTTAGGAACCAGAGAAGCACGATCTTTGACCGTTGCCGAGATGTGATAGGAAGATAATGAGGATGTAAATTGGTCCAGGATGGGGCGGGTGGCCCGGGCTGACCAACCTGTGGCGTATCTGTTGCGCCGCCCGCGCCCCCACCCGTCCATCCGTGCCCTGCCGGCTGTTGCCAACTTACTCACGCTTTCGCTGGATCTAGCCACTTTATCCACCACGCTGGATCAAGTAATGTGAGTAGCTTTTGCCACTATTGTTGACGGCTCGTATCTTCAATCGTCGTGAGCTTCTTATTTTTGTGTGGCGTTCTAGTTTTGTTATCGGAAATATCATGGTTGATTGATTACTTTTTAATACCTTTTATTCCTAATCCTAATCAGAACCTACATCATTCTCATATTTTTTGTCCTACCTACAAAGTTTTCAAGTAGGTGACTAAACCAAATATAGCTGCAGGACCAAATTTTTCAGAAAATTGAACGAACAAGCAACTTTTCAGCTAAATCCAATGAAAAGAGGCTGACGTAGCTGGCAGCACCATCCGCCACCCGTCCCTGGCAGTCCGTTTCAGCGCGCTGAAGCCGCGACCCGCGATCCCCTTCTTTTCGCTCGAAAACACGTGTAAATTTAAAAACGGCGCCGTCTCGTTAACTGAGAAGTTTTAAAAAACCTACCCTTTAATATCTTTACTTTCTTTTTTACGTTTGTTACAAATAAAGGTGAGTGTAGACTTTATTGAATAAGAATATTTTTTCTAAAGCAATATTTATACACACTTAACTATTTTAAATATAATTCATTATGATGAGCTGGAAATCATTTGCCTGCAAGCCTAAATGGTATGTCATTTACATACGCCCTACTAAAACTCCACTGGGATACCTAAGAAGTCATGGTTCTGAATTGCTAAATGAAATTTGAATAATATCCTTTTGAACATTATTTAGTCTTTGTAGAGAATATTTGAGTATTTATAATAGTTTTGTTTTTTTACAATTAAAGGTAAGAATGATTTTTAATTATCTAGGTACTTTTACCTACAAACATAAACTAAAACAAAACGAAAAAATTATATACAACGGTCCATAATAATAAGTAACTTTTATCAGATTGTAGGAACCTTTATAAATCTTTGCTATGTTAACAATAGGCGTTTAACTTGATACTTAGTGAGAGGGAAGTTTTCCTACATCCCGCCATGTTTAATTAACCTAATAGTACCTTCATCAGGTGTGTCAGTGGTTGTTTGTAGATAAGCATGATTGCTTACAGTTCCACCAGATGTTCCCACTAAATGTAATTATCAGCGGACAAGGATTTTCCGAAAACCGACGTTTCAAGGCCATGAGGCTATTATGTACTAAACTAGCTTCGTTGCGAACGAAGCTAGTAACCCGGATAAAAAGCTAGCTTATATTAGGTACTTTTGGGTTCTTTGATATTTAAAGATCACATGTCAAAAATCACATCGATCCGATGCTCCGATGCTGCATGAAATAAGGAGAAAAAACCCACTAATAAGCACACTTTCACATTTATAATAACTACTTACCTGTAGTTAGGATATAAATACAAGATATTAGTTATGATATAAGTACAGAATACTTAAAGTTTTATCTCCGAAACCCAGGAAATCATCACTACTCCAAGGGTTCGCACGACTTTCGCCATTTACTGGTCACTTTAAGCATTTAGTTACACAATAGACCCCTTTCTCACAGACCCTACCTGTCGACCTACCACCCGCATTTTGAGTGTTTCTCCTCGTTTTGTAAAAGATAAATCTTTGATTGTTAACCTAATTCTCAACAGATTCAGACCGCTAAGCGTTACTTTCATTTCTACACTGCGGTTTGAATATTGTACTAACTAATAAATTAAACAGTAGGTAGAGTCTTGTAGAGAAAAACACATGTTCTGAATCAGAATTCTGAAAATTTTCACGACGTACGAAATGGTAATATATTGTGAATTTATGGGATTAGTTTCATAGAGGATATTTGTATAAGGATTAAGTAGTTTTTATCGTGACGCCCACTATTACAGGCAATATCCAAGATTTATTCGTTTTTAATCGAACCAAGAAGCGATCATATTTTACTAAACTGACGCTGAGTAGGTATCCGCCGGATTGGTGGGGTTTTTGGAATCCGCAATCATAGCGAGCTGCCGGTCAAGCCTAAAGTTATCGAAGATAACATTATCTACGCTAATCTAGATCGATAAATGCGAAAATAATTGAACTGAAATGACACTACCGACACTCGTTGATAATAATATAGACAGATTTTAAAAATACTTATAACGCATAAAAAACTTAAAACTAAGTCCTTTATGGCAGTGATACTACGTTGCATAAATAAATCATAGATTATTTTTCAGTTGCAGTGTGTTGTGAGTGAAATGTGATTGAAATAGTGTTGTGCTGTTTAGTGTCTTTCGTCTGATGGCCGGGAGTGACCGGCTGCGCTAGAACATTCCCGCAGGCAGCGGGCAAATAACGACGTAAGTGCAATCATATTAGTTGCAATTTTCTTTGCGTTAAATGTATGATAAGTCTGGATAAAAATAAGTAGATAGTATCTTTTATGTTCTTGATATAATGGACCCTGGTCTAGGTGAAAATAGCCTTAGTAGATTAGACCTCCTCATAGACGGCCTATATTGATAGATTAGATAAACTCTTTATTGTACACCAATAAAAATGCATAGGGAGAAATAAAAAACAAGTAATAAGAATAATGGTCGGCTTTATCGCTAAAAGCGATCTCTTTCAGACAATCTTTGTATGGATAAGATACACAAAACCAAATAACACGGTGACACTAAATTGCCTAAACTGCCATAAAAACTAAGTATAAAACTAAATACTTCACCGTCACCGTGACCGTCCCGTTTCCCGCCCCGTCACCGTCCCGTCATCGTCCTGTCACCGTCCCGTCACCGTCTCGTCACCATCCCGTCACCATCCCGTCACCATCCCGTCATCGTCACCGTCACCATCATAGTCACGTCTCATTTTTTTTCTAATTCCTAATTTTTTTAAATTAAAATAAAACGTGACCATCATTGTGACGGTGAAAAGCATATACGTATATCTTATTACTTAAAACCATTAACCAGAATCCGAATTTTCATGTCTCTAACTTGAAAAACATGGAACTTTCAAAGAACCTTTCAACCCCCATTTAATCCTTTTGGGGGTTGCATTTTCATAAAATTCTTACTTAGCAAATATTTACTCTCTATAAGGAACCTGCGTGCCAAATTTCAATTGCATAGTCTTAAAAGATAAAACAATCACATATAAACTTTCATCCCCTATTTACGCACGCTGAGGGTTGTTTATCAAAAAAAACTTGTATCGGTATTTTATTATTTTGAACTATTTACCTGCATACCGATTTTTATGTCTCTAACTTGAAAATCATGGGACTTTCAAAGAAGCTTAGGCTTAACAGATAAAGAATTCCCATGTAAACTTTCATCCCCTATTTAAACAAATGAGGGTGGTTTAAAAAAAAATATATGTAAGTATTTTATTATTTTGAACTATCTATCTGATAACCGATTTTGATGTCTCTAACTTCAAAAACATGGGACTTACATACAAACTTTGAACCCTTATTTCACCCCTTTAGGAGTTAAATTTTGGAAAATCCGTTCTTAGTGCGCGCCTACACCATTTTTTGAGTGCCTGTGCCAAATTTCAGCCTCCTCGGCCCAGTAGTTTCCGAGCTTTCGTCAATCAGTGAGTGTAATACTTACCTTTATATAATAGAAGATTTGGCAGAACGAATAGATAGAGGCAAAGAGTTTCATAATCGTACAGCTTGAAAAATCAAAGATTTACATATTATACATTTCGGAACTATGGACAAGAGTTGCAGAGTTTCAGAAGATCGGAGATATCGATCATTTGCCTGGTGCAATAACTCATAACAATACTTGAGATAAAACGGAGAAGATAAGAGAAAATTAATGAGAAGGGACAGAGAATATGTGTATTCTGGCGAAATCGATTGACTCTTGAACGCGTAATTCAGAAACATGAACCGAATGCAGATGTTTTGAGGGCGCTCAAGCTTGTTCAGTAAAGACTTGTAAAATTTAATAAAATGAAAAAGAGGAAGGTCTCGTATTAGAAGTATGGGGTAAGGGGGATTGGAAAGAAATATGATATCCAATTAATATAGGAGGAACTTGAGTATTTCCTGAGAAGGTTGATGTCTAAGTTCTTATGGATAATTTTGTGTTTGGATTGACCAACTCCCAGTGTTCTAAAAAAAATATGGATCAGTATTTTCTACAAAGACATGAATATATCGACGTTTCCCTACACGATCTGTTGCAGTGATAGCGACTGTCAGTTGACTTGAATTTCAAAATACTATTATGTTCTTCATGACTATACTATAAATAATACCAGTCTACATATAAATTCAGTAAACATTAAACGTCTAAAAAAAGTCTAAAGTATTATAATTCTATCTTTTGCCTAGTAGGCCTTTGGTTATTATACTAAAACTTGTATAAATTGTAGGTTGATTATTGAGAATTTTGATCAGAAGCATTGTAGGTGAAGGCACATGATGATCTGTAGAAACAGTAGGTAGCCACATTTGAAGAAAAAGAGGCTATTTTAGTTACAAACAACTACTGGGAGGCATCTTTTACTCTTCACAATTCTACCTAAATCACTGTAGACAATTATTATATAAGCAAAACGGTCAGGTAAAATTGGAGTTCAGCCAAATTATTGTAGTGTCTTCTGTTTATCTCTCTGTTCTCTTCTATTTATCTCAAATCTTTAAATTACACAGTGTGTTTAAAAAAAATGACACAAGCACATTTTCACAAAATTGCCTATAGTCATGTCTGTCATAATCAAAAATAAAATTTTATAAATTGGGGAATGTTGAGGGTAAATTCCGAAACTTACAAACAAAAATCTTCCTTTTAAATTTATGTTCATTATCACAATTATCAAATTAAAAATATTGTAAAAAAATACTGATTTTGAACGTTTTCAGAGATGTAAAATCATTAATCAAGGAATTAGTGAGGTACGTTCAACAATGCTCTCATTTTGGACGATCGATGGCCGGAATGAACCTCGTTAGGCAACGTCAGCGCATTTGCAATTATAAAATATCATGATAATGTCAGCGATTCACAATGAACCCATGTTTCATTTCCATCTTACTACTACACGTTACTAGGTAATACTATCACTAAACGAATCAGGTGCCTGGTTTGGTTAATGTTTGCAAGTTTACAATCGAAAAGACAATCTTCTTCTTCTTCTCGAGTCAAAGACTCCTTCAAACTATAGTCGACCAATATGTAGCAACCTCAATGGCCCTATCTGTTGCATCGTTTAGATCCTCCCAAGTGCAGGTGATCGTGCACAGTGGGCAGGAAAGCAGCTGCCGCATGTCCTGTACGGGGGCTCCACACTCACAAAGACAGAAAAGACAATACAAAATATGAAAGACTGGTTGCTCGGCTTGTTCCTTGCCAACCAACCTTAAAAGGTTCCTTCTCTCCTCCTCCTCAGAGTAGGTAGTAGCGATAATGAAGTATAGCGAACGTAAAACAAATACTACTAAATTAATCTCTTGCACATCTCCTCTGATAGTGTTCAGGGTATAAAAGCTCCGTGTTGGACAGCAATTATGTCTCAAACTCTATTTTACACTAAAGCTCTTTTCTCTATGTTTGTAACAAAGTTCATAAATGTAGAAAAATATTTTACTTAAGGCCTGCTCTGTGGTTGGATTATTTAAATGCTGGCATATTCAATTACCAATAAAATACAATGGTTATATTAATAATCATAACCATTGAATCCAGTTAGTCCAGCGTGGCAATTCCGCCAGCGTCTTGGGGGCGCTTCCGACTGGTCAATTGACCTATCTATTGACCGTTTGTAACGGTCTTGCAATTGTTTCTTGTGTATTTTGTAAATAACTTGTGGTGGCTATTATAAAGTAAAAAATATTTCATGTTAAACGGTGATATTAAACGTTGACGTTGATACAGACTAGGTACCTATATGTACTTTACCTAAGCTACCTGAAGCCCTAAGCTGTAACCATAAACATGTTGGCAATAAAATGAATATGAATAAAAATGAATATCTATATGATTTGTCAACTATCTAGTTATTTAGATCAAGAGTCAAAACAAATACAAAATCACTCAAAAAATATGTTGAGCGTCAATATGTTCTAAATTATTCCCCGGGACATTGATCGAAAAACTTTAACCTCAATCCATAGTTCATTAGCTCCATTCAGCAGTTGATGCGAATAAAAATATTCTTGCCTAACTTTATTTTACATTAATCAAACCACTTCTTATCTGATTCCGGTCATAAATGACCCATTCATAGATACCACTCTACATTTTATCTATTAATTCTATATATATTTTGTAATTATTTGATTTTATATTTTATAGTATGTATAAGTGTATATTTTTAAAACTTAATATATTGATCACTTATGGTTAATAAATAAATGAATAAAATATATATATATATATATATATATATATATATATATATATATATATATATATATATATATATAATTTTAACACCTTGAAACACCGTGAAACTTCAGGTGATATCGTAAAATTCGGAACCTCACAACTTTTCCCACTCTGTAGTTTTTGCTTTTTTGACAAATAAAATCAGTTTTTCATTATTTCAAGAGTTAAAAATCCATTGGTAACCTGACCACAGAACAGCTGAGCAGCAGGGTAGGTCCAGGCATTGAACTTGTGACCAGTTAGGTTAGCTATAATGCACAGAAATTAGTGTAGAGCCGGCCGTAAACATGAAATATACATATCCTATAAATAGGTATATCATTCGGTTGCGTAGCGGGCGAGTGCCCGTCCGAGACGCTAGGGGCTGCGGGTTAGATTTCCGCTGCGGGAAAAATGTTTGCATGATCTGCAAATATTTGTTCCAAGTCTGGGTGTTGTGATTTGTACCATTGTACTCGTAGTTCACGTACCCACAACATAGGGACATTGACTCTACTAGTAGAGCCAAGCGGTAGTGCCTAAGAAAATGAAGGGGGAATCCTAGTGTGGGGTCCGGACTATGTATGTGACTTTTGGGTGTTATATTAATACAGTCCTTAATTTTAAAGTGTATAGTTTATAACAATTTCCGCCAAAGGCTAGATCATTAAAAATCCATAAATTTTGAATAGAGTTCACTGGCCGAATTTCACGGGTTACCTGCTGAAAACGAATTTCAGCGATCCAAAAAGCTCATACACACAGTTTGCTCTCCTAAACAGCCGTCTATTTCAACACACATACCGTAATCCATATGCTTGTAAACAAAGCTGTGCACTTTTACACCAATTTTTATTGCCTCCAAAAAAGTAAGCCAATTAACGTCGAATGAGTCAAGGCGAGCATTGTACCGTAAGCTGGCTTTGTGCCAAGCCACGCACCATAGACTATACTACTAATTAATAGAAATCCCTGCTGAAAATATAGGATTGGCGAAAAAAGCTCTATACACATTTTTAATTCTTCGTCTTTTATTTTAGGGTACTGTACACTCATACGTCACCATAAATAATAAAGAAAAACATAATAAATAGACAACTAAAACATAAAGAATGACTGAATAACCGGTCCTGGTCTTTAAAGTGGTCAAGCAACGTAGAGTCTATTTTGCAGTGTTTTTCGGATGCCTTTATTAGCTAGGCTTGGGAAATATTATTAAAAGATTGTGCATATTTGCGCAATTTGCCAAGAGCGGATATACGTTTTAAAAACAAAAAATTAACCGACTTCAATGAAGAATCAATAGGATAAAACTCCTTGGGACCATCCTATACGTGAACTCGCGTTAATTTGCTCGCTCAGCTCAGGATGACACCGGCCACCCGCACATTCGATTAAAAATCTAAAGTATGACAAAATCATCCACAAAAAATATTTCGGAAAATCGTGATTCCAAGAGATAATGACTGTTTTTAAGCTTTTACTTGAGAAATTTGGGCTAAAATACCTTCTGTAGGTAACATGTTACATTAAATTACTGTAAAATCTGTTTCAGACATAGTTAATCTGTTTCAGACATAGGAATATTGCTTTCATATTGAAAATCCTATCCTACTAATATTAAAAATGCGAAAGTTTGTGAGGATGTTTGCATGTTTGTTATTCAATCAAGCCGTAACGGCTCAACCGATTTCGTTGAAATTTGGAATATATAGAGTTTTTAACCTAGAATAGCACATGCTACTTTTTATGTTAACACCACGCGAGTGAAGCCGCGGGCGGAGGCTAGTTAATAAGATTTTTATTGATTTAACAAAAGAGCGAAGCAATGGGATATAGGAAAATGGGAGCTGTGCCAAAATATGTGACCACTTTTCTGGTATCTTTTATCATCGTTATGAATTTATTAGTTTAATAACCTTCCGTTTATAAATAGCTTTAAAAGACATGAATGTCATGTGTATTTACATGTTTTATGGAACAAGACGCAGACGAACTTGCGCTGTCTGTTTACAAATTAAACTGAGTGATTTCCGATCGCAATAAATGTGTTCTTTTAGAATCTGGTCAAACTTTTACACACTTTGGAACAGATGTAGGTAATTTTGTTCTTGATTCTTATTTCAGGCATTTAACTAGCAAAGTTGATAGTTAATTGAAAATGTGTTGTTAAATAACACCTTTGTAAATTTACAATAGACCATTAGACATATGCAATAAGGCACGTCTTCTTTAAAAGTCGGGAAGGGTATTCTGAGGGGAATAATTAAAAAAAAACAATTTTGACAGCAATTTCATAAATAAAATTACACGCATGACGATTAAAGATACGGGCCTGTAAAATAAAGAAAAGAATAAATGATTTAAAATAAACTATAGCAAGAGAAGAAATAGATTGAAACTCCTGTAGGTAGAGCGGTGCTCAGCCGATGAAAATATTCTATCTGCCCAAAATTTTCGGCGCCAGCGTCATTTGTTCCATGAACTTTTTGGTATCGCATTGCCGGTTCTAGGCGAAGATGTGGGTTCGAATCCCACTTGTTCCGAATCACTCACTATAAAATCCAATAAAGAAAAAATAATTTAATACGGTTACAGTTAATAAATATAAGACTATACCCGCTTCATAGGAAAGTAGTGGATAGGGACAAATATTTATGAAGTTATTAAACTTGAATCACCCAGCTGATGGATCTTGAGGGCCATTCCTGTCGAGTAAAATAACAGAAGGAAAATAAAGTCTGTAATAAATATTAACATAGACTTGCCATCAAAGCGCGAAGGGTTTTATGTCAGCCATTATAAGATTATATCGCGCTGTGGGTTCATAATGGTTTGGGCCTCTAGGCGAGTTATGCCGTCGGCCGTCGATTGACAGTCATTTGATTGAATTGCAATGCAACGATACTTGGCTATCACTCCCTCCTCATAATAAAGCCACACGGTAAATTTGGCTCAATAAGTCCCCAATAAAGTCTAAATAATCGAAAGACACTTAACCCGTTGATAGGTTCCATTAAATCGATGCCAGCCAACTGTGCACTCCCTTTAATGACTTTCACACGAAATAATTGCTCGTATAGATTCGTATTTCCATGTGTACAAAGGCCGGTTAAAATATTCTTTTCATAATTCTCGGACGCGATATGAACCATTTTTACCGTTTCAATACTACCTAGGTACAAAATTACCCAACGGTTTTTGTGCGTCTGAATATTAAATTTGGAAAAAAGGTGCCTTATTGATAAACAGTCTAAAATTCATTAAGGGTTCTATGATAAAAGGTATCCGAGAATTTTAAAAACATTTTTAATTTGCTAAATGTAGCTACCTATTATTTATGTTAAATTAATTTTTGAAAATGAGATCGTTAAAAATTCCTAATGTATTGTAACGAGGATCTGAATTTAAAGCAACGGTAACACCTTGTGGAATAGGCCTTTCTAGGGCTACCATACCTCAAGCTGCTGTCTGACCTTAGTATAGGATATCGAAGAAAGCAACAGTGTGCTACGACAAGCAAGTAATCACAACATAAAAATCGTAGGTAGGAGGCGTAGCCTCAGCAATCGTAGGCTCAGCATAATGCCGCTGCATGTTGTTATGCTGCAACGCTGGGCTTCCAGTTAGGCCATTGTTGATTTCACTAGCGTCAGCGGAAGTAAGAACCTAGTTGTACCTACTATACCATATAGTAGAATTGACTATACGTAAGCATAGTCTTTCCAGCTCACTCAACCAAATGCGATAAAATTTCGTCAATTTGTTTCTATTGCCATACAACGTGGCAATGCCGCAAGTATTTTGGGCACGCTACCATCTGGTGGCGATCGGGATCGACTGGATTTTTTATGCCACCACCGTAAATAATTCAATCACGTTTTTATTAGTAGTCGTTAGTTAAATAGTTATTTAAATTAGGTTAGTATATTTAGGATTATTTGTTAATTTGTTATAGGTCTTTTGTTGAATAAATACCTATATAAGTTTTAGAATATAATTGTTTGATAATACTACCAGTAGAAATAATAAAACAGCTATTCTATAAAAGATCGCTTAGGTGAATTTGGGTTGCGTGCGTACCTAATGCTGATAAATAATTCAGTTCCAATAGGTATCAACGCAAAGCTCAGATAATTAGCCTTTTCATAGATTCGTAATAAGACGTTTGATGAGATTGTCTCTATCTCCTTGAACCGCTGAGACTCCATTCACCGGGTGAAGTGGAACCCGATAAAGGATTTAATATCCCTATTCAAATACAATCAATGTTATTAGATGCTATAAACAACGGGGAAGGGAATCATTGAAAATTTGAAGGCGTATCTATCAAAACGGGTTTTCATAAATAGGAAAACATTTTCAATCCCGTCCCATCCCGACTAGTACAAATGCGAATGTATTTTTGTTAGTTTGTCCTTCTTTCATGCAGCATCGGAGCAACAGATCGATGTGATATTTTGCATGTATGCATGTATGATGGGACACTTTTTATTCGTGTACCAGCGAATCCACGGGCGGAAGCTAATCGAAAATAATTGGTATCGTATCCGAGGAGAAAGCTTTCCACTGTTTTGTATGCATACATATATTATTTGTATAACGTATCGATTTTATCTAGATCACTGTTATTTCCTGAAATACATTAGGTATTTGAACCATTGCGTTTAACATTCTTATAGGCTCGTATTCAGAGACAAGACTCTAGCATTGATCTGTACTTAAATCTCGATTTGAGGCGAGATTCTAATTCGTGAACAGTATTTAAGTATAAATTCAATGATCACAGTTCACCTGTGTAAATGCTTATTCTGAAACGTTAATCAGACGAAATCAGTGCTTGAGTTTAGATTTGATTTGACATTAATCAAATGACATTTACGTTCCGTTACACGTACTTTGATGCATATTTATACTTCACTTTATTGTTCTATTCTATTTCCACCCTGGCTGTTTGAATTTCTGCGTAAAACGGATCGAGAATTATAAATAAATCAAAATGTAAACGAGAACATTTGAGTACAGATTTGAGACTCGATTCAGCTGAGAGTAGTTTAAGTACCGTTCTTGAATAAAAGCTATGTTTGGGCAGAGATTCAATTCTTAAATAGAGTTTAGCTGATCTGTGATTAAATCTATGCTTGAGTCGTGTCTCTGAATACGAGCCTTAAACTGAGATGGATAAAAACTCTACTACTACCTAGTAAGTAGTACTTTAGGGTTCCAAAGATTTAAAGAAGCATATTCCGACACAAATGAACAAAATGGATAGACCAAGGATCAACTCACAATTCAACTAAACAAAAAATACATGTAGCTCGGTTAATATAATCGTTCAAAATGGTAGAGCACTCAGTACGCGTTATTTCATCAACATACGAGTACGTATGGTTATTTGCCCTCCCTTATTTGCGAACTGTATCTAATAACTCGGCTCAGCTATTGAACTCTTCGCTGATTCAATATTGATCGTTACCATATTACCTTTAATCAAGTATGTAGGTATCAAGAACCGATCGTTACCATACCAATAATCAGGTATAGGTATCAAGTACTGTACGCTTAGCAAGAGTTTCTATCGCTATCAAAGTTTCAAAATCTGTTAGATCTGTTAAAAAATTTACTGGTTAAGAATAAATACTTCATGCCACATGTTCATACATCTACCAAAATCATCATCACCATCAACAACAACAGCCTGAAGAAGTCCGTTGTTGGACGGTCTTGAGCCATTTCCATCCACCGACTTCCCGCAACATTCACAATGTCGTCGGTACATGGTGTCCTTTCAACATTGTGTCGTACGGTTCGTGTTCGCCATACAAGAACCTTTATTCCCCAACGGTTTTCGGTTCTGCGGTCAGTCGACTGCCACTTCAGCTTGATAATTCTGAGAGCTATGTCGATGACATTGGTTCTTACGGATCTCCTCGTTTCGGATTTTCCAACTCCAAGCATAGCTTAGCTACCTTGAATTTTTATATTGTACTTGCACTGGAATTCTAGGTTACTATACAAACTCAACTCGCTAAAGGAGGTCGTTACAATTTAGGTGAGCACCTACCTTTAGTTAATTGATTTAGTCGGAATGTAATAAAGGCTTCAATTACAAGATTGTTCTTCTCTTAGTGAGGGCAATAAGAGGTGCTTGACTATAGGGTTGAACCTTCGTTCAAGGGTTCAACCGTACGAAACCCGAAAATCTGACCAAGTCTAAAAATGCAAGTTTAACCCCCAGTTTCTGGAACGCTGATTAACTATTAGCTTAAATTTCTTTCAATCTGGAAAATGGCTTATATATTATTTATTCAATACTTTCGATTCAATCATTACTATATTATCATACTTATCATTCAAACACGGATTTCATTGAAATCTTTAGTTTTCATAGAAAATTTTAGAAACGCCTTGTAAGTGAGGATTACTGTCAATTTGACTAGCCAATATTTCTCAACTTTTAAGATTGATATTGAGTTACTGAACACATTCATAAAAATAATGGCATGTTACTAACCCTGGTACCGCGCCATTATTATTATGAAATGTGTTTGGTGCTCGGTACGCTAAAAATATAGCATTGCAGCGAGACAAGTGGTTTCACCAAATTTCACCACTGAATGTGAGTAAACGTTACACTATTATGCATATCAAAGATCCCCACAATGTAACAATAAATATAAAAATCAAAATCCAGTCCGACTAACTGACTGAAATACGGGAATAGACAACGCCTAAACTGCGGGTCGTAGAGACTTGAAAGGGTATGTTTGTTTAGAAACGTAGAGGAGTAAGAAATAAAGTAATTTTAAAAATTCACATCCTAAGAGGTCCAAATGGATTGTTGTTGAAAAAGAAAAATGCTCTTAATTTTCGTTGAAAATGTTTAACTCTTGAAATTTCACAAGTATATTCCTCAATTTAAATGATCTAATACGTGTTGAATAGGGTTTTTTGAAATCTTAGTGAGACACAGGGTTACTTTGATTGCTAATAAATATAAAAAAAATGTTTAGTCAGATTATTAGTGTAGTACGCCGCCGCAGTAAAATTTAGTGACATGCTTTACGTGTGTGTTCAAATACTTTAAGGATCCTAGATCAACATAAGGACCCCTAAATTGGAAAACGTCAGTGTGGTGTCGTTTTGAAAGTCGATAATTAATATATTTTTCGACGATGAGGATGTCTGATGATGGAGTCGGAAAAAGAGAACTCCTCAACGACATTAAGAGTTGTTTTCATGAAGTTTTTAGCAGGAGATGAGGACCATGGTCTGATTATGATGTCGGTATGTGTTCATCTGTTCACCTCAACGTGCAAAATTATACAACGCGAGCAAAGCTGCGAGCATCAGCTAGTTGACAGTAAACATAAAAGTGTAATATTGGTATGGGAATGATTTCATTACAGAGCTGCACGCAACAAAGAAGCAATATCGGATTATGGAATTCACTTGAGAATGGCAGAGTTTGGGTATGTTTGGTATGTTGAGTTGAAAATTCGTTGCGAATTATAGGATTTCAGGATTTTACTAAAGCTTCAAAAAATGTGCCGACCTTATACGCAGGCCGACAGGCTAGGCGATATTAAAAAACAGTTGTTGACGTATTCGGCGTTTCACGATGTGACTTGCTACGGCTACTTCTGAAAAGCCTGTGCCCAAAGTGTAGACTAGGGCTGCACTTTCATAGTTTTGAAGTTTCGGAATTCGAAACTGATGGAGGATCGAAAAATTAAGACTTTATTCGATGTGGAAGTGTATTTAAGTGCATAACAAGTGCATATTACCAAATAAGATATTTTTTACAAAAACTAAAAACCGACTTCAAACTCCTGAATTACAAGATTACTATTGTAGCCTAGAAAAATTATTATAGCCTAGAAAACTAAGACCTTAGAGTTTAAAATAGGATAAAAACTATTTGGAGGCATAGAATATACTATAGAACTTAGCGAACTCACGTCGTTTTGCCTCCTCCTTTTCGAAGTCGGTTAACCAATCTTTAGTGCTCGTCGGAAAACATTCAATGAAGGCAAGCTTTTGTCTTGACAAACTTCTATTTAGTAGTTTTCACTTTATTTTCACTTCTATTTAAGTGTTTCGGAATTTCGAAACGGGAAGTGTCAATTTCGATATTACAGAACATGACAAAATTGTCGGAAACTTCGAAACTATGAAGCTTCGAAATTTCGGAATGCACCCTACACGCCTCCCTAAAATTCAGGGCAGTGTCATGGTCTGAGTTTCAACAGGTTTTTTAGTTATATTTCTAAACTTTGTGCAAAAATAAAGAAAACGTTTCCTTTGGTCCAGTTGGCAGCACTGGCCAAGTAATTGCCTTTGATTTTATAGAGGTGTAGGGGTTTTTATATTCAGGTAACAGAAATATCGAAGCACCTGTATTCATTCTTAACTATAATCATTTTCCGGGAATTTCATGTTTTTTTCCCATCAAACAACAATTCGACTGTAAATGATTGAAAACCTTTTTCAAAAAGCAATTTTGAATACCCATCCCGTGAAAATGCTAATTTGTTCGTTAAGGCCCTCATTATAAAAGAAAAATAGCCCAGTGGGCCCAGATGCCGAAATAAAATAATAAAATACATAAAATGCTCAGATAAAAAGGGATGTGATTTATATCCACTCAAATTCAACATTTTCTTTAGATAGGTACCCTAATTGGCATAAAGGTTATCCTTAGCGTCGCTTTATTTCGCTGTTTTGTCTATAAAAAGCTGATTTTGCCCCTTACCATCAGCTTCACGATTTTAGGCGGTGGCGTAAGTTGGCGGTCTCAAAGATTTATGGTTCAAATTCATGTAAAATAGTGATGACTAGCTTGTATTCCGATGGCAATCGTTTTAGAATGTTCGAAGAATCGTTTGATTGGAACAAAGTTCTTTCATATGACATACAACAGTTGTTTAAGGTTGTTTAAGGTTATAAGGTAGTAGTATTAAGGTCTACATGCAATAAACTCGATATTCAAAGTGCCTCGATCCATTTGGTGATCACTACCGCTACATATTAAACCTGTTGATCACCGAGACATCACTGAATATAGGTATACTTCTTGGCCGCTATGATAAAGTGTATTTTTGTCTTTTTTCGTCACAGCATTGGGGCTTGGGTTTACATCTTCTCACCCGTACAAAAGCAGCTTTTTGTATGAGCAAGTTGCGATGCGCTATGTAAAGCTTAAATGGAAATAAATATTTAACAATAAAATTTAACCTGGAGTGAGGAGACAAGGGCTATGAGGAGCTCAGAACCTGATGAGTTGCCGCCTCCAATTTTTAGGAGCATGTAAGCGAGCATTAAACGGATTAATTCCATTCCTTCTCTATTCAACAAAATACGAGATTATACATAATATTGATATTTATCATCCCTCTCAAGATTACGCAATTCCTTGGACTTATTTTGAGACTTATTGAAGGCCATTTGGAATTGAAATTTGTAAATAGGGCACTCAATCAAAATGGTCTTACAGAATTCAGTGAACTCTTTACTCCAATATTCGTAACGACTTCTAAAGTCCACTGAAATTCTGGAAGCTGGAACAAACGCGAGCACGCTGCCGGTTATGGGAAAAGTTTCACGAATCTAACTTCGAATACTTACCTACCTACTTCAAATCATGACATTTCATTGAAAAGAAATAAAATTGTGAAACAATCGCGCCTTATTTTTGCCGTTTTTTTGTGCGTGGGCGTGGCGTGCTCTAGGTATATCATCTGAAATATATTTCAAAATGATCCTTACGTCCACTGAATACAGTCAATTTTGAGTTTGACTTTTAGAGTCTAGCTATATCGTTGTGCTATATCCTACTATACTATACTACTGCTATATGCCTTCAAATGTCAAATTCAAAACTGGTTTTCATCAGTCGGCGTAAGGTTTATTTTGAAACGAATTTTATTGAGGTTTGAAGTTTGAACACGGCTTTATACTTGTATATTTAATCGTAGTCGAATTCTAAAGCGTTTCAAAAAGAATCATTTGCGATGAACATAATTTTGTCTGATGTCAATAAAATATTTTATTTACAGAAAGAAACTTAAAACTAATACAAGTTAATATTTACAAAATACACAAGAAACAGTTGAGCCATCTAAAGACCGTTACAAACGATCTATAGATAGCTCAACTGATCCAGATCACTACCAGTCGGAAGCGTCCCCAAGACGCTGGTGTCAATAAATAAATGAATAAATTACACCCAGCAGTCACATACATAGTCCTGACCCCACATTAGCATTCCTTGTGTCAGTCATGGTTGGTACCATGGCAACACCCAGACCCGGAACACCCACACGCGGAACAAATATTTACAAATATTGCAAAAATTTATCCCGCAGCGGAGTCGAACCCTCCCTTGCGTCTCAGATGGGCACTCGCCCGCTACGCCACTGAGTTCGTCGAGTGAGGTGCGAGGAGTGAAAAAACATATCTACTGGATAAAAAATACGGTGACATTTGTATATCTATAGTAAAATCGTAACTGCAAAACTCTTTCGTTATTTTCGAAAGCTTCGAAAGCAAGGGATGGGTCTTCGCCATGTATACACGTAACAAAATAATACTATTGATTGCAATCATTGATTTGAAATAAAGTTCTATTTTCTCCAACATGGAAATCGAATCTATTACCTAATCCGCTTCTTTTAACGCAATCTCTATAGTTAATAACAATCGACTGGCTTATCAATGAGCCGCATAATTAGGCAATCAGTCGCCAAGGCCAGCGGCCAATCTCCCGTAGTCAAGTAGGTACCTACCTACCTACTGATTAGTACATACTGAAGTGCCTCGAGACAAATCATTGCAGTTTATTTATGTTCACTGAGGGGACCAATTGATAGTTTGCGGAGGTAGTTAAAGCGATTCTTAATTGTAGTTACGTTATTGAAAGCAATTAATATAAAATCCAAATAAGTCCATTGATCCAGCAACTAAGCCGTGTTCAAACGGTGTGCGATATGTCACCAGAAATTCTTTTCAGAATAATCATTACCTCAACTGAATTAACTCGATTTTGAGTTTGATTTTTAAGGGATTGCGATATTTTGAGCTATATCGCACGCCCTCAAATGTCAAACTGAACTAGCCATACAGATAATTTATAAAATAAATGAAATAAATTTTCAACCTATATTATATTATGACATATCATACGCCGTTTGAACACAGCTTCATACTATATAATCGTAGGTAGATATTTTATTTCCACCGACAGCTAAGCTAAGCTAAGCTCTGAAATATAATAATAATAGATATTTAATAAAACATTAAAAATTTCGCCAAACAATAATTGCGAACGATAAAGCTGTTACTACGGCCATAGCTTTTTCGCACCAGCTGTTATCAACTGCGTAGAAGATAAGTACCTGCAAGTATTTGTGTTATTACTGTAACTTTGCAAAACAAGTACCTACTATAAACTTGAGCTCATCTTACGACAGAGTTTCTCACTTACGATGTCATAGTAACGTGCATAAATAACTCTGTCCAAAACTTTGTTGTTTAGTAGTCTGTGGAGATGAAACGAAAGCTCTTGCGGGAGTCGAATTTACAAACGAACTGTTCAAGTTTTGTAGCTAGATTTGTATCAGATGTGGGTAGAAGGTAAGAACAGATGCCTATAAAACTACTTAATAAGTATAATGCCTTACAAAATGTCATACAGAAAACATAAATCCAAGAAAATATGGTAAATAGCGAGAAAATAGCCAACAGATTTGGCTTAGTAAGCTCGTTTTTAGCGACGTGACTTTGACTGTGAAATTCTCAGTATCGCATTGATAGTCATTGTCAGTCAATAATTAAAACCGCTCAATCAATCAATCATCAAAGAATTTTAAAATTCGTATTAGGATGCCTCAATTTCGGTCTCCTTGGGAGTGTAAATTTCTCAAATAAAATGATGAAACCTCTGTCTGAATAGTTTTTGAAATCTTCTTTAGAAAAAGGCCATCGGTTCATTACGGTTGCCAAAAAATTACATCTTAATTATATCACTCAAGAAAACTCCTTTAACCATAATTACATGCTAAGTTGACAACCTACCTGTATTTAAGTGACCTGATTTATTTTCCTGTTAACTATTTAGGTAGTAGGTACCCAGAAGGTTTCCATTGTACCCAACCTTTGCGTCAGCTCAGTATACTGAGTGTCACAACATGTGCTCCGTTCCCAGGTTAGTGTCGAAGCTTACAATGATAAAATTTATTTCTTCCATAAAACCTATTGTAATAAACGAATAAATAGATAGGTTCTTTCTTATCATAGAGAACTTACCAGCTTATAACAGGAAGTGCACCTAACATATTAGTTATTATAGAACGGGCGTAAATTCTTGTTGTTTCACTTAATAAATACCGTTTGAAGTTCGAATTGTGACCTATACGAGGTGATTTATAACATGCAAGTAATTGTGCTACCCCATAAGAGGCTAATTCACAAAAAAGTTTGTTTTACGACTTTTTGAAATTCAACATATTTCATTCATAAACTACTATGCAGAAATCAGTTCAAATTCAATTTTTGAGCTGTAGCTGCATTAAGGTAGCAATATTGATGTCGAACTTCTCTAATGTTCAATAAATAAGTAGTTATAAACATTGATGAAGTCCTACTTTTGATGAAGTCGGCTAGAGCTGAACTCAATATTTGATTAAATGTAAGTGCAGTCAAGTGAAAATCTTATTGTTAGATAATTATGTTTGGACGAAATCTTTGTTTTCATTAATATTCTTTCTTTTTGTGATAAGTTTGTGAGAATAAACCCTTTCGGGAGAGTATACATACATACATATTATGATTCACCTTATAGCTACATATCGCCATGGTCGTTAATCCTCTAGTTCCTCGTAATACCTACATGGTTGATTTTCAACAAGCGGCTAAGGCACTGGCTAAATAATGCTAACTAATAAGCAAGCTTCTATCAGACATCTAATTGGATATACAAGGTGATTCATAATATGTATTCCATCCCGAAAGGGGCTTATTCTACAGACAATTGGCAATAATGTTTGTTCTACGACTTTTGAAAATTCGTCATTTTTCATTGAAAAAACTCTATGCAAAAATCAGCTGTTTGGGATCAAATCAGGTCAAACTCAATGAATCAGCTGTTTTAGGTAGTAATCTTGATTCCGAACTTCTTGTACGTTTAATTTGTAGTCCTAGAGATGATAAAAATAACAAAAATAGCTAATTTAAGAAAGTTCACGAAAAAAAAATTAAAAAAAAAAAATTAGAATATTGATTTTTTTTTCGCTAATACTATTTTGTTTTTGTTGATAGACTAACCTCCTTTCGGGATGGTATACATGTTATGAATCACCTTGTATATTGTATATGGTGTCTTAAATGGGCCAGGGAATCGAGCCCTTCGTGTCTCAAATGGGCCCGGGCCCGGGCCCGGGCCCGGGCGGAGCCACTAGTATGTTGGCTGACTTGACTGTCGCTATTTATAGATCCAAAAAGGTAGCTCTCGTTATATATTTACAAATTAAATGGAATTAAAATACCTTTTTACATAGGGGACTCCCATTTTTCGCTACCCGATATTTTATCAGGCTACCCTGAATCTAATCTTTCCACTACAATAATACGAGTAGTGAACCGCAATCTTCGGATATTGAAATCAGCGAGCCGAACCCATCGAGGTCAGCACTCGCGGTCCTCAAACCAACTTGTTGATAGCAGACCTTTTGTGCGTAAGGTTTAGTACGCTTCCTCACAAAAGAACTACGAGAAAGTATTTACAATGAAGTATTAGGTAGAGTACCTACCTACTCGACATTCCAATATTTAGAGGTTATCACATAAAATCTCTTGGGACTTTTTCATATTTCGATCTTATAAAGCCTTGTTCAAACGGCATACGATATGCCCTTGATATGCCTATATAAAATGCGTTTTAAGATGATCCTTATCTCTACTGAACAAAGTCAGTTTTGAGTTAGACATTTGGAGGTGTGCGAAAGCACAACGGTATAGTAAGCTCCTAAAAGTCCAACTCAAAATTAACTTTATTTAGAACACGTAATAGTAGATTATGCAACAAGGGCTTAAAGTAGTGTATTATGTCAAGGGCGCTATATTGAACCCCGAGAACGAGGGATTCTATGGTTAACTCCTGAGCGGAGCGAGGGAGTTAAGGCAAGAATCCTGAGTACGAGGGGTTCAAGATCGCCCAAGACAAATACACATTTAAGCCCGCGATGCATACTCTACTTTTTATACTTTCTGCGAGGCAATTGTTTCCAACTATACCAGAGGCTTCAGATTGTATGCATTCTAGAGTCGAATCAAAATCACTGTCATCATCACTTGACATTTTTTAGAAGTTTATTTGAATCGAAACTGAATTTCGGTGTAGATAACAGCACAGCAGTTTGAGCGCTTGGCGCCTTTTTTTCTTTTTTTTGTAGTCTATTCTGTAGTGGTCAGTTCGACATTCGAATAAATCCTTCTTCGTGCGCGAGTGAAAATGAATTTCGTAAAAAAAATCATTTTTTTATCTTTTTTTTATTTGTAGGCAGTGCAAAGAAAATATTATCGTACAGCCTAATAAGAATAAAATCTTATTGCACCCAAACATTTTTGAAACCAACTTCGATCAAGCACGACTACATGGATTGCATTCCAAATTCAAATCACATTATGTCCCATGGGAAATAATGAAATTCAGTACAACATTATGACCCGGCTAGACCGTAGGGCTGTAATGACTTACTTTAGGATAGGTTTGCATGACACATAATATGCCATTGACGAGCAGGTAGTATAAAAATATTTTTTTTTAAGTGTTTGTGGCCGCACGCCGTTTGAACACGGCTTAATACATATTTTAGCTTTATAATGACTTGCCTACGCATCGTACGAGTTGAATAGAGTTCAAGGCCTTCTGCTCAAGGTAACAATTGTGTACACAAAATATGTTTTGATTTTTATCGAAAAATGTATTAGGAAAATAATTTCGTATAACACTCAGCTAACCGAGTCAAATGTAACGGAGTGGGACACAAACAAGCAGTCAAGATGGATACTTGCTAGAGAGAAGAGTTTCCTTGAATTTAAAAATAAAGATTTCACAGATCGATCTCTCTTGAAATGGAAACGGTCACAGTTAAGATGGCAGTTGCCTCATTTACTTTGTAGATCAGTAGCTGGCGAGAGTCGAGACTTCAATCTAAGATCAAAGGAATGATAACAGCCAAGAAATACAAAGCGCACAGTAATGTAAACTGTGGTTAGACTTGAGTTGCGTCGCGAATTTATAATCTTACATCGATATGGATAAACTAAATAATATTTAATAATCATGGTTTGAAATTATGTAGGATATTCAATATATAATAATTGATCGAGCGATCGAAACGAGCGAAGATCGAATTGGACGAATCGACATAATATTTGTTAGAGCATTAATTTCGAACCGTCTATCCGATCTGCATGGAATTAAGTAGGTCCATAGGTTGTACTATTAAAAATTGCTGGTAAGAATACGACATATTATATCGGCCAATGGTTGCTAAGATTAGGGGTACAAAAGGGTTATAAAAAAGTAATACATATACATGAAGTGGGGTGTCATATTAAAGAGCTTTGTTAATACATTCCAGAATTGTTTTCATTTTTATTCTAGGGTTACAACAAATAAACCATTATAAAGTTATTGATAAAGTTTCAATGACTTTGTAGTTCAGGTAAGATTGGATTGAAAAAATACTTTATGCTTATTCCATGTATAGCATGCATATTAGACTGGCCTCATAGCTCAGTTGGTAGTAACTCTGCCTTCTGCGCTAGAGGTCGCGGGTTTGATTCCCGCTCTGGTCAAACATTTGTGTGATGAACACAGATGTTTGTTCTGTGTCTGGGTGTTAAATATTAATCTATTATGTATATCAGTCTCTGGTACCCTAAGTACAGGCTATGCCTAGTTTGGGATCAGCTGACCGTGTGTGATATGGCCGGAAAAAAAAAAAACAAAAAATGTATCACACTAAACCAAATGGAGTAAAATCATCTCTTCGGAAATAGCCGAAAGAAAAATACTACTTATAATATAAGTACTATACTATAAGTACTTAGGTACCTGCCACTGCCGCGACCAAATGACTTACTTGCCATATTGTAAAGTAAACAGGTCAGAAAAAACCAATCCTCGGGGCTCTACCTTACCTCTACAAAGGTTTCATTGTTCACATGAGGCACTACATAGTATTATATATTTTATAAATTTAATGCCAAATTTCTTTGCTCGAAATCGCATGAGCAACATAATACTTATATTATATTTATCAAGATCTTTATGTTGAGAAGCCGTAGATAGAGATTAAATCTTCCTGTATTATTATGTATTTGGAAAATATAAATATTTATGGTCACACTTCGGTGTCTGTCTGTCCGTCTGTCTGCCACCGCCTCCCAGAGGTACTTTTTGTTAGAATGTACCTGTTACCGAAGCTTTTTCTAGTACCTATATTAATGTCACGCTTTTTTCAGTATGAATGGAGTGAAAACAAAATCGACGAAAAAGACTGACAATAAAACAACATCTCGTAATTGCCTCCTAATGAATGCTTACACTTATTAAAGACAGCCATCACATCAGATCGGGCACTTGCCAGATTCTGATGGGCTAACGAGCGCTTGCAAGTGTTTGTTTACATACAATCCGAATACAGTGCTCAACAATTGTGTTATGAAACGAGTTTATTTTTATCCGTCCACGTGCATTGCGTAGAAGCTATTCATTAGCTATTTCATCCAAACATCTGGCTTTTTGAGCTTGGTATGCAAGTAGGTTACTCTAGTCATCATCATCTTCCTGCCCTTATCCCACATCATGTGGGGTCGGCACTACATATATTCTTCTTCCATTTCCCTCTATCAGTCGTCATCTCAACACTCACTCCTTTCTTCACCATATCCACTTTCACACAGTCCATCCATCTTTACGATGATTCCATATAAGTAGGTTACTCTAGTATAGTTTTCTAAATAGAGGCGAACGTGATAAGGCAGCCATAATTAGCCTTTAAGCCATGTACCCTGCAAGTGAAGCTAGTTTTGAAATAAATTTAAGATGACATGTATGACACCGTTTATAAATAGGTTTAGGTAGCCCTATTAGACGCAACTAGCCACTGTTTCTAATAGCGGTAATCATACAGCGGAGATGTGGCCTGACAATTATTTTGTAAACTACGCGAAACGAAACGGAAGACACGCGACAACGCAGCTATGAAAAATCTCCTTTCACACGATAACGAAATACCTGTATTATTCTCATATCGTCTATAGTAGCCGTAGACAATAGTGACGTCTGGTGTAAAAACAGTTTTGACGATCCCGTAGAATCAGTTTAGGACGATCGCCCACGCCTACGGCTCCCTTTCTTCTTACCGACCCCATTGTGGTTGTAAGAAGTCATGTATCCAGTTATTGGAAGTCTGACGGCAGATTATGATAAAGTTGAAAATGTTCTTTAGCGTGTACCTACTGATAAAGTCCGAAATAAGGAAATCCGTAGTAGAAGAATAGAATAGAATATAATCATTTATTAAGAAAGATGAATTATGTGAACAAACTCTCTGTGTTAGAACTAAAGTCACCGACATAGCTCTCAGAATTAGCAAGTTAAGGTGGCAATGGGCAGGCCATATAGCTCGCAGAAACAACAACCGTTGGGGAGTAAATATTTTCAAATAGTGACCACGAACCAGGTGACGCCGTGTTGGAAGGCCCCCACCCGATAGACCGAAGACATTGTGAAAGTTTCGGGAAGTCTGTGGATGAAAAAGGCTCAAGACCGTTGGTCACGGAACTCTTTGGGGGAGGGCCATGTCCAGCAGTGGACTGCTACAGGCTGATAATGGAGATAATGTACGTATACAAACAGGTTTCATAACTTTCCGTCATCGCTAGGTTAAAGCCGCTGGTATTTAGGATACCAAGGCTTCATAGATTGTTTACGGTACGGTGAGCAAAGGGTTGGTTAAGTTTGAATCTCAAAGCATTCGTACCTTGAGGTCTGTATGTGAATTTGAGTCTATTATCATACCAATATAACAACAACAGATAAGTAATTATATTGTTCGGGTACAGGTACATACTACGTTGGATCGTGGGTGTTGGATAATTTATTTCGACTGGCCTCATAGCTCAGTTGGTAGTAACTCTGCCTTCTGCGCTAGAGGTCGCGGGTTCGATCCCCGCACTGGACAAACATTTGTGTGATGAACACATATGTTTGTTCTGTGCCTGGGTGTTAAATATATATCTATTATGTTTATCAGTATCTGGTACTCATAGTACAGGCTATGCCTAGTTTGGGATCAGTTGACCGTGTGAATATGTCCGGAATATTTATTTATTTATTTCACTTTTTATAAAACAGTCATAAATAAGAGTTTATAAGTAGTTTATAAAATAACTATAAAGAAGTGATGCCTTGATTTTAACTTTACAAGGATTTTTTCCAATTACTGTTAACCTACCAATCTACTCTGTTTTATTTTGTGATGATATTATAAAATATTTCGTGAGTTTCCGCTACAAGTTAGAAGTTTTCCTACCAAATTAGTTGTAATCCAGTTTGCGCAGTTAATTTTGACACAAACATGCCTTGTCTATTTTCTGCATGTAAGTCGAGTTAGTTAGAAGGCTCATAATAAGTTAGTCGTCAGACAAGCTTTACATCAAAGAATATTTTCATTTTCATTCAGCGGAGATACATTTTTAATGCAGCTGCTATATTTATAAGAATTTACTCATACTATAATAAATTTACAACGTTACTTTACGTAGAGTAATGGCATCGATTCACAAAAGATAGGTTAAGCATCCATTGAAGTCAAAAGAATTAAAATTAATGGACATCTTTCTATAGCGGCGGCGGTGGGCAAACGATCAGTTTTCAATAAGGTAGAGTCACCGCAAGCGCGATATTTAATATAGATACAGATTTATGTTGGATTGATAAATAACCTAGGTCCTAGACTAAGGTACACACTTCGACATTTCTTGATAAAAGTCTGCAGTTAATAGGTATACAGTTGATACAAGTGTTTGTAGAGAACGTAGATAGATCGATCAAAACGACAATATTAGGCTGTGTGTGCAGTGTTTCAAGCAATATTTATTAGGCCCCAGTTATGACTAGCCTCATAGCTCAGTTGGTAGTAACTCTGCCTTCTGCGCTAGAGGTTGCGGGTTCGATCCCCGCACTGGACAAACATTTGTGTGATTAAACAGATGTTTGTTCTGTGTCTGGGTGTTAAATATTTATCTATTAGGTATATCAGTCTCTGGTACCCATAGTACTATGCCTAGTTTGGGATAAGTTGACCGCGTGTGATATGTCCGGAATATTTATTTATTTATTAGTTAGTACCCGCTTAGTTGTACCCGTTGGGGAGTAAAGGTTCTCGAATGGCAACCACGAACCGGGCGACGCAGTGTTGGAAGTGACGAGTGCCCCCCACCCGATGGACCGATGACATTGTAAAGGTTGCGGGAAGTCGGTAGATGGAAAGGGCTCAAGACCGTTCGTCGTGGAACTCTTTGGGGGAGGCCTATGTCCAGCAGTGGACTTCTACAGGTTGTTGATAATGATGATGATGATGACCCGCTTAGTTAAAAAACATCACAACTTGACAAGATCATCTCAAATCTTGATCAGGTTTGCAGATGTTGCCAAATGTATACTCTATTTTTGTAAGGCTTTTGTCGTTCCTGTAATCAACTCATGCAGTAGATACGTAGTAGGTCTACGTTATTCTTATGGAAGCCCTAAATTAAGGTAGATAATTAAGAGGGAGGTCGTAGGTGAATAATAATAAAGAGACAAAAGGAGCCCGTATACGAGCTTAGAAAGCTACGAGAGGGATAATGCCTCGAGCCGTCGCGTCGACGCGACCTATGTCGTATGTATGTAATTACGGAGATGTCACAGCAGCTAATGTAAGCCTAATCCTATTGAGGAATAGAATCGTCCTCATGATGTCACGTGCGCACTTCTACAAGGTGATTCATAACATGTATACCATCCCGAAAGGGGGTTATTCTATCAACAAAAATAAATAATACTAAATAGCGCAAAAAAACATAAATTTTGACAAATATTTTTTTGAATATTTTTTCACAAAATTTCTCAAATTAGCTGTTTTTGGTATTTTTATCATCTTTATAACTAATAACTAAACGTACTTATAGAAGTTCGAAATCGAGATTGCTACCTAAAACAGCTGATTCATTGAGTTTGATCTGATTTGACCCCAAAACAGCTGATTTTCGCATAGAGTTTTTTCAATGAAAATGTCGAATTTCCAAAAGTCCAAGAACAAACTTTATTGCCAATTGGTTGTAGAATAAGCCCCTTTCGGGATGGAATACATGTTATGAATCACCTTGTATAATGCTTGTGAGGCCTTTTAGTTCTATTCTAGATGAATGGTTACAAGAAATTTTCATACACAGCGTGAGGTGGAAATTACAGGACTCACTTACAGGACGCTGTAGTGCCTGGGCCATGTTAAGATGGAGTAGGCTTGCCCAACACCTATACCAACTTTTAAGCCTAGTTAGCTATTATGACATAGTTACATACTTAGAGTCATTTAATAAAGACCTATTTATATAAAACGATGAGCATCGTTTATTTTAGTTGAGTGCCCATATGAGACGCAAGGTTCGATTCCCGCTGCGGGACAAATGTTTCCATGATCTGCAAATATTTGTTTCGGATCCAGATCCGAAACAAATATTTGCAGATCATGGAAGAAGGATTCCATGTGTCGTGGGTATCAGAAACTACGAGCATAATGGTACCACAATACCCAGGTATTGTGGTACCATTATGCTCGTAGTTTCTGATACCCACGACACATGGAATCCTAGTGTGGTGTCAGGAATATGATCGTTGGTAATATGAATGCTTGGCATAGCTTCACCTAGTTTCTAAGACGTTTCAAAGTGATCCTAGTGATTTTATTGAAATAAAGGCCTTTTGACTTTGACTTTGACTTTGACATGGTGTAAAAAACATTAGCAAAATTAAACTGTGGTATTTTATAGAAAGCGAAAATAGAAAATACGAAAAGCTTTACCTATTGGTAAATAATTGAAAATAGCAAACGTTTTGATAATCGATTAACTGTTTAATTAGCAATGGAGTTTCCATGCTCGCTTCATTTGATTGGGATTCGTGGTTCAATAAATTCAATTAACTGAATTCACTTGAGGCTAGTAAACGCGCCCATATGCATGCAGGTACTTAAAACTTCATGGAAGTAATTAAATTGCGGCTCTTTTGCTCTACCAAAACCTAAATAGAACTAGTTTCAAGACTTTCACGGCTCTACCTACCAAGTATTGTGCTCATGCTTTAGAAAATAACAGCATTCAAATTTAATCGAATGTATTTTTTCCCTCACCAGACATCGGACTTATTTTTTATCGCAAAAGCTATAAACAAAACCGTATTTTTATAAGTTTTCTCGAGGCGATTTGATTACTGAATCTTTTTGGGGTTGACTGTACCTACATACACTATATGCAATACTAAGTATAGACCTCTTTCTATTCTACGTTTCATCGAAATCTGTTGAGCCGTTACGGCGTGGTTGAACCACAAAAATCCAAACACTAACAAATTTTCGCATGTTTTTTGATTAGGAAAATTTAATTACATTTGTGATAACTGATAAGAGAGCGTACATTGTGATAAGAGAGCGTTGTGGGGTGAAAGAAAACTTAGTGATGAGGATTGAGTAAGGTATGCTGAGATGGTTTGGTCATGTAGAGAGGATGAACGATAGAAGATTGACGAAACAGATGTATAAGGAGAGTGTGAATGGGACCGTTGGAAGGGGAAGACCTAGGCGTACGTTTAGTGGCCAAATCGGTGACGTTTTGGAAAAAGGACAGGTAAAGAGTACCCTAAACCGACGAGCATGTATGAGGAATTTGATGAGAGTGAATGAAGCAAAAGAGGTATGTCAGTATCGTAGCAAGTGGAAAGCCGTGGTCTCTGCCTACCCTACATTTAAAAAGCTATTACTTGAAATTCTAAAATCTATGTAGATACCTAATCTAAGAATTTAACTATCCTTTGCTATTCCATACAAATAAGATATTTAAGTAATCCGTGGTAGACGGTGTTGGTGTCACAACTATCTGTTCATTTACCATTTAAGTTACAGCTTATGTTTTATTGTGTCACTGTTTGTTTACCCAAATAAATAAAATAAAATACCCTCTCGGAAATAGGCGTGATTTTATGTACTTATGTAATTACAATTTAGCAAATCGACATGTAATAAATAGAAAGAGCAAAGTTGATATGCCTAAGCCGGTGAGTGATCTTTAAAGATTACAACACTAAAACTTAACAGAAGAGTTCCCATCCCAAATAATTTGATTATCTTGTAATTAATGACAATAAAAATATTTTTGATATTGTTTTTTTTTGAAAGATGCAAAAATAAAGTAAAATAAACAATGCTCCTTATACGACAACACAACAATAAATAGTGGTTGCTAACAAAAGGGAGAGTTAAACTTAAAATATATATATATATATACTCGTACCGGCCGCACCGCACGCAACGGTTTTTGTTTGCTTTTTATGAATCTATATAGCACTGCGCACTACCCGCCCAAACGCCGGTATTTACGAACATGAAATGTTACATTACGGTGACGTCACATGGATTAGTTCATAAAAAGTGTGCGTTAAATGACGGGCGTACCTCTCCGATTCGACTGAAATGTTTTCAGGGATTTGGTGTCTCTTGTGTATCCATTCGATGTACTTATGTGTGTAAGGCACAAGAGTCTTTATATGGTTTTGTTATATTGACATAAATTGATTTCACGATAAATACGTTGGTTTACTAACCCTATACTACTAATATTAAAGTGGATAGCCAGCGAAGAGAGCGTAGAAATGTTTGTGTTTTGGACGTTACAGCCACGAACTATGACTGAAATTGTCTATAATACCATGTATTTACCTGGATTTGTTATTCTAAATCTAGAAAAAAAGATTAATGTTTAATAATATTAATGGGCACCATACCTACATACCCACTTTGTTATAAAATGACCGTAATACAGAAATCAACCGCCATTACATAGATGAAACACTATCAAAGTAACATTAATACCATTTAATAAATTACTGAAACCATAATAACGGATTTATGTACAGAATTATAGCTCTGGCCAACCTGCAAAATCAACAAGACTTGTTTATGTCAAGCCCACCAGTTGCGCGTGTATATCAAAAAGGGAAAAAATACCTTGAAAACCACTAACTCATTTTTACTATAAATCCGTGTGCACACTAGGACGCACCTAAGTATAAATTATGATAGAGACGCTTCATTTAATCTAAGTAAACACCTGCGTCTTGTCATGTCACTCATTATTTATTGGTCATCATGCCTACGTTCAGGTAAGTAAGCAGGTTAAGAATGGTGGCGACGGTATTTTGACGTGATTATAGGCATTATTGCGTAATAATGCAGAATAAATATATATGTGTAAATACGTTATTTTACTAATAGAAGTGTTGCACAATTGGTTAGTTTACACGATATTGTTATTCAGTTGCTATTAAGAATGGCCCACAACATGGATTGGTGAAATTGTGAGTATATTTTGTGGTGTTCCAGCGGCGTGGTACTGTTTATTTTTTTATTATGATGTTTTTTGTCACTGCGCGCTTGACGTATATTTTACATCTATACATACATGTATATACGACATATTTTGGAGCAGCCCGCCTGGGGAGGTACTTCCGCCTTACAGAAGATCGCAGCCAAATAACATTATTTGTTTCAAATAGTGTTGTGTTCCTGCGGTAAGTAAGGTTGCCAGAGCTCTTTAGGGGGGTAGGGGTTCGGCAGGCAACGTATTAGCAATGCTCCAGGTGTTGCTGATGTCAATAGGTGACGGTAAACACTTACCATCAGGAGGGCCGTAAGACTGTTAGCCTCCGTATAACATAAAAAAAAAAAAAAAAAAACAGTGTACACATAACATGTGAAAAGCATGTAGTGTACACGCAGCCTAATATACCTGGTAGGAAGGTACCTACATTATTTATGATACCTACCTACATAAAAACTTTACGACTAGGTAGAAAGGCAGGCTTATTTTAACTCAGTTTATGGTCACCTTAAATATAGCTGTAATTATTTTGAAAGATTAACAGATCGTTAATGAAATCTTGGCTTATTATGGGTTTAAAGTTAGTCAGACTGTTTGTTATTATTATTATTTTCCGGACATATCACACACGTTCAACTGATCCCAAACTAGGCAAAGCCTGTACTATGGGTCCCAGAGACTGATATAGAATAGATAAATATTTAGCACCCAGACACAGAACAAACATCTGTGTTCATCACACAAATGTTTGTCCATTGCGGGAATCGAACACGTGACCTCTAGCGCAGAAGGTAGAGTTACTACCAACTGAGCTATGATGCCAGTCAATTTTCAATTGCTTGCATGATTTTGTAATAGTAATAGAGGCGTAAGATCATCGGTACCACACTGTTTGCTACTGTGGCTGGCCGGGTATCGCACATCAAACTCAAATGATGTTCATCGCAATTACAATCAGCTCATTCTTGAGTAATGACAAATCGCCGTGAGTGGAATATTGAGTGGAAATAGAAA
This sequence comes from Anticlea derivata, assembly GCA_947579855.1. NCBI lineage: Eukaryota > Metazoa > Arthropoda > Insecta > Lepidoptera > Geometridae > Anticlea > Anticlea derivata. Next base: position 6,097,706 of record OX388260.1, read on the forward strand.
AAAAATCATGTTCGACAAATTTGAGTCACAGCTGTCAACAACTAATAAAACTAAAAGATCAGGCAGATGTTTAACTTCTCCTTAACCCTTCAAATTTCACAAAAAAAATTGACCTTATGTAACGTAGTTGCCAAAGTTTTTAAAAAATATCAAAGATATTATAGTATATAGGCTTGCGGGTTTTCCCATATTTTATAACTGGTAACTAATTGCGTGGGTCGTTAAGTGAGAGGGCGATTTGACATTCCTAACTAGCTTGCGCCCGCGGCTTCGCTGGCATTGAACCTTGATGAAAAGTAGCCTATATGCTATTCTTGTTAACTAACTTCTTAAGTCTATCCCAAGTTTCATCAAAATCGGTTCAGCCGTTCTGGCGCGATTAAGTAACAATTATCCATCCAAACTGTCGCATTTATAAGTAAGTAGTAAGATTTTTGACTAGTTTACATTGATTACTGCAGCGACGAAAACAAATGGAAATATCCCGCGTAATCGGCCAATGTGAAAACACCCTTATCAATTCCTTCCGACCATAGACAAGCTTTGTTCACTGCCAGAGATTAGAAAGGCTTCAGTCAGGCTTGCCAGTTTGAGTGGAGTAAATATAATCATAATGAGGTTGGTAAATATGGGCTAAATTATAAAAGTAGGTTTCAGTTCAGAGTTGTACAGTACGTCTGGTAGGCAGGTACGAACCAGAAATACTTACAGCGAATTCACGCTTCTTAATACAGAGAAGAGTTTAGAACTTTGACTTTATAAATTACTTCTGAAATGCGGGTGTTTTGTGTTCATAAATATTTCTCTGTCAAAGTGTCCCTCAAACTTGCCCCTACCATTTAACAATTTGTTATCGTGACCCACTTAAGAAATGTTTATGGAAATGGAAATCTTCCGTTAATCCACCACCCCGAGCAAAATGAGCATTGAGCACATCGACGCCCGACGCATACAACTTCAAATTACTATCCTTTCAATTAAAGTTGAAATTAGCTCGCACTCCGCCTAGCGCTTAGTGTACGCGTGAATAATAAAAATGATTGTTAGGTACTTCTTTTTCAATAAATTCAAATTTGAAAAAACTTTAATTAAATAAATTAAACGGGTAACCTAAAGTACGTTTAGTGACCAAATTGGTGACGTTTTGGAAAAAGGCCAAAGAGTAGGTACCCTAAACCAACGGACATGTATGAGGAATGTGATGAGAGTGGATTGATTGTATGATTTTATGTATGTATGCAAACAGGTAAATAATAAGTTTTAAATTCAAAACAGCTGCCCAAGAATGATAAAAATAAATAAAGAAATATTCCGGACATATTCACACGGTCAACTGATCCCAAACTAAGCATAGCCTGTACTATGGGTACCAGAGACTGATATTACATAATAGATATATATATAACACCCAGACACAGAACAAACATCTGTGTTATTCACAAATGTTTGTCCAGTGCGGGAATCGAACCCGCGACCTCTAGCGCAGAAGACAGAGTTACTACCAACTGAGCTATGAGGCCAGTCTATTTAATAAAAATCAAAAATCTTCGCATGGAAATTCTTCCCAAACCTTAGAACTATTCAAGTTCTCTAGATATCTACCAATGTGCCCCAATAAATGACAGGTCGCTAGTATAATTTACGAGCACCATAAGAAAACAATTTCCCGTATTAGTAGATTTTTACGACCTCACGGGATGGAAGCAGCTGATGCCTTTCAGTATCCGGAAATCAAAACAAGAAAACGATAGCGATTTCTATTTAGCTATGGCCGGCACTCGAATAATTCACGAACGCTTTCAATACGATGATAAAAGTCAAATAAATTTGCCAGCTATTTCGACAATGCTTGAATTAATAAATAAATATTCATAAAATAAATATTCCCGACATATCACACACGGTCAACTGATCCCAAACTAGGCATAGCCTGTACTATGGTTACCAGAGACTGACATACATAATAGATATATATTTAACACCCAGACACAGAACATCTGTGTTAGTCTCAAATGTTTGTCCAGTGCGGGAATCGAACCCGCGACCTCTAGCGCAGAAGGCAGAGTTACTACCAACTGAGCTATGAGGTCAGTCAAATATTTGACATTTGCTATCGTATCGTAAGCGTAACGCTATCGTGAATTATACGTGCGTGCTAAATCATTCCTGATCAAAATAATGTACATACTTAACGATTGTTCTATGATTGCGTACATGTTGCGAATCTTCAACTAACGCTCGGGTAGGTACTAACGCTAGCGAGGCGCTGGAATGCCATGCCTCTCTCAGAAGTCCCTCTGTAAGATCTATTTTATTATTCATAAATTAGATTACTAACATCATGTAAAGTAATACAATTTAAATAAATAAAGTTTTTATATTGAAAACTATTATATTGTTGGGTGTTAAATATTTATCTATTATGTATATCAGTCTCTGGTACCCATAGTACAGGCTATGCCTAGTTTGGGATCATGTTGACCGTGTGTGTTATCCGGAATATTTATTATATTTATTATTAAAGTTTAGTAAACAAATACATAGGTCTCAGAATTAGCAAGTTGAAGTGGCAGTGCGCAGGCCACATAGCTCGCAGAACCGACAACCGTTGGGGAGTAAAGGTTTTCGACCAAGAACCGGGCGACGCAGTGTAGGAAGGCCCCCCACCCGATGGACCGATGACATTGTAAAGGTTGCGGGAAGTCGGTGGATGGAAAAGGCTCAAGACCGTTCGTCGTGGAACTCTTTGGGGGAGGCCTATGTCTAGCAGTGGACTTCTACAGGCTGTTGATGATGATGAGTAAACAAATGCCATTCCAATAAAATTATACGTAAAGAGAGCAAGCATGGAGGTAAACGAGCAAGTAACAAAATTCTTAACTTACAAGCTAACTACAAACCTTTCTATACCATCATCTACGCGAGGTACTATCTTATAGTAACCGGGTTATAATAAACAGAGTCCGGCCTTATACTTATACAACTATGTATTATGCTATCTTTACAAGAAATTGTATTGGCGGAGCCATAGCCAGCCTCCATTATGGTGATATATAATAATTTTGCTGATTACTATTATTTTGTAGGGTTCCGTACCTCATTTATAAAAAAACGGTAACCTTATAGGATCATTTGTTGTCCGTCTGCCTGTCTTTCAAGACTCTTGTTCTCAGGAATGGCTAGAGGTAATTTAAAATGTATACCAAACTTGCTTCCGCCCGTGGCTTTGCTCGCATGTTACCCGGATATATACTCTTCCAGGCTATTTACTACATACATGCCAAATTTCATTCTAATCCGTTCAGTGGTTGTCGCTTGAAAGTGATACAAACATTCTCACATCTTCACAAACTTTGCATATACTTAGTGGAAACCTTTTATCTCATTTCCTAGCAAAGATATTGCAATGAATGTCCAAATATGAATGGAAATGTGAAAAAAATATATCAATTCAGCAGTTTTCGTCGCACAACACACGAACATACAATCAATTAATACAATTTATTTAGTGTCCCCATTAAAGCTGACAAATTAACTTTCACTACTCTGATTCTTTCACCGACGGTCGTAGGCCCTTTTCAGGGCCTCTACACCTCGACCTGGTCACTGACCTAATACAGGATGACGAAGAAATAATCAGTGACACGACAAGCAAGCATCCACGAAATCGCATCGTTTGCTCCAATTAGGACGACGCCTCAGTCTCTTATAAACTAGGCAAGTCGTATATTTTCTTATGCATTGGTTACGGAAGTCTAAGGCTCGTATTCAGAGACAAGACTCAAGCATTGATCTGTACTTAAATCTCGATTTGAGTCGAGATTCTAATTCTTGGACAGTATTTAAGTATAGATTCAATGATCACAGTTCACCTGAGTAAATGCTTATTCTGAAACGTCAATCAGACGAAATCGGTGCTTGAGTTTAGATTTGATTTGACATTAATCAAATGACATTTACGTTCCGTTACACGTACTTTGATGCACATTTATACTTCACTTTAATGTTCTATTCTATTTCCACCCTGGCTGTTTGAATTTCTGCATAAAACGGATCGAAAATTATAAATAAATCAAAATGTAAACGAGAACATTTGAGTACAGATTTGAGACTCGATTCAGCTGAGAGTAGTTTAAGTACCGTTCTTGAATAAAAGCTATGTTTGAGCTGAGATTCAATACTTAAGTAGAGTTCAGCTGATCTTTGATTAAATCTATGCTTGAGTCGTGTCTCTGAATACGAGCCTAAGATTATGGTTTATTTGTTACAGGCGGTGGGTGGGAAGCGCGGGCCGCGCGTCGCGGGGTGATGCCCGTGCGCAAGGGGCTGCTCGCGCCCCAGAACACCTTCCTCGACACAATCGCTACCCGCTTCGATGGCACTCGTGAGTATTCGGTATTATTAAAATAGAATACGCTTTATCCGACGTACAAACGATAAGCGATATCGCACCTCAACAAGAAAAAATGGATCCCTTATTTATAGGAATACTTTGTTGTCCGTCTGTTCTACTGTCTGTCAAGAACCTTTTTTTCAGGACCGGCTAAAGGTATCTTAGACGGTAACTTGAAATTTAAAAGCCTGTGAGCTTACCACAGCAGGCTTCTAGCTAAAGAATAGGGCTCTTAGGTCAAGAAGCTGAGGTTGATATTTGCGGTTATTATCACACAGTGAAGTAAGCGAGTGACCGGAAAATATAAGTAATACTTGGTAATATGTACTTCGTATACTTGGGATCTCCATTTTCCAACCCCGTGTACGAAAGCCTCAGAGCGCGAGTCCTACTCGCATTTGACCGTCTTATTTTTTTTGGAACTAGCCCTCTGCTTAACCCTTCGTAGTATATTGATAAAAAGTTTATGTCACTCTCGAACTCTTTAACTATATCAATATCCATGTAAAAAAAATACTTCAACTGTCGCTGCGTTGCTGTGTGATCAACCAACAAACCAACAAACAATCTGCTCAGTAAGCATCGTGTGAAAATATATCAACTATTACTACCATGTAAATTAAATGTTAATCATTTTGCATACCAGATCAGCTGCTCCATGAATCCCTCCAACAAGTTAACAGATAATCCCTAGCGGGTCTTCAAAGTGAAAAATTATCGGATCCATAACATTACCCGACGGACAGCCGAGACCGACAGGGGGCGGCAATCGTTTTTAAATTTTTCCTTGTCACTACCACCGGTTCGTAAATCCTGTGATATATTGGTTTATTTCAGAGTAGCCATATTTCTTTGTAGAGTCCTTTTTGAATCCAATATTCGTTGGGTATTTTATTGTCAGTTTAGGCAAAAGTTTTCTCGTTTTCGGCCGGATTGCTTGGGATGATAAATGATGCAAATAAAAAAAATATTTTGGCATGTACAAGAACAAATGAACGCTGAAAATAATATTGTTAACAGAGTCATCGATGGATTCGGCCAAAGATAATGACGTATTTGCTACGGCGTAGCCACTTGCTACGAAAAGTCTACAAGATGGTTAAAAACCACTCTAGTTCGGCCCATACACTTCTCCGACATTGCGTGCACCCTGATGTTACGTTCAAAACTTTTTTCGTGCATTATAAAAATAATAATTAGTAGGTTTATGTTATTTTGGCTCGGAAATGGACAATTACCATTTCTTTTTGTGAGCATTTGCTTGACATCAAATTCCAACAGTGTCAAAAAACTAAACCTTAGTTTTTAAACTCACATAGGTATGTTTACGTCTTCTGAATAAAATTAAGTTGAGTTTGTATTTTATGCGCTTCCGATTTCGCTGAGCTTGCTATATCGCACACCCGAAATGTCAATCTCAAAACTGACTTTGTTCAGTAGATGTAAAAATCATTTTCAAATTCGTTTAATTTAACGAACATATCGCATGCCATTTGAACATAACTTTATTGTTATGTCATGGTACTATATTCATATTTTGCTTCTTGTTATGAAATTATTCTACGAAAGAAGTTATTTACATAAATAAGTTCCTGCTCAGAGAAATAATGAAGTGTCCACAGAGACAAGCACTTAAACAAAGCGCACTTAGATTGTTTAATTTAACCGGCACGTGGAGATCCCCTAGGCGGCCCTAAAGCGATCTCCATAATAACGCACACGACCAAGCTTCTAAACTTATTATCCTCCAGAGTAATATTATACTTACATATTTTTTCTTAATTTTAATGATATCACAACCCGTACAGGATTCAACACCACAGGAAATAAGTTCTGTTGAAAAATACAGAGTTTTTTCTATGATAATGTAGTCTACTTTTCTATGATCTAGATCTAGATAGATATGTGTCTGAACACTTTAAAGTGTCCCCGTTTCTAAGCCTAGATCTTGAATTCATTGAAAAAGTATGAAATCCTTCTTCAGCTCATCAATCCTTCGTCCTGCTGATCCATGGTTCAACCAGTAATGCTGAAACTGACTTTGGCACCATAATATTCAAAGACAAGTCAATATACAAAATAATCTATAACAATGATGTTTGTTCTGTGTCTGGGTGTTAAATATTTATCTATTATGTATATCAGTCTCTGGTACCCATAGTACAGGCTATGCCTGGTTTGGGATCAGTTGACCGTGTGTGATATGTCCAGAATATTTATTATTATTATTATTATTAATGACGTACTACGTGTTATTTTGAGGGCTAGGGAGAATATTCAAACCAGGTTGATATTTTTGTCAAAGAATGAAGTAATTCTCCAAAAATGAGAGTGACACTCATCCTGGCATTCTAGTCGTTAATATATTTTCACTTCACTCACACCTGAGACTCACACTGACATCAGATTTATATTGTTTCCGTAAAAAATGCTGTCGGATTTTTTAAATTTCCAGCACAGCGATGAAATATACAAACCTAGTCCCGTACCATCAACTTTGCGGTTTTATGTGGTACACATTTTTCAGCTCTCTGAGTACTCTCTGACAATTAGAAAAGTACCTAATCAATAGTCATCACAGGATCGTGTGTTCATCATTGATATTTAATATCGACAAGTTTCAATTCATTCATTTCAGCCGTACGACGTCCAGTGCTGAACATGGCCTCCCCCACAGACAGAGCGAATTCCTTATCATGTGGGGGGATTTGCCCATACTCACTACGCCGGGCATGCGGGTTGGCGAGCGCAGTTAGAACTATCGTTGTTAAAATGAGGAGCGCTGCTGCCCATTCCCTAGCTTTTTTCCCTTAGTCGCCTCATACGACTTCCGCTTAATTTGACTTAAGTTTCACTTAAGTGATGTGAAAAAGCTAGCTCGCTTTAAATCGCTCTTATATTCGCCTACCTGCCCCTATAATGTTACATGTATTAAAAAGCTGTTTAAAAAGAATCTCAGGGAAGGTTAGACAGCCTCAGGTGTAAATTACAATTTCTACGAAGCGTGACGAATAAAAATTGGTCTGACCCAACATTAAGCCATCCCTAAGAACTTCCGACCGTTACATTGCAGAGACAACCGCCGCAGTATAACGTGTTATTAAAATATTGAATTTATCGTTATACAAAGTGATCGGTAATATGAATACTATAGCAAAAGGAGCCTTTTCTACAAGTAAATGACAATAAGGCTTGTTTTATGATTTTTGGAAATAAGGCATATTTCAAAAATCAGCTGATGAGTGATCAAATCAATGCAAACTCAATTATTCTGCAGTTTTAGGTTGATCTTGACGTCGAACTTTCATAATTTTAATAATATTGAGTTATAAAGATTATAAAAATAACTAAAAACAAAAATTTTCAAAATTTATTTTTTTTGCTCTACTAATACGCTTGGATAGAATAAGCCCCTATTGGGATAGCATTACTAGTTACGGAACACGTCACGCCGGCGAAGTGCAGCTGGTCGTTTCTTTAGAAACCATGTTTAAAGTGGATGTCGCTCGCCTCTGAGTTCCTACTAATGGTTGTACCTACCTATCTAAAACGTGACTGAAAATGACAAAAAGACTTGATGTTTTTTTGATAGCCTACAGTTTTGACAATGTTGCATAAAATCTAGTGATTTGATAATAATTATGATGTAATGTTAGAAAATACCCTTTCCCAAACTTTAGCGTTTCTGTTGAAGATCATTATGAAATAAAACATTAAAGGCATTTTACACATGAGAAGAGACGCAGCTCAATACAATATCTGTCTATGTGTCTTTTGTGCATTTTTTTGTGGTCTTTGTCACAGAATAACTAAACGCTACGTAATTAACTATCACTACCATGAAAACATTCAGTTTTCACAGTAATATCATTTTATTGCGCAAGTGGTCCCCAGTGCCTTTCGCATAAAACTCGCGTTTCTCTGTATTATGTAGTGTTATGTGCCACGAAAGTAGGAATTATTCAGGGCCAAGGGTACTGAGCAATAAATGTGAATGATGCCATTCTTTGATTGTTTATTCGCGGTCATAATAGTCGTTACTGAACTCCGTACTCAACGTATTAGGTATTATTCTAGGCCAGACTCGAAGGACACTGTTCTATAAACTTCGAAATAGAATTCACGAAAAAGAGTCCCTTAACTTTGGTTTTCTTGTGAGCGTAGTAGAGGCGTGAAACACGAATCCAACTCGGATGAGCGTTTGGGAAACTTCGTTAAATATTCTCGTCCCAGATACCAGACTCTCAATACAAAAGTCTACAATTGGTGCGTGTCAGTGATGACATATGGCACTGAGACTTAGTCGCTAACCATTGGCCTCATACACAAGCTCAAAGACGCGCAACCAACTATGTAGAGAGCTATGCTCAGAGTTTTACTACGTGATAGAATCCGAAACTAGGAAATCCGTAGACGAACCAAGGTCATTTACATAGCTCTCAGTATTCGGAAGTAGAAGTACCAGTGGGCAGGTTATATAACTCTTAACCGTCATCTGTTGGGGAGTGAAGGTTTTCGTATGGCGACCACGAACCGGACGGCGCAATGTTGCCCCACCACCCGGTGGACTGAGGCCATTATAAGGGTTGCGGAAGTTGGTGGATGGAGGAGACGCAAGACCGTTCGTCGTGGCTCACTTTTGTGGAAGCTTATGTCCAGCAGTGAACTTCCTCAAGCTGAGGATGAGACGCGTTTATTTCTTTGAAGTAAGATTGAAAATTGCTTTCTTACGCTATAACACGACCGTCCTATTATGAGAGTCATCGCTTCTTAAGAACACAAGTTTATTATACTTTATTAACAACACTTTATTATACTTGTAAAGGTACCCTGCTAATTAATTTCAGCAACCCTTCTTAGAATTAATAACAATTAAGTAGACACTAATTCTAAGAAATTGGTTGAACTCAAAGAAACTAAATACTTAAAGGAAGCTTGTGATCAGGATGTGTTCAGTTTGGCCTTGTGTTTGCCAACCCTCTCTTTATGTTAAAACTGTAAATCCTACTGCAAAAGTTTGTGAGGATGTTTGAATATTTGTATGTTCGGATGTTTTTTTTATACAACCCCTTAGTTGTCAACAAACCATCATACTGGCTACCAGTTAGTAAGTGGTTTCCGTAGCCTATAACCCTCGCAATTCCAGAGGCATCACGCACACGTTACTGAGCAGCGCCACCTTAAAGAGCTCCGGGAACACAACAAATTTAAACAAATATTGTTATTTGGCTGCGATCTTCTGTAAGGCAGAGGTACCTCCCAGACGGGCTGCTCCCATTAAGATCAAAAAATCTCGCTGTGCTCCCCCTCCTATAGAATTGCATGTAGGTTACTTTATCTAGGTAGCAAGCGAGCGAAGCCGCGGTAAGCTAGTAAGTAATATTTCTAAATGAAAATAATATTTCTAATTTATGGCGGAAACCCAGCTAAAGTTTAATTGAAGGGCATTGAAGCCGTCGGCATACAAAAGGCAATCATTATTCCCTATACCTAAGAATTAGCGAAGAATTACGGTTCAAAGAAATCTGGAACATTCTTTGGAGATGTTAAAAAAGCAATAACAATGGCGATTACACACCCCAAAGAATTAAAGTACCTACTTAGGTTTCTTATAAAAAATCTTGTATTTGATTTAGGAGCCGAATATAATGAGGGAATCGTCGAATAATGGTTATTTGTGTCGGTCTGTTTATTCTAGGAAGAATAGTAGGACTTAAGTAGGTACCTACCTAAAACTAATTCTCTCGAGAACAGCAGTTGTTATTTGACAGCAGCGTAGTGATCACTACTGAACATTTATGAAAGGTTTTTTAAATTCATTCTAATCAGGAAGCTGTTTAAAAACGGCCACTATCTTTTCAGTGAAAGAAAATGAACAAATGAAAAACCGTGAAAGTACATTTTCATATTTCAGCGTGATGAATGCAATGCAATTTCACACCGACATTTGTTTCATCGTGTATTTGTTTCATCGTGCTTGTATTTAAAATTGCATGAGCAAATTAATTCATGTAAAACGAGCGATTCCAGGACCCGCAAAATAAATCACATCAGGTCCTCGGCCTCGTTGGCTTTCGTAAAATTATTTTAGGCCTAACCCTAAAACTCATTATTATTACTCATGGCCGTCGTTATCTGTTTTGCCATTCAGGTAATCACCATATGGTACCTATTTAGAACCACCTAGTAGAATAGATTGGCAACCAATCTTTGATGTAATGAAGAACATCAGAAGTAATCTTGTTAAAGGGTATAAACTCGAGAACCAAGCTATATAGTTTAAAAAACTATATATTTTCGGATAGAGGAGCCGGAAAAGTGGAGGGGCGTTCAGTTTACGATAAGATGATCTCTATAATGTACAGACATAACGTTCTTTACGTACGTTCAGTACGAATCCCGAGTTTGCGACCAAACAGGTAAAAAAATTGCTCACAGGTGTCACGATTCACATCTATTTTCACCTTCTTTGGAGTAAATTCAAGGAGTGCAAAATTCCGAGCAGTCGTTGGAATAAAGAAAGATTTTGCCACAAATAGGGACTACTAAAAGTGCCTAATTTGTCTGAGCATTAGAGTATCGGATTAAATCGGCGCCAGTTTCAATTAACTGTTATTTCGGCCGGCGGCGCAATGACCGCGCTTAGGGTTACCTGGTAAGGCCGGAAAACATGCATTCATGAGAAGCTGGGCATTTAACTTTAAACATTTTGCTGTGATTAAGGCTATAGTTTTAAATACGAGTATGTATGACCACAGCTTAACTTTATAATTTGACCTTAACTTTATATTTTATATAAGTTAGACCTTAACTTTATAATTTGCGAATAATCGCCCCGTATATTGATGAACTGGATTTTTTCAAACGTATCTCACTCACTTCAAAGGCTCATCGCAATGGCTGTCATTGATTCCTTTTTACCTTTTTATCTAGTAGTCCCCTAAATATGAACCCTGACATTCAGATGTCAGACTGATGCAAGAGAAGAAGAAGAAGAAGTGAAAAAAACCAACTCAACTGTAGAGTTTTTCTTGGGCTCTTGGCCGGACAACACCTGATTGGCTAAAATAGGACGTTTGTTAACCCTAAACCGCACATCAGTAAAATTAGCTACCGAATTTCGCGGATTCGCGAGTGCATACTGCAGTCATGACCGCAATAAAGTTATTTCTAGTTACACGATCGGGCTATTAAAACTAAAGTGGGCTAGTAACGTAAAATCATTTCTCAGCTGTCTAGTCAGAGGATAACTATTTGCTCTACAAACGAGACAGATCTGTTGTGATCGTAGCAACAGCATATCTAACTAGCAATGTAAATTAAATATTATAAATTGCATTTTGAACTGCGCTTTTTATCACATACTAGATTACGAGATTTTTAACGAAATTATACATAAATTGAAAACATAATACGACGTCTGAAAATCTAAGAATCTCTAAAAAGACATTATGGCTAACCCATTCAAATCCTTCAGAGCTCAATAAGGTTTGAAAACCGCAGACGCAGCGGCTTTCGTCATCTTTCGTTCGTCGTTTACTCGACTGGTGAAACGAAGAGATAATAAAGCAGTTTCTTGGTCTAATTCATTTCTTGACTGACTTGACTGTTTCATTTGACTGGCCTCATAGCTCAGTTGGTAGTAACTCTGCCTTCTGCGCTAGAGGTCGCGGGTTCGATTCCCGCACTGGACAAACATTTGTGACTAACTCAGATGTTTGTTCTGTGTCTGGGTGTTAAATATATATCTATTATGTATATCAGTCTCTGGTACCCATAGTACAGGCTATGCCTAGTTTGGGATCAGTTGACCGTGTGTTATATGTCCGGAATATTTATATTTATATTTATATTTATTTATATTTATATATTTATATTTATTCTCGCAGAGCTATACTTTTTCAAATATGGAGTTGACCTATTTACGTCATCACTTGGCTTTATTGACTTGACAATTTGTTGATATATTTTTTGGATTTTGTGCTGTTGCTTAATATTGTGCTTAATAGTGAAATAGCTCCACTTAGTTGCGGTGAAGATCTAATAAATGTTTTCGGAAATACAGAACAATAAAAGGCGGTTTTTCTTATTTTCATGACATAAGTAATCATGATTTAAGAATTGTACAACGTTCATATTTTGTATGCATTCTCAACAAAGTTTATTTCGAGAAGCTTCAAAAAAGTAACCGGCAATTAGTAATCTGCAAAAAATAAACACTTTGCGAAGACTTTAAGAAGTTGCATATTGAGAGATTAGCTGTATTGTGGAGTAGACACTGCGCGTACAAAAATTACAGTTACAAAGTTTATTATATTGTTGCGTCCCAACCTCCTCCCTGCTACAAAATTTATCAACGAAAGCTACCCACTAAGCTGTAATAATTCTGAATAAAAGAAGCTACCTAAAGAAGCTAATATCGTCTCGTGTGAAACGAGTCGTGTGTAGGGACCTCCGTGCAAAGAGACCGTTTAGAACGAATGTTTACAAGACCGAGCTCATGATTAAGAAACATTGTATAGTCTCTAGACTTAAAATAGAACGTGGAAGAATTACGGCCTTTTTCGCATGGGGAAATTAATTTGGCTTCGTGAAATCCGGGGCGATGAAGTTTGTAGAATTCAACTAAATAGTCTCGGAGCTTACGGATATATGTTAAACCAGTCTTTCTCAAAGTGGATGTTAGCGCCCCTTGTGGGCGCTGAAGCGGGCTGTAGAGAGCTAAGAAAAAAAATGATACAATAGTAGGTACACTTAGAAAAGTCACTTAGAATAGAATAAAAAAGTTACAGTAGTACATAAATGTAGGGTATCCAGGTAATGCAAGGACATAGGCAAAATTGGCATACCGGGCACATTACGCAACGACTTACAGTTGTTTTTAAATAAATTCGCTTATTAGAGTGCATGTAAATAATTTTTAAAATGCTTTAGTAAGGTAGGTTATATAAAAGGTAGCTCAATAGCGTTTTTTTTGGTCGATTGAGCTGAAACTTTGCATACATCTTGTGGGGATCCTCTCCACATTACCTACTATTGGGTATTTTACCTACCTAAAAATAGTTTTAATTATTTATATAAAACCTACATACTACACTCGCGCATACGTCAGTCGGATGGAATGGCGAGTGCGACCTGTCATTGTCATGGTACTGCTCTGTGCCTCCGGCTTTTGCTAATTACGTGCTTTGCTTGTGAACTTTCTTGTTATTCCTTTTGTTCATCCTTCTATTCTACGCTTGCTATCTACTCGGTGCCTCTCACCTTATGAACTGTTAAATGTAGTGCTTTGTGAATGTGTTGCACGGTACACCTCAGAAAGTTATCCAATTGAACTGTATCTGAAACTGCTTAGCTGTCACAAAGCGTGTTTTAATTTTTAAGAAAATAATTAAATTATTTAAAAAAAAACTTTACATTTCCCTCTCATGACTAAAAATAAATCATTATTGAAAATAATACTGGATTCGATGCTATAACGCAGTCTCTTTATCAAGTTATAGAGTCGTGAAGGACAGCGCGACCTTTACATATCGCCTGGGGAGTTGGTCCAGCCAACCAATAATCGTGCTTACAAGGATTTCTCATCATAACTAAATAATATACCATTTCATAAAGCCATACCATAAAGAAAACCATTCCTAAGAAATGTTTACTACCAATGAAGACTGAAATATCGAGTTGAATGAAATTAGAACCTCAGAATACAGAAAAAAGACAGAGAGCACAGCACACGAGAAACTTGTCACCACTAAAACTAATCCCATGAAAAGTAGTTTATGTCAGTTGGTCTGTGGACGTCGAATCGTACGGAGTCACAAAAAAATTGATATATACCATCATGTGCTGTCCCTACCAGCAAATATACGGCTGGGCGTGTTAAAAAAAAGATGGGATCACATTTCACATGTAATTAGCACATTTAGAGTTTGTAATCACTAAATAATGAATAATTGCTAAAATTCATACATTGACCAAAATTTTCACCCAATTTTTGGCAAAAAAAAATTGCGTTTGAAATTTTATTTCAAACTACACTTTCGGTTCCCCACTGATGAAATAAGAAGAGCGCAATGGACTAAAATCATACAAACGACGCGACCAGAGATTTGGAAACTATCATTTTGTTTGTTTGCAACTGTCTTTACATTGCCTAGCTAAGGTTTTTTATTACAAGAATCACTTTGTAAGGTTTGATAATCTAGGTGAAGCTACGCCTGTTTTTTACGACGAAGTCTAGAATAATCTGAGTAGATTGCAGATTATAATATGGGACGGATTGCACTGCGGTTGAAACTAATTGCGCTGCATGTACCACACGTTTGCTATGCACAACAATTGTTTGGCGGCCTAAAGTGTAGAAATCCGTTTAAGTAATTGGGTACCCAACACACCGTTTCCCAACTTGCAACATTAAAAAGCTGCGCACATTAGCTCGTACAAATTTCATCAAACGTCATTTCTGTCTTTTTTTCTGTATTCTGAGATTAGAACCTAACCCTGGCGTTCTTTTTTTTCCTCCCCACACTGACATCACAGACTGGCATTATTTGCATATCGGAATTGCTGTGAGATTTTTTTTTATTTTCACTCAAAATTTCCTAACAATAGCACTGGTATTGTTAGTCGTCTCTCAACCATTTTCAGTTCCACTTAATTAAATTTTACAGCAATAAATAGAAGACTTAAATAATTTCGATTTGATGTAGATAGACGATAGAAGTAGTAGGTATCTCCCATCTGTCATCTGTCGACATCAAACTGATCTATGCCGTAATTGCCGTAACATTTGATTGAGTGACGGCTTAAAATACCAGGGTAAGCTAATATGATTTCACTCCACTCACATTGACCGTAATGTCATTAATTTCATAGAAAATACTATCAAGTTTGATTTTATTGAAATTTACCCTCACAATTGCACTTACGACGATTAACCTCATATATAGTACCTATAAGAGCCATTTGATTATTTATAGGGTTGAAAATATCCATCCACCGACTTCCCGCAACCTTTAGAATGTCATCGGTCCATCGGGTGGGGGGCCTTCCAACACTGCGTCGCCCGGTTCGTGGTCGCCATTCGAGAACCTTTACTCCCCAACGGTTATCGGTTCTGCGAGCTATATGGCCTGCCCACTGCCACTTCAACTTGCTAATTCTGAGAGCTATGTCGGTGACCTTCGTTCTTCTACGGATTTCCTCATTTCGGATCTTATCACGTGGTGAAACTCCGAGCATAGCTCTCTCCATAGCACGCTGCGCGACTTTGAGCTTGTATATGAGGCCTATAGTTAACGACCAAGTCTCAAAGTCTCAAGTAGGAGTAAGTAACAGTATAAAAACAAATAAGATGATGAAATAAACCAGCACCAGGGCAAGCTTCGAACTGAATTACTCGAACAAGTTTGTTCTCAAACAAACTTTATAAAATTAGTCTCATAATGAGAATTTAACAGTCTAATTAATTACCCTTCAGAATCTTATTAAGACGAATGTACAAATTAGCATTCGTACGATTTTCCTTGCCACGGTGCGATTCTTCTTCGTCCCTTACATCACATTTAGATAGTAAAACAGTTACATACACTGACACGTACACATACATACACCACGTTAGGAGAAAATACAACAACACCCAGACCAAGAACAAGTATTTTGCAGATCATGCAAACATTTGTCCCACCGCAAGGTTCGAACCCGCATCTCTTGCGCCTCAGCCGAACAATCGCCCACCGGCCACCTCAATCATCAATGATTGGCAACCGCAAGCATTTCAATAGACAATTCACACCGCTATCCTAGAAAACCTTCTGGAGAGAATAACATTTACGTAGACAATAGAGAATTAGGATAATTAATTCATAGAACAAGCTGTTTAGCATTAATCGAGGGTGAAACTTCGAAGAACTGTTACTGTTTGAAGCTTTGTTTCCCTAAAAAGCGGTTACCGTTTTAAGGTGAGGGTTAAATTGTTTTATGATTTTTGAATTGTTTTTTCTCTATAACCGCAAAACGCACAGTTTTGATTTTTATGAGAAAAATAACTTGATCATTTTATTATAAATAAATAAATATTCCGGACATATTCACACGGTCAACTGATCCAAAACTAGGCATAGCCTGTACTATGGGCACCAGAGACTGATATACATAATAGATATATATTTAACACCCAGACACAGAACAAACATCTGTGTTAGTCACAAATGTTTGTCCAGTGCGGGAATCGAACCCGCGACCTCTAGCGCAGAAGGCAGAGTTACTACCAACTGAGCTATGAGGTTAGTCTATCATAGGTCAGCTATTAGTATTTACCTAAATCCAAGACAAAAACGCGATTGGTAAAACTTTTCTCGATATATTTATTTTTTAAAGTTGGACCTCTGCATCAGTTTTTTCGAAAATACTCTGAAACTATCTAACAAAAATAACTTTAATTTTTAAATATTGTGTTAGACAATATCATTGGGTACCAAAATCCAAGACACTTTTAAAAAAAATACATAGTTTTTAAGATAATCGATATTTTCTTATTTGTCGCTTACGTTGATTACTTTCAAGCGCTCTCTAATGCTTGCTATCTCTTTCCGCATTCAATTATAGTAAATAGCGCTGTCACTTTCTTCACTCCGTCTACTCGACATTTTATTTTGATTTCTGTATCGCCTTAACATGGCAGGTTCGCCCTGAACTGAGATTTCGCGATGTTTGGTAAAAGTTGGTGCTTCGATGATCGTTAAGGCTTAAAATAAGCGCAAATAACATAAACGTTGAAAATAGTTTTTAACACGTTCTAACTAATCATACCTGAACTACGAAGTCATTGAAACTTTACCAAATCGTAGCACACGTTTTATTGGGTGTTAAATGTTACTATTTTGGTTGTAGCTCAAAAACCATATGGCCTAATATATAGTTTTGGAATGTATAAACAATGCTCTTTGATATGCCATCCCAATTATTTTTTATAACCCACTTTGGACCCCTTTTTCTTAGGAACCTTGGCCGATTTTACTCATATTCTTACCAGTTAATCTTGATAGTACATCCTGTTGACCTATTAAATTCCACGATGATCGTTATGGCGGTTCTTACAAATAAACATATAAAGCCGATTCGCCCAAGTTGTGTAAGAGATCTTCGCTCGATCAACACAATAGTTTCAATGGTACATTTAACAAATGTAGTACAATAACTGAATGTTGTATGCGGGACCTTTTTAATCAGGAGAGTAAACGGCCCAAAGTCTGGACACGCAGTTTAGTAACATTGATTGGCAGATTTGTAATTAATTCTCAACACAGGCTTGAAATTCTTGAGTCAGGTAGGTACATCATTAAATACTAGGTACTTATGTTGAAAGCGAAAGTTTATTTCGCGTTTGACGTGGGCCTTCAGGCAACATAAACAATCTATCACTGATAAACAATTTTATACTTGCAAACTTTTGTGTTACTTCTAAATTGAGTTTGGTGTGTTCTGGTGTCAACGCTTGTTATTTATTTACCAAAGAAGTGTTTTTTCACTGACACCTAGACAGAATATATGGGATCTTAATAAGGGTTCCGTTTTTTCTATAATGAGGTAAGAAACAGCAAAAAGTAGATATAAATAAAGAATCACTTGTTGTCCGTCTATCTGTCTGTCCGCGTGTCATCGCCCTATTGATCAGAAACGGCTTGATGAATTTGGCCTCATAATGTCGTTTTTAGCTTCATCATTATCCCAAAGACTGGCCTCATAGCTCAGTTAGTAGTAACTCTGCCTTCTGCGCTAGAGGTCGCGGGTTCGATCCCCGCACTGGACAAACATTTGTGTGATAAACACAGATGTTTGTTCTGCATCTGGGTGTTAAATATTTATCTATTAAATAATCAGTCTCTGGTACCCATAGTACAGGCTATGCCTAGTTTGGGATCAGTTGACCGTGTGAATATGTCCGGAATATTCATAAAATTCGTAAAAAAAAAGAGTGCCAACACGAACGCTCTTGGGCCTTCTTCATCCACCGACTTCCCGAAACCTTAAAAATGTCGTCGTTAAAAATGGCCTTCCAACACTGCCCTTCAAAGCGTATTTTTATACAAAAAGTCCCAAATCATATAAACATAATAGGTTACTTGCCAATGACCGCAAAATATAAGATTGTCCCTTCGTGCACTCTTCTTCGGATCTCTATCTCTCTCTTCGGGTCTTTATTTTACTTCATTATGTGTATAAATCTTCTTGTTCTTAAAATGATAAAATCTCATGTGCATTTATTGCATGAAAACAAGGCACTATGCGAATAACTCAGTGGAATCAGCACTCATTTTAATTAATTTCTATACGCTTGAGTCGTAAAAGAGCATATTGGTACCCATCCAATTACTTCCCTGTGAATTCGAGAAGCAAACTCAAGGAGTTTCGTGACTCAGAATAAGGTGGGTGTGTTTATTCTGTTCAAACCGAGACTTTCAATACGTCGCGGTTAAGTAAATATGAACAGAAGGGGTGAAATTCCTCACCCGTAAGCCCCTCATCAATCTTGGCTTTTTTGCTGACGACGTATCAAGTTTCGCGGCCGTCTAAACTGAATCAGAACGGCCGAAATTAATGTTCCATAATATTTCACGTGAAATCGACACAGAAGTTCGCTTTTTTCTGAGCCTTACTTTGAAATATTGCTCGTCATCGTTTTCGTTCACTTTCATTGTTTTATACAAGGTGATTCAGAATATGTATTCCATCCCAAAACACAATATAGGTAGTATTCAATTTAAATTTTATTAGATTTTTCCTGAACATTTTCAAATTAGCTGTTTTGGGCTTTTTATCATCTTTACAAGTATGTAAGTATTAAACGCACGAGAAGTTCTACATAACCTTACTACTGAATAATTGAGTTTGAACTTATTCTTCTTCTTGACGGACCACAGATTCTTTCTTGGTCAACCTGTTAGAGACTCAGTGCGTCTCTTAGAGGCTCCTTTGAGTTTAGCATATAGATTTTACAACGAAAAACGTTGAATTTCCAACAGTCGTAGAAAAACCTTTAAACCTTTAAACCTTTAATGCTAATTGGGTGTTGAATAAACTTTTGGGATAGCATACATTTTATGAATCACCTTTATATTCTGTAGGTATCCTTGTTCAGAAAGAACGAAGAACCATTTGCTGAATGTTCATTCGAAGTTTTCAGCTTACAACTGCAATTTTCATTAGGAAAGTACACTTTACAAGATCTTATTTTGTTGCTTCGAGCAAGCGAAATCCGTTTTTTTTCTTAGATTAAACTTTGTAAGAGTTGAAACTTTACTACATCGATCCCTCGTAGCTTTGGATTTTGGTATTCAAACCTCCTGCAATTTGATGCCAAATTTGAAAATGAGAACCTATCAGATAACTAACTACACGTCTGGCCAAATTCGATTTTTTCTTTACTCCTATAAGGCTTGCGGTATTTAGTTAGAAATACAATCTTTTTCAAAACCTAACGTCCTTAACAACACAATAGCCAGTGGCAATACAAATGATAAACAATGACATGTCTTGACTCATACTAGTGTGTGGTCGGGTATGAACAAAGTTCCGGTATTAAACGTTCAAAGTCTAGCCGGGGTCGGCGAGGGGGAGAGGGTGTTAGGGGGCTCGCAGCAATCAAAACTTTAGCCTCTGCCTCTGCTTACTACCGCTTCAATAGTTGTATTATACCGTATAGAACTACCAAGGTCCGTCATCTGACCATTTCCCCGGATAAAATTACTTAAGTATATACTGTATAGTGGCTATTCTCTTGAACAAAATAGAGCGTATTATTTTCAGACAGGTTTTTCACAGAATATAACTGGGCATAGTTTAAATTTACGGTTTGGTTGCTTTCGTCATTCTATCCGTGCAATATTCGTGTTCATAGTGCTTTTTGTAGAAAACAAATTTCTTTTAACTGGCAATGGTCTTGAAAACAAGTCCAGTGGTATTTTCCATTTAGGTTTGCCTTAAAAGTCGTTTTCCGAAATTCCACCTTTAAATAAACATAAGTGCTTTTAATGTATGGAAACCCATAAATGTAGATAGCTATACATTTACCTACTGCGGGTATCAGGTAGGATAAAAGGTCAACAATGAAAACCTTTCGCGCAAAAATACTCAAAGGACCTAATGGACATGTGAGAACAAACGAAATAATTTAGAACGAGCCTTTACTCAAAGGTTCCTAAGCTGCTTTTAGAATTGCACTTAGTGAAATATAGAGCAGGATTCTGGAGAAGCTGACCTCGCTTCGATCCTAAGATAGTGGGATCAAAATATGACAAGCACCAATGATACTTTATTGTAGAAATAAATTTAAAAAACTGTTGTTTTTTAAAAATTTGCCCCGCAAAACAATAAGAACAAGAATGAAAAAATGAATAGAATTAATTGCTAACAATATAACAATAAAAAAATCACAAATAAACCTTAATTGGAAATGTAACTTTGCGACTAGAAGTAAAAAATAGAGTTCAAAGAAAGTTTAAAATATAAGAAAAATACTATGAGACGCGATACCACTTGCATCAGTCTGTATATTATTATTATATACAGACTGATGCAAGTCTATTGTAGTGGTAGAGCCAAAACACTGACACATAAGTGTCAGTGTTTTGGCTCTTTCATGATCAGCCTTCGTTACCAGCTTAATAAAGAGGTATTGAGACCGGTGGTGAAAGAAACAATGTGCTGAAAGAATTCAGCCCACAGCGTAGATTCTCCTGTCATGCACACCCTTTCTTTCAGGGTATTTATCTCAAAGGCGCACTAAATCCTTTCCCAAGTTACCAAATCTCCAGATGATGACCGGCTATGTCCAGTGAAACGGAGAGAAAGGCTTTGTATGGATTTACGGTGAAAGCGTTCGTGACATATCCTAATCCACACTCCTTCCTCGGTATCGCTTCTTACCTTTTAATGGTGACGTCGGGTCTCACAGACACTGCGGCACTAATGAGACATTATTTTTACCCTTCCCCGCGCATGCCGGGACTTCGATGCAAATAAACTAAAAGCTGCTGAGATGTAAAAATCTCAGTGGGTTTGAGTTTAATTGTGCACAAGCCATATTATTATCGACGTATCATATCATACATGAATATTATCATCGACGGCGGCAGCAAATTTGGTAAATTATGTGGAGTTCAGTTTTATAATAGCACATGTGATTAGAAATTTCTAATACAATATAATAGTACTTTATCATCATCATAAGCATGCAGAAGTCCACTTTTAGACATAGGCCTCACCCAAAGAGTTCCATGACGAACTGCCTTCAGCGTTACGTTACACTTAAACCAGATCTGCAGTGCCAAATGCCAAAGACCATACAAAAAATACTTTGCTTGATTACCCACTAAATAAATGGATTCATTTTATTATTTCCAGGGTTGTTTACTTGCAAACAACGCACAGCCAAAGTTATGAGTCCGACCGGAGGGAAACTTTCTTTTTGTAGACTAGGAACTAGGCTTAGAAATTAATTTCAAAAACCGTTATAAGTGTGCTCAAAAATATAGTGGTAGAATAAATTATCGTAGGTAAGAAATCGAATCGGGTGGGACGACCACCACTCACCATCTCGCTCGACATACGAAACCAACTAACTGCCTTATAAAACTCTGTGGTACCTAGCTCTGTATGTATACCATACCATAATGAGGCTTGATCATAAAATAACGTTTCTCCGTCATGAAGCTATTGGAAAACGAAATTGGCATTATTAACATTACTAGGAGCGAGCGTAGAGTAGGTACGTTGCTCGTAAGGATGTTCGTAGCGGTCGTAGCACTGGTATTCATAAACGATTCAATTCAAACTCTTTGACTTTTAAAAACGGGTATAATTTACGAATCGTGTGAACTGAAGGTTGTACTTTCTCTTTATTATTATCGTGTGACATCGATTTTTGTTTTGTGAAAACACAAATCCTAATATATTCGTGATCTATATTTATTCAACAAATGACCTAGGTATAACAAATAAACAAATAATCTATATTTATTATGTATGATTTATATGTCTGGAACCCTACAGTATTTATTTCGAGGTGATATTTTCTGTAATAAGTACCTAGGTAATAATTACTTGTCTTCCAAGTTTTTTATTCAGCATTTTACTCGTATTTGGGATCATGCGGCTTTCGTAAGCGCCGCTTAGGAGCACGTTCTAATTATAATAATCATATATTTAATTCATTTTAAGCACACACATAAAGTATACAGTACAATACTAAAGGTGACCTATAAAATAATGGCTTGTTTACAATTCAAATTTATTTAAACAGAATCTACACTAAGTCATAGACTTGCGTTGTAGGTCCTGCTATCCTTCCAATGGTTTCTAATGTCGTAGCCATACCAGAACAATTAATCATTAAAATTTTAATTAACAACGCTGAGGCAGGTATTTGAAAATACACGATTCGAGATGCTTATCTTGTGTGAGCTTCTTTTTGTTCTTTTCTGATTAATTTTTGCGACACTTTTAAATCTTTTAGCACCGAGCTTTGATTGTGAAAAGAATACTTAGAAGTTGTCCTTATAGGTACTGAGAGTATCTTGACAATCTTGGCAATTGTGACTGAATTGCATTTCAACGCCTTGTTACTGTGAAATCTAATTTAATTAAGCTTAATATATTAAACCCTTTCGTTACTGACTGACTGACTGAATTAAGGTACAAATTGAAACTTGGTACAAATACTCATGAAATTATAATTTATTATATATATCGTTATTTTGGAAAAATTTAAATAGATTTAAGACGTATCAAAATAATTCATTAAATTTCAATGAATAAATGAATACTGAAACTGAAATAATCTAACGCGTAAAGCGATTGATCTGATAAATTCTTTTTTTCAAACAACTCTGGTGTCATACATGGTAATCTTTTACTACGAAACAATTTAAGAGAACAATTTAATTTTACACGGACGCTATATAATTTTGCTATATAAATATATTGCTATATAAATATATTGCTATATAAATAGTATTTTAAAACGAGTTTGTAGTATATCGTGCCTAAACCTGTGTTTTCGGGTAAAGTTCGGCTCAGTGTCGAGAGGAACTTTATATTGGGTGTATATCTATGGTAATTTCAGTTTGTTCTTTGTATTTACCAATTATGGATTTAATCTACCTATACCGAGAGAGATCTCGCTATGTATTCATTCAATACCTATTTGCTTAAGTACATGATAAATAGAGGAAATGAATGTGTATTCCGAGTTCGTTGTTCAGGTTGAAATTGATTGTACGAATCGTCAGATGAAATTGATACGAATACCTACAGATATACCATAGATAAGCAGCTCTGTAAATGCGGAAATATTTGCCATAATGGGAAGCCAGGGCGTTACTCTGCATTTTCAAACTGTAGGTATACGTATTACTACAACGAAGCTTCAGCGTTAGGATAGATTTATTATATATAATATAAATCATTTATTTCAGACAATTAACATAGTCCATATCACACATATTATTTATAATTATTATTGCAGAATGCAGAACTGGAAGATATATTAGGAATTTGAATTTTACTTAGGTATAAGAGGTATAAGAACCGTTATTCTATTTTTGAAAGCATTCAAATATTTTTTTTATACTACCTGCTCGCCAATGGCATATTATGTGTCATGCAAACCTTTCTTATTCAATAAAACAGCCTGTATTTTTATGACACCGTTCGTCCATCCCTCGAATCCTTCGAGGATCGATTTCGAAAAAACGCGCGTAATATCTTAAATTAAAGGAACATAAACAAATTAAACAATTTCATTCAAAATTAAACATCAAGTATGTTAACTGAGAAATAGTGAATTTTAGACATCATTTCAGCCTTAGGACGTCCTCAGCTGAACAAGGCCTTCCTGAACAAGGCCTTTACCACGGATTTCCAGAGTGAGCTACTCATCAGCCCCTCCTCATACTCATGTGGGGGGATTTGCCCATACTCGCCAGGCTGGGCATACGGCGAGCGCAGATAGAGCTATTTTTGTAAATAGGGGCCGCTTCTCCCCATCCCTTAGCTTCTATTCCTTAGTCGTCTCTTACGATATCCACAGGTAGAAATGGAGGGGCCTATTCTTCAGCCGGGATAGTTAAATTTTAAATGTATAATATTTTTTTAAATATTGAGCATTTGATAAATTAAATGTGAATATCGATAAACATTGCAAAAACTATGAATGTGTTTCTTACAATAAAATTAACATTTCCTCTCAGTTACTTTTAAAAAATAAATAAGCAATAATATTTAATAATTAATATACTATATTTATTATTGGCCGTGGTGGCCCCGGCTGAAGAATAGGCCCCTCCATATCTACATCCTATATAGGCGACTAAGGGAAAAAAGCTAGGGGATGGGCAGCAGCGTCCCTCATTTTAACAACGAAAGCTCTAACTGCGCTCACCAACCCGCATGCCCAGCGTGGTGAGTATGGGCAAATCCCCCCACATGATAAGCAGTTTGCTCTGTCTGTGGGAGAGGCCATGTTCAGCAGTGGACGTCGAACGGCTGAAATGATGATGATGATACAATATTTAATATTATTGGTAGTCTTCTTGAAGGAAGGCATTGGTTTCGATCACCCTCTATCACTATTATTTCGTTAATGATGACTGATGTCTGCATAAAGATTCAAAACGGAACTCTAAAAGTAAGCAATTAAAATTTTCACCAGCCACACAATCCTAACTTGATTGAGATTATTCAATTAATTAATCTCAACGCCTGCGTCGCCATGTTGGTTTTCTAGTGCTCTTACACGTGCACACGGTGGTCTACGTAACGGCGCAGTATTTCAATACGTGTAGCTGAAAAAGCGGCTACCGCTACGGTAGTGCAGCGTATTATGCGGTAGTCTACCGCAACGTCTACGAAATCTCGTCAAATTAAATTTGAACCTCATATTACTTTTATACTATTATAATACTTGAAGGTCAGCAGATAAGTCATCGTGAACTGTAAAAACTCTACTTATGAATGCTCAACCAGCCTGCTAGGATTGATCCCGAGGAACAGGCGTAGCTTCACCAAGTTTCTAAGACGTTTCAAAGTGATCCTTATGGTTTTATTGAAATAGACTGACTTTGCCCGGAACGGAACATGATCTAGTGGTAGCAGCCGTGCATATGTGAAAAGACACTTCGTTTAATGTGAGGCTAGCAAACAGACCCGGCAAACACTTGCGGGATTGACTGATCTTGCCTAAACAATTACTATCGCTTCAAGCACCTACACATACGGACGATGTTACAAAATAATAACTGATGTACCTGAAAAAAAATATGGGACAGCAATTTTTATAACCTGTAGAAGTACAATGAAGCTTTACAATGAGTATGTCTGAGGAACTATTTGACCTCATATCCGTCGAGGTTCTACCACCACATCGACACGTGGGTTTCTCGAATTCGCTTTATGAGATACTTTCTTCCACATACGAGTACGCCAATTTTGGAGTGAGCTTCCGTCCGAGATTTTCCCACTGTCCTACAACATGAAGGGCTTCAAGAATAAAGACGGTCATTGGTCATCGGTCAATGGTACATTGGTCGTGGGTTCGAATCCCGGTCGTGCACCAGTAGTCATGGTCAGAAAATAAAAATTCTCAGTGTAGGAATTGACAAACTTATATTTGCGGTCGCTCACGTAGTCATTGTATGACTTTGACCGGAAATATAACTTTGTTTCCTAAAAAACTTCAAAATTCCTCATCAGACTTTTTCCTTTTATTGTGTTACAAAAGCTCCTAGCATTCCAAATTTCAGACTTGTGATGTAACTGGAAGTACCCTAGAGGTTTTTCATTTTAGCCATTTCCATACAAAAATTATACATTAATTGCCATATCTTTTTAAATCATTAAGCGGCACCATAAGCCTACAGACCTTAATAGGTGGAATAAATTTCAAGTTGATACCTTTAGCCGTTTCTGAGAAAATGGGTCTTGACAGACGGACAGACAGACAGACGGACAACAAAGTGATCCTATAAGGGTTCCGTTTTTCCAAATGAGGTACGGAACCCTAAAAATACTAAAACGCAGGCAGGCAACGCATTAGCAATGTTCCAGGTATTGCAGATGTCAATAGGCTACGGTAACCGCCTACCATCAGGTCAGGGCCGTAAGCCTGTTTGCCGCCGTTTATCATAACCGAATTATGTTCCACAGACAGCAACTTTGTCCTGGGCAACGCGCAAGTCCCCGCCTACCCAATCGTGTACTGCTCAGATGGCTTCTGCGAGCTGACGGGCTGGGCGCGCGCCCACATAATGCAGAAAGGATGCGCGTGCAAGTTCCTCCATGGAGTCGACACGAGGGATGAGCACCGCAAGGAGATCGACTCCGCACTGGATTCGAAAAGCGAACTAAAGCTTGAACTGATCTTTTATAAAAAGAATGGTTAGTGAAACTTATAGGATTTTACCCACTACAACGGGTCATACTATGAGCATACGCGGTCACACATGAATGTGACCGCGTATGCTCACCGTTCCAAACACGTTGCACGTCCAACCGCGGTAGTCGTATGACATGAAACCGCAGGCAAAATGAATAGTAACCGATGGAACGGCCACCGCACGTATCATACGGTTATCTCCTCGTATGCTACGGTTATCATGCCCGTATGATACGTTCTAGTGGGCACTGTAGTATCTGGCCGAGTCCGTTACGTCATAGCACGGTGTTGGTATGTTACATTAAGGCCCTTACAGCCAGAGAAGCTAAGCTACTACGAAACAAGAAAGTCATTCACACTTCACTGGGTTAAAACCGAACAGTTTGTTAAAATTTTTCGCTTCCGCGTTACTATACCTATAGCTTTACAGGTCGTGTCAATAAAAAGAACTAAAATCATCTGCACAAGTCAGGCGAGAACCACTACTATCACAGCAGTTCCCTTTTCAAAGATTCGTTGGTAATAAAACTCAATAAATTGCATGTGGGTTCACAAAATATCGTCGTTGACGCTGTATCTGAAACCTGACAAATCTAGGAACCACTACTATCACAGCAGTTCCCTTTTCAAAGATTCGCTTGTGATAAAACTCAATAAATTGCATGTGGGTTCACAAAATATCGTCCAACGACGCTGTATCTGAAACCTGACAAATCTAGTTGCCAAAGCTCGTCGAGCTTCACTTCTTATAAAAGTAAATATACTTTTCCGAGACGGTACCGCAAACGACTGCGACAACAAAGTACCCTATTCAGTTATCCCGTCCAAATGCTCTCGATCTTATTCACGGCTTTGTCTTCAAGTTGGCTCTCTCACATACAAAGAGGAAGTAACCTCGAGGTAATGTTGGAGCGGTTCTTAGGAGCGAACCTTGTAAGCAAGTAATTAATTATAGGTCCATTCGTATAGAAGTAGGTAGGAGGAGGTAGGGCACAGCGAGATTTCTAGGAGGAGGTAGGGCACAGCGAGATTTCTCGTTCTGAATTGGAGCAGCCCGCCTGGGGAGGTACCTCCACCTTACAGAAGATCGCAGCCAAATAACATTATTTGTTTCAAATAGTGTTGTGTTCCTGCGATGAGTAAGGTTGCCAGAGCTCTTTAGGGGGGGAGGGGGTCTGGGTCGGCAACGCGTGCGTGATGCTTCTGGTATTGCAAGCGCTCATAGGCTACGGTAACCGCTTACCAACAGGTGGGCCGTATGCTTGTTTGCCATCTCAGTTGTAAAAAAAAAATAAAAATCTTTTCAAAAAGCGCATGTGTTAAAAACCATAAATATATTTCAGAAACGTAAAATATCTTTATGGTTCTCTACGGTTCTCTCCTATCTATCCTACGACATGAAGGGCTTCAAGACAAATCGAAGGGCGACAATACTCTTGCACAATGAATGGAAAACAAGCACAGGAGTTATTAAACTTGAACGGTTTACTGGAGCGCTTCTTACGAGCTAATCTTGCATGCGTTAGCGCTAAATTTAGTATGTGGCAAAATCGATCGGCCATCCGATGCTCAGTTTACGTTTGACCTGTATTCGTTACTGTTCGTTACTCTAAAGAAAGTAGGTAGGGAATTAATGAGACATGTCGAGTTTATTGTACCTACTTACTCGCGAGGGTCCTTTGGGAGTTTCCTTTGATTAGCTGTCTGTATACTATGATGTTGATACTATTAACTGTAGTGGGACAATGGTTAATTTATATTGGAATTACTGTATATATATACCCACCCGATTAGGTAGGTAAATAACATAGTACCTACAAAAATTACTTAACATAACTAGATCATTCTTGATTCACTATAAGTCAAGTAGAGTACATTTTTTTGTCATCAGTAAAGAAAAAGCCCACTGCTGGGCAAATCCCTCCCACGAAATCTTCCACTCATCCCGGTCTCGGCAGTGCGAAGATATTGCAAAATTCTGGCCAAAACACAATGCTTACTTCTCTTCTAAGCCACAGGAAATGTTATTCAGATTTCTTTTCAAGAACATTAAATTACATCGAATAAATATCGAATACCATAAGGGCGCGTTCATACGAACACGCATTTTTACGGCACGACATCGCACGCAGGTCGAGTTTGCGTCGCACTCTAACTAAGTCACTAATTACTTTCATATTGCAATCGATCTAAAGCAACCGCGCTCGCGCCGCACATGTTTGACATCCACCCAGAGGTCGCGTCACAATCGCGCTGCGGTGGCTCAGCCTCCACCACTTGCCCTGCACCTGTCTGCGAAGGACTAATACTTTTATCATCAATACTTGCAGTGGACTCGGAGTGGATGCGACGCAAGCGCTACCAACGGTCGACTTCGAATGAACGCGCCCTATAGCGCTCTTGGCTCTACTTTCGTACTCGTACCTACAGTGATTGGATAAAATGGGGGCAACTAGCAGAACCCTGAAATTGATCAATGATCCCGAACAAGAGTACAGGATGTTTGGAAAACATCGTCCACGCCCCGCACTCGTAAACAAAAACCAATAAGAAATTTACGATTCCATTCGACAAAATTAAACTTTTACAAGCAGATGTTCGTCACCGGGCGTTTACTGCCTCTAAGAACTCAGCAGTAAGCACCACTTCAAAATAATAGGCGTATAACATTTCAACTCATTTGGGACTTTCACGAATAAATACGAATCACTCATAGCGATACCTTACAAAATGAGCGATTGGGGTGGTTTTCTATCAGATTGCGCCCACAACATAGATTTTTGAAAATCGAACTTACTTCAAAGATTTTGTTATGATTCAACCTTTTTTTATAACATAGAATATTTTGTAATATTTCTTTTTAAATATTATTAAGATTGGAAATAACCCAAAAAAAAAAATTCTTCCGGCGTGTCAGCCAGATTGGATCCTATGAATTGATTATTTTTTTGTGCGTACGAGTCGTGCGTAAAGTAACTTTTGACTTTTTGGCGGGAACTTGCAAAGTGATGTGTTGTGCTCTGAATTTATTTTACAGAAGTAGTGATCAATCGTTTTTAATGGTGGTGTTTTATGTAATATTGTTTGAGTAAAGCACACAAGTGCAGTGAAATAAAATGATTGCAAATCACGATACACCGTGATTTTTCAGGTTGGCACCAAAAGGTCCCTCGTAGTTTTTGTGAAATAACCAAATAATTGTATGATAAATAAATAAAGATATTCTTAAAAATGTTGGTAACCTATGTTTTATATAGTGAATGAAGCTGTGGATGAAAAGTTGGAACTTTTAATTGAAAACCGTGTCGCGTATATTGCAATGTAACATGCACTCTTCAAATTTCAGGCACTCCATTTTGGTGCTTACTCGACATCGTCCCAATTAAAAATGAAAAGCGGGAGGTGGTTTTATTCCTTGCTTCGTTCAAGGACATCACCAACACAAAGATGGCCGCCATGAACACTAATGAGGATTTTGATAGCGGTAAGCACCTTTCTTTGCACACCAAACATAAAAAAATGAATATAAATAATCAAGTCCCACTGGCCAACAAAGCATCGCTGCAGAAACGCTTACAAATAGAACAATTTCGCAATTTTCACAGCAACCATTAACTAACGCTTTGTTATCAGAACGAAGAGAATGTAAAGTTTAGTTTGTATGACATGTAACGAACGCGTCTATGCATCGATGCTTTAGAAGGCTTAAAGATGACCCTTTTGAGCTAAGGTCTATTTATAACTGAGCACGTTGTTCTAGTCATAGGTACACTGATAGCATTAGTGGGCTAGCTCCTTAGCTCCCGGTTGGTTGCGAAAATCACCGCACGGTAAAGTTCCTTTACGACTGTTTTGTATTGGTCTATCCATTGTTTAGAACGAATAGAGTAGAAAATAGTTCAGGCAATTAGTCTGAGTAGAATAGAGGTATTAGTACGCGTGAATACCTATTTGGCATAAGGAGAGAGTGGGGTAAGTAAAATATAATCCACCTAGGTACCGATTTCTTTCCATTTGTTGGAACATGTTATTTTATAAAAGGTGATTCATAACGTGTATGCTCTCCTGAAAGGGGCTTATTCTACACCCAATTGGCAATAAAGTTTTTTCTACGGCTTTTGGAAATAAAATTATATTAAATACAGCTTGTTTTGGGGGGTCAAATCAGTTCAAATTCAGCTGTTCTAGGTAATAATCTTGATATCAAACTTCTTGTACGTTGAATAATGACTTATAGATGATAAAAATAGCAAAATCAGCTAAATGAAAAAGTTAGATATTTTTTTTTTATTGTAGATTGAATAAGTTCGTATAAGAGTTGTATACATAATTATGAATCACCTTGTAGAATGCAATTGCTCCAATTTCAAATCAAATGCAAATGGAACAAAATCTTAACTCATCATACCCCAGTCTGCCCTAAACGACGATGCCTCATACCATCACACTGTACAAACAATAATCTTTGCTAATTCTATAGTCAAGCGTAGTTATGAGGGATTTGTTTGCAAAGGACCCTTAAACCTTAAACGTAGAAATAGGCGACGGCCGACGGTAAAACGTTTACTTGAAATTTTACGTTGCTAGACGCTATTGACTCTACGAGTAGTTGAGCTTTGGCAACAAAATTAGCACTGTTTCAAACGGTCAGATTTAAACTTCTGAAATATAATGTGATTCTTAATATTTATCCTATCCGGAAAGGGTATTATCTAATAGTACACCCAACTGACCAAACCATAATGGGGATCAAGTTAGCATTATAACTTTGGGATGGTTTACACCTACGTAGAAAGTTTATTGGAGTAAGGAAAATAAATAATACTTGCCACAGATCAAATAAATACTAAGTTTATACCTAAATGTTAGAAGTAATTTGTAGATGTAGAAGTATTTGTTGTCTATAAGTAGTTGAAAGTTTGTTTACTAACGAGTATATAGCGATGTGTAAAGGTAAAATTAGAAATATATAATGTTTTTATAAGTAAATATTTTTATGTAGGTACTTTCTTACTTCGTCTCCCAATAAATTATAATATCTAGTTGTACATAATTTCTGTGATGAGCCTAAACCACCCTGTTTTTCTATATTTCTCTTTAGGTATTAATAGATTAGCCTTAAAAGTAGGTACTTTATGTCGCCAGTTGCGATGTTTAATTGCTAGGCAAAACTTTCTTCTCTTTGCACAATTCATTTTCTCTCAGTTATTTTATACATTCACTGCGATGGGGTAAATCTGGCATCTTAATTTCTTCGGATGCATGTTACTGCATGAATATCACAATATGGCTTCATCATCTTTTACTATTCTAAGCATGACTTGCACATTTTCAAATCACATTTTAATACTTAGTAAAAGTGGGTATATTCTTAGCATAAAAGCTCACTCAAAATATTCATTTTGTTGGACATTGCATTATTTAAATGTTTCTTCTAGCCTTTTTTGAAAGGTGCCCCAAAAATTAGTTATTTAGGACTCCATAATTATGATTTCCTATTATAATGTTTTTTTGTCTATTTAGAAAAACACTTTGGTTACCTACTGTCATTCATGTTTGTTTCAAAATAAATGACTGACGACATTTTCATAATTGAAACCTGTGTGATTTTATCTAAATAAAAATGCATTTAACAACAATCTTAACACGATACCGATGCAATGGTGTCGATTCTGTTGTTATTGTGTTTTGTCTCTACCTTAAAATCATGACAGTTCTCAAGTCACCGGGTTGATTCTATAAATCACTTTTGGTTTCAAATACATCTTCACAAAATTTTCTACTTATCGTAAATATATCTCTTAAATTCCAATTTCCAAGTAATAATTTCATCTTTAACCTCTGTATTCGTAAATACTCGTGAATGAAACGTGTCCATGACCACATAGAATCTTCTTTTGTTATTCTGTAGGTCAAAAGAAGATTCTATGTGGTTCAATCGTTGGGTTCCTAGGAGATATGTTTGAGAGATATATTTTTGCGTAGATTCTGTGTGCTTTATGAACCTAGTTTTATGTTTAGCTTGTTTTGCTCGCTAGTATAACAGGGTGGTTTGTGCTTCAGGAGCCGCGGTGCGGCCTTCGGCTGGCGTGGTCACTCTAGCCTTATCCCCATTTGTACCCGCAGCGGCACTATTGGGCGCCCGGTTTCGAGCTGAATCTAGTTGCCTACTTCCAGACCCGAATGGCAATCTTGACCCTGAAGCGCCCTCGCCCGCCAACATGGGCAGGCGGCGCTCCCGGGCGGTTTTGTACCAGCTTTCGGGACACTATAAACCGGATAAAATGAAGACTAAACTAAAACTCAACAATGTAAGATTAACATTCTGGTCGTTCAGAATCAATCTAATTCAATGTTTGATCAATCATACTGTTTGTTTTATCAATATTCGTAATGTTTGTGCTACGCGCGCGTAGCTTCGTAGCGCCTAGCTTCGTTCGTTTGTAGATAACGGATATTCTTACTTATTTTATTTTTTATCGCAAATAGCTCGATTTAAATTACTATCTGTGCTTAGGTATGTTTTCCAATTAATATTCTCTACATAATAGACATGCTTTCAGAATCTCCTCCACTCATCGGACCCACCGCTCCCCGAATACAAAACATCAGCCATAAAAAAATCCAGACTCATAATATCACATTACGGTGTATTCAAAACATTCTGGGACTGGTTGATCCTCATTGCGACTTTCTACGTAGCGGTTGTGGTCCCGTATAATGCCAGTTTTGTTGACGAGGGTCATCCGAGGATAAGCGTCACGAGCGATGTCATTGTAGAGGCTCTCTTCATTATTGGT
This sequence comes from Anticlea derivata, assembly GCA_947579855.1. Lineage (NCBI taxonomy): Eukaryota > Metazoa > Arthropoda > Insecta > Lepidoptera > Geometridae > Anticlea > Anticlea derivata. The sequence goes on from OX388260.1 coordinate 6,131,331, forward strand.
ACGAAATTTTATTTTAATGTGCTTATTGAATTAGGGTGCCATTCAGGTAATTGATTAGAATCGACTTTGTCATATGAAAGCTCATCTATTTATTTTTTCAGATATAAATAGAAAACAATTTATGAATTATATTAAACACTAACTTCCGCCCGAGGCTTCGCTCGGGACCTAGATAAAAAGTAGCTTATATTATATTATAGGCAAAGATCTATTCCCAGTTTCATCGAAATCGGTTGAGCCGTTATTGAACCGACTTTTGCATTTATAATATTAGTAGGATAGTACTTAAGATTACAATATTACAGATTTCTTTAAAAAAATGGCTGGTAGCTTCAAAATATTTGGTTTCATTACGGCCCAGGAACAATCTTTTATTGTTCATCCATTAAGTTTATCTATTAAAATCTTATATTTTCTATCAACATGAAACTAAAATATTTCTTCCTACCAGAAAACGGTAGTACCAATGTTATAAACAGAACAATAAGTAAATCACTCGATCTCTCTCGAATTGAAAACCAATACATAAGCTTGGACTAACATTCTAAAGTAGATAAACAAGAACTGTTTGACCTTGTTACGAGAGATTGAAATACCGGAAAGCAATTTTATACAGATACTTACTAACCTACTTGAAAGTGGTGGCGTTCAGTGGACGGATCCAAGATATTGGTAACCTACGGCTTCGCCAACGGAAGACAATATATATTAGATGCCTACCGCTTTTTTACACTTTCATTTGTAGTTATGGATCTCATCGCTAGAAATATTTATGTATACTTTCTGGAATTAACATGTCCGTCACTTCCAGATATAGTCCTCAATTTCCGCACTACGTTTGTAAGCAAGAAGGGTGAGGTGGTATCGGATTCAAAGTCGATAGCTCTTAATTATATCCGGTCCTGGTTCGTGGTGGATCTCCTGGCTGCGCTCCCGTTTGACCTACTTTACGCTTCGGACGTATACGGTGGAGCGGTAAGTCAACTAAGATAATGATAAGATAAGATAAATAAATTAAGTTGTACCTAAGATATATTTTAAGTTAAGAAAGAGAGTTAAAGAGAAGAGACTCGAAGTAATAATTAGAAAGATATAGCTGTTTGCATATAATCGAATATCGTTAAAGTTATCAATTCTCATGTTAAAATCTTTATCGGAGTCTAACACAGTCTTTGTAAGAAGCAACATTCGAGAGAATGTCAACATACGAAATGCAAAAAAAATAAAAATCTCAAAATTAGTTTGATTTATAGAAGCAAGTACGGTGGTTGCTAGAATACCAACAAATGGGTTTATTATTAACAATGGACTTATGCAAATAATGAAAACTTTATGCTAAAGTCGGTCTATAACTTGCTTGCTAGTTTACTCCAACAAATGGATTCAATTTCAATCAGATCGGAAAGTTGAAGTCTCAATGGGTATGCCAATTAGTCAGGTCTGGAAATTGAAATTGCAATTTATGCTATCGAAAACTCATTAGTAGTGCAGTTTTTGACCTGCCAAGCGAAACGTTTTTATTTGAGTTGGTTAATTAAGCACATCAATCTAGATGATTTATACAGCGTCAGGTGGAACTTTTTACTTACAAGACGTTGAAGTACCTATACCACCCTCTCAGCCTAGTCGGCCTTATACACGGGAAAGACATACTTAATACGTGCGGAGCTGACTAAGCCGCGGGTTTCCTCACGATGTTTTCCTTCACTGTTTTGATCGACCGTTTCCTCTTGCTCCTACTCGGTAGGAGCACGAGGACCAATATGTCCTTATGCTCCTACCGTGACCTTATATACAATTAGTACACTTTAAGTGTAGAAGGTAATGCGACAAAAAAAAATATGTCTGAAAAATACCTCCCACTAGGCCAAGATGGCTTGAGATAATAGGAGAACAAGTAAAAAGGGTCGAAACGTGAGATAGTCTAAAATATGAATGGATTAGGGTCAATACGCCAGCGAAACACTGAACTTTCTATCTAGATCGGAACGTAGTTGCTAAGTAGATCTAAGAATTTTAAAGACATAGCTAGCAAGATTTGTTTTCAAATTTCACTTATTAAATACACAGGTACCTACTTATACACAGGTTGTATTTAATTGAGAAAAAAAGCGCTGTCTTCATAACACCATTTATAACACTTTGCATCGACGTATACCGGCGGCGTACTAATTAATTTACAACGCAAGCTTTACTACATTATTTAATATGTGGTTACGCTTTAATTTTAATTAGAGAATTTAAACTGAATAGATGTAGCACCAGTGTACAACGTGTTCCGTAACTATGTAGTATACAATATCGAAAGGGGTTTATTCCAAGAAAGAGAAATAATATTTATAAGCAAAATAAAACTTTTTTTTTAAATCATCTGTTGTTGGTAATGAATAAATAATACCTGACGTACAAGAAGTTCGACAGCAAGATTGCTACCTAAAATAGCTGAATAATTGAAAATAATTGAATTTGAGCTTTTTTGACTACAAAACAACCTTTTGCATTTACCTACATACTATACTAAAGTCTTATTTCCGAGAAGTCGTATACCAAACATTATTACCAATTGGGTATAGGATTCGCCTCATTCGAGATAGTATACATATTATGAACAACCTTGCACAAGTTAGAGAACTGTGTTGAACCCTATGTTATTTTTGACCGCTAATCAGCGCTCTAAATATGTATAGTTTTGTGTTGTGTGCCAGGTTTTCGGGCTATATGGAGATCCGGTAGACTAAAAAGTGTTACCTATTCACCTATTAGTAGTTTTTTCAATTAGCTGCTTTGTTTTCGTGTTTAGGTAATGTTCACTTTTTAGGATTTTCAACGTTAAAATTATAAAATTACAATCTTTCCATGCTTACCCAACGGTCAGATATCATGACAAGAGCCCCGAATTCAGCTCAAAGTAGGTAATCATTTTAAATACACCTCTTTTTCTAGATAGTAGTTTTTGCATCTCTTTCCTAGATTTTTTCCTAGTATAGTGGTTTATGCCTATTTCAGAAACGTGTGTTATGAACTGAGCTTTATTTTCTAGGGAAACGAGTATTTACCCTGTTTTTTTCGTAATTAATATTTATTATACAGGAGTCAACGCACGGGAACGTTCATCTAGTAAAACTGACGAGGCTACTACGTCTGGCAAGACTGATGCAAAAAATGGATCGTTACGCACAGTACTCGGCGCTCATATTGACTCTATTGATGCTGTCGTTCACACTCCTGGCACACTGGCTGGCGTGTATTTGGTTCATTATAGCCGATAAGGAAATCGAAGTTCACAGGAATGAGAATTGGGATTTAGGTAAGTTTATGTGTCGATTTTGCAGTTTCTCTGTCATGGTTGCAGAAGCGGATTTAGATATTACCCAAGTATAGGCCAAGTGTTGAATGTTTGGGATAAAGGAGTTTGCGGTACTGTAGGTATAATGAAAGGGAAGAAGGACGTCATCGAATAGATGTATTGTAGATTTTTTTCTGGAACACATCAGAAAAGAGAATACCTAAAAAAAAGCCTGCTGGGAAATCCGCCAATCCACCTGGGTGCTTATTTTATTATGTTACGCTAAATGCGTATCGTGAAACGGAGTCGGCACGTTTTTACACCGCGTAACCATTTGCGCGTTGGTCCCGGCTGAAGAATAGACCCCTCGATTTCTACCCGTGGAGGTCGTCAAAGACGACTAAGGGAAAAAATCTATGGGATAGGCAGCAGCGTTCCTTACTAATAACAATAGCTTTATCTGCGCTCGCCAATCCACATGTCCAGCGTGGCGAGAGTAGGCAATTCCACCCAAATGATTGTTAAGCAAGCCGCACATGATTGGTCGCTTTGGCAATATATGGGGGAGGCCTATGTTCAGTAGTGGACGTCGCACGGCTGAAGTTATGATGATGATTGTGAACCATAGCATTATCACATTTTACGTAACATTTTCAGAATAAGCACTCTGTTATTATAAAGTTATCTTTGAGGTTTTTGCACTGTTTTATCTTGCCGTTTTTTTTTGGTTCAAACTAAATTATTCACATTTAGTCAGTTAGGTAAAAGCTCGTCTGATGGAATATAAATACAAAAGAGTACTTGACACCATTTCCTGCGCTCATAAAATACCACGGCTGGATATTGGAGAATAAAATGTTTATTTCTTAGACACTCACCTTAAGATCATGATTCTTAGATATCTTATCTGAAGGCAGAATGGCTACTATGGTTGAGTTACTTGTAACTATTTTTTAAACATAAGTATTTTAGCGTCCTAGTTAGAAAACTAACGTTAGTTAGTATAGTCACAGATAACATAATACTATACTGTATAGTATTATTCGTAGGTAGCACATTGATTAAACATTCAACAACAATTGTGCAACATTTTTTAGAAATTGAGTATCTATAAGAATCAGAATTTCTCAAACTCAATGTTTTAAATTAAAATACTTCTTGTTCGTGGAGTTTTTCAAGCGGGAGAGGGCCAAACTCGAGTTTTTGTTCGAAACCGGAAGTAACAAAAGCGACGTAACTATAGAAGTTTGGAAGTTACGGAGTTTTTCTATAATCTTTGTTGATATCCTTGACATGCAATGTATGACACTCACTGGTGTTGATTCTGTTTTGCATTACCTACACTTACTAAATTTGACAATGGTAAAATTATAGTCAGGAGTTTAACAGGGGTTTTTTAATTTTAAATATAATAACCAGTCAATGAGTGAACTTATAACAGAAATGGAAAATCTGGCAATGAGACTGAACAGTCTTGGACAAAAGGTTGATGATGAATTAATAATGTCGAAACTGCTAACGTGTTTACCGACTACATACCAGTTCTTCGTAAGTCGGAATTATATTTCGATCTTTTAGAAAAAGATCATCATTTTTAGTCCTGTCAAATTAGGTTAGCTAGGATAATGTCACAACAGAATCGACACCTCTGTATGGATATTATATACCTATATTTTAAAAGCATTGTGCCATGGCATCATGAAAAATAGTAACTCAACTACTACTCAAAATAATTCAAACTGTTTACTTTTCCTTCCGACTGTATTAAGGCTTACTAAGATTGTCAGTTAAGCCTTCAGAGCTAGCCACAGTCTTCGTTTATTTAAAAAGAATAATCGGTCTCGGGCAGATCAAGAGACGGGCGATATAGGGTGGAGATCTGGGCAGCCTCTTTTCTGCCAAGGCTGTATTCAGAGGTAGTTTGCTCACAATTATGTAAAGATGAGCCCGAAATCAAAACTCTATACCTAACACGTGCAATATCTCAACACGTACCTACATTCAACTTTACTGCAAATTTCGATTTTATGACGGCAAAAATTTTATAGGCTATACTTGGGAAATGTTTAAATCGGCCTGAAACCATAGTTAGAACTAAATAGAACGTTTGACGTTGTAAATTAGTAGAATTGGCCCGCTGAACAACTTTGTTTGAACTTTGACGGGCGGATAGGGCTTCACTGTCCTCTGAATAACAATTCTGGCTACGTGTCAATTTCAGGGTGGATAAACAATCTGGCGGAGAGATTGAAGGTACCGATAATCAACATTTCGCACAGTGAGAGCTACGTGACAGCACTATACTTCACGTGCTCTTCATTGACCAGTGTGGGCTTCGGTAACGTGTCAGCTAATACTCTGCCTGAGAAGATATTCAGCATTATCACGATGCTTATTGGAGGTAAGCTTTCGTAAAAGCAGAACACTAAGAGCCGAATACAATATTCATTTGAGTCGGTAACATTGAAATTCCGCGAAAAGGTAGAACGTTTTCAAACTTATCTTTCAGGTAACGAAGATCGTTTTATCCGAGGGCACTTCACCGAATGGGGCTGCTAAATCAAGTATTATTATCGCAAACTGAGTTCATAGTTTCAATAAATGTCTATGAACATTAAGGATAACCTTGTATTTGTAAATAAAAAGAAAATAAATCGGCTCACTTTTATCCCCAAGCATGGTAGACAATCTCAGATCCTCAGGTGATAAGATCCTTGAAGATGGCTAAGGGTGGTAGTCAGAGGCACGCCCAAACATTTTACTCACCATATTTTCCATCACCGTTTAAAGCACGTTTTAATGCGCACATAAATTTTGCGAACTCTTAAAAAACTCATTGGTTTACCGCGTTCGAACCCACGGCCTGATCGCAAGTTGGATTACCTTTAGGCTGTATTTCTAAGTGATAATGCAATGAGACTGGCTGACATACAAACGGAAAACTTAATTGTTCCCAATTCCTCCCTTACCGCACTTTGATGAGCTCCATAAACAGTGGAATTAATAGCTCAACTCACCTCAACTTATCCATAAATTACGGCTTTGTCGTGTAGATAACAAAGTAGGTATGTATGTATATAGACACTTATCGTTTCAAGTTCGGAAACATGATTCCTGTTATATCAACTTTCGAGAGCGTTAGAAACTTTCGCACTTAGCGTAATCATACTCGCCTGAATACTGATACTAGTTACCTACTGATCCTTGTTTTTAAGGAGCTTTTGGATCCTATTGAACAATGGAAATCGATGACTGATTTCAAATAGGTTGTAGATTGTTCTAAATATCCGTGTTATCTATATGTGTAACCAAAGAATCATATTTAAGTGCGCATTATCGTGAGAAAACCAGTAAGTATTGGGCTTACAACCAGAGCCGTATGTAAAATTTACTTATTCAATGTGGGCACCGAATGTTCGAACATGCCTCTGACTACCCTCCTCTCTTAATATATTTAAGGGATTTCAAACTGCATTATTCCCACGACTCCAAGCTCCACAATTTTAAACGAAATATTAAATATTTCTACACTTTTGCTGCGTGGGTTCTATTAGCTAGGTAAATGTTATCACTAAGTTGTTTAAGGAGGAGGTAGAGAACAGCGAGATTTTCTCGTTCTGAATTGGAGCAGCCCGCGTGGGGAGGTACCTCCGCCTTACAAAAGATCGCAGCCAAATAACATTATTTGTTTCAAATAGTGTTGTGCTCCTGCGATGAGTAAGGTTGCCAGAGCTCTTTAGGGGGGAGGGGGTTCGGGGTCGGCAACGCGTGCGTGATGCCTCTGGTATTGCAAGCGCTCATAGGCTACGGTAACCGCTTACCAACAGGTGGGCCGTATGCTTGTTTGCCACGTCAGTAGTATAAAAAAAAAAAAAAACACTTTATTTCAGCTTTAATGCACGCTGTCGTATTCGGTAACGTCACAGCCATTATTCAGAGGATGTACTCTCGCCGGTCGATGTACCAGAGCAAATGGCGAGACTTGAAAGAATTCCTCTCTCTGAACCAAGTACCAAAGGAACTGAAACAACGGATGCAGGACTACTTTCAAACGATGTGGTCTCTGAACCACGGAATTGATATTCACGAGGTACCATCTTTCAGACAACGGTCGATCATATTCATCGCTATGTTTTAAAAATATGTTATGCGCGTAGTTATGTTTGCTTATCAGAACTGTTTTGTTTACATCGGCTGCCCTTATAGATGCCCGTAAGATAGATTAATATTTCCCCCACCTAAAACCACTGAGCTCGAACCTCTTACTGTATCTACAAATCATCTTCATAGTGTAGCTGTCTGGCATGAATGTACATCATTAGGCCAGCATTAGCCCTCAGATGGTAGATCGGGGAGCACGATAGATCCCGCTTTCAACTCATCCCATAAACACAGCTGAGCTAAATGGACTGGAAACAAAATATATTTTAATCTTTTACCCACCACTTTTTTAGAGATTGCTTAACCTTTTATTAGAAAATCTGTATTTATGGGAGCATTTATTTGAAACTATCACGCGCGGCTTTGCTCGCGTGTTGACCCGCATAAAAAGTAGCTTAATATGTTATTCCAGACTATTTACTACATACATGCAACATTCCAATGGTTGCGGCGTGAAAGAGTAACAAACATCTTCACATCCTCACATCTTTACAGACTTTCGCATTCATTTTCTAATAGTAGTGGGATCGCTACGATGCGCTGTTTTACTCAGAGAAAATAAATTATCACAAGCGCATCGATGTACACCTGTTTTTAACGAAACTATTGTAGCTTTTGTGTATTTTTAGACGCTCAAAGAATTTCCCGAGGAATTGAGAGGAGACGTATCGTTACATCTGCACCGTGAGATCTTGTCTCTGCCAATATTCGAAGCGGCGTCGCAAGGCTGTCTGAAGTTGTTATCACTGCACATCCGGAATAACTTCTGCGCACCGGGAGAGTACCTGGTCCACAAAGGAGATGCCCTAACGTACATTTACTACATATGCAACGGATCTATGGAAGTGATGCAGAATGATATGGTCGTGGCCATCCTGGGTAAGCAATTACGCGGGCGGTTGTCACATGGCCGCAGCAAATCGGTATAACGAGCGCCTACTCAATTTGTATTGATTAGTCTAGTCCATTTGGCTGAGAGGGTTACCGGGCAGATGTGTAATCGGCTTAGTACGTTTCAAGCTCTATGATGTTCAGAAAGGTTTGATGTGCTGTGAACTTGCTAAATGATAAGTGACCATGAAACGTTTTCGGATCTACTTTGCCGAAAGTGTGTTATTTCAGATACAGCTAATACAAGGCGATTCATAATTTATTGTAAACTAACCCAAAATGTGTTGATTCTACACCCAATAGGCAATACCTAATGTTTATTTTATGATTCTTGGAAATTCGTCATTTTGTATTGCAAAAACACTATGCAAAAATCAGCTCACCTGGGATTCCAGCTTTATTGTTATTTTGCAATTCCTATTCAAATTATAATATCTAGGCATCGAATAGACTTCAAATTTAAAGTCTACTTACCTACCCCCACTCAAAAACGATGTAGAAGTAATTTTAGATGTCAATCTAGACCTTACGCAGACAATAAATTGTGTTCAAAATCAATTTAAACGAAGCACGTTTATAACAGGTAAAGGAGATTTGGTGGGGTGTGATATGAACACCCATTTGCAAGCGTTTAATGGCACCGGCACGTCTCAGGGCAATAATCCCGACGTCGTCGTCAAATCCAGCAGTGATGTTAAGGTACCTATTATGTATTCATTCCTCTATTAAGCGGAGCACGCACTGCGAAAAGGTTTCTGTTTCAGTAACGTGGCACGCATATTTCATTCAGTCAGCGCTTTTTTTGTTTTCCATTGTCTTTGCGGCAAAATTTATTAATTATTATTTAATATATATTAATTATTTATGAATACTTTTATTTATTTTATCTTTATTTTAAGCATTCAAAACTTTATTTAAAAAGGTTACAATTTTAATTTTGTGCCCTAAAAACCACGTAGGGTTTGCGTGGGCACTTACATCATTGCTCTAAATAAAATATACAAAAGGAGGCCTTGATGCCAAGGCATTCTTTACCAGCCAACCTAGGTAGAGGTTGGCTTTGCAGGACAGTGCTCAAACAAAATGCGAGAGAAGCACCGATGCGTTCCGTATGGAGATCCCGTAGCCCCTTGACATGCATGGAGGCCAGCTACTGGGTGATTTTTAAAGAGTCCTCCGAGTCCGAGAATCACAAAATTCAATTTCATCTTCTAATGTAGTTGAGTATCCGGTTGCAGATTAAAAATAGGTGTAGGTTAAGTCTTTAAAAACTATGCAGAAAGGCAAGTTAATAGGATTTTATTGAAATCATGTAGTGCTTTTTAGAATAAAATAAGGTTTCCTGAAACAGATACGCAAAAAGTTTAATAATGAGCTTGTTTGCTTGTCGAATATCTATGGAGCTCTGTCTGAATTTTCGGGTCAACATAATATGCAATCACTTTACCAACAAACAACGCATGTAAAGATTACAACCGACTTTCTCCCGAACCCAAATTCAGGTGCTCAACAAAGTGTTTTTTCGCAGTGCTGGCTAACACTTAACCTTAACTAAAATTATAATAGTATTTTCGTGTATACGCTGATGTATTTTGATTTACATAATTCCGTGTACAGGCGTTGACGTATTGCGACTTGAAATCCGTCCACATGGGAGGGCTGGCTGAAGTGCTGCGGTTATACCCTGAGTACCAGCAGGAGTTCTTACATGATATTCACCACGACTTGACGTACAACTTGAGGGAAGGCTATGAAGCGGAGGCTGAATCTGACGGGAACGGGCACCCGTCATTAACGTTGCCTTCGATATCAGAGGACGATGAGAATGGGGACGAGCACGCTCCGTCGCCAAAGAAGCCCACATCTAATACTAATAGCCCCCGGCATGCGAAGTTTAGGTGAGTACCAAATCAATGTTCAAGATCTTCTGAATATCTTCGTTTTCTTAACCTCTTGAGAGTAAAATGGGTAAATTGTCACCTATTTTCCTGTTACTATGTAGGTTTTATGTATAAAAGTCCAACCTTAGGCTAAAGTATCGTTATCATCAGCCTGAGGAAGTCCACTGCTGGACATAGGCCTCCCCCAAAGCGTGCCACGACAAACAGTCTCGAGCCTCTTTCATCCACCGACTTCCCGCAACATTTTACAATGTCGTCGGTCCATCGTATGGGGGTCCAACACTTCGTCGTCCGGTTCGTGGTCGCCATTCGTGAACTTTTATGCCCCAAAGGTTGACGGTCTACGAGCTATATAGCCGGCTCACTGCTGTATCGGTGACCTTGGTTCTTCTACGGTTTTTCTCATTTCGGTTTTTACTCTTATGTAGTGAAACTCCGAGCATAGGAAAAAGTAACCAAGGGTAAAAACGAAAATTTTAACTTATTTAAAATTCTACCTTATTTTTTTAACCCACTAGCTTAGAAAGTTTTTACGTTTTTATGCTAGTACCTGCCTTTTAACTTTATTGCGTTCGATAAAACTTCGTTTCTTTATTTTTCAATGTTTAGGCAGTCATAATATAGAGACACGTTAACCGCTATTTCAGTACCGGCGTTTGAAGATCAAAGGTTTACGAGTAGATTTAGCACTTAGCGCCGTTGCAGATCGGCGTATTATCGGCGCGTATTACAAGCTCGTTTTGCGCATTCGAAATTGCAAAATCAAATTTTCGTAAATACCTACACCCAATCTATAATGGCATTCAGTGATAAAAGGACAGCGCAGATGGACGGGTAGCGGCGAAGCGTCTTATTTGCTAAGCAATTGAAAGTCAACCTTATCTAATTTAAGAGATGGCTGTAATCACAAAATCACTCTAGGCTGGAATCGACCTCGCGCGCGCGTTCGGAAGGACGTGTTTCATTTGTTTAGCGATTAGTCCGCTGGCACTGACACTTTACAATTCGTGAAGTATTGTTTCGTCTCCTTAGGACGGATGGACAACCACGGCTCACGCACAGAGAGCTACGTGAAAGAATAGAGCGGCAGCGATCGGTGGCCACGCCCAAGGTCACCAGATCTGATTCCTTAGAGGGATTGAACTTGGAGATGCACAACACGAGGTCTTCGGTGGAGAGACTCGATACACAAGTTTCGAGCTTGCATCATGACGTGGCAGCCCTAAGCCATGAGGTAAGCTTTCGATAACAGACAAGAAAAAAAATCTCCCAAGTAAAAATAATAAAAATGAAAATAAAAAGTTTACGACTTTTATCCCCAAAAATTTAAGACATCCTTTCAGACCTCCAGGTAATCAGATCCTAAAAGATGTCTATGGGGTAGTCAGTGGCATGTCCGAACATTTGGCACATGCCCACATTTCCACTCAAAGCTGCGGGAAACAAAGAACGACTCAGTGACCTTTCGGCACAAAGACTTCTAATTATTTCAACACAAGATCTACTTGGCCTGACCTGAGCCCGTCCTCAAATTAGTCTTACAGCTTTACCCGCAGAAAAATGTTGCCCATTTTCATAAATGTAATTAAGGCATTTATGGTTTAACGCGACTTCGTTTGCGTAAGGTTATTTTCATAGAAATTTTACAGACATCTGCTACATTTCTCTAGGTGTAGAGTTTCGGAAATTCCTTTCTAAGTGCACTCCAAGGGCAAAGATAATAAAACCACTAGGGCCCCTAGGGCCCTACCATGACTTCTTATTGATATTCAAATGCGATTGCATCAGCCTAGCCCTTAACCTATGGCATCAGCGCTATTTTATACGAATTTGAACCTTAAATCTTTGGGACTGTCAATGTCCGTCACCGCCGCGCTAGACAATATCGCAAAAATGGTGGTATTAGAACCCTTTCTACTATTATTGTCCTTGATGGTACCTACGGGGCAATGAGGATATAAGACACAACGTGTATGGCGTTCGACTACAAACTATAACACAGAAGTTATGGTTGTGGCTGTGCGTTGATTGTCAGCCACTCAACAGTTATATCTGTGTAGTTAGTTAGATGGTTCATTGCTTTCAAAAATGATTCAGCGTTGCAATCCAAACTCAAACAATGATGTAAGTGTTGGCCCATTTGCCGGGACATGTATTTTTTTGTATGATAAGATATCACATCGATAAGCAGGAAAAATACGTCACTTTGTTTATATGGGATTTTATGGACACCTTTGCTGTGTCAAGCTAAATAGTAGGGCATGCACGAATATGATAACGTCAAAAATGTAGTGCTATTGTTAATATTTTGTATCTGTGGTGTTGTAAAAACGTATAGAATGTCTTCTCTCGTGATGGCGGATGGTTTGAATAAAAATGTTAAGACAATAATATAAAATAAATAAATAAATAATATATAAATATTCCGGACATATTCACACGGTCAACTGATCCCAAACTAGGCATAGCCTGTACTATGGGTACCAGAGAATGATAAATATATAATAGATAAATATTTAACACCCAGACACAGAACAAACATCTGTGTTTATCACACAAATGTTTGTCCAGTGCGGGGATCGAACCAGCGACCTCTAGCGCAGAAGGCAGAGTTACTACAAACTGAGCTATGAGGCCAGTCAAGTCAATAAAAGTTTTGTATTTGTTTCCCTATAAAACCCAACATTAGACATTTTTAAATAAATATTATTATTACATTGTATATCATATTCTCCTATGAACCCTTTTTAACATTTTAAAAATAATCATCTATGCTTCTATAGATACATTGTATTACAAACAAATACACAACTTTTATATTATTGTCTTGACATTTTTATTCAAACCATCCGCCATCACGAGAGAACACATTCTATACGTTTTTCGAACACCACAGATACAAAATATTTACACATTCTCCTATTTTTTAAAAATTATCTTATTTAGACATTTTTAAATAAATATTATTATTACATTTTATATCAGCTATCACGTGTTTGTGCTATTTCGTTGAAACCGTGACTAATTTGCATATTTAGTAGCAAGTATTAGCAGTTACTAATCGTAAAAAAGCGATTGGAAATACTAGTTCACATGGCAAAGAAATTACTACATTTGGTTGCGAACGTGAACATATTTTATGCTGTTAGAGGCCACAGCTTCCTAAAATGAAACAGTAAAAATGGTTTTTTAAATAAAATACAGCAATTTATAACACTAGCCGTCCGTTGACCGAAAAATAGAAAAAGTAGAGCAACGTCCAAACTTTCGAATTGCACGCAGCTTGCAGCCAAAGTTATTTCTTGAAGTTGGCTCATACATGCCACTATAGTTTACTACTACTTTACGCTTTTTTTAACTAAACCTATTTATACAAACGTCAAATAAAAGTGAATCGATTAGGTGATAAAAAAACTCTTTGACAAAATTTATAACAAAAAAAACATGATTTCAAAATGCAACGAATCAACTCTGTTTTCTACGACAACAGATAGAAAAAACAGGTTCGTATTATTCTGTTAATAAAACACTAGCTTCCGCCCGCGGCTTCTCTCGCGTGGTACCTAGATAAAAACTAGCTTATATGCTAGATAAAGAACTCTATAATTATATTCCAAGTTATATCGAAATTGGTTGAGCCGTTACGGCATGATTGAACCACAAGCATCCTAAACAACAAACTTTCGCATTTATAATATTATAGTAGAAATAGTTCAAGTCACCAACCAAAAGGAAAATAAGAACGTACGATACAATATTATCAATAAAATACAATCCTACTCGTCCCATCCTACTTATATTTTAAATGCAAAATTTTGTGAGGATGTTTGTATGTTTGAAGTGAAATGAAATGATTTATTTTGCTAGAAGCATGGTAGTACATAGAGCTGTTTCACATACTTCACCGTTAATACGGCGTGCAAATTTGCGTTTGTGACGTTTGTGGTTCAATCACGCCGCAGTGGCTCAACAGATTTCGATGAAACTTGGAATAGGCAGATAGAGTTCTTTACTTATATAGCATAGCACATAGGCTATTTTTTATCTGATTACCACGCGTGCGAAGCCGCGGGCGATTTAGAGCACTAACTCATTTGAAATCCCCACTTTACTACAATTCACCGTTTGCAATGCAACCTATTATTGAACTTTACAAATGGCCTAGATACATTCACAAAGGATTTTAGATGTTATAGAATAGAATATAATAGTTTATTGTGTTCATTTAATTCCATTCTTTAGGTCCGAAACGCAATCCAAGCCCTGCAAGAGATGACGGGCCCTCCGGGGTGGCAGTCAGCACATTCCAATCCAAACCTGCAGTGGAACACCCCACACAACCAACAGCTGGCGAGGAGCTGCAGTCATCCACCAGACGTATTTTGCTGGGATCAGGTGACTAATACCAAATACAATTCAGTATGTATTTACTTCACCTTCCCTTTCAATCATCATCATTCCAGCCGTAGGTCCACTGCTGAACTGTGGTGAAGAATAGGCCCCGCCATTTCTATCCGTGGAAGTCCTTTGAGGCGACTAATGCGAACCAGGAGATGAGCGTTTATGGCTCTGCTCTCAAAATATTGTGTAAAAAAACGTCCATTATTATTTTGTTCTTCCCTAAGTAATCACAAATCCGCAGCTTAATGTCTCTCAGCATGGCAGTAAAATCTGAATTAGCAGTAAAAAATCTCATCTCTAAAGATGAAACTGTCATCATTCAGAAATTGTAAACATATTTGAATAGCGCTATCAAAAACTGGATTCAAAGGGTCAAAGGATGAACGCTCATTGAACGAGGCTTCTTTGTTCCCCTACAAAGACTTTTCTAACATTGAAATATTTTACTCCAACCTTTCAAAAGTATGGTACAAGATAGCAGCTGGCAAGGCGTTCCTATGTAATAAGCATGCTCATTTCTAGATTTCAATGAATATAAATAAGGTTCACTTCACATTGTAAGACTTCCGTTTTCCTTCAACAGCAAGACAGGCCGATAACTCCGGAACGACCAAAAGTACATCGATGTACACAAACTGAACCATTCCTACACTGCGTCACACAGTACATAATGGAGCACCCAGCCACTGTCATGCTCCTTTTAGGCCTCGATCCCATGGCCAACCTAGCCCCAGTGATCGCCCCTACGGTAGACTTCTACGAAGCGAGAGGCCGTAGACAAAGCGTACTAGAGCAAATAGCAGAATCAGAGAATGGCAGTCAGACCCCTTCCAGTACAGGCAGCGAGAGGTATGAACCCACTCGAAGCCCCAGTGGAAGCGCCAGAGAACTCAACAATCAACGAGAAACTCAGAACTTACTCGATAGAGAAACGAAAATTACTATTATGAAGCGCAGCAGGCATTCCGCTAGCGACTTGAGCGAGGCTTCGGAGCGGCTTCTAGCTAATAGAACATCACATCCCAGCTCACGCAGCCTCAAATTCAACATGAATAGTTAATTCCATTTCATCATTAGGTTCAGTTGTTCCATTTCACGAAGTCTGGTGATCTATTGCAATTTGAATCTTATATCAATGACTTAAAAGTCACCCGACAGCTACCGACAAGACATCGTGGAATGGAATAACTCAAGTAGTTTACAGAAACAACATGCTCATTAGCTCTAGGTAGTTAATAGTTCTGTTTTTTTAATTGTTATTATTTTGTCAACGCAGTCATTTTTTGTATATTTCATGGTCTTGCATACCGAGATTACTGGTTACAGTTAAATTTTGTACATATCACTAAATATTGTATGAGCAAAAATATCATTTTTATATGATCATGAATGATATCTAGTAGGTAGTCGTCATAAATAGCAAGATTCAACATTAGATAAAAGTATTGTGAATATTATTCTGTTCATAATTAATACCAGCTAAGTTAAAAAAATATTTTTTGATGTAGATATTTATGAAACAACCTCCTACAAGAGTACCTACCAATCCGCTTATACAATTATATATATTTCGTAAATCGATCTCAAATGATTCCTTGCCTCACTACTTTGTGCCAAATATAAATAACCCGGCTGTCGGACCTAGATTATTTTAAGAGTTAAGTTTTCGTTATAGCCTTATTGTTACTCGACTACGGCAACACCAAAAAGGAGGTTTATGACTTTTATGGTACCATATGACGCTGCAGCCTCTTTTGAGGTTTTCACCTTCGGGCGCGGCGTCGTAGAATTACCTTATTAGCATAGGCACGATGAGACTTATCAACTTTATGACTCAGGGTAAGACGGAACAATACAAAGCCAAAAAAAGATATCAAAGCATATACCTATACAAGTAAAATTCAGTATCTCCACGGCCGGTAAAGTTTTCTCGTAAATTGCGATCATCATCTTCATCATCAGCCTGTTGAAAATCCATGCTGGTCATAGGCCTCCCACAAAGAGTTCCATGACGAACGTTCTTTCACAATGTCGTCGGTCCATCGGGTTAATGCATGTTTGCATCTAAAATGGAAATAAGTGAACTAACGCGCATTCTCATAAGAGACAAGTTTGTTAGTATATGTAGTGTGTCTCCAAAAAATATGAAAGGACAGTATGCGCAATTATAGATTTAAGAGTAAAACGTGTATAAATAAATATATTTTAAATATTTTGCTGTAAGCAGTATCGTTGTATTAGGTAGATCAATTTCTTGAAATGTAAGAGACCTATTGACCGATGTATCTAGTTTCATACGTTTTTAGCAAAATTCCAGATAATATAATTATGAAATTTGTAAATGAATATAATAATACTGATATTATCGCTAGTTAGTCATCATAACTTCAAAAGTTTTCTAAAGTCAATGTTCAGTGCGTTTTGCGGATTTACCCCGTAGTTGATATCTAGCTGTTTTACAATTCAGATCCATTGTTTCAGACTTAGACATTTATTTAAATGCAGCCAAAACACACATTTGCACAATATTTTACAATAAATAATGATAGAAAAGAAACACGAGAAAAAGTATTTGAAATAAAAATTCCGACCCCGTATCATCTGTCGTTCTTCAAACCGGTTTAAAATGTAAGTTCAGCAGAGAGAGTAGGAACTCGATCTCTAATTTTAATCAAACAGTCACTAAAAATTCTAACTTCAAGTGTATGTAATATATTGACAGACCTAACGCACATTCGGTACAGCTAAAGTACCTATATACCTACTCGTATCTAAAAAAATACTAAATAATGTTTCTTATGGGTTACAAGGTGATTCTTATTATGAATACTATCCCAAAAGGGGCTTATTCCACACCCGATTGGCAATAAAGTTTGTTCTACAACTTTTGGAAAATCGTAATTTTCATTGAAAAAATGCTATGTAAAAATCAGCTCTTTTGGGGTCAAAACAGTCAAACACAATTATTCAGCTTTTTCATGTAGCAATCTTGATGTTGAACTTCTTCTACGCTTTATAAATAGTTTGACAGCTTTGAAACAGTTGAAATTTTAAAATTTTTTTTTTCAATGTTCTTTCTTTTTCTTATAGAATAAGCCCGTTTCATCATACTTAATGTATACACATTATGTATGATGTAAGCCGAAATGAGCTTATTCTAAACCTTAAAGAAAATCAGTTTTATTATAAGGCTCTAGGAAATTTAACTTTGTTATAATAGAAATTGAATTTGGTTCAAATTCAATTATTCAGCTATTTAGTTAGCAATGTTGAGGTAAATTTAACAATTTGGAAATCGATTTATTTTTTCACTAAAATTTTTGTTTTTGTATAGGTATAGAATAAGTCCCTTTCGGCATGCGATAGATATCTACGAAACACGTTGTATAATGTAGTCATGTAAAATTTTACTGTTGTTTTTATTGGTTCTATTTACTTGACTGTGCCGGATGTTCGAAATCCTATATTTTCCTAAGTACTTAGATGTAATTTCGTTTCATAATTACGAGTATAAAATTGTTATAAGAACGGTGACGCTTACTAGATTAATGGATCTTAATCGTGGTGTACCTTGTCTCGGCCAAGTATGTGATATGATACACGTGGAGTGCCTAAATTCTCATTAATTTTGTTAATTGATTTCTTGACCCTTTATCTAAACTATTTCACTTAACGTTATGAATGTTTATGCGTAACGTATTGAACATTATTTTGTGCATATTGAAACTTTTATCTTGTAGTACAAAGTATTAGTTATCAAGTTTAATAAAGACAGATTGATGTTGAAAAGTTGTTTATCACGTTTTATTTTATTTCAATCCTAAGAAATTTAATTTAGCTATTAGCAATTATAGGCACCTTTCTACCTACCGGTGTAAATTCCATTTATAGATAAAAATAGAATAGAAAATATATTAGAAAGGACTATGACAGTAAAGTTGTTCGTTATATCTTAAATCACCTCACCATCACCTCTTGAAATCACGACTTGACGAAACATTTTTGTAGATAATTTCGCAAGTCGAGATAAAGTTATACATGGAACAACCTCGAAGTTATTCCCTACAACCCGAACAAAACCGGACCAGCCAACACAGAGTTCCTAATCGGAGTACATTAAAAAAAACAGTCACCGCATTGATAACCTCCTTTATTCCAAATCACAAGCCTCTATTCCGCTATCAGCACAAAAATAAAGTGCCCACTTTACACACGTGTACTTCCCAACATGCAAAGTGCAGCAAATGACGCTCTTTACCCGACCCAATAAAGTAAGTAATGATGCAAATGTAGGTCGCTACGGGGCTGTAATTTGCCAGCGACGGCTAAAGACCTACGCACACAGGGGACAGCAGGGCAAAGTACCTATTTTTATTTTTACTAAATTACATCTAAAAGTAACTTACAGTTTAACGACATAAATTCAAATTTTTTGAAATCGATCCCGCAGCTCTAAAAGGCTTTTCTTGCTACAGCACCGGAAAGCACGCTACGAGATCCCGCGGCGTGATGCCGCAGCGCACTGCGGTATGCAACGGCAAAGTCAAAGTCAAAAGGCGTTTATTTCAATAAAATCACTAGGATCACTTTGAAACGTCTTAGAAACTAGGCGAAGCACTCCGAAGGACGCCGTGACATGTAGCGGGGTGAGGCAGTGCAAGCGGGGTACATGCACAACACATTTGTACCCACTTCATGCATGTGACGCAGCATGCCTCGGCGCCGGCGGCACGTCGCGGGTTGTCTTGGTAGGCGGCCGGAATGCGGCCGGAATGCGGCCGGATGCGCTGACAGTTGGCAAAATCCTCTGCCATTCCGTCCCAGTGTGCATAGGCCTTAAGCGAGCAGCTCGCCCGGGAAACGGTGCGGAGCTCTTACCTTACCCGGATACAACACGTAATTAAGAAGTTAGTCAACAAATCCTGTGTTCCGTTTTAGGAAAAGTGTTAATACGGGCACATTTGAATAAAAATAAAATTATTTATCCTAACATTGTTCCACTGGCTTATGTACTTCATCATCATCAGCCTGATGAAGTCCGCTGCTAAACATAGGCCTCCCCCAAAGAGTGCTATGACGAACATCCATCGGGTGGAGGGCCTTCCAATACTGCGTCGCCCGGTTCGTGGTTACCATTCAAGGCTTATGTACTTAAATAAATAACACCCAACAGTCACATAGGTACATAGTCCTGACCCCACACTAGGTTCCCTGTGTCGTGACTCGTGGGTATCAGAAACTACGAGTGTTTGAGTGTTCTGGTACCATGGTGGTAGCACAATACCCAGACCGGGAACAAATATTTGCAGATCTTGCAAACATTTGTCCCGCAGCGGGAATCGAACCCGCACCCCTTGTATCTCAGACGGGTACTCGCCCGCTACGCCACCGAGGTCGTCAGGTAAGCTGATATATCTGATCATCAATGTGACGAAGTCAAAAGATACTACTAAAGAGTGATTTATAATGAAGTTACCTATGTATTGCGTTGTGGGTTAATTAATGTGTGGATTTATTGTTTATTTTCTTTTAACCCATTTGCAGAACTCGTAAAAACAACATTGTGTGCGTTCATAATTTGCCTAGAATATCATTGGGTTCTTCGACTGTTTATTCCAAGCTCTACCCTACGCAAAATAATATTTCACTGTTTGAATAACATTTGACTCTATAATAGCCAAATATGGGCCTATGTAAGTCCATTAAACTAGGTTAGTATATGCGGCTTTCGCATTCTGATATAAATCTAAGCTGCTCTAATTTCTAACGCGAATACTGAAATCCTATTTAAAAGCTCTTTGTACAGTATGAATGGACGGATTTCAGCATGGAGCTGCCAATTAATCAATATTGGGTCCGGTTATCGCTCCGCCGAGCGTTTGAACGTGGTTTGATCTGAACGCGGAACGGCAAAAATGATTTCCTGCGGTGACAAGGTTGCCAGAGCTCTTTACGGGGAGGGTGATTCGTGGTTGGCAACGCGTGCGTGATACCTCTGGTATTGCAAGCGTTCTTAGACTACTGTAATCACTTACCAACAGGTGGGCCGTAAGCTTGTTTGCCATACAGTTGTACAAAAAAAAAATAGCTAAGATCATTTTGACGTACTATACCCCACGAAAAAGGAATTCTATGTATTGTTGTAGGTAGCCTTATGATAGTTGACAATACCACACTGTTTGATTGCAATGGCCAATATTATATTATTATAATATTATATTAATTATAAAAATAATCAAATATTTGAATATGACTAGGATTTGAGGAAAAGGCAGGGCACAGCGAGATTTTCTCGTTCTAAATTGGAGCAGCCCCTTTGGGGAGGTACCTCCGCCTTACAGAAGATCGCAGCTAAATAACAATATTTGTTTCAAATAGTGTTGTGTTCCTGCGGTGAGTAAGGTTGCCAGAGCTCTTTAGGGGGGAGGGGGTTCGGGGTCGGCAATGCGTGCGTGATGCCTCCGGTATTGCAGGCGCTCATAGGCTACGGTAACCGCTTACCAAAAGGTGGGCCGTATGCTGCTTGTTAGCCACCTCAGTTGTATATAAAAAAAAATTACTACTCGTTTAAAATAAGTCAAGTGTTAGATAATGGAACAAAAATCCTAAACCCGAGCCCAAAACACGAGACGTCTCGTTAGGGAGTTCTTTATTTCCGATTTATCTGATGTCATTACATTTGTCGGTTTCCGTTTCCGCGACGCAACAAATGACATCAATAAATATACGAGGCAGGTGTGAAGTTACAAATATTACTGATAAATGGTTGTAATATTGTTATTTAAGTAGTAGTAATAAAAAAAGTTACAGGCTAGTCCATTCAAGTTGACTGGAAAATAGATTAGTTTAAATATTATTTTAATGACTTTCCCAGTTCATTCTTTGTTTTACTTTACTTTACAATTAGATCAACAAATACACACTTGTTATATAATACACCATAGGCGATAAATATTGATTTAAACTGTTGGAAATACTTTCCACATTTTTAATTGATAAAGAAAACGAATGCAAAAATCCGTTTTAGGGTGTTTAGTGTTAGGAGAAATCAGTTATAACTCAAATAAATCGAAATTCGCCTGTTTGTTACCAATATTGATGTGAAATTTGTGATGTCAAAATGTTAATAACCTGAAATATTTTTTTGCCTCGATAGGAAAAAAAATATTTTAAAATGTTCAAAGAAAAATTTGATAAAAATTTAGTGACTTGTTTTTTTTTTATTATACGGTTATTTTGTTTGTTTTAATATATTAATGAAATAAACCCCTTTTGAGATAGCATGCTAGTTAGGAACACCTTTTATTTCACTCAAAAACAATATTAGGAAGGGTAATTCGTCTTGTGATGACTACGCAGAGAAATCTTACGCATATTAATGACATGAGATGAGATTATCCAATGCGAAATGTAAGTGAATGAGTTACGAGAGAAGATTACAGCTAAATGAGTTTCCGTGTTTTGAATACTTCAGGCAGATACGCATGTATTGAAGGTTTTTAAACGAGATGCTTGTTATTATCTGGCGAACCTAAGTCATGTCTAACTAAACTTACTATGCGAAAGTTTGGAAGGATTGATGTTTGTTACTCAATCACGCCAGAACGGCTGACAGAGTCTGGATGGCATTTGGCACAGATACCTATAGATTTATGGTTGGTGGAGATCCACAGGACGGGTAGAGAGAGAGTAAGGTGCAGAGTGTTATGCAGAGTGTTACAGGAGTATAATATTTACAATAGGTACAATAGTAATTACAGAAAATAATAGATTTTAGCAAACATGATAAAGCACACGACCAGAGTAAAAGTAAAAGTAGTCTGACAGACCGTCGTCCGTCCGAATCAACAATTAATTCACTTGTTCGTCGCCATGCCAACTCAGAGGTATTTGAATGAGGCGGCGAAGGAGTGATGGTGGCGGCGTAGCTCGCCACAGATTATAGTCTAGAATAGCACATAGGCTACTTTTTATCCCGGAAAATGCACGATTCCTATATCCTATAATCATATATATATATATATATATATATCCCATAATTATATATATTAAGTTTTATTTACAGAAATAAACTTAAAACTAATACAGGTTAATATTTAAAAAATACACAAGAAACAGTTGAGCCATCTAAAGACCGTTACAAACGATCTATAGATAGCTCAACTGATCCAGATCACTACCAGTCGGAAGCGTCCCCAAGACGCTGGCGGAATTGCCACGCTGGATGGCAATGTATATATTATATAATTATATATATATTATATAATTGTATATACCTCATATTAATATGATAATTCGTGAGGATGTTTGTGCTACCAGCCAGAGCGCTACAGCGGCGCGTAGCGTCAAAAAGCTCGTTTTGTCATACTGTACCTACCCTATTTCTAGGAAAAGTTTATTTTGTGTTGTGCTTCAGCTACTCTAGGAGTAAGCTGAATGACTAATATTTCTGAAAAAAGTTTTTAGAAGTATTCTATATGTATACCTATGTTTAGGTATACAAACTTAATATTTCCTTCGTAAAATATAGTTAGACGTCTCTTTTTCCTGTAACATAGCAAGGTAAATTAAAGTGTTGGTAAATAACATAAAATGTGCCGCTGCAAGCCTGCGAACCGTAAATACAATTTTCGAGTCGTTGCTACGAGCTACGAACCATTGCTACGGCGTAGCAGCTATACATATTTTATCTTTATATGTGTTGTTTTATACACATATTTGTGGTTCGATGCGATAATAGAAATGGGCCAGTTTCTATCATTCAGTAGCCTTTTAGTGCAGTGAAATGATTACAGTGCGCCTCTTAGAGGCTCCTTACGTGCACATGTCACATGTCTTCAAATTTTTAGGTTCTACGACATGCCGATGTTTTCCTTCATCGTTTGAGAACACTAACATAGCGCACATAAATTTTCGGTATGGAAAATCCATTCGGAAAATTTATGTGTGTGGATGGGGCACGACCGGCCACGACCACCACCCACGACCTGTGTACCGGAAGACAGGGTCACTACCACCTCTCCACCAGTGCCCTTTTCAGGGCCACCATACCTCAACCAGGTCACTGATCTATTACAGGATGACCAAGATAGAATCAGTTTGCCTGCTGCAAGTGACCTTTCAATTAGGTACCACTTCAAAACAAAAGCGTGCGTAGTCGAATTGGTATCCAAAGGCCAATGGAATAGTTTCACTAGTATTTTCATTGAACTGTAGGTAGGTATGTTGTAGAACGTAGATGTGGGAAAGATATCTTTGCAAGTAAGGAATAAATTCCTAGAAATTCAACAGTAAAATACGAGCAAGCCCGTTCTATTTTAAGTAGAAGATCTAAACAGCGTCAGGTGGATTTTTTTATTCATTTTCTCTATGGACGCTTTGTTGCCTCGGGCATGTTTATATGGAGCTTACCCAGCACCTACATATTCCATTCCTTCAGCCTTCAGCCTAGTTTGCCTTATCCCTAGGAAGACATGATCAACACGTGCGGAGCTGACTAAGCCGCGGGTTTTTTTTTTTTTTTTTTTTTTTTATACTTCTGAAGTGGCAATCAAGCATACGGCCCACCTGTTGGTAAGCGGTTACCGTAGCCTATATGCGCTTGCAATACCAGAGGCATCACGCACGCGTTGCCGACCCCTAACCCCTTCCCCCCTAAAGAGATCTGGCAACCTTACTAATCGCAGGAACACAACACTATTTGAAACAAATAATGTTATTTGGCTGCGATCTTCTGTAAGGCGGAGGTACCTCCTCAGGCGGGCTGCTCCGATTCAGAACGAGAATCGCTGTGCCCTACCTCCTCCTAAAGGTTTCCTCCCGATACTTCTTTCACCGTAGATATGTCGTGCTTGTTGCCTGATTTTTTAAGGCTTGGAGGCGAGGTGAGGCTTAGCGTCACCTAGTTACTATAAAATTTGAAAGTGACCCTAGTGATTTTTTTAATTAAATAGCGCACGACAGGAAATCGATCTCGAGGTCAAAAGTCGAGGTACTCTCACAAGGGCAACACGTTAGAAAAAATGTGTAAATATTAGAGTCCAAGGCGACCAAGAATAAACAACTTTTTTAAACTCTGCTCTGTGTTCATTGTATATTTTTCTTTACTGTTGTACCTTTGTTGTAAATTATATTTTTAAAGCTAGTCATAAAATATTAGGTATGAGGTTAAAACAACACCGTTTGTTCGTATAGAAGAAAAAAACGCAGCTTGTTCATGAATATGGCTAGATCACGTATACCCTACGTGATGTAGCCATATTCTTGAACTACGGGTATAGAAAATAGGTTCGGTAAGTTCAAGTTCGTATCAGCTAGTGGCTAATTCCGGACAAATTCAATTCAAATTCAAAAGGTGTTTATTTAAAAAAATCACTAGGATCAGTTTGAAGGGTGAAGCTACGCCTGTCCCTCGCGACTAGAAGAATCAGACAACAAACATGGCTTGGTGCCTATATTTTTTAATTATTTTTCACAAAATGGAATGTAGTGGCACATGCTTTGGAGAAGCCACGCTAGCACTAAGCCAGGGGTTTCCTCGTGATGTTTTCCTTCACCGTTCTGAGCGCGTGTAATTTATCGTAAATAAAATCCGTCTGTGCCCCGGATTTGAAACCACGACCCGTAGGTCGTAGTTCTACCTAGTGGGAGTTTGGAAGGCACCTCGACTTTTGATCCGTAGATAGAAAGTCGAGGTGCCTCCCACTAATCCAAAACGGCTCTTACACATCTGGAGTAAAACAGCTATTACCTTTTTATAAGCTGTGTCCCATATTGTGTATTCTGTAGGTATTGTTTGTACTACGCCAAAACACTGTCGTGATTTAGTGGTTGTTATCCCAGGTGTCATGTTGTTGTGTTGGGTAAAATCACAAGCGGCTTGTTATTGTTAGAACAAACGGACGTATTTGTTGCAATCTAGCCGGACGCTGCGTGATTGATTGTACGACACTGGGATGTGACTTTTAAGAAGCGGGATTTTTGCTTCCGTTTTGCTTTACAATACAATACAATAACTTTATTTCAGGCAACAATAGAATAAAAAACAGATGGCATTTTTCTTATCCTACGGCCCATATAGATATATACCTTAAGGACTAACATACATAATAATAAACACAATTAATTGCCACGTAGAAACTGCGACGTGGGACGCGAATTGTCATTGGCAGTAGGTATCCGCCCGCGGAAGCGACGGAACACAACACCCTTCGGCCAGAGATCTTCTTTTAGGTAGGTCGAAAGATGTTCGGTCGGTACCCTCACCACAAAGGAGTTGAAACTGACTCTGTGGTGGGACTCCAACCGTTCGACCCTCAAGCTTTGACTTGCTCACCTCTAGTGGGCTTCGACTAAAATGTTTGAGGTACCTACGAATAAGAAGTAGTGATCTACTTAGGTCGAAAACGGATGAACCGATTGAACTGCGATTTTTGGCAAAGGTTTCATAGTATTTCAAGATACGTTTTTTTCAGCTCAGTTCTGTTTCAGCGTACCTATATTTATCTTCAAAAAGATTCTATAGATATATTTATCTTCAACTTTTAGAACTTTGGAATGAAATGTCTCTTCACAAAAGTTTATTTTACGAGTATCGAAAATCAATACTTACCAACTTACAAGTTGGTACTCGCAGGTTGATAAGTACCTACATTGAAAATGAAAGCATTACACGGTAGTAAGCAAGTGGTAGTAAAACATTTTCTTGCTAAGAGGATTGGACTCTTACAAAGTTCCCCTTATTGTACATCGACTAAAGTTTGTTTTCTTATTGTTCCCTCTTCGTTTCAGGATTTGGTACCTACATGAAACTGTTTTGAAGTACGATTTATAGAAAAGGCTTAACGTTAACTGTGGAAAACATTTTGTTAATTCTGCATAATATTCCTACCTCGTACCTTCCCAGATTCCAATCTTTAACATCCCTATTTGCAGACAAAGCTACAAGGAATTGGAAATTCAAATTGGGATTTATGAAAGACAGCAAATATGTATAAGGATTTGAATGGGTTATTGTAGCAGAAATTTATATTGAAAAGTTAAATGATATTTTTTTCTAAATTTGGGCTTTGAAGCAAAGCAATACATATTTTTTACCAAGATCATAACAATTTCGATCAACAAACAATTAACAAAACACGTAAAAAGAAGTATCTACTAAAGTAACTTTACGTAATGTCGACGAGTTTCATCGTGAAAGACATTTCGAAACTAAATAAAAACAAATAATCACCGAAGTTTTTAAGTTAGGACGTGGAAATTACATTAGGTTGAGTGAGCTGACCACCCGCAGTTAACGGAAAGCTCGAGAAATGATGTTAACGCCTCCGCAGCTCGCAGTCTGCTGCCAAGGGCCACGGTCGAAGTGTTAAATTGAACGTAACGTTACATACCTACCTATATCAGATCATCTGTCGGACATTCTTGTCGGACATATCTGGACAGATTTTATGAAGAAATCGCACGATAGTATAAGAGTGACATATAACGTTAAACGTTTTTAGACCTCTGATGGGTCTGAAGCTCTACTATAGCGCTTCCGAAATGTACGCTGAGGCCCGAGTAGATTCTTTTAATGCCATCCAGAGAAAGATTGCTTCATTTATGTCCAGAGTTAACAGTTGCGGCAACGTTTAGACGTTGGTTGGATAGAGTTTTATACCTAAGGGCAATAATAGATAATGATCTATTTTAATTTTATATTTTTATTGTTTGTAGGTATTATGGATCTCTGTGTCTGCATTAGACTTAATTGTTCATAATTCATACAAAACGTTGTTTTGCATAAATTATGAACACTTCATTAATTGCCAACCCTATTTTTACCTAGCTTTGTTACAACCGGCTAAGAACGAAGTCAGTCGCTAAGAAAGAAGAGATGTCTTTAGCCCTGTCAAAATAGACATTCACTCAGGCATAAATTCCCAGAAAGCTGAATTTTTGCATGAAATTTATAATGAAATTGTGAAAATCCCCATCGACCCAATGTGTACAAAAAACTCGGTCGATACTTCAGTCTCGAACCCACTCTAAGTCTTACAAAAAAAAGTGCGCCTCATTCATTCTCTACCTGTGCTACGCAATGGTAGGTAGGTTATGTGTGTAGGTTCCTTGCTCGTACATTGGTGATTGTTGACATTGGCTGCTTTTCGGGCATATGAGGTAACATACACAGCGCACTCTCCATGATATTTCATTTTTGTAATGGATGACTCGACAATGAAGGTCTACATACAGAGAGTTTGTAGGTGTCAACGTTGTGATTTTTTTCTCATGAAAGTAGCTGCGAGCCACTGCACTATTGTGATTACTTTTTCACGGACAGTGTTTAAGACGTAAAGAGAATAGGTACTCTAGATCTACAGACGCAAATATAATCATCATACACGCTCCACTACAACATGATTACCCATCCCTACCCTTACCCAACTGGTGGGGAAGACCCGGTGGGGATTATGAAAATAACAATATTTGATTATGTTCATAATCCAAACTTCAACTCTAATCGCGCTGAGGGGATTATGACTCAACTTTGTTATTTGTTTCATAATCCCCACTGGTGGGGCGCGCAGGGCTGGTGGGGATTATGAAAATAACCTAAAGAAACCATTCAGAGCCCTCAGAGGCAATTTCTACGGGTGCCTAGGTTTTTATACGGAATGATTCGGTAACAGAATTGAAAATCATGGCCGCGAGTGCGAGGGGCTAACTGCTAAGCTCGCAATAATAACGCGTAAGTCAAATCCCGCTTCTTTACGATGCAATATAGGTAGAAGGAATATAATGCAGGAATTTAATGTTATTTCTAGAACCATACTAAAATTTTGCATCATAATGTTACAATGTTATATTTAGTCTCTACTGTTTTGCTTGTGTTCTAGGTGGGTAGCTACATTATACCACAGATAACATAATACTATACTAGTAATTATATCTAATCACTCGAAAGGCGGCAAATCGTCCGGGATTGATTGAAAGAGATCGGGAGCAACGCAGGTTTCTGACACAAAATGATTGATGTTATCCTAAAAAAATATATTTTTTCGGTGTAGTGTTTTTTTTTTATTTGCATATCCTATCGAATGGTATATCATTGGACAACTTTATAAAAACATAAGGAAGTTTGAACATGAGCACTGTGTTTCGATACAAAGATTTGTCTGAAAAACGTGAACGTTTGAAATGGTATTTTTTGTTAGAGACACTTGAAAAATACCCTGATTATTGGCTAAACCGCTTGATAACCCGATTGTTCTGTATTCTGAGCCTACCTATTAGGTTATTAAGATGATAAAAAGACATTGGCTCAACCGATTTCGATGAAAATTAAATATGAAATAGATAGTGTTCTTAACCTAGAATATTTAGCATATATGCTACTTTTATCAAGGTACCACGCGAGCGAAGCTGCGGCCGCAAGCTAGTATATTAGGGAAGAAAGTGTTTGTAAACAAAATATTGTGTCATGCCATGCCGATAAGTTGAGTAGGCATAAACGATTCCGCTCCACGCCTTAAAAATGCTCGTCTCACCTCACAAGATTGATGTCTTCTGAAATACAGCCTCTATAAAGAAATCCATGATTTTGTGATGGATGCGAAATGGATTACCTATATAGGAAGCCTTTAGAGAATCAAGTGGACCGTACAAATTTAAAGCATGATATAATGAGCAGGACGCTTTTTCGTCGCTTTTGGTTGAAGTTTGAAGCTAATGGGGCGAATCTTGGCGTTCTTTGTATATTTTGATGCTTTGGTACGGGTTATAAAAGGTAGGTACTTAGACCTAGGCCCGCATTCTGAAAAACTACCAACTTAGGTACCTACCCAAACTGATCTAAATTCACTCAAAGGTTTTCACACGGTTTTTATTGAGGAATTACTAAGTATACCTAGTACAGTATTCATTGAAAGGCTGTCAAATTTAAAAATCTATAGGTAGATACTTAGCTAGTCACGATGGACGCTTGAGCACAATATCAGAATAGGCTCACTCCGGGCTTCGATAACATTCTAACCTACGAAGCTAGATGCCTTGTCAAGACAAATGCCTTGTCGATTAAAATGCGCAGCGCACTTATCGCCTCCCTAATGGAATTTCTATGTTACACACAACTCACAACTGTTCCACCTAGCTGCCTAGCAATTTAATTTGTTTTAATCTAGGTACCTCTACTTACATAGATACGTAATCTATTGATTTAAATTCTACGTAATCCTTTAACAAGATAAGTTTCTTATGAGGAAAGTGAGTGCACCAGGATTCTTGGGAGTTTTGACTAACTAGTGACACCATCCCATACAAATTTCACCCACCCGCTGCACCCCCATAATGTAGAGGACCCCTAGACTAAGAGGGAAGTGAATAGACCAGGCAGCTACCGTATGCAACACTAAGTACCAACCTAGGTTGATAGGTAGGTAGGTATAGATAGGTTACAAGGTAGGTAAAAGGGCAGAGAAAGTCACTACGAAATACGCCGAGGCTACACCAAGTTCACCAAATATATACCTACCATATATACCTACCATAAGGTAGGTAGGTTATTATTTTCTTTACGTGTCTACTCAGAGTCCAAGTAGCTTATCGTGCAGACTGTAGGTAGCAACGTCGACAGTCACGGGCCTATCCAGTTCCAGGAAACTTTTCTTCAGTGGCGGATTTACACATTTCCCAAGTAGGTTCTTTACCAAGACGTACCTAAAAGTAGCATTCAAATGAATAAAAAAACTCCCCTTTCCAATGTCTCCCCAATTTATGTTTGCCTACTCTAGCATTGATAAATCGCAAATCCTCGAGAGTATCCACGCGCGCGTCGCAACTTCAATTTCACGCCACAAAAAACATGGCTTCGTTTGTGTAGGACGATCTAAAATAAACTACCTGCCGATAGCTTTATTTTATGCGGATTTGGAATCGCCATTATAAAAGCTGATCAATACAGATTCGATAATAAAGCCCCGTTCACACGATCAGAGTCCACAATCTGTCAGAGTCCACTCTTACGACTCAGGTTCATACGAGTGCACTCTGATAGAGGAATAACCGGAAAATTAAGATACTAGACAACGGTATGACGTCATACCGATAAATCCAGGTTACATAAATAATAAAAACAGCGGTAACGCTACGCAGGGTTTTGAAATGCGACACGGTATAATTATTTCCATATACCTTAACCTAAATGAAAAAGGTTTTATTTGATGATGCGCCGCGCTCGCTACCCTGTGATTTGCTATGTAGTATATTTCGGCCTCCCGCTATTATTAAATCTGTGGGCTCGGCGCGATTTTTTCGGTAGGTACCTACCGCATACGGTAGGTATCCCATAGGATAGCGGTACACTTACGTTTTTTCTGTAGGTACTGTAACTCATCTAATAGTTTCTCTCTCAGATCACTTTTTTTTGCATGAGACATAAATTAATAGTTTTGTGTTTTATTACCTACAGAATACCTAAGAATAAAAAACAAAATAGTGTAATGCTTATTCCTTTATTTTGTACACTTCTCAAGAACGCCATAGTACAGATCTAATCATATTTGATAAGCGAAAAACGTGAATATTTGTACATAGGTACTTTAACAGCTACAACACACTATAACTATTTACATAAGTATAACTATGACATGCATCTTTTCAACAATATTATAACAACAATATGTAGATCCAAAATAGTCTAATTTCGGACACATACGAGTGAATTATACTTTTTCAGATAAATTTATTGAAAGTTTGTTCACGCGAAGACCATTTTTTGTAAAACATGTGGGAAAACATTAAGAGTAGGTACTAAGTTCTCGTAATATTTTCCCACATTTCCTGTTTACAAGTATATACTTATGAATCTAATCAATTAGAATGGCATCTAATATTTTTTTATATTATGTTAGTGAGATGGGACTCTAGACTTCAGACTTATTCCATAGCATTTTGTATGTGCCCGCTACAACATAGCTATCTCTAAATTGATTATACAAGTGTTGCAACATATACAGATATTAAAATAGATCTATAACTATTTATAAGTACTTATATTATTGCATGTACGGTGATCAGCGGGCCGTCCAAAGCGTGCTTATTGCTTATTCAGTTCAGTTCTAAACTACTCTGTACAACAGCGAGTCAGTTTATTCCTCAAACTAAGGTCCGTATTTATAAACCGATCTCAAATATGAGAACAATCTTGAGAGCGTTTTAATTTCAAATGTCTCATACAAAAATGAAATTTTACTCGATATCAAGATGGCTCTCTTAATTGAGAGAGATTTATAAAAAAAACTCATTAGACTCTCGAGCACTGTTGAGGTTGCGGGAAGTCGGTGGATGAAGAAGGCACAAGACTTTCCTCGTGGCACTCTTTCGGGGAGACTTATGTACAGCAGTGGACTTCCTTAGGCTAATGATGATGATGAATCCTGAGCCGGTTATGTGATAATGGAATGGTAAACGGTTACCTAATTTCCAATGGAAAAACTCAACAAACACAACTTGGAATCAAAATTGGTAATTATTGTTGGTCTAATTTCGTAACAATTCTAAACACGTAAGTTCGTAACTTTCTACAGTATCGATATTTGAGGAAGTAGCTTTTGACAGAATAAGCGTTGCGTAAAAATATTTAAAAATATTTAAGATTGCCGTCATGTCGTATAGGAAGTAAAGGAGCTCGCATTGGAAAGATCAGAATGGAGGAAATTGCATCATAACATAACACCGACAAGAGCTAAGCTCTAAAATCATGGAAGAAAAATATTTGAGAGTCAAAAGTATCTGACGCGGCGCATGTTGCGTCGTGGACAGATTCACAAGAAGACAGTGTCTCAATACTTAGTTGGTGGCGAAAAATCGCGAGAATGGCCAATCTATACTCTGGCCTTGGCACGAATAATTCACAATAGCGTTACGCTTACGATACAATAACAAATGTCAAATATTTGCCAATTACATCAGCGATGCTGGAAATCTTTTAAATTTGATTGTCTTGATTGTAACTCTACAGGGCTTGGGCCACTGATATAAACGTTGAAGCTATAAACAAAAACTCGAAAAGCGAGCGTAGGACGTGTTATACATACACGATAAGACTTTCTGATCTAGGTACCTTCCAAAAACGAAACTGTCTCTAACTAAAGTAATCCAAGCGAGGCTTAAGTGAGGTTCGACACTTAAGAAAACAAATCGAACAATCATGTAGAAAAATATGCAATTTTAGACCATCAGGATTTTAGTTCACAAACCAACACTTACTTCATGCGAACCTGTCAAGTTACGTAAAACAATGCCAGTGCGGTAAAGGTATGTGCACAAAGATCGAACGTAATGAGTATGAACGTTAATGATTTACTGTATGGAGTAGCTGAGTTTTTCCTACAATTCTACGCAGGACTTGCCTGAATGTTTGCTTCGAAATTGATGCAAAAAAAAAATGAAAATCACATAGACTCAACCATTAATGAGAGCAATACAATATTAGTACGTCATAATTAAGTATTTCATGGCTACGGTTTCAGTAGAGGGAGCGGAACTGCTGGTGCACTTCACCACCATGCTATTATTATAAAACAGTTGTGTCTGTTTCATCATCACCATCATTCCAGCCGTAGCCGTAGGTCGTCCACTGCTGAACACCAGGCCTCCCGATATTTTTCAACCAATGGCTCCCAGAAAGCTTTATTATTACTTTTTCAATCGCGTCCGACGCAGACGCTTCTCTCAGTAACCTAATAAACATTAGATCTTCTCTCATTAACATTAGAGATTTGTTGATTTCGCGAATATGCCCAGTAACTTTGCGATTTGTTTAGGCGTTCAAGTTTAATTTCGTATAAAATAGTGCTATTGAATGGCAATAAGACGTCATGGAAGAGCCCATGGTCGGTGTTATAAGTGAGATGAGAGTCGGCCAAAATATTGAACCAAGATGAATTTTCTAAAACAATCGTTTGTAAACTTGTATACAGAATGTGATAATGCTAACTCAGCCAATGAGAGCGATGCACGAATTTCGTATAACAGATCAAATCACCCTGTCTTGCTTAGCGACCGGCCCACGCCCTCTAGGCAAAGAATATCTAGGGTTTCAAATAAATGCCACTAGCGGTCACTCCACCCAATGATGAGCGGATTAAAGAAAACCTAGTTGATCTGTTAAGAATGACATACCACAAGCGCACGCATCCAAGTACTGTTAAGGGTATTCTGCTCCCACTGTCACCGCTGCACACCGAAATCGCTTTAAGTAATGTGAATAAGTGTCTCCGGCGTTTTATTCACGTGCCCCATACTCATACGTGCATGCACCAACCCGACTGCTTAAACTTGATCTTAGAACTGCACCCAGTTTGGGTTGCCTGGCGTCGACGGCTTCTGACTGGGTTGAGCGCTGGGGAAGAAATAATTAGGATGTGTAACTAGTTTAATTCTATAATTCGGTGCAATTGACGAAGGCTTGACTTTGTCGAAGGTTGTTTCGCCATTGTACGTGAGGACAGTGACCATGTTGAGGTAATTAATGTTGATCTTGAAAACTGGAAAATTTGTAGGTAATCGTATTTGCCAAACGTATCGTTTGGAATATACAAGGTGATTCATAACATGTATACCATCCCGATAGCTTACCGGTTTTGAAGGGGCTTTATTCGAACACCAAACCAAAACGGTAATCTATTCACTTTTCACTCATGAACATTTTTTTTTTTTTGTTTTTATTCAACTAAGGTAGCAAACAAGCATACGGCCCACCTGTTGGTAAGTGGTTATCGTAGCCTATGTACGCTTGCAATACCAGAGGCATCACGCACGCGTTGCCGACCCCTTAAAAAGTACAAAACGCCCTTTTAGAAGAACCCCATACTGTAGTCCTTAGGGAAAACCTCAGAACATCTCGGGAACGGGCCTCAGGTGTCATTTTGCTTGCCGAATTAATATACTAATTGGCTTATGGGCCTTCCAACAGATGTACGGTATCTTGGCAATCTTTGTTTTATCCATATAGTTTTTTGATGAAAAACCGAAGCGCATAACTTTCATTGTAGTACTATACATGTAGTAAAACAGACTTCCTCGGCATATTTCACTTGGCTATCGCCCTGACCTACAACTTTGTTTTGTGGATCGAAGTCTCCTCACTCCTCTCTCACTCTTGTAGAGACACAAGTGCCAAGAGTCGGAGTGTTTTGTCTGCATACCTAGCTGAATTGAAGTCCCCCCACTCAGAGTTGGCTGTGTTGGGGGCAGGCGCGGGGGCATGCTGCGGGGAGGGTGGGGGCGGGAGGCGAGAGCTTCCTGCGCCAGGGGGTGGGGGCAGCAGGCTGCCAATAGCGCCGCCGCCGACGCCGCGCCGCGGCTTGCTGCCTTCACTGCCATCTTTCTTCTACAAACATAAAAGAAACACTGTTCACCATCAACCCAAAGATCTATCCATATATGCCCAGAAAGATAGGGTTCTGTTCATCTATGACTCATCAGGCATTAGGTAGCTAGGTAAGGAGGTAGGCAGGTGAGGAAATAGGTAGGCAAGGAAACAGGAATCTGGTAGTTAGGTAGGGAGGTAGGTTATTACCTACTTACTTATTTTGATGATGATTTTTACGATCAAATGGAAGATACCTATTTTATTCTAGTTTTTTACCACCAGGAGCTGACCGCACATCCACAACTATCCAATTGAAAAGTCAGGCACCCACCATTGCACCAACACAGTTTGTTATTCAATACTCAAGACCTAATACAGCTCTAATGAGTTAAGAGAAAAGTGAAAATATGGAAGCGCTACTGGGATCTTTTCCAATCTTTTCCATCCATGCCAATTACGCACTGAAGCAAACACCAAACTCTAGTTCAATGCTCATTCGGCCAGATTGCAAGAAACAATGGAGATATTAAGAAAAAATAAACAATACAAAGCCAATATATACTCACAGTAATTTTCATATTTATTTTGATAGTTTCTCCCTCCTTGAATCCGAGATCTAGTTGCTGTGCTGGTCCGGCCTGTTCACCTTCCTGTTCTTTTCTGAGCCATTTGAAATGGTCTTGTAATGCCACATTGAGGTCAAATGAATCTGATCTATCACCAAATCCTAACCCAATATATGCACTGCGACCTGGAATTAACATTTTTTTTAAAGAATTATACTTAATACATTCTTAGTAAGGTAGAAAGACCATAGCCTTATAGCTAAGCAATAATAAATCCTTCAAGGAGTACAAAAGTATGAAAATGAAATGA
The DNA here is from genome assembly GCA_947579855.1 of Anticlea derivata. Classification (NCBI taxonomy): domain Eukaryota; kingdom Metazoa; phylum Arthropoda; class Insecta; order Lepidoptera; family Geometridae; genus Anticlea; species Anticlea derivata. The sequence continues at coordinate 6,167,203 of OX388260.1, forward strand.
AAAAATATTTATTTACTGCAAAAATATACAGAGTAACTTTATCTTAATTAATGCTACAGTTTTGAGGTACTTTGCAGACAACTATTTGGTTATGGTGGAAGTATCTAGTGGTTTCCTCACTAGGCTAAGCCTGTATCGAGGAAACCAAGCAAAAAGTTAACTTTTTACAATTTAAGTGGAAACAAACATCAGTGAAACAATTTTTGAACTCCTATGACCCAGTAAATAACCTGTGGAAGTTTTACTTTTTTTTAAATTATTTTTATCTGTATTTCCATAATGTGTAATTTTGTTGTATTTGTGTTATTTTTTTTTATTAAGGGGCTATCCATTGCCTCCTCCATCATGTGCTACCCTCCTTCTTGCCCTTTGTGTCCATATTTTTCCTGCCATTGATTCAGGGAATGGAAAAATATGGCAAACTGGAATTCTGACTGGTTAGACAATTGAAGGAGTAGGTACTAGATTTATGTAAGTTTATGTACCATAAATATAATAAATATCTAGTTATATTAGTTGGTCAGTGTTAATTCTATATTTTTAGAAAGTTTTTTTTTGTAATTTGGAATTCAAAGCAGAGTTCCAAATTAGTCATTTCTAGAAGTATTGTAAATAATGCAATTAAAGACATGACTCACCATTATCATCCTGAATCTTCACAACAAAGTACCTAGAGCTATCGGTAACAGATTCTAGTGCTACTCCAGGGTATTTGTCGATAGGGCATTTGGCAAACAGCTCTCCCGAAGCCTTATCTTCAAGCTTCATTATGAGCTCTTCTCCCTTCGCCACCAGCCTCATGCGCCCAGTCCATTGTGGTTCTTGTAAATTCCAATCAGCTGCCCTAAAAACGCCCACATTTTTTAGAAAATAATCAACAAAAACAATACCTCTAGTTTATGAGAGTTTCGTTACATACCTATAGCCTCTGTTAGTAGTCCTGGGTGGTATTTTGAATACGAAAACCTCGTTTTTAACGAGTATTATGCTTTCGTAGGTATCCATAATTTAGTTTGTCGTTCGTTTGAGAAAGAAGGCAAAGCGAAAATTTTCTAAAGAAAGAATTTGGTCGGCTAAAAACGAAACGAACGGACGGCGACGTGTGCCTGTCTGACGTTTAAATTAAATTGATTGATATGACGGAACGTGACGGAATGAATGACGCACACAGACTAATAGGGAATATGGTTGACATTGACGGCTCGCGTAGGGGCTCCTTATTGTATTGGCAAAGTAAGGACTTTAAAAATATTTCATAAAATACTAAATAATTTATATAACGTAAGATATTATGGTAAGGCCTAAGATGCCATAGCCAGACCGAAATGGAAAAAATAAAATACCATACTGTCAAGGCTGTCATGTCATGTCATATTGACAAATTTGACAATTCATTCATTCAATCAATTTGCAAGCAAATGATAAAATTTGCCAGGCGATTTCTTGGGTTTTGTTTGTAGTACATAGCAATTTAAAGTTTCTTTTAAATATTTTTTTATTTTAGAAGCCCTGCCTGGTAATAACTTTTTGTCACATCGTTCGGGTTTCCAGTCATCAAGTCACCTGTGTGAGTATCTTTAAATGTTTTTATAAATTTACCTGAACAATCCAATATTTTTGTCAAATTCCAAAAGTATTTTTGTATTGTACAAGTAAAGCTAAGTAAGCCTTGAAGTAATGATTTTTTTAAACAACAAACTTTCCATTCTCCCATGTGATCTCTTGTGTCTCTGTGATCTATCCTTCTTCATTAGCCTTCTATTTCCCAATGCTGAGCTATGAAAAACCCCACTTTTCCAGGTCTTAGCGATCACCCACCACTTTTGTTGTATCTAGGTAGGTTTTAATATTTTATGAAATATTTTTAAAGTCCTTACTTTGCCAATACAATTTAATATTTTCACATTATTACAGAGTTATTTGAAGAGAGAAATTTCGAGAGGACATAATTTACAATGGCATATAATGTAAGTACCTATATAACCCGGTGCAACACTTGCAAAAATAGCCTAAGTATGATCATGGGCAAGGTGAATAGAGATTAAAAACCGAAATGTTTAAGTAACCCATATGCGAGCGTCTAGCTGACTTGTATGTTATCAGTTACACATGTAATTCAGTCACACGGTGCGCGTAGCTGCACTGCAGTAACTGACCATGCCAGCTTGCACTGTGTAACCTAGTCTACAAAAGCATCATGCAAGTACCCAGGTACTACTAGCATGAAGACTGTTGGTGGTCGGTCGATATGTACTTTGTAACATAAACTCACTTATTATTTTGAACACAAGTGAAGGTTTTTATAAAACTAAATCCTACTAATATTAGAAATGCGAAAGTTTGTGATGATGTTTGTTATTCAATCACGACGTTACGGCTCAACCGATTTCGTTGAAACTTGGAATAGATAAAGTTCTTTACCTAGAATAGTTTATAGGCTACTTTTTATGCAGGTACCACGCGAGCGAAACTGCAGGTGGAAGCTAGTGTAACATAAAATTGAATCAGGAATTTACTTACAACTATCACTTTATTACTTACAACATTTATTACTTACAAGCAAACATTACGATGTACGACGTATTACTAGTTACAGTATGTAGAAACGGAACGCAACCGCAACAGTACTGTTTTATCTGTGGCTAAAAAAATTAATGCTAACCAAAAGTAAAATGGCGGACAAGTGTATTGTCGTAAATGTTGCGTTGTTTTACGAGCTAAATGTTTTACTTACCAAAATGCAAATTATCTGTTCAGTGAATATAAGTGCGGTGCTTTTAGTATAAACTTTACTTTTATGGTGATTGTACTCTGAAATTATGTAAGAGAGACTTGGATCGCCCGTTTAATGTACCAAATGGATATCGACACAAATGCATAAAAAATGGGAGACTTCTGTTTGTTATTGTTTTTATCGATAATAATACACACTGGCTATTTTATAGCGGCAGAAAGCTTTGAGTGCCCACAAAAATGTGATTGCCTGCAACTGTACGTCGATTGTTCCAAAAAGAATTTCGTGTCCGTGCCAAAAATTCCCAAGTGGGTGGAACAATTAGATCTCAGCCACAATAGACTCAATGAAAATGTTACAGATGCTTTCGACAAATTGTCGAACATGGAAGAGTTGAAATTGGATAAAAACAACTTACATAACATACCTAACCTCCTGAGACATGAACAATTACAGGAACTGAGTTTGAATAAAAATAATATTGAATCTATTGATGTGGGCAAGTTTCCCGACAATAGTTCTATCCGAATATTAAATTTAAACAGTAACCTGGTACAATTCATAAAGGAAGGTGCCCTAAACAATTTGACCAATTTGGAAGTCCTAAAACTGAACAGAAATGAAATAAAATCACTACCTGCCCACCTGTTTAGCTATCAAAGTAATCTGAAAACTTTGGAGCTGAACCACAATAAGCTTACTAATATAACAGGACTGTTGTTTCAAGGATTATCCAACTTGACTACCTTGAAACTGAGATTTAATAATATTGAGAATCTAACCGATGGTGCCTTTTTTGGTTTTAAATCACTGAACTCGCTGCAATTAGATCATAATAGAATAAAGAGTATTTCAAAAGGATGGACTTATGGCCTAGAGTCTGTGAATACATTATCACTTTCAAACAATTTGATATCAGAAATCGACTTTGGTAGTTGGGAGTTGTGTACAAGTCTTGAAACATTGGATTTATCTCGTAATTACTTGACACAAATAGAAGGTCGCACTTTCCAACATCTCATCAATCTCAGGACTCTTTACCTGGGCTATAATAAAATAGCTTCAATATCACAAGAAGCATTCAGCTATGTAGTGCAGCTACAGACATTGCATTTGAACAATAATAAAATATCATGGACTGTGGAAGACATGTCTGGACCATTCTCTAAGTTGCATGGTTTGATGACTTTTAGTCTAGCAGCTAATCACATAAAATCAATAAACCCAAGAGCATTTGAAGGGTTAACCAATGTGAATGAGTTAAATCTGAATGGTAACAACATTACATCAATACAACAACATGCTTTTGAATCAATGCCCAAACTAAAAAGGCTTCATTTGAACTCTTCATCTCTTTTATGTGACTGCAATATACTATGGATTGTGAAGTGGATGAAGGAAAAGGCAGAGCATAAGTTCATAAATGCTAACTGTGCATACCCTGCAGAAGTCCGAGGAACTTCTATCACAAAGTTGAAAGAAGACAACTGTGGAGATTCCCCTAAACCAAAAGTAGTGGAACATCCCAAAACACATCTGGCGATCAAGGGTCGCCCAGCAAATCTAGTCTGTTCTGCAACATCGAATCCTTTCAACAATATGACATTTTTATGGCGAAAAAATAATGGGAATATAAGCAAACCATTTGTTTATGAAAATATCACCATATCTGACAATGGACATCCCCGTGCAACATCAGTTCTTATCATACCAAATGTAACTCATGCTGATTCTGGTAAATATCAATGTGTGGTCAGTAACAGTTTTGGAACCACATATTCATCTAAAGCAAAAGTGAACATTGTCACATTTCCCAGATTTATTCAAACACCTACTAATGTTACTGTGAAAACTGGTGAAACAGTAACTCTGAATTGTGCTGCTTCAGGAGACCCACCACCAGAAATTTCTTGGAAAAAAGATGGTGGCAATGATTTTCCTGCAGCTAGAGAAAGAAGAATGAATGTTATGCCCACTGACCATCTCTTTTTCATAGTCAATGCGAAGACAACTGATATTGGCATTTATAGTTGTGCAGCCAAAAACTCTGCTGGAACTATCATAGCAAATTCTACATTGACAGTATTGCAAGAGCCATCCTTTGTTAGAGTGATGGAAAATAAGGAAGTAACAAGTGGAGACTCAGTTGTATTGCAGTGCATGATATCGGGGTCACCCAAACCGGTATTGAAATGGTTAAAGGATGGAACCCCAATCGCACCCTCTGAACGTTACTTCTTGACTGCTGAAGATCAGTTACTGATTATAATTGGCGCTGAGCCAAATGATGCAGGTCGATATGAATGTGAGATTACTAATGAGCTTGCTACTAAGAAGGATATGACAGAGCTCCGTGTGCTGCCACCAGTGGCAATAATGGTCAATGAGGAAGATATGACTGGTATTATTATAATAACAGTTGTGTGTTGTGCTGTAGGGACTTCAATAATATGGGTGGTTATAATATACCACACAAGGAGACGTATGGCACGTGCTGTGCCTGCTTTTCCTACTGAAAGTTTAAAAATGACACATGTAGTGCATAGTGACAATGAATCGCCTCAAATATTCTCAGACAATTTATCGGAGCATTCATCATGCAAAGATAGTGGGACTGGCGATTCTGCCAAACAAACGAGCTTTGATGGTGTGCCTACTGATAGGAATGAACCAGTACACTTTGAGACAGCAGTGTGCAGGAGTTATTCCCCAGTGCCTGAAGCACACAAACTTCTTCCTTCCTCATTTAAGCCATCTATTCAAGTGTGTGTAAATACATGTGTAACACCAGCTACTTATAGTTTTTCTAGTCACAGTAGTAATGTTTAGTATTGTTAAAATATTGCTTAATTCTAATAAGTACTAGTTCCACTGCAGTTTCACTAATTACACTATGCCAAGTCTACAAGATAATGTATTTACTTCTCTTTACTGAAATCTATAACAACTATAGATGAATATAGTGACTTGTACTGAATGATGGCTGAAATGAAAGTTGCAATTAGAATAGAATAAAAATAATTATTATTCTTTTCATTTAAAATGTGTACTATTTATGTACTTACATATTATTATAAATATGCAAGTTCCAATGATGTATTATTAGTTGTAAAGTAAAGGAATCGAAAAAAATAGATGTAAGGGTCCACATTGTAACTGAATTGAGAGACAATACATTTATCATAAAATGCATTAAATAGTGGATGTAGTTAGTGAAAAAGCAATGATCAACCTTGCTTAGTACAAAATGTAACAAACTTGCCAGTATTGGTTTTGATTTAAAGACTGAATGTCATAGTGTAAGTTAGTAGTTATTGTTATTTCTCTTAAAATGTCTAGGCAATAAATGAAATACTGTTATCAAATACCATAATTCAAGTTTCTCAAAAATTTATGAGTTATACCATGTTTATAACCTTTGTGATCTAAATGGTAGCTTTTATTTTCTTATTATTTACTCTTAAATATTTTTTCTAATGTTTCCATGGAAAAATTTACCTGGTACCTTTTAGTTATTTGTTTTTAACAGACTTCACACAAAAGGTTCCGGATTTTGATTTCCACAAGTTGTTTTTTTTGTTGGGTTATTAGTATGTTATTAAATGTTAATGCAACCATTTGTGGTACTTACTACCTATTCAAAGTATCAGCACCTGTATAAATATGATAAGGAATTTAGATTTTTTTTCGTAACTATTGCCATTTTTATTGAACCACCGCAAAAAAAAGTTATTAAACTACCTCAATAAAGTCCAAACATATAACCTACGTTTGGGTTACTAAATATCCACAATTTTTTTTGCAGCTAGCTTAGAAAAAATGATCAATCACATTTTGAAACTTCATAATATTTCTGTTATGTGTTATTTTTTATCTATGTATCCTGAAAATCCAAGACTTAGTTATGGAAAAAAAATATTATTAAGTACATACTTAAAAAATCTAAAGTGTATGTCATGTTTTAAAACCTGAAACATGTTAAATTTAACAATTTCATTACATAATGTTCTACACATAAAAGCCAAGTAGCTCTACAAAATTATACAAAACATAAAAAATTTAGATCTTTGTCATGAAAAAAGCTAGTTATTATCAGTATAAATAAGATCTTTTGTCTAAAGTCAGAATTCAGAGTAGGTATAAAAAAAGTCTGCATTTTCAATAGTTAGTTAGTTCATAGTTATGTATTGTAAATAAAGCTGCAGCTGAATATTGAATAATTATTGAGTAACATACTTAGCTATATTTTTATGATATTATGGTAACTACTTTATAAGTGCTAAGTTTTTATTTGTATTTTTCAAAAGGAACGACCAAAATGTTCTTGTCCCTAATCAATTAAACCTTTTTCCAAAACAAAACTGAAATAACTTTCAGAGTTAGAAAAAACTAATTGCATTAAAAACCATTATAAAGCCTACTTTAGTTAGGAAATGCTGAATAGGGTAAATGTTGCCTTTACTAATTTTAAGTAATCTATTTGATTTAGATCCAGTGTAAATAAAGTAAAGTAGTATAGATTTATGCATAGATACTTTATGCAGTTTTGTATTGTTTATAAACTTACATTTAACCTACTATGTAAATAAATACGGTAACTATTTATACAAATACTAAAATAAATTTGTCAAAAAAACTGATCATTTTTTTTCTCCTATATTATTTTTATGGATTCTGTACTAGGTCGGATGCCCTGCCTAGCTACTTTCACCTGGGTTCAGTACCATAATATTATGACAAAAGCCGTAGGCGATCTGATGCTTAGTAGTTACAGTCAACATAAAAAGTCAATTTTGTTAATTGTCACAGATTAGTAAATATTAACAATGACACAACAGTCACTATATAATTATAGTCTTGAACCCACCCTAGGATTATCTGTGTCGTGTATCATAAACTACGAGTACCTACCATGGGACCACATTACCGAGATCCGGAACAAATATTTGCAGATCATGCAAACATTTGTCCCACAGCGGGAATCGAACCCGCAGTCCTTGCGGCTCAGACGGGCAGTCGCCCGCTGCGCCACCGTGGTCGTAGAATATCCTAAAAAGATTAGTAGTGAAATTGATATACCTACATCATACATCACTTCTCACATTTTTTTTAATTCCATTGATGTTGGATGTACTGTACTATTTATCTAACTTATAACATGCATACTTCCATTCGGTATTATTACTGTTTCAGCCTGGTTATGGACAGCCTGGCTATGGAGGTCAGCCACAGCAGCCGAACTATGGAGGACAGCAGCCTGCCGGTCAGCTGGAGATCGGCCATGGTCCATACCCGTCGATCGGAGCCGGCGGCGGCGTTTCGCCTCAAGTACAGCAGTGGTTCCGAGCGGTCGACAAAGACCAGTCCGGGTTCATAACTGCTCCAGAGCTAAAGGCGGCGCTGGTGAACGCGCAAGGAAAGACCTTTTCTGAAACTGCTTGTAATTTGATGATTGGTAAGTCATCGGTTGACGGTATCCCGCTCTGTTAGTACTCTGACCTTGTCTCGACATATGGGCAAGGCGACGATGCTGGGCAAGAGAATAAAGCACACAACGCCGTATCTACATGTTACCATTTTAGTAGTACAGGTATTGTTTCTAGCTTTTCTATGGATATAGAAAACTTATTAGTGAGTCTAATTAATTTTGATTTGATTTTGGACCTATGAACTACGTATCCTACAAATATTAAAATTATGAAAGTTTATGAGGATGTTTGTGGTTCAATCACGCTCAAACGATTTCGATGAAACTTTGAATGGATAGTTTTATATTTTTATCTAGGTAACACGTGAGCGAAGACGCGGGCACAAACTAGTCTACTTATAAATATGTAAATTATTATATGAACGACACGTGTCTTAATGAATGTTTACAGGAATGTTCGATAAAGATCGTTCGGGTCACATCAATCTTGAAGAATTTGATAAACTCTACACATACATAAACCAATGGCTGACCGTGTTCAAAACTTACGACTTGGACCAGTCTGGGTGCATTGATGAAGAAGAGCTCTCTAAAGGTAAAAGTATGCGTGACTTCTTCCCTTCCCGAATCAGTCATAGATGCAGTCACAATTCTTTAGTAACGCTACCGAATGATGATAGATGGCGTAGGTATGCCTTTTCCCATTAGATACCTAAGTACCTAGATATATAACAACTACCATAATGAAATTTCAGAAAATGTGAAAATTTGGCTGTTACCTAATCCTTCCTGTGCGATTTTGACCTCCCAAGTCGCAAGTAAAAGGAGGGTTGATGAAAGTTTAAGGCTTTAGTGTCTCTCATTTTTTCTGTCTGTCTGTGATCTCGTAGCTCCGAAACGAATGAGTATTCGTTTCGGATCACATTTACATTCCGATTACATTTTTTTTGTGGGATAGCTCATAATAATTCTGGGACGGTACTTAGCTATTTTTGGTAGAAATAATAATAATAAAAGCACTCAGACTCGAACTAGAGTCAGTACACTAAAGTCTGATGATGGCCAGCATATAGAGTTAACAGGATATGATATGAATTGAAGTTTACGGTCTTATATCTTTGGACATAAAGGTGTTTACAGCGCGATTCAGGATTTGGTAAAATTTTGCAACGAAATCTAGTTCTGTAGATAATAATAGTAGACAGAGTCTAGCAATTATCTCCTTCGATTTTACATGTTCTTTCCCATCCATTTCTAGATGGAGTTACATACCTAATATAATCTATTTCTTTTAGCACTGAATCAGATGGGATTCCGATTCTCTCCGGAATTCATCAAATTCCTAGCCAAGAGATGCGACGCGAAGGAGAGCAAAATTTCTGTGGACAGTTTCATAGTTTTGTGCGTACAAATGCAGCGCTTTACAGAAGCATTCAGATCTCGGGACACACAGCAAAACGGAACTGTCACAATTGGCTTCGAAGATTTCCTCAATGTAGCTTTAAGCTGTTCCATATGAAGTTGTACCTGATAAGCTTAACATTCTGTACCAGATACCGCTTCTTGCCTTTTGCCAGCTATTGATAACCATTGGTTAGTCCTTTTCACGAAAGAAATCCCGATGCATTTAGCGGAACTAAAGAGAAGCAATGGCAAAATTCCGTTACACGTCGAATACAGCAGCCCCTGTCCTGAGGGACTTCTTTCGTAAAAAAGATTATGGAGAATTTTAAAATACTCGTGCGAAATGGGATGATCATTACGCCCAACTACGCAAACAACCACCGATAAAGCATTCACAAAAATATTGTCATATGTGGAAGAGCCTATGAAAGTACATAATAATATATAGAAGTGGTTTATAACATGACTATACTATCCCGAAAGGGGTTTTTGCATAGTTTTTTCTATGAAAAATGACGAATATTTTACTAAAGTCGTAGAACAAACTTGTGTAGAATAAGGTCCTTTCAGGATAGAATACATATTATGAATCACCTTGTATAGTGTGTAAAATTAATATAATACACTACCTCATCATTAGCTTGGCTTAGTATGATGTATGATATTCTTTAGTTAATTATATAATTAAGCATTGTATTCTCTTACCTACATAATATTTAGATTTATAACATAATTTCTCTTTGAATACTAGAAAGTATTTTTTTTATATTATTTACTGATATAATATTGGTGTTCAAGGTGCAATAAAAGAATATCATTTTGTATAAAACATTGTTTTATTTTGATCTGCTTAGAACTCCATTGATAAACCTGGAAAGAAACAAATTATTGTTTATAGGAGTAAGTTAAAATTGATAATTAAGCTGAAAGTAAGATTTTATAATATTCCAAAAAAATCCGCCGGAGGCAAGAATCGAACCCGCGACCCTCGCCTAGATAGAATAGAAAAAACGTTTATTTTGTTACCAATACAATCAGATTAACATAACACAATACAAAAAAATGCAATTCATCGTCATGGTAACAAAAATGGGTACGGGTATCTCTACGGGTAAAATCCCGAGGATTTTCGACAAGCGAAGTATCGACTCGGTGGCTTCGTTGTTAGAGCTTTCCAATATCCAGAGGGTGTCGGGTTTGATTACTGCTTGATGCTGCGATTTACACGCTTTAAAAACAAATTAACATTTAGCTGAAGGTAATGAAATGCAAGTTTTCCTACATTTACATTTTATTTTAGGAGGAGGTCGGGCACAGCGAGATTTTCTCGTTCTGAATTGGAGCAGCCCGCCTGGGGAGGTACCTCCGCCTTACAGAAGATCGCAGCCAAATAACATTATTTGTTTCAAATAGTGTTGTGTTCCTGCGATGAGTAAGGTTGCCAGAGCTCTTTAGGGGGGGAGGGGGTTCGGGGTCGGCAACGCGGGCGTGATGCCTCTGGTATTGCAAGCTCTCATAGGCTACAGTAACCGCTTACCAACAGGTGGGCTGTAAGCTTGTTTGCCACCTCCGTGGAATAAAAAAAAAAAAAAAACATTAGCCTTTTAGACTGCACTCTGGAAGCAGTTCTGATACTCACTGGCATCATTCTTCCTTCTCAATGCTTCAGACTTTTCAAGTGAAAACACAACTTCCTGAAAAATTTTCACAGCTGTTCTCATATCTGTCTGATTTTGAGCATTATTTGGTGCACTGTCATCCAACAATGTGTTGATTGTGGGTACTTCATCTAGCTTCATATTCTTTACATTGCTGGGCTTGAAGACTATAGAAACCTTGCCAGTCTTCGGATGTATACTGAAGGGTGATTTCAGTAAGTGATTGAATCCCTTTGTGACATTTACATCTAGTCTAGGGTATGTGTACTGGAACTTAATTTCTTCTACCAGGTATTTTATTTTACGAATTGCACTGCCATTCTGTAATAGAAACATCCTTGTGACTTTAGAAAGACTGAAACTGGGTTCAGATGAGGACTAACTAAACCCTGGTTTTGTGATGTATTATTTCATATAGTTGCTTTATGTCATAATGACTAATGTATGAAATGACACGTCACAAAACCAGGATTTAGTTAGCCCTATCGTCTAAACCCAGTTTTTTATAACAGGGCAAGAAATTTAAAGTAAGTAGGTAATAATAAAAATATATAAGTTATAGGTATGAAAATGAAAGATAATTTATTTAGCAACAAAAGACACCTTTACATTTGTAAGTATTATAAACTTAAGGTAATTAGATAGGTTGGTTAGTACAAAATGAAGGTGCAAAATGTTGAGAGGGCTTATGACGTAGAAAGCAATTAAACAGCGGTCTTCACACTAGGCCAAGCCTGTATCGTGAAGGCCTTTGAAAAGAATTACACAAGTATTGGTTTAATGCCTCGGGCTAAATTAAAACAAGTAAATACAAAATAAGGTAAGGTACATACACGAGGTAGTGTGTCTTATGCTATTAATTAACTATGTGTACCTAATTTATGTAACAATATTCAGGATATCTTCTGTATTGGAGTACGTCAAAGTATCCAACCACTCTTTTATTACATGCTTTGCTTCTCTAACTGATTTATGTTTGATGTCACAGAACTTTATAACATTGTTATAGATATTGTCATTGTTTTGTCATTGTTATAGTACAGTACAGACAGACTTTTTTTTTTTTTATACAACTAAGGTAGCAAACATCCTATGAATTCCCTGACTCCTGAGTTAGGTAACATGACCAGTGTTACTGAAGACAGTGACCATTATGAAGACACTAGCTATCGTCCGCGGCTTCGCTCGTGGTTGTGGTACCTAGGTAAAAAGTAGCCTATAGGCTATTCTAGCTAAAGAACTATATTTATATATTATAATGGTTATGAAATAAACATGTGCAGTAGTTACAGTTAGACTAAACTTGTAGATCCTACTAGAGACCTAAATCTAGTTGTATTTTGTATGTGTGGATGTTGTTTGTCTGCGTGTGTGTGTGTGTGTAAGTAGTAGTATAAGAGCTGCTTATAGTATACTCACTTCTCTACAAAACAAATCATATTCCCTTAGGAAAGTATTCCATCTCTCCAAAGATGACTCATGCATTTTCTCTAAAACTTTTTCAACCTGTAACTTAAGGTTTTCAATTGGAATTAATTTCAAGAACTTATTCAGCCTTTCTGGTGTTGATAGAAATTCTTGGTCTTTCAATATTTCTACAAAATGTTTATCTATCACATTGAGTGCTCTCCTGGAAAACGTAAAAAAAATATTTTATTTAAAAAAACACCAATTATGGTTAATCATCATGAGGAAAGAGGGTTGGCTGCAATCAGACTCTGTCACAAGGCACAGTGGCTTGTGGGCACCACGGAATAATATCATTATAACTAATGAGTAAAACCTAAAGAGATTGAGAATAAGATTGAGTTTGAATTTGATTAACTATGTGAGCAACCATAACAACATGAAAGCCTCAGTGCAATACCTTCTTGCACTAGACAAACTATGTTTTTAAACAAATGTATGTACCTGATACTGGAATGTAAATTATCTCCTCCAAAATACACCTTCTTATTCTGTCCGTCCCCACCAGTGATCAAGCAGAGGTAATCGGCCACTGCTGCTCTGCCTGGACTATCAAGAGTGCGAGCCTCATAATCTGATACCCAGCAATGCACTCCTCTTCTACCAGAGAATACCCACAGTATGCTTTGGAAGCCAAAATCCTCTGTAAAAAATGTGTTAAATTTTTTTTAATGTTACAATTATTATGAAAAACAATGTATATTGCTTTTTGGCTCGATAGTGTTTTTTACTTAACTCTAAAAAGCTACAATAAAAAAATATAACAGAGTTGAAAAACAACATCACAAGACAATACTAAAATTACCTTTCAAGGCCTTGTCAAGGATTTCGCAAGCAACAACCATAAACTTCCAGCACTTTTCACACACACTCGCTTCCTGGCAGCAAGTTCTTACTTCATCATAATCTGTGAGATCTATGTCAAAGACCAGCTCTCTGGATAGCACTATTGCATCATGCCGACCAATGGATGGCCTGAAATTAAGTTACAAGTTTTATGACTCTTTTTTTATTACTGTACAAGGTTATTCATAACATGTAAACCACACCAAGAAGGGGTTATTCTATAAAAAAAAAGAATATTAGCAAAAACAATATTAACACAAAATAATATTTTCCCCCCAAAGTTTCTCAAATTAGCTGTTTTTGGTAATTTTATCATCCTTATAACTTAGATTATAACTAATTACTAAGCATATGAGAAGTTTGGCATCAAGATTGCTAGGTGATTCATTGAGTAATTTTTTTTTTCTTTTTGTGGCTATTGTGTCACTGCGGCCACAACTGGCCTATTGTGATCGCCACTTTATTTGTGGAGCCTCAGTTAGAGGGCCTTTAAAGTTCACCGCAAAGCCCAGCAGCTGTTAAAAACTGAAGGATTTTCTTTGTGGTGAGTTGCTTTGCAACAGATGAAGGTTCTCGAGTGGCGACCACGAACCGGACGACGCAGTGTTGGAAGGCCCCCCACCCGATGGACCGACGACATTGTTAAGGTTGCGGGTAGTCGGTGGATGGAAAAGGCTCAAGACCGTTCGTCATGGAACTCTTTGGGGAAGGCCTATGTTCAGCAGTGAACTTCATCAGGCTGATGATGATGATGATGAGTTGCTTTAGCTCCATTTGGCTGAGGATGTACTTTCCCAAATGGATGCTACATTTGAGCATAAGTGCTCCGCACTCACCTAGCAGGTGTAGAGGCGTTTCGTCCGCCTCCTTGCATAGCCTGCAGGTTTGTGTGTCGCATAGCCTTAGTTTGAACAAGTGCTTATTAAGACAACAGTGTCCAGTTAAGGCTCTAACAATAATGCGAAGGTTGGTCTTATTTACTTTCATTGAGTTAAACCTGATTTGACCCCAAATAAGCTGATGTTTGCAATAATTTCTTCAACGAAAAATGCCAAATTTACGGAAGTCGTAGAACAACTTTATTGTCAATTGGGTGTAGATTATGCTTTTTTCGGGATAGCATAATTTTGTTTTCATTTCTAACTTAAGTTCTCTCTGAAATCATAACTTACTTGGTATTGTAAACTGCACCAATATCCAATTTGTAAGGGCATTTCTTTTGAAGAAGAGTCTGCAGATCCTTTTGGTTGCAGATTGTTAAATATCGCAAGTACACATCATCAGCTAAGGTGAAGGAGAGTTCTCTGTTTGCAAGGGGCTGTGGGGCGCCGCCGCAAGCGAGCCATCGGCAGAAGATGTTTTGAGGAAACAGCCTGGTGTAGTATATTGGCAGCATGTCAGACAGTAAGTTATCATCGTAATGCCCTCCCTGGAACCATCATTTACCAATAATCAGTAACAAGTATCGTATAAAAAGTTTTATAGAAATTATAGTCAGAAAACTTCTTACCATTATTACTGGATAGTTCTATTTTAATTCTTTTTCCCGTATCCTTTTTTCACAAACAAATGCTGCCGTACCTACAATAGAAAGTAAATATATCAAAACGATACAATACAAAGCAATTATGCAATATTTACAGAAATATTGTTTTTTCTTATTGATTTGCCAATTCTTGACAATTCCAGAATTCCAGTTCAATTCCAGAAGTGCCAGACAGACGACAGACAGACTCAAAACAAAAAACCCCGCGAAAGATGTCGTCTTTGTTTGATGTTTCTATGTAGGGAGTATGTCAATGTCATCATTTGGATTTTTATAAGACAATTCTTAATTTAAAGGTGAAACTGCAGTAGTATTATTACTACAGACTATACATACTGTAAATAATATGTACATACGATGTACATAGACGCCTGCGGCCTGAATAATAAAGGACTGTACGACGTACATATTATTATTATTGTATGAGTCCTTGGCCTTTTCAAAGATAAATTGTTGGTCGCCTCAACTTTCTCAAACATGACGAAGCCAACAACTCACATCATCACATGCAAAATTAATAAAAATCAAGTTGTTTAGATATAAATAAGAGTTAGCTCTTCATGTTTTGAACACTCTACAGCAGGAGGTAGAATCACAAGTTTTTAAACTATTCTAGAACTTGATTTCTGTCGGAGGATAGATCGATATAAGGGTGAGGGTAGGTACCTACTTTCTGTGTAGTTCTGTAGTGTAAGTACCCGCTACTATGAGATATATCGCAGCTTAACACGATTAAAAGTGCGAGTTCCCGTAATCATGGAAATTAATTTGGAAAATGCATTTTTCTTCGCTTTAAAATGTTCTATAAGTAAGAGATTTATTTATACTTATTGCAAAAAAAAATATTTTATACAACAGGAGAGAAATGTAAGCAGAAGAGATAACAGAGAAGAGACAGTCAGCTCACGATTCATAACATCAACTTTTATTATTTACATGTACTTATATTATATTTATTTGTACCTACTCTTGTTTCTAGGTCCATTTGTTTCTAGCTTGGATGTCGCAACTCGTAAAATTCAGGAATTTTTCCACCAACAAATGTGCGAACTTTTGGAGAAGCCTTTATTCTCAACTTTAGTAATTTCCTGCGTTATAATGTTACTGGTTATTGCCATTACAACATCAGTAATAATATTATCTGGAGTGTTATGTATTGTTGTTGTAATATTGATTGTTGAAGGTAAGTAATTTCATCATGTTTCTTAATTTTGGATTAGGTAGATGGTCCTTGAATAAATACGAATATGGAAATTTAAGGAATATCCTTAGATTTCCGTAAGTATTCGTATTTTTTATCATCCTCTTTTGCCCCCTAGTCCCCAATTTTTGTGTGGATTTGATGGATCATCATTTAGTTGAGGCTTAGTGATTTATCAACATTTATCAACGTCAAGTTGGAAAATCATACGATATTACTCATAATCTTGTCTGATAATATTTACTTTTCGCCAAAGTCCTGCCCAAATTCAAAACCCCGAAAGCTTTCAGCTAGATCCAAAATAGCTTCCAATGCATGTCTGAATGCGATACAGTCGACGAGCTGAACAACGGGTTGGTGAGAATTGTCCAAGCAGTTGGGTTGAAGTTCTTTTAGATCCATCTGAAAGATAAAACCCAGAAACTCTGAGCACACTCTTAAGCACGAGCTCTGAGCTCACTCTCAAAGAGACCGACAACTGCGGCAGTATCGTCTCGTTAAAGCCTTACCAAAGCTTGAGAAGTTCAGTTTACTTACAGTTATTATTTATCTCAAAAACCACAATATTGGTTTTATCATACTACATAGTATGAATTTAAAATATGAAGATTTGATTAACCTTTCGAAAGCACACATACAATTTTAATAAGTCTGATATATTTTCGGAAACTCCTACGTTTCGCTCATTCGATGAAAAATATGTTGAATAGTTACTTTATCCCTTTTTCCAGGTTTTGTGTTGGGTATGATCATTGGTTTGGCTGCAGCTATCACCGGATCCGTTTTCGCGGTTATAATAATCTTGATCGGACTACTATCGTCTTACAAGAAAAGGAATTAAGTTTTTTTATGTTAAAAACATCTTTTTTAGAAACAATAATTATGGACTTAGAATAAGATGATTTACTTTCCATCAATTAAAAATTGTTTACTTGGTATGTATAAGTAGCTTCATTATTTTCTCTAACTAATCAACTTTATAACTGCCTTTATCAGCTATAGCTTTCCATCATAATAATAACAAATAAGTTATCCTGAAGCCTTCAGCTATTCTATATTACTAAGATACTCGTACATCCATACACGCACACATGTAGCTACGTAAGGTATTCAATATTACGCACTGTTATTCGATTAAGAGGGTGAAAAAGAGTTAAAACGTTGTATGAAATTCCTTGAACCTACAGATTTGAAACTAACTAAAAATAATATATGATAGAAATAAAGAAAAACTGCATTTGGATTTTCAAAACTACCCGTTATAAGGGTTTGATGAGATATCAAAGTTTGTATTGGATAATCTTAAAGTATAAAGAAATTTAACTGAAACTTTGTACAAATAATCATAAAGTCAAATAATGAAATTCGGACTTTAGGGTTTTTCAAAACTGCCCCTTTTTATAAAGACCACGCGAGCAATGCCGCGGGTGTAAGCTAGTATTATTTAAATACGTTGGCCTACGTGAATAGTAAGGTAAGTAGGGTTTTGTCTTTACTTTAGTTAAAAAGGTGGAAAAAAAATAGGAGAACGGCTTCAGTGACAGTAGCAGTCTGACCGAAGTGTCAGTTTTGTTTGAGCCTATTGTCAATGTGGCCTATCTATCTTCCTAGTCTGTGGTAAATTCACAAAAAATGTGTGAAGAATTAATGAATGTGTGTAGATTACGAGTTTCGGGTGCGAGATATTTGGGAACTGAGATCGTGTTTTCTTTATGTGCACATTAGTGTTCAATCAATGTGGAATTACGACTGTGGTGGCTAAGATTTGCAAATTTTCATTCACAACTGTGAACGACGTTGAACGTGGTGGTGAATAGAGTTTTTTGGATTTTAAACTGTTTATGGCAAGGTCATAGTTATTGCAACTGTGATGTAAAGTAAGTACATACATAATTACTTTTCAGGCACTACTGTTTTATCAAGATTCTCCCCTACTTTGTGTAGTTATGTACTTACTATCTTTAGTCTCTATCTACCTATCTACTCATAGTCTCTTGACTTAAGGATTTTCTGAGCTTGACAACATAAACATACAATAAGTACAAGTAAGAAATAAGGGAGGTACCTAATCTGAGAAATACTCATTTAAAATAAATTAACTTGAGAAGTTGAGACATCAACTCTACCATTTAGTAAATAATCTATGTTCACAAACACACACTAAACCGACGAGTAGCCAACTCATGGAAACATTACTGGTTGCTAAGAGAAGTGATGAAAAACAAGGACTTCAGCATATCACTAAAAAGGAACTCTATGAGTCATGTATCCTGCCCGTACTCACATATGGTTGTCAAACCTGCTCCCTCCAAAGCTCACAATATCGCCAAACTTTCGGTCTGCCAACATGCTATGGAAAAAATCATGCTGGGAATCAGGAGGAGAGATCGGGAATGAAATTCAGACATATGGAGAAGGACCAAGGTGACTGATGCCATAGTTAAAAGCAAAACCCTAAAATGGAGATGGGCAGGACACATAATCAGAGGTGCAGACAAATGGAGCAGGAGAATAACATTGTGGTTCCCAAGAAATGGAAAAAGAAACAGAGGCAGACAGCACAGGCACTGGAGGGATGAAGTTGAAGGAGCAGGTGGAAAGCTATGGACGAAAGCCGCATGGGACAGAGAAAGATGGAAGGAGTTGGGGGAGACCTATGCCAAAGAGGGCACACAAATACAAAACAATGGGACAGTCGGTGTCCGCTGACTGCCAATAAAGCTCAGCTATAGTTTTCTTCTCTAATGCAACCAGTTTCTAAGAAATGTAATTGTAGCTTAGGCATATAAGAACACTAAGTTTGAATAAAAGGCTAATTTATTTTATTTATTTATTTCTAGGTTCACAAACTTAGGTGCCTATTTGTAAAATCAATAAATAGGTCTCAGAAGTGTATTGGATCGGCACCACACTGAAGCTCTATATGCTATTTTGTGAAAAGGGATTATCGAAAAAATGATAGGCACCAAGCCATGTTTGTTGCCTTGTCACCTCGTTTCTAAGATGTTCCAAAGTAATCCTAGTGATTTAATTGAAATAAACACCTATTGACTTAATTTGATTTGTGGCATCATTTAGAGCTAAGTACCTATAAGGTGCTTTTCGGTTCCTTTCATGCTTAAACTTAGTGATTGACCTTTCACAAGGGACAAATTAGGGAGAAATAGGATTGCTCTTTAGTGAGTAAATGCTTAGATATTGATGAGTAAAGCGAAAACAATAAATATATTTAATTCCTATGTAGGTCATGAGGGTTTTTTTTTGGAACAGACTTTTATTTGGACAGTTCCTATCACAATTTGTGAGGGTTGAGCATGTACAATGTTTTAAGGTAAAAACATGGCATGGATATCCTCAATGTTACAGCTCAGTCCTCACAACTTGAGAAGAAACTGTAATATCTGTGATTCTGAATTTGGTCAAGTTCAGAAATATGACATTTACCTATTCCTTATTATTTTGTATATTATGAAATTAGCTTTGACTGCCTGATAAAATAAGATTGTTTCTCATTGATAATGGATGTTTTCCTTGAATTATCGGTGATTATTTTAATCAAGACATGTTGATTATAGGAAGGTGTCAATTCTGTTGTTGCATTATTCGAAACTAACTTAATTTACAGACACAGCGACACAGACTAAAATTTTAGCTTTTCTTGATGTATCTGTGGAAAAGGAAGGCAACTTTTTTAGAGCTCTGTCAAATTAGGTTGGGGATAACCATGAGCTTAACTTTTAGTTTTCACGCGTAATGGGAATGTCTATCCTCAGATTTCTCGTTGATTATAGGTACTACTAATTTCAAAAGAACAACGTCCCCATAATTTTTGTTCGTCGACTATTTCGATCGAATGTATGCTATCACATTTAGCGTGACATTTCGCTAAGGCTAATGCTTCTGTGTGTTTGTAGATCAGTCCGTCAAGCTGGCGGCCCTCCAGGATGCGGTTCGCGCGCCCTCGCTAGCACCGCGCACACGCACCGTTTCTACTATTACTGGTGAGTATTTTAATGTGAACTGTGATTCGATAGATAATTAAGAAGGTACCTAGCTATCATAAATACCTATAGCCAAATCCCACTTCAATAACTCGCAGCCCTACTTTCGGGATTTGCACCTTCTATTGTGAATGCGCTCTTTGAATTTGACTTCTGCGGTACTGTACTCGGAAGACAACAAATCATTTGTGTGTAGAGTGTGGCGTCGTAGACTTTAGGTCGAGGAAAGTTTAGAAACTAGGAATAGTTTCTACACTTTCCTCGACCTAAATTATTTTGATTCAGCTTTTCACATCACTATCAGCTAAAAGTTAGTTCGCTCGTATGTGCGCAGCCTCAAGGCCTCCATCATTGCTTTCAAAATCTAAAAAATTGTTTATGTCTCGTTTCGATCATCTGCGCTGTTTTTAAAAGCAGTTGGTACCTAGAGTCAATGTTGTTCAGTACATTCGGTCTCCTCTTACCTTTGATCCACCTCACCCTATACATCTTTTGCAATGCATGTCATTCACGCTAGAGAAAATACTAAAACTGTACATGATATGCATTTAACCCAACCCACCAAAATTAGAGCCAAATATCACAACGCAAACAAAGCCTAGTTCCAATTTAGTCAACCTAGATTTCAAATTCGTGGTATGCAAATAGAATACAGTATGTTCGTACAAGATCGTACATTGCCTGTGGTTGCTAGGGTACCTACATCTCTTCTGCGGGCTCCAGAGCGTGCGTACAAAAAGCGTAACCAAGGGGTCTACATTACTATATCTATATTACAATTTTCAAGTTGCATTTAAGTATTTTAGGGGTTTAAAGCATGGTGCTTATGAATGGGGTGAACTGTCTGAGGTTGGCTGTATGCCAAGCCGTTCTATTCCGAGTTGGGCGGGCAGCGCGCGTGCATGTCAGTGTAACGTCGCGCTTTCTTCCAACCGCTATCGCTGGCGTGAGCCCCGTTCATGGTACACGCTTTGGGGGAATGATGTAACTAAAGAATAAAAACGTTGTTCGAAATTATATCGCGGTGTTTTCCCACATCCAGAATCATTTCATTTCTCAATAGTCTCTAGCTTAGTATCATACTATTGCAGTCGTATTTTTTTGTGTAGGTACTAGGTAGGTAGGTTATCTTGAAATCGGTAACGAATAAATATGCGAATTAACAGAGCATCGAATGAAATAAACAGCAATATTGATGATGTTATTACTGTGTCATCTCCTGTTTGTTATTCAGCGAACGCTTTTCCTGAATCTCCAATTTTCTACAAGAACTAAGCAATGAAAGGTATTCGAGTTACATAGTAGTAGCATGCTCAAATGTTTGTCTCCTTTGAATTAACAAGAATGAAGGATTTCTAAGAATGTATTTATTTGAGAGGTCCCACGAAGTATCTGCGACCGATGATGGAAGCTCTCATCCACCAATACTACTTACTTATTCGCTTTATTACATTTTATGTAAGCCAAGCCTGTTGTTGCAAAGAACGCATTGAAGGTGACTACTGATCCACTGAATTTCATGTTTACTACTTGAGATAATCAACAAGATTAACGAGTTAATCATCACAGTTTCGATTACTCTTTACAGCTACCTATCAGAAAAGCGATTGTTTTTAAATGTGACTCAAATACGAATTTCAAAATATTTTTACCTAACCCATAAGTCCCATAACCCAACTCTATCTTTGCAATCATTCAGTGAGAAATGGAGGTACATTTCGACCATTATCGAGCTGACGCTGGGGACGAAAGTACCTAGGTACTTTCGTCCCCAGCGTCAGCTCCTGTACCTGTCGAAATCATACTCCAACAATACCATAACAATACACTTTGTTTTCAGAGCGTGATCGAACCGTCTGTTATCTTTAAGCTTTCTAGTCTAGAGACTATAAGATTTAGACTAGACTAAAGACCTGTAGTTATGTTCGATTAATTGGCATTATTCAATCCAATAATATTAAAACGTAGCTTACGTACGATTAATAATAGCGTACATATCGAAGCAATCAATCGATCTTTTGTCCTTTCAGTCACAATGTCAGTGATAAGAAGATACGAAAATGAGAGTGAATTAAAACGAAAGTGAAATAAATTGGCCAATAATCTTTCTTCCATCTATCGGTTGTGTCACGTGTTTGTACGAGAACAGCAAACGCCTTACATAATCAGCTTCAAGCATTTTAGCGTGCATTTCCTAACACAATCCATGCATATGATCGTGGGAGTCGATGACCCAATTGAGTAAATCAGGACACTAGCACTGTCGCTTTTAAATGTTAAACATTGTTGATACTGAGTTCAACAAAAGATCGTCCATTATGTAACATGGTTTGTTGGTTATGATATTTCCAGTAGGTACCTAATTATGGTTTATTGGGCCCTTGATTGTACAAGGTCAGCTAGAGCGGTTACGTCAGCGCCAGTAGCGGGACAACCCAACGCTGAGGTGACCCCGCTATGGTAACGATGCCAACTCATTGACGACATCCTTATTTTTATTGGTTATTCGAATGAGTGCGTCGACCGAACCACCTCCACAGGCGAACAGTGCGTATGGCCTCGCACCGTGTCTATTTACAGGGCCTTTGTCTGACGTAGAACTTTTTACCTCTTACAGCGAGTGTAGTAATGTTTTCATAGTTCGTGTTTATGGTTGGTTTACTCCGTACTTAATACCTGCAAACGCTTCAGCTCGTTAGTAAATGGCGGAGTACACTCATGTATAGCTCTCGAATCACCGCTAATTTAGATGATTATTCATAGTCACATTCACTTACAAAAAAAAGTTCCTTCTGTTAGCTAGTTCACTAGTTCATAATTTCTGTAGGTATAATTATAGTCTCATCATATGACTATCTAGAATAGTGAGCAATCAATGTATTTATACTAGTTAGCTACAAATGAATGAAATGTTTGACCAAATATATACGTACCTACGCACAGATGCGCTTGGTCTACAAATAGATCTTCAATGGGGTTGCCCATAGAAAATGCAATTCACATTATGCATACTTTACACGGATCTTTGAAGTAACTTCAGACCTAGAACAAGTGTTTATTAGTTGTCTGAGCATTCAGTAACTAAATCCAGTTGGTATTGGTATCAAAGGTAATTCTTAGTCGCATGAACTTCCAATATCAAGTCATACTCCGACGCATACTAGTCACGCACGACTATGCAATTGAGTGTATTTTCCTCAAATAACTTTCCAGAGAAAACAACACAGTCTGAGTATTATGTTTCCAGTGGAGTTTATATTGACTTTGTGATCGACTAGCATAAACCGAATCGTTGTCATCTTAATCCCACCATTTAGTCGTAAAACATGTTCTTCAAGTAATTTCTTCCAAATTAACTTTGATTCAGAACCTTCATATTCTGTCTGACCTACAGTTATTCATTCTACAGGTATTACAAATCATCGTGAGAAGTCACGAAGTTTGGACTGGCTTGGATCGTATTATCTATCCAAGTTTTCAAAGTAATACATTGTCCCCACCATGGAATCTTATTCCCATGAGATCTAATTACTTTAGATATCTGACTGTTCCTATTAACACGTTCATTGTCACCTGTCGCTACTGATCGGTTTCGCTAAATGTTATCGTGGTTTTATGACGTTTTCCTTATCTGCTATCTGTAGGCAAATTGTATCGGTTGATTATGACCGTATTCGTTACACAGTGCACGTCCGCAGATCGTATAGTGCAATTGTCGGTTTTATAGAATTGTTTGTTGTGATGTGACTGTGAAACTCGTACACAAGTGGTTTTGGGTTTGCGACAATGTCTGCAAGGATAAAGAGGCCGCGGCCGCGACGTAAAGATGAAATGCACGATAAGCGACAGGATATACTCCTGGATTGGAGCAATGGTGAGTAAAGGGAGATTTCTTAAACCACCCCATCATATTAGGTCAGTGCTGACGGAGATTTAATTGTGATTTTAGTCGTAGCTTAAGTAAAATAAGGTTGCGTTTCGGTTGTTTAGCGAATCAGCAGCCCCTTCGACGCCACTCCGTCCGTCGGCGCTGACCCTGACTTGTTTTGATTCGGAGATTCATTTTTGTTTTGCTTGTAAATATGCATCACAGTTGATAGGTGAATGTACTGCGTTCACAAGAAACTTGCGATCAATCTTGTCAGCTTTGAAACATACCCTATTATGCATGCCGTGGTGCAGCCATACGCTGCTTAATTAACTCCATCGCTTTCTATTCATGTTAATCTTTAGCATCGTCGTTAGTTTAATGAAAATGTCGGTGATGTTCACGAATTACTACTCTAACGTTAATTGAGTAGGTAGGTACGGTGTTTATAACCTCGCAGTCGTAACGAGGGTTACGACAGGCTTATAAATTGTTTTTTAACAGCTCATACGTTACAGTAAACAGACTTCCATGAATATGCGTTTGGTAATAATACTTTCAATAAAATATGTAAATGAGTACCTTAAACTTTCTTAGATATAATACAAGTAGGTAAGTAGTAACTCTCGCTTTTTTTACCATATTACCATTTCAAAGATTCCCATTCACTTATGCAAACAACTCGATGATATTAATAATTTGTCTTTGAATTTTCCCACTATAAGAATACTGTAGGTATATTATTTTTTCATTTATGGCGTTGTCTTACGATAAGATATCATAGCGCAGCGCAGTAACTACGGCTACTTTAAGTTAGCCTGAGTGTTATATGGATGAGTCAGTGATTTGACTTGAGGGTTCCGAAGTCCTAATAGTCCTAATAGTTTCGGACGGATAGTTTTTTTTAAACCCTGTATCTTAGCAACCCTTTGGCCGATTTAACTTATATTCCTACCAGCAAATCTTGATAGTACAAGACCTACTAAGTTCACCTACTATTCCATGCAGATCGGATTGACTGTTCGAACGTTATGCTCTAACAATTAAACATAAATCGCTTTTTAGCGATAAGACCGCCAATTGTACATTTTTGGTCTTTAGTTTTAGTTTCTGTTTTGTTTTTATTTTTTAATTTATATTGATGTACAATAAAGCATGTTCATTCATTCATACAAACATACAACGCCAATTCGTCCAAGTTTTTTGGTACAAAAAAACAGCTCTCAGAATTTAGCAAGTTGAAGTGGCAGTGGGCAGGTCATTATAGATCGCAGTACCGACAACCGCGGGGGAGTAAAGGTTCTCGAATGGCGACCACGAAACGGGGGACGAACTGTTGGAAGGCACCCCACCCGATGGACCGACGACATTGAAGGTTGCGGGAAATCGGTAGATGGAAAATGCTCAAGACCGTTCGTCGTGGAACTCTTTGGGGGACATAGGCCATGTCCAGCAGTGGACTTCTACAGGCTGATGTTGATGAAAATGATGAAAAAAAATCGTATTCAATAATTGTATAATTTATCTAAAGAAAGAAGAAATGATTTTGCTGTAGTTACCTTTTTAGTTTTTGCCTAGTTGAAGGTTTGCTGTATGTACCTTAGAAAAATAATGTTTGTTTTGTATTCTATCATAAAATCCTATAGGTACCTACATGAGTGCATAAATACAATGTTCGTGCGTGTAAAATTTATGATGCCAACACCTATGTTTTGGAGGCACATTATTCTTCTCTACATATTTATATAACCAACAGCATTTGGAAGCTTTCCAACGGAAATTTAAAAATAAATTATATGGACTTCAAATAAGTATGTGAGAAATATTTCTATATTTTATCAGGCATCTTCTTTCCTATATCAATAACATTTTGTAAAATGTAACTATCCTTCAAACTTTATTATTATCCTTCAAATTGCTCTTCTTAATGGGAATATTCAAAGTATTTTTGAACATATTTAATAAAGCAATGTTACGTTACATGATAATGAGTAATCTGTTATTCCATTGGTTATAAAAAAATCTAAATCGAAAACTAGTCGATCCAAGCAATCATGTATCCAAAATTTTGCCATTAACTTAATGATTTGGAATAAATGACCAGTCATTAATTTTCTCTACTAAAAATACCAACCGCAAATTTCGTGTTTTGGTTTTCCTCTTACTCAACATAAACTTAAATCCATCATAACTTTAACGCTGTTCCTGAGTGCATTTATTGATGATACAAAACGCCTCTCTAAAATGAATGTCAATAACTTCTTCGTAAATCTAACTTCTAGGTGGGAATACAGTAATGGGGACAGCCAGGGGACTGTATTTTTAGAGCTTCTATCACGTCTAGAAAAAAACCTGAAATAGTTATGGTTCTAAAAACAAAGGGCCCGTAAATTTTTGGGGTTAAAGTTTCATCAGGAGTGTTTTTTTTATAAATAATTCAATTACATTTTGAAAAAATCGGTCGGGACAGCCGATTAAGAGCTTACAGAGAATTGCCCGTAAATTATCCAAAGATCATTTTAACTCCACCAATAAATCCATAAATACGCGAAAGCTTTCAGTCCGAATTGAGCTTTACGCCGCCATAATAAACCCTCTATTCTGAATCAATCTGTCTATCAAACCTGCTGTAGACTGATGGTGCTGCATTCCCCGAGTGCATGTCCCTAGGGGCTCGGTACTTACTATACCTTCTGTGGCTCGGCCATCCGCCGCAGTCGCGCCGGGGCAGGGAACTATCGATTCTGTCTGCAGTTTCCATACTAAATACGGAATCTAGACGCCTTCTGTAGCTGTACCGTGTGCTTATAAGACCGCATTGCGAAGTTCACTACTCTGATCATGGCATTCCGTTTTGAACTTGTTGCTTTTCTCAGCTAATTTTGTGTTTCAGAGTTTATAACATCTCGGTCAAGTAGATATTTCAAAGCACTTAATATCCTCATACGACTGGTTTATTTGTTGTCACAAAATTGGTTTTATTATGATGTAGTGCTCTTGCTACATGATTTGCTTCATACAATATCTCTCTGGGAGACATTATGGAGGCTGTATGAAATAGTAGCTTTTTCATTTAACTAACAGAGAAAGCAAATAATTGGACCAACTGATTACGAGACTTGACCTGTCTGTGACCCGCTGTGTAGCATACATAAGTCTTGAAGGCTGCAGTCTCATTTAATAATAATGCAATAACACGTACAGTACGCACATACGAGTACTATTCCCGGATTTTAATTTTAACCCGCCAAGAGTGTTGCGGTTTTATTACAAGGGAGTATGTGGCACGGTAATCCATACTCATATATACATTTTTCTCCGCTAATTATCTTTATTTTTGTTGATAGAATAAGCCATGCGCCGTTAAAAAGTCAGTAGGTACCTATGGAGTATCCCATTTACCATGGTTAAGGCTACTTGAAACTCAGGATACTTGAAACTCAGAATGGCAGCATTTTTAATCAAACTCCGAATTATTGATTTGTACTTTCTATGAAACTAAAATGCAATTTGTTTTGTCAACAGAGGTGTGCAATAGCGAGGAAGTGCCCGAGGTTGAGATCGTGAGCCTCCTTCAAGAACACATACCAAAATATCGCCTGAGAGCCGACAGCCTCACGCAATTTGGAGGCAAGTATCAGTACTATAATTCTTTATTCCTATAAACCATCTGTATCTACAATCGAGGTATACAATTCGTTTGTTTAAATATGGTGTCTCTTTGTTTGTATGTTTTCGTTTATTTACTGTCTGGATGGTCCTCAGCTGCGTGCACTCGGTCGTATAAATTGGTTAACTAATGGAATGGTCCATCGCTTTGTGTAATTTAAAGGCAAGCAATATTTCAATGGATTAGTTAGTGCAAATATAATATAGATTTTTCTCAGTGGCAACTTCAGTTATTAGTCGTGGGACGAGTAGAATGGAACTTTGATCAATAGTTTACGGCAGCAGGAATTGTAGTTTGGGTTCTAGTCTGAAGTTACGTTTGTAAAGTCTCCTGGAATGTAAGATCCTATTTTCCGGCGACAATTCGTTCACACCACACAAATTGTATAATTGTCTCCAAATTCACAACTAATCACACCCGGATAAGTTTAGTTCTGGTATCATTGATACTATCTCCCATGAATGATGAAGATTCATCATGTGGACAATTTTATTACTATGATTTTTATAGGGCTTAGTGTGGGTTATCATATCACTATAAAATATTATAAATTTATTACTTTTGGGCTGAAAATTGACAGGCTATTTTGAGACATATTTTGAGACTAGATTCAGGTCTAAATATCCAATACTGATATCGACGACCTTTTGCTAAATTATGAAAACGTTACCTATCATTAAAGAGCAAGGCACAACATGGCACCGCCAATACGATACACAATATATGTAGCTTTGTTTCGTAAAGGTGTCATCAAAATGTTATGGTTTTTCTATGGTACTTGCAGTTTATCAGTACATTTTACACATCAGTTGACCGTGTGTGATATGTCCGGAATATTTATTTATTTATAATATTTATTTTGCCAATAAGATAATAAAATAGTATATTTCAAACTTTCGCGATCAGTTTACATAGCTTATTGAAATGAAACGGTTGTTTTTCGCGTACCTTTTCTATTTTAATCCCGAGACGTTTCGACTAATAAATTAAAATAATCACCCGTTTGATTTCAATAAGCTTAAATATCTTGAGCGTCTTTTCAATAACATTATAACGATGCCAGTTTCAATGGGCTTATTATTATGGCACCGTCAGATTTATAATCTGAATTCTATGATTATTAATACATTGAAGAGTTGACAATGACGAACTGACAATATAAATTTCACCGTACAATCCATTTACAAAGTTTTATTGATTTCTTTAACCTGAAATGTAAGTTATTACTTTGCGAGCGCAATTTCACCGGCAGTCTTGTCCTTGAGATGCGATAACAAGAAAGAACTCACAAAAACTTTTTATAAATAATTTGGCATTGACTCAAATAAATAAATGCATATAAAAAAAATCCAAATTTAAAAATTATTTTTGTAATATTGGCTATTGGAAAAATTTAGACCATAAACAATAACTTTGTTTTGTTTGTGTAGTTTCTGAGATTAGCCCGAAAATATGAACAGAAAGAAAGAGAGACAAAGTCCAAATAAAACATTTTTTTTGAAGATTGTTATTTATGATCTCTGAACACTTTTATGAAGAAAAAAAATATGTAGGTAGATAATTTTAGGATACTGTTACTGTTTTATTAAATGTATAGATTGCCCTAGTTTTGTTTCAGGCGTTCGTAATAACGTACGCTAGGTCAATGTTCCAAAAGTAGCGCATGGTCTATTTCTTCTCAGAATTTAGAATACATACTGTATTGTGAATAAAGACATTCTTTATATTTTTAAATTTGAGTATAACGTGCGGATTTTTATAATTGCCTTATGACAATGTAATGAAGCACGAGAATCGATGCACTCACTGCAGTGCACCTTAATCGATCAGCGGTATCTCTAACCCCTTGCACAGTTATACGATTGCTTCGCATCTTGCTGTCTTGATTATGTTCACCGTTTGCTATCATCGAAGCGTAATCTTTCTCTCAAGCTGTTCTTCGCCCCAGAATGTAATATTAATCAGAATGTCTATTTTGTATGGAAAAACATCTTTTGCGAGACAAGCTAAATCTTAATCGATCCTTTCTAGTAGCATTGTAAATGCGATTTTGATTACTCTTCTTCGAAAGTTGATAGCTACATAATATTATTATCATATCTTGAGTACGATACTTTTTCAATCTTTCCATTTCACTTCCACAAGATTTTGAATTCGTCACAATCGTCACCGTGGATTGAAATGTAATTTGTGTTGGAGTGTAGATAGGGAACAATGACCAAAACAAGAAATCGATGGCCGGATCTGATGGCATTACATGATTATTTAGAAAGTTACTTCAGTACGAGCTTTGATGAGATTCTTCATGCTCTCCAAAATATATGTATTTCTGTAACATGCCTTTCCTGGTTCATAAATTGTGAAAGGTAATTAGTCAATCCGCACTAAGCTTTCGTTTCCCGATCGAGTGTCGTGTTCCAGAAAACGGTACATTAAATATAAAAAAACAGTCTGCTTCAGAGGAAAGACCGTGCTATGCCTGATGCAATGAAAATTTCGTAGCTATATTATTGGAACTTTTTTCGAGTGGAAAACGCATTCTGCGTTGTGCTTTCAAGTATGCAAAAAGGCATTCAGAGTTAAGCTAACACCAGAGAAAAAGTCTATATCGGTGGTTCCGTCCCAGCCCAGTAAGTGTTTGAGGCACGGTTTCCGGCGCAGGCGCCATCCGTATACGCTATAAATAATGGTGTCTCATAGCTCGAGTCATCGCCCGCGCTGCTGCTACCTACGGCCTATGTCACACACAAGTCTGACATGATGTGAAATGAACTATATCGCGCTGCCCTTAGATTTTGTATGGATAATGTTTAATACTTGCCATCGTTGATCTTTATATATGTCAGATTTCAATCTGCCACGGGTTTAATTACTTTACGGGCATTTTCGATATTAGATCTACCAGTAGGTATTATGCAACGCTATATGTTTGCGTGGGAAACGCTGCTACACTACGGTATCTGATCTAGTGGCTGTAAATATCTTCGTAGTGAAACTTCTGTACATTGCGTCGTCCTACCCTACCCAACCGGTCCTATGCGTGCGATTGTAAGTCAATGCATCTCAGTACACCATAGATATGTGCATTTAATAACTTAACAACTGTCTATGCCTCTTGGAATCTGCACCTAACGATCTGAAAACTTGAAATAAAAATGCTCGAAGGCTTTTACGAGCAATGGGAATGAAAGGTAGGCATTGAGTTGCGTAATCAAGAAAACCTTAAACGGCTTCGAAGCTGTGACGTGTTGAAGTTACCTCTATTGTATAACGTCATTATTGCTTGTAATAATCGTAATATTAAAATGCAAAGTGAAAAATGAAAAACAAAGTGATTATTACGATTAGAAGTTGAATGTTGTAAAACTAGTCCTTGTTGTTGTGAAACGCCAAGCTTTGGCTCACACAAATGGCATCGAGTTTGATTATTACAAAGTGGTCAGGGAATGAATCAGCGTTCCCGTGACGTCACTGTAGTCGGCGTCGTTGGCCTGTTGTAAATTGAATTTATTAACAGGATCGCATATCTTAATAATGAGTGAACGCGTATTCGCTCGCGTACTAAGTGTGTAACATTTTTTTATAAGTCTTTCATCATTAGCTTCTCATGTTCTTACTAAGTATGTACTCAGGGATATATCTTAATTGTGGTTATCGCGAAGGAACAACCGACGTGGGTGTCTTCGATTTATATTTTTCAACATGGCAATTACTTCGTAATATTTTCCTTGATGAGATTATGGATTTTTTATGTCACGTTGCTATATTAAAACATGTTAAAATTTCAGGTTACGAGAACCAAGACTGGTTTATACCATCGCCAGCGCTGCCAGTCAAGCCCGAGGACCTCGCACTAACACCTGACCAGATCAGGGAGACTCTTAATTACTTCCGTAAGTATCGATTTTGCATACCTCGCGCATGAGTAGGATTTTTGTTATGGAAATAAATGGATGTCGCATAAACAGGTGCCAGAGAATAAGTCATCATAATCGGATGATGGTTCGCCTGATGAAATTCTCTGAGCAATACAAGCCGATACAATAAAATACCCAACTATCTCATTGACCACTAATATTGAAGTGAGTATGCTCGAAAGACTTGGATAAACTAATAGATGTGGTGTATCCTATATATAATTATAGTGATTCTTAAATGTAGGCTATCCTGAAAGGGGCTTATTCTATACCCAATTGGGAATAAAGTCTGTTCGACTATTTTTGGAAATTCGACATATTTCATGGAAAAAACAATATGCAAAAATCTGCTGTTTTGGGGTCAAATCGGTTCAAATTCAATTATTCAGCTGTTTTTAGGTAGCAATCTTGATGTCGAACTTTTCGTACGTTTAATAATTACTTATTAAGATAATAAAAAGATAGGTAGTTAATTTGAAAAAGGTCGGGAAAAAATAATTCAAAATTGATTGTCTTATACCTATACCTAGGTAGGGTTTTGTATTTTTAGTTGATATACTATTAGTATCAAGCCATAGCAATTAGTATCAACTGTGTAACTGCTTTTTCAACACGTTGAACCCGGAACATGGAAACAATACTATCTTGCTAAGAATGACGGTAGAAATAGAGAGGATTGATTGCCATGATTATAGGAAATCGATAGTTATTTGCACACATGCAACTTCTCCGTTGACTTCGATGTCACATTGCATCGAAAGCCAATGAATCCCGAGGTTAATGATTTTGATGTTTTATTGTTTTCCATTGTATATGTCACTTATACATTACTAAACGATAGATTATTGTTAGGTATTCAGACTTGAACAAAGCCTGTCCTCATATTTTCCCTCCTTCCTCATGTGCGTGGAATAAGTAAGTTTTTACTACATGAATTTTAGTTATTACTGAAAGAAAATTAAAACTAATATAGGTAAATTTATATATAAAATTTTATATAATATAGGTAAATACTAATATAGGTAAATTACAAAATACACAAGAAATAGTTGAGCTATCTAAAGACCGTTACAAACGATCTATAGGTAGTTCAAGCTTGCAGTTATGCAAAAGCTATATTTAAAATTGATATGACTTATTAAACACGTCCAAGGTTCAGGAACAGTCAGTATACTCGCTGCTAGTTGATAACAACATGAGTATTTGTAACAGCGCTTCAAAATGCTAAATTTAGTTAGAATACATACTTCGTGCGCAATTGCCTATTTCAGTAAACAGCAAGAAAAAAAAAAGAATATTAACCGTTTACTTGGTCAGTCAATTTAACCTTGAATCTAAAATAATGGTTTAAAGGGCGATCTAACAATAGCTGTTTTTAATTCTTTCTTATTGAAGCATCGAGCTATATTTCCATCTGGTCATTTAGGCGTACCTATCTTAATTTATAAGCCTGTCTCGTTGTCAAAAATTATACACGCTACATTTGATTAAATTCTGTAATAAAATAGGTGCGTTCGATGTTAGAAGTGTTCCGTTTCGACCGCATCGTTGTGACGATTCAAGTGTCGGTTGGTTATCGGTATACTGTAGTGGTAGGTATCTGGCCGGCGCGCACGCGCGTTGCTAGCGCGTCCAGCAGTGCCGGTCGCGCCGGTAGCCACGAGGCACGCGTGTCTCACATCGCCGGCCCTCGCCGAGCCCGCTAGCGATCGATAAACTCCCGAATCAGACCCGTGCGCCGACCACGCCGCGCATCCAAACGCCCCAAACCTAACGCTAAATATAGAGGTGCACCGCTGCACCCATATACCATTCACTGTCACACGTGCTAAGGCAAATATTGTCTTGACCTTTCCCGTATTTGCGAAAAATTGTAGTTTTTTATCTTGACGTGACTTTTTATCTATGTTATAGTGAAGTTGTAACAGTATTATTTGGTCGTTTTTTTTGGGAAGGTAAATGAGGTGTGAATTGGCACCCTTTGCGTCATCGATCGGGGTGGTTTCGGAGTGAGAGAATCGTCGCGAAGCCACAGTTCATGCAGCGTCCGCGTCGTCGCAGCGCGCAACAGCTGTGAGCCAGATCTCTTATCTTGACCGTGAGACCATAAACTCAGTTCTTGTTTGTGTAGAACTATGTAAAGCGTTTTATTATAACTGATTGGTCCATTTCTATTTAATTATGTAGGTATGTATAATTATTTTGTAACGCGTGAATTGGCTTCGGAGAATTTAGTCCTTTCATCATTGTTACTGTAATTGTATGTATGAGTGCTCTGTATTCTAGACGCTTTCCGGTAGGCATTCTAGCTGCTTTTGTATTACAACAATCTTTTGGCATAACTAAGACCTTGGAATACAAACAATGTTGTCTGGGTATACGTCTGCGCATGACCGAAGTGAAATCTGACCTTAGGAAGTCTATAAGATCTTTTAATACAGTTTACAATAGTGCCGTGTTTGGGAACATTCCTTCATTGCAAAATTTTCAGCTCTGCCTTCGTCTGCTCTAAATATGCAGTCACGTTATTGTTCTGTACTTTCATTTTCTCAGCAAATGTCAGATCCTATCAGTGTCCTTGGAATCCCTTCGCTTCTATTGCCATTTGACTTGCAATTTGTGCTGTTATTCTTGCAATAAATTAAAGTTTGCCAACTGGACAATACAATTGGACGTTCGCATAAATCTGCAAAACGTAGGACTAGGAAATATACAGAAGAACCGCAACGGAATTGTCATGCGGAACGGACCGAATTTCTTTCCTAGGTTTTACTAGACCTGACCGTCATAATATGCAGCCAGTAACATATTTTGCTTTTCATCGCCATGTTCGTCTGTCAGTCCATAATACATCTGTCCGATTTTGTCAGCCGAACTACTCGCAGACTCTTAGTGCTATCATACTGAATTTTTTTACGGTAATACATACATAGGCCTTAGTTATGAAATAAAACCGTGGGTTGTCTTTTGAAAAGGTCATAAAAAATAACAGAAGGTTTAATATATCACACGTCCCACCCCCATGGCTATACCGCTATTAAGGAATACCTGAAACGTGATCAAAACAGTAGCTTAAATACTGAAATTACAAGTTCAAATTAAGAAGAAAATTGAAGTTTTATCTTTCGTTTAGCATTAAATTATGTTTAGAAACCTAAGAAGTAATTTTAATACTAAATGATTTTATCTTACTTATTGCGTCATTTGCATGAAGTCGTATGTTGAAATTTCAATGTTGAGTTGGTTTCTGGGGTGTGGGCTAAAGTTAATAATAATAAAATAATAATATAACGGGGACGTGGTTCGCTACACTGAAAGATCTTTACGCTGATCGCCGAAACTAGACAGTCAGTAATATCAGCAATTTCTTTCTAACCTTTAGCTCAGTTTCTTCGCCACATTGGTTTTTTTGACAATTTATAAACCCTTTGTCGCGTGATAAATACTACTATAATGTCATCTCATTATGAAAATCCATTAGGTTTGATCGATTTTAGGGTTCTGTACCTCAACCAGAAGAAGCG
Organism: Anticlea derivata; assembly: GCA_947579855.1. NCBI lineage: Eukaryota > Metazoa > Arthropoda > Insecta > Lepidoptera > Geometridae > Anticlea > Anticlea derivata. Next base: position 6,202,467 of record OX388260.1, read on the forward strand.
AAACCCGTATAGATCACTTGTTGTCATCGTTTTGTTGTAATTTTTGTAAATTATATTTTATGACATTTGCGGAATAAAGTCGAATCTTAATTTACAAAATCCATCAAGCTGGGTGTGGAGCACATACATGCATACATATGAGTACCTACATATACACATACACACACTCGAAAAACATTACCCTCCTTGTCGGCAGTCAGGTAAAAAAGGAAACACGCTAACTTACCTACGTAATTTCACTTCGTAGTTGCTCAACACCTGCTTTCCAAGAATCTTATATTCGAATACCTAGTGAAAGGTCGAACAAGTATATCTACAAGTATCTTGCAACTTCATTAGTATGCAAGTAATGTATTGAAAAACAATCAGAAACGCGCTTCTGCCTTCTTCACAGTAGGTAGTCACTAGTAGGTGCAATTCGGTTTACCAAGATCAAGCCGCGCTATCGTACAACTTGCTATGCTATGCTGGTATATGGTATGGTAGGTATTTAGTTATCGGTAAGGCATCGGTGGAAGTGGTCGCCTCGTCGTGGTCCGCACATTGCTGATCTGTTCCGGGTCTAGTCGCACATGGTGTCGCGCGTCCGTGCAATTCGCGTGAGAATTCCAAGCAGACATTGCCTGCACTTGATCGTGAAAGTTTATTACCACTGGCCTCAAACACGGGAACCGTTACTAAAAGAAATCGCCTTGTTCTAAGATAAAGGTTGTTTTGTACGTTTCAGCGGTTAATGTAATAATTCGCATTACAGTTTTCTTCCTTTTCTGTGCATCATCGTATGTTACTATATTTGCCACAGGATCGAAGGAGAAATGATGCCATAATGATGTCGTTTCAGTTATGTGGAAAGCATAATTCAATCAGAACAGAATCTATTTACGTACGGTATTTAAGCCTACCTTTCCTATCTTAGATCTGTGAACTATTATTGAGTACGCACAGGGTCTTACGTCATTATGTTTCGTATAACCTACATTCGTTTACTGAAAACAGAATAAGGTATTGTTAGTTGATGTAACGTGGTGCCTATAAACTTACTTAATGTTTTAAATGATTTCCTTGAATACGATTCCCGGCGTCTTGTTCATTCAAAGACAATGCTTCACTGGTTTTGCGATATAATAATCCTTAGTTAATACCTTACAGTATAGGCTATTGTTAAAGTTTGTAACGCTTTAGACACATGATTCGAGAATAGTAGGTATTCTAATACTAATAGCTTGCCGGTCTAGTAACTCTACTACGAAAAGTGGCCGTTTCGCTTCATTGAGCATGCATTAACGTTTAGATTTGTCTTACCATTTGAGTTCATTATGAGAAGTAGGTATTTAGTATGTGACGTAAATGTATATTCAGTACCTCTCAAGGCTGTATCATTATTTCTTTTTAATTTCGCTCGCAGATGTCGGCATGTCATCATCTTCATTTCAGCTGCCCCGCTTACTGCAACTTACCCTTAGTAATCCTCTTGGCAATGTCGGTGGCTTAAGTTAGTCTACAGATCTCCTCACTTCTGATTCTATCTCTTAGAGATACATAGCCCTATCCATAGCTCGCTGAGCGACCTTGAGCTTTCTTGGTCGGCATGTCATTAATCTTCCATCTTTACCTGATGTAAATATTGTTTGCTTGCTGTAGGTTAATTATCATGGTCGTCTTCTCTTATAGACTGAATCATACATACATGTATTGTGCTGATTTATTTATATCGAATGGAGCCTTGACTCGCTTGTGAAAGTTTAGCAATAGTCAGTACCTACTCTAAAGGTATCTATCGAAGAATATATATCGCTTTATTCTATCTCGACGTATGTAGACTATTCTTGTTCTTCCCAGCAGACTTAACATTCACCTTTATAAGATCACAGTTACACATGGCTCGGTTAATATGGTGTCATTTATAAGAGTGTTTGTTCAAGCTCAAAAAATATTCGCATTGAATCATAAACTAGACTGTTTCTTTAATTATTATGCTCTAACTTCTTAAAGCTAATAATTACTCACAAATGATCGTCAATTTGAGAAAACAACGAATTTGTTAATCGCTCTAATGTCTACGCTACATTGTAAATTACTAGGTACTTATGAGTAGGAAGGCATTAGAAAATTGTAATGCTTATTATGCTGGCTGGCTATACCTTTGCAGTCGTAAATTCGACGTCGGATGATGAATCACGTGCTTGAGCGACCTTCGGTCACCTGCCCGGCGTGAACTCAAACCCACTTTGAATAAGTAGGAAATTATCTGCCATATAGTTAATCTACTCTCACGGCTCGAAAGCCTTGGTAGTGATTGCTATCTTCTAACCACAATTTTCCTCATTTATAACAAACTAAGTTATCTGAACTCATATCGAGTTCTTCAAGATCTAAATGGAGGCTATTAGAGCAATTACCGTAAATGCTTTTTATTCCTTCTCTGACCGTGAAAATATTTTAATTGAATACCTGGTGACAATCCATTGGAGGTGAGATCACAAGGTATTCAATGCAGTTTGTCATAATAAACAACCCATTGTCAGGCGTTATTTATTATGTTGATTGTTTTTCTACTTCATTTTATAATTCTACATATACTTTCTATTGCATTCATAGTTAAATGAATTCGTACACACCTAATTATTGTACGTTTTTAATGTTATTCATAATATTCTGCCAACTGCCCTTATTTTCATCCTGATTAAGAGCTGGAATCAGTTCTTAAATCAATAAGTTGTCATTACCCCAAAATTGGTCGATTTCTAATATAAACTAAATTAAGTATTAGTTTTGTTGGTCATGTTTCGAAGTGATCATTATGATCTAATTTAAATGAAACCCGTATTTATAAATGTTTGGTCTACATGAAACTTTTCTGTATTTAGCTTCAGGCTGATGTCTATTCCCCCATACTTATTTTAGCGGTATTGTATCGGGGCTTTGGCTCGTGTTTCACATATTATTGCGGATTTCATAAGAGAGCTAAGTTAAACATCTCGCTTGGCCACCCGTGCGTGTTGCGGTTGGCCGCTTGCGAGCTACATGTAGGTATAATCTATATCGCACACGTCTCAAAGGTATTCCATTTCAGCTTTAAATTAGTGTTCTGCACGATTTACTGAATTTACGTCATGGACATTATAAATATTGGTGTTAGCGGAGTGTAAGATGGTTTGGCGATTCAGTTTGTCCAGTACTTTTGCATGGATACGTTGTGAATAGGATTGTTGAGTTGAGACTATAGTTTAGTGAGTGGGGAGAGTGATCGCCGACCGGCCTGTCGCGGGCGGAGCCGATGCTCGAGGCTCGGGCGCGTCACGGCGGAGGGCTCAGAGGGCGCGGGCGCGGGGTGCGCGGGCGGCTCGCGCGCCTCGCCGCCGCTTGGCTTCGATCCCGAGCTCTTCCAGGAGTTGAGCGCCCTACCTGACGCGGAGCTCCGAGAGTGCCTCGGCGAGTACCCGGACTTTATCTATCACGTCGCTCGAGATAGATTCGGAAGACTCTACTTCCGTGTGATCCGGACCTTGCTCCTTGATAGAGGTAAATGGCCAGACGCGGTGCGGTTTTCATCCTCGTCCGCTTCATCACTTTCTGCAAATTCTGGAGCTTGAACATTATAGCTGCCTCCGCAGACTCGTCTAGCCTAGTGTATAGATAAAAATGTTTATTCCAACCACGCTTATCTCTATTTTCATTGTAACACACTTGTGTTACAATGAAAATAGGAGAACTAACCTAACCTAACCCACATGCTGCTTGTATCCACAAATTCTAACTACCTAACTAACCATGACCTACAATATTTTGTTCGCTAAATGGCTTTAAATAATAGGTACCATTCATGCCATTTCATACATTAGTTATATCATGTTAGAAGGTACGTGTAAGTGAACTATTTATCAATTTGTGTGTTGCTAGGTTGAGTTAGTTGAGAAAATTCTCATTAGGGTTGAAGAGCAATGATAAGTACGGAAAATCTACCTCATTAAAACTGTGAAAGTCTTTCGTCTTGTGTGAGACGTAACCGCGAACAATCAATATCCGTTGTAATTGTAATGTGAGGTAAGAATGGGAAAACTGATATCTACCGCATTCAATGCAGCTATTATAGCTGTATGTGCCCATAGCTTTTTGTTCTGGAAAGCACTGGTTACCATACCATTGTTATACGTAATTTTATTACGAAGCATGGATTATATAAAGTCAATAAAATTTAAATGTTTCTAATTTTTGATTCAGCGTTAGGCGTGACCGAAGCATGAGATTTGTAGGTGCGATGAATGAATGAATGAATGAAAATTCTTTATTGTACACACACCTTAATAACTAATTACAATTGATTATAGACTAAATAAATTTATGCGATGTTATGTTGCTTCAAAAATCATTTAGAATCATGCACTTTCTGTCACTGTATTCAGTTACATACGCATATGAAACTATTGTAACAACGATCTCCTGCAACAAAAAGGGTAATCACATGCCTATAAAAATTGTCTATGCGTTTGTTGTCTTTTGTGATTGAGTTTTCCCACAAACGTGTACAATAGAATGGTTTGTTTTGCTTGTGATCTGCAAAAGCGGTGTGCCGGGGGCTCAGGCCTGGTGCGTGCATACACCAGTCGCTAACTGGACCGTTAGCTTCGCGCCCGTATTCGTCGATTGTCGTCAGCGTTACCTTCGACACCTTTATTGATACAACAGCGATCCGTGCATCCGTGCCTTTCCTAGAAAACTGAAACAAACGCCTATTCTATTTGCGAGAATATCTGATTTCTAAAGATTCGATGAACCGCCGTGGCCGTGTTTAGATGGCAATCTCCCTAGTCAGTGATTCGTAGTATCTGGCTGTAATTGTGATTGGTGAAGAATAATTTAAACACTATTACCTACCTTCGGTATCTTATCAGCTCTCAAGTCGAGCAAGTCGAACTATACTAGCTCGAGTGCTCGTTCATAGTCGTCGTTAGACGATATTGTGATTGCGCTCGTGTATTAAATTTACGAGTTCATTGTTTTATATTTTATTGATCGTTTACTTGATTCGGCCATGTGAAAACCTTGTGTGAAATTGAAAATGATTCGATCCAAGTGAATTGTTATTTAAAGCATTCAAAATGCACGTTTCGAGGAGTAACTCTCGACCTAAACTGGACTCGCGATTTTATAGCGGTCAGTAAAAATTTACCCTCTTACTACACTAACTTTATCGACTCGATAACTCTCGCAATTTCGAACAATAAAAAAAAAAGTGTCGGTTATACTTTTATCGAGCCAATAAAGTTGGCGAGGGATTAACTTTTCTACATTTGCCAGACTAACAAACTCTTGATGTTATACTTATTGTACAAATAAGATCTGTATACTTGCTTGATCATTAGTACGTTTTTTTAAGTATTTTTATTCTATTAAAAACAAAGTAATTAACAACTTTATTTATTTGATTGAATCATGCTTGTTGCCAATAATGACAGAGTGTTGCACTGAAACTTGGTCGTAAACTATTGGCCTCATCAAACTTGTGATAAAATTCGTAACGAGGAAATCCGTAGAAGAGCCAAGCACACCACTGACATCTCTTAGAATTAGAAAGTTGAAGTGGCAGTGGGCAGGCCATATAGCTTGCAGAATCGACAATCGTTGGGGAATTCTCGAATGTGTTAGAAGACCCGATGTATTGAAGACATTGAAGGTTGTGGGAAGTTGGTGGATGGAAAAGGCTCAAGACCGTTCTTCGTGGCACTCTTTGGAGGAGGCCTATGTCCAGCAGTGGATGACGACGATTGCATATATGTATCGAGTGCGCATTTTAATTATTTGTTATCTATACAGGTCTGCTTTGGTAATCTAGGATGTTATAAGCTTTTAAATAAAAAGTTAAAACCGAAAAACAATGATAATTCAAATAAATGATAGTACCTATCTTGTGATGACATTTTGGAATCACTAATGTTTATGCACTAATATCATAGCATTTAGAGGCCCAAGCTTCGTTTAAGTCCGCATTAACCTTTTCTGATTAAATGGGCCAAGTGTGAGCCAAAATAACTCGCCGAGGGGTGTGTTCTCATCTCAATAAACGCGAGCAATCGATCGTTCTACAAAAGCTTAGTTGCAGATAGAATGGTAGTAGAACTTGAACAATGCTTACCGCGAAACGTTTTTTAAATTTTAGGTAGGCAACAAAAAACCCAAAAACCTTCATAACAGTAATTATCAATGACTGACCAATTTCTACTTTTTTAATGCAGATCTTATTTTTTTCAAAATCGATCCCGTAACACCTAAAATCACTTTTCGATTACTCTCACGGTTTCCGATTTCGCCTAAGTGGCCCTGAAAAAAAAACTCACCCTGTATAATGTGTAAAATGAACTACTGAAGCAAAGATATTTTATAAAAAGCAACGTAAAGCCGTGTATAAAAGGCGATGCGATACGTCATTTTAAATTTGTTTGAAAACGATCCTTCCAACGTTAATTTTAAATATGAATGTAAGGAGCTTGCGATATCGTTGAGCTCCATCGCACACACTCAAATATCAAACTCTTAATTGACTTTATTCAGGATAACGTCTAAGAATCAATAGTCACAACTTTACATGAAAACTCATTGTACAGTCACCTGCACTAAGATGTATACATTTCATAATTTTCAACATGATGCCACAATGTGTATTATTTTTAGTACTGTGGGTGGTATTATTTTAAAAATTGTGATATGTGTATACTGAAGTATAGTGCATGCGACTGTGCTTCAGTTTACAAATCATATCTATTGTAATGTATTTACATGTATTTCATTGTTCACATTGTGTATAAACAAACTTGTGAGATTCCACGATAAAGCGAACGCTAATCGTTTTCTAAGTTACGTTATTATTTTGCAGTTCTATGCAGCAACAGGGTGAGCCAAATGACAAAAACCTACAATGACATCGAAGCGGTTACAAGGCTCTTAGAAGAAGTAAGTTCGTTTGATTACTGGCGTTTCCTCCAACAAAGCTGAGCGGAGATAGTCTTTGTAAAAACAACCGATAAAATCTTGTCAAAATTGCATCACGACATCTACGCGTGGTTCAAATGGGTGATTTTACCTAATTTTCTTTTCCGCTCCGCTTTTGTGGGTGATGGCCCTTACACTTATGTTTTTTTTACTGTTTATAAATCGTAATGCCTATTTCGTCTGTAGTCATTCAATCTCAGCATAATTTTATGCTTTATGCAAGGTTTGATTTTCTCAATGGGCATATACAAGGTGATTCATAACATGTATACTATCTCGAAGGGGCTTATTCTACATCCAGTTTACAATAAAAATTGTTCTACGACTTTAGGGAATACGAAATTTTTCATTGAAGAAAAAACTGCATAAATCTGTTGTTTTGGGTTCATATAAGTTCAAACTATTCAGCTGTTTTTAAGGCAAGCAATCTGGATGTTAAACCTCTCGTAGGTTTAAAATTTGTTATAAAGATGATAAAAATAACAAAAACGGGTGATTTTAAAAAGTTTGGCGAAAAAATCAGAAAAAACCGTTTGCTAATATTTTATTTTTTTGTAGAATAAGCCACTATCTATCCCAAAATAGTACTGTATACTAGATCCGCAACACGTTGTTAAAACGTTAAACTTCTTCACTTTGTTTATAATTAAAACTCCATAACGTGCAAGTGCGTTTGAGCCCACGCTCAATAAAATATGTTTACGACGTTATTTATCTTTTATAACCATAATTATCAACCATAAAATATAGTTTGCCATAATAATGCATTTTCTTTGATTGACAAGCGCACGAAAACCTGTCACATTGACTAGGCACACTGATATCCCGCACTTTAGTTGGGTTAGCGTCTTATCAGTTCTTTCTGGCCACACTGCTAAGGTGAGAAAGACCTGTAATGTATTCGTTTCATAAATTTATTACATCTTTTCAACATGATCTATAACGCTTGAGGTGGTTATTTAAACTCCGATGGACGTGTTAAACAATTAAACTGAACCTTATTACGTGCTGAATTCACAAAATCACGAGTCTCGAAGTGCCTATGCGCGCTTTGGATGCACGCGTTTCGTGATTTCAACACTACCCATAAGTAAATAAGGTTGAGTTTCAATTGTTTAGCGAATCAGTCGCTTCGCCGCCATTCCGTTTGACCGCGCTGGCTCTATCTATTCGTTTAGTGGAGGGCTGGAGGCACGTTTTTAATGCATTTTGTCTTTTGGTGTACAGAAAGAGAAAGACTTGGAGTTAACCGCGCGCATTGGCAAAGAGCTCCTTACGACCCAAGGGCTGCTAGAAGCGCGCGTCAGCTCGCTCGAGGGCGAACTCCGCAGTGCTAACGACCAGATCACGCAGCTTAGGCACGACCTCACCATAAAGACTGATCTGCTACAGGTATATACTTTTCAGAGCCGGTTTTTTTCTGTATTCTGTAATTTAGCCATTTGATGGATGAGGCGATTTCCGTCCCATCAGCGGATGGGGCTAAAAATCATTCTATTTCTGTGGGAAAGGGACACAGAGTGAGACGCACGTAAAAGTTTGAATCGATCTTTGACTCTAGCTAGGGTGTTAATTAATAAATTACTCATCATCATAATCAAGTTCAAGCCTTCCTTATCCCATGGCTGGGTAGGTATATGCCTGTCTTCACTTGAACCATTCGCCTCGATTACGCAATAATGACTAATAAACTGCTACTAAATTTATTTATTCTAATTTCTAACTAACGTTATTTGAAATGTTGTCTTACCGTTACCGTCTTGTCTTTTCGTTATCGTTATCGTCATATATTTAGTCCATAGTTGCGATAAAATATGGCAACATTTTTAGTGCTGTCAATTTAAAATCCACCATAAATTTAAATTAAGCGAGAAATACATTCCACCGACGCAAATGTCCGAGACGTCTCATACAGACAAGTCACCAAACAGATACGTGTCTCTTTGTCTTCCTTCTCTCGTAGATTTATTATCCAACGTCCAAAAAAGCAGCGTATTTACTATTTGTATTCCGTGCAGGTGTTGACAAATGACACAGAGGAGCCGCTCTCCCCGACGGAGCAGGAGGAGGCGTGCGCGGCGGCGCTGCGCAGGCGCACCGGCGCGCTGGAGCGAGAGAACCGAGCGCTGCGCGACGAGGCCACGCGGCTCGCCGCCGGCGCCGACTCCGCCGAGCTGGCCGAGCAACAACTGCTGCGGGACATTGCGCATCAACTCGGTAAGAACGTTCTCACATCTATTTTCCACCCATTCTAGAAGTTGAAGTACCTACCTAATTGGAATAAAACTGTTTTAACTGATAGAGCAAATACTCGAACATATTGGAATAGATCCTTTTGTTAGCCGGAACGCAAATTTTAGACTGTACCGGACGATCGAATCTGAAGTCGTTAAACGGTATACTCCGATTTTTATAAGGTCCCTAAAGTAGTAGTCGAAACATTGACCTTCTAGATGCCTGCGCTAACGAGCCACTCCTCGTCCTGTCGGAATTATTTAGGATGTTCCTCGACTCGAAGCACCGATTGGTATATTATAACTATCTCCAGTCTGTGTCTAACTTGAGGTAAGATGGCATTGGAAACGACCTTGTGAAGCGGTATTTCTGTTCTGGCCATCCGCGATTGATAAGTTTAATATGATGCATCAATTTATGCTATCGATGATAACATCGATTTTAAATGGGCTACATTGATAAAACAATAACAAAAGGTGACTCGCATCTTTAAGTAATCTATGTATGTGCTAGTTCTTTGTGGGCATTGGTTTATTTAACTATCATAACTTGCACATGACTTAAGGTACAGGTATTGTAAGGTGACTTACTCCCTCAGACAAATATCTATCAAAGTAATTTTTTGTTTGCCTGTGAGGTACAACTTCTAAAAATCTTATCTCATACCCATTCATAATCAGTCACTAACTTTTTCGGCTCGATATCTTGTCGGCCTGTCTATTTCCAACAGTAAACAAAAGATAAATAAATAACACCCAACAGGCACATACATAATTCTGACCGCACAAATTCCCCTTGTCAGGCTGTGTCGTGGGTATGAGAAACTATGAGTACCATGGTACCACAACACTCAGACCAGGAACAAATATTTTCAGATCGTGCAAACATTTGTACCGCAGCGGGAATCGAACCCCTTGCGTCTCAGACGAAAGACCAAAATAAAGACATACTTTTATCGAGCCGATAAAGTTAGTAAGTAAGTAGTATGTAAATTCCAAAACTTTGCCACAAAGCATAGTGACACACTTTGGTCATCACGCCTAAACAAAAGCAAGCGACATGTTAATGATATTTCCTGTGTTTATTACCTAGTCACTTCATACCACACTTAATACCTCAACTATTTCTGATAAAACGATACGAACCGCATATCGATAATCTATAATAAGGTAATGTGTATTTTATCAAGTTATTTTAGATCAGAATGGGTTATTGCGATTCCGGCGAGACGGTATCGGCTGGGTGGGACAAGGTGGTCTAGCAGTGTGTTGCTAGACAAATTCACACCCTGTCAGACCATACTTGTTCTAACTTGCCGAATATCAACGATGCGAACAAACCAAGAAGATTACTCATCATTATCATCATATCAGCCGTATGACGTCGACTGCTGAACATAGGCCTCCCCCATAGATTCTCAGAAACAAACATTTGGATGATTTGCCCATACTCGCCATGCTGGGCATACGGGTTCCCATCCCCTAGCTTTTTTCCCTTAGTCACCGTTTACAACATCTACGGGTACAAATGGAGAGGCCTATTTTTCAGCTACCACGACATGAGTACTGACTTTACTACTGATGCTTCACAAATTTTACATCCAGTGGCAATTACAATAGCATAAGTCACACTGTGATGCTCTAAGCGCGCGGTTTTGTGAATTCAGGCGTATCTTTAGGTAAATAAGGTTGTGTTTCTCTTTTGCCTGCACTGACTCTTAAGAGTACGTGTTGACTGAGCTGCACAGGCCGCAACGCATGCACGGCTTGCGACGGATTGAACGTAATTGAAATGAAATGAAATATATTGAATTAAAAGTAATTGCTAGTGGCATGCGTTCACTGTATTCGTATTTTTATATTTATCGATCAACTAACATCTTTGGCGGCGGCGGCAAACCAAAATCCGTAGCGTACAGTTCGTGCTTTGCGGTCGTAGCGGGCCAGTCGACGCGAACCTTTAGTGACACTGCGTGTATTAGTGTCCCCAAAATAATTTTGATAAATTGTCCTTATCCTCTCATTTTACCTCATTCAAATCACTGCGTAGTTTCGTAATTATGTTTCTCAATAAGATTTTAGAACGAACCCCAAGCCCTGTCGTGGTAGTTTGACACTATTTCCACGGTTATTTTATAACGGTGTAAAATTGTTTTCCATTTATTTTAGAGTACCACTCAACATTTTACTGTAACACTCAACAAAGCACTAATCCCTCAATTTGATCACATCACCATTGTAAGTATATTATCGTTACAGCTAGTGCAAATTCAGAGGCCAGCGTGCTTGGTTCGGAACTGTTTGAAGAGAGAAACCGCGCGTCTGAACTACAGTGTCAGCTCGACTCCGCTAATGCAAGGCTCGCCGCTAATGAACGCAACTTTCAACAGGTGAATATTGAATGAATAGTAATATACCTGGGGTGCTATTGCGTAAGCGAAATGGAAATAAAGATCGCAACTTTGAGGATGATTTACGTAATATCACCCCAGGTGGAAAATATCGGCGCTTCATCAGCCCAAGAAGATCACGAGTATTTTCGTCAGTCGAGTCTATGTCTTCGTAAAATTTATGTGCAATATAGGTAATATTGCTCCCAAACGATTAAGGAAAACATCGTGAGGAAACCGGCATGTCGTAAAACCTAATGAATCGAAGACATGTGCACGAAAGGAGCCTATAAGAGGCGCACTTTAATCCTTTCACTATAATGATTCTTTCCGCCCTTTTCAGGGCTACCATATTTTCGACCTGGTCACTGACCTAATGCAGGATAACCAAGAAGAATCAGAGACACAACAAGCAATCAAGTTATTTAGGTTACAAGGTTTAAATTCATTTATTTCCATAAAGACAGTGAGTCACTTACAAGTAAGAGCATTCCCGTATCGAGGGGATGGAGTGATTCTCGCGGGTTCAAAACCCGCCTGTGTCGGTTATGGGATATTCTATAATCTTACTATGGCCCTTAGTGGTAGAGGCTTATAAAAAAAATATTATAAAAAAAACAATTCATTTAATTCGTTGTATGTTTGAGGCAAATCTAGCAAGTCAATTTTGAACCAGTTTTATTTGTGTACTCTTATTCTTGATTTCGCGTTACAGAATTTTACCCTTTTCAAATGCATATTTGGCAGCATATCCGTCTTACCGCGGAATGTATCCAATTAATTTTATCATTGTTGCGATATCAGTGATAGCGTAAAATGCAACGGGATTATAATATTGTCCTCAATTCATATAATTTTTAAATATCGCAGCTATCAACAAATAAATATGTAGGTACCTATTTTTTATCTTTCTAGAACATTCGAAATCTGTTTGTGTGTAAATAAATCATAAGGGGGTCTTACCTATAATATTAAAGTCGGTCAAGTGCGAGTAGGGCTCGCAACCTGAAACTTCCGTACGGGGTCAGAAAGTAGTTGAAAGACGTTTTGCCAATTCCATACAAAAAATTGTTGCCATATCTTTGTAATGCTTTGTAGCTTGATTTGTATCGGCATTATAATATGTTCGCAGACCTTTATATGTGGTATAAATTTCAATTTGATACCCTTAGCCGTTCTTTAGAAAATGTCTCTTGACAGTCAGACACAGACGAACCGACAACAAAATTGTCCTGGAAGGGTTCCTTCCGCTTTTTATGAAAAAAGCACGGAACCCTTAAAACTATCGACCAATAAATCTTTATCGTTATATAATATGAAAATAATTCATTCTTCGACTATGTGTATCTCTATGTATACATAACCGAAGTCGGTCGTCTGTCTGGCAATCGACCTTGAAACAAAAGCGGATCACGATATAAAATTCATATAGGATTACCAGTTCTGTGACGAAGGTAAACTCTTGAATCACTTTCAGTTTTATTTTCGTCACTGTACTTGTCTCACTGGGCTATAAATGAAAAGGTAATGGGCTCGAATTTTGTTAAAAAATATATAATATTGCTTCTATAGTTAGGTATGTACAGTGTTTCTTATAAACCAACAGGCAATTTTTTTTATAAATAAATAAAAAAAAAAAAATACGAGTACCATGGTACCCCTACACCTAGACCGGAAACAAATATATGCAGGTCATGCAAACATTTGTCCCGCAGCAGTTATCTAACATCTTGCGTCTTCAGGCGAATTTTTAGGATAAGTATTATTAAAATCATAGTATTTCCTTAGTGTTATCAATATAAAAACAAATAACCGTTAGTAAGCTTTATTTCCCAACAGCAGATTCTGATTACATAACGCAAAACGAATAACATAATTGCTTTGTTACAGCTAACTACAGAACATCAACACACGTTGCGGATATTAGAAATAACTAGAGATAACCAAAATGCTCTCGCTGCAGAACTGGCAGATTACAAGGTAATTTATGTAATGCTTGAATGTGAATCATAGCGCGAAGCGACCCCATTCAGCCACACCCTGTTCGCAATTGAACCTTATTTGCATGACTGCACAGTGCAAATTTGAGTGATGATGAAACTAGATAACGCTATCATAGATATTTAAGGGAGGTATAAAGCTATCACGTGCGGGAAATAGGATTTCATTTACCTCACTTCGCGTCTAACATCTTTACGTCACGGCTCGGCCTTGACCTAGAAACTACTAGGTCAGACGGCGCTCTTGAGAGTTGTATAATACCCGGTTAGGAATAAATAACCATACATTCTGATAGAACTAATAATCCGTAGGATGTATTGTAAATCCATTAGCGCCCTTTAACAATCACGTGGCTTTTAGGTAAATTAATATCGGCTGTGTTACGTTTATCCGCATGCTATGAACATGATTTGCAAATTGGTCAGGTAATGGTAAGCCTAATTTCCTTTAGGCACGATCATTGGCGTTTCAAATAAACGGGTATCCTTGGAATTGGAACACCGTAATTTAACAATGAAATTGCCTATCAATGCAACAAACAAAACTATTCTACTGGTATATCTGCATTTAAGCTCTAAACTTTTTGTCCATCTATAAATAAATAAAAATCGCTAAATATGTTGCTAAGCGCAAAACTCGAGAATGGGAGGAAAAAATGAGGTTTGCAGTTTTGAAGAAAACCCCCACCATTGTCTTCGGAACAAACTTGACATTCATAATTACATGAGATTGGCAATATTGACTATAAAAACAGAGGACGCCATAAAATGAAAGAAAAAAGATCCTTAGGGTCACTTTGAAACGTCTTAAAAACAAGGTGAAGCTACGCCTGTTCCTCGCGACCAAGCCTAAATCAAGCAACAAACACGGCTTGGTGCATAATTGAACGGCCCGCCCTCGTTGCTCGGATGAAGTTGCGGGCGGACCAGCTAGGTAGTTAATAAATTATTATGTTGACGACAGGTTTGAGTATAAGGTGTGTCTTTTGATTGATTATAACTTTTACTTTCTCCAAAAAAGTGTACGGTTACAAATAGCGGTCTGACTCATAGTTAGGTATTTACTCCTCTTTACGCCGATCCGGTCATATTGTGCAAGTTTAACTGATTTTAGACTATACTGTATACTGATAAGACTCAATTAAAATAGACTTTTAATTTACCCACAGTCATCATCATCACAATCCTGATGAAGTCCAATGCTAAACATAGGCCTCCCCAAAGAGTGCCACGAATAACTTTTTTGAGCCTTCTCCATCCACCGACCTGCGTCGTCGGGTTCGTGGTCGCCATTCGGGAACCTTCATTCTCCAACAGTTGTCGGTTCTGAGCTATATGGCCTGCCCACGGCCACTTCAACTTGCTAATTCTGAAAGCTATGTCTGTGACTTTGGTTCTTCTACGGATTAGATATTTCCATGTTATTTATTAATGTATACGTATTTCAGGAGCGATATGCCGAAATCGCAGCCCACCTATCAGAAGCCCAAGACCAGCTGCGGCAGCTTCGGAAGCGTGGCGAGCCCACGCGTGGCCTTATGCCCAGCGTCGCGGCCGCGGCCGGGCTACTGCACGCTAGCTTACATAGAGAGATGCACTCGTCTGTCTACTCCGAGTTTAGTCTCGACTCTGGAATCGGCGACCCGCTCGCACAGTAAGTCATTTGCAAGTATTGCTAAAAACAGTGCAGCCATTTTGAAGTACATTTCGACACTCGCAGAGCATTTACTTACTGTAATGCAATACCAAAACCAGAGCAGGAGGGTTCTTTGACCAGAGTTCATCCGGGGAAGTACTGCCACCTGCCCTCGTACCGTCAACTTTGCTGTTCCTTCAACCTTCACTGTTTTTATGAATACTGACTAGTTTTCTCACGATTTTACTCTTCACTGTTTTAAGCACGGGTTAATGCGCACTTAATTTATTCTAACAGAAAAACTCATTGGTGCACGATCGGGTTCGAACCCACGACCTTCGGACATTCCACTAGGGCAACGCGGTTGTTTATAAGACTACTATAAGTAGACTCTCGATTTCAGTTTCTTTTGTTCACAGCTCAAGCATGCAAAAAGTGTTTGACACGGTGCAATGCGCGACACGATGGTCAAACGGCTCCGGGCCTTCTATACCCGGGTCGGATGTCGCGGACGGGCCGCCCGCGCCTCCTGTCTACTTCCAACCGCCGCCAAAGCCACTGTCACACGACTCCTTCCTAGACGACACGTCGGACGCTGAATCTGACGACCTATACCCGTTAGTAAACTTGCATCAACCTCATAAAAAATCTTCCCGTTCCCTGACATACGTTTTTTTTTTTTTTATATCTCACATGGTCAACTGATCGCAAACTAGGCATAGCCTGTACTATGGATACCAGAGACTGATATACATAATAGATATATATTTAACACCCAGACACAGAACAAACATCTGTGTTATTCACAAATGTTTGTCCAGTGCGGGAATCGAACCCGCGACCTCGAGCGCGACCTATTCGCGACCTATACGTAGATGTAGATTTGTCTTCGCTGCGAAACAAACAACATAAAGTACATTGGTACGCATTAGGCAGATAGGTAGGTACCGTTGTCCACTCTGTGTGCTTGTGCGCCAAATAGGTCCCATCTCAGCATAGGTATCGCTCCACACCTATATGGTATGAAGCAGCGGTGGTTTTCAGGACCGATTTTATGATTGTATGTATTTTTTGGGCGACGCAGTGTTGGACGCAGTGTTGGAAGGCACCCGATGGACCGACGGCATTGTGAAGGTTGCAGGAAGTCGGTGGATGGAGTAGGCTCAAGGCCGTTCGTCATGGATCTCTTTGGGGGAGGCCTATGTGCAGCAATGGACTTCTACAGGCTGATGATGATGATGTATTTTCAGCGGTGGGTGTGGAGTGGGCGTGCCTGGAGCGCCTGGGGCGGCGGAACTAGCGGCCGCGCTGCGACGCCTCACGCCTCAGGAAATCAACTCGCGGCGCGCCTCGCTCGCTGCCTCGCACGTGCTGCGGCAAAGGCGGTACACAGGTAACATCCTCGTATATTTCTTCCTGGTCTTCTTGGTAACAACTCAATAGCCTTAATAATAATTTAAGTCATTTATTCAGACAATAATACTTATAATAATACTTATAACTACAATTTACTAGGTGCTAGGTTATAAAGCCGAGTTCAAACGGCGTGCGATACATCAGTTAGAATTTATTACAAAATTATCCTTACGTCCACTTAATAGAGTCAATTTCAGTTTGATTTTTAGGGGCTCGCTATATCTGAGCTATTTCGCGCGTCCTCAAATGTGTGTGGCAGTTACATTAAAACGTAAAAAAATGTTTCCAGATCGAGATGTCAGCGAGGAGAGTGCGGTTTGGGGCGCAGGCGCCGCCGGCGGCTACGCTCGGTTTCGACCGCCGCACAAACTGCAGATCGTCAAGCCCATGGAAGGATCTCTCACTTTGCACACTTGGGCGCAGCTGGCTAAGCCCAATATGTCAGGTACGCTCCTCGTAGAATGCCAATGGTTATTCTCAAAGAAAAGAACTTGGTCGATTTTTTGTATTTATGTGTGTTTGTTCGAGCTGAATTTTTAAACCGTTGATTTAATCTGCATGGAATGTGACTAACCACATTCCATTTGGAATTCCATTTGGGGGTTGTTCGAAGGAAATATTTTTAATGCAAATATTGATTTGAGACTTTGCAAACATATTTTCAATAACAATTGTCAGCGTCAATATCCAATAACGTTTAAAGAAGTGAAATAAATATTGATTTTTGAGCTAGAACAAAGTTTAACGGCTTAAACCCTTTCAAAATACTCTGACATCACGCGTGTGAAACCGCGCGGTTACAGCTAGTTATTTAAAATTCTTTAATATTCACAGGGTTGTTGGATGACCAAGAAGGTGTGGGCGTGAGAGGCGCGAGATCGGCGGCGGCTCTCGGCATGAGAACGTACCGGCTTTCGGACGTCGAAGAAGACGACGATATGATGCGGTTACCGCAGTCTAGCCTCATTTATACGTTTACTAACAGGTAAACTTATCATTAAACTCAGATGGCGGTGGGCAGGCCATATAGCTCGCAGAACCGACAACCGTTGGGGATTAAAAGTTCTCGATGACGACTGATCATCCCCATAGACATCTTCAATGATCTGACTGCTTAGAGATCTGAGAGCATGCTTGGTGATTATAGTCGTGAGCCTATTCATTCTATGTCTGCTTACGCATGTTATCGTATGTATGAGCCTATTTTTGAATTCTGTAGCGTTTTTTTTTCTATAGTAGTTGTTTAGAGGCAACTTTATTATAAATGTTACACAAAAATTCCGATTTAACAAGATAAAACCCGCATCATTGTCCAACCACCAAATGCCAGTCTTATCGCCAGTCGGCGGATCCAGCTGCTGACGTCGCTGGCATCAGTTTGCTGGTAGCTGGCATTAGTTGATTTTTTCGCTTCGTTCCGCTTTGTATAACATACATCCCGCTCCTGTATACTCTTATTAGAGTCAGCATAATTCCAAGCTACGTCGAAATTAGTGTACACTGAATGCTACCCTGGCAGGCTCATAGGCATGGTATGTAATACAGCATGCGCACACTGTTTCTTTCTAAAGCCTGGAATACATCAACAGCACGGTGATGCATCCCAACGACGGCAGCCTCGCCGGCAGCAGCGTCAGCAGCGTCTGCAACAGCGGCGTCAGCAGCCTCGCCAGCAGCGTGCTCGGCTCCGCGTGGAGTTCCCGGATGACATCCCGAAGATCATCGGCCGCCGTCTCCCCCGAACGGTCCCGAAGAGAGTCACTCGTTACTCCTCCTTCGAGACCGCACTGGTCACCCACAGCAACACCAGCGAATAGTCCTCTACTCGGCTCCCCGGACTCCACTCCCCCCGCCACGCCTCGCCCGGGCGATGCCCCGCCGTCGCTGCACGCTCTCATCGCATCAGGCACTTCGATCCTCCGCAGAAGACATCTAGGTGCTGGATCCCCGGCAGGTGAAGGCTCCCCCGCACCGCTAGCGCTACAAACCCCCGGCTCCCTCTACACGGGGCTGGTTCACCGCAGTCCGATGGAACAGCTCACGTGTCTGAAGCGAACGCTACGGTCACCGGCCGCGCCGCCGCAAGAGCGGGTGCCTTCAGATACCTGTGAACCTCCCCTAGGCGTCCCGGCGCCGCTCGGCTCCGGAGCTTTAGATGGTAGTCCGGAAAATGCGGGGTGTTCGCGAAGGACGAGAGGCCGGGCTCCGAGGCCGCGAACGGACTTGGGAACAGTAGAACCTAAAGCTACGAACGCACCTTCTGCCGCGCAAACCTCCCCTTTAGGCACGCTCAGTCTTCTATTCGGTCGAAAAGGCGGCTATTTGTAGTTTAATTATAAGGATATTTCGGTAAACGCTCATGTTTAGCGAAAGCGATAGTCGCCCGTGATTTTATATTTTGATTCTCCTTGTATTCGGATCATCATATTATGATTATTTGATTTTATATATTTTGACGTCATTTATTTTGTATTGTTTGTTATTTGTTTGCATTTATGTGCCTCGCTGAGGCGGACGAGTCGAGTCTGCGGTCGATGCGGCCGCGGTAACTATTCGATATTAAAAACTTTAGCTTTAAAGGTGGCCGCCCGACTCGTAGAAAGTAGTATCTCTTTCTCTGTCTTAGACATTCCTTTCACCTAGGAGCTCGTTTCTTTACGGTTTTGTACTCACGAAAAGATACATAATTGATAGTAGAACCAAAGCGTGCTAATTGCACTTCTAAGTAGAAATCAGTTTGATTTTTAGAAAATCGATATTCGAAATGATAAACGAAACGAGTCAATATACATCACACGAATTATTATGATTATATTATTTTTAATACTTTGGATACTTATAATTGTGGTTGTTAATTGATTTTGTATAAGTAGTTTCTTTACAGTGAATTTACGGAACAAATCATCCGATCATTAAAAGTCTGTAGTATTATTTTATAAGGGTTGTAATATTTATGATAGTTTAGTTTGTAGGTAAAATAGTGAGACTTAATTTTAGTTTCGTAGGTGCTTCTACGGAAAGTATAAATCATTTTGGATTTAATCTCATCAATGCGAACTATCCTTTATTTTGCTTAGTAATTGTGTAATGTGTTATTGTAAATAATTGAATTTCCATTACTTTAGCCGAGTACAAATTATTATGTTTAAATAATCTGAGTTATTGTATTGAACAGAAAAATCGATCAAGATATTTTCATTCTCCGAGTTTTTATAATTCAAGTTTGCCAAATTATCACTGCTATAAAATACTTTACATTAAAGATGAACCATTTAACTAAGACCACTCCTGCAATGGATAATAGAGGCATAGGAGAACGGACGGTGTTCATACGATGAACATGCGTTCATTCAAACGCCCGGAAACTTGCAGGTAGTTGAATTAGTTAGGTGGACCTGTTTGGTTGTCGGTTCTGTTTGCTATTTGCCGGCTTTTGTCTCTAAACCATCCGTGCTTGGAATTTGTTAAAAACTAGTTGGTACTAAAATAGGGTCTGAGTAAAATAAAGGTGCATGGCATAGGATAGGTAGAATTGAAGTAAAGTTATGCATACTAAAATGAAGCCAATAGTAGAGTTTCCAGGTGTCATTACTATTCTCTTTGTAACCACCAGTATAATAGTTTAATTTACTAAACATAGGTTATTGAAATTGGTGCTAGATAGTTGATATTACACCAGTGATTGTGTTGTTACTGTGTAAGCACACACTTAATTATTTGTAATTTGCTTGTGTTGCTGTTATATAATTTTCTCCGTGTTACCTTCAAACTTATGACAATCGTAGGGCGTGTGTGAAAGAGAAAGCATGAAAACAGAAAAAGTCAGCGCCGAAGGATGGAATAATTCGCTAAACAATTGAATATTATTCTTTTGTACACGGCTGAAATCACAAAATCCCGTGCCTCCACCGAGCGCGCGGCAAGTTTCGAGCCTCAGTGTGATTTTATGTCGTATTTTAAAGTACATTAGGTTATGTTTCATTTGATTAGCGAATAAGACGCTTCGCCGCCCCTCCGTCCATCGGTGCTGACCCGGCAAAGGCTGTGCGGTGAAGAGTGATTGGCAGCGAATGAGTCTCCGCATTTTAGTATACTTATATGCAGTGAGTGAGGTAGGCACAAATTGTTTAGTCTAAGGGCAACTTCTTGAGATTTTGACGATTACAACAATGCGATAATGATTGTTAATATTGAATAATATCAGAAAAATATAATTTATTCACAAAAACTGTTTTTTTTCTTGAACATATAAAATAACATTAAGTAGGCATGTGTCCCAAATACTATAGGTAGGAAGAGCGTATCGGACTCCTTAATCTATGAGCAAGACTACATTACCTAAAAGAACCACGGGTAGCAACAAAATAATAACAATTCTTTCCATGGAACGAAATTCAAAGGAATTTAATGATAGAAACAAGAGTTATAAACTGTTTTTTCTTTAGTAAAGTGATTCAAAATTGTATGTATACTATATCCCTAGGTATTCTACACCTAGGCTAATAATCTTTATTCTTTGACCTAGGACCTCCTATCATGATATCAAGCCGTGTTCAAACGACTTGCAATATGCCATTTAAAATTTATTTCCAAATCAACCTTACGTCTACTGAATTAAGTCAATTTTGAGTTTAAAATTTGAGGGCGTACGATATAGCTCAAAGCTTAGCTCCCATTACTATCAGCACAACGATATCGCAAGGCTTACCAAAATAAAATTTGATTTATAAAATATTTTAGTTGAAATATTGCACGCTGTTTGAACACAGCTTTATCGCTTGGTATTCTGATAAAGATTTTTTTTGCATTCAACTTCTTTGGGATTGTCATGAAATCCGCCTTTATTAGAACGAATTAAAGAGATCCACTTATTTTTTAAACTTTAATTTTTTCCTTATTTTGACCAGTTACAAAAAAAAGTAAAGCTATACAAATTCATATCAAGCAAAACTACTACAAAATCATTAGCCTTCCACGAATTCTCTTCATTCCTTTATTACGGAGATATGGACGGTCATAAGGACCTGGATTCTAGTTCTGATATCTTATAAAAATGCCTATAACTTTGAAACTGACCACGAACCGGGCGACGTAGTGTTGGAAGGCCCCCACCCGATGGACCGATGACATTGTAAAGGTTGCGGGAAGTCTGTGGATGGAAAGGGCTCAAGACCGTTCGTCGTGGAACTCTTTGGGGGAGGCCTATGTCCAGCAGTGGACTTCTATAGGTTGTTGATGATGATGAACTTTGAAACTATGGAATTCAAAGAATAGCATTTCAACGAACTGCAAATTCGCCACTAAGCTATGTGGTTCAATACGAGCATATTCCGAGGATGTAATGTCTTAGGTATATCTCTTTTGGTCCGAGGGTCCTGAGTATTTTTGAGTAAAAAAAAAAACCATTTACGAGCGTAGCATCACGATCTAGTGACCAAAGAGATTGCATGCTCATTGTAGTTGCATGCATGAAAAAATACCGATAGTCTGTTTTCTCTTTGGTTGCTATGGCAACGAAGTGCCACTTTTCTGTCAACAAATTGTTGTGAAAGCATCGTCAGGCCAAAAATTGTAATTTTATCTCAATTTTTCAAAAATGACGGAGCAAATGAAGTATATAATCAAGGAATTAAACGCTATATTGGGCAGTAACTACGACCTGATAAAGTTTGACGCGCTAAATGAGAAGCAGCTGCTGCAGGTGCTCGTTGATTTGCTGGCCAACTTCGACGCTGGGGAAAAAGCAAGTTTTTGTTTGCAATTTTTAACTATAGTAAAGAATGAAGGTGGGTATAAACTGCTGCTGCTTTGAATTGCACTTTGACATGAAAGCAGCAACAAGCTGAGTCAGGGCCTGGTTGGCTCCTTGTTGGTGAGGTGGATACCTGCCTAGCTATAGGTAGGTAGGTGTCTGTTAGGTTTCTTTTTGGTATTAATTTGTGTTCTTACTCCTTATCTGTTCCTATGCAGTAGTATTATATATATTTATGTATATATATAATTATATTACTATCTTCTTCTCTTGCATACATTTCGTTAATTTCATTATGTAATTCAATAACATATATTTAACATCTCACTCAACATGGTCACAAAGTTCGAAAGAGGCTAGCTACCCACAACACAGGTTCTCCTAGGGTGGGAGCTAGCGCACACTCAAATAATTATATTGTAAGTACCCTCAACATTATTAACTATCATAACATTACACTCTACCGTTTCGCAACTTTATTGTTAGTTAGTTATGTAAGTTTCTATTGATTAGTGAATAGATACACCATTTACGTTTGTTACACATAAATGAACTTTTTATACTTTATACTTTTTTATACCCGTTTTGTGTGTATGTCATTAAGTGTTCTTCTATGAAATTCAGAGGAGCGTAGGTACGTGCGTATGATCCACATCAGCTTTAGATAAAGTTTACTTGATACTATCCACTTCTTTATCTACTGAAAAATGGGTGGTCAATCAAGAAAATACTTACATATCGGGTGATTTAGAACTCATCCGCCAGATATACCTACTTTCATCAGATCATTTATATTTTCTTCTGCATTCTTCTGATTTCTTTATATTCTGACGAAACGATAATATGGGAGATAATGGGCTGCCATTCACGCTAATGTCTCAGAGTTCACATGAAATCATTATTTGTGATTACTTTTGCAGCTGGACATAAATGAAGACGACACTGAGACCGTGTCGTTGCGTCTTCTCGAAATGCTCGGTAGCGTGAAGTACCGCCCTCCACCGGGCGTCGAACCTTCCCACTTCAGAGCCCAGCTACTGGCTGGGGACGCCAGGACTATCCACCACGTGCTCCACTGGCTTCTGACCAACAAGGATCAGGTTAAGAACACGGCGTATCTTGCGAAGTAAGTGTCCACATACCTACACTTAACCGGTGTTTATGACTATTTGTCTCATCATCTTTCGGTCGTCCACTGCTGAGAATAATAGGCCTCCTCCATAGATTTCTAGAGCGACTAAGCTTCCAGAACAATCTGTATGATGGCAGCTAACTATGAAAACCCAATAACAAATTGATAGGCTAAGCAGCCGTTAACGGCCGATTTGTGTTGGTGGACAATCCTTAACGTATTGAGTACAATTCGTTCAAACATTTAACAAAACAAAAAGCTAATTTTTGCTACAATACTCGTATTAATAGGAAAAGTATAAGTATTCGAAACTACAAAGGCTGTACCAGACTACGAATTTATCCCTACAATCCTTACCAATCTCTACCATAAACTCTATCTACGAATTAATAACAATGCGCTTAACCTTAAGTTTTTCTACCTCAAAGGCTACGCCGTAGCTCTTGGCTACGTGCTATGCCTGTCGTAGCAGCATCATAAATATAGCACAAATTACTAACACGGCTCTACGGACTACCCTATTAGACAGAGGCCTAACTAGCTCCAAGTCAAACCCTCACGTATTCCCGGTAGCCCAAATCAAAAATACCATTTTGTAGGTATTTCGCTAAGTTACTGGTAAACCATGATAGGGGTTCGAAGATACTCTTAATCCCTCTGACAAGGGGTAAGAGGATTCCGTATCTCTACTTCGTAGCTTCGTTTTTCGTTATCGGCAGATTAAAGGCTACGCTGTATACGAGAGTGACCGAAGGTCTGGATTGTTACGTAAACAACGTAATTTATTTGTTTAGGTACGTTTTTACGTACATTTTGTAGAGATTCTGAGTCGTAGACCTGAGAGGCACTGTAGGATAGTTTCCTCGTTCTAGGATCTACGATTTCAAGATATTTATGATTTGTTTATCAAACTGTTTATTTCATTGCCTCTCATCATATTATTTATCTGATATCATATCATAAAGCATACGGTATGTATAGAGGTACTTGCCTACCAGTATTGTGAAAGTAAAGGAAAATACAATGAGAAAATAAAATGCATTATCAACAGCTGCTGTAGGTACGTGAACAACAGCTATTATAACTTGCGCTCAAGACCATTGTGGTCAGTTTTCTTTGTAGAGGGACATGTTTTCGCCTCAGAACTTTTTAAATAATATACTTAGGTAATTAAGTGTCATCATCATCAGCCTGTATAAGTCCACTGCTGGAAATAGGCCCCCTCAAAGGGTTCCATGATGAAGGGTATCGAGCCTTTTCCATCCGCAACTTTCACAATGTCTTCGGTCCATCGGGTGGCACCCTGTTCGTGGTCGCCATCTACAACCTTTATTCCGCAACGGTTGTTGGTTCTGCGAGCTTCATGGCCTGCCTACTACCACTTCAACTTGCTAATTCTAAGAGCTACGCACGCATTGAATAAACTATACTAACTGCTTTTTGCAGGTTTTTAAAATTACCTGACATACCTACTGACGTAGCAAGAAACAACACGATTCAAGATCTCCTCGATTTATATCAAAACCTTATAGATGAATTCAAGGACGTACATAAAAAGACTAGACTGCTTCAGAAGGAAAACGCGTCCGAAATTATAAACGACATCAAGGAGATGGCGGTAGAGAGAGACATCGGTAAGTATTTAGGCATAACGACTCTCCAAACAACACCCATTAACAAAGCGTTTGTCTATGGTAAATTCTTCCCAACTTCTGTAATTATTACGGAGTTTTGACATCTCAATTTGAGCACTCACATAAAATTGTAACCTTGTAGCAACTTTGAATGCGCTCTTCCTCGATAAGGGTAGGTAATTATTCGTCCAACGTGACTTGTGTTTCAGTGATCAAAAGATTAGAAAACGTTCAAGTTAATCTCGTAGACGTTAGTAACAAAGAAGAACTTTTAAGTGTCAGTAAATCGTTGAGGCTTCAACAGGAAAAGGCCAAGGAACTAGAAAATCAGGTAAATGAGTTTTCGAACTGAAACAATCCATTTAACGAGTAACTAGTTGCCTAACTCCAGGTTGTACTTCGTTTGACTTTATATTGTTCTTATTTTAGTATGAAACTCAGCAATCGCAGTTAAAACTAGCGTCTGATCAGTTAAAAAGATACCTGAACGTGATCCACGGCCAAAGTGCAGCTCCTAAAAACGCGACCGACGTCATAAAACACTTGCAAGAAGCAATTCAGGTTGGAAACAATTTAACTTTAGAAGTTAGCTTGTTATATTGATGTTTAAAGCACCCACTTACCGTGTCTCCCTTTTAGTTGAACAGTTACCTTGTCAAAGAAAAACTGCCGCAAGAAAGTTCCCATCTGCAAAAAGAATTGAATATTATGCAGATGATAGCAACGGAACAGCACCCTACTCGAGCCGACCTACTTACCGTGCAAGATAAGGTAAGATTGTTGGGACTGAAACTGAAGCTAATTTTATTCTCTTCTGTCTGTAACTGATACCTTACTTACCCAAACCATAGTATATAATAAGACTACTTTCGAATTTATAATATTCTTCATTCTCTTCAGCCTGAGGAAGTTCACTTGACATAGGGCCCATAGATTGCCATGACGATCGGTTTTGCACCTTCTCCTTCCACCGACTTCCCGCAACCTGGACAATGTCGTCGGTATCGGTAAACTTGGTTCTTCTACGAACTTCCTCGTTTCGGCTTTTATCACGTAGTGAAACATCCACCACAGCTCATATCACATATCCCGTTGCGCGAGTTTGAGTGCCATATTATGTCATCACTGGCAACACACACTTATTGTAGATTTCCGTCCTGAGGCTCCGTGGTATCTGCGACAAGAAGATATGAGGAAGTTTCCCAAACGCTGCCCGGAAAAATAACAGTTGAAGCCAAAGTTAGGTCTACCAAATGCTGCACGTTCTCAAACAAGAGCGCATTATTTGTTCCATAGATAGCAGCGGTTAATGGAGAAATGGAGCAGCTTGTCCAACGGAAGCTGGCCACGGCTGGTCCTCAAGAGGACAAGCTGGCTCCGTTTCGTCAACAAGCTACCGTCATCAGGCGGAACAAGGAATCCAGTGCAGCCAGGGTACACGAGCTAGCTGCTACTTTGAAGGAACATGAGGCTACTTTGGCTGATTTACAGTCACAGGTTAGTTTTTTTTACCTGTTTCGTCCCACCTGCTCGGCAAAGGCCTCTCACAAATCCTTCTACATATGCTTGCTCTAGGTTACGCGTTAAGTTATAGAAATATATATAATATACATATATGGGTTCTCACCAACACAATAACCGGCGGTCAGTGTTACCATGCATAATGATACTAAGCAACATTCAGCGGGTGACCGCTGGAGGGTCTCGGATACGATAGTCGCTCGGCCGGACTAAAACTCTTCACCAGAATTGGCACTAGCTGATATGAACTTACTTACCGTAAGTTTAAAAGAGTAAATACGGTCAAGTGCGAGTAGTACTCGCGCCCTGAGGCTTCGTACCATAACGCGGATTTTTTACTTCATAAGTGTCAAAAGAGGGCTCTTTACCTAATTTCAAGATTGAAGGTCATCAGTAGGTAAGTACGCTATGAATTATATAATATACTAATCAGCGCGAGTAAGTAGGTAGGTATGTATTAGCACTTTAAGTGGCTCTTCCAGTTCTAGATGGGAAGGTACTTATAGTGAAACTGACTTGGCAAAGGCTTTATTGAGCCACTTGCCATTTATACTGTGCTAGAAAAGCATTAGAGGCGGACCCACGCGTTTCTATGTCAGCTGTTTGATCTGAAAAGATAAAGTTTTCGGAAGGAAATGTACCTATTTAGAATAGGACCACACCCAAAATGAATTACAAACTGAACTAGGTATGTACAGATTTCAAATGAAATATTTTTTCGCAAAATATTTAAAATACTACACATTAGCGTAATTTATTTGATCATAAAACAAATTGAATCCATCCATGACGACTGAGCTTAATCGTAAATAAAATACGAGCTAGGATCATTAGCAATTTTTGTCACATGTGTTGAATGGGCGGGCCTACGGTACTTTCTATTTCAAGCACGCAGAAAAACTCAAATTATTCTGGTTCAGTGTCGTTAAAAGAATAATTACTTTCATCCCTCGGAAACACCGCTGATGGTCAGCGTTTACAGAATCAGAATCGATGTCCCTTGTCGCTGTTGCCGGCACGTCATGAAGATCAGATAAAACATTTTTCTCGTTTCAAATAAATCGGTCATTATGTCGGGGAGCGCCAGATTGAACTCAGATAATGCGCTGTACCCTCCGAGATTTATGTCCAGAGAAATGCTTTCATCTGATTTATTGTAACGAATATTTCGGTACACTTTCATTAAATTGCGTTGTCCCTCCGAGGCTCAAGATTAATGAATGAGTTTAATAGTTTGAACATTTTTTATCGTAGAAAAATGAATATAAGTACGTTTGGAAAATCGTGAAAATTTATTGTAAACCACAATACATTTTTCACGGGGGGAAACGGGAATATACCTCTCGCGATAATTCATTCTCATTTTCGTATTGTTTACTTATCAGGTTAGACAACTGCTCGGAGACACGGTTCTGAGGGGTGAAGAATTGAAGAAGTACGTTAATTCTTTACGGACAAAGAGCACCGTGTACAAAAGGCAACGAGCTAATCTCTCAACATTCAAGGTGAGCTTTCATTTGCATTATGACTAGAATTTACAGAAAGAAAAATACCATCCTTTTTGACGGTTCATACGAATTGCCTTTAGAATGATAATGCCGTGTCAAGGAATCTTTGTAAAACATTCATGTAAAGCAAGGTTATGTCACGACCATAGCCCGATCGAAGATAACGTTATTCAAATACGACAGGCCCAATAATGGTAGTGAAACAACAAAAACAATACGCTTTTTACGATTGAACCACACGATTCCGGCAGAAAATCATCTCCATGAACGCTAGACTGACATATTTTTTTTTACTTATAGTATACCGACAGAACACTAGATCAACTAACTGTTAGTTGACGTGTAGTTGACCAAGACTAGGCCGAAACAGTATATAAATAAATAAATAATAAATAAATATTCCGGACATATCACACATTGTCAAGTGATCCCAAACTAGGCATAGCCTGTACTATGGGTACCAGAGACTGATATACATAATAGATATATATTTACCACCCAGACACAGAACAAACGTCTGTGTTAGTCACAAATGTTTGTCCAGTGCGGGAATCGAACCCGCGACCTCTAGCGCAGAAGGCAGAGTTACTACCAACTGAGCTATGAGGCCAGTCAGTAGGATATCAGGATATCTCGACCATTTTTAATGTTATTTTTAGGTTGAGGCTGGAATACTAGCCAGAACAATACAAATTATCAGTACTTCTGACCCCACAGTGGAAATGGCCCTAGTCAATCATAAGAAAATGAAAATCGAGGATGAAGACGCTTTGGAAAAAGAAGTCGATAAAACAGCGGATTTGGCGAAGAAATCATTGCACGATTTATCTCAGGTATCTTTTTGGCGCAGTAAAGTTACTCGGACAGTTTAACTGCTTTCCGATATATTGGAAATCTATTAGCACTATCATACTGACCTAAAAAATCACCTGCGAATCTTGTCAGATTTTTCGCGAAATGATTTAAAATAACTACCTCCAGCTTTAATCACGCACGCGGTTCCGAAATAAAAATTACATAAATAGACGTTTAAATCAAATTCTAAACAAACATAAAGCAAGATTGAGAAATAAACAAACTTTTGCTTTTATAATATTAGTGCTGAAGTGAAAACTTGAAGATCATTTAAAACGAAGGGTTGTTTAAATCTACTTATTGTTCACAGTTGGTTGCGCAGACCGCCCAAAAGTTGTCCCAAGTCCGTCAAGAGATTCAACCTCTCGCCGACAAAATCAAACCCGTAAAAGAGGACTTTCAAACAGTTCAACAACAATACGAACAAAAGAAGAGGGTTTACGAAGCAACATCCATCAATATAACCTCGCAAATGGAACCCCTCAAAAACCAAGTTAAAGAGTTGACTGACCAGTTGAATATTAAAGAGGATGAATGGAAAAACTTGCGCCAAAAAATAACAAAAGCCGAAAGTTTACAAGAAGTCGTCATGTTTGAAATGAAAAATTCAATGCAGTCGCCCAGGAAACCGTCCAAAATGGAGGCTCTCAAAAAGAAAGTCGGTGACGTGGAACAAATCGTTAAAAATTTAGAAGAGGCGAGTGTAAATAACATTTTATACTGTTATTGACGACATCGGTGGCGTAGCGGGCGAGTGCCCATCTGAGATGCAAGGAGTGCGGGTTCGATTCCCGCTGCAAATGTTTGCATGATCTTCAATTATTGGTCCCGGATCTGGGTGTTGTTTGGTACTCGTACTCGTAGTTTCTGATAACCACGACACAGGGAATCCTAGTGTGTTTGGTCAGAACTATGTATGTGACTGTTGGGTGTTATAATAATTATTGTTTGTAAAAAGTGTTTTTTTACCATCAAGAACACACACTACACTACAACTTCCGACTATATGGTCCGAATAAAATGGATAATTTTCTTAATGAAGTTATTTCGACTTAGTTGGCCCCTAAAATGATAAGGCGAAGTTTGTTTATCAATAAAACGCCAAAACTCTAAATGATAGGACAAGTTGGGCCAGTATAATGGTGTGAGCGATTCAAAGTAACAGAAGCATTATTTCAGGAACAAAGAGCCATCAGTTCACGCCAAGGAGTTGTAGAGGAGCAGACTCGTCTATGGGAGAGTACCTTGCAGCTACTTCGTTGCAAGATGCGCGCGCGCACTGAGCCCGCTGCCAGACAAGGGCGGATGCACATCACGCAACATTCGCAAATGCTCACTCTTACATAGCGGAATTACCAAGTGAAAAGTTTATCATACATTGAAAGTTTAGTATTGATTGTTTCACGTTAGTTTCGTGATTTTTAGCCAACTTTAAAAAAAAGGAGTTTCTAAATTTTGATATTTCTTTCCCTTAATAGATAATTATTCCGGGGAGTTCCCATATAAATTTTATTCCTTAGCGTTTGCAAATTTTTTGATTCTTTCACCAATACTCATAGACCCTTTTCATGTCCACCATATTACAACCTGGTCACCGACCTAATAGGATGACCAAAAAAGAATCAGTAACACGACAAGCAAGCATGCTTATTGTCCCGTAAAACTTAATAAACTCATTATTAATAGCAGGTAATTAATAAAGTGGGTGATTTTTCTTATAAGTATATCCTATCTTGAATCACAACTAGAGAGTAAGAAGCACCCCGGTATATATACAAAAGTACTCTGTGGAAGCACCCAAATCCCTAATTTTTGATTAGGGCTTTCACAAACAACAAAAGTCTTCTTTTCTCAAACTTGAAGTTTAGTTTCAAAAACGTAATTATTATCGAAGAAGTTTCTATTCAAAATACCTACTTGGAAACTCAAAACAACAACTTCAAACAAATTTAAAATGATCTGATTTACATTGTTTAGATAGAATGTGACTGTAAAAGTTTCGTACACCGTAACATTTTATCCCACTAAGGGCTACGAGCATTTTCACTATCGTTGGCAGGGGCCTTGGCGATAAGAAAATCCGTCCCTTTTTATTTTGACGCTTATTGTAAAACGCTTTTCTTGTATCTGCCATTAAACTTCAGCAAACTGAAATGCCTGTGGTCTACTTTCTTACGCATTCCTTTATCTAAATTTTTACTCTGGAAACCTTTTGCGATAACTTTGAAAGGGTCTTTCCTCTGACATGCTTAAAAAAAGTAAACGGAGAGGGCCTTGTAATTAAATTATGCCATGAAGAAACATTGCCTGAATTGGAACGACATTTTTGTTACCTTTTTTTTTTTTAGGTAATTTCAGGACGGGTATTAAAAAAAGAAAGGATTAATTTTTATTTTGTAGAGTACTAGTTCCTGGGTATTTACCTAACGTGTTCCGCACTAGTGTGGTATCTAAAATGGGGTTTATTCTATGTACCGATACAAAGAAGAAACAGTATTGCTGAAAAAGTATACCTATGATTAGTTATTTTCTCTTATATTTTTTCAAACATCTTTCAAATATTTTTATTTAGTCTTGGTTCTAACTTGCGTAGGGGAAATGTGATGATATCACATTTCCCCATTTCATATTTCTACCTAAAACAGCTAGCTGTTCTGGGATTAATTCAGTTAAAACTCAATTACATATTCAAAATCAATTATTTATTTTCTAAAGAAAAAGAGTAGGGTTTTATTGTCTATTGGGTGTACTGTACAATAACCCCTTTTCGGCTTCCTATACACCGTGTATGATTGGACCATAGATTAACGAGCCGCTGATTAGACCATAGGTATGTACGTTCCACCATTTTTCTACTATATTGTCTTTGGTTCTACGTAGCGTGAAGCTACATATAGCTCGGTTACTATTAGCTGGTATTAAATATAATATTTTCTTTTACCATCGTCGACACGAGTTGCAAACTTATAGTAACCGGGTATAAAATAGCTTTTTCGTTAAAATGATTAAGTACTTCGAATTTAGGGACGCGTTAACCAGCATTTGAATAATGAAATAACCGACATTAAATGAATAAAAATTAACAAAAGGAATTATCAAGGAATATTTTTTACATAATATTAGAAGCGAAGTTTTGAAATGGTCTCGTGCCCTTTGTCGGCAAACTGAGGTTGATTTGCATTTCTAATGAACTCGTTTTATATGAATGGCGTGGAATTAAGTTTCACATTCAGCCCACGAGCACAATGTGTTGCATAGGTTTTATTAAAACGATTATGCTGTCTGCTTCCGAATCAAAATTTTATACGACATCTTCCTGTCGGATAGCAGAAAATTGCTTTACGAACGAGCAAGTATACAGGGTGAGTTTTTTTTCAGGGCCACTTAGGTGAAATCGGAAACCGTGAGAGTAATCGAAAAGTGATGCTAAGAGTCACGGGCTCGATTTTGAAAAAAATAAGATCAGTGTTAAATAAAGTTGAAATTTATTTACAGTTTTTCAGAAAATGTAGGTTATTGGAATTTTATTTTTTTGCATTTTTGGGTTTTTGTTTGATAATAAATAAATAAATGTACGATAACTATGTGTCTAAAGTTGTTGGAACACCTTAAAAAATATAAGTTTATAAATTCAACAATATTTATTTACGGAAGGCTATTTTTTACTAATTAATTGCTTTGTTTGCACATAGTCCGACCGAAATAATAAGCCTTCGATAAATAAATATAGTTTAATTTATAAATTTGCAGTTTTGAAGGTGTTCCAACATCTTTATACACATTGTTATCATACGTTTATTTATTTATTATCAAATATAGAACACAAAAATGGAAAAAAATAAAAAAAAAAAACTTTTTTTATGCACATCTTATTTTTTTCAAAATCGAGCCCGTAACTTCTATCATCACTTTTCGATTACTCTCACGGTTTTCGATTTCACCTAAGTGGCCCTGAAAAAAAGCTCATTCCGTATACACATCGTAGCAACAAGGTGTAGGCTTGTAGAGGTAGGGTTTAGCTCTACATGACATCTTATAACTATTCAGAAGGCAATGTACAGCCGGCCGGCAGCAATATCTTACATCTTATCAAACAATGGAATCGAAAATTAATGGCGCTATGAAGTCGGACTTAATATCTGTCTGAATTATTAAATCACAAATATTATAAGCGTGAAATTAAGTAGCTGTCTTTCAGTCTGTTTGTAACGTGGGAAACTTTACAAACACACGTAAGCGGCTGAACCGATCTTTTCAGCTGGGTACCATGCGAGAAAACACTGTATAGATCATCTTGAATAGATGTAATAAGGTCTTCCTTTTGGAGGAGCGAGCATGTTATAGAGGCCCTGTGCGACGGAAGCAACGCTCAGAAGAGTGTTATCCCAGTTTTGAGGAGTTCGACAGTTTTTCGCAAAGTTTGCAGTTGTCGACACGCTGTGACTCGCGAGGCTCATGAAAAATGCACTGAGTGATATTTTATCATTAAAATTTGTTTGAATTATGCCTGCCACCAGCAGATGTTTAATTCCCACTTGCCCAGTGCGAGGCAAAAGTCGATATGATCTGCAAATATTTGTGTCGGGTCTGGGTGTTATGATAAAATGGTACTTAGGTACTCGTAGTTTTTGATACCCACGACCCAGGGAATTACCAGGAGTATTTAGGTGACTGTTGGGTGTATTAATTTGTAGGAGGAAATTCCGACAAAATTAGATTATTTTTAAATTGAGGATTTGATTGAATGGAGAAGTAGTTTGCAGATGTGAAGTATCGACACGAAAAGAAGAAGATGAATAGAAAATGAAGTTATAAATTAATAAATACCCAACAGTCACATAAATCATTGTGAGCCCATTCTGCAGTTCCCTGTTTCGTGGGTATCAAAACAACGATTAACATGGAACAAAAAAATCCAACCGGCACCGCGCACCGCTCAAACCAGAACCTCTTGCGTCTCAGTCGGGCACTCGCCCACCACGCTACCTACCGAGATCGTCACTGATACCGTATTACTCAATGCTTAAAACATTCCACTTTCGTCCATGAAATCAATTTGTGGTGTACTTTTAGTTTCTATCTAAGTCAAAGTCAAAAGCTTTTATTTCAATAAAATCACTAGGATCACTTTGAAACGTATTAAAAACTAGGCGAAGCTATCCTCGCGACCAAGCCTAGAAGAATCAGGCAACAAACACGCATCTGATCTGCTGAAATTCAAATTACATTCAAAATAAACGGAGTTTCATTTATATGTGAACCATATATTGACTTTTCTTGTTTGTATAGGTACTTAAATAAACACGCTTAGAAATATGAAGGTTTTTTTATCGAGGTTGATTTTATTGGTAGGTATCGCGGTTTTAGTCAATTCAATTCGAATAACGCAAACATATTTTTCGTTTATCATAATTATCAATTTATTTAAGCATATGAACTGAAACCTTTTTGAAATATAGAGGTTGAGTAAACAAAATTTTGAAGACCTCGGTGGAGGAGCGGGCCCCTATGAGACGCAAGGGGTGCGGCTTCGATTCCCACTGCGGGAAAAATATTTGCATGATCTGCAAATATTAGTTCGGGTCTGGGTGTTGTGGGATAGTCCTCCTCATCGATTTCAATGACGGCAACCCCAACTAAAGATGTGTTTCTGATATCCACGACACAGGAAATCCTAGTGGAGGGTCAGGACTATGAAGGTATGTGAACTCAACAAAAACTAAATTAATTTGATATTGGTAAGTTAGAAGAGCACTTATTCAAATCCCAATGTCTGTTTCGCTTGAAACAAACTTACAATATGATTATTTCAACATTTGTCACAGTTAAGAGTATTGTTAAAGATTTCGTTTTATCGATCACATACGCAAGTGTTAGAACTTTTTGTTTTAGCCAGCAAACTCATTACCTAGCTGTCAGCTGTCCGAAGTGGTTCAACCCGTAGCGGCTCCCAGTTCAACCAATTTGAACTCCGGTCTGAAAGTTGGTGCAATGTACCTAATGAGTGACAGTCGAGCCGAAGTTTGGCTCCACTTGATGGCTTGTGCTACGAGCAAACTTGCAGCGTAGCGCTACGCCGTAGCGTTGTAGAATACTTTGAAACTGAAATGTCCCAGTTTCGTTTAAACGCCGCCGTTTATAAATGCGAAGGTGTGTTTGTCTATTTTTTGCATGGATATATTTATCCGGTTCCCTGCGAGTGAAGCCGCGGGGACTATAGAAATAGGTAAGTGAATCATATCTTTTTGTTTTACATAGTTGCATAAACAGAAAAAACACGGGTTATTAAAATATTATAGTCATTTAATATTTAGCGTGGCTTTATTTATTAACATAATACAATCGAGTACGACCTATGTTAGTTATACAAGGTGATTCATAATATGTATACCATCCCGAAAGGGGGTTATTCTATAAACAAAAAGAAATAATATTAGCGAAAAAAAACATCAATATTTTCCTTTTTTTTTTGTTTTTTTTTCCCACAAACTTTCTCAAATTAGCTGTTTTTGGTATTTTTATCATCTTTATAACTAATAACTAAACGTACAAGAAGTTCAGAATCAAGATTGCTACCCAAAACAGCTGATCTTAGCATAGAGTTTTTTCAATGAAAAATTACGAATTTCCAAAAGTCGTAGAACAAACTTTATTGCTAATTGCTTGTAGAATAAGCCCCTTTCGGATTGGAATACATATTATGAATCACCTTGTAGCTACCCTGCAGTTACAATACTAAATTGTGATCGTATTTGTTAATTCATGGTGGCTGATGGTGATGCAGATTACTAAACGTCTATGGCTTTCACTAGAATGAAAAGTATTTGAAGTTTTAGTCTAAGATTTCGTGTTACGTACCAGAAAAAGAAAATTTGCACTAAACGCACAATGTATAAATGCTCGCGATAGCCTTATTTACTTTCTTCTTATATTTCGAAACAATATATCATTCACAACGAAGAATAATAAATTAATGATTTGTGTTGGCGTTTTCAGGATGAGAATATTACCACAAGCCACATTGTTTGCCGAAGTAACAATGAGAGATAATTGCACGAGGAATTTAGACAACGTCGGCGTCACAATGCCGCGATATTATGGCTTGTACCCAGCTTTTTCGTTTGCGTACTGATCATAGCGTTCGTATCTTGGATGAAAAATGTACGCGCCTCTTGTTACAAGCACGCCGCAACATTGTGGTTGAATTTCTTTGGCATGCCAATTCAAACACAGATTTTTCAACCGCCGCGCCGCTGCCGCGCGCCTCGCTGCTTGTCAGTCGTTGATTGTGCCTTTACAAAGAATTTTATAATTTTAGCCGTCCTTGCATCATATTATTAAAACCGTTACCAGCATTACTTCCATAGATAATGTTCCGTTACGGAGCATGATTAGGGAGACATCGCGCTGTTTTACATTTATAATGGATGTGGCCAAATGGCCACGACATGCGATAGTTAGTAATATTATTTTTTCAATTTAAATAACCGAAGATTCCTACAGCGCAGCGTCTACTTATATTCCTGACATAAAACAGGATTTTATTTCTAAAAATATTATTATTTTCTTCTTAATATTTTTACTCAGAACTAAAATGGCTACTTGTTAATGTAATCAAGGAAAAGTAGATTAAAAACCAGCCTGCTCCCGAAAGACGCATGTGACGCAGGTCGTATTTAAGGGCTTTCGGGTAAGGGACTCTGTCCCTAATTAAGAGTCCAATAGCGAGCTCCAGCACGTCTGCCCTTTTATACCTATATCTTGTGTAATGTTAGATTAAATGGTGTTAGAAGAGTTAGAAAACGTGTGCACCTATACTCGTATTTATAATAATATCATAAAACAACATTTACATAGACTTGTTACAAAACAGTACAATAGAACGTAATGCTATTATGAGGTATAGGTATGGCGTTTGAGCAATGTAATCACAAAGTGATATTACCATTAGTCAAAACATTACCGTTCACGGTTATGTCGGCCACGAATGGTAATTAAATTAGTAATTGAGAGCGAAGATCTCTCAAACAATTTGGACGAATCGGCGATAAAGATATGTTTGTATGTATATTTGTTAGAGAATAACTTCCGAGCCGAGCCGTCAATCTGCTCTGCATGGAATTTATTTGTTCAGCAGGTTGTACTATCAAGATTTTCTGGTAAGGATATGGGTTAAATCGGCCAAGGGTCGTTAAGATATCGACTCGCGCCCTGAGGCTTCCGTACCATTGGTCGTGGGTTCGAATCCCGGTCGTGCACCAATGGATTTATAAAAATTATAAGTGTAGGAATTGACAAACTTATATTTGCGGTCGCTCACGTAGTCATTGTATGACATTGACCGCAAATATAACATTGTTTCCTAAAAAACTTCGAAATTCCTCAATTTCAGACTTTTTACTTTACTTGTGTTACAAAAGCTCCTAGCATTCCAAATTTCAGAATTGTGAGGTAACTGGAAGTACCCTAGAGGTTTTTGTTTTTTGCCATTTCCATACAATTATTATACATTCATTGCCATATCTTTTGAATGCATTAAGCTAGAGCTTTAATTTTTATACGGCACCATAAGCCCACAGACCTTAATAGGTGGTATAAATTTCAAGTTGATACCTTTAGCCGTTTCTGAGAAAAAGGGTCTTGACAGACGGACAGACAGACAGACAGACAGACGGAGGGTTCCGCTTTTCCAAATGAGGTACGGAACCCTAAAAAAAGTTACTCAAATAGGTAAATGAAGTGGAGTTTCGTTTAAAAGTGTCGTCTAAATAAGCATGATCATCCAAAAAATATAGACAACAGCCAATAAAATATCCCTTCCGTAGGAAAACACATTGTTATAGCCTCAATATCGGTCCATAACGGTTTCCTCATTTGTTAGAGATAAGTAAATGTAATGCCCCTAAATGTGGGGGTTGCGTGTGTTTTGCTATTACTTCCGAGTTCTGAGGTGCTTCACCTTGCTTGGAACGGAGGTCGATATAAAGCTGCGAGTAATTTTAAGGCCGTGAACGTAAACGTAGTCAGGATACCTTGGTTTCATTTAAGGGGCTAAACTCTAAAAAAAACCAGCGCGGGGCTGTTGCCTAAGCAAAATGATAATGACTTCGTAACTTTGATAGATGATAGAGAGATAATAATTATACAAGGTGATTCATAACCTATAGACCATCCCGAAAGGGTGTGATAAAAATAGTTTGGGGTCAAAAAAACATATATTTTTTCAAAAGCCCACTTCATTCGTAAATAAAATCGCCTCGGAGATTGGCTCAAAAGCACCCCCTTTCCTTTCCTAGCTACATCACTAGCCGTGACCTTATCCTCTGAGTAGTGGGGCATAGGTTTACCTATATTCGCGAGTAGGTAGCTACACCACTATATCTGAATTAATGATGAGGGGCGCAAACGCATCGATTTGAGCTCGCGATACCAGTTAGTACGTGCTTCACGTTAGGAGTTTAAAATTGAGAAACGTAAGGTATGGAAATTCGCAAACTGTGTGCAGAGGTTTAACAGATTGTATTTTTGCATATTTAGGCTGTAGTATCAGCTGTTCGGAGCCGGATGCCGCACTGGCATGGTTTTGTTTTAGTTATACTTATGCATGTTATAAATAGTGATTTTGGTCACGTGGGCGCTGCCGGCTTTCCATTGACCAATGGACAATATACTCTTAGGCACCTTCTTATTCATAACCAGCTCGACAACTCTCGCCCTGTCCTTTTCTAACAGTAAAACAAAGAAAGAGGCGGACACAATTTTATCGAGCTGCTAAAATGTGTGATTATGAATAAGGAGGTTATAGAAGACTTTGTGTTTGTGTCCTGTGACTTTAACTTGGTTCAAACGTTCATCTTTGAAGGTCGATAGCGTGGGGCGTGTCTGTGTGTCTACTAAATTCCATGCAGATCTAATTGACAGTCTAACCAAATATATACATACAAACGTATTAACGCCGATTCGTCCAACTTGTTTGAGAGATCTTCGCTCGCTCGATCAATTAAAAGATATGATGAATTATGTACCTGCTAACCGAGTTTTGTGACATTCATCTCAAATTCTCAATTTTAGATTATCACCTTTGTATCATCAATTCCACAAATTTTTGTGTCATGTCATCGTTCAATCTTCAAAACATCGAAAAGTTGTTTACTTTTTGAAGTTCCCCTCTTGGTTCACTTGAAGCTCCCCATTGGACCGGAAGGCCTCGTTCGTAGCTGAAACGTTACCATCCATCACGGGCCTGACATGAGCCAATATTCCACCGTCAGTTGGATGATCTTTTAATCGGGTTTGGGAATAATTACTTATTCAATAAAACCTACCGATTTGTTTACGTGATAATGTAGTAATATATAATATGCAGTTATAAACCCAATCCTACTAATATCATAAATGCGAAAGTTTGTGAGGTTTTTGGATGTTTGTGGTTCAATCGAGCCGTAACGGCTTAACCGATTTCGATGAAACTTGGAATAGATACTTACAGTTCTTTTCCTAGAATAGCATATAGGCTTGTTTTTATCTAGGTAAGTATATCTAAGTAATAATTTCAAATATGGCCATAAATTGTGATAAGTATACCTACAGTGCTCTGTACGTAGGGATCTTAATATTGGACAAACAAAATAACGAATGAAAGATATGTGGACGCCATGGCAAATGTCTTCATAATTTTATTTCTCTACTAAACTTAAAACTTTCTACTAAACTTAAAACAGGGTTTTCTGCGCTGTTTCGCGCACTACATAACCATGATCGCGCCATCGTCATCCACCATTTGCAGTGCTCGGCTCATTTTAATTTCATTCATGAAATTTTATAACTAAAATAAATAAACTTGTCGCTAGACGCAGGAGCAGGACACGTGCACATCTGCATAACAATGGCGGGCCACGAGTGCATTATGTGTGGCTACTGGTTGTGGTCGTGATCCCGTAGTCGCCTAATCATTATACATTATAAAGCCCGCGGCTTCACTCTCATAGTACGTACGTGGATAAAAAGTAGCGTGCTATTCCAGACTATAATCTATCTCCGTGCCTTCCATCCAGATCCGTTCAACCGTTCAGGCGTGATTGCGTTACAAACATCTATCCATCAATCCATCCAAACTTTCGCATTTATAATATTAGAAGGAATTAGAATAGTGGGATTTTGACACCAATCACTGGGTTAAAGTCACAATGATTTATCCAAACAGCCCCTCAAAGTTCCAATATTTTAAAATTCGCTTTGGCTACTTATTTAAGTTCTAGTAAACCAGTTTCACCCATATCTCAACCGGTTAAAAAGCCTTGGGGCATCCACTGACGCTGATTGTGCTCGCCAGAGGCGGCTCATTTGCCGTCAATTAACTGCAATTAACGGATGACGCGCCATTTGCCAATTTCTTGACTCTACGCCAAACGCAAATAAAATCTAGCTATGGAAATTAATTCTCAGCTCATAGAAGAAATACCTACAGTTATTTTCATAATACCTACCTACCGCAAAAAATTCAGGGAATAAGACCCTCCGCCTGAGCCGTTTTTCTTGGATATCGTAAATCTTTAAAAAAGTTATCTTTAATACCGCATAGGTAGTAGAAGCTTTAGATCTTGAGTATTATTATGGTTTTTCATATTACTAAGTTCCATACTGCCCTACTTTTAAGATCTAACTCATGGAGTACCTATAGAGCGTGAGATGAACAATGTGGAATCGCAGGGATGATACTCGCCTAAATTGAAATCACTTAGGTGCTCGTAAATTGAGGCCATTTTTTCCTCATAGGCACCTATCAGTTTTTTGTTCTTCTTTTTGATGCAGAAATGCAGGCCGATGAACCATTGTCAATCATTTAGTTTTCTGAAAAGTTATAGTACCTATTATGCTTTGAAGAGCTAATTTTTCCCCCGATTCTTCTAGGCTCGTCGTCACGAGAAACAGGCTTCACATGTTTTCTTTCAAAGATTTTAAATTAAATACCCTTTTACTTTAACTTTAGCGACGCTCTATAAAACTTACTCAATTTAGCTGATTATAATTATGTAATTTTAAGAAACAGGTCATCTTTGTATTATGAAGTTCGTAAGCGGTTTAATGTATAGTGCCTAGGTACTTAGCAAGATGGGTTTAATGCATGATTTAGTAGACTTCAAGTATACGCTAATAAAAGCAAATAACCTTTTAATATATAAAATTCTTACGTTACTGACTGGTAAATCGTTATAATGTACCTATAGAGGTAACGTAAAAATAATAGTAGTTTTGTTCCGAAATAAAAAATATTTGAAATTATTTGAAATCAACGCATAGCCTAAACCATAAGTTCTAAAAGTTTGTACCTTGCAGGGTAAGGGTACACTAAGAAACATATTTTGGTAATTTTACCCTTAGGGAATGGAAAAAGGGATGAAAACTTTTGTATCAAAAATCGTATGCTACCCTAAGAAAGGGCGTAATAGGGTGTTAAAGTTTGTATGGGAGTATTTTAAAGCGTGGAGAGATTTATCTAAAACATGGTATGTACTAATATTCACAAATTCAATAATTAAACTCACAGACATTAGGGTTTTTCTAAACAATCCCTTAGAAAGGGTCAACAAAAGTGTGTTAGTTTTCTTGGAAATTGTTAGTAACGGGTTGGTTGGGTGCGATTGACTAAAAAATTCGGAAAAATAGAGCCTATAGGTATATAAATATATATATAACCAGTTTCAAAACCGCATGGCCTGAAGTCGCTCTGCCCCTCGACAGCTAAAATGCCATTTTGCAGTGTCTTTACAGTTTTTGTTTGCATCATATTTTAAGTATTATTCAATTTTATAGAAGCATTAGGTACATATTTCCTCAAGTGTAGCGTGTGCTGCCCTTAGATCATTTGTTGAAGCTCACTTTTGTCTTCTTTTTTTTCACATTTTTATAAGCTCTTATTTATTAGGGATTATAATTAGATAACTTTTCTTTTGAGCCTCACCTAGTTCGATCGGCACCACACTAAAGCTTTAAATTCCATTTTGTGAAAAAGGATCATCGAAAAGAACGATAGGCACCAAGCCGTGTTTGTTGCCTGATTCTTCTAGGCTTGGTCGCGAGGAACAGGCATAGCTTCACCTAGTTTCTAAGACGTTTCAAAGTGATCCTAGTGATTTTATTGAAATAAATGCCTTTTGACTTTGACTTTCAAAAGATGATGCAATATGGATGCTTTATAACTACACCCCAAAAGGAGCCAACTTTACGCGTACAAAGTCGCGGGCGTCTGCAAGTAATTAATAAAGTACCTACATGGACATTTTCAGCGTGTGTCACAGATTACCTTCTTCGCACGTACAAAATAATCCGCCCTAATTTAAATGGGGTGGGATGAGGCACGCATTGTACTTCTTAAGCTAATAATCGCTAATTCGCTTCCCTTAGTCATTTACACTTGGCTTCACTCGGAAAGTATTATTCTCAGATGTAGGGTTTGTTGGGTAGGTACTCTTTATTTACAGAAAGAAAATTAAAACTCATACAATTACCTAAATATTTACAAAATACACATGAAATAGTTGAGCTATCTAAATACCGTTACAAAGGATCTTTATAATAGCTCAATTGATCCAGACCACTACCAGTCGGAAGCGTACCCAAGACGCTGGAGGAATTGCCACGCTGCTGGATGGCAATGCTAATCCGTTGGGCTAAATAGGAGCAAGCTCTCGGGTCACGCGTCGTTTCGATCAGACGCCCTGATATTGTTTGGAAAACCCGGAGGGCCCCGCTTCCCCACGGACCCAGGGTCTCAACCCCAAAAGGCTCAAATATGTAAGCCATATCGAGACTAACATATTTGCGCCTTTTGATTGTATTATATTAATGGTTTTGTGTTTATGAGCATTGAATAAAGATTTCAGATAGCGGTTTTTATTTCTTTCTCGTCGCTTTCTTTACGCAATAAAGAATAGCGGTTATTTTTATCTCCAACGAACCTCGCTTAAAAATCTCACTTTTTCTAGGTTCTACATATAAATGTTTACCAGTTTTTTTTACCTATTATGTGCCACTACTGGATAAAGGTCTCGCCACTTTCTTAATTTCTATATTTGATGCAAATAAATTCTCTTGGTAAATTAGACATGAAAAATAGTGATAATGTTATATACGAGATCCAGTTAAAGATATTGCCCAATTTGTTCTATGACATCGGGCATGATTTTCTCACTATTTCGCTGTAAGCTATCCATCACCCCTAACAAGGTTCAGGGGAGGTTGCTGTTACACGACCTGGGTACAAAGAGTACAAACTTGAGTACTTGCCATCGATTTTCACTTGAAATTTTCATTTCATCGCACGCTTTTATCCGA
Organism: Anticlea derivata; assembly: GCA_947579855.1. Lineage (NCBI taxonomy): Eukaryota > Metazoa > Arthropoda > Insecta > Lepidoptera > Geometridae > Anticlea > Anticlea derivata. The sequence continues at coordinate 6,245,866 of OX388260.1, forward strand.
GGAAGACGTTCAAAATCTTTACGTTATAAAACTTCTGTTCCCTTAAATAATAGCATTCGAGTACTAATGGAATGGTAGTAGTGGCCCCGTCTTCCGATCCACAGGTCATGGGTTTGAACCCGGTCGTGCGCAAATGTGTTTTCCATTCGGAAAATTTATGTGCGCTATACTAGTGCTCTCAAACGGTGAAGGAAAACATCGTGAGGAAACCAGCATGTCCTAGAACCTAACAAATCCAAGACATGTGACATGTGCACGAAAGGAGCATCTAAGAGGCGCACTTTAATCCTTTAACTACACTGAATCTTTCACCGACGGTCATAGGCCTTTTCAGGGCCACCATACCTCAACCCGGTCACTGAATAAATACTGGATGACCAAGAAAGAATCAGCACGACAAGCAAGCGTATTGCGTTTTCTTTAGATCACTCTCTACACAATGGGATCTGGTTCCATTGAAATTCTTCCATAGCTTCCGCATTGAACGTAAGTAGGTACTGTCTTATGCTTTATAATCTCTCTCCGCTTCTTTATCTAGGTATATAATAAACATTCAATACGGTATTTTGATTCAGTCGCCGCGGTCCTCCATCGCAAAGATAGCGGACGCGTTTTGAATACTAGCTGACGTCGCAAATACAGTCTTCATTTAATTGCATGCCTCGATGGTTTACAATAATATTTTTCCTCAGTTTTCTAAACGTCTTTTACAATACGTCCAATCTTAAATATTTCGATAGAAATTTATCTTAGGCTTGTATGCGGCATGATAAGAGGAGTACGACGGTAACTGCATGATTGCTTTGAAGTGGACACTGTGTTTTTTTTTTTTTTTTTTTTCGAACGCATTTTTATCTGTGGGTCTCTTACGACCACTGCCAGCTACACCGGGCTAGGCGAGCGCAGAGGGCGCTACTGCCGAAAAAAAGGTTAGGTTGGGACAACGAGCACAAGGGCACCACTTATGTACGGAGCTCGGCTTGGGCTGTTGCCAGAGGATCCAGTATCGTCATGAACAGGATACATAGTCAAAGGATCGTAGATGGACAAGACTAGCGCAGGATTGTTATAGATAGAAGGTTTATGCCCAGCAGTGGCTGAAGTCGGTCTGTGGACGATGATGACAATGATTATACATAACAACTTTTACAATTTTTTATCAAGATATTTTCTTACTTAACTAAATTGTCTTTGCATAAAACTTATACGTATATGTAACAAAAAGCTCTTTATTCAATCCAAGTGAAGCCGGGTGTGGGCGCGTGCCTTGACAACCTTGAAGCTACATCTTAATTACCATATTTGTGATTCCAACTAGCTCGGGGTAGGAGAAAAAAGCCTCGCTCGCTCTTGCAGCAATCACTTAAATGAAACAGCAATTTATGCCCTTAAAATTGGTATTCATGAAATTTAACTTCGTTATAAATATCCTAGAATGATTTACATCTACTTTCTCGTTTTAGTATTTGAAGCATAAGTAGGAAGGTCGTTGGAATCATTCGTAGCACTCTCACTGTGGAACATCTTCGTATAATTTTCACTACGTAGCTGTTCGTAAAACTTGCACAACTCGTTCGTAGCTGTTCGTAGAACTTGCCCCTACGCCGTTGTAGCTCTTCTCAAAACATATCACTACGTTTTCGTAGATTATCGTAGAACTTGTCACTACATTTTTGTAGTAAGTTAGTAGTACCGATTATTGCGTCACATTGCCGCGTCGATGTAGGAATTCGTAGCACTTTGCTCTACGCCGTCGTAGCTGTTCTCAAAACATATCTACGCTATTGTAGATGTTCGTAGACCTTGTCACTACATTTTTGTAGTTGTTCGTATTACTGATTACTGTGTTACGCACGTTACCGCGTCGACGTAGATATGCAGTACGCTGTGTACCTTAATAAATAAATAAATAACACACAACAGTTACATACATAGTCCTGACCCCCACATTAGGATTACCTGTGTCGTGGGTTTCAGAAACTACGAGTACCATGACTACCTACACAACACCCAGACCCGGAACAAATATTTGCCGATCATGCAAACATTTGTCCCGCAGCGGGAATCGAGCCCGTACCCCTTGAGTCTCAGTCGGTCACTCACCCGCTGCGCCACCGAGGTCGCCACTTATATGGTTATAACTTTTTGGGGAATTTCTCATCACAATTTCTCTCTGCTTATCGTAATTTATGAGTATCTAAGTACACTTCATACGATAATCCTCTGCCGATGGGACGATGAATGCAAGCTGTGCAATATATCAAGATTAACCGATTATATCGTTATCTGTAATAAATTGATAAAAACACTTTATCGATTCGATAGCTTTGGGAGCAGGTGCAGGTTTTATAATGTTGGGTAAAAGTGTCATAGGTGTATTGTTGTGATAGGTGTACTTGTTTTTGCTTAGTAGTAAACATATTAGGTAATATACTGCTTACATTAGAGTTGGTTGGCTAGCGAGCTTTACCAAGGAAGGCTTATATAGTCTTTGGTTTTAGCAAATATGCAACCTAATTACGTGTACATGATCAAGTTAAATAGTGTTTATGTACCTTACTTCCCGTAACAGCAAGAAGCGAATATGTCCACGCATTTATTAAACGTACTTATGTAACTTTTTAATAAGGAACGCTTTTTTTAGAGGCAATACGTAATTTTATTAGTCTGTTTTCAGATAGCATACTACACCGCAATCTATGACTTCGGGTTCGGAATCCTTAACAGAACCTTTGACGGAACTAATATAGTGACGGTGGGTACGGGTAGGGCACAAAACGCAAGTGGTGACTGAATAAATATTTGCCTATATGCTATTCTAAGTACAGAATTTTATCTATTCCAAGTTTCAACGAAATCGGATGAGCCGTTATGGCGTGATTGAAACCCTAGGAATATGATGAGAAGTGTTTTGTTTGTTGTGTTGTGTTTTGTTACGTGTGATGTTATCGTGCAAATCTGTATTCCCTTACGCACGCTGACGTCAGCAGGGGGAGTTAATTATATGTAGGGGTTTGTTGTTATTTGCTCACAAACGCGAGTAAACAAATGCTGCTTTAACAAAATAATAAAAATAATTAGATTTGAATTCACGCAACGAAGAGATGCTAGAAATATCTCTTTAACTTGATTATGACAGGCCTCATAGCTCAGTTAGTAGTAACTCTGCCTTCTGCGCTAGAGGTCGCGGGTTCGATCCCCGCACTGGACAAACATTTGTGTGATAAACACAGATGTTTGTTCTGTGTCTGGGTGTTAAATATGTATCTATTATATATATCAGTCTCTGGTCACCATAGTACAGGCTATGCCTAGTTTGGGATCAGTTGGCCGTGTGAATATGTCCGGAATATTTATATTTATCTTTATGAATTTACGACGCAATTATTCATAATATTTTCTATTTAGGCTTCCAAACTATCCCTACTAGGTACTAATGATATCATTTAATTTAGTAATAAAATTGAGTATAATCTAACAATAGTAATTCTTATAAATAATAACAAAACCTACATTTGTTGTTCTTCGGTCTCTCCATCGTTACTTACAAAAGCAAGTATTGTTTTCTTAGTTTTCGGTAATTTATTCTTTGTTTGCTTTATTATACCTTGGTTATGTGAACAAAATGTATGTGCAAATAAAAATGAATTATAGGATTGCACAGTTTTCTTTCAGAATGTGTCAATATTTTCCTATTTTTGACCGTATTTGGAGGAGGTTTTCGATTCGGTGACTGTGGACTACTGTGTAAAATGGGAATAATGATCTCAACTTGACGATTATTTAGAAATAACGAAAACGTTTAAAAATTTACAAGAGAAAACTTCATGACCTCTACTTCGTTGCCCTTATTTTTGTAATTATTATTCAATTTACAACCAACCGTTGGGGAATAAAGGTTCTCGAATGGCGACCACGAACCGAACGACGCAGTGTTGGAAGGCCTCCCACCCAATGGATATTGTGAAGGTTGTGGGAAGTCGGTGGATGGAGAAGGCTCAAGACCGTTCGTCATGTAACTCTTTCTTCATCAGGCTGATGATGACGATCCAAACGGCAATGTTTAACTTAAAATTACTGGACACTTGTATGTAAGCTCTTTCTGAAAACGAATATCTTGACGAATCCCTCGCTGTATATCTCCCAAATGGCTATGTTTGTAAAAAACAACCCTGATCTCTTTTTCCAACTTTCTGATGTCGTAGTTCGCAACAGACGTGACAAACATAAAGTCTTAGCTCGGAACTATAACACTCACCCAACAGTCACATACAATATGGACTATATTGTATGCGATATCCTATATTAGGTCAGTGACCAGGTTGAGGTGGCCCTGAAAGGGGCCTATGACCGTCGGTGAAAGAATCAGTGTAGTGAAGGATTAAAGTGCGCCACTTAGAGGCTCCTTTCGTGCACTTTTTCTTTGGAGGAGGTAGGGCATAGCGAGATTTTCTCGTTCTAAATTGGAGCAGCCCGCCTGGGGGGGTACCTCCACCTTACAGAAGATCGCAGCCAAATAACATTATTTGTTTCAAATAGTGTTGTGTTCCTGCGGTGAGTAAGGTTGCCAGAGCTCTTTAGGGGGAGGGGGTTGGCAACGCGTGCGTGATGCCTCTGGTATTGCAAGCGCTCATAGGCTACGGTAACCGCTTACCAACAGGTGGGCCGTATGCTTGTTTGCCATCTCAGTTGTATAAAATAAAAAAAAAAACTCCTGTTTATTGTTAACAGGCCTCATAGCTCAGTAAGTAGTAACTCTGCCTTCTGCGCTAGAGGTCGTCGCGGGTTCGATCCCCGCACTGGACCAACATTTGTGTGATAAAACACAGATGTTTGTTCTGTGTCTGGGTGTTAAATATTTATCTATTATAATTAAATAATATGTCCGGGATATTTTTATTTTATTTAGGTATTAGAAAAAACCAACGAACTTTTGATTTGTTTAATTTGCATTTATTTCGTTATAGAAATGTGATTACATTTGTAGTGATAAACCAGATGGGAAGTGAAGGCCGGGCAGAACATTGAGCACGTCTCCATGATTATTCACCCCTGCCTGAATGGAACCAGAATTTATTTTGACTTTTCCTTCCGCGTCGCACATTGTGTCCCTTTGCATAGATGATAATAATATTTTTACCACATTTCAAAGCTCCAAGATGGCTTGATATGATAGGTTATCCTGATTTAGGTTTATTGCTCTTGTCTAAAGCAAAACGAGTATTTTCTGAACTTGATAAGCCCAATCAATGTTTTCTTCTAGCCAACCGTCTAATTTGCGGTCATCTAAGAAAAATCCTTCTACATTTCCTCTAAGTTATTCCTTAACTAGAATATGGAAGAGCGGTATCTTTATACGTATTTTTATACTGAAAAGGAGGTATCAACAAAGATAAAACTGTGTGATAAAGATACAAATGTTAATTATGTTAAAAAAATTAAACATTATTACATTCATCATTACACTCTATTTTACAAAGTTTTAACTGAATTACGTATGTCGTGCTTTGCGTAAATTTACATAAAGCGTTCGTGGTGTTGGGGCAGTTGGGTTATTTAATTAAATACTCACACGTCCGTTTAAATCAGGGTGGGTGATGTGGGGATAATAATTTGATTTAAACAACGTTTGCCCTTGAAATAAAACGAAGCGCAAAGCTGCTATTTTGTTTCGTTCTCTATTAATACCTAAACAAAACTGGCTTTTGATGCAAAGTCTGAAATTTTAATTTGTCATATCTCTGAATAAATATAAGTACCTACTAGGTCATACATATCATTGAACTTAATCATATTTTCAGCTGTAGGACGTCCACTGCTGAATATTGGCGTTTCCCATAAATTAACGAGTGACCGAGTGTGTGATTTTATGGCGGCCTGCAACCTAATTAATTCTTTTATCTATAATTTTATTAATATAGGCAAGAGATGAGAAGCGCGCCCCATAACCTGATAGTGATTAATTTTAATTATTCTGTAAAACCCTAACAAAGCCTTCGCTTATCCACTTGCTTATATCCAATATTCTAAAAATACCTACCGAATAATATTCCTTATTTTCATGGAATGAGGCTGCTTTGTGATTTGTTTATACGATTTAAGGGACCACTATACAGGCGCGTTTTATCACGCTATTATACATTCATTTTGCTTCGTCCTTCGAGATTAGAACATTTGTAGTACACGTTTAGGTATCGCCATAGACCACTTAGTTGAAAGCAGAGAATCTGCATTTTTTTTTTTTTTTTTTTCTGTCTACCGCTCGATCTGACACTCATTCGCGTTTTAGTGCCTCGCCGAACACCACGTTATTTACTTTTTTTTAGCAAAAAAGCGTAAAAACATGCCGAAACGGAGTCACAAAGACGAGGACAGTGATGATTATTTACGACGTAAGCTAAGGAAAATCGAAAAGAAACTCGCAAAAAGGGACAAAAGACGGAGAGGTCTTTCTGAATCTAGCAATTCACCAGCGATTGTTACCCCAGTGCAATCGGAGCAAGAAGGTAAATGCAAATGCTAAGTGCATTTTGTTACTTCTTTTTTCATTTCACCAATGATATTGTGAATAGTTTGTAGGACTATATCCGTATCAAAATTTGACATGACGTCACCTTCCAATTAGTGTTGTGTTCATCTTGTGGGGATGTTACCTTCACATTAATCGGACGAAAAATAGTTGGCCTATGTGCCTACCCCGTGATTGTGTACATTTGAACGGAATGTTACCTTCACTGTTCATGACAAAATTATTTTGTTATCTACTTTGGTAGACAATAATCTAAGCGATGTGGATAGTTTTAAAGGACTATCACCGCGTTTTTTTATACCTTATTTGCATACCTATTCATTGAGTATGGTGGTACCCCAACAAAAAACTGTTACCGAAGTTTTTTTTTTGTGCATTTAAGTTGTGGCCATCTTATGGGGATGGACCTTTCGCTTTCAAATGCATGTAGGTACCTAGCCTACGTTTTTAGTTCCGGCTTATGATTTTTTATCATATTCCAGATGAAATGGAAGTACGGTCTGAAGTTCATTTTATGCCAATCACCGTAGAAGAGACCCAACTGGGTACATCAACCTCATCTTCACAAGCTGCCGCGCCAGACGCACAGCAGGCTGAGCTCCCCGTTGGCACAGAACCCGATCAGCCAGAACTAGATGAGGAAATACTGAATCTATTGGGAGAAACGCCTTCAAAGGATAAAAAATATGGACCTGATATTCGAGATGAATTAGCAGTACGCTGGGAGCATATTGCTACGACAGGCTTATCTAGAGATTCTAAAAAAGAGCTGCTTGAAAAGCATCTTATACCAAAGAATTGCACAAAAATTGACGCACCGAAGTTAAATCTGGAGATAAAGGCAGCTTTATCGGAAATGCTTCTTAGAAAAGATAAGGCTTTAGAAAATAAGCAGATACAAGTCGCGGCAAGTATATCTTGCATCAGTGAAGCCCTTACTCGATTGTTTTCTATGGAACAAAAAGATCAGGCCGTTATAAAATTGCTGATTGAAGCAGGTCGGTTAATGTGCGACTCTCAATATAACGAGTCTATGACGAGAAGGAGTTTTATATGTTCCACAATAAAGAAAGATATTAAAGACCAACTATTTAATACGGAAATTGATGGTTTCTTATTTGGTGAGAAGCTGGCCGACACACTTAAGGCGGCAAAGGCAATATCCAAATCGGGCGCTGAGATAAAATTCACACCCGCTAAGAAAATCACCCCGGCGACGCAGAAACCAAAACAGGCGCAGAATTTAAACCAGAAGCCTCCGTTCCCGGCAGCCAGGCAAGCGGGAACAGCGAGGAGATTCGAGCCGATGGCATCGACATCACGCCCACGGCAGCCGCTGCAGCCGCGACAGCCGACGCGCTCATATCGTCACCCAGGCCCACGTCGCTAGACCCGGTACGTTCCTCAGGACGATTATCCTATTTTTACAATCAATGGCGATTGATAACTAATGACCCTGTGATACTATCATGGATAAAAGGGTATGAGATCCCGTTTACGAAACAGGTTTCTCAATCATACGAACCGAGCTTGCCTGTTTTATCAAAATCCGAATCCCTTCAATACGGAGTGGCCATTACTGAACTTATAAACAGCGGAGCTATCTCATATTGTAAGCCATGTCAAGGACAGTTCCTTTCTAGTTATTTTCTTGTGAAAAAACCCAGTGGGAAAAATAGATTTATATTAAATTTAAAGTCTTTAAATAAGTTCATAACAACGGAACACTTTAAAATTGAAGATTTGAGAACAACAATAAAGTTATTATCAAAAAACAGTTTCATGGCCACTCTGGATTTAAAGGATGCATATTTTCTTGTATCTATACACCCAGATTTCAGAAAGTATTTACGATTTAAATATGAGGGAAATCTGTACCAATTTAATGTTTTAGCATTCGGAATAAATACAGCCCCCTTCGTTTTTACTAAATTGTTAAAACCAGTGATGTGCCTACTCAGATCATTAGGCTACATGTCATCTATATACTTAGATGACATATGTATAATTTCTAGAAATTATCAAGATTGCCATGATAATATCATCCATACAAGAAACATTTTAGAGTCCTTAGGTTTTATTATCAATTCCGAAAAGAGCTGTATGATTCCAAATACCGTTTGTAAATACCTTGGTTTTGTAATAGATACCAAAAAATTTCACGTGCGCTTGACTGATGAAAAACGACGCTTAATTAAAATGGAATTACAATCTTTTCAATCACAACATCGTTGCAAAATAAGACACTTTGCGCGCTTGGTAGGACTCCTCACTTCATCCTGCCCAGCTATCCAGTACGGTTGGATGTATACCAAGCAAATGGAAAGATGCAAATACCTTGCTTTGTGTAACACATGTAGCTACGATAGCTACATGTCAATACCAGAGTATTTACAGAATGATTTTTCCTGGTGGATGAAATCTATTGATGTAGCAGTCAATCCCATTAGGCAGGACAGTTACTGTTTAGAAATATTTTCTGACGCTAGTAAAAAAGGGTGGGGGGCAGCATGCGGTAAGGAGACTGCCAATGGCCAGTGGAGTATCTCGGAATCAGTCAAACACATCAACTACCTGGAACTCCTGGCAGCGTTCTTAGGACTACAGACTTTTGCAAAGACATTAAAAAACTGTCAGATCTTACTGCGTATTGACAACACAACTGCTATTTCTTACATCAATCGTATGGGGGGAGTTAGATTTCCACATCTCACTGATATAACAAGATCTTTATGGCAGTGGTGTGAAGCTCGTGGAATATTCGTGTTCGCTTCATACATAAGTTCACAAGATAATGAAATAGCAGATGCGGAGTCACGAAGATCCCATCCAGACAACGAATGGGAACTAAAAGATCATGCTTTTGAAAAAATTTCACAAACCTATGGACTACCAGACATTGATCTTTTTGCGTCCAGAATTAACAATAAGTGTGAAAGATATATCTCATGGAATAGAGATCCTGGGGCATTTGCTGTAAATGCATTTACTTTAAATTGGAAAGAACTTTCTTTCTACGCTTTTCCTCCATTCGCGGTGATATTAAAGGTTTTAAGAAAGATAATTACTGATCGGGCCGAGGGTATCGTTGTGGTTCCTTTTTGGCCCACACAGCCCTGGTTTCCCCTATTTCAAGATCTTCTATGTACCGAAGTAATACTTTTCAGGCCTTGCGATGATGTGTTATTATCTATTTCCAACAGTCATCCCAAGCTGACGTTGATTGCAGGGAAGTTATCAGGACGGCACTACTGAAGAGAAGCGTACCACCGTCATCGTTAGATATTATGATTGCTTCCCTATCTGAAAATTCTATAAAACAATACGACGTCGCAATTCGACGTTGGGTAAACTTTTGTAAAAAGCACAATATTGAGGTATATGGGGCGTCAACTCCAATGGTGATATACTTCCTTACTGAACTATTTAAATCCGGCTTACAATACGGATCACTTAACAGTCATCGCTCCGCTCTATCTTTGATCTTAGGATCGAGAGTGGGGTCTGATGATCGTGTTATTAGACTTTTCAAGGGTTTTTATAGACTTCGCCCTCCAGCACCTAAATATAACATCACATGGGATCCATCAGTAGTTTTAGATTTCGTGTCGAAATGGTATCCTAACAACGTTTTGAATTTGGAGCGTTTGACTAAAAAGATTGTCACTTTACTCATGTTGGTAACTGCACAAAGAGTGCAGACTATTAGTAAAATAAATATAAAAAACATATTTATCAATAATCAGCATATACTAATAAAAATACAAGATTTAGTAAAAACGTCGCGCCCAGGTTCAGCTCAACCTTGTCTAAAGATCCCATTTTATACGGACCGACCGGAAATATGTCCGGCAGAAGCGTTGGTAGCTTACATTGATAGGACGAAGCCCATAAGAAACAATGATACTTATCTGTTCGTTAGTTATAAAAAACCGTATAAATCTGTATCCAAGGATACTATCAGCCGATGGATAAAAAGCACACTATCAATGAGCGGAGTTGACACCTCCATATTCTCTGCTCACTCCACCAGACACGCAGCCACCTCAGCCGCTCACAGAGCGGGTGTCAATATTGATACAATACGAAATACAGCCGGGTGGAGTGGCAATTCCACTGTATTTGCAAAATTTTATCATAGAGAAATTCAGTGTGATAATTCTGATCAGTTTTCATTATCAATCTTAAACACTGAAAATAATTGAAAAATGTATCTACTTGCCTTATTTCAATCAAAATAGTATTAATGATTTGATTACTACATAGAGGTAATCGATTATACCGACTTAACCCTTCGTAGGGAGGAACTTTTTAGATTATACCTATGTAACAAAATATATGTTTTTTGTTTGATGATTATAACAAACAATACTGTTGAGTGTTTTTTAATATTTCACTGTCTTTCAAAATCTACAAATGTTCTAATCTCGAAGGACGAAGCAAAATGAATGTATAATTAGAGATTAAACGAACTTACCCTAAGTGAAGTTCTATCCAAATTATACGATTTTGCTTCGTCCGAGAGATTAGGTCCCTCCCTACCCTGCTACCCCCTACTTAAGTGAAATATTACGGATGCAGGCTTTCAACTAAATGAGTGTCAGATCGAGCGGTAGACAGAAAAAAAAAAAAAAAAAATGCAGATTCTCTGCTTTCAACTAAGTGGTCTATGGCGATACCTAAACGTGTACTACAAATGTTCTAATCTCTCGGACGAAGCAAAATCGTATAATTTGGATAGAACTTCACTTAGGGTAAGTTCGTTTAATCTCTAATAAATCGCAAATGCATTTTGCGATAATTATTTTTAGTTCATTTTGTACTAGGGCGCTGCAATCTTACACACTGCTGCGATGATAAACGCGCTATATGCGGTAGAAAAAAGGTAGCTGAATTGCATTGCGTTAAACTTATCTACTGTCTACTAGGAACTTTAAGATCTGTAATGCAAAAGCTTTTGTGTGAAATTAAAGTAAGTTTGTAAAACGAATTAAAAATAAAAAATATCTTTATTCTTCATTAATTTTTACCTACTAGATATGTTACCTAAAAGTGTATTGTTTTGTACTAGGTACATACAATAAACAAACTTCCAAATTAATCACGACATTTTGAGACTTCCCAGCTTTTTCGCTCCTCAGCAATAATCACTTTTTCTTAGTTACAACCTACCTTGTCGAAAATAAATAGCTCAAGATTGCCTTTCAAATTGATCCTAAATATACTTACCAACGGAACAAACCCTCACCATTGTTATGTATAAAATACATATTAGTAGGTATAGAAATTGTACACGTCTCGCAAATTATTTATTATTATGCCCGGACGGAATCACTTTGGGGTTCATTTTGTTATGGTCATTTGGTCAGTAATGACGTCACAGCATTACGCACCTAGCCTTCGTTATTTCGAGCATGATCGTTAAGATCATCGTGGCTTCGCCGTAAAGGCCTTGCCTGCGACGCCGACGGTACCAGGTTTCAAGTCTCAGCATCTACTACTTTTTCTATTTTTAAACGTTTGTATTTCTTTATGCTATGCATTCCAATGTCTGTCTCTGTAGCTCTAATGCAGGTACGTAGGTAAACTTACGAATTAAGCTACGCAGTAGAAATAAAATGTAAAGAAGTGCAGTGCAAGTGCATCGGCCATTTGCAATATACCTTTGGACGGTGCACACGCACTTCCGTGATCGAGAAATGCAATGTCATTATTTTGTAAATCTATTGTTTTATAGTAATTTGATTGCTATGTTTTATAAGTTTTGAGTTGTGCTTTATTGTGATCCTAGGGGTGAGTGTTTAGTTAGTTTAGTGACAGGCCGGTTGGGTCTTTTAGAGGATTCTACAACAAGTAAGTTATTAACTGTGTTTTATCTTTGTTGTAGCCTTTGGAAACGCCCTGTCATGTACGATCATAAGTAGATAGCACTGAACTCGGCCATTTACATGGAAACTTAGATATTGTGCATCTCACAACCTGAGATAGATACGTTTTATAATCTCCGCTAGCAGCCGGCTTCTTTGGATTGGAAGGGTTCCGTCGTCCACCCTGTAAAACCCTCCTGGCGCCCTCTTTTAGAAATAAATTAGTTATACAGTATTTGCAACTGGGTATTTCATTATCTTGACCCGTAACAAATAGCGCCCAACGTTAAATTTCGTACCTAAAGATTGATGAAATACTCAGTACCTACCTAACCTAGTATAATTATTCGGATTGCATTTAGACAGCAAGATAACTAATGCAGAGAACAAATTGTGAGTCATAATATGCAGCAGTTTTATTACCTAGGTATATTGGATTGTTTACCTTAGCATTTTGTTTTGTATGTAAAACAGGTAGGTACATACACCTGTTAGGTTAACTATCTTAGTACTAGTATAATTATAGTGTTGTATGATATTACTAACTTTGGTAAACTATGATTAAGTAAGTATTACCATTTAGGATTAAGCTCATAGGTCAGTTTATTTTTATTTAGTTGTTTATGTTTATTTTTATTAAGTGTTATAAATCCTTTTAATCATAATAAGAAAACTAGATAGGTACATATTTAAAAGAGCTCGACCGATGTAAGGACATTGGAATTCGTAAGTAATAAAGTCATCATCATCATCAGCTGTACTGCTGGACATTGGCTTTTCCCAAAGCGGTAGTTGTAGTAGTAAGGACATTGAAATTCAAAAGTAATAAAGTCATCATCATCATCATCCGTACTGCTGGACATTGGCTTTTCCCAAAGTGGTAGTTGTAAAAATGGATCCTAATTATCTATTAAAAGATGAGTTAGACTTTGAACTTTCGTGCAGGGGTATTTACAGTAAGAGCGGGGTTTCGGTATTAAAGAAATTACTAAAGGAATTATTAGGCACGGAACAGACCGGAGAAACGTCTTATAAAATAAAAGCTCCGCGCCACAGTATAGAGAATCCATCATCAGAATTAGATATTTGCGCCAAGAAAATTAACATTCTGGAGCAGTATATAGGAGAGATAACAGACAAGCCAGATAAGAGCCTATTTAGGAGACTAATTTCGAGACTTTACCATGTTCGTAACAGATTAGAGTTCATTATTTCAAAAACTGATGAAGATGTTAAACGGCAGGTTGACTTCAAAAGTAAAACGGATAAGTTACTGGAAAAATTAGAAGAACATGATGAAGCCTCTGATGAAGGAAATTTGACTGTAGCCGACAAAATGATGCTACAGGAAACTTTAGGTGATGTGGGAAATCAAATAATAGATAAGATTGAAAACGCTTCAAATGAGTTAGATAATCGCTCGTTAAGGAAACAGTCCAGGATTTTTAGGACATCTACTGTCGAGGATAACGGGCTTAAAAGAAAATTAGTTCCTATTAGTCAGTGGGGAGTTAAATATTCAGGGGACAATAAATATAGCGTTAATGCATTCATTGAACGGGTTAATGAACTGAAAGATGCGCGTAATGCTACTGATGATGATCTTTGGCGATGCGCGATTGATTTTTTTCAGGGTGATGCTCTTATATGGTATAGAGCGAATAAAGATAATGTGACAAACTGGGACGAGTTGGTAATTCTTTTGAAACGTACGTTCCAGTCACCCTTTTATCAAGATGAATTATTGAGAGAAATACATGATAGAACGCAAGGTAAAGATGAGTCTGTAACAGTTTACATGGCGGTGATGCAGAACATGTTTAAGAGGTTACCGGTGGAACTTCCAGAACGTGAAAAAATCTATATAGTCTTAAAAAATTTACAACCATACTTTCAAAGAGCCATCTGTAGAGACGAATTTAACTCGATCTCGGATCTCATAAATGTCTTACGCATCGTTGACAGGACCAAGATGAACTGCGCACGATTCCAGGAACCAGTTAATGTCAAAAGCAACTTGGAGCCAGATCTCGCTTACAAGAAAACTGTAAGTAATGAGGTATGTGAAGTCGAATATCCTCAAGAAGTCAATGCCATGTTGAGCAGCAATAGAAGATGCTGGAACTGCAGAGAACTGGGACATACATTCAGGGGGTGTAAACTACCGAAGCAAAGACTATTCTGCTATAAGTGTGGCAAATTAGGTAACACTACACCAAATTGCTCATGTAAGGGAAACGAGCAGAGGGAAAGTTCAGCAGCGGCCAAATGAATTTTTCCCTAGATAGAAACAGCGAGGAGTGGCAGGAGTGGCTGCGAACAATACACAATTACTTTACTTATGGGGAGGTGTGTCCATTAGTCATTAATAAAGCAAATGACAATAGGCCATACATAGAAATTAAGATATTAGACAAAGTTATTGTAGGTATGTTAGATAGCGGCGCAAACCGCTCCATTATAAACACGAAATTTGCGAATAAATTAAAAGCACTTGGTCTTGAATCATATAGTTTACATCAAACACATGTGGCCACTGCAGATGGTGTAAGCCATAGGATATCAGAAGTTTTTGATGTTCCAGTCAATTTCGATAACCAATTCCATGTAGTATCGTTAAGGGTGATGAGTAGCTCAGTACATGAACTAATATTAGGTAAGGAATTCTTTGATACGTTTGGAATTTCACTGAAGTTTAGAAATGCATCTTATATCGGAAACGATGTCACTTGCGCTTCTAATGCACCAATAATTATTGCTAAAGAAGATTTGGATGAGTCCCAAGAAAGGCAACTTAATGCGGTCATTGAAGAAATGAATCATACCATTGGGTCAGGCTTAGGAAGAACGCAGTTACTGAAACATACGATTGACACAGGAAACAATAAACCGGTGCGTCAGAAACAGTATAACTTTTCACCAGTTATAAAGGAACAAATAGAGAAGGAGTTAGATGAGATGCTTGAAAAGGACGTTGTGGAACCATCTTACAGTGCATGGTGTTCGCCAGTGCTAATTGTTAAAAAACCTAATGGTGATAATAGATTATGTTTAGATAGTAGACAATTGAATAAAGTAACAAAGAGAGATTCTTATCCTTTACCACGAGTATCAGCCATTATTGACAATTTGAAAAACGCTAGATTTCTTAGTACTATTGATTTAAAGTCAGCCTTTTGGCAGATACAATTAGATGATGATAGTAAAGAGAAAACAGCCTTTGCTGTGACTGGAAGAGGACTATTTCACTTTAAAGTAATGCCATTCGGCCTAGTAAATGCTTCACAGTCCCAGCAAAGACTGATGGACATTTTATTTCAGTCACACGAGGATAAAATTTGGGCATATTTAGACGACATTATTGTGTGTTCGGAAACCTTTGAACACTTAAAAGAACATTTAAAACTTTTAAATCAGGTCACATCTACTCTAAAAAATGCCAACCTTACTATAAACGTTAGTAAGTGCAAATTTGCAAGATCAAGTTTGAAATATTTAGGATACATTATCGATAGAGACGGCCTGCGTACGGACCCAGAAAAAGTGACAGCTATTTTAAAATTTCCTAGACCCAAGAACGTCACAGAACTTAAAAGGTTTATCGGCCTGGCAAGCTGGTATAGAAGATTTGTAAAAAATTTCTCGTTGGTGGCAGCGCCCCTGCATAATCTAACTAAGGGTAATAAGAGAAAGCCATTCGTTTGGACAAAAGAGGCAGAAGAGGCGTTTATATCTCTAAAAACCCTACTCACTACAACTCCCGTTATGTCATGTCCGGATTATTCCAAGCCATTTATGATGCAATGCGACGCATCAAATGAAGGGATAGGAGCCGTGCTGTGCCAGAAGAATGAAGACAGTGAACAAGCAGTGGCGTTTTTAAGTAGGAAACTTACGGACACTGAAAAAAGATACTCTGCTTCTGAAAGGGAACTATTAAGTGTAGTGTATGCAATTGAGAAATTTAGACCTTATATTGATGGGGTACATTTTACAGTGGTAACCGACCATAGCGCACTACAATGGCTACATAAAATGAGAGATCCGCACGGTAGATTAGCTAGATGGGCAATGAAATTGCAGCAATTTTCCTTTGACATAGTTCATAGGCCAGGGAAAGCACACACGGTGCCGGATGCGCTGTCTAGAGCCACTGCAGACTTGAATATACTAGAGATAGCAGAAAAACACAAAAATGAATGGTATAGATCTAAAGTTCAGCACATAATTGGATCGGAGCAAAGTAGTAATAATACGGAATGGAGAGTATGCAAGGGGTTGCTTTACAAGAAAATATACATGAAACAATACCCAAATGAAGAAAACTTATGGAAATTATACATTCCCGAATCTTTACGACATGAAATTCTGCAAACTTGCCATGATAATCCTAAAGCGGGGCATTTAGGGATTCGCAAAACACTTTATAGAATAAAAAGAGATTATTTTTGGCCAAATATGTTACATGAAGTTAAACAATATGTAAAGAACTGTGAAATATGTGCCACACATAAGGTAACTCAAAATCTACCTTTTGGTCAGATGGGACATCATCGGGAAGTCTCGGCTCCTTGGCAGATTATTTCCTTGGATTTAATGGGTCCATTTCCAAAAAGCAAGAAAGGAAATATGAATTTACTGGTAATCACGTGTTGGTTTAGTAAGCTCGCATTGCTATTCCCATTGCGCACTGCTAAGGCGGATAAAATCTGTGAAATTGTTGAAACCCAAATTTTATTATATGGTGCCCCCCAAGCAATAATAAGTGACAATGGCAAACAGTTTAATTCAAACTTGTTTAAGGAATTAGCATCTAAATATAATTGTAGGCTATGGTTTACACCAAACTACCACCCGCAAAGTAATCCGACAGAAAGAGTTAATCGAGTAATAGGGACAATGATATCTGCTTACATCAAACAAAAGAAGCATAACGAGTGGGATATACATTTAGGTGAAATAGGGCACGCCATTAGGACTGCAGTTCATGAAACCACTGGTCACACACCTTCGTATCTGTTCTTTGGTAGAGAAACAGGGGTCTTGGATTTCGGCATACCATGTGAAACAAACGGCGAAACTCTAAATGAAAAATATGAGGTACGTTTAGAAAAATTTATTAACCAGTTACACGAACGAGATAAAATATACCAGCTAGTACGCAGTAGGCTTCGGGAGGCTCATAATCAAAGTCAAAAAATATATAATCTAAGGCGAAGACCTGCCAACTTTGAGGTAGGAGAAACAGTTTGGAAAAAAACTAAATACCTATCCAATGCTGGTAATAAATTTATGGCAAAATTAGCACCTAAATTTGAGAAAGCCATCATAATGGATAAAATTTCAAATAATATTTACAAACTAAATAATGTACATGGGAAAGATATAGGTATGTGGCATGCGAAAGACTTGAAATCATTATGAGGAAACAACATAGACATATTATATTACATTTACAGATATGATATATGCTATAGATAGTTTTAAGGTTTTTATACGGTTATACATATATTAATAAAAAAAATGTAGATGCATTTTTTTTTCCTGGGGAGGAGGATATTTGTTATGGTCATTTGGTCAGTAATGACGTCACAGCATTACGCACCTAGCCTTCGTTATTTCGAGCATGATCGTTAAGATCATCGTGGCTTCGCCGTAAAGGCCTTGCCTGCGACGCCGACGGTACCAGGTTTCAAGTCTCAGCATCTACTACTTTTTCTATTTTTAAACGTTTGTATTTCTTTATGCTATGCATTCCAATGTCTGTCTCTGTAGCTCTAATGCAGGTAGGTAGGTAAACTTACGAATTAAGCTACGCAGTAGAAATAAAATGTAAAGAAGTGCAGTGCAAGTGCATCGGCCATTTGCAATATACCTTTGGATGGTGCACACGCACTTCCGTGATCGAGAAATGCAATGTCATTATTTTGTAAATCTATTGTTTTATAGTAATTTGATTGCTATGTTTTATAAGTTTTGAGTTGTGCTTTATTGTGATCCTAGGGGTGAGTGTTTAGTTAGTTTAGTGACAGGCCGGTTGGGTCTTTTAGAGGATTCTACAACAAGTAAGTTATTAACTGTGTTTTATCTTTGTTGTAGCCTTTGGAAACGCCCTGTCATGTACGATCATAAGTAGATAGCACTGAACTCGGCCATTTACATGGAAACTTAGATATTGTGCATCTCACAACCTGAGATAGATACGTTTTATAATCTCCGCTAGCAGCCGGCTTCTTTGGATTGGAAGGGTTCCGTCGTCCACCCTGTAAAACCCTCCTGGCGCCCTCTTTTAGAAATAAATTAGTTATACAGTATTTGCAACTGGGTATTTCATTATCTTGACCCGTAACAATTTGAATAGTTACAAAGTGTTTCATGTGTTCCTGGCTTTGAATTTAATTGTACATAGGATTGTTTGTACAAAGTTCGTCTCAATCTCGGGAATTTAATTATAGCGGAGTGAAACTTGTTTTTTTTTAAATACTATGGTACAGTTAGAAAACTCAAATAGACAACACCTAGACCCGAAAAAAATATATTTGCAGATCATGCAAACATTTGTCCCGCAGCGGGAATTGAACCCACACCGCAAGCGTCTCAAAAGGGCAATCGCCCGCTACGCCACTGAGGTCGTCAAAGAAAGAAGTGAATAACTGATAGAGATAGAAGATAAAAACATTTTGTGCCGACCCCAAATGAAGTGAAATAAGGATAGGAAGATGATGATGAGTAGATGTATTCTTCTGGATGTAATAACATATACTACGGCTACTTTTTATCCAAGCGAAGCCATCATCGGAAGCTAGTTCTGTCATAAATATCAATATAATTCATATGTATTGTCGTGATTTGATATTCATAATTAAAAAGTAATAGTAAAATATTTATTTCTTATAATGGCAACATAGCATTTGGAATTTAAAATATTTGTTAGCTGGCAATTCTGTTCTGTACGTGATTGGGAAGTTTTGGGTAGCCAATCACGAACGGTCCAACCACGGCATTTGGTTCGTTTTTTATAACCGACAGGAGGTAAACTTTAAGCAAAAGTTGGAATGGACTGGCATTCTTTTTCTGGAAGCTGAATAGTGAGCATTGTCGTGTAACCAATGTTCTAGTATAGAACTAAAAGTTGTAATCGAATCTAGAATATTCCACAAATTCGGAATAAATAAAGTGGTGTTGTCAAGTGTTATCCTCGTTTTATTGCATCATGTCGATACCTACAAGCAAAAGTTACATAGTTCATTTTGTAATTTTCATTAGACTTGAAAGGCCTATGCCAAACGGCTAATTTTACGCTGACTTACCTATGTAAGTCAGCGTAAAATTAGCCGTTTGGCTTCGAATTAAATTTTTTAGGAACGTAATTAGTATTAAATCGACGACATAGTTACTAGTCTTTAGTAACTCGATCGTGAATAATCGTGTGTAGTACAACCCTAAGTCCACCCTCTATACTATAATGTCTTCTTGCAAGGTGTCGCGTTCGCGAAGTGTGAGCTGCCATAGAAAGTGCCCTTTGCCGCCATTAACCGGCGTCCATTAACTAATGGCTGTAGCCTCTTATTGACGCTCAGCAAACACCTTGGCTTAGCCTAACTTAGCATGAATTTTAGTTCACCTCTCAAGTTACGTCCTATCCAACCTAGAAAGCTTTTAAGGGATTTAAAGTAGCATTATTTGCTTTATCAAAAATCTGCAGGGATTTTCATTTGACGATGACCACCAATTCATCTGGTAAATCATGATTCTAAAAAAAGTTGTTTGTGGCTATGGATATAACTAAGGCAAGTTTTTTTTTTACCTCTATAATATAACTAGGATCACTTTGAAACGTCTTAGAAACTAGGTGAAGCAACGCCTGTTCCTCGCTACCAAGCCTAGAAGAATCAGGCAACAAACACGGCTTGGTGTCTATCATTTTTTTCGATGATCCTTTTATAACAAAAATATTTGTGACCTAAGCCGTTTCCATGCGATATCATCTAAAATATCCATAACTTGATTTAGAAATATCGGTAAACCACCTTAATAACCTTCATATTTTCTTACAGCTTCTACGCACAAAGTCTTCTGAGACATATTCGCTGTAAGTAGGTATAAAAGGTATTTACTTACGTTATTGATCACTAAGGTATTGAGCTCGGGAGTGGGGTCGGGAATAGATAATGGATTCTTTCGTTGCGGAAAGTCATCTTTTAGATACTTAGGCATCCCAGGTTCTCGAAGCCTTTCAAAGGTATAGGCTCGAAGTACCTAACGATAAAATAATAAAGGTATATACTTGGAGTACAAGAGGCTAGGAAGGTTAAAGGTACACCTACCTTGTTTTTGTCGTCTGCGTTTGTACGTTGTTGTTCATATCAAATAAGGCACACGTACCTTATGGTACAGCCTGCACTAAGATATATACCATTCATTAATTTAAAACGATTCTACCGATGTACACAGCAATTTTCAAAAATTAATCAATTCATGATCAGCTTTGTCCAATAACAACTTCAGACTAAATCTTCATCATTGGCATCATATGAAATCATTTTGAAAATTTTGTAATGTATGCTTATTGTCTTAGTGCAGACGACTGTACTTTCGATATTTGTGTTATATACGCTTTATTCAGTTGCAAAACATTGGATTAAAAAGATATTTCTAAGGATTCTTCATATAAAATCATTCTTTTTGATTCCGAGACATTCAATATATCAAATTAATTCAACATGATATCTGACCTATTTGCTCTGAATTCATTAACATTCGATACTTGAATAACAGAAACGAATTCTAACAACTATCGATTTTATTTCGGATTTCATGAACACGATCTTGTAAAAACGAAGCGGATCTGGCAACTTTATTATTTCATAGCAAAAATTGACTTGCTCAATTATATATATCTCGTCAGGCTTAGGACGAGAAATCTTTTTTCAAAATTGAGCAAGTAAATTTTTTCACGATCCGTTTTAATAATAAAAAATAGCTGCAGCCAGCATTTAAATTGGCTGCATGCAATATTTCTGCAATACTAGAAACAAAGGTAATTGAAATATAAGCAAAGGACCAACTCAGCAATATAGCGATTAAATATTTTCAGCGAGCAGCGCCGCGCTGGATATGAAATTGTTGACGCGAAGTTCCTGCGCCATCTGGCAGCGATCATACGAGTGAGGGTAGCGTAGTAAGAGCGAAAGCAGTGAATGCTTATTTATTCGCTGCCCTCGCTTATGTGCCTAGAGCTAGACCGAGATTGACAAGAAGGTTGTGTGTTACTTATTTTCTACACTAAACCATAAAACGTGCTCTAAAATACCTATAGTTCTAATGAAGAGTGAGCGAAGATATTAAAAAATAGCTGCAGCCAGCATTAAAATTGGCTGCATGAAATATTTCTGCAATACTAGAAACAAAGGTAATTGAAATATAAGCAAAGGACCAACTCAGCAATATAGCGATTAAATATTTTCAGCGAGCAGCGCCGCGCTGGATATGAAATTGTTGACGCGAAGTTCCTGCGCCATCTGGCAGCGATCATACGAGTGAAGTTCGTAGTTAAGAGCGAAAGCAGTGAATGCTTAGGTATTCGCTGCCCTCGCTTATGTGCCTAGAGCTGGACCGAGATTGACAAGAAGGTTGTGTGTTACTTATTTTCTACACTAAACCATAAAACGTGCTTTAAAATACCTATAGAACTAATGAAGAGTGAGCGAAGATATTTCAAACGACTTGAGCGAATCAGTGATGTATTTTTTTTTGTTAGTGAATAACTTTCGAACCGTCTCAATTTAATCCGCATGAAATTTAGTAGGTCAACAAGTTGGACTATCAAAATTTTGTGGTTCGAATATAAGTTAAATTGGCCGAGGGGTTGCGAACATAGTTGCTAAGTACTCGTAGTTCAGATAAGATTGAATATTAGCTAGCTGCGATTTTCAAAGTTTATCTTATTTGTGCCTCAACGATCGTCGAAGCACCAAGTATTATTAATTTGATAGAGTCTAAATACTCACAATGGATCGAATATCTGTACGACGCCGACGCAAACTATCGCTAACGCTTACATATTGTCGCTTTGTTCGTTCTCTCTCTTGGAGCCAAGAACTAGGTACTTGGAGTGCCCCAGTTCTGAGGTAAAAAGAACTTCTGTACAGGATTGGCAGCCTAATGTAGTGCACATTCGTTGTGTAGGTACATGTACCCTTGCTTGCATACATGTATTTTAGATACCTACGTGGGTACTTGTGCGTACGTAGGTATATATATATATATAACTTAGTACTACTAACACTATAACTAAGTATGTAAACTATTTAAGTAGGTAAATTATTTCGAAGTTTAGTTTAATTGTCACGCCTCACCATCTTTTTTGCACGCCCAGGATGACTGGTAGAAAATGCTTTAGCATTAAGTCCTCCTTACACTAAGTTTAAGTGAGAAAGTAAAAATAAATAAAATAAAAAATAAATGTATGCAAGCCCTATACGCGTATGTTTCTTGTTAGAAAAGAAAAACTACTTGCAAACTTTTCATACTAATGGCGTTTCCGTAAGTTTTTCCACTATTACTAGATTTGGATTTATTGTATAGTATACCTACATTACCTACCTAAACCGTAAAATTAATTAATTGATCCCTCATTTTTACGATCATTATTTTTATTTACATACCTACTCGTACAAACCGTAAAAAATTACATATACATAATGAAAATGCATTGGCAATAAAATAAAACCTCTATCTTCTCGCATTATTTGCTTAGTCGAGTAATAAAGTTGGAATACCTTATTGAAAATGCGCTTACTGACACATGAGACCTTAGTTATTTTCGTAAGTTGGCGTCTTCTGCTGTCATCTAACCTCTGACTCCTCCAACTTAACATAAATATCATATCAGGCAGGTTGCATAACCTTGTCATTGCAGGGACGGTGGAGTGTGTCGGTCACCGTCGGCCGCACGGCCTGCAGCCGCCGGCGCGTGATTAATGAATGCTCTATGCTCATTAATTACACTGCGGTGATCAAGCAGCTTACCTGTTGACCGATAAAAACTTATAGGTTCCACTTTGACATTATAGCCAAAACCAACACCTTCTGAGAGAGGCTGGCTACTACTCGCTCACCAACATAAACGACGCTTTTTTAAGAAGTTTGACGAAAGTCCTTTTGTTTGAAAGATGTTTTACTGATGTTTATTGTGAACGAACATTATTGTTTGTTTGTATGTAAGGTGTAGGTAATCTTTGGAACTATTGGACCGATTCTAAAACTCCTTTCACTAATCGAAAGCTACACCTATCCTTGTGTAACATAGGTTATATTATTTTATTTTGATAAAAATTACTTTTCACTCCGAAAACTCATCATCATCATTTCAGCCGTTCGATGTCCACTGCTGAACATGGCCTCCCCAACAGACAGAGCAAATTCCTTATCATGTGGGGGGAAAACTCAATATTTTGTAAATCAAGTTGGATGATCGATGATGTTGGAAATCACCGCTTGTCTTAACTATTTTCTAATCTGTGACAACTGCGGGCTAATTTAGTTTCGTGGCTTTACCACCCATGAATTATAAACATTCAAAATATTTTAAATAAAGACGGTCAAGTGCGAGTAAGGCTCTCGCCCTGAGGCCTTCATACACATGTAACACAGGGTCTGAAAATCAAGATCTCAAGTGCACGAAGTTACAAGAGCCAAGAGAGGGACATACTTGAACACGCGGAGGAAGCTGCGGGATCAGGAGAAACAGTGACAGGTGATTTTAAACAATGCTTAAATTTATGAAGTGTTTATAAGTATGGAGGTAACGTATTTAACAAAAGAGACGTTTCATCAATATATGGAGCCTGGGCCTGCACTGTGTACACTACTCTAAAATATGGCTAAGCAATAAAATAAACGTATTTTATTGGTTATTTTATTTAAATTAACTTTGTTCTAAGGTACATTAAGATTTTCTTCGACAAAGAGAGCAACACACAGCGCTACAAAAATATGGCAGATGGACGTGCGTGAAATGTCATTTTGACAACCTACATTCATCTGACCCAACAAAAACATCAAATCAAACAACATGACATGAAAAATATGTCAATGTCATGTCAAACGCCAATTATAAACCAACATGGCGGCCTTTAAATAGTGTTCACATAGTAAAAAACTTACCAGAAGAACTATTCTTGTACTATCGCATTTGTCTTCAAATTAATGAAATTGCATTTTTCTTGTAATCTCCTATTTTTTCCTAATTTTTCTATGTAGTGTACATGGACCAGGCCCAGAATGAAATGGCTCCTTTCCCAATATAGTTAATAGATGATCTGAACCAAAGAAAATCAGCAATGGTGAAACGTGAAGCACAGAGCGTCTGCTTCTCTTTACACATTTACACGAACGAAACTCGAACTGAATGTAAAATCTCAAGCACAATAGTCCTAATGAATTGAACTAGGTACAAATAGCTTGCTTGATTGCTTGAATAATTACAAGTTGAGCTTCCATGCATTTTAATTGGGGATGAGAATAGATAGTTATATCTTTGATATAATTTATATCTTAGCGTTTGATTTGTTAATTGTTTGATTGTACTGATTTATAACGACATGTTTTATTAGCAAATATTATAACTAGATTACAACGTATTGACAGCCGCTAAAATTTGGTGTAATTAACAAAACTAAGTGTTTCCAGTGTTCCAAAGGTGAATAAGACTATGAATTTAATGAAGTTCACCCATAGATTGTCTATAAAATATTGATTGTCTATATTTACATTGTGTCAAATTTTAACAACATTTGACGATCAAAATGTAGTCATGTTATAATGTCTTAGCACTATCTCTTGTTGTCCTAGCCGAAGAACGGATCACTCGCGTCTAAATACAAGCATAATGCTTAGTTAGAGCGAGTAGTCATGTATCGACTCTCATGCACGTATTTTGTTTTGTCTCTATATAAGCTTATTTTATAAGTTTTTCTAAGTCACGAACTTGTTAAACCTTTCCTTTGCAAATAAATACTTATTTTATTTTTATTTATTTTTTATTAAAATGATTGCCGAGAAATACACCAGGCATCTTTTATTAGATCGTCAATCTCTTTGAAAATTAACAATCTCCTTTCGGATCCCATATCATGAAACAAATATAATAAGATAGGTATTATTATTTTAACTAAATCGCGTTACGTGGACAAGACTCGCTCAGGAAAGAGGAAATTGGCAGAGGTGGAAGGAGGCCTATCAAAAATGGGTACTCCAAGAATAATTAAATAATCAAAATTTATAATCCAAACTGTATGAAAATGGAGAATTATATTTAAATTAGCGTTGTTCAAGTAGTTCCAGGGTTGTGTCAAACCCTGGCATTCGTTTTTCACTCAACTCACACATAAAAATATTTCAATTACAATTTATATGAAAATAACAATTTATATAACTTTAATTACTGAAAATAAAGCTAACATTATTTTCATATAAAAAGTAATTAAAGTAAGTACCTATAAATACATTTTTTAATTGCTGAAATTCCCACTCATCCTCCAAACAACGCATTATGCTTGAAGAATCATGACTAATCATGACTATTTGAGGAGGTATGGCACAGCGAGATTTTCTCGTTCTGAATTGGAGCAGCCCGCCTGGAGAGGTACCTCCGCCTTACAGAAGATCGCAGCCAAATAACATTATTTGTTTCAAATTGTGTTGTGTTCCTGCGGTGAGTAAGGTTGCCAGAGCTCTTTAGGGGGGAAGGGGGTTCGGGATCGGCAACGCGTGCGTAAGCCTCTGGTATTGAAAGCGCTCATAGGCTACGGTAACCGCTTACCATCAGGTGGGCCGTAAGCTTGTTTGCCACCTCTGTTGAAAAAAAAAAAAAAAAAAAGAGTAGTTTTGCGGAGCCAAATGGAACTAGCTGCGAATGCTCGAAGGCTGGTTCTACGTCACCAGTCAGAGTAGGAATAGATCTTACTCAGTAAAATGGATATTAAAGCGATTCAAATTAAGCAATCAACTTGGTAAAAAACTATCCCAATATAACCCCACAAGCTAATGCCACTCTGTAACATATGGGGTCTATGAATCTCTGAAAACGGGGCAAATGTTTACATGGGATAACTATTTCGTGGCTTAATAAGGACCATTTTATGTAGGTATTGTAATTATTAAATTACGCGAAAAGCAGGTAATGTGCCTGCTCGTGTGATAAATTAGGCCATTAAGGTTTATCTCATGTATTAAGGGACCGCTGAATGGGTTTTTTAATCTCTATAATGTGAGAAATGGTTCCGAGTCTATCTACAGGAAGTACTGGGACTTAAAATGGCGTTCATCTTTGTCTGATCATGTTTTAAATAAGATTTTAATATAAAAAGCTTTACCTTAGTAGCAAGTAGGTTTGTAGATTCACTAAAGCATGAAATTTATAGGTAAGGCTAGTCTGCCAATGAAGTCTTTAGTGAAGACTTCATTATTAGTGTAGATAATATTATGTGAAGGAAGACTCTTCACATATACTAATAAGATAAAGAGGTAAAACGTCTTTGTTATTTTGTATGTAGGGGGTAATCTACTGAATCCATTCACAAAAATCTTATACTTATGGAAAGCTGCATTATCCCTGTATATCGAAGGCCATAATTATATTACTTTGATAAATAACATATTTAATTGAAAAGACACTCCAAAAACAGTTTTTGGGGGTGTCTAAAATATCAGTTCAAACTCAGTTATTCAGCTGTTTTAAGAAGGAACCTTGACGATGTACGTACGTTTAAAAATGAGTTGTAAAGATGATAAAAAGACCAAAAACAGCTGATTTCAAAAAGTCATTATTACATCCCTA
The DNA here is from genome assembly GCA_947579855.1 of Anticlea derivata. Lineage (NCBI taxonomy): Eukaryota > Metazoa > Arthropoda > Insecta > Lepidoptera > Geometridae > Anticlea > Anticlea derivata. Next base: position 6,273,104 of record OX388260.1, read on the forward strand.
TCGGTGGATGTCGTAAGAAGCGACTAAGGGAAAAACGCTAGGTGGTGGGCAGCAGCGTCCCCTATTATAACAACGATAGCTGTAACTGCGCTCTCCAACCCGCGTACCCCGCGTGGTGAGTATGGGCAATTTCCTCCCACATGATAGGAAGTCGCTCCGGAAATCTGTGGGGGAGGCCGATGTTCCGCAGTGGATTTCAAAAGGCTGGAATGATGATGATGATGTTGTCTTTGCTAGTACTTAGGTTTTTATGCAAGCAATCAATACAAAAGATAATGTTCGCTTGCTTTTTTATTGGTCAATTGGATTAGATGCTGCGAGTAAAACACCTCTAAATCATTTTGTTATCACGTTACTAGGTGAGTTGGTACTTTTATCTTACTAAAGTTGTGAAATAATTTCAAAGAATTGGCAGTTTGCCAAAGTTTAGTGCAATTCTACAACTTGGACACAAAATATGAGCTGTTAGTACTTCAGAATATTAGCTCAAGGTATGATATACTTTTTACCAACCATTATAAATTATTTATGTTTATCATCTTACGAGATTGAGTGTAAAAGTCAAGCCTGTAAAGCCGTATTCAAACGGCGGCGTCATCTTACATTTATTTGAAAATAATGCTTACGTCTTTTGAATAAGGTTAATTTTGAGTTTGACTGCTAGGAGCTTGGATATCGTTGAGCTATACCGCACACCCTCAAATGTCAAACTCAAAATTTATAGAAGTAAGTATCATTTTGAAACGAATTTTATATGACACACCTAGGACAAATCGCATGACCTTTGAACACGATTTAATATTTTATACCATGCTCTTCAATCACTTCCATTATTACTGTGTAGTCGCTTTCTTTCTTTACAACCCATTTATTAGGTAGGTATCTAAAAGTATGGAGCTAGACCAGTGATCTTGGAGAGGCTTGTTTTTCGGTTTGGCTTATTATACCCTAATTATTATATACCTAAAATCACAAAAATGTAATATTAGCTATATAAAATTTTTGCGAATTCATCAACGTCATTTTTTTAAGATCCCTGTTTCTCGATATAGAACACTCTAGGAATCCGTGAGCTAGACTAATTATCTACTATTCTTATTAGTTTTCAACATACCCACATCACCTATTAACAATCGGATTATCTGTCTATTCATGACAAATTAAGCTATTAATACATATTAGGTATGTGGAGCAAATGTTGATTGAGGTGGGCTATGTGGAAATTCTATGATGTTGGTTGTGAGATACTTGTATAGAACTATGACTTAGAATTATGTAAATTGAGTTAAATATATAATTTTCTGTATACAAGATGATTCATAATATGTATACTATCCCGAAAGAGACATAATCTATTAACAAAAAGAAAAAAAGACAGATTTGGAACTTTTTCAAATCATCTATTTTTGGTTTTGGTAATTTTGGTTCTAAAATTTTGAAACCAAGGTGCTACTTCAATAATTGAATTTGTATTGATTTGAACCCAAAATAAAAAACCCAAAAACTTAATAAAAATGTGTAGCTTCCGAAAGTTGAGTCCGAACTTTATTGTAAAATAAGCCCCTTTCAGGATACACACAGTATGAATCACCTTGTACACATAAAACCGTGCACCTATACACAACAGCCATGTATATTCAGCGTATGAACAATTAATTTTATTTCATAGCTATAAAAACTTTTCCGATAAATGTGAACCGAAAACTCAGGATTTGTATTTTCATTATTTTAGTTCTTAGTACTTGTACAAGTATTTCGTGAAGTTATGGGCTTATTCCCTGGAGCTCTAAGGAAAATGAGACACAAGTTTTTAGTACCTGAATTGTACAAACAAACCTTCATAAAAGCGATTCCTTAAATTCGAGTAGAGTAGTATCCCTAAATAGCCCATTTTTGAGATAGACTGATAGAAAAGCTTTTTATTTGTTTACATGGGCGACTTTATCCTTATCTATCGCTAACTAGATTACGGAGTGCTTTGGAATAAGCCAGTTTAGAGGAGCTTATACTACAAGCTGAGATCGAGGGCAAATAGAGCTCGCTTACCGGGGACCTCTGTGGTAACCCCGCAATGAGTTTGCATTTAAGAGTTAATTCCACCCTAATAAATGCGCGTTAAAAAATTCGTACCTTAATAGCTAACAGCTCCAAATATCGATCGTCCTCCAGTGATTGGCCGCCAAATCTACTCTTCTAATACTCTGATCAAGAGATCAGTTACGCTTATTACTCGTAAGGAGTATTCACCAAAATGATTGACACAAGTCTCATACTTTGAAGAGATCAAGAGATCAGAGTATACGATTGGGCGGCCAATAACTGGAAGACGGCTAATAATTGGAGCTTTTGAAAGAAGAAAATTACTTGGCTAAGTTTATAATAACTTTGTTGCCGATTACCATCTGAATCGTTTCGTGTTGTTTCTTTACTTACATGAAGGTATTCAGGTAACTCTAGTAGGTAACCTACTTTTTTAATCATGACTTAACTAAGTAATTTTTCTCGCACCAACTTATTTACTTGTTAGGCAAAAGAACCATCACCCAATACTCTGATCACTATACATTATGTTCTACTGTATGTGATAATGGTTCGATGTAAGTAGCCGCCGTTTTAGATAAATGGAATGGGTTACCCATTATGGGTAGGTATGATTCTTGACCTGGAATATAATTCAGGCTGTTTTTTGTCTAGTTACCAAGTGAGCGAAGACGAGGGCGGAAGCTAGTACCTTGTGTACAAACATTCGTACACAGTCGTGTGTTAGGTTAGGACAGTTTGTACGTAGTCACATATACGGGCTATTATATCGCATATTGTAAAGATGAGCGTGTGTGGTAGGTAAAATTGTATGTAGGTAGGTAATTTCAACTCTAGGCATCGCCTATATCCTCACAAAAAAAACGTACCAAAACACACACCCCTCTCATTTCCCGTCGATAAATAATGATAGCATCACGTCATAGTTTGATGTACGCCGCAGGCTGTTTCTCATTTCTACTAAACCAGAACGGTGACACCGTTTTACCGTTTGCAAATGACGCGGAAAGTTTCGTAGGTGCTCCACTTAGATGCTTTGACGAAGTTGATAATAAAGGGACCTTCCCAACAAAATCCAGCGGTGTTCAAACGCGTAGAGGCTGCTTAATCAATGGTTCAAACGGCGTGAGATATGTAGTAATTGCAAAATGATCTTTGCGTCAACTGATGAAAGTCAATTTGGAGTTTGACGTTTGAAGGCATACCATATACAAAGCTCAACACTATCGCAAGCTCCTAAAAGTCAAATCAAAATTGACTTTATCAAGAAGAGTTAAGGATTAGTTTGGTATACATTTCAGATTCAAATTTCTACATACCAAGTTATAGCTGCCAATGATTTAAATTTACAGGAAAAAAAGATTACTATTGGCACAACAATCAGTTTGTACACATACCTAATAGAGTTTTTTTATTTAAGTAAATAAATAAACTAGAGGAGAGGGCGTTACAGCATGATAGTACTAGTAGTCTGCTAGTAAAACGGCTCACTACGGGCTGACAGACGAACGAATGGATAGACAGATTTGGCGAAGCTATAAGGGTAGTTTGTCGGACTTCGGAACCCTAAAAAATCTTTACCTTCTTTTATACATAATATTGAATGATGATAATTAGGTGTTGTTAGTGCTAAAAGTTAATTGGATAAACCTACTCATAGGTAGGCCTGCAATCTCAGCAGACTACTTCTTTCTATGTGTTATAACAATTACTAAGTATAGCACTGAGCAGCAAATAGTTAAGCAGAGCGGAGTCAGCGGCTCTTATTTATCGACAAAGTTGCGGGCTGAAGCCAAGATTTATGTTGATTCGACATTTCCGCCCTCAGTAAATTGAGACCCTAAATGAAGGTGAATATTTACAGTTTTTTGAAAAACCTCACTTAAAACTAGATTTTCTATTTTCAATTTATTTATTGAGTATTTCTAGTGTATTTTTCGAGAATTCGAAATCCATTTGTGTTTTTTTTTGGCTGTATAAAAATCTATTCATATAACTGGCACTCCCAAGTAATCATCATCATCATCTTCCTGTCCTTGTCCCACATTATGTGGGGTCGGCACAACATGTTTTCCTTTTCCAGTCTCTACTGGTAGTCGTCATCTCCGCAGTCACTTCTTTCTAACTCATGTCATCTTTTAAATAGTCCATCCATATTTTCTTTCGCCTTCATCTACTCTTATATGCATCCAAATTCAAACCTTACGCTCTTCTGGTTAAATTAATTTCGTCCCTCCTTATGCATGCATTCCCAAGTCACCATTGCCATGTATTTCATCACAATTGTATGAATATAGAAAACAATGAAGCTACCTGGAAATAACTAAGGATTTGGAACGAGTAATTTTTCATCGCACGCTACGACAGTGAATCGGAAAACTATGCTAGTTGGATGACACCTGCGTAGAGGTACTCTGTTCAAATGGAACGAAAGTGCGCTAGCTGATAGTGACAAGTGTCTTATAGGATCACTTTGTTGTCTATCAATGTATCAACTTGAAATTATTTCTAAATCCATAACTTTAACTAAACTTACCTACTATATACATAAATAATTAAAAGTTACCTCACAATTATGAAATTAGGAATACTAAGAGCTTTTGTGACATAAGTTAAGGAAAATGTCTAAAATTTAGTGCGAGTTCTCGCACATGACCGTCTTTATTTAATTTACTTTTGATTTAAGTAGGTATCTGTTATTATTATTTTAAAAGCTACTAATAAAACAATCATATTTATTTGGACATCCGTTAACATGATATACTGTTATAAAAAACTCTATGATAGAAGTTTTTCGTTGCATGAGAAAAATTGGAATCGGTTGGGTTGGGCATTGAATTGATTTATTCGCGGCAATAAAAAACGTGAAGCAGAGTTTCGAGTGGCTGATTTATTATTGTAGATGATTTTCATTTGTTTTAGTGCAGTCAGTGATTTTAAGGAACGTAGTAGGAGAGTATATTAAAAAAAAGACACTCTTGAATTAATATTTTGATAGAATAATAACACATACAAAACACGCTATATAAATTAGAATTTTGCAATTGTATGGTAGCCCAAATAAACTTATCGTTGCTCTCCGAACGACACGTTTGTAACAGACTCATTATGCGATATAATTGAAATAAAGTACAATAGAGTCCTAATGAAATGAGCCGTTTATTTCGCAATGATAACGGTAAACGACATGACTTATCTCCCTAGCAATAATAATAAAAAAGTTATTGTTCGTCCACAACAAGCAGGGAATCTAATAGCACATTAAAAATATGGGCATTTCCATCGTTAAATGACACTTTAGGGTTTACGCTCAATAAAACGCCATCTTTGTAGTGGAAATTTGATTAGACGATTTGATTATGACTCGTGTAACCATCGAAGAATTAGGGAAAGAATATTGCCTAGACATTTCTGTAATTTCTGCCGAATTAGACGGCGTTGCTCACCTAGTCAGACTTTATCAACTGTGGCACGTTGCTTCTAGGTCACCTCCATCGTGACTTATTTTATAAAAAATAAATATCATCCTACTAATATTTTATCGGCCTAACCGATTTCGATGTAACTTGAAATATATGGTGTTCTTTACCTCGAATAGCATTTAGGGGTTATCAAGGTACGATTGTAAATAACGATTATACAAGCTAAGCTAGGGAGCGCTTTGTCAGCCTATTAGCAATTTTGGTATTTGCGAGGTTTCAATTCTGTTCTTTTTTCCTGATTCGGAGGAGATTGGTGTTTTGGTTTTGGCCTTGTTACTATTATTTATTCCGTGCCTTTGTCACAAATTACGAGTTTTAGAAAAAAATACGCTCTTAGATAGCTTACTTACCATTTTTGTGCCACTTTAGTCTCAAGTTCTCCTCTTCTCCTGGGAATTGAATACCTACATAATGGGACTTTCCAGGTCTTTCTGCGTATATTCCTCTCACCTATAACCTTTTATAACTTGGATCTCCAGGGGTTGTTGCTAACCCTCGTATTTTTGTGTCGAGTTGAGTGCATGATATCCCTCCCCTCAAACTGATATCAAACTGATTTTCATAGCAATTGACGACTGAGTTTTTTTTTATTTCTCTTCATTATTCACTGTCTTATGCACCTTCATCGGTTGAATATGAGTTATGGTCTTACAGTTGATATCAGATTTAAGATTAGTAGTTACCAGATTTAAATACGTAAGGAACATTCATACCTAGATTCAGTAGAGTACATTTTACCTCGGAGTACCTCGGTTTGTTCAGAAACAATAATATTATTGAATATTTATAAAATGCCTAAATTATTCTACCAATTGCAATGAAAGTGGTGCAGGTGCTAAAGTATGAAAATTAAAAATCGAATAAAGAGAATTTGTGATTTATTAACTAGATAGGTTCGTTATTAACATTTATCACGTACAAAAAATAATAGGGTGTAAATATATCTCTGAAAATGTAACAAGGTATGTAACATAAGGTAATGGTGAACTAGGCGAGGTCAGTCGGGAGGATGAAGGGGCGCGGGTGCGGGAGAGGGCACTACGGGGGCGGGGCGCGCCGGCGGCGGCGACGGCCGCACAGCAGGCGCTGAAACGCGTGCCGAAACTCCGGGCTGAACACAGTGTAGATGATCGGGTTCAGCGTCGAGTTAAAGTAGCCCAGCCACAGCGACAGTGACATCAGCACCGGGCTCACCTCGCAGTCGCATGTCGGCACTAGAATAGCTAGCACGAAGAAGGGAAGCCAACATGCGACGAACGCGCCGGTTATTATTGCCAACGTTTTAGCGGCTTTTCTCTCTCGTTTCGAGTCGGCGGCCTCTTTTGGTTTCCGTCTTACGAGAGTCGGATAGTAAGCGGCGGCGACTGCTCCGTAACCCGTTGTCGGGGGATCGGCCTCGAGCCCGTTCGCGCAGGATTGTTTCTCCGGGCTCGTGTTGTTCGAGGATACGTTCGTGAAGCCCGTGGTCGTGGTCTCGGAGATGGTCGGTAGTGGGCGGCCGATGACGGCGACGACGGCGGCCGCGATGCCACCACTGCCACCAGCGGCGACTAGCGCGCCGCCAGCCGGCACCGGCGGAGGCCCACCGCGCGCTGTCGCACCTCGACGCCGACGTATTCTTTTTCTTGCGGTCTGGTAGATTCGCCAGTACAAAATTAATATAATCAATACTGGCACATAAAACGACGATGCGGTCGCGAATATTTGGTAGCCTATATCTTGGCTCACGACACAACGCAAGTCCTCAGAGACGCGGCGGTTCCAGTCGGGGTCCTTCCAGCCCAACTGCGGTGCTATGCACACACCAATGCTCACTGTCCACACACACACGATCATCAACGCCGACCTCCGCGGGGTACGCGCGTGGATGTAATCAATGTTTGTTACAGCCCGATATCTATGAACAAAGAAAAGGTTTCACTGTAACTTTTCGTAATTTTTAATAGTAGAGCAGGCAGAGTTCTTTAGATTGAAAGTTACCTATCAAGTGCAATAGCGACGAGATGCAGGATAGAAGCGGTGCAGCAGAGCACATCGCCCGAGGTCCACATGTCGCAAAGCTGCGGGCCCAGCGTCCAGCGCTGAGCCACCTCGTACACGGCACCCAGAGGCATCACCAGACATGCAACCAGCAGGTCTGCTACCGCTAGCGACAGGATTAAGTGGTTCGCGGCACTTCGCAAGTGCCTCTCTAATAATATTGCAGCTATCACGAACACATTACCTGGAAACAAACAAAGCGGTAATTATCCGATCTCAAACATCAATTTATAGATAGATTTAATATGTGAATTATGTTATTCTAAAAGTCACGCATCATTGCTCAACATTTTTGATGTTTCCGGCGTTATCGCACAATAACTTTGACTGATGTTGAGCGTAACGTATTATTTTATCGATGTGTCCATCGATAAAATCTTATACTTGTAGAGGAAAATGAGAAGAAATGTCTACGTTGAAATATGGTTCGCTCCAGCTGAACGTTAGCACGTGAGTAGTCGAACGATAGTCCGGATAAAATGTATGATATTACAAGACTTATATAATAGATGGACCGAATAAACGAACTTGCAATATCGACTCGCTTCTTAAATATAATGGAATTTTTATAGGGTAAGTTATGCTTGGAAAAAAGTTGCATCAATTTATGTAATGCATGGTACGCTCGAGTTTTTGAATAAGACTATTCATTTGGCAAGATATGAAAAGCGATGCATACGAATAATATGACATTCAGTCTTTTGTGAAATATTCGGCAGCGTGCTATTAGGTATTACTGAAATGTTTAAAATAATGTATAGTGAAAATTGGGAGACAATGTGTGCTTGATACTCGTACAAAGCCCTTTTGTACCCAGATTTATGTGAAGGACGACGAGCTGTTTACGAGAATAAACAAGGAAACTACTTACACAGTTGCTCTATTCGAATGATCTGTCCTTGCGGACGGCGCGAGTCAATTACGTGACGTTCCATTCACATGTTAGTACAACTAGAAATATTCCATTAATACTCACCAACTACAGTAGCAAGAATGAGCAGGCCGAGGATGATGGCCTTGACGGCGGCGCGGACGAGCGCGGCCGGCGAGTCGAAGGGGGCGGCCGAGTCCCACCAGGACGCATTCCGCCCCTCGGTCACATTCCACAGGCCGGGATCCAGGCCGGTGTCATTACTGGCCCAAGTGAGGTTCTGAACCGGCAAACGCAGGTACAGCGCCTCCCAGTCAGCTAGGTCGTCGTCGTCCGCGCCCGCCATCCCCACTCACCGGGACTCCACACTACTTACTGGACAAATAGATCGAATATCAATCACGGCTTGTGTATCATGCAAACATATTAGAGCAGTTATAGATTTATAGAAGTGATAATGGATAGCTGATAATTATGAGCGACGCAGTATTATTGTGTTCTTTACCTTTGACTTGACCTAATCCATATGGAATAATGATAAAAAGCAAGGATTTTTCAGGCAATTTTGTGATGATATGTCCAGATTTCTTAAGGTTATTGAAAGTTATTATAGGTACTATTAGTTTTTCAGACCTTTGTCTATCCATTTTAATACATTTACAAACTAGTTTTTTTTTTAAATCTTTTTGCATACATTTATTAAAAAAAAATGGATCTTTTTTTCAATTTCTCGTAGGTATTTTTTTAATGAGTGGTCAGCGCGGAGCAAGTGTAGAGAACCTGGTCATAAATTAATATTGCAGCAGTTTAAGTCAAGTTTCCATTGTCATATTCAAAATGAGTGATGAGTATCCGTCTTTTGCAGAAAATACAAAGTTATGCAATTAACTTGCTGTATGACAGACAACCAACAAATGAGCTGCCAGTTGCTAACAAGTCTTATGAGCTCATTTTATGTTACTACCAACTTTGAAACGAGCAGTCTTTTAGTAGGTGGGTATTTTTATCGCCGCTATAGGTAATATGGAACCGTACTGGCATAGTGAGAGTATCTCGACTTTTATTCGAAGAACGTGGGTTCTTATCCCAGTCCAACCCACACAAAAGGATAGTTCAATTCGATAAAAATATTTCCGGTAAAAGCATATTCATTGATGCGATGATGGTCTTGCAATCCTTCACATATGGATTGTTAATTACTAATGTTGTTTGTGTTCATCATAATCATTTCAGCCGTTCGACGTCCACTGCTGAACATGGCCTGGCCAACATTACCATGTTCCAACATGGTAATGTTGGAACATGCCTCTGACTACCCCCCTAGACATTCAAAAAATTGAGCGCCTGAAGAGATGTGCCGATAATGTCTACCATGCGGGGTTCACATGCGTGAGCCTATTCTTTATATAAATAGTAAAATATTATCACTATCCTTTTTTTTTTCTTTGAATCGATACTTTATATCTCCTTTGCTCCCGGTTAATCAGAAGCAATATCAGGGCCCATGTTGCTAACAAGTTTTTTTTTCTTTCTAGTCTAGGAGGAAGATATTAAGGTTGGTTTAGTTGAGTTGGCAACACTGGCCCCGATCTAGCATCTGTTTGCAGGGAAGTGTTTAGATTAGAGTATACTCACTACTCGTGTAGTATTTTCGGGAAAAATAGCGCGGAGCCCGGTCCACCATCTTTCGGATTATTTATTGCAAGAGCTCCAATCTGTAACAATGATGATAAAAATAAAATAAATATTTGTTCATCCATGTTTCTACAGCTGTGATTCATGATATCTCGATTAGCAAAAATGTAGAGGCCATTATCTATTACGATTTTCAGCTGTGGCACTGTGGTATATTCATTCCCTCATGATGATAATTTGGATCATTCACCTATAGCTTATAATTTATGGCCTATAAAATTAAGAAGTTGATTGAACCCACGATCTTTGAATCAACAAACAGATTAGGAGGTTTAGCTTAGATTAAAACATTTGAAATAGATTATTTCAATATTAAATATAATTTTGAGATCATGGAAAGTTGCGCCAGTACGATGAAAACTACAAAAGTTATATTCAATAATTCACGAATTTTTATTTCACAACAAACGTTACAGAGCAAACTATTATACATGTATCACTTATAAATTAAAACAATGCATGTGGGAAAACATAGATATCCAAACTAGGATAAATCTGTATGATGGCATACCTATACCTTCCGCCGGACATAATAAATTAGTTATAAGTAACTGCTATAAACAAGCTTAACTATTAATAACGAGTTTGTGAAATAGAAAACAAAGAAAAAGAAGATTTTTTACCACTAACAGTACCTAATATTCTAAGCTCAGAATACAGAAAATTTTCAGCATTTTCAGAAAATTTTCTGTTCTGTGGAACAAACTAAGGTCTTGGAGATGACACAATAGCGATTGACAAACTCCGATTCGTTGATAGACATTTGTAGTGAACTAAACTGTTTCAAAAGGTACGCTTTAATTGGCCCAAACATTGGCACGTCACGCAACGGGTTCTGGTTTGCATTGTATGAATTCTTATTGAACTGCGTCTACTATCGGAAACGCCCGAATTGCGGGTGATATTGGAACAACCTTCTTTAAGGTTGGCTTTGTTTTTGTTTTCTATAGTTGTTTTTTTTATTTTTTTTATTGATAATGGTAATGCGTTTGGCCACTAACTCACTTTTGCAAGTGAGATGTGGCCTAAGATGGAGCACGCTTTCCCAGAGTGAACTTATTGACCCTAGATTTGATGACTCCTAGATTGTACTCTTTCGGGAAAACAGACGCAGGCAGATCATTCCACTCTTTGGCAGTACTTATAATAAAAGTGGAGCAGAAACGTTTCGTTCGACACTGTGGTATGTCGACCAGGTAAGGGTGGTATTTACCCGTGCGTCTGCTTGTCCGGTTATATATTCCAGTCTTGGCTTATCTTCAAGAAGACGTACTGGTCCTTTCATGCATACGCCCCGGTCGGTCGTGCCGTGCGGCCGTTGCTGGTCAATGAACGAGTACCCAAAAGCGACTAACTTTGTTTGGAGCACTGAAGCACGCGTATAATTTAGAGGCCATCAATTGAAATGGAATAAACACTTTACGACAGTCATTGATCGAGCTCGTCCCAGCTCTAAATGGTGATTGCGAACCAATTGGAGACAATGTTTGGTTTTACAACTCTTCCATTCAGTCATTTGTCAGTACGAATGTGCATCTGTGTGCTAAGTGGCAGTGGGCAGGACATTTAGCTCGTAAAGCCGACAACCGTAGGGGAGTTAAGTTTCTCGAATGGCGACCACCAAATATTCGTTACCCAAATATTTCGGTACCTAAATAAATTGGGTTTTGAAATGCGAAACGGTATATTCCGGTATTGTTACCTTAACCTAAATGAAAAAGGTTTTATTTGGTGATCCACCGCGCTCGCTATTCTTTGATTCGCTATTTAGTAGATTGCGTGCATCCCCTTCCCTCCCGCTAGCCACCCTGGCGAAGTTGGTAACTATTATTAAATCTATGGCCCCGGCCCGATTTTTTTTTGGTACCGCTATATTATAAAGTTTAAATAACGCTATGGCCGTACGTTTTTTACTGTCTGGTACTATTGTTGATATGGAAAATGTATGGGTAACCGTTCCGTGCTTCGAGGTCGGTCCCGGCGACGCAAGCCATCAGGCGGCATAACAACTCTGGACCACTAACTCAAACGAAACCGCTCACATTATGTTCTATACGCTTCCGCCTGCAGCTTTGCTCGCACTGTACCCATATAAAAAATAGACTAATTCCTACTCTGGCAGAAAAATAGCTGCATGTTGCTGCGTGGAAGATGAACAAACCAACCTACTAACAAACAAAAAATATCTTTCTCATTTTATAATGTTACTTGATGATGTTACGGGTGACTAAGAAATAATCACGCAGTGACGCAAACGCACACGCGTTTTTCGTATCGTTCCATACAAAAAAAGCTTTGGCCAAGGCTAAAGAATATTTACATTATAAAGCTCAATTCTAAAAGGGTTTCTATGATTATAGATACCTACTTTAATTAAATTAAATTTTCAGTTGAAACGTTCCTCGTAAGCGGACTCTTGGGAAATACAAAACCCTTCCAATCTATCACTGCGTTTATGCTGTCGTGGATTGTTTCGAAAACTTAAACCAACGTTCCTCAGTCGAGAATGTAATATATTTGGAAATTATGCCTACCACAACTTTAATATATGCCACTCGTGCGTGTGTTTAGGTTCACTCTAAGGGTTGGAACACATCTACGAGCATACTCCACTGCCTGTATGAAAATACACAGAGCTAAGCGTCCGGATGTGGGTTGGCGGTAACTTAAGTTGACAGTCATAAAGATTGAAGGTTAAAAATAGTATAAAAAGACCGATTTATATTTAGAGTTTCTCGATCTTACGGGTAGGTTATACGATTCAACTTTTTTATGTCCTTTATTTATTTATTTATGAATTTTCACTTTCATGAATCCCACCTTCGGGGCGGGTATGTAATTCAGGCCTAATAGGGCTAACAATTCTGTCAAGGTTTTCATTCGAATCGAAATAAACCTTGATGGTAGGCTTGCAAGGTAATTATAGTAGGTATATATGCTATCCTGAAAGGGGTTTATTCTACACCCAATTGGCAATAAAGTTTGTCCTACGACTATTGTAAGTTCGTAATTTTTCATTGAAACCCCTTTCAGGATAGTATACTATGTAGTTACATAGTATACTATCCTGAAAGGGGTTATTCCTTCATCACGACTTCTTTTTATTTTGTTTTTTACCCGTCCTTTCAAATCTTCTGTTTTTGGTCTTTTTTGTCATCTTTGTAACTAAAATCATTAAATGTACGAGAAGTACGACATCAAGATTTCTACTTAAAATAGCGAAATAATTGAATTGGAACTGAATTGATCCCAACACGTCTGTTTAGTACAGACACACAGTGTTTTTCAATGAAAAATTACGTATACAACGTGTTCTGCAACTGCAGAACACGTTGTATACAAAAAGCCGCGATGCGTCTTTCTGATCGTGGTTACGTACGTGGCCGTGGCCGTGGTGGCCCCGGCTAAAGAATATCTCTATCCGCGGATGTCGTAAGAGGCGACTAAGGGAAAAAAGCTAGGGGATGGGCAGCAGCGTCCCTCATTTTAAAAACTATAGCTCTAACTGCGCTCGCCGACCCGCATGCCCAGCGTGGTGAGTATGGGCAAAACCCCCCCACATGATAAGGTATTTGCTCTGTCTGTGGGGGAGCCCATGTTCAGCAGTGAACGTCGTACGTGGACTCTACCCTTATCCGTCATACCTAATGTTGTGGTAATATTGATTTACCAGAGAGAATGCGATTGGCATATTCTACGTGCTCGAGTAGTATAATTTCTGAGCATTGCTGTTGAAATGTCGAATAGCTAGAAACTATTCTGACCTCTGAGTCCTCATACTAATGAAGACCCAGAGGTTAGCACAGATGGCGCGGCGGACGCGTGGCCACCTCAGACACGATAGGTGCGAGTTTATTACAAAAAAAATCGCTAATATTCTTTCATTTATTTGATTGAATAACCCCCTTGCGGGATGGTATACATGTTATGAATCACCTTGTATTGAATTCTTGAATATGTAGCTTTGCAACATGAAACTGGTGGAGATTGACATGCACGATTAGATAAGAACTTGTAGTGAACGAAGTAAGTTCAAAAATGGATTTATCGCTAAAACTTCCGAAAATAGCATCGAGTTCTGCCGAAAAGATAAGCTCAAAAACTTTGGCTTTGAGATCATTTCGAATTGTATCAAGAAATACTTTAGAAATTTAGGTTATGTAAAAGACGGCGTTGAAAACGGCATTTCTCAAACTTTGCGGTAACAACAAAGTACATAACTTTCACGTTCTCCTTGCAAGCCATAAAGTTCGCAAAATAGTAAAATCATGCTTGCATAGTCACAATAACTTACTCCATTTCTGTTATTCGCGAACAAAATAGCAATTAAAACGTACTTTGCAGAACTTTCGAGTTAGAAACGGACGTTGTAAATATCAGCCGTTCCTGTTCTATCCTCGATCACGATTCTGGAACAATGACTTTAAAACTGCTGCAAGAAGTAGTATCCAATAAAGAATCTATTCTACAAGGATCCTTTGTCAATTTGGTGTCGATGCGCTGTTTAGTGTATCAATTTTTTCTTAAATATATATTTTTTTCATGATTTTTTAAATGAAGGCAACACTTATGAATAACATGGACAATTTTAAATGTAATCCAAAAGTTTTAGTGTCATTAAAAATAAATATATAGGTAAGGTACTATAAACAAACATAGCAAGAGTGCCACCTCCTTGAATCTCGAACTGGTTCGAAAATGTTGGGTATCATTTTTTGTCTATTTCTTACGCAAATGAGAAAATAAGCCTGCCTACTCGTAGGATTGTATAAGATTGGTAAGATTGGATATAAGTTATAACATGCTAAAGATGCGATTTTCAAACTTTATCTTAATTGTGCCTCAACGATGTCAAAGCACCAACTGTTACCAGACATAGCGAAGTCTCAGGTCGAAGCGGTCAAGAGTATCCCAAAGTTTTCGAATTCAGCGGGTTATACAGGGATTCGCAAACTGAAATAATTTTCAGTACAATAGATATGAAAGTATCATTTTTGAGATTTTGTCCTTCATAGTAGGCACCTTTACAATGATAAAGAATATGAGCCAAGTATCTACTTATTAAGTACCTTAGTACATCGTTCCATAAATAAGCTACAAACTCGCGGAATCTTAATATGTGTCAAAATCTCCATGTTTACAAGTTAATAATTCAAAAGTTATTACATACGTGTCTCAAGTTTAATGGCACAAATGCTGAGGAGTTATGTTGTCTATACATTTAATATCAAACCGAAGTTATGTAGGTACCTACATTTACCCTGGTATTCTAAGTCGTCACAATTTTTTTTTTCTTCTGGATATGTCACACACGGTTAACTGATCCCAAACTAGGCATAGCCTGTACTATGGGTACCAGAGACTGATATACATAATAGATAAATATTTTACACCCAGACACAGAACAAACATCTGTGTTCATCCCACAAATGTTTGTCCAGTGCGGGAATCGAACCCGCGACCTCTAGCGCAGAAGGCAGAGTTACTACCAATTGAGCTATGAGGCCTGTAAGTCATTAATGTAATGTGATCACTCCTCTAACTTAGACCGTAGCCTGACATTAATTTCTTAGAAACTGATCAAAAAATAAAAACTTAGCACTGTTTCACTACGTAGGTACCTATAAGTCATATAGCTTAGAAGCAATCTCTTCCATAAGTCCTGTATTATAAGACAGCATAATCCTTTCTATGTTATAGACACTGGGTTATATAATCTCAGTAGTCCAAGATTAAACACATTGTAGGCTTCGATTGATTAAATTGAAAACCCAAACTAGGCTGCGGTTTTCTGTTTTAGCAAATACCTACTAGCCACCACATTTCATTTCAAAAAAAGAGTACCTAACAACATTCTCACATCCTCATATCCCCACATCCTCGCATCCTTGCATTTTCGCATCCTCGCATCCTCGCATCCTCGCATCCTCGCATCCTCGCATCCTCGTGTCCTCGTATCCTCGCATACCTACTGACATCTTTACAAACTTTTGCTAAAAAATCATATTTATAATATTATGGGGATAGGATTAATTAAACCTTTTGCATGAAACGACCAGTTACAGGTGTGAAAACAGAACATTATTTGATTAAGTACCAGCATAATGGCCAAAACACACATTTAGTGCAAACTGTTCGTCGATGCAACAGCATACTAGTGTCCAACATAAATATGTTTACCGCGTTCCAGTTGTAACAATATCCACAATCGGTAATCGTCCGATGCAAAATGATAAACTTCAAGATCATTCGTAGTTTTCGCAACCCACGTAGTAGTTAGTTCTGACTAAAACATGTCTGTAAACAAAGTGCTGACGTATTTTGTTTAATTGGTCACTTACCATCACGTAAACAATTAGCATAATTTTATATATTTTTCACTAATGTTTTTTTTATTTTTGATGATACTATAAGCCCTTTTCGGGTGCATTTCAATTTACTGATGTTTTTTTTTTCTTTTTGATGATACTATAAGCCCTTTCGGGGTGAATTTTAATTTTCAAGAAGGTAATCTTAATTCATAATTCATAATTCATTTATTGTTCGTGAACCTAGGTACATTGATAGATGGTGAGGTTTAGAGTACAGATCACTAGATTCTGACATCGGTCATACAAACATTATAAATACAAAGATTTAAACCAATATTAATTATATTACAAATTACATAATAACTAATAGGTAACAAATTCAAAAAAATATATAAATTTATCATTAATGTCAATCTTATATAATATTAAATTAAATTAAGTTTGTCATACAGAAATTCGTTTCTTATCTAATCTGTTAGTTTGAAACAGCAATAAAATAGCTGACCTTTTTTTAATTAAATTCCTTTCGGTCAGTTCAGAATTTAGTTATCCTCTGGGACTTCCGACGCTTAGCTTGTAATCAGTTGCGTGCGTGCGCTACCGAACAATACATGATTTTATTTTAATGTCCTACAGGAGATCTGATTTAAGGCGTGTTCAAAAGGCGCCGGCATCCAAAATCTATTTTAAAATAATCCTTGTCTAATGATCAAAGTCAATTTTGACTCAAATTTAGGCTTCAATAATCCAAATCTGCTTAGGTATGCCTCGCTTTTAAAGCCCGCGCGATAGAATTCGTTTTACTTTTCACTGAAGTGTTAATTTGAGTGACAAGTATCATAGTTACTATTCAGAGACTTCAGAGTTGCGATGCGACCGACAAGTGGCTTCTGTTTCATGGCAAGCCGTTTGAAGTTGTAATTATTTACGTTCAGTTATTATCGAAGGAAGTAGACTTCAAACGGTAATTATCTGTTCAAACGGGGACGGGAACTGATTGTTTATTCTAATAAATTTTGTGTACCTTTTGTACGCTCGACTGATGCTTCGTTTTCTATAAAGTTGAGATTATAAATGGGAATAGGTAAGTAATTAATTTTAGGATTAAAACGTGGTCCGGAACTTGTTTGGTTACCAAGCGTGTACACATGATCACGTACAGTGAAGGGTTCCAAAGTCAGACCGGCTTAGTTATTTCTATGTACTTTAACAAAACAATGAGGCTCAACATAAAGAAGCAAGCCAATAGATTAATGTATTATGGAACTTTTATAAACCGATTACAAACCCTGCTTAGACTACTTATAAATGTCTAAAGCCTACTTAGCTGTGATAATTTTCCTTGACTATTTTAAACGTTTTATATGCATGAAAATTTGATATTTAATTTTACTTGAACTGTTTGCTGGTCATGGAACCTTTTAATATTTTTGAAAGACCTGTTCAATGATATTCCACACGGTGGGTAATGTCAACAAAATGTAAAACCGTGCACATTCAGCATGATAGTACAAATAGTCACCGAGTAAAAAGGCTCTGACTAATACGGACGGACAGACAATTTCGTATATTTATAGGACTTCCGAACCCTAAGAATTAAAGTTGAGCCAATGAAATACAATAAAAAATAATTTACTACGATGAAAGTTAAGCGCCTCGGAAATTGTATTTTATATCAGCATCTCGTTCACGCAAGTGCATAAAGGCAAAGATACAGGATAAAATGAGGATTGTCAAGGTGCATAACTTTAATAGTAGAACTGTACATAGGTACATGTATAGTAGGAACCTAAGTAAGCACGAAATGATTCCATCAGCATGAAAAAATCACCACAATCCATAAATCCAGAGGGTAAGTGTAGAGTATCCTGCGGTGAGCTCATAATAAAATATTAATAAAACTCCCATAACATTTTCGGCAGCCAATGAACTACCTACTTCTCGTGAAAGCCACTCTCTACTCCATTCGTTCCCAGCGGGATGGACTATATTAGCCAATCGCTTGAAATATTGTTATTGATATTATGTTTTTATTACAGAAACACGCAATAAATAAACCTGGAATAGCTGTAACGACCGCCCGCGGTTCTGTAAGTCTGTCAATTGAGTGTTGCCTTATCTAACCACAGAACAGCCGAACGTTTTCTATTCTGTGTCCAATAACTACAGATGCTAGAAAACTACAAACAGTTAAAATGCAATATCTACTTACTATTAACATGAAAAATGATCTATAATCTCGGGCTCGTTTCAAAAAAAGAATCAAATTCGACAATATTGTTTATGAAAATAATGCTACGAGGAAGTCAGTGTGAGTGGAGTGAAAAAATATTAACAACTAAGAATAGCACGCTTCGACTCAAAAACTTCGGCCTAGGAAAGAGTTTTTTTCTTAGGATTTTCTAATCAATAAATAATTAAATTTCTTCTCAGCTCAGCCGAATGTAAGGTACTTTTCTTTTGAGTCTCACCTAGTTCGATCGGCACCACACTGAAGCTTTATATTCCATTTTGTGAAAAAGGATCATCGAAAAAAATGATAGGCACCAAGCCGTGTTTGTTGCCTGATTCTTCTAGGCTTGGTCGCGAGGAACAGGCATAGCTTCACCTAGTTTCTAAGACGTTTCAAAGTGATCCTAGTGATTTTATTGAAATAAATGCCTTTAGACTTATTTTTTGACTTTTTACCGCCTAGATCGTAAGAATATTTGTCTACTCGTAGACCGTACGAGTATTAATTTGTAATCATTCATACTCGTACGGTCTACGAGTATACAAATATTCGATTTTCATACTCGTACCTATGATTATTTGAAGAAAATTATACAACCGAATTATGTTTATGCGGGTATATAGTTCTTATACCTGTGGAGGGGTATAGAAAATACCCCTACACAGATATTACTCTTACAAAATGTAACTTTTCAATTTGCACACTGTTTTCGAGGGTTTTTTACTATGTTTTTGTTACTACACGCAAAAATCCACTTAGCAACTCCACACCGAGGTAACGAATTTATCGCCTTTTACATTGCCCGTTTTTTCAGAGTTTATTGTACCTACTGCGCATGAATGAGATTACATACGTGATGCACATCGGTTTGAGACTAAAATCTATTTACAAAGGGATGGTAAATATAAAAAGAGTTATACAAGGTGATTATATATGTAATACTATAGCGAAAGGGGTTTATTCATCACCCGATCGGCAATAAAGTTTGTTCTATGATTTTTGGTAATTCGGCATTTTTCATTGAGAAAACAAAAAACAGCAAGCAGCAAAATAGCTGATTTTAAAAAGTTCGAGGAATAAACCGTAAAAAATCTTTTTTTTTGTGGTTTGGTAGGATAATCCCTTGATAAACTTGTACAAAAATCACTGTTTCTATTCTGTAAGATAAACAATATCTACATACCTACCTCCTGTATTATTTCATGCGGGTGTTTCCTAACTTTGTATTTTCATTTAAAGCCTATGTACTTAAACGAAAAATTAAATGCAGCTCTACCAATTGTTAAAGTTAAGCCACATTACACGGCCACATTTGATGTCTGTCAGTCTTAGCTTCATAGTGAGGTGACCTGCTTAAAATTATCGATAAACTAAATGAATCGATATGGTTTTCAAACATCAGTCAATCGAATGCAGTTATTGTGAAAAAATAAAAAAAACATCAATTCTTTAAAAATCACTTATTGCTTATGTAGAGTAACTTTATTTGATTGAATCCCATTAAAATCCCTGTCCCATTGTTAAATTATATCGTCATTTTAAGAAAAAAAACAAGTAGGTAGGTACATAGTTGAACAAAATAAGTTGCATTTATCCAGTTCAAATAATTGTTTTGTCATCGTGATCACTCTGTAGGTATTCAGAGATTTATGAATTAATTTTCAACAATATTGTCAATTCACATCTTGTTCAAAGTCATGTAAAATTATTTTCTATGTTTTCTCGACGACTTTTCTCCAGTTTGTTGCAGTGCCAGCATTTTTCCAGTGCTGAAGGGTAGCTCAGTATTATTATGCACTGCATGAACTTTTATTTGTGCACAAATAAACTCGATAGCATAGTCAATGTATTCAACTTGGCGACCCGAACAACAAATCGAATGAAATCTTTAAATTTTTTGGGTAACATCCTTAGTGACACGACTTGACACGAGTATACTGACGTAAACTTGTAACGACGTTCGGTTTATTTAGAATTTTTCTTTTTATAATTTTAAAAAGGTTTATTAGTTAAAAGAAAATCGTGAAATTAATGGATTTAGATATTCCTTCTTAATATTCTAATAAATATATATTTAATATCTGAGAAAATTCGTCCAATTGTGCCGTTATAATATTGAGAAAATAAATAATATTGTGTGGCCGCGCCGTTACAAGTTTATTTTGATGAAGTGTCAAATGCCCGTCAAAAATGGCTTTTAATTGGCTTTTGCGTGGCCGTTTGCTTTTGTAATTACGCATAACAGCGGCAGTGGGTTTGTCCGAGATCGCAATTGAAGAGCAGGCGGGCGCGCGGTTTGTCGCTTGGAGGTGTGACGATGCATACTAACGCGGCACGTTAGTAGGTGTTTCAGTGGTTTCACATATTTTGTACTCCTCAAAATTATAACTATAGGACAATCCTATAAACCTATTTTCAGGATTGTCCTATAGTTATAATTTTGGAGTTGCAGTTGGCAAGAGAACTCAGAAGAAGAGCATTATAAATATATCTAAAGCATATAAAAAAAATCAGTCGCCTATAAAAAAGGCTCATGACTGAAGTCCCCAACATTTTAAAGATAAAAAAATTAGAAACGCTTTGCATTTAAAAGCTTCGTGTGACAGATGATTAAGTTAGGTATTTCTCAGCTCTGGTTGCACTAATGAAATCGTTCAAACGTTTTCAAGTTCACTCGAACGCAACATAGTCTCAGACAAATCTACTGAAATAGCTTTTATTAATATTTTTTTATTCAAGATAAAGTTATATAAAAGCTGTTTTCATAATAATTATACAAGTTGATTCATAATATGTATACTATCCAAAAGGGGCTTATGCTATCAAAAAAAAGAGGACAATCACGAGAAAAAAATCTATTTTCATCATCATCATCATCAGCCTGTAGAAGTCCACTGCTGGACATAGGCCTCCCCCAAAGAGTTCCATGACGAACGGTCTTGAGCCTTCTCCATCCACCGACTTCCCGCAACCTTCACAATGTCGTCGGTCCATCGGGTGGGGGGCCTTCGTACACTGCGTCGCCCGGTTCGTGGTCGCCATTCGAGAACCTTTACTCCCCAACGGTTGTCGGTTCTGCGAGCTATATGGCCTGCCCACTGCCACTTCAACTTGCTAATTCTGAGAGCTATGTCGGTGACCTTAGTTCTTCTACGGATTTCCTCATTTCGGATCTTATCACGTAGTGAAACTCCAAGCATAGCTCTCTCCATAGCCCGTTGCGCGACTTTGAGCTTGTATATGAGGCCTATAGTTAACGACCAAGTTTCAGTGCCATAAGTCATCACTGGCAACAAGCACTGATTGTAGACTTTCGTCTTGAGGCTCTGCGGTATCTGCGACGAGAAGATATGACGAAGTTTCCCAAACGCTGCCCATCCGAGTTGGATTCGTCGGTTGACCTTTTTTTCGAAGTTGGATCTATCTTTTTTACATCATCTTATTTTAGGTTCTCTATCATCTTTATAACAAATTATTAAGTTGACATCAAGAGTGCTGCTGAAAACAGAACTGATTTGACCCAAAACAGGTGATTTTTGTATAGTGATTTTTCAATGAATAATTTACTTAAACTTTATTGCTAAATGGTATAGTAAGCAAACCCCTCACGGGATAGAATACATATAATGAATCACTGTGTAGATCACACAAAAGCATAGTAAGCAGTATGCAAGAATTCCAACGTGTCGTATACTTCGTTATCGCTGATGCTAGAGTGGAAAATATCACGTTCGAATTTGAATTTTTATCAGGCTTTGGAACCGATATTCAATATTATCCTAGACTTGCTAAAACCAAACTTTATTTACAGAAATAATCTTTGAACTAATACAAGTTAATATTTACAAAATACACAAGAAACAGTTGAGCTAGCTAAAGACGTTACAAGCGATCTATAGATAGCTCAACTGATCCAGATCACTACCAGTCGGAAGCGTCCCCAAGACGCTGGCGGAATTGCCACGCTGGATGGCAATGCTTATTCGTTGGGCCATCACTTATACAGGTTTTTGCGTTAGATCATGCTAAAGATGCGATTTTCCAAGTTTATCTTAAGGCGCTACACAAATCATAATAAAATGTCGAGTGGGTGGAGAGAAGAAAATGACAGCGCTATGTACTATGTATTGATTGCGGAAAGAGATAGCAAGCGTTAGAAGGCGCTCGAAAGTAATCGACGTAAGCGAAATATAAGAAAATATCCATTATCTTAAAAACTATCTAATTTTTTAAAAAAGTGTCTTGGATTTAGATACACATTGCTATTGTCTAATACAATATAAAAAAAAGTTATTTTTGTTAGATAGTCTCAGAGTATTTTCGAAAAAACTGTTGCAGAGGACCCAACTTTAAAAAATAAATCGATCGAGAAAAGTTTTACCAATCGCGTTTCTGTCTTGGATTTACGTAAATAAAATGCTCAATTTAT
The DNA here is from genome assembly GCA_947579855.1 of Anticlea derivata. Lineage (NCBI taxonomy): Eukaryota > Metazoa > Arthropoda > Insecta > Lepidoptera > Geometridae > Anticlea > Anticlea derivata. The sequence continues at coordinate 6,296,205 of OX388260.1, forward strand.
CCTTGCCATATCGAGAACCTAACCTAACCTAACCTAACATAGGTTTTAAGACATTTACTACCATTCATTTGTATTCCTTTTGTGTAATAAATAAATAAAATAAATAAATAAAATATAAATCAAAATTAGGGGTCATTGAGAAAAAACAATTCAAAAATCATAAAACAATAAACCCTCACCTTAATTGTGTTTCAACGATCTAAGCACCAACTTTTACTAGACTACTAGCAAAGACAATATAGGGAAGAAATTTCTACAATAATTATCTTTACTGGTAACCAAACGGGTCCAAAATTAGATTCCTTGATGGTATCGTCTTTTTAAATTAGCTTTGCAGTTGTTAGGATATAATAATGTCCGCGGATAGCCGTTCTGTTACACACTGTACTGGGTAATCGATTGGGCACCCGCATTTTAGATAGAGCACGCCGAGGCTATCTCACCGCGGGACTGTTATTAATTTTCAACCGGCTTCAAAAAAGGAGGTTATCAAGTCGGCGACTATGAATTTTTTTAATGCATATACCGACTGTAAAAAGCTGTAAGAATTTCTATGGTGGATTCCTATGCCTTTTAGCAAGTTGGTGTTGGTGCGGAGTGAAAGGAAATTCACTTGATTAGCAAGATTTATAATAGTTCATAAATGTTAAAATGGTTCTTAGGCACTAATTGTACACACTAATGCAAATGGTTTAAATGTTAATATGGTATTTGAGCACGCGAGTGTCTCAAATGGTGAAAGTTCGCTTACTGACGAAAATGTCAGTTTGTGTGAAAGTACGCTGCAATTGCATAGCGATGCAAAAATGCACAATCGATCATGTGTTCGGCTTATTCCGAACACCGACTATTATGTGTTATTACAGCGATTACTTTTCGATTACCGATTTCGCCTAAGTGGCCCTGAAAAAAACTCACCCTGTATAAACTTGATACTCGACATAAAATCTTAATTTAATATTCTCTTCCAAAGACAAGAAAATGCCGACAGCAAAATTGTACACATAACCAAAGTTAGGTCGACATTGTGCTGGTAAGTTTGTTTACATATTAATAGAAAACTAGTTTTAGCTATTTTGGCGCGAACCTATGATCGTACATTAACAAAACCTTGTTAGAGCTCGGTTGTCTTCAGTCGTTGCATGCAACGCGAAATTAGTTATTTACTAGAGTACCTGCCGCTAATGGATGAAACACAAATTGCACTCGAAATACTCACGACATAGGTATTTTAAAAGTTTGTGATAAGTAAAATATTTCAAAGTTATGAAAGCTCTCGCGACTGCTAAAGCCCGAGTTTAGTAGCAGTACTTAGTAAGTAGAGTAGGCATTCAAAGTTGATTTGATTATATTATACAACAAACATATTTTAGTTACGGCCCTCGGGCAATAAAGGCTATTTTACACAGAGAGATTTTTTTCGAAATCAGATTCTTTGTACTGTTTTCGTGGTTTGGAATGCGCTACGAAATGCTACGTACATTTTTTTTAAGCTGAAATTTTTCTTGCTTTTATTTTATGATGGGTGATGAAGCCGTTTCGGCTAAGCTATGTTAACCTAGCTAAGTTCATCTCTAAACTTCGTTTAAATTCTGCAATAACATCGTTTTTTTATCTATAAACTAGAGGATTATCTTCCAGCAATATCAACCTGAATCAAAACAAGGACAAAAGAAGTTGTCATAGAACGCTATTTAAAAAAAATATCGGATGCAATGAACTAAATTGAAATGTAGGAGTAACAAAAGATAATCCATGCTTCTTAATAAGAATAAAGGTTTAAATAAAGGGGATTTGACTAGACAGGTTCTATAAACCACTAACCTGGTTCTGTGACTTTAATATCCTTAAAATCCTGGCTTGACAGAATTAGTACATTAACTGGCGCAAGACAGAATTAGATAATTTTATACTGTAAATATTTTAGACAGCGAGAAGCCTCATCATCATCTTAGCTCAGTGCAGGGAAGACTTGTTCTTGTTTGTCGTGTTACTAAAAATAAAAATATATAAAATAAATATTCCGGACATATTCACACGATCAACTGATCCCAAACTAGGCATAACCTGTACTATAGGTACCAGAGACTGATATACATAATAGATATATATTTTAACACCCAGACACAGAACAAACATCTGTGTTAGTCACAAATGTTTGTCCAGTGCGGGAATCGAACCCGCGACCTCTAGCGCAGAAGGCAGAGTTACTACCAACTGAGCTATGAGGCCAGTCAGGTACTGATTCTTTCTTGGTCATCCTGTATTAGGTCAGTGACCAGATTTAGTTATTGTGGCCCTGAAAGAATCAGTGTATTGAAAGTATTGAAGTGCTCTTAGAGCCTCCTTTCGTGCATGTCACATGTCTTCGATTTTTTAGGTTTAAGACATGCTGGGTTCCTTACGATGTTTTCCTTCACCGTTTGAGAACATTAGTTTAATGCACATATATTTTCCGAATGGAAAATCCTTTGGTGCACGACCGGGATTCGAACCCACGACCTGAAGATCGGAAGGCGGGGCCACAACCACCACTACTTCAGTGTTAACTGTTAAAAGTGGGATAACATTGAGATGCAAGTCTGTTATGATTTGTATTGATTGAAATCATGACAAAAGCTCATAAAGGTATTTACGAAGGAGTAGGTTCGGATCCATCCGGTGTCGTCGCGCGGCGGAAGGGAACGCGTTTCCGCAACTCCATGGAGGAATAAGTAATTTTGGATGTGTCGTAGAAACATTCACTATCTGCACACCTATGTACTTCTGAGAGTACTACCAACATAGTACCACTACTTCATCTCAGCCGTACGACGTCCACTGCTGAACATGGCCTCCCCCACTCACAGACAGAGCAAATTCGTTATGATGGGGGGATTTGCCCATACTCACCACGCTGGGCATGCGGGACCACTACTTAGTCGTAAGGTATAATATATTTTTTATAATTGCTATTAGAATTCTAATAGGCCGTATGGATTGCTGAACTGACTGACTTAGAATAGAAAAGAATAATTATTTAATTTATTCTATTCTATGTTTCAGTTCCGATCGTGGTTCGAATATTACCCAAAAAGTTATTCTGCTAAATAGATGACCGATCCGTGTAGCCGAAACAAATATTTAGTAACATTATTATTAAGACATGTGTGAATATTTTAGAATTCATTAGAATGATAAAACAACTGATAACGTTAGCAAAGTGCACGTTATTGAAATTGAGCTTTTAGAAGAATATTAAAAGATTTTGAAGATACAAATCCTCTTGAAGTGATTTCGAACATCAATTAAGGCCTAATTGATTAAGTGTCTTTTATATGTCTGAAAAAGATCCACGAATGTATTTATACTATGATACTTATTATAATAATTATATCAGTATATTTGAAATAGGTAATTCAGTTTACAAATTTTTAATGGCAAAAGGTACATACTTTGTACGTAAATTAATTATATTTGGAGTAAGATTCTTTGTAGATTGCCTTGTACATTTTGAAAGCCATTGAACCTGTTATACCACTTATTTGTTAGCTTACAGAATGCATGTTACATTTGTTAGATTTATTCATCTAAACGCAATATTAGTAAACGACGCCATTAACATATCTTCTGTAGTCGAAGAAATACGCATAGGTAAAATAGCTTATTCCAATTTGTTGGCAAAATGTGGAATATTGAATTCGTTGATCCATACAGACGACACAGATTTTTATCAACTTCTTTGTAAGCAAGGTATTCTTAGCGTAGTGTATTTTTTCGCTCTCCTCACACTGAGATCGATCTGACAGCGGAGATGTTGTCAAAAGAGACGTTTCATCAATATATGGAGCCTGGGCCTGCACTGTGTACACTACTCTAAAATATGGCTAAGCAATAAAGTAAACGTATTTAATTGGTTATTTTATTTAAATTGACTTCGTTCTAAGGTACATTAAGATTTTCTTTGACAAAGAGAGCAACACACAGCGCTACAAAAATATGGCGGATGGACGTGCGTGAAATGTCATATTGACAACCTACATTTATCTGACAAAACAAAAACATCAAATCAAACAACATGACATAAAAATTATGTCAAAGTCATGTCAAACGCCAATTATAAACTAACATGGTGGCCTTCAAATAGTGTTCACATAGAAAAAACTTACCAGAAGAACTATTCTTGTACCATCGCATTTGTCTTCAAATTAATGAAATTGTATTTTTCTCCTATTTTTTCCTAATTTTTCTATCTAGTGTACATGGACCAGGCCCAGAATGAAATGGCTCCTTTATTCTATTTTGAACTTACTCCCACGGCGAATAAGGAAATATTACGCTGCATCCGGAAAAAAACAAATAAAACCAATGGAATGAAAAATGATATGGGCTAAGCCTGCTAAGGAAGTGGCAAGTCGCAATAAATGCTACGAGTAAACCTACTCGAACTATGCTGTATCGCGTCGTCTTCTAAAGACCTTTTTGCTTAGAAAAAAAACAGGACAAAACTAGAGAAAAACATGGGATATGCATGAAAGATTTATGTAGCTGCCAAACGTGTGATGTATATTTTCTTAGGGAGACAAAATCCATCTAATATTACATATGCGAAAGTTTCTAAAGATGTGATAAAGTAAAGGAAGATATTTGTTACTTTTTCATGTCGCAACCACTGAACAGATTGGAATGTTTGGCATGTTTGTAGTAAATAGCCTGGAATGACGTATACATATAATGCTTTTTATCCGGGTACCACGCGAGCAAAGCCGAGGGTGGAAGCTAGTGTCAAATATATTATTATGTTAATATAATCCGTTCCTTAATGCACACTTCCGCACTACGTAGCATCGCCTTAACGCACATTCGTGTAGGAATAGGAAGCTTCTATTTACTACACCCGGCTCACTTTTTATTAGGTACATTTTCTGGGCGTACAGCCGCGGCTGACTGGGTGACAAAGTATTGGGTAACAAGTTTCCCAAGCGATTAGACATGTTGATTGGTTGCATGTATACTTGCTATAAATAAGAAAATAGCCATTACATACTATAAACAAAATCTGTCTTTGCATGATTTTTTCCTAAATCCTAACTTTAACTTAACTTACTATAGACATAAATATCCTTTTAATTTCTTTACATACTTAATTCTAACAATTATGTACTACGGAAGAGCGAGACCCTCTAACTCAGGTATATCTATACTTAAAAGAGGGTCCCAAACCCATGAAATGTAACCTAGATTAAGTTTACTGAATAAAAATATTTGTATTTGTATTTGTATTTGTATAATTTTTTCCATAACTACGGAATGGAAACAACGTGAGGAAAACGGCATGTCCTAGAACCTAAAAATTCGAAGACTTGTGCACGAAAGAAGCGCCTTAATCCTTTCACTACACTTAGACTCTTTCAAAAACACGACGACGCGACGTTTAAATATTAAAATATTCCGGACATATCACACATTGTCAACTGATCCCAAACTAGGCATAGCCTGTACTATGGGTACCAGAGACTGATATACATAATAGATAAATATTTAACACCCAGACACAGAACAAATACCTGTGTTTATCACACAAATGTTTGTCCTGTGCGGGAATCGAACCCGCGACCTCTAGCGCAGAAGGCAGAGTTACTACCAACTGAGCTATCAGGTATATTTAACACCCAGACACAGAACAAACATCTGTGTTAGTCACAACAGTTTCGACGGTCACTGATTTAATACAGGATGACCAAGATAGAATCAGTGACACGACAAGCATGCAATATAAAAATGTTGCTGGTCACTGAAATGCAGCGAAATGTTTCTGAATATGGCTGTAACGTAGCAAAGATATATCTCTGCGTGTATGTATTCGTACTAGCATTATGGTGCTAGAAGGTAGGTACGGCTGGGGGAATGTAAACATGCTTCCAACGTTATCTATCACTCAGATCATCTTCGTCAATATTTCTCTGGGGTAGGCTACGCGGATGGGAAATGTTTATGAAAGGTACACAATTCTTACTTTGTAGGTACATTTTCAGAGCATTTTGAAACTTGATATTCTTATTTTAGATCTTTTAAAAGAGCACGAATTTTTGTTACAAAGAAGCCCTTATTTTTGATAAACTTGTAGGTTATCAACGCGTAGACTCGATATTCGAAGAGGCAGTTTACTTTTCTGTAAAAGGTGAACTGGTTTTGATGATCTCTCTTCTGAATCCTTAAAGCCGTGTTCAAACGGCGGGCGATATATCATCTAGTATAAATATTTCAAAATGGCCTTTATCTCAACTGATAAAAGTCAATTTTGAGTTTGACATTATTTAGTAGAGATAAGGATCATTTTGAAATTCAGACGAATATCGCAAGGCGTTTGAACACGGTTTTAAGTGATTAACGCATAAATATACTTGGCTATAGGTATCACGAAAGGTCGTGGTAAAACAAAGAGTGTAAACTGAAATTACCTATTGAATTTACGAACAAATTCCACAAAGCTCATTGTTGCGATGCCGTTCGCTAAACAGTTAAATATTGATCAAGCGCTTTGATCGTAGCAAACTACTATACTATTTTGTACAACACATACCCACACGATCAAAGCGCCTACATTAATTACAGTCAGTGATGTGTACAACATTTTTTGTTTGGCGTTAGAACAGAATTTTTAGTTAAAGATTATGCCTAGTGATGATTACGCCGAATATGCGAGATAATAAATTATATCATCTTTGTCCGTCGACGGTTTTCAGGAAAAAGCCAAAATATTTCGTATTACCAGTCACATGGCAGCTCTGTAAAGTCAAGTTGTCTTCGAAGAAAACTCGATGATTTGTTCTAACAATTTTCTTCATCCGTTGTTGTAAGGCGACCGTGAGAAACTCACCAGTGAAAGTCACGGTCACAGGTGTGTTCATAGCTCCGTTCGGGCTCACCGTGGAGCACGCATCGTCGCGTATTTGAAAACTGGCCTACAAACTTGCCGCCTCGCTCACTGGAGTAGAAACGGGTTGATTGCAAGTTGGCGCCCTGACTACTCAACCGCAGACTGAAACCTGAAACCGCACTAAGGCCGCATTTTCGTAGAAAGCAGATCGCCTGCACTTATCTGCTATGACACACCTTACAATATAGGTTACAGGCCTAGAATAATGTACCTGTAGATATAGGCTAATGATTCCCTAAGCGTAGTAGACTTCTCCCTCTAAGATCTTAAGGCTAAATATGATCTCTGAATATGTCTAACACATTAACAACACTAAGCAGTAGTAGGCGACGCTTTTAAACTGAACAAAAATTATTTTTTATTTATTTTTTCCGGACATAATATCAAATCGTCAACTGATCCCAAAATAGGCGTAGCTTGTACTACGGGTACCAGAGACTGATATACATAATAGATAAATATTTAACACCCAGACACAGAACAAATACCTGTGTTTATCACACAAATGTTTGTCCTGTGCGGGAATCGAACCCGCGACCTCTAGCGCAGAAGGCAGAGTTACTACCAACTGAGCTATGAGGCCTGTCGGAAAATTATTAATCGATTGGCGCTCGGCGGTATTCGAGTCCCAACCTTCGGATCCAAAGTCGAGGTCCCCCACTAGGCCAACACAGCACGACGATCATAAAGAAATGCGCAATCTTTACCGGATAGCGCCTGGTAGCCAGACTCGACCACCTGCTTTCGGCACGAATGCAGCCCCACCACTAACCCACTCGGCCCCATTCGGTACCTAATGGCTTACAGTATTGGCTCTACCAAAACTCAACATTCTAATTGGGAATCCATCGGTCAAGGTTGTATTGTCGCACCATGCCCCGTACCATCAGCTTTGCGTTTAGGTATGTTTAGGGTGACGTAAGTTGACAGTCTCAAAAATGTATCGTCCAAGTGCTGATACGCTAGAATCTGAATTTCAAAGATGTCATTTCACGAGATATGTAGGCAGATCCATGCTGGATCGATAGATTGGCTAGTTTCTGAGAAACTTTACCAAATAGGAGCTCACGTTATATTTATTATTAACTGATTCTTTCACCTTTTCTCTACACTTTCTTATCTTTTTTTTTCGGAGGAGGTAGGGCACAGCGAGATTTTCTCGCTCTAAATTGGAGCAGCCCGCCTGGCGAGGTACCTCCGCCTTACAGAAGATCGCAGCCAAATAACATTATTTGTTTCAAATAGTGTTGTGTTCCTGCGGTGAGTAAGGTTGCCAGAGCTCTTTAGGGGGGGGGGAGGGGTTCGGCAGGCAACGCATTAGCAATGCTCCAGGTGTTGCTAATGTCAATAGGCGATGGTAACCACTTACCATCAGGAGGGCCGTTAGCCTGTTTGCCTCCGTATAATAAAAAAAAAAAAAACACTACACTGATTCTTTCACCAGGGGTCTATAACCCCTTGTGAAAGAATCAGTGTAGTGAAAAGATTACAGTGCGCCGCTTAGAGGCTCCTTTCGTGCACAATGCATATGATCTCTTCTATCTTCGAATTTTTACGTTCTGGGACATGCCGGTTTCCTCGCGATGTTTTCCTTCACCGTTTGAGAGTAGTATAGCGCACATAAATACTAAATAAAACAAGACATTTTGGAAAATGCAGTGGTGTACGACCGTTATTCAATCAAACCCACGACCTGTGGATCGGAAGGCGGGGCCACTATCACTTCACCGAGCCAAGAGTGCCATAATAAGGCTATTAGACGGTGGCCATACAGTGATCATGATCAATCATCGGTAAAATCTGAGCTATATCCATAATAGCGTTCCGATACCGTGGATAAAAAAGCGTATAAGGTTTTTTTTGGTGTGGTAAGGTAAGTGAATCTATTATTTATTCATTGAATAGGATGCCCTCACATTTCAATTTCATTTGGCCTTCGTTCCGTCATATATAAATTGTTTTGTGAAAGTACTATGGAAAACGAACATTGAGCTAGCTATAATAGGCTACAATGAGATTTTCAGGAAATTATATGACAAAAAATACGTAATATAAGAACGGGGAGACCTCTGCAAAAGAAAAGGGTCAATTCAACGGTTTTGGGAGAGGGTGATCAACACGTAAAAGAGTCCAAAGGGTTTCATGGCCTAAGAGTCAATGTGTAAGTGACAAAATGCCCCTCACCATCAACTTCGCGTTTTTGTTTAGGCGGTGACGTGGTTAACAGTCTCAAAGAGTATTTATTGATCGATATGTCTTAAACAACTTGGACTAATTAGCGGTGAATTTTTTCGTTTATGCTTATTTGTTAGAGCATAACATTCGAGCCATCAATACGATCTGCATAAATTTTTGTAGGTCAACAGTTTGTACTACCTATCAAGATTTACTGATTAGAATACCTATGAGTTAAATCAGCCAAGGGGTTGCTAAGATATAGGGGTTCAAAAGGGTATTAAAAAAAAAAGTAAAACAAATACATGAAATGGGCTGTCATATGAAAGAGCTTTTTTCATACATTTTAGAACGATTTCTATTTATATTCCAGGCCATAAGGTTTATGAGGTAAAAAGAAAATAGTAAAATTTTCCAATATAACGTGAGCCCCCATTTGGAAAAGTTTCAATGACTTTGTAGTTCAGGTAAGATTTGTCAGGTGGTCATGGTGGTAGTTGGAACATGTTAAAGATGCGATTTTCAAAGTTTTTATTCATTGTGCCTCAACGATCATTAAAGCACCAACTTTGTTCTGTGCCTGAGTTAGATATTTACATAATACTGAACGAGTCAGTGAACTACGAAGATTTCTGCGGCGGGCGGGACCGATTATACCTATGATTTGCCAATTTATATTTGGAGGGAAATTGCATGCCTCGCCGTCGCCGAGACATTCCATCTTGGGCCTTAGGTTGATGAACTATGGCCAAAGCTACAGCGCAGGTCATATTGTGGGCTTATAACCCTGACTTAAAACAAAACAACCAAAGGTCACAGTTAACAAATCTTATCTGCCGTACATTAAAAGCACCGTCATTTATGTCATATAAAGCCATGGTTGTTGACTGATTCTTCCAGGCTTTGAGATGTCACGTGACTTCTTCAAAGTTAGTAGACTAAATTCCATTATTTTTTATAATAATATTGATTTATTTCATTTCAAGCTCATCTATCACAATAGGTATTAACACTCATGCATTGTCCTTATGAAGTTACCGTGAGGATCTTGTTTAGACTTCCTGGGCACGAGTAACACACACGAGTGTTCAAGCGGGGCTCGAGTAACACACACGAGTGTTCAAGCGGTATGCGATATGTCCTTGTTATATGTCATATAAAGTCCGTTTCAAAATCATCGTTACCTCTAATAAACAAAGTTAATATTTGAGTTTGACATTTGGTAGTGGCAATATTGCTCAACGATATCGCAAGCTCCAAAAAATCAAACTCTAGATTAACTTTATTAAAAAGACGTAAGGATCATTTTAAAATAAATTTTAAATTGAAATTACTAAGATCACTTTGACAATTTCAAAGTGATCCTATTAATTTTGCGGAAATAAGCACCTTTTGACTTTGACTTTGCCCACTTTTGCGATGTTAGGTAACATGGGGCTGATACAGCGGTAAGGCGCTGGGAAAACTCGAGCAGCTAACTTGTGTGGTTTTCCACAAAATTATAAGGAGGTTTTTGTTTGTACGTTGAAAAACGATCATCATATATCATCTCTAGAACAAAGTTAGTACCTACTGAATCTATTCTAAAAATAAGCTACAGTATCCCTGAGTTTTATTGGCTATTTTTATCCAGGTACCACGCGAGCCGTCGGAGAAAGCTGATTATGAATAAAAGCATAGCTGTAGAGGGACATTATAAATACATAACGCGATCGTTTAGGCATAACCTCGAAACAAACGGCCCAAAGTTCGCATTCCATTTCACTTGTATTCGATTCAATTCACAGAAGTCACAATTAAACGAGCGACATGTTTTGAATAACTTATTCATCGAATTCATATTTGAATTTAAATTGAGTTGAATTCTAGTTGGAGCCCTAATATCCAGAGTAGCGCGTCCATTGCATCGCAGCGTACGCACGCTGTGTACGGATTATTTGATTTGTATCGGTACCTTTTAACATTTTTTATTGTTCTCGAATGACCACGTGACCTCGACCACCGGACGCTGCAGTGTTAGAAGGTCCCCCAAACGATGGACCGATGACATTGTGAAAGTGAAGATAGTATTTTGATCAACATCTGCCGATGACGTCATTCGCAGTGAACGCGATCTCGCCAACAACGGTGTCATGTGTTTGCAGCGTTGCAATTCTCAACTTTGAAAATGCCGATAGATAGATAGATAGAATATCAATCAGATATACAAAAGCAGTGGACGCACCCCATCGATGATTTCCTAATAAATGCTGACGCTCTGTGCATTGCGTACGCTACAATGTGGACGCAGTGTACGCGTTACGTAGCGAAAGCTGCCGTCCGGTGTCAACCGTCGGCATTGACAGCTTTTGCGATAATGAACGCCTAGGAGACCTTGCCCTGTACCATCAGCTTTGCAATTTTGTTTAGACAGTGATGTAAGATACCAATATTAAAGATTTATGGTTCAAATTCGTGTAAAAGAAGTTGATACGTATTTATAAGTATGCTTGCATTTTAATGGCAATAAGACGTCATAATTACGTCACCGCCTAAACAAAATCGTAAATTTATGGGTATAAGTAAAGTAATGAGGCCCTACACTGAGAAAAACATAGATGAAATGAATGAATTATATTTTCATTAATTCATTTCATCGATGTCATTGTACATTAAATAAAAAATACATACAAAACAGAACCTAAGCCAAAAACCTAACCTTACCTCAGCCAAAAACCAAAACTTTACTACGTGCAGTCTTATCGCTAAAAATCGATTTGTCCAGACAGCCTTAGAATGGAGTGAAAGTAAGATTAAAGGAAAATCGGTCCGGGTGAACTTAAAAGTTTTTAAAGTAAAAGTAAAAACATAAATATTAGATACAATATTTAAAGCAACTGTGTGAATAACCTATGGAAGGTATGGGATTTTGAAATTATTTTTTATGACGTCTTAATTAGTTAATTTCCCCAAATGGCCACAACCCATTTTATAACCAAACAGTATACTCTTATACATTTTTATATTGAAAAATAATAATTCGACGGCGCGGTCATCTAAATATGACGTAAAAGACAATAGCCTCTTGTCTGCTCCCGCCGCTCTCGTTATGCATTCAAATGTCGGGTATGGATGTTCCTATTTCCTTTCGAAATGGAAATTCGCGCTTTAAAATGGACTGGTGCCTAACTGCGATAACCCGTTTATGAAAAGAGCATTCCTTTTACACTGGCACGCAGTTGAGGCAGTGACTCGCCTTCAAATCCAAAAGTTGTGGGTTCGATTACCGGTTATGTAACAACGTATTTTACTTGCGTAAAATCAACATCGTCATCATCTTCCTGCCCTTGTTATAAATATAAACTAATTTCAACACTGTACTTCGGTAAATTTATTTGTATTATATTATATAATGTCAAATAAACTCATGAATATTGTGTCCTGATGGATGAACAGCATAATTAATGGAATTGGAATCTGTAGGCTTTAAGGATAAGGTCTTTGAATAATTTCAGCAAGCACACGCTTGAATGCTTATTACTTAATAAATAAAATAATAAATAAATATTCCGGACATATCACACACGGTCAACTGATCCCAAACTAGGCATAGCCTGTACTATGGGTACCAGAGACTGATATACATAGGTAATAGATAAATATTTAACACCCAGATATAGAACAAACATCTGTGTTAATCACACAAATGTTTTTCCAGTGCGGGGATCGAACCCAACTACCTACTGTAAGTAACTACCAACTGAGCTATGAGGCCAGCCACCTTAACTATGAGTGGAGTGTCTGTTATATAGCATTTACTAATGCTTAGTTTTTCACCACATAATATGTGTTGAAAATGGTAATATGAAAACATAATGCAACCTCTTAGTTCTACTCTAACTCTTAGGCGTTAAGAGACACTTCGACGTAACGACCATAAAGCTTTCGATAATAATATTTTTGAGTTTTCTGCAGAAAACTTATCACCGAGACGCGTATTTTAATATTTAAATACATACCATTTATGTATATTACTTCTTATTTTATAAAGTTATGTAATGCCTACCTGATTTTGCTTTCAAATTCCAATTTTTTTACTACTTACCTACAAGTTTTCTAATTCCCAATATAAACCACTCTTACAGCGATTGATCACTCGCCAATCCGAGTAAATATAAATGATATATTTTATGATTGAATTTCTCTGCGAATGATTTATTATATTATTTCCTAGTACCATAGACAAAATATACCGAAGTAATTATATTATCTATACTAGATCCTAATTACCTACCCATAATACAAAGTGATTCATATTATGTATACCTACTATCTCGAAAGGGGCCAAAGTTTGTTCGATGTCTTGTCGAATTTAGCTGTTTTGGGGATAAATCAGTTCAAACTCAATTATTCAGCTGTTTTAGGTCTTTATGTTAGTTATAGACGAATGGGAATAAAGGACAATTTTTCTTTATATTTTCATTCTTGATGTCGAAAGTCTCGTACGTTTAATAATTGGTTATAAAGATGATAAAAAAGCCCACAAATTGATAAATTCAAAAATATGTAACAAAAGTTGTTTAAATCCTTTTTTTCGCTAATTAATTTTTTCTCTTTATTGATATAATAATCCCCTTTCGGAAAAGTATACGTTATTATGGACCACCTTCTATATAGTCGGTTTCGTCCTGACTCTCACAATTTTTTAATTATATTTCCGATTAGCTATTAATTTATAAATAATGAACTCGATAAATTATATAACTACACAGTATCTACGCAAGATTATTAATTTCCTGGAAACTTTTGATTCATTTCGTCTTTATAAAGGAGCGTTTGCAAGTCTTAGCACTAAAATCAATTTGGTGCTAGAACTTCGGTAATAAAATACCTACCCAGCTCATTAGTAAAACGACGTTTGAGGTCGGAACCCCGGAACTTTTCATGTAGAAGGAACTCAAATGTAAAGGTAACCCCAACAAACGCTTTTGCTCACTCGCCTAGAAAATTCGGTTTGGTTTCATTTTTAGGTAAATGTGTTTCTTTGTTGTTAGGATTTATCCGATTTTCCGAATTCTTCATATGATTTCAGACTTCTTTGAACAATAATAAATCTATAAGTATCTAAATAATACTAATAAGGTAAAAAAGGCGATCAATGCTCCTTGTTTAGTGTATTTTAAATTAAAAAAATGTAGGATTTCCAAAAGTCATAGAACAAACTTAGTTGCCAATGGAGTGTAGAATAAGCCCCTTTTGGGATAGCATATACACTCGAGAGCATAGAAATCGCACATAGCGGAATTTTCCTACATTTTAATTTCGACCCTTATTTTTTTTTTAATTAATGTGATGTTGCAAATATAACTTAAATTAAATTGAAGTACACACTGTTAGCTTCCTAAAAACACAAAATGTCTAGCCTTGACCTTCGAAATCATAACAGTGGCAACTAAACAATAGAATGGCCTAAATTAGCTCGTTTCAGGTAGCTCAGTTTGTGGGACTTTAAGCAGGTATAAAACGATAAGGGATGATTGAAATTACATCATTTGCATACCAACTCCCAGGCAGAAAGGTCCTTTAACGAATACGTCATCTCTCTAAACAAGAAAATGGATACCACACCAGAAGCAGCGTCTCAAGTGGTTGCACTTATCGAAGCTGGACAGAACCAAAGTCAAGTGGCTCGTCAATTAAATTTGAGCAGATATGCTGTTCGACGTGTATACCAGCGATATCAGCAAACTGGTGGCTATACCAGGCGACCAGGAACAGGCCGAAAACGTGCGACAACACAGCGCGATGACCGTTTCCTTGTGAATACATCACTACGAAATCGCCGGTTGAATGCAGTTCAACTCGGACAGCAGCTCCAGGAAGTTAGAGAAGTGGAAGTCAGTCGGTGGACCGTTAGAAGAAGACTAGCCGAAGGAGGTCTGACAGCGCACAGACCAGCAACTGGCCCAAAATTGACCCCAGCGCACAGACAAGCACGCCTTCAGTTTGCTCGAAATCACGTTAATTGGACTATGGATCAATGGCAGGCAGTCCTCTTCTCCGACGAGTGCAGGATGTGCCTTCATGGTAACGACGGACGAGGTAGAGTCTACCGAAGATCTGGTGAGCGTTTTGCTCAATGTTGCATCTCCGAACGGGTCGCATACGGCGGTGGTTCGTGTATGTTCTGGGGAGGCATTTCTCTGGAAGCGAAAACCGAACTTGTCTTCATCACAGGGCCCGATACCGACCGTCGATCGGGTGGATTGACTTCCCAACGTAACGTTGAGGAGATCCTGGAAGAACATGTTGTGCCCTTTTCTGGATTTATCGGCGAAAACTTCGTTTTTATGCAGGATAACGCTAGACCACACACCGCTGCTATAGTACGCCAGTACTTGGAGGAGGTTGAACTACTCGTTATGGCGTGGCCTGCTCGAAGCCCAGATCTCAATCCCATTGAGCACTTATGGGACGAACTAAAGAAACGAGTAAGAGCTAGAAACGCAGCGCCTACGAGTCTCAGAGAGCTCCAAACCGCGATCAAGGAAGAATGGGACAGCATACCGCAGGATTTCGTAAAAAAATTGATTTCTTCAATGAAACAGCGAATGGAAGCTGTTATTCAGGCTAGGGGAGGCAATACCTCGTATTAATAAATCGATACATTCACAAATTTATTGTTTTTTTAACCTTTTATACCTGCTCAAAGTCCCACAAACAGCGCTACTTGAAACGAGCTAATTTAGGCCATTCTATTGTTTAGTTGCCACTGTTATGATTTCGAAGGTCAAGGCTAGACATTTTGTGTTTTTAGGAAGCTAACAGTGTGTACTTCAATTTAATTTAAGTTATATTTGCAACATCACATTAATTTAAAAAAAAATAAGCGTCGAAATTAAAATGTTGGAAAATTCCGCTATGTGCGATTTCTATGCTCTCGAGTGTATATTATGAATCACCTTCTGTACCTACTCTTGATTTATCTTAGTTATAGACGAATGGGAATAAAGGACAATTTTTCTTTATATTTTCATTTTTGCTTAGCTTGTGGTTTGGTTATTTATAATAGACATCTGTAGAGATAATTTCAGAAAATTTTATAGATCAAATTCTGTGGATTATTTCAATAACGAAAAAAATTGCCTCTATGTGTAAATGTATAGATGTTAGTAAAATTATGAAGATAGTTTGCATGAAAGCTATGATAGAAGCCGATCCAAAGTGTCGATGTAGGTAATTCTGATATTTGTACTGTATTTAACCGAAGTGGAATACTTTTGAAATGTGCCTATAAGTATACCTATTGGGTAAGTATTCGGGTTTTATCGCTTACACAGGTGACGGGTATTCAATCTTCGACCGAACAGACATCTCAGTTTTGAACCCGAACAAATTTTCATGGGGATCGATTTACCACGAAGCCAGAAACCATCCTTGGTATTCTTCATAGAAGTTAATGTCAAATTCGATTCTTTCTTTGTCATTTCACCTTTAAATTATACCCAAGGCTATGTTCCTTTATGAACATAGACTCCAAAAAGAATAACGCAGGTATCTTAGTAAATACTGCACAATGGCCATTATTCAGAAGAAAAGATGATTGCATACTACGTTTGTTTGGAAAAATTCCAGCCGTATAACAACTTACGCTACTGCCAATCTTTATTTGGACGAGTTTCTCCAAATCAAAATTGGCAGTAATCGCAATGCCTCATTTGAATTGAAGCATTGCTATTACTGCCAATGAAGATTGAAGAGAGTTACAATACAGCTATTGAGATGATCTAATCGTCTCGTAAAATGGTAGTACGTTAGTAAGCTTTTGAACTATTAACGGCTACTCAATCCTAAACTGAGGTAAGTTGGACAGACGTAGGCGGGACGCCGAAAGGTGCGGCCTGTGGTGGGGACTATTCTCACGCCTAATTAAGTTTTAATGAAAACCGTGATGGATGTGAATTTACGAATAATGAGGCTGCGCGGAGGAGATCCGATGGCGCTGTAGGGCAGCGAGATATAAACGCAATAAAATAGAATTTTAAAGCGGTAAGAAAATACGGAACCTTTGAAACTCGTATTACTGCGAGGTTTCTCGAATTTCCCTAGATTTATACCTTTGTTTAGTTGCTGAACGTGATTTGTCACGTCGTTCCGAGATGTTTTAACATAAAGATAGTTGGTAGGGACAGTAAACACCCGGAAATAAGGTTTATGGTAAATATGTATGTAATCTGAAAATCCGTGATACGATACACACAAAATATAATATGAGCCTTTTTGGGTTGAGACGCTTAGTCCGTGGGCTCTCCTGGTTTCTGGGGGCCTGGTCGAAGCGACGCGCGACCCGAGAGCTGGCTCCTATTTGGCCCATTAGATCAGCATTCCAATCCAGCGTAATAATTCCATCAGCTTCTTCGAGACGCTTCTAAACTGATAGTAATCTGGATAATTAGGGCTAACTATTGATCGTTTGCCAGTGCAAACGTCTTTAGATAGTCTTTGGATAGCTGAACTATTTCATGTGTATTTTATAAAAAAGTAGTAAATGCCTACTTATATTCCTTTTTATTTCTTTTTGTATTATATTATATCCTTAAACTTTTTCAATTCTCTACCGAGAGTAAATGCAGTTGTTTCATAGTGCTTGGTGAGTGTGTAGTGCAGCAGACCTTGAGAAACACGCAAAATATTGCTCTATTACGATCCCAAGATGTGGGTTTATGCGTATTGTTATATTTTACCACAGAAATCATTGCTCCAGTCGCGTCTGTTTTGGGACGTGGCGTAGGCAGCTAAATGATATATATATTAATAAATAATGTAAACAAATAAGTCAAATACATGACTATTAAAATAAATTTTCAAATAGGCTAATGGTCTAGCTAGGTTAATGTGTCTTCATAATAAATTACAATTCAAATGGTTGATATAAATAGATGCATACCTGTTGAGAAATAATTTTGTACTTGGACTATATTTATTTATTAGAAATAAATAAATATAGGTTGTACATTATATAGTTGTATTTTTCATCTATAAATAGATACAAGATGATTCATGATATGAATACTATCCCTTAAAAAGGGCTTATCATCAAAAAGAAAGAAATAGCAAAACAAAATGGCAAAATATTTTTAATATTTTTCTACAGATTTATTTCTCTTACTTTCCTCATATTAGCTATTTCAGGTATTTTTATCAGCAAAACGAAGTTAATTTAAAATAATTGAAAAATTTGACGACCACAGTGGCGCGCCGGGCGAGTGCCCGACTGAGACGCAAAGGGTTCAGGTTCGATTTCCACTACGGGACAAATGTTTGCATGATCTGCAAATATTTGTTCCAGATCTAGATGTTGTAGTACCATGGCAGGTACCTACTACAACATCTAGACCCGGAAAAAATATTTGAACCGGAGTGCCATGGCATTCGTAGTTTCTGATATTCACGACTGTTATAAATAAAACCTTTTTTTTACCTTTTATATTTTATAATGTTTAGATATATTTTAGAGCAGTTTACACAATGCAGTACCAAGCTCCATACTTAGGAAACATCTCCTTTTACAAAGACTAATCGCACACCGTTTGAACATGGCTTTATAGACTGGTGTATAGTTAATAAGTATTACCTACGTAGGTAAAATTATTTGGTGACATGAATCTAAATTCCTAAAAACTCGATGTTGTATTTATGAACACTCTTCCTATAAATATAATGATTTTTCTTTTTTATACGCGTGTCGTGGTGCTAAAGGTTATTTATTTTGAACTAGGAGTAATTTTGTTTTGTAAACAAATATTGCCTTGACTTGGTAATTTTATTTATCCTACGTTAAATGATTGAATCAGCTGACTGTTTATCATTAAAAATTAAACTAACAGCGTAAAGAAGTACGAAGCATACATAATACATACTGCATAGGGTTAGAGTAGGCCTTTGACCAAATAAGGCGAAGCCCCTTAAAAATGTAATTTGAAAAATAAATAATTAAAATGAAATTAATTTAAAATGATATTAATGTTGTAATTGTATGTAATAACTATTATACCCAACTGGGGAATAAATGGCAATAAATTTATTATTACTTAGGTATTGCCTAGGCGTCCTAGGCCTTGAATTAGATTGGGACTAACCTACCACACCAAAAAATATCAAAAGCTTAAAATCTAAAAGCAAGAGTAAAAACTGAAATAAGTGGGATACTTTAATTTAGGTTGCTAGCATTACTGTAAATCCAATAAACGTATGAAAATATGGGTAAATAATATATATTATATGTTAAAGGTAATTTAAATAAGTTGCAGTTAAACGCATTTACTGCCATTTACTCTATACCTCGATCCGTTTTTATAATAGGTACATAATGTGTTAAGATATAAAGTGCGGCCCCACAAATCTCCGATTCACTGCATCGCAATGTTGTCCGGAAGAGATCGCTTTTTAGCGTTAAGACCACACATTGTTTGGTTTTTAGTATAATTTTCTATTCTTGTTTAATTTGCTGTATAATAAAGCTGTTTCATTCCTTCATTCGTTCTTAATAAAGTGCTGAAATTTTTTTGGTACCTAAATTCTCGCGAAGTCTCGGTGCATCACCCAATGGCATCAAGTCTGGCAAAGGTTACTACAGCAGTACTACAGTCCGTGGGCGGCTGACGGGCCGTTTACCCCAGGTCGGCACTATTCACTGCAAAATTACAGTCAGTTACACAATTTACTCATAAATCACGAAAGGAAATAGAAAACATTAATTTTGAATTGATTTTCACAGAGAAAGTGTCGATTTGAGCGCGAAAAATTTGTTTACGAGTGTAGGGCGGCGCTTCGCGGTGCGCGTCCACCGCGCTCGGCGCGCAACAGATAGTACCTAGTAGGTCGGTTCTCAGCGGCCGCAGCGGGCGCCGCCGCCGCCGCGCCGCTCCGTAGCGGCCGGGCTGCACGGCGCGCGCCGCTCCGCTGCCCCTCCGCTCCCCTCCCGCTACTCGCCCCGGAGACCTCTCTGACGTCATCACGAAACCTCCGAAAATCCCCGCTAGCTCGTTCGTCGTCTTGCGGCCGCTACAATTTTCCAATCTCATTTTATTCGGGTTCAACGGTAAGGTTGTGGCCACTTGATACTGTTTGGGATTACGTTTATATGCAAGGAATAACGTGGGGATTTGTCCCCTAGCGCGTCGGAACTTCTTCAATTTGGCAAAACTTTGTCTTCGACAATAATACAAAGACGGCTATGGCTTTGGTTTTCTTTAAGTACTACAAAAGGCGCATGCACTTTAGCGATGTTTGTCATGATGTTTTATCCAGTACCTGAAGCATCCTCAGCATCCAATTTACCTCAGCATTCAACTCAGGCAAATGGTGTGTGCGACAAGCTCATTCTTATAATGAGCACATAATTTGGTCTTGTTTACTGAGGGTACAAAGTCAGCGACGTGATCTAATTTAAGCTCACTGCTTCAACAAAAATCGTCTGGTCCAAATCAACAATTGTTCCCGTGTGGAGTCTAAATAAACCCAATAGGTAAGTTCATGTAGAGGGGGCAAACAATAGCAAGTAAGTGATGACAATGAACGTGTGTTCGTGACGGCAGGCTGCGAGTAATAAACTGCGTTTGTGAGACATTTAATCCACTTAACAGTTTGTAGCCCTCCGAGATGCCGACTCTCGCCTATTGTCGCCGAAATTATTACTTCCGATGGTCGTGCCTGTCTCAGTGAGTGTACCGTAATAACTGCTATTATTGTCCATCTGTCTTTATTCCTTCACACGAGAAGGACCTTGTCGGGACACGAATAAGTTCGTACAAGTTGTGTTTTTTTAGGATTCACTCACATAGTTCCTGATTATGAGTTAGGACAATCAGGGAAGGGATTTAATAATTGAGTTTTGTTTATCCCTCAATTGTCTATCGCATGGATGGTCGCTGGCAAGACAACGCAAGGAGGCCAACAATTCTGTAGATACCAAGCCTACTTTTATGATAGGCTACGGTATAATAACATAAAATTGAGTAACGCCTTTTGCGTGACTAGTTAGACATCAATTACTCACAGTTTTTTAGTTATTTGATTCGTTATGTACTTTTAGGTTTTTTAATTGAACAATTTGTACTTAAAAGAGACGTTTCATCAATATATGGAGCCTGGGCCTACACTGTGGACACTACTCTAAAATATGGCTAAGCAATAAAGTAAACGTATTTAATTGGTTATTTTATTTAAATTGACTTCGTTCTAAGGTACATTAAGATTTTCTTCGACAAAGAGAGCAACATACAGCGCTACAAAAATATGATGGATGGACGTGCGTGAAATGTCATTTTGACAACCTATATTTATCTGACAAAACAAAAACATCAAATCAAACAACATGACATGAAAAATACGTCAATGTCATGTCAAACGCTAATTATAAACTAACATGGTGGCCTTCAAATAGTGTTCACATAGTAAAAAACTTACCAGAAGAACTATTCTTGTAACATCGCATTTGTCTTCAAATTAATGAAATTGTATTTTTCTTGTAATCTCCTATTTTTTCCTAATTTTTCTATGTAGTGTACATGGACCAGGCCCAGAATGAAATGGCTCCTTTCGGCTAATTCCGATGATATTCAGAATGTATGCTGTTAATTACCAACCACTTTTAAATTATTATTTTCAAATCACAGTATAAAATTGATATATTATAATAAATGCCAGTTTAAAAATTTTGGTAAATAACGTACAACACTTTACTGTACTACATTTTACTTGAAAATCTGAATAAATTATAATATCTGTAAATATTCCTTTAGGACTAGTACTTAAGCTAACTAAGGTAAGTATACAAAAGAGAAAATTTGGACTAGCTGTTTGTTGCATACGCGTAGATTCAAGCGAAGCATAGAGTGCTGTGCAGCGTAATATGCTATGCATGCGTATGCTCGTTATTATGAACGTAATCATCATCATTTCACCCGCGTAGGACGTCCACTGCTGAACAATACAATGGCCTCCCCCACAATTACCATTCCTATAATGTGAGGGGATTTACCCATACTCACCACGCTGGGCACGCGGGTTGGCGAACGCAGTTAAGCTATATTTCTGAAAACGCTACTGCCCATCCCCTAGCTGTTTTCCCTTAGTCGCCTCTTACGACATTAGTACGGGTAAGTAGATATCGAGGGGCCTATTCTTCAGCTGGGGCCACCGAACGTAGTTATGGGCGGAAATCCTAAAATAAGTATTGAGGAATTTATGCTATTGTCTTTCTTTTAGGGAAATTTAAAATTAATTTTAATTTAAAGATCAAAAAGCTATCTTTGTCACTAATTGTGATGAAGATAAGGACAATGGATGCCAGTATGATGAGAGAAAAAAATAATAACGTTTGAATGCCAGGATTAAAACAACAAAATAAATTTGCCGTTAAAAATGTAGCTCATCGAATTTAAAACGGTTCTCGTCAATCTAAGATTCGTTCAGTTCAAAACAAATAATGTGGCTAAAATATTTCTCCCGATATTTGGCATAAGCACTACCTAATCGCTCAGCGAATGTGCAGAACCGACCGGTGGTGTGCAAAGTCGTCGGTACCGTCTATTTATGTTTGTTTTGGTATACTTAAATATATTTCTTGAAATGATTACGACTATCGCTTACGACAAACCACTCAGATAAATGTTTATTAATACCTTGGAATTAATGGTTATAGTCGTACCGCTAGACAAATATATTTTAGTGTTCTTGGAGCGTGAACCTATAATATTAGTTTTTTCTACTGCAACATTTTTTGCAACGGTTTGGTTCTGATAAAATAACGATAGAGCACTGGTGGTGGGGTGGTAGTGGTAGTAGGTGGTAGCTTCCAATCCACAGGGCTAGGGTTCACAACCTGTCGTGTAAAATAATGAAATAAATCCCCAATCATCATTAAGCCGATTTTAATTTCCATTATCCTTTACATGGTCCATGTTATGCTATATGACTCAGATATTCATAAATAGGACCCATGGTCAGATGGCAGGGCGCTACCAGCTACCACTTGGCGATAACGCGCTAGCCCCACTCCGTTAACTGCGGTATTAATATGGAATCCAGCGTAATCGCATTGCTGCACACTTCACAACAGGATTTTCTCCGCTCGTGTGTACGCTCCGCAGATTATGCCAATATCAGCTAAATTCAATTTTGCTCCCTATTCGAGCACTCACTGATAAAACTTATCTAGATTGTAAAATACATTCGGTTGCTTTTATTATACTTAACGAAAACAGGAAACCCAGAAACATTTTCCACAAAATCGATGAAGTCCATCTTTTGGTAATCACATTAAGGGTTTCGTTCGAGGGATATAAATTGTTGTAACACAATAGAGTGATGGATCTTAGCCAGACCGAGATCAAGTAAAGGATTTAAAAAAGTTTGGTAAATGTTTGAGTGCAAGGGAAGGGCACGACCTTTGGCATTTGGTTGTGATCCACGGGTCCGTACAAAGCCTGAAGTTCGGAGTTCAACTATGGTGAAACTGTACCTGCATTATCATCATCATCATTGCAGCGTCCATCTGACGTCCAGAGCGCATTCCTATCATGTGGGGGATTTGGCCATACCACGCTGGGCACGAGGGTTGGCATGCGCAGTTAGAGCTATTTTTATTGGCTGGGACGCTGCCCATCCCCTAGCTTTCTTCCCTTAGACGCCTCTTACGACATCCACGGATAGGTAGTTATGGAGGGGCTTATTCTCCTGCCGGGCCACAACGGCTGTACCATAAAATACATTTTATTACTTAAAGCACTAGATTAAAATTCCCATTAGTAGGGAGATAGTCAGAGGATATTTGATTAGTTAGCGAAGCGGCTCGTTAATCTATGGATAAGACAAATATCTTGGCCACAAATAAAATAAAAATGTGATATATTATGAATTGACTTTATAATTTTGTCATCTTTTCTTAGCGACCAGTAACAATGGGTTTATCCAAATGGCATCCCGAATCGCAACAAACTTCTTTGACACTGCGTCATGAAACCAAATAGCACCATTGTCTGTGATCTCTAATCTGTGACATTATCTCAATTATCTCACAAACTTCCTGCTGACTCCCGCTCTAAGCTCCGTATCCTCCGCCTGCCGCTGAATTATTGAATACCTAGGTACATACGCACATTCTAATTATTTACCGTGTTTTTGTTCCATTTACTCGGCTGGCGTGGCGCGGTCCTACCACAACATTTGTTTTCACACAAACTTTACAACGCGCGTTTCTTTTGTATGAGCTTAAATTAGCTATTTATGAGCTTGTAGGTAATTCACTCATCTGCACGTTTATTTTACTGAGAGAAGGTACCTTACCTGGCTAACCCTTGGATTTTTTGTGTGATTGTGTGACAAGCTCGAACAAATATTTAATCATATTAGGGAATATAAATAAAAAATTGACAGCAATTGAAAATAATGTCAGTTTGTTGCTGTTTGTGAGGCGAGGGGAGTGAAAAATCCACTCCACCTAAGATACCAGGGTAAGAATGTCAGAGAATTCGAAGCACACATACAAAGGACGTACAATTAAATACTAATCTGGCTCCTATAAATTCTTATCATAAAAAAATCCAAACAGGATTTTTTCAGTTATTGTACAGGTAAAATAGTCTTTCCTCGTAATTGACATTGATATGATAATCCTAAAACTTTCATCGATCATTCTGTTCAGAGACAGCATCGTAAATCCGGGAAGAGTTTTATCATTATTTCTCGTATGACACAATGTATAGGCCCCGTAATCCCATTCCCCAGAAGTCGTTCATAAATACTAATAAACGAAGTAGAGTGTGAAGCTGAAGGTTATGCACGAATTTTGCCCGGAACAGCGAAAAGTTGTCTCTCTCCCTGCCCGTATCTCACTTCATGTGGCATCGGTACAACATGTTTTTCTCTTCCACTCACAGACGTCATGTCAGTATTCATTCCTTTCGTACGAAAGGAGTGAATACTGAATACGAGAAGGATGGTAAATATTAATGTGGAAGGATATAAAGGAAGAGTTAGACCAAAAAAATGATGTATGAATCGTGTGAAAGAGGACATGACATGCCGTCTTTCATACAATTCATCCTTCTCATCACATAACATTCCTCCCTCCTCATTGCAGCCAAAGCGAAAAGTGATAATCAAGAATCATGCACATTAGACTACAAAACGTTCTTCAATATCATCTAAATTACGGACTGGTTTTAAAGAATCTTTTTTTCTGCGGAAAGCTTTTTTTCGGACACTTATCCATTGAGTATCTACCGAAACCGAATCCCTGAACTTTGTTTCTGCCAAATCTGCCTGAAACCGAAGCTTCATTCGGACACTATTAAAACATAATATCACGACTCAAGAGACGAAGAGGATAAAGTGTGATATTAAGTTACCATCTAGGGACGTTTCATTAGATTGCCACTGAAGTTATGATCAGTATTTAGTGCCTTTATTTACTTCTAAGCATTTTACAACTTTCGAATGCTTCGGTGGCTATCCCTTTATCTCACTGGGGAACATAAACCAAACATACTCACGTTCATAGAACCTGAGGATAAAAAAAAAATTTACTTGGGTTATTCCAAAAGTATGTTGTCGAACGGTTTTTGTATGATGACGTCGAAGCATTTCTTAACCGAAGTGAACCAACGTCATCAAAAAAATATTGAAATGAAAGGTGTCTATTAGATGTCGCTTTTGCGGTATATAACAAAGAGTTACGATAGCAAATGTCAAAGAAGAGCCATTCAAAATTGAATGAGTTAAAACATCGCCGATGAAATTGGCTAATACTTGACTTTTACCATCGTATAGTAAGCGTAACGCTTTCGTGAAATTATTCGTGCTTGGGGTACTGTTACTAGGTCTAACCTTTTCAGTACAGAGCAAATATTTTACAACCGTAAGCCTCATTTCACCGGAGCGCTACCATGGTTATGCAACCAAGGGGCTGAGAGTAGCGGTTGTGCTTTGATTTGTTTCCATTCCGTTTGAGTACCAAGGTATTATCAAAAAAGTTCAAACATCAGGTAACTATTAATAAAAGTGCGCTACGCTGACGAGCGCCTCGGTGAAACAGGGCCCAGAATATGACTCAGGCATACCAGCTACGAACATATTGTTTCGAAAATTTATTGCATAAAATCCTTGCATTTCCGTACAATTCTAGTCTAAAATCTGCCGCACTCCGCAAGGAAGATGGATGTCGAGGTCACGTCTATCCAGCGCTACGTATTGCTTGTTTCATTCATATAAATGCTCGGTATCTGATTTCGTGCATGCTTGCGTGGACGTGATAACTTGGTTTTGAATTAAGTTTATTTATTTATTTAGTTTTCATATTTCCTGAGTTTAGTTTAAGCAATTAATTCAAAACAGAATTATGTAAAGTCTAGTTTCGCTCGCGTTGTTTGGTAGCCGAATAAGACTATGTTACTCACCGCGAAAGAAGTAAAATCATCTAACCAACAAACAAGCACACTTTGGTATTTATAATCGGTCACTAACTTTACCGGCTCTATAAATCTCGCCCTGTTCTATTAAGTAAACAAAAGAAAGAGGCGGATATACTTTGAGTATTGATTAGTGAGTGATTATGAATAAAGGGGTCCGTTTATTATTATTTCGTCTCGACGTTGGTACTTTTGTAGAACTGCTTTATATTGTAGAGCTCGCCAAAATACAATAGGTAAGTATTCTTAATAATATGCCTAACTAACGTCTGCTCGCGTGTTTTTATTATTACTTATGTAAGTATATAGGTACAGTATTTCTGAATAATATTGAGAAACTAGGTCATTTAGAGGAAAATTACAACAGCTGCTCCTCATACATTCATGTGTCAAACACATGCGTTTCCCAAGCGGTACAGTGTACACAAATCGTCTCTCCAGGTATGAATTACTAGGAATGCATGTCATTAGAGAAGGTATTATTGCCGCAGCAGCTGTTTCTAATGGCCTACATCTCCGTTTCGGCTAATGTCCATAATACGTAGGTAACGTTTCGGTACCCACCATAGGCTACAAGCATTCGTTTTCTGCGAGTCTAAAGCTCTTTGTGATTCCAAAACGGTACCTTATATACACGTGCATGGAAAGTGTCATCATCATCAGCATTTCAGCCGTACGACGTCCACTGCTGAACATGGCCTCCCCCACAGACGGAGCGAATTCCTTATCATGTGGGGGGATTTGCCTATACTCACCACGCTGGGCGGGTTGGCGAGCGCAGTTAGAGCTATCGTTGTTGGAATGAGGGACGCTGCTGCCCATCCCCTAGCTTTTTTCCCTTAGTCGCCTCTTACGACATCCACGGATAGGTAGATATGGAGGGGCCTATTCTTCAGCCGGGGTCACCACGGCGTCGTTACGTGGAAAGTGTAAATTGACTAAAATTTGCATATTTCCGTAACCTTTGCTATAAGAATCGGTAAAATGCAATGCTTTGCAACTCACGGATTGACCGATGTGTTTTTCTGTAGAAATTTATAATGTAGAAAGGATTTATATATTTTTCAGTAAAGCGGATGCTTATAGTCCAAGCCTTATTTTAATATGATTTGTAATAACGATTAAAAACTGTCAAGAGTTTCAGTAGCGCATATTTAGAACACTGTTAAAATTTTATGCATCTTGGCTTTAGTTTCACGTGATAATACTCTCACCGATATAAATCTCTGGCAAAACATTTTTGAAAATGTGTGAACAGGTAATAAAGCCTTATTATTTTAACGGTTATGGTCATAGGTCGGTCATCGGTCTAAACTAAACACAATATCGAGTAGATATGTAAGTAACACAGCCTATGCACAGTTGCACAGAGAACAACCTAGGAGACAACAACCTAGCAGGTACTAAGAAGTTCCTATTACGGAGCCATGCGTTTATCACATCTAATAACACCGTTAACGTTACCGTTCGGTGGCTCTGTCCCACTACTGAGGCAGGTGGAAAAGTTTCATTATCCTTGATAGCACTGATGTTGGCGTTGAGTGGGGAGGACGGCCCTTTTAAAAAGTATCTCTGTACGAAAACACCTAAAAATAAGAGCCGAAGAAGCTGATTCAATAGAAAAAGCGTAAACTTTTTGACACTAGCCGTGTGAACGGGTCGAGGCATATACAAGGTGATTCATAATATATATTAGTAGTAAACAATGTATACTACTAATACATATTATATTCGACAACCATGCCATAGTATATAATATGTCATATTATATACTATGGCATACTTGCCGAATAGGGCTTTTTCTACAAACAAAATAAATAATATTATCAAAAAAAAACAAAATTTCTGTTTACTTTTTCCAGATTTTATCCCGAACTTTCATAAATTTAGTATATCTGGCTGTTTTTGGTCTGTTTATCGTCTTAATAACTAATTATTAACGTGCGAGAAATTTGACATCAATATTTCTACCTAAAACAGATGAATAATTCAGTTTGACATGATTTGAACCTAAAACAAAAAAAAACACTAACTTAAAAATTCGTTATTCGTCAAGTTATAGCTTGTTCTACGAATGCCTTTCAGGATAGCATACATAAATAATGAACCGCCTTGTATATCAGCTGTGTGCGATACAGATCGTACGCCATCTGAACAAGGCTTTCGGCTGTATTGTATAAGATGGGTGTTTCAAGTTTGAAGTTATACCTAACAGCGGAAATCCTGTTCTTTAATTCAATCCCTTTGTACCAAAATGATTGAGTTATTCTGACCTTTCCCTTCTTTTATATTTAGAATAAGGTTTTCTAAAAGGACCCATATAATTCGCGGGGTATTGCTTCCATGAATGTTCTTTACAAATTACCTGAATAATCCACTTTTGTACTCTTTTTATGGATGAAAATATACCTTTCCCAGACGGCACGTTAAATACATTCACACGATAAAAAGGCATTCTTATAATATGAGTTTGGCATTAATAATTTTACAGTACCTATAGGTATTAAATTCCTTGCAAGCAGCAGCTGTTCTGTTTTTCTTATTCTTCATAATAAGCCCAGCTTGTTTAGGTGATACTTCGGCACGTATTCTTAGCTAGTGGTGAAGAGATTTTTGAGGAGCAAAAACTGACATTCTGATGTTATGTTAGTGGGGGAGTCTAAAAATATTAAAAGCTCACCACTCCGCTCGTAAGCCCATGATTATTTTTCTTTTGATCCTACCTCGTTCGGTCGGCACTACACTAAACTCTGAAGTTCTACATTATGTGAAAAAGATCATCGAAAAAAAAAGAAGCCGTGTTTTTGGCCTGATTTTTCTAGGCTAGGCTACATAATATCTGGCTTTTAAAAGTGGTCCTAGTAATTTTATATAAACACTTACCTAATTACTATCAATTACAAGTTACATACCTACTTATTTTGTGATATCACGAAGAAAATGTGTTTATATTCGGTCGACTATTATTATTATTATTTACTATTTTGTCTTTATAAAACCTTCCTGCAGTCAAAAATTCGAAATAGCCACTCAAATCATACCTAATTAGGTACATTCAGACGAATGATCAGGATTTGCGGTCTCTATTCTAGGCATGTAATGAGATAACCACTTAACGTAACCGCACAATGCCATTACTATGGTTTGCATAATGCCAGTTTAACTGTTTATGACTAATTTATGTATCTGGATTACTCTTGTTCCAGCCCTTGAATCATTTACAATAATAGGATCAAATTAACAAACACTTCACTTTATATTTATATGAGCCCGTGGTAAAGTTCCATAATTTATACAATTTATTTACAGAAAGTAAATTATAACTAACACAAGCAATTACAAAACCCACAAGAAACAGTTGAGCTATCTAAAGGTATACCATCCGGAAAGGGAGTTATACTATCAACAAACACTGAAAACATAAAATTTCACAAAATAATAAACAAAAAACATTTTTTTTTTCAAACTTTCTCAAAATATACCTGTTTTTGGTATTTTTACTACGAGAAGTTCGGCATCATGATTGATTCATTGAATTTGAACTGATTTGACCCCACAACAGCTGATTTTTGCATAGAGTTGTTTCAATTAAAAATGTAGCATTTCCAAAAGTCATAGAACAAACTTTTTTGCCAATTGGGTGCAGAATAAACCCCTTTCGGGATAGCATACATAAAATGAGTCACCTCGTATACATACCTCAATTGATCCAGATTAAGTTCTATATCCTTTTCCTTAGGTATTTTTCAAAGAAATATAACAAATACATGAATTTATTGATAATAGGTAGCTAAGATTAAAGAAAGTCATGGCAGAGTTCGTTTTGTTACAGAAAACACTCAATATTATTATAAATCCGAAGCAATCACTCCCCTTTTCCAATAATTTGAGATGTTGATGAATAGAGAGTAGATGAAGCAAAAGTAACAGTTTTATTGTACATGTTACTAAACTTGAATTGTGTACGGACAATACCTTGAGCTAATAAAACGGCCAAATGAAGTTTGGGATGGTATCGGACCTAGTTTAGCTTCCAAGATTCTCCCATTAATCTGTAAGTTAGTTTCGAGATTTTCCCTGAGGCGTATCCGCCTGCAATTGGGGCTTGAAGGATGCTCGAAGAACGGGAAAGTTTAAGCCAATTCCGATGGGTCTTAAGCGTTCTTAATTCACATAATGTTCTTTTAATACAGAACCAGCATCAGCCAGCGGCTTCGTTCGCGAGTTACCAGCCAATTTGTTTGCTTGTCGTGTCACTGATTCGTTGTTGGTCATCTTGGGCTTGAAACTTACTAGGGACCCTAAAAAAATCTTGGCTTGGTACGCCCTGCTTAGTTCTTTTTCAGAGAATTCCCAGTTTTCGTTTGTCCAATGAAACAAATCATAATGTATTTGGAACTATAATTGGCACCAGCACCTATTCACGCGATCGAATCATTGGTCTCTTGACACTCAATTATTTTGGCCAATCAGCAAGCTGCAAGTCGACACCACTCAATCTAACTGCAGTTTTATAAACACCTAGTTATTCATATAGGTTTTGCCGAAGTACGTTGTTTATGAAGAATCATTTTAAGAAGCTCAATTTCATAACAAAAAATATTTAACTTAAGAAGACGTGTCTGCAAATCAATTTAACGACTTAAAAACTACACAGAAGCTTGTCCTTCGGTGACAGCTTATACAAATTCAATAAATTTGAACACGGTGCCGGCGAGGGCGGCAATTCAGCAAACTTATACATGTACAGTCAACTACAATTAGTAACTATCTTACATAAAGTAGTTTGATTTGTAGGCCACCATAGAATTGATCGAGATGAGGAAATCCGTAGAAGAACCATGGTCACCGACATAGCTCTCAGAATTGCATTGAAGTGGCAGTGGGCAGGCCATATTGCTCCCAGAACTGACAACCGTGATGGGGAGAAAAGGTTCTCGAATGGCAACCACGAACCGCGCGACGCAATGTTGGAAGGTCCCCCACACGATGGACCGACGACTAAAGTCGGGAAGTCGTTGGATGAAAAAGGCTCAAGACCGTTCAAATCTTTGGGGGAGGTTATGTATAGCACTGGACTTCTACAGACTGATGATTACAGAATCGATCACTGACGTCTCCCCTTTTGTTGAGAGATCGTCAACTTATCGATCCATCTTTAATTGTAAATGGATAACCGGCTTTTAGTTTACCCTAGCCTCCGCCCGTGGCTTGGCTCGCGTGGTACCATCAAGCCTCAGGGCGCGAGTTCTCGCACTTGACCGTCTTTATTTTCCATAGAACCATTTATTACAAGCCCTAAAACGGCACACTTACCTATGATTTTGTTAACATTTATTTTCGTCCGTTGCTGCAAAGCCGACTGTCTTGTATTGGCAAAATGACGAGGGTCCTATCCTATGGTTGTCATCCATGAGCCTCTTTGATAAATTATCAGCAATGTTTTCTTTTATCAAGACTTTCGAACATTAGTTACAGATAGTATCTAAGTACCGTCTACGAGGATATAATACTACTCGATTCTAAACAAAGAGGTGCGTAGAGCTATTTCTATTAAAGATCCTGTTTCTGCCGTCAACCCTGTGGGCATCTATTATTTGTTTAGGTATTACGGGGACCAACCGCTGTCAATGACGGTTCTTATAATTTGCCTAAACAATTGACGTACCTACTAAATAATTTTTACCTAAGTAATTATTATTACGAACCGGACGACGCAGTGTTGGAAGGCCCCCCACCCGATGGACCGACGACATTGTGAAGGTTGCGGGAAGTCGGTGGATGGAAAAAGCTCAAGACCGTTCGTCATGGCACTCTTTGGGGGAGGCCTATGTTCAGCAGTGTACTTCATCAAGCTGATGATGATGATGATGATGATGAATTATTATACGCTAGTTCAGTTTAGAATATAAATATTTTTCTACGTTATAATAATAATAATAAAAATATATATTTATTTCAGGCTACTTGACACATTACACAAAAATGTGTAACATGCCATGGCCCATATTAATAAATACCTTACAGACTAACATACATATAATATTAAACTTAAATAACTACACCACATCTAGAGTCAGGGACTTTCTTGATCGTGTGCGCCTCCCTGTAGCGAAGGTAGACCACTCCAGATGACCAGAAGTTGGGTTATAATTACTTGGTTGATGTGTAGGTAGGTATGGATTACAATAGGGGATTCTACATATTTCAACTACCTAGGTAGGTACCTAAGTAGTCGAAAATGCAAAATAATACTTTCACACCTGCCGTGCCGTACCTACCTTCCTATAGACTACATAACTATACCAAGAGAGTTGAGCTTAGTTCGCCGCGCGCCGCGCCGCGCCGCGTAGGCAACTTTTTCGGGCGGATGGGCGAAATCGCTGAAGGCGCGCCGCTTAAGGACAAGCGTTGAAACAGGCTAAAATCAAACACATCTCACATTCAATTCTTAGCTCAAGCATCATTCTGTATGGAAATAGGATTGTTTTTTTTTATATTTTTTTCATAATATGTATACTATGGCCGTGGTGACCCCGGCTGAAGAATAGGCCCCTCCATATCTCCTACCCACGGACGTCGTATAAGCCGACTATGGGAAAAAAGCTTGGGGATGGGCAACAGCGTCCCTTATTTTCACAAATATAGCTCTAGCGTCGTGAGTATGGGCAAATTCCCCATGATAGAAAGTCACTCCGGAAATCTGTGTGAGGCCGATGTTCAGCAGTGTATTTCAATTTTCCCAATAAAATATCCTATAAAATTCCTACACATCGGAACTTTGACGTCCTTATGCCTGCTGAGCTGTTTAGATTACTGACTTTATATCCTCATTGATTACCATAGTCAGTCAGGCCAATTTTGCGTCGCATTTTGGCGTACAGCATGGTTGGTCGGTTGGTAATAGACGTAAATATCGGTCAGACAGAAGTTCGGCAACAACGCTTTCTTTGCATTTTATAGGGAAGCGAAACATCAATACGCGACTGAAAGTTCAGTAGCTTATTCTCTTCTTCTTCGCTCTTCTAAGCCCGCTTTAATTGCTATATTTGTAAAGTAATCTAAGTTTTGACCACTTCGCGCATACCCTATCGTCACACAGCACCAAGTTTACCGACCTAATATAAGTGACGTAATTTCAGGCAGGTGTGGCGCGAGAGTTAGGATTGTATCTATTGTAGTATGAGTATAAATTACCAAGAGAGAATAAAATTTGCCATTTCTATAAAATAATCTGAGTCTGGTCTCAGTGTAAGTGATACCTAATATTTCAATATTGTATTATTTCAATATTAGTAGGATGAATTTCAGGCCTTTTCTATGAAATCACGAAACTGTCATCATCTTCGCTTAAAAATAATAAAGTGGAAACCTAGTATCGGCTAATTTAATCAAGAGTTGTGTACCCGCCAGAGTCGAGATTGATTTAGGTTTTGGCAATGTGCCGTGTAAACACTTCAATCGATTGATAGTGGTGGAAGGAATTCATTAGTTGTGACAGAGGACGACTGATTCAATCTTTAAGGGAACTATCTCTTGGGAGATAACGAGATTACTACCGAGTACTTACTTACCTATACTTACCTACATTGATATCTTTGATACCTATGTATGTTACTATACTTCAGCCAAATCCAAACAAACCTAAATTTCTCTTGCTTGGCAATCGTGATTCTTGCTTGGCAACTTAAGAGGTGCGGTTTCGATTCCTGCTGCGGGACAAATGTTTGTATGATCTGCAAATATTTCTTCCGGGTCTGGGTGATGTGGTAGGTACCATGGTGCTTGTAGTTCCTGATACCAACGATACAGGAAATCCTAGTGTGTGGTAAGGGCAATGCATGTGACTGTTGGGTGCAATTAATTTAATTTATGTTGATGGAATGATAACAAATTGCAAATACAAATTCGGTCCAATAATATTTCACCAGCAGTATGGGTGGTTAGTTTACTAAAGAATAGTTATCAACAAACTAGTTCACTTTGATCAGTACCTATTTTTTTTTTGACAAAATTCAATTGAAAATGAAATACATTAAGTAATGACCACAGCACTAGATTCTTTACCATCCATAGTAATTATCTCTAGCTCTCTAGCGCTATCGCACCCTTGTGCTTTCTTGCCACTTGTCTAGCAGACAGGCCAACTACAACTAATAATATTTGGTATAGGGGCTTTTGTCCTCCCAGCGTGGCGTGTGTTTACTGTTTATTACTTCGAGCACCCAAAGGTTTACGTGCGCGTTTATGCTGGAGCAAGCTTGCTGCGACGTACGAAACTTTACGGTTCTTTTATTTTCATTCTGATATAATTTCGTGCCATTTGGGAAATGGAATACCTAATCTTGCTTGTGTCATCAAGGTGCATGCAGACGCCTGTGCTAAAGTAAATATAAACTATTCAAATAGGGTCCACACGCATTATAGGTACGCTGTATTTTTTTAAAGAAACAGACGCATGCAACCATTTACGTAGAGGCATGTAGCAATTACTTATGCTAAAAAAATATATCAACAAAAATAGAAATGATGTAAACTATTTTGATTTATCTCTACACGCTCTGAGTCAGATTGTAATAGAGTTTTAGCGCCTTTATGAGCTTCTGGTTGATTATTGACGTTGCTGTTTGCTGTGTTTGTGCTTATTTTCAATTGATCCCATAAATGTTACACAGAAATGCAGTCGGGACTCATCGCTGGCCAAGGCAAAAGCGTGATAGTAGCGTCGAAGAGCTTGCTCTGTGTGGTGCAGTCCGTAAGTGCGCGGGTATAAAAAGTTAATGACCACTGAGATTTGTGTATCCACTTGAGAATAACATTAGGTAAGTTTTCAGACAAAACAATGATAAATGCTATTCAACTATAAGTTTGAATACTTATGTGTATGAGTACATATGTGTGATATACTTACAAATTATTTATGAGCATAAATGAAGACCCACTCGAGGTTATACAGGGTGTCCCACGGATATGCCACATGGAGGGAAAGTACCTTGAATATTGTAGTAGGAACATTTTACTGAAAGAAGACATTATTTGAATGTAAAAAACAATTTAAACTTCATTCATACATATTTAAAAAATTACATGGTTGAACCGGAAATCGAACCCGTTACATGAGAAAAATAATCAAGGATTATTTTGTAGTTTTATCATACCGATCGAAAGTCTTCATCATAAGGATTATTTTATTCGAAATAACATAGTGTCACAAATAAAAGGAAGACCATGAATTTTAACATTTGATGGGATTTTTTGTTCCGAAAAATGAAAAGCTGACATTGCGGTAAGGACATACAGCTGACATTGTCATAAGTGACTAATACCTATGACTAATAAATTTAGTTTACAAGAACCAGAATGAAAGTGTCCACGAGCCACAAGCAGAACTTAGACGTATTATTCTAAATATCCACCCCAACAAGATCAAAAAATCGACAGGGAGCGAAATAATCAATAGAGTGCAACTTTGTTTTCAACAGGAAGGGACTCATTTTAAGCATTTGATAAATTGATAAATTTTGTATTAGAAATGTTAAAATTCATGGTCTTCCTTTCATTTGTGACACTATGTTATTTAAAGTCCATATGATGAAGCCTTTCGATCGGTATGATAAAGCTACAGGTTGATTATTTTTCTCGTGTAACGAGTTTGATTTCCGGTTCAAACATGTAATTATTTAAATATCTATGAATGCAGTTTAAATTGTTTTTTAAATCGAAATAACGTCTTCTTGAAATTAAATGTTCCATCTACAATATTCAAGGTACTTTCCCTCCATGTGGCATATCCGTGGGACGCCCTGTATTTTGTTTTGAGGAGTTTAGTTAGAAAAGTTATTTGGCTTCCTGGAACTACACAAGCGCGAATAAAGCGTTATTGATCGTGTTTTTAATAAAAATAAGTACATTCAGCTATAATGTCTACCTATAAAGCTGAGTTTCCAGTGCCTGCTGTATGTTGTGACTCGTGCCGTATGTTCGACACCGACGGACGCGTCGACAACGACGATGTTTAGCAACACATTATCCATTACACGTGGCGACCGCGCTAGCAGATGTTTGATGGTTTGCCTTGCGCAATCGCGCCACAGCAATTATCTACCTACTCAAAACATGGCATTGCTCATGGAGAGGGCGCGATAAAGTTCGGGTGTACTGATGATCAACCGATAGACAGAACTACGCTTAATCCAAATTTGCACTAGCCCTAAAGATTGTGTAGTGTATCATTAGTTACTATCACTACATATTAAAAACAAAGTCACCACGTATGTGTGTCTATCTGAACGCAATAAACTCAAAAACTACTGAACGGATTTTAGTACGGTTTTCACCAATGAACGGAATGATTCATGAGGAAGATTTAAGTGTATAATTGTAAGCTGGCTGAAATGTAACGATGATTATTGAAGATGTTAGAAAAAATTTATCCCGACTCCCAGTCAGCATGTTTTTTTTTTTTTGAGATTTTCTTTGTTTTTCCGGATCTTTACTAGCGTGCGCCGCGAAAACCAATAGAGTTGTATACCCGTGCGATAGAAGCCTGCATACCATTTTTTCTATAAAAATAATGTGCTCACAGTAGTATCTGAAGTAAAACTAGAAACTTCTTGTCTTGACTATTTTTATAAGTAGGTAGGTACCAATTTAGATATTCTATTTATTGCTTTTTCCTATCATAAATATTTGATTCCGATGAATAATTTAAAAATAAGTACCTAGGTAGAATAAAAACTTAAAGCTGTTTGACTTTATTGAAACATTTACTGAAGGTCTTTAGGATGAACGAAGCCCGACGTCAGATTAATCACTTTCGTAAATTAAACGCTGAAATCTTAATTTATTTTCATTAACTCATAATGGAAACAATTTGATTTCAATGACAATTCGCTTTTATTGAATCGTAAACTCCCGGCAAATATTTCACGTTTGATTTATTAAAAACACTAAAGTAGGTATATTAAACACACACCCATCATCATCATCATTTCAACCGAAGGACGTCCACTGCTGAATTTTGCCTTCCCCACTGATATCCAGAGCTCCATAAATCCTATCATGAGATTATTATTTAAAATAACTACGTTCAAAAACAATATGTCGGTAGTACTTAGGTACCTACCAATCTTACTTTTATATGAATTTGCTTAGAAATTAAAGTTACTAAATTATTTTAATAGGTAGATACGTAGATCTATGAACTATTAGCACGATTTATCCAACGCGCGCTCCTAATGCGTCGCGTACTGTTTCTACCTACTGCTACGGTTTGGTCAACACTTGCAGAGATTGCGGCTTTTAATTAATTGCACACATTACTCACCAGCCACATTCACCGGGCGTTGTTTATATAAGTACATTCGAAAAATGCTGTAAATCAAATACTTACTAAACGGATTGTCAAATATTCTAACAAGTGGCATTAGTCACTTTTAAGTACAAACATTGATTATGCGTTACAAAATATCAGGATACCGGTAAAATAATCTTCATCTAAGTATTAGTTTTATCTTCAAACTTACTACAAAACCATTCATCATCTTAACGTGAAAAATACACTCTACTAAAGATACCAATTTCAGGCCCTGGTATATTTAGTGGTGTGTATTTTTAGGATTCTGATGATAAAACGGAACCCCTATGGATCCCTTTGTTGTCCATCTGCCTGTCTATCTGTCGCTGTGTCAAGGTCAAGGTCCTTTTTTAACCGACGGCGTAATATATCAAGTTTAAATGAAATTTGAAGACTAAAGAGTATATCCTCATACAGCTATGAACATATCAAGAAGCGTATTTTCATACTAAAAGTCCCCTCAATGGCTATAATATCTAATATTCTATTTATAACTTGTCTGTGACATACAACTTCAAAATTTGATGTGTTAAAAAACGTCTTTATTTCACTCTCCGCATACTGCTAGCATTTTGATATTAATATCAAAGAAAAATATATTTTTGAATTGATTTAAATTTTCACTCAAAATTCTAATAGATTCTACTAGACTAGACCTGAGTAAAAGTATGAGCCCTAGACCTGGTGTTCATAGATAGTTGTTAATATTTTTTGACTCTCATCAAACTGACGACTTTATTTTCATACAAGTTGCTCTTAAAGTTACGTTTTTTTTACCATATTAAATTCCCTTCACGAAGATTAAAGGTCCCTCTAACGAATGCTATCCCTCAATGTTAAAATCTGCATCTATGGTATGGGCTATGGCCCGCAAACTAAATCAGTTAGTCTATAGCTGCTAGAACTTCAGGGAGTGAAGATTATTATAATGAACGTATTGTCACGTACGTCATTTATCGCAGCATTATTAATATTAAACAAAGAGGTATAAAAATGGTGTGAAAATAACAAGATATAATAATTAATAAGTTTCCATTGTTATTTATTTTAGTAATATTCATTGTTGTTTTATTGGCTATTGTGCAATTAATCCGAAGGTTATATTTATTAATCGCTAGGAAGGTTTTTGTAAGGGTACAGTCAGTGTAAGAGAAATCTTCGATACTTGGTATTAAACTACACCAAGTATCGAAGTGATAGTCTATCAACTACATACATAATGTTATCTCCTAAAAATTTGGAGATAACATAAGGTAGGACCTAAATGATAACTGATAATCTCGCTACTCAATTAAATAACGTCAAGTGGATGAATGACATGAAACAGCCCGAAATCTATAAAAATGTAGCACGTTTGCCTAGAAGAAACCTATTCACTATACTCTTGAACAGGGACTGAAAGCAGTAGAGGTTATAAGTACTGGTAACGTTTAAACATTTCGGTACCATTATGCTATACCAGTAGGGCATTACGGTACGGTTATTTCATACCGGTAGATTTCGGTACCGAAATTTTGAGTCGCGGCTAGTTCACTAGGACAGTCGCGCCGCGGTGGGGCGGGGTGGCGTTTCATTGAAGAAACCTTTATAAACCTTTATTTATTTCGGTTATAGGTACCGGTAGCGAAATAAACCGAAATGAACTGCGAAGCCAGATTTTCCGGTACCGTTATATTTATCGGTAGAGAAATATTCGGGTAACCGGAATTTATCGGTATGACGTCATATCGTAATTTAAAGGTACCTTTATATTCCGGTTATTCAGTCCCTGCTCTTGAAGACACTCAAATTATAGGTATTCGGAAACACAGACGCCGGCAACGAGTTCCAATCTTTGTCCGGCGTTTTTATTAGACAGGCTCTTTTACAAACAGATAGGTAGGCACAGGTAAAGTGGTTGACATTTACAGAGTCTACGATTATTTCACAGATGACATGCCAATTGCCACTCAGTTGCGGCTAAGGTACACAAAATTTCATTAGAACGTCCATAAAAGTCCATTAGGCCCTCGGCTATCGGTGAGTGAATGCCAAAGGTCGACCTCAGGAATCGACATCTTCCATTCTCTCAGTGATAGCTTTAAAGTTAGTTGATCGCAAACCTGAACTCCCAGAATGAATGAAAGGAGCCATTTCATTCTGGGCCTGGTCCATGTACACTACATAGAAAAATTAGGAAAAAATAGGAGATGACAAGAAAAATACAATTTCATTAATTTGAAGACAAATGCGATGGTACAAGAATAGTTCTTCTGGTAAGTTTTTTACTATGTGACCACTATTTGAAGGCCACCATGTTGGTTTATAATTGGCGTTTGACATGACATTGAAATATTTTTCATGTCATGTTGTTTCATTTGATGTTTTTGTTTTGTCAGATAAATGTAGTTTGTCAAAATGATATTTCACGCACGTCCATCCGCCATACTTTTGTAGCGCTGTATGTTGCTCTCTTTGTCAAAGAAAATCTTAATGTACTTTAGAACGAAGTCAATTTAAATAAAATAACCAATTAAATACGTTTACTTTATTGCTTAGCCATATTTTAGAGTAGTGGTCACAGTGCAGGCCCATGCTCCATATATTGATGAAACGTCTCTTTTTGTAATTCAGTCTAAATATTTGTCTATTGAACGATGATTTGAAGAACATAACCACTGGATCATCATCTGCTAATGAAAAACATAGCGCATATAATTCTTCGACTAAATAAAAATTGCGTCCTATAATAATAGTCAAATAAGTTTATTTGCTTTCTAATTACAAATTAGTTGTCTTTGAGACTGTGTTCTTCGAAGCGTGTAATACATTTGAGATGATTCTCCGTCTCGTTGGTTTGCATTGGGACTAATAGTAAACGTGAGACATTTTATGTAAAACCTCACTTTTAATAGTTTTATTTATTTATTTTATTTTACTTTATTCGGAACAACAAACAGATACATTGAAATCTTACTAATAAGTTTTATCTAACAAAAAAAATGAGTAAATGTACAACCCACTACGTTATCCTCAGGTTACTTAAAATATTAGGAGGTTGTTTTTGTGTTAGTTTAGGTGGTGAAGTGCGTGAAAGTGTAGCATTCATTGTACCTTTATTCATTTAACAGCATGCATATCAATTTCTTTTTAAAACAAGATTCTGACAATAGGAATAGATCAATGTCAATAAATTTGCTATTATATGTGTCGACGATGCGACGCAGCGGTGAGCGCACTCCAGCATTGGTACAACAAATCCGTGTGTGAAATAAGCGGCGCACGCGCACCGCCCGCCGATGCACAGTACGAGGCACTATGTAACATAGACTATTTACTAATTGCGGACAGTCATATTTGTTGTGGCACAATCCATATAGCAACATGGCTTGAAGAAGCATGCGTCTTGATTTTAGCGTTACCATTTTGTTCTTACTAAGTAGCTCTTTATAGGACAAACTATTGCCTTTACATCTGTAGTTCTTAGATTTCAAAAACAATAGTTGATCTCTGAGAGGGGTTTTCATCAACAAATTACTCGATGGTTACCGCAACGAGTAGTTAATAATTCTTATTCTTACTAATATTATAATGCGAAAGTTTGGATAGATGGATGGATGGATGTTTGGTACTCAATCACATGGATGAAATTTTGCACAGAGATAGATTATAGTCTGGAATAGTTCATAAGCTTTTTATCCTCGTAGGTACCACGCGAGCGAAGCCGCGGGCGGAAGCTAGTAATAATATAAGGTTTATTTCGGACAGCTTAAGATTAATTTAAGTTAGGCACATTCGATATTTCATGATTAGGTATTCTCAAGTGCATAGTAGACACCTGGCTTAGGTTAAAACGATAGAAAAATATCAGTTACAAAGGATCTAGGAACTAATAATTTTAACAAGGAAACTAGTAATACCTATAAAACTTTTGACTAAAGTTTTGACAACCTGGTTGGCGTACCGGGCGAGTGTGTTCTTCGAAGCGGTTATTAGATGTGAAGGGGCCTATTCTTCAGCCGGAGCTACCATGGCCATCAGAATATATGTTATCGCAAACAATTAAAAAACTACAATCGCAAAAACCCTTTGCCAAAATAAGTACTTCTTTAGATACCACAAATAGTTAAAAACAGATGTCAATAGGAAGATAGACTTAGTATGATACAACTACAAGCAATCGCACCACATTAACATTTGACCTACCATGCCTCTGCTGTAGGTTCAACTGAACCTAAGCAACATTAGCTATCACCAACCGGTGATTGCTAATTTTGCCTGTGATATTTTTATGATACTAAAATTCTGCGAACTATTGCAGTAATAACAAAGATAGTAGTAATCATCAGAGCACAGAGCACCGGGGTTATCTGAGACCATTCTTATAGCTGCTCGCTGCTTTCCACGACTTTCGCTAACAAGCTCAGTCTGCTCAAATCCTCCGACAAACAAGCAAGTAAGTTACTTATTTATTTTTGAGTTGTTACTGTATCAATTACCTATATTCTATCTATATCTGGTTTTCTT
This sequence comes from Anticlea derivata, assembly GCA_947579855.1. NCBI lineage: Eukaryota > Metazoa > Arthropoda > Insecta > Lepidoptera > Geometridae > Anticlea > Anticlea derivata. Next base: position 6,338,611 of record OX388260.1, read on the forward strand.
AGTCGTATATTTCACTCCAACCACACAGGCAGCAGCCGGACATTAATTTCATAGAAAATGCGGATGAATTTGATTCACTTTTATTATTTCTTCATCAAAATTCATTCACGGCGATTAAATATACGAGCCTAGGGCTCGGTTACTAGTAGGTAGGTATATGTTTTTTGGAGCCATTGTTATTATCTCATCCAGCGCATCACACATAGATAAAATCCCCTTAATAACAGGAGTGGAGTCGCAACGTTAAAATAAATATCCTCACGCTAACTAGGTATTTATGAATACCTGAAAAATGTATGAAATTGCGGTATATTAAAAATTATCACAACTAAGATGCTTTGCGGAAACTAAATTTAAATATGAGAGTAAATTGTTCCAGAATGAAGGCTGTATTCATCCTGTTCGTTCTGGCTTGCGCCATGGCCGTGGTCTGTGGCGACCTGATCTGCGGCTCCAGCTTCTGCAAGAAGAACCCTTGTGTGTCGGCCGTCAGCAGTTCCAGCTGCCGCAGTCCCTCCGAGTACCGCGTCAACCACTCAGGCCAGTGCGCGTGCTGCCCCGCCTGTGTTACTCTTCTAGGTAAGAACCGTGGTCGTGAGGGCGTTTTCGCTGACCCTTATATTCTTACCGTTAATATATTTTCACTCCACTCACACTGACAGCAGCCTGACGTTAATTTCATTGAAAATACTATCAAATTCGATTCATTTCAATAAATTTTCACACACGACGATTAAAAATAACAGCTTGTGCCGCTGGTCTGCTGCCAACTTTCGGAATCACTTTCACACTTTTGCTCGTGAAAGTGATTCCAGGTTTTTGGACATAATGACGTTTTCAAAACTAAACAAAAACGGACTTTGTTGTTCTCTATCTCCAATAATCTCCATTAGATTTTCACCTAAATTAAATGGATACGAATTAACAATTCATCCAAAAAAAATATTTCGGTAAGTTGAAATTTCAACAACATATAATAAGCCTCTCTGACCAGATCTCTAATAATTCTGATAGCGTTACGCTATACGATATGATAGAAAATGTCAAATACCAACGGTAACTTACGTCGCTAATCGTGAATTATTCGTTTTTGGGGTACAGTTCAATGATTTTCTAGCGTTGCTACGCCGTACGTAACCAAATAAATTGTAGATACCTAAAAGAAAATAACTACTTATTACATATGTAAACGTACCCATAGGTATATTAGTTTTGAAAAACCCTCAAATACGTATTTCATTATTTGACTTTATGAGTATTTGTACCAAGTTTCAGATAAATATCTCCAAGCGTTAAGATTATTCCATACAAACTGTAACATCTCATTAAACAGGGGTAGTTTTGAAAATCTCAAAATACAGTTTTTTCCTTATTTCTATCATTCATTATTATGAGTAAAGTATTATGTTATCTGTGTTATAAGTTTCAAATCTGTGGGTTCATGGAATAAGACTTTTCATACTAACGTTTTAACCCCTTTTCACCCTCTTAGGAGTTGATATTTTGAAAATTCCTTCTTAGTGGATGTGCTTGGCATATGAGGCAGCTATTGTCCAAATTTCAGCTTTATAGCTTCAGCGGTTTGGGCTGTGCGTTGATCGTGGAATCTTGTTCTTTATATATACAGATTACATTTAAAATACATGATGTGCCTTTACATTTCAACTTTAATTTCAGGTGAAAACGCTGCCTGTAAGACTTACAACAAAGAGATCGGCGAGACACCCGCGGCAGTGTGCCGCGATCCTCTCAGGTGCCTCAGAGGAGTCTGCACCAAGGTCACCCCTAGAAACAGGTCTTAGGCTAAATTGAACAATTTCCTGCTTAAATATTAGACAAATAAAATACAATCGCAATTTAGTGTGTCACTTATTTATTTTCCTGTTTTCAACATTTACCACTTTCAGGTGAACTAAGACTAAGCAAGGCCTAAACCTGACTTATTTTTAGTTGTAAATATTTGTTCCCTCGCATCACACTAACATAACCTGACATTAGTTTGCTGTAAATGCTGGTTTTTTTTCGAACTTTCTTCCAAATTATAGCCAAAACCTTTGGTACAGTCGCCTGCATTGATATGCATACATTTTATAATTTTCAAAAAGTTTCCACAATACACATGCAGAAAATTGCAAGTTGATGGCAAGTACATAATTTTTTTTGGTGCTTCTGCTTTGTAAATCTTCATATTTTGTTCGAAGCATTATTTTGAAGATTATAAAATGTATACATCATAATGCAGACAGCTGTACTGACGTAGGTAGGTACAGTAACCTCTAATAAGATGTAAATAAATATTACACACAATTTTTTTTTTTTTTTTTTTTTTTTAATGATAAATGATAAATATTTTATTTCTCAGTAAACTTAATCTAAGTTACATTTCATGGGTTTGGGACCCTCTTTTTAGTATAGATATACCTGTGTTAGAGAGTCTCGCTCTTCCCTAGTACATAGTTATTAGAATTAAGTAAGTAAAGAAGGATTAGGATTTAGGAATACGTTAACATAGTTTTTATATGTAGTGTGTGTGTGTGTGTGTGTGTGTAACTATTGTATTTTCACAATCATGCCACAGCACTAAACATAGAGCAAAATCTCAAAAAAAGTAAATAATAAACTATTAACTCGTGCTATTTTAAACTTTACAGTTTGCTGAATACTGTGGCCTCATTTTGAAAATTACTGAAGATATACATCTTATTAGAGATGGGTGACTGTACTCCCGAGCGTACTCTCAACATTTCAATTTAGTTTTTATCAGCCTTGTATCTGAATGCGTCGTATATTTGCAATTCGTTGATTTCGAATTTACACAAATAGAGGAGAATTTTTTAATCAAACTTAAATATTGTCAAGGTTTTACATTTTTCCATTGATCTGTTCATGTTGCTATGAACAAATGCTCTCCAAATCTCTAAAATGTGCGTATTCGGTTGATTGATCTGGTGCTTATTATTTATGCCATTGATATTATTGGAAATTATATTTTTACTGATATATCCCTAAGCCCTACATATCCCTACATAAGAAATAACTTATTTGCTTCCATTTAAACTAAGTCGTAATCGATTTTTTTTAGAAAATCGACTGTAAAATCGTCATTTTATAAAAAAAAAATGCTTTAAATGTCAGTTAAGATGCCCGAGTATTTGCATATTATAAAAACCCAATTATTCAGCCCTTTTAGGTATCAAACTTCTCGTGATGATAAAAAACAAAAACAGCTAATTTGAAAATATTTATTTTGTTTTATTATTTACCTAGGTACTAATTTTTTTTTATTGGTAGATATATCAGTGTTCAAATGTTCGCTGGGCAATGATTTCTTTTCAGCAGTAGTAGCATGCTATTACTATAGACTACATAATATGCTACTGGATGGGATGTAAATACAATTTACAAGAGAACGAACCACCTACGCTTACACGGTGCGTAAAAGGTTAAACATGTTTCATGCAAAATTCACTTTACTGCCTGCGTTTGAAGATAATTTTATTATTTTAAACGCAAGTAACATGGATTTTGACGCACGAATATACTCAATTGTCTCTAACAACGTCACGAGTTGACAATATGAGGGTAATTAGGGAAAATGATTTTCAGCGTCATTGTGGGGTGTGGGATCTTTCTCAAATAATCTGTGCGTTTCACCCACAGAATTGTAGGTTCGAAAAAGCCCCTATATTGTCTTATGTATATATTGTATATTGTGTATATTGTATTATGTCTTTTCATCAGCTCTTATTGCTTCAAAGCAACCTAACGATCAATTCATTGAGATTTGAGACCGTCTTAGCTTCAACTCTACAAGTGAGGACGTGGCCAGTGCCCACCTAAAACATAAAGGGTGCAGAGCAGCATGTTTGTTTAGGTGTAGCATAGTAATAGCCGACGTTATAAAGGAGCAAGTAGCCAAGGCACAGAATACTATACTTACCTATGTCTTTAAGTGAGGCGAGGAGAATAGCTAGAACAATGGAATTAATACCTACTAGTAGGAGGAGGAGGGAGGGCACAGCGAGATTTTCTCGTTCTGAATTGGAGCAGCCCGCCTGGGGAGGTACCTCCGCCTTACAGAAGATCGCAGCCAAATAACATTATTTGTTTCAAATAGTGTTGTGTTCCTGTGGTGAGTAGGGTTGCCAGAGCTATTTAGGGGGGAAGGGGATTCGGGGTCGGCAACGCGTGCGTGATGCCTCTGGTATTGCAAGCGCTCATAGGCTACGGTAACCGCTTACCATCGGGCGGGCCGTAAGCTTGATTGCCAATTCTGTAGTATTAAAAAAAAAAAAAAAAAAAAAAAACTTATAAACTTCTAAGTAATGGATTTTAACTTTTTACTGGGAGCTGTTTCAAGTTCCACTACACCCCCTTGGGGTTTTCGGTTCAAGCCTAATCATGCTAAGTAAATAGGTTAATACCTAGTATAATTTGATACACACATTTCACACTGGCTCGGTCATTGGAGCACTATAATCATTTATTAGACCTTGAACTCCGGTTTGTCCTGTTTTATCTATCAGCAAGCATTATCTCTGGTGCAGTCGTGTATGACCACTGCGTAAGTATTACTTATTCACTGATCGCGCTACTCCATGTACATGAGGCCTAAATCGGGAGCTGTGGCCGTCAGTACTAAAACGCACGGCGCCGCACCGCCGCGCGCCAGCGCCGGGGCGCCGTACGCGTGTTTTTCCACGTACGGCCCCCTGCACCCGCACGCACTGTCCATACGCCTTTGTAGTCGTGGATGCCGTGGAGCCCCTAAGTAGCGAAATCACCGACACAAGCACGCCAAGGGAGGTAGAACAAGCTGGACCTCCAAAATCTTTGTGAAGAATAGCGTAGCACGGCTCCGAAATCTTTGGATAGAACAGTCCCTTCAGTCAGGTCAACGTACAGAATATTGACAGGAATGTTTTATTAGCTACAGATTGGTACTGTCTCCTTGTGATAAGCTGCCGGGATTTAGAGCCATAAACAAATATAAAGAAACCATAAAACTGTATCGGCAATAACCCCGACACTTTATTGCACAGTTATATGGATTGCAGACATAGATTGTATGTAGCTGGATAATTTTTGAACATCTACGATAATATTATGTCAATATTAGGCTTTGTTCAGCAGCTGTTTACACGTAACATGATCATGCACTAATAGTAGTTGTGAGCTTTGAGCTACCAGTATGTTATAGAAAGGCTACGATGAATTAGTAACATTACCTAGGTATCTACATATTTTACACGACTGCTCGATATTTTAGATTTAAAACTGATGAGGATAATATTTTGAACATCTAATTCTGAATTAGTAGTTTTTATAAATATTATGTTACGAGTACAGACTGATAGGATATTTAATCATACAGCTTATAACCGATAACTATTGGATTTCGTCTAGGAATATTCTGATTATGTAACTAATTGCTACAAAACGAGCATCCAGTTGCTTATTCACCGGTGTGGACGATACGCGTGAACAAGGTTTATTAAAACCACTATCTTGTTACATTGTAATACATTTAAAACAAATTAACAAATAGTTATCGAAATCAATAAAACCAATGTGCAACAATATTTGTGTAAAAATGAAATTGTTTTCTAATTGCGAATAAGAAGGGATGTTTTTCTCGTTTGTTTGTTATCGAATGTGAAAGGTTACTGGAATAACCTTTTTATCTAGTGATCGTGTGCGACAGTGCTTCTGTCCTTACGGAGGGTACATGCAGGCACCTACCCACGAATAGATAAATATTGTTCTAGTTCGACATAAAATCTACCGCTACTAAACCATTTAAATGCTCAGTTGTAATAAGAGTTCTACCGAGTATGCATGTAAATAATAAACATGCGATAGAAAAGTGTTACGCTTGTATTGCCAGTGTCAAAAATCGTATCTAGCAGATTGTTTATTTTAATGATTAGGTATTGTGACTGAATGTGATTTTCAAATTAGGTAACTACTATTGTGGAGCCAATATACAGTGAGGAAAGATAAACCTAGGTACCTACAATTAATGTATTTAAAAGTACAGGTTGAAAACAGAGTTCAGGTCATTTTTGTTGATAAAATGGTGAAGAGCTTTTTATTGCAAGGAAAACCTGTCAACCAATTGATTTCAACCAATAAATAGGTCCAGCCCACGCTCATTGCTTGCATAACAAATATTTAAAAATTCAAGAAAGACAAGTCTCACGCTTAAATTAAAATTTTATAAAATATCCTTGATTTTATAAATGTTTACAGAATAAGCCATTAAAATGGTAGAAAGCGCAAGAATCCGTTCCAAGCCGGCTAAGGTACAGAATGGAACAACAAAACATGAGGAAGATAATTCTAAAGACTCTGAGTTCGCGATTCGAGAATCGCCTCTCACAATTCTAATGAACAGCTCTGCCCACATACGAGCAATCTACCACATATTTATAGTAATACTGGTGATACTGCTCTGTGATGCAGTGATTTTCGACTTGTTTGAAACAGGAAAGTGAGTACCAATTTATGAATACCATATTCACCTAAATACTTTTTTTTTACCTGCAGCCACAACACTCAATCATCCACTGCCATTTTTGTAGTTTATAATCATCTGGGCTATGTCTGACTTTGTATAGTTGTTCTTAATGGACCACAGCAAATTATTTATTCAACACTAATATTCCTTCATAGCAGTGACTACATTTAATGAATTTGTAACCATTTATTTACGAGGACCGTCACCCCGTTCTTTGTTTCATTCAAGTGTCCAACCAAAGCGCTGTTACTCGGGCGTAAACTTTAGCGATCATTTCGTCTAGACACGCAAGCTGTGCAAATGAGTCTAACCTTATGGTTGCTTTACTGTGGCCGTGGGGGTCACTCGCCTGGTGCTGATATAATAACTCCTCAGTGTAACCGTATTTTTGGGTATATCGATAGTCAAAAGTGTTGAAAAAATATAGGTACCTAGTAGTACATCACAATTCAAATTTCTTTAGTTAGCTTGAATAAGCTTGAATAGTATCAAACAAAGTATAAAAATAAAGTGCGTAAATGCTTACTACACTTCATCGAACTAGTAAAGATCCTAATAGTCTGTGCAAGATAGTATAATCAATCCTCACATTGTTTTCATCTCAATCATAGAACTTTAGTAGAGTTGGACACTTGGCAAGACGAGGTGATGATAGGTGGAGTGAAGCAACGACTTAATGGTGGCCAAGGGTTGTGGTAGAAGAAGCGTCAGACATTCCGCGACATGAGTCGATGACATAAAACAAGTCGCAGACCGCTCCTGGATTAGTCGCGCTCAGGATGGCACAAGCTTAGGAAGGTATTTACCTGGGTAAATGCCCCCCCAAAGTTTGTGCCTTCACCCACTGTTGGCAGTAGGTGATATCAGGCTGTGGATGATGATAATGATAAGAGTATGCTGAACATTATCATTATCAGCCTGTAGAAGTTCACTGCTGGACATAGGCCTCCCCCAAAGAGTTCTATGACGAACGGTCTGAGTTTAAACCTTTTCCATCCACCAACTGCAGTTATCATCGTTTCCCCAATACATTACTGTACCTATGTTAAAGTTCCAAATAAAACTTTTATTATTATTATTATTAACTTCCTGCAACTTTATCAATTTCATCGGTCCATCGGGTGGGGGGCTTTCCAACACCCGCTTCGTAGTCGCCATTTTCCACAACGGTTGTCGGTTTAGCGAGCTAGGCCTGCTCACTGCCACTTCAACGCACTAATTTTGAGGGCTATGTCGGTGAACTTAGTTCTTCTAGGGATTTCCTAATTTCGGATGCTGTACATAAGCACAATTAATACAAATTCTTACTATATTCCGATCTTTGCATTATGCTTCAGGTTAAATGTCGGCCTGCAAACGGTGGCCTACGGCTTCGGAGACGTGACTCGGGGGTTGAAACTTTGGCTGTACCTGTTCTCAGTGGCTGTAGTATTTCACCCTTTCCTGGTTCTCTATGGAACTGTGGGGAAATATTGCGGTAGAAATTCTGGTAAGTATTGAATACATTGTTACTCGTAGCACTTTCGTAGCAAATTAGTGCCAGGTATATATATATATTTCTAAAATTCCGAATTTTAAGGCGATACAGAAATCAAAATAAACTGTCGAGTGGGCGTAGTGAAGAAAGTAACAGCGCTATATACTATAATTGAAAGCGGAAAGAGGTAGCAAGCGTTAGAAGGCGCTCGAAAGTTATCGACGTGAGCGACATTTAAGAACATATAGATTATCTTAAAAACTATGTTTTTTTTAAAGTGTCTTGGTTTTAGGTACCCAATGCTATTGTCTAACACAATATTTAAATAAAGTTATTTATGTTAAATAGTCTCGAAGAGTATTTTCGAAAAAATTGATGCAGAGGACCCAACTATAAAAAATAAATCTATCGAGAAAAGTTTTACCAATCGCGTTTCTGTCTTGGATGTTGATAAATAAAATGCTCAAGTTATCTTTGTCATAAAAATCAAAACTGTGCGTTTTGCGGTTATTAAGAAAAAACAATTCAAAAATCATAAAAAAATTTAACCCTCACCTTAACAGAAACTATGCAATATTTTTCCGTCTCTAATAAATTGACAAATATCCGTGTAATATTATCAGAAACCAAGTAAATCTTTTGCATGCTAATCTATAATGCATACATGATTCAGGTATAATATAAGTATATAAATAGTGCCAGAGACATTATCGTCTGAGAAGTTCAGTAGAAAAACAATATAAATATACGATCTCTCGTAGATTTATAGAAGAAAAAACAAATGCGCTGCTTGCACTCGACAATCGCTCATTAATCTCCAAGTGGAGATTTCAACTGTGGGTTAAACAGTAGTGATTTACCGAAGTAATGCTACAAACTTAGTGGGAAGCGATCCAAAACGTATCTCCAACAACAAGCACTGCAGTGGTCTAGATAAAATAAATTTGCCAAGCGCATTTCCACGCAAGTGGAGCGAACTACACATGGCGATGCTATAACTTCGGCATCACAAAAACGGGTAGGTACTTATACGGTGGGGGGTAAAATGGCAGACGGAGAGAGTTGCATGACCGGAGAAGTATAAAATACAAATGATGTACTTACATGCAAGTACCTAATTTTGAACAGACTTTGCAATCATTAAGCTATGTTTATTACCTACTAGCGTACGCCCGCGGCTTTGCTCGCGTGGTATCTTCATAAAAAGGGGCAGTTTTGAAAGACCTTCAAATACGGATTTTATTTTTTTACTTTATGAGTATTTGTACCAAGTTTCAGATAAATCTCTCCAAGCGTTAAGATTCTCCCATACAAACTTTGACATCTCATTAAACCCTTCTAAGGGGTAGTTTTGAAAATCTAAAAATAAAGTTTTTCCTTATTTCTATTATACAAGGCTCATATAAGTCGTGCGAGGATAAGAACTAAATAAAAGAATCAAATTTGACTGCAATTGCGATGAAAATAACTATTGTCATTTTTGTGAGTGAAAAAATACATACATACAAAAATACGGTGAATTTTTCAGTTATAATAAAAGTTTCCATGAGATAACCTTCCTTTTCTTATTTGACGAAGTACTTACTACTCACGCCAAGCAAGCAACTGGAGTTAGAAAACATCTTTGCGACAAAGCCTTTGAAAGAATAAAAAGACGGTCGGTTGCGAGTAGGACTGGCTTCCGTACTATTTTACCCAGGTCCTAAATAAAATCAGGGTATGAACTATGCTCTCCAATAGGTCAATAGATGTATCAAATTATTATCATGTCAGTATCTCGATATTGAATATTATTTTGGAGCCAGATCAAAAAAGCTACACGGTTTTGAAAATGCCCTAGAAACTTGATTATTTAGCCACAGCAGTATGAAGCCTATAGACTTAGTATTAGATATTAACTTCAAATTGATACCTCAAGCCGTTTCTGAGAGAAAGAAAGAAAGGGTCTTGAAACACGGACAGATGGATAACAAAGAAGTCCCTTTTTCCATTATGAGTTACAGAACCCTAAAAACGGCAATTTTGTAAGGGAAAAGCTTGCTTCCGTTGCACTCCTACGTGCGCGGTCGAGTACTCTTGGAACGGTACTTCAATTGTTTAATTCGAATCTGGAACTTGCTTTGTAAGAACGTTAGTACTGAGGGCATAGATTATAAGATATTTTTTACAAAAACTGAAAACCGGTTTCAAATTCCTGAATATTTACAAGATTAATCCCAACCTCTTTTTTTTGTTATCAACCTCTTTGCGTTTTGCTTACCTACTGAGGATGACACCTGCCACCAACACTTTTGAACAAAAAACCAAAGTAAGTATGACATTCATTCATCATAAATAATAACTCTTAAGGTACTGACTGACTGACAGACAATAAAACGTGGTTTTATTATCTTTGACAATCAACGCAGAGCCTAACCAAAAGTCCTAAGAGTAGGTATGAAATTTCTGTTGTAACGTATGGGTGCAAAGAAAGGAATTCCCGACACACAACCCCTAAGGTTAAATGTTATGTAAAAATAGCAGCAACCGAACGAAGTCGCGGGGATAACCATACCATACCACAGTCGACAAAAAAAATTCGGCAAGTCGTGATTTCAAGAGATGATGACGTTTTTTTAAGTTTTACGGGACAAGTAGCAATCCCTCAGGAATCAAATTAATATGAGACCACCCCGGGATCATATTCTATACACCAGCGAAAGAATTATCAAAATCGATTTAGTATTGGCGGAGATATCGAGTAACATACACAAAAAAAAAATACAGCGGACTTGAGAACATCCTCCTTTTTGAAGTCGGTTAAAAATATATGAAGAGGGGGAAGCGTCTCTAAATGCCATGGACGGAACTTACCAAGAGGCAGAGCTCTCCAGGTGCCCCGAGGTCTTTTATTGCTACCGATCTGTGTAAATTAATAATTTGTTGTACCTCTTTTGTCTCTGCTTGTAATTAATAATTTTGTTTATCCAGCTAGATTAGTATCTACACTAATATCTATAATATGTAGTTCGGTAAATAAACTAAACTAACTAATAGCCGAAAAAGTTGTGAGGCTCAAGTTTTTGCCGCGGTTAAGTTTATTTAGAGCCACTGTTCAACATAATCCATGTACAGGATGTGATCTGACAAGAAGGGTCAGTGAGTAACTATAAGATATAGATAAACTTCTTCGAAAGAACCATGTCGTCGGTTTTAAAGAAGAAAAACTGCATAATCTGGTATTGCAAGTGCTCATTATTATTTTTTTTTTTTTATACAACTGAGGTGGCAAACAAGCATACCGCCCACCTGTTGGTAAGCGGTTACCGTAGCCTATGAGCGCTTGCAATACCAGAGGCATCACGCACGCGTTGCCAACCCCGAACCCCCTTCCCCCTAAAGAGCTCTGGCAACCTTACTCACCGCAGGAACACAACACTATTTGAAACAAATAATGTTATTTGGCTGCGATCTTCTGCAAGGCGGAGGTACCTCCCCAAGCGGGCTGCTCCAATTTAGAACGAGAAAATCTATGCCCTACCTCCTCCTCAAACATAGGCTACGGAAACCGGTTACCAACAGGTGGGCCGTATGTTTTTTATCACGAATCGGAAAAGGAAATTTGTAATTTTTCAAAAACTAAATCTTGGTGCCTGCAATGTCTTCATGGGCACAACAAGCTTATTTTCCGTGTGAAGTATACTTACATGCCGTTCTGAGGAAATAAACTATAATGAATAAGCGTGTTTGCGTGTGTGTGTATTTGTGTGTGTGTGTGTTATTGATATGTAGTGCATATGTGTTCCGTGGGCTATAAGTATAATATGCAGGCTATGAGAGTAAATTACAATTAGTTTGTTAAGGTAGGTATGTAGCTATGGATAGTAAGTCTTAGGTTTAATAATAGTCGAGAGTTCTCAACCATTTAGTCATTGATAATATTAGTAGGATGCTTATAACTAAACACATGAATGAGTAGTTCAGTCCAAAGAAATATAACTTATTTTCTGGTGATTTGGTTTATAGCCAAACTTGCTAGTATTAGGTATCCTTAAGTACTGATGGTACAGTTTCGATGTGCCTGCCAATTTGCCGCTTCACCGATTTTCATATACGTTCTTACTGTTATTGCCTTACCTAATTCAACATGAACTCGGAGCTTTTAAGAAAGAATATTAAATTCCTCATGCATATAAATTAATATCTTCCAATATTGGCCATCAGCTGGATTGCTACATTGCTCGTTTTAATGTGAGTTTGTGAAAGCTCGATAACGATGTGGCACAAACTAACTAACAACCAGTAAAAGTCCACTGCTGGACATAGGCCTCCCCCAAAGAGTTCCACGACGAACGGTCTTGAGCCTTTTCCATCCACCGACTTCCGGCAATCTAAACAATGTCATCGGTCCATCGCGTGGGGGGCCTTCCAACACTGCGTCGCCCGGTTCGTGGTCGCCATTCGAGAACCTTTACTCCCTATAAGGTAGTAACCTACCTATAAGTACTCGGTACTCCATAAAGCCAGACAGTGTGGTGGCACCAAACAATTATAAAACGCTGGAACTATGTAGATTAAATATCGAAGTTTCCAGTTATGGATTGCCAAAATAAACAGCTAATACAAAATTTGTTGGAAACACTCAATCGAAAAAGTTTTATAATAATTTAGAAAGTTTTAATTAGGCACCGCACAGTGTCTTTTGTTGGAAGGTAGGTACTGTTTGGGAATTATCTAAAATAATTTCTAATTTAAACTTTTTATCGGATCTAAATCTGAGAGTGATTGTTTAGAATTAGCCACCGGAGTATTATTTAGAGAAGTTTGTATTTTTAGCTACCCCTGATGTTTAAATAAACCACAGCTTGTTTATCGTCGTTATAGATTGTGCGTACTTTCTGCGCGTTTAATCTGGTTACAGTAACTGACTGACTTTTGTTTTTTTTTATTTATTTTTTATTTAATTCAATAAAATCACTAGGATCACTTTGAAACATCTTAGAAACTAGGTGAAGCTATGCCTGTTCCTCGCGTCCAAGCCTAGAAGAATCAGGCAACAAACACGGCTTGGTGCCTATCTCCACTGTAACCAGATTAAACGCGCAGAAAGTAACTCTCACTGTGTGGCGCAAGTTGACGAGCTTGCGAAATCGAGCTTGTATATTTGCATAGAAAAAACGCCCAATATGTATGTAACGATACTTATCTGTCTATCTACACCTTGTTCACATCATGCACGTTCAAGAATCCTTAAATTATTACGCTAAGCCTTTTATTTTGCAACGGGTGGTCTGATTTGTATTAATGATACTTCAATCGATTTATGCCTTTTTGTGTTTATTATTCTATGTAAAGAACTCCATCTATTTTAAGTTTCATCAAAATCGATTGAGCCGTTACGGCGTGAATGAACACCAAACATCCAAAGATCTAAACATTATATTATTGTAGTAAGAGACTACTAGTAGTAGTAAGATAGTAGGACGCCACGCGGCTTCGCTCGCGTGGTACCTACGGCGATAAAGCCTATGTGCTATTCCAGACTATAATCTATCTCTGTGCCAAATTTCATCGAGATCCGTTCAGCCGTTCTGGCGTGATTGAGTAACAAACTTCCATCCATCCATCTAAACTTTCGCATTTATACCAGTAGTAGGACTTCTTAACTTCATCCTTTTTTTATAAATTAAACTTCATCCTGATATATTATTGTTGTTAACATTACATTCAACAGGAACACGGCGTACATGGAAGATAGTCGGTGTTCTCGCATTGATAGCTTTACAATGCGCGCTCTTCTCTCTGCCGATGTGGGACCTCGGCAGGCAGCACTTGGCGTTGGGCTCATCGGTGACGGTCACGTGTGAAATGGTGAGAACAATTTTCACGAAAGATGAACACTTATTTTGTCCAGTTCATTATGTTAATCAGGAAGGAACAATCTGTGATTCATAATATTCTACTAAAGTAATTACAATTAAATTAAAATAAATAAATAAATAATAAATATTCCGGACATATTCACACGGTCAACTGATCCCAAACTAGGCATAGCCTGTACTATGGGTACCAGAGACTGACATACATAATAGATATCTATTTAACACCCAGACACAGAACAAACATCTGTGTTAGTCACAAATGTTTGTCCAGTGCGGGAATCGAACCCGCGACCTCTAGCGCAGAAGGCAGAGTTACTACCAACTGAACTATGAGGCCAGTCAATTACGCGTATGTTCCTGTCAAAAAAAGCAAGTAGGTATAGCATTTTAAATAAGCGTTGGCGCGGGCTTCCCGAAAGGATTTTTCAATGAAAAATTTCATAACAAATGCTATTGCCAATTGGGTAAAGAATAAGCCCCTTTCGGGATGTTATGCCTTTTGTACGACTAACAGAACTAGATAGCTAATAAAAGTGATTCAGTACAGTGTAGATATAAATTGGCAGACATTCTACTACAAGTTACCAAAAGGCCGTTATGGCTTATTTCAACTTTAACGCAAGCTATCGGGTTCATTGTCGTTCACAGGGTTCATCTTATTGGGTTCCATCGATCTGCACATTCCGGCAAGATGACAACATTTGAATGATTTCATAAATAGTGTAGCTACGAATGTGCAGCATATGCTACGAATGTGCTACAAAGGGCTACGAAATGCGCTACGAGCACAGTGGAAGTAATAAGCTAGGTATCCAAAATGAAGAAATTGAACTTGAAGTACTTAGCACGTTTTCTGATGTTATGCTCAAGCGTGAATCGTAACCCAAGCCTACATTTCTTGACGGTTTTTGAATGAAAAATGCGAGTATTTCGGAGCCGAGTTACGCTGTGACAGCAAATTTTGGGAGGAGGTAGGGCACAGCGAGATTTTCTCGTTCTGAATTGGAGCAGCCCTCCTGGGGAGGTACCTCCGCCTTACAGAAGATCGCAGCCAAATAACATTATTTGTTTCAAATAGTGTTGTGTTCCTGCGATGAGTAAGGTTGCCAGAGCTCTTTAGGGGGGGAGGGGGTTCGGGGTCGGCAACGCGTGCGTGATGCCTCTGGTATTGCAAGCGCTCATAGGCTACAGTAACCGCTTACCAACAGGTGGGCTGTAAGCTTGTTTGCCACCTCAGTGGTATAAAAAAAAAAAAAAAAAAAAAAAGTCAAGTGTCTTACACTCACACAAACGAACATTTTATATATACGACCAAATTATGAACAGTACCGTCAATATGTAGCTCACGTTTAACCTTGAAGTTTGTCCCATAACAAGTTATCAGTAACTTTGTATGCCTAATGCATTAGTCAGTTATATACGTCTTTGCTTCCATTAAAATTACCATACGGTTCGGGCTTACCTTGGGATCTTATTCAGCCCTTATAATCTGGTAAATACCAACCCTCTGAAATTGATTGAGTTTTGTTAATACAATAGCTCTTAACAGTGTTTAATATGTGCCTCAAGCCGTGTTCAAACGGATTACTTAATGTCATCTAAAATATTCAAAATGATCATTACGTGTACTGATTAAAGTCAATTTTGAGTTTGAAATGTTAAAGCTTTAAAGCCCTTTTTAAAGCTCAACGATATCGCAGGCCCCTAAAATGCACTTTGAATACTTACTTTAATTAGTAGATGTAAAGATCATTTTGAAACGAAGCATATTGCACGACGTTTGAGCACGGCCTCACTCGAAATTTACCTTTCACCACCTGTGTCAACCCCGTTATTTGATTATGAAGTGACGAACTGACTAGCAGAATGCTTTGCCAATTATGCTTCCTTAGGGTGCGTCCACATCTGCAAATACTCCAATCTGCAAACAGATGGAGAACTGCGATGATTGGATGAGCTTTCTGCAGCACGTTTGCCATTGTGGAGGAATCTTAAGGGGCTTTAAAGTAATATGGTCATTGGTACCCAGGACATAAAGTACTTACTAAAGTACTTACCAAAACACAATTTAGGCATCTGTAGGTAATAGTGATAGGTGTAAACTATTTATATGGGTAGGTTCCGAAGAGAAACTTAGCGAACAAAGCAAACTTACGGAACCCAAGCCGTCCAACTTTCGAATTGTTTTTATTAGCTACACGGTCGGAACTCCGCTAGACGACAATTTGAGACGTTAATAAGTCGACGTTTTTAAAATAATGTAGATAGATATTATTGTACAACCTAAGTATGTTTAAACAACGTGTTCTGTAACTAGTATACTTACTATCCTGAAAAGTCTTATTCTATCACTAAAAATAAACAATATTATTAGCGAAAAATGAAACAGTTTTTTCATCTACTTTTTCAAAAATTGAAAATGTTGACTTTTAATTTTGAAAGCCCCTTTTGTGATAGTGTACTAGTTACAGATTACCTTGTATCAATAGAACATGGCCGTGGTGGCCCCGGCTGAAGAGTAGGCTCCTCCATATCTACCTATCCGCGGATGTCGTAAGAGGCGACTAAGGGAAGAAAGCTAGGGGATGGGCAGCAGCGTCCCTCATTGTTTAACAACGATAGCTTTAACTGCGCTCGCCAACCCGCATGCCCAGCGTGGTGAGTATGGGCGAATCCCCCCACATGATAAGGAATTTACTCTGTCTGTAGGGGAGGCCATGTTCAGCAGTGGACGTCGGACGGCTGAAATGATGATGATGAATAGAGCATAGGTAATTGCCGGAGCATATCTCCACACTGCGCACCGCTAGCTCATATTATCATAATCATAAATCATCACGCGGGAAATATTTAGGGAAATTTCAGAAAAAATATAATATTTGACTAGGTTTTGGTTCCTTCAACTATGGTAATTTCTAAAATACTTTATTTATGGTACCCAGCAGATTTTAATTTCGTTTTCTTGCGTCCCGGTAATGAATCTACTGTCTAGGTAGATGCAGAGAATGACTGTAAAGCTTATAAAGTTCGTTCATGAAATAACGTTGAAAGTGAAATGTTACATAAATCACCTGAGTACCCTTGTCAGGCTGCCATGCCAGTAATACCCGTTGTAAATAAAGCCTCTACTACATAGGCGCGATAATATTGCAATACATTTTCTTTATCGATTATTTATAGGAACTCATACTGCACAAGATAAGGCAAAGAGGATGAAATAGCTAATATGTAACTGCAAGGGTATTTTAATTGTACTGCACAGAAACTATGTAGACTGATATAACCGTTATAATTCGTTAGTTAAGCTTGAAGATGAGCCCTGGATTCGACTTCGACCGAGGCAGGTTCCATGTCACACCCAATAATCGTGTTTGACATGAAAAACCGTAGCCTTTCCTTAATCTATGTGGAAAACGCTCATGACATTTTCATGAAAGAAGTTTCACGGTAGGTATACTTCAACTTTTTTTGTGCAGATCTATTTTTTTTCAAAATCGAGCCCGTAACTCCTGTCATCACTTTTCGATTACTCTCACGGTTTCAGATTTTGCCTAGGTGGCCATGAAAACAAACTCACCCTGTATATAGGTGGAACTTCTTTCGTGAAAATGTGAGGTATGGTGTGGGTGGTGTGTCAACTAGCCCGTGCAGCCGTTTTGTTCGAAAACGCAGCGTGTGCGAGACGCAATATCGAGCGCAATAACGCTCGTATGTGGTAGAACCTTAGCTGCGTGACGCCTGTCGCTGACGAGACCTCTCGTGTTTTTGAACACATTCATTCCAATTAAGTGCCGTTACTTTCAGGTTCATGCTGGGTTAGTGGTGACCATTCAATACTGAAGTTGTTAGGTATTTTGTTTTGAATTCCGACTCTTAGACCCTCTTTCTCTAAGATTCCTAGCAAATTTACTAAAGTACATCAATCGCATTGAACTACCACCTGTAATTACTATTATTGTTCTCAATTACAGGACCTCTGCCCTCTATGGAATGATTTTCGAGACAACGTGGTTCACTGTTTTAGACAGATTTTAACAATCATTTTGGATTTTTTTTTCTAGAAACTTTTTAATAGATTTATTGAAGCTGTATTAATTTACAAAATATGAAATATATCGAGCTCAATTATTGAACTTCTATGAAGTTGGGAAGCTAATCGAGTTTACTTGTAAGTAGGTAGGGAACTTCCATAATTTTTCCATCATCAAATTAGAATTAACTTTATGGTAGGAAAGTACCAATACATAATATTCTACTTTAAATTCTTGAAATGCTCATAAAACCCTCGCCTCGTCTAAGTACTAAAAAGGCTATGAACATATGACTCGATCGTTACGAGGATTCGAAGAGCCTCTGTACCTACTTATCCTAAAACCGTAGACACATATTAATCTAGCTACTTTTTTAAATTATGACACCCACCTCATAATTTCTCTACTCGATTGAAATATTAGACGAGTTGATAGGTAAATGAACGACCTCTAACTTTGTTTTAATTAGACTTTGAAAGCCGCTATTAAACGAAGTTTAGCCAAATAATTTAATTAAGTTTTAAGCTCACCTGTAAATAAACTTATTTTCTAGGTAGGTACCTACTTGCATAATAATTTTGAATTGATAATTATATAATAAAATTGCTTTGTGCAGTGTTTCGTGACATTCAAAATAGAAGTAGGTATAATTTTATTATAAAAAAGATGACTGTGGCTACACGTTAGCTAGTTTATCTATTCGAAATGAAACTCTTTTACTGGCTCGGCCAGCTATTATTTTCATTAAACTGTGTGTGATGTGCTCTTTTGTTTTAGTTCCGATTTGCGATGAAGATCCACGCAGCAGCGATGGCTTGTGGCCCTCGATGTTTTGGTGATAGCTTGCCCATCCCCACCTTCCAGCACTACTTGTACTTCCTCTTTGCGCCAACTCTTCTGTACAGAGATCAGTATCCTAGGTCAGTACGTCGTAGCCCGTTAAACTTTATGAAATAACTTTATTACAGAACACGAAAACAAGCTCGTAAATAAACTACTCGGATCGTATCTTCATTCCATTTGTTTTGTGCATAAGGAAAATGTTGAAATAGTCAACCTATACCTACCCACCTACCTAATGTATTGTATCTACTTATGTAAGGTTATAAACAGTCATAAGTAAATCTTTCTGTGCCGAAATAAATATAAACTTTAACTCGCGTGAGGCTGGCCCGTGAATCACTGAGCGCTACAAATCATGTTTTTCATTTGCTATCCAGGACAAAGCGGATTAGGTGGGGCGTGGTGTTGGCCCATTTCATGGAAGTGGCTGCGATTGTTTTCTACAACTCCCTCATGTGGGACCGTTTCATTTTGCCTAATTGGTCCGATTTCGGGAAGGAAACAAGTGTAAGTAACCCAAGATTACCCTTTAGATTATATCGACGTGAGCAAGAAAATAGATTAGGTAATGCTCTAAATGCTAAAATAGTATACATAGGTATTGCATTAGGTGTAAAGCTCAGTAGGTAATTGTGAAGGCATCGAGCAACTATAGTGTGTTGGTAAATAATATCGTGAATAATAGTATCGTGTACCTGAGCATGGTAATAATAGACTAGCGAACTAGATTAATTAATTATTTATTTATTACCTACGTTGCCATATCTCTGCACTCATAGGTTAGGTATAATGGGAAAGTCAATTCATTTCTGTCAAGGTAGGATACAATCCTCTTCAAATCGTTACGACAGTTTTGCGTGCTCTGAAGCTACAACAAACACACATTTTCCATAAAAGTAAACGATAGGTAAGTATTATATCACTGGATAGGTATTTTGGAGGAACTTGCCACACCTGTTACAAAGTCAGACGGGTTATATTGGGCAAAACACGATGTCCACTCAAAAGGTAAGTGTTCGCTTAGCCGTATGCCTATAAAAATATAGGTAACTACACAAGTTTAGGTACTACACCTACCTAATTTTTCTAGTAATCGATTAATAACTGGGCTGTAAGTAGGCTCTAAGTAGTATTTATACTTAATTGATTACTCTGAGCGGTGAAACATTGTTTTTTATGCTAATGCCATTCATTTAGAACGATTTATCATTATTACCGAGTCAATAAGCCTAGTCCCTCCCCTTCGTCAGTATTCAATCACGGAAAGGCTAAGCAATATTTGTTTGTTGAATAGTTTTTAACAAGTACATAGACGCGAGACATCATCCGCGTAAAGTACCTACCTAAGCTCTAAATTTGTTTTGTAATAAAATCTTCTTTTGTCTTGATTTCCCATAGTTAGCCCATCCG
The DNA here is from genome assembly GCA_947579855.1 of Anticlea derivata. Classification (NCBI taxonomy): domain Eukaryota; kingdom Metazoa; phylum Arthropoda; class Insecta; order Lepidoptera; family Geometridae; genus Anticlea; species Anticlea derivata. The sequence continues at coordinate 6,358,753 of OX388260.1, forward strand.
TAAAACGGACTATGGTTCCCGGGGACCACGCAACACAGGCCACTTTATCTTTACCTACCTACTCGTATTTCGACAGGCCTAGCATTTTTGATTTGAAGCTGTCTTCATAATGAATCAGTTAGGTAAAAGTTTGGTTTCCGTTCGAATTCATACAAACTTGGCACACCACCCATTGTACCCGTTTTAGGGGTGGTTTGGAAAAAATCCGTTTTGTCGTCTGGGCGTGATTAGACCACAAACATCCAAACGTCCTCACAAACTTTCTCATTTTATAAGTAGGAAGTAGGATGTCACCCGCGTGATGAAGACGAATTCGTTGATACCTCATTTATTAAAATCTATCAAGTTTTGGTCGTTTTTGATTCATGGGAGATCTAAATAGATGAATAAGATATGTTTTATTTTTATCATTATAAATATCCTATGAACTCGCGGAACAAAGACGAATCCTATGACACTTCATTTGCCTAATAATACTTATATCACCCAAAAACATTACACTCCTTCCTTCTCGGCAGTCGGGTAATAAAACCTACTATTGAAAAAAAGAGTATATGGTTCAACGCTACTGTGGAAGGACAGGCGTCAGCGTAGTCATACCTTCTATCTATCTGACGTCTATATACAAAATTACTCTATGGTCTATTATGATAAGATTTTTATAATGATACATGTTTTTTCAGGTAGAAGTGGGCACAATTTTAAGAGGGATGTTTTCATGCGTTCTTCCGGGAGTAATATCATTCCTGTGCGGATTCTACTGCCTTCTACACGCCTGGTGCAATGCCTTCGCTGAGATGTTGAAATTCGGAGACAGGCTTTTCTATGAGGTTTGTTATTCGAATCGAAACTACAGCTTGATACGCAAATTTCGTTCCATGTAAGTACAATGAGAATATTTTTACTACTAAGCTATAGAGTACATATTATATGTACATTCGTAGCAATTCGTAGCATCTCGTAGCAGTTGTAGTCTTCGTAGTGTTATTTTTATAAACTCTGTATTAAGTTAATATATTTATTTCTGCTACGATTAAGTAATTCTACGCTCAGTCGCCTGAAACCTAGCCCTGTCTGTGACCGTAGAACCAAACATAGAATGTCTAAAATGCTCTCATGTTTAAATTGCCTAACCACAAACGTGAATCAGGATGTATCCACGAGATGCCTGTTTATAAATCTTGACAATTTTGTTTGTCTGTAATTAGGAATGGTGGACTGCATCCAGATTCTCAAAGTACTTCCGCTTATGGAACCGCGTGGTGCACTCGTGGCTGCGTGACCATATCTACATGCCGCTGGCGCCGCGGGCCGGTCGAGCCTTATCTACATTCATCGTTTTCTTCGTAAGTTCTAAAAAAATCATAGTTAGTATTCATCATAAGATTACTTACCTACGCCAACCTGCACATTAATAATTACCTATTTTAGCTTTACCTACTTCGGAACCTTTTCAAATTAGCTGGTTTATTCTTGGTGTTGGTACCTAACCAACTCTAACCGATTACAAAGATAATATACCTAGTATATTTTTTCTACTGATAACTAGATGTAAAACAGCTGACTAATTGAGTAGGTTTTTACTGATTTGATCAGAAATCAGCAAATTTTTACCTACGAGATTTCTTTGCCATACTTACCTATTTAGGGCATTATATGCCAAAGGCACTTATCTACTGCTGATGGATATTGCAAATCAATAGTAGAGTTGTTCTATCTCACGATGACTTGTCTGGTAACCTTTATGTCATTGATACAAGATTCAAAATGCAATGATTCATAAGATTTCGTGAAATGGAACAACTATAACTACCTACAAGAACTTAAATCATAAAAGCAGTAATTTTATTTTGCTTCATTGTTCCCAGGTGTCAGCGATCGCGCACGAGGTGATACTAGCGCTGGCATTCGGCTTCTTCTACCCGGTGCTGCTGATGCAGTTCGGAGTGTTTGGCGTCCTGATGCTGCCTCTGACCTCCGTGAGCGGAAAGCTGTTTCCCAACGCTCTGAATTTGTTCTTGTGGCTGACATTATTTTTAGGAAACGGTTAGTGCCTTCCTTCGTGTACCTATGTATCCCTCACTGTGTCTGAAATGATAATGCATAGAGGTGGAACAGAATCAAAAAAATCGAAGTGCGTGTACCTACGTGTTATGGCCCAGTAGGTATTCCTATGTACACAAGGTGATTCATTAAAGTGCTATCCACACCCAATTGGCAGTTACGATATTCATTTACGATATTGATTAATTGTTTCTCTGTATAAAAATGGGGTCCAATGAATTCAATCAAACTCAATTATTCAGCTGTTTCAGGTAGTAATCTTGATGTCGAACTTCTCTTACAATTATTAATTAGCTACTATTAATGATGATAAAAAGACCAATGAGATAATATGAATAGTTTTGATATACAGTGGTGGTCATCTAATTAGAAACACCTACCTGGGTTTATATTTTTATTGCAAATTCCCTTTCGAACTAATTTTTAACGTATCATTGAGTGTTCATACGTATTAAAATCGATGTATCGGATATTATATTGCATTGTTATACCATTTTAATAACAGAAAACAATGGTTGTTTTTCTAAAACTGAAAGTTATATTAATAACAAAATAAAAAACGAGATACCAACCAGACAACTAATTAGAAACACCAAAAAAATCATTACTTAAATCATTTTTAATTTGAACAAAACCCCAATAGTTTTGAAAAACACTAAAAATACTACATCCTTAGACAATTAGTATTTGGTAGGGTAGCCTTTATTATCAATAACAGCTTTGCAGCGACGCGGCATTGATTCAATCAATTTATAACAAGTTTCTACAGGAATACTTCTCCAAGCGTCTTCAAATGCACTGTTAAGTCCATGAATATTAGTAACGTGTTTCTGCGACAGGTTGGTCTTTATAGTGTGCCACAAATTTTCTATGGGATTTAAATCCGGACTATTGGCAGGCCACTCTAATACTGTCACGGATTGTTCTGTAAGAAACGCTTTAACGCTGCGTGCTGTGTGCTTTGGGTCGTTGTCATGCTGAAATATCCAAGTTACTGGCAAATTTTCCTCGGAATATGGAATCATTGTCTCTTCCAAGATCTTTTTGTATTGATATTGATCCATTTGCCCTTCAATCTTTCTCACGGGACCAATCCCGTACCCTGAGAAACATCCCCACACCATTACATTTCCACCACCGTGCTTAACTGTCTTTTTAGTGTACTTGTTATTCAAAGCCTCGTTTATTGGTCGTCGTACATATCGTTTTCCATCGGAATTAATCAAATTAATTTTAGTTTCATCTGAAAACAAAACTTTTCCATTGATGAATAGTCCAACTGCCATATTTGCGAGCGAATGCTAGACGATTTTCTCTATGTTGCCTGGTTAGTAGTGGTACTTTTCTAGCGATCCTTCCTAACAATTTTCCTTCAACCAACCGTCTACGAACTAGTTTAGTGGACACGTGTCGAGGATCGTCTTCTGAAAATACCTCTTTTCTTATAACATTGGATCCTTTAAAGGGGTCCGCCTTAGCTAATCGAAGCATAAGTCTGTCTTCTTGAACTGTAGTCTTCCTGGGCCGAAGTTTTATGGCACGTTATCTGATGTTCCGTGTAGTTTGCAATGTGCGAGGGCGTTAAATATCATCTTTACGGAACATTCCAAATAATCGGCGATCTTTCTGTAACTCCATTTTTGTTTTAAATGAAAATTCACTATAATTTTTCTCGTTGCTGCATCACAGCTCTTATTTTTACCCATTTTTAATAAAACAACAATAAATAGTAACTTTTCGTAATGAGTTAGAAATGGCGGCAATATTTACAATGTGATTGACAGTTGTGAGAACTGTATTTCAGTTTAAAAAATCATATTTTGAACCAAGTCATACAATGTTTCTAATTAGTTGTCCATTCTGCCAGTCCTAACGATATTGATACTTTTTGTTTCACTGATATTTATTTTTATTGTCGTCTTGGTTGTCAAATATTATTGCTTGTAATTAAACTAGAGATATTAAAGTACATTTTAAAGTAGTGAAAAAAAAATTACCTCCTATTAAATGCTATAATAATGTTAGTTTTACTTTATAAAAATGTCAGTTGACTAGGTGTTTCTAATTAGATGACCACCACTGTATATATATTTTTTTCTGCTTTGATTCTTTCTTTTTGTTGATAGATTAAGTCCCTTTCGGGTCTACATATTATGAATCTTGTAAATAAGTTACCGAAACGATGCAACAAATCCGTCACGTACCTATAACAACTAAAATAGGAAGGTTCTAGATTCTCTAATTTACCACCTAATTTCAGGTATGCTCTGGAGTTTGTACCCAATGGAATACTTCGCCCGGAAAAACTGTCCACCATCAGTAGACGACAGCTTCTTCATACCGAAATCTTGGTCGTGCCCGAAAGTCATACTCAAACCGGACTGGAATTTCAAGAACCCTTTTCAATTTATATGAATCCTGAATCGGCTATGGTTAGCGTGGTTAACAAAAATCGTTAGTTATATTTTCTTTCTAATATTACAATTTCGTGCATAGTTGCCTACTGCAGCATTTGTCTGAGCCTTACTATATTAAGTTTAAAAGTACAGCTAAATTAACTGACGAAAGTGGTCCTGACTTTCTCGATTAGTCTAACAATAGTTCAAAATAATACAGTACCGATATAAGTTTTTTTGATAAACAACCCTCAGGGTGAGTTAATAAGGGAAGTGTGTCGGGAAGGTGACGGTTACGGGACTGTGACGGTTACAGTGACGGTGCCGTGACGGTGATGGTAGGTAGAAATAGGTAAGTAGCTGCATAATAAGTGTTAGTACTTTGACAAGGATAATAGTCTAGGTAGGTATATACAAACGCGGACGAAGTCGCGAGCGGGACAGCTAGTGACATATATTTATCTAAGATAAGACTAGATTTAGAATATAGTATGTAATATAGTGTATCGTACTAAATAAACAGATTTACAAATCGATGTAAATAAATGAACGTTTTCTATTTATCTTGTTTGAATTTGTTTTTAAATATTATAGGTTTCAAATTGATATACAACATATAGAACATTTTGGCTTTATTCAGATCTTAGATATCTAATAAAATATGGGGCATATTGTATAATGAATTACATTTAAAATATTAACTAGGTTCACTAATACAAAGGTAGTAACATGGATAAAAGAATATAAGAATACTATTTCTATCTCTAAAATATGTCAATAATATAGTGGATAGGTATTTAATTAAAACTTGAGGAATGTTGAACATAGTCTCAGAATAAAAACTATTGCTTTACTATTAGTGACGCAAACTCAAAAAACATAAATCCTAGTAAAATCAGAAACAAAACTTTGGCACCGTGTTAAAATTTTCGCAATTTTTTTCTTTTATGTCAGAAGAAGTACCATTGATTTGTACATTGGCATTGATGGTACAAGTGACACAACTTTGTATCCTTAGTACCATTAAAGAAAAATGAGGATATTCCCCCGGAATTGTTAACCAATACCTATGGAACTAGTGATATCAGTGTCCACAACTTAGGGTATTTTCCTCTAAATTCAGGTAAAGATTTTTTTTAATTTAGGTAAAGAATTAGGAATACATTTTTTGGGGTAAATTTTTTGACAGTGTGAGGAAAAAATTCCACTAGAATAAAGCAATTTAAGTCTACGGTAAGAAGTATGATTTTGCAAAAAAGTTAACTTCTTTGTTCTTTACACATGCTATATAGCACTTGCTTTACATATGCACTTCGCTCGATGACGGGTTTTGACCGTTTTTTAAGCGGCATGTTGCTATCGCTCTTACAGCGGTGAATGCTGCATTTTCCTTAAGCGTTTTCAAAAGACGGCTTATTGTTGTGGGTATTCTCTTAAAAGTTTTGTTAAATTGCCCATGATGGTACTACTGATTCTAAATAATGGTCACTAGTACCATTAATCGTACTAAGGATACAAAGTTGTAACACTTGTGGCATCAATGGTACAAATCAATGGTACTTCTGACACTAAAGCAATTATTTGGCAGTAAAGAATGTCACACGGCACACATTTCCTCACAAGCAGTTCACAGAGACAAAAACATTCTTTGTTTTTTCTTGTATTTCATATCGCCTGAGACTTCGAAATTCAAGGAAAGGCTTGTAAAAATTATTTCAAATCGTAATGAACAGTGAACAGATTTTGAGAAATGTTATGGTCTTACAGTAAACTGACAGCATGTCGTTCTCGGATACTCTCACAGCCCTTATCTGACTAAATTAAAGCTAAAAATATAAAAATAACAAACTTATGGCAAACTTATCACTTAATTGGATGGGTGCACGCACATTTATCACACAGGGTTAAGCTGAACCAGAAAAATAAATATAAATTTTTACGATATAATTCTAGTTCACAGTAATATTGAAAGCTGATACAATAAATTGCTCTGTCTAAAAATCTGATATTTTTGTAAGTTTCAGAAATACAATTGATACATAGAAAGAATAAATAATACAGTGTAACATCGATATTTTAAAATTTTCTACTGTTTTTTTTAATAATATTACTTAAAATTTTGATTAATTCCAATATGTTAGAAGAACAATTAGGTATTTAAATAGATGGTGTAACGAAATTGTGAGTAGGATATAATAAATTCGTGATTTGTGAACATAAATGTGCAGGTAGACAAAATTAAATGTTAATTAGACAGCTGGTGTGCGGTCCAATCCTTTGAACAGGCTTGTAGACATCCTGAAAGAAAAATAAAAAATCTGAATCAAACAAAAGAACAGATTGATAGTCTATAATTAAAGAGAACATGACAAACCTCCCTACTTCATTACATGCAGACAAAGAAGTTGCAAGAGGGACAAATAGTTTACAATACCTACAAGGTACCTACTTTATAATACAAACTTAGCACAAGGATTTAATATGCCAACACTTACTTGTGTATCATGTGCTGATAAATGTAACTCGGAATAATAGTGATGTTTACAACGGCTGGGCTCTTTTCAATCACTTGACTTATCTCCTTATCTGCCATTCCAACAACATTGATTGTGTTCACTTCCAAAAGTTGATGGTCGGTGAGCAAACCATTGCGGGCCGCAGACGAGTCCTTAACTAGACCAACAATCTTGCCTTGCTTGAATTGGAAGCCCACATGACCCAGGGAATCTTTGTGAAGTGTGATTGTTCTTTCGAAAGGCCTGGAAAATTAATCGGGTTAATTAGATATCCAATTGTAATAAACAAGTTTATTACACTGATAAGAACACATTTTCCTGCTGTTCAATTATAATAAAATAGCTGTTACCCAGTGACTTCGTCTGCAATCATATGAAAGTTAGAATCTCCTTTACCCCCTACTTTATCCCCTTTATGGATGATTTTGCAAAAATGTTGAAACTCTTATTTCTTTAATTTTTACTAAATCCTAAATATGAATTTTCAGATCCCTAACTTTAATTATGGATTTATGGATTGCCCATACAAACTTAAAACCTCTATTTCACTCCCTTCAAGATTATTTTTTGTTACAAAAGATAGCCAATGTCCTTCCCCACAATGTATTATTCAATCTCCTTGCCAAATTTAATTACGATCCATTCAGCCGTTTCAATGTGAAAAGGTAACAAACAAACAATTACATTCACACATTTATAATATTAGTAAAAATGACAAACCAATAAATGATAAGCATGTCGCAAGTAAAATCAACAGCAAATTAGTCATAGCAGACATCATAATTATAAGTAAATACACAGACTGTTCAGATTTGTCATTGAGGGGTCAAAGAAATATATACACATTAGCTTTCGCTCGCGGCTTCGCTCGCGTGGTACCTGTGAGATAAGAAAGCCTATATGCTATTCCAGACTATAATATATCTTTGTACCAAATTTCATCCAAATCCATTCGGCCGTTTGGGTGTGATTGAACCACAAACATTCAAACATCCTCATTTTCAATATTAGTAGGATTAGCTTCCACTCAAATAAAAGTAGCTTATAATATAAGCAATTTTTATCTTGGTACCATGCAAGCGTAATAAATAGCCATGTGTATTTAATAAATAGCCTGGGATAATGGATAAATAGATTGGAATAATTTTTTTATTCCAATCTGTTCAGCCTCAGAGGTCACAGAGTGTTACAAGCATACTAACATCCAGCTAACTTACAAATTTATAATATGAGTAGGATAAAAATGTAGGTGTACCTGTCTCTGACAGCCATAGCAATTCCATTCACAGGAAGACTATTCAATAGGGCATGTGCCTGATCCATTGTCATGCCAGCGCAGGCACGATTGTTAATCTCCAGAATCTGATCACCAAATCTCAATCCAACCAAAGCAGCTGGGCTGTTTGCAGCCACATAGCAAACAAATAATCCACTGTTGATGGAGTGAAGACGGAGCCCTAGCTTGCCACCTTTGTCTTTGCATAGGACAACTTGTCTAATAGCTTGAGTGACAGTTGCCTTTTGCAATGATACAGATTGTGAAGACAATGGGGCAATCAAATTAGTAACAGCACCACTTGATTGCACCTGAAAATAAAATAAAAAATGTTTTATACACTTCCCCAATAGGTGGGCTTGCTTGTTGTTTCATTGGTTCATTTTTGATCATACTGCATTAGGTCAGTGACCAGGTTGAGATAATGGTGCACCTCTTGAAGGCTCCCAGGATTTATTTTTTTACGGACATATTCACATGGTCAACTGATCCCAAACTATACTATGGGTACCAGAGACTGATATACATAATAGATAAATATTTAACACCCAGACCCAGAACAAACATCTGTGTTTATCACACAAATGTTTGTCCAGTGCGGGGATCAAACCTGCGACCTCTAGCGCAGAAGGCAGAGTTACTACTAACTGAGCTATGGGGCCATTGCGCAGCAGGATTCGAGCCCACAACATTTAGATTGTAAGGCGGGTTCCTATAACAACTCCAAAAGTGATCATAAATGTACTGTATATCTGATTTCACAATGTCCAGCACATGACTGTAATAGATAATCTACTCATAGGGGCTAATTCATCAACATTGCTATGTAGGAACATAGGCATAAATGTAGGCCTGTTGATAGTAATTAGGACAATTAACTGCAGTTGGTAGGTACCTATTTGATATTGTTCAGTGGAGGCTGACACACCCACCCATAGGTACATGACGTGAAATATTGCTCAATGTTTTTTAAAAGCCAATAGCAGAGATTTCAGTAAGTTAAAGATATATTGCTACATACCTAGGTAAGGTACCTATGTAGCAAGCTGAGTTTATTTAGACACTATGTAATAAAATAGGCACTACATAATACCTACCGTTTGCACTAGATATTCAGGCATATTCTGGGCAATAACATCAGCAGACAGCTCAAGTCCCATGTAATCCCCGAGGGAGGGATACATGTGAGCACTGGGGGCGCTTGGGGCCACCCGCGGAGGGCCGTACGACGGCGATGGAGCTGCCTGAGTCTGGTATTGTGCCATTTGAGCCCTCGCCATAGTGTCCACCTTCATGTCCTCCAATGATGGGTAGAGCGACATTTTGACGCAGATAATTCAAACTTTCAATGCACAAGAAAGAACACTGAAATGATTAAGCAAGCATGTTATAACTTCACAGGAAAACCCAGGTAGGAAAAACCAGCTGAGACAAACTAGGGCAACGAACGATAATTATACAGAAACTGATTCGGGAAAGAAAACGAACTGACAATGAGTCACTCACTCACATAAAAAACAGATTAATTTGTTGTTTTTTTTTTTCATTTTATGGCTTTTATTTTTACAGTCAATATTGCCATTGTCAAGTATTAGAAGTCAAGTTTGCTCCAAAGAAAATGGGCGGTTTTCTTCAAAACTTCAAACTGCATTTTTAGTCAATTTAATAGAAAATCACGATATACACTCCCGTTCTATTTACCTGCACTCGTGCTAAGGTCCTAAGCTTTAATGGTTAAAATACCACGCATTGAGATTACACAGTAAAACTCAACAAAATACGAGAAAAAGAAAATAAAACGGCAAAGCTTTACAATTTTCAAAAATGGCTGAAAATCGGTATATATCTCAGTATATAAAAAGTGTCTCTATGGGTATATATATTAGATACAAAAGTACTCTGTGCTGAAAATGAAGTCCCAGATTAATTTTTATTCTCCTAGCGTGAATCAGTGTGTGTCATGCATGTCACCACACACTCCTCATTACGTAGTATTCCTTATTAGTCTGTTTTTTTTTAAATTATAATTATTTAATTATTAGTCTGTGCACGCACTTAATTCACGCCAAATAGTATAGACAATAGATAGACATAAGTGTTTACGAAACACCCCAAAAAAAATGAATAATATAATTTATCTTTAAATTACACCACCAGTTCCAGACAAAATGGATGCATCATGCTTATTCATGCTAGTCAACCCGGGAGCTCATCAGATCACACGGAGACGTTTAAATTTGCACGCAGTGCGTAATTTTTAGTTGAAGCGGAGTGTCAGACACAGTCACTGTCACTGCTGTCATTGCCAGCTGCCTAGCCTAGCAAATTATCAATAAAAATAATTTGTACAAAAAAATGGTTTTATTTTAATAAAGTAATACATACATTTTTAATTAATTGACTAATAAAATATATAAATAATTCTAGGTATTGCCAATGGAATCTGCTAATAAGCAACGTAATCAGAGGTAGGTGACTGCATGGTATCATCAGCCTCCTCTTCTATCTAGCCTGAGCTCCTTCTTTTCCTACCCACCATCGCCAACTTCAACTCACTGCTGCTGGATGTCCCTGACTCAGATTGCGCATTTCTATATTATTGCAGCCAGTGTCGAGAATGGGAGCGACAAAGGCGAAATAAATTCAATGATGCGCTCACACAACTTGGAGAGATCGTGAAAGCTGTATACAAAGAGCCAGTCTCCTCAGGCAAGGCGACGAAAACCGATTCGGGAAAGAACAGTGAAAATGTGAAGTATCCCAAAATAGAAATTGTACAGAAAGCAATCATATGCCTTACTAATAACGCTCAGGAGAAAACACAACTGGGTAAGTAACAGAGTGAGGGTGAACAAGTCTTTAAAAAAATTGATGAAAAGCCTCACAAATGTAATCCCCAAGCATGCAGATCATAAGGCAAGTCAAGGTAAAGTAATTCCTATTCCAGGCCCTAAAGTAAAAATGATATTTTTAATTACTTAGTTTGAATCCCACTATCAGATTTTCTTTATTTGCACTTCCTCCAAAGCATGCTCCAGACCACATTTCACTTGCAAAAGTTAGATGGTGGTCAATCACTTAAACATGACCAATTAAAAAAAATCCTCAATACAAATTGTGTATAAACAACCTATGCAAATTATCTCTTATTTATCAGTCGATTGTATTTGGTTTGTACGCAGAGGCTGAGATTTTAGCACTTCAAGTCAAACTGGAAAAACTCCAAGAACCAATAAACAGAAAAAAATCATCAGCACAAATTATGGGACCAAAAAAGAACAGCAAAAGTAAGTTATAAGTTAAATTAAGTTATGAGAAAAGGAGCCATTTCATTCTGGGCCTGGTCCATGTACACTACATAGAAACATTAGGAATAAATAGGAGATTACAAGAAAAATACAATTTCATTAATTTGAAAACAAATGCGATGGTACAAGTATAGTTCTTCTGGTAAGTTTTTTACTATTTGAACACTATTTGAAGGCCGCCATGTTGGTTTATAATTGGCGATTGACATGACATTGACATATTTTTTATGTCATGTTGTTTGATTTGATGTTTTTGTTTTGTCAGATAAATGTAGGTTGTCAAAATGACATTTCACGCACGTCCATCCGCCATATTTTTCTAGCGCTGTGTGTTGCTCTCTTTGTCGAAGAAAATCTTAATGTACCTTAGAAAGAAGTCAATTTAAATAAAATAACCAATTAAATACGTTTACTTTATTGCTTAGCCATATTTTAGAGTAGTGTACACAGTGCAGGCCCAGGCTCCATATATTGATGAAACGTCTCTTTTTCTCATAAACCATTGTCAATTAAAAACCTTATAATTTTTTTATAGGTAGCAATTGCGTGAAATTTAAGAAAAAGTCTGAACACAGTGATTTTAATGGAAAAGATCTTCCAACGAAACCCCAAATGGCAAATAATGAAAATAAACCAGAATTGAATAAAAAAGTTAAGCAAGAAGCACCAACACCCAAACTGCCAATTTTAATACCCCGATGTAATGTTTTTGATAAGAAAGGTAAACATTATTGAGTTATTTTATTCCAGGCCTTTCTCACTAAGTCATGCTACACAAGCAACCTATCTCACAATTCCTGATGTTGTTTTCATACAAATGTTAATAGTATGTCTTTCCATCACATAAGGCATGTGTGAGAAAGGCCCTTAGTGGGGTATGTGCCTTGTAAATCTACTAAAACGTTTTTTATTTTATTTCAGTACAAGATAATACAATTGTTGTATTACCAGCAACACCATACATTTTCCCCCAAAGACCTTTTCTAATACCCTCTATGCCCCCAGCCATTGTACTTGTAGATCATAATATCCAAGCAATTAACAAAGCAGTTCCTACTGTCAGTAGAAATGGTGGTGATATTACTAAAACCACTATGGTCAATATTTTACCCATATCGGCGTACTCTCGTCCATTATCTGTCACTAGACAAAAGAAAAATAATGTAAGGTTAAAATCTGATTTAAAAAAAGTAACAAAGAAAATGAAGCACGCAGAAAAGAAAAAAGAGCTGGTCCAAAGCAATGAAACATCTAAAACTGAATCAGATGAACAAACTAAACCTAATAACGAAATTAAAACAAGCAAACCATCAAACGAAAACGGTTTGAATGATAAATCAGCTGAAATAGTTTCAGTCACTACAACTGAACCTGAATCCTCTCATGTGATTCCTACAGCAATTGAAAAGGAGAATGTGGACAAAGATACACTAAGGTCTAATATTGTAACTAAAATTGTTGATAAATCTTTGTCTAAGCCTAAGGAGATTGAGCCACCTAAAACTGCTGGCTCTTGCATAAAGACCGAAATCGATAAGAATCCTACCGCCAACACAGATATAACTAATCATAAACCAGAAATCAAAGATATATTTAAAAGTGATGATGTTTGTAAAACGAGTAATAAAATCGTTCAAGAAAAACAAATGGCTCCGGAAGACAAAGATAAAGAAAATAAACTAGCGAATATACTTGACACAACCCTAGATAATGTGGTTGATGGCGGAAATGCTCGTTTAGAGTTGGCGGAAGAGTTTTTGGCTGCATCTCCTACTGCCGCATTCCTCATGTCCTTTCCCCTGGTCAGTGGTAACAGGGCCGACAGCCCTGCAGAGGAACCCCAACACACAACAATGTCTAACCTGAAAGACATTACACAAAAACGAAATGATATTTTGCACCAACAACCTACCTCACCTGCTACTTTTTACGAAAAAACTAACAACAACGATATAAAAATTAAAGCTAGTAAAGCTGTTATAACTTCTGTACCGAATAAACAGAATGAACAGCCCAAATACATCAGCAATGTAAATAATGTACCCAAATCAATAGAAACCAAAGTTTCTACTGCAGTGACTGCATGTAATGTTTCAAATGAAAATCGGTTTTTGAATCTAGCTATGTCTTCATTGCCTTCAACTACTTGCTCGTTGTCCGATACCACGTTTGGCATTGATTTTGAAAGTAATCTACACAAGCCCACAACAACTCAGTCGGCAGGTTACGCAAGCAACGGCAATATTTTCTACAAAAATGATCCGTTCAGCACTGTAAAAAGTACCATATACAGCACTAGCAGTATGACTACTAATCATGATTTCAATGGAATCGGTCTGTATCCTTGTGCGATGGAGAAGTATGCTTCCAAAAACAAACCTGACTTTACAAATATAGACGATAATAATGTCATGAAAATTGGATCATCGAGGCTGACCTACGATATAGACCTTGGCTGGTCACATAAAAGCTTCGATTTCGTCAGTTGTACTTCCAATACAACATTTGGAAAAGACAATATTATGACGACTGTCACCTCTGCTACTCCTTTTTGTACTTCGTACAATCCATTCAATCCAGATTTCCATGTTCCTTTGGTATCAACGTCAAATAAAAAAGAAAGTGTTGCAAATAAGCCCACCTCGTCCTTTGCTGACACACTTACGAGCTTTTACTCGCAACACAACTTATGGCCAGAAGAACCGTTTTATAACAACACAAATGTGTCCAAAAGCTTGACATCAAAACATCAGAACTATCCATTACCTGCAGAAAATGTGCAAGGAATTTCTAATGTTAAACAAAATGATCTGAAACATTTCGAGGTCAAAGGCAATTTAGAGACGAATGTAGGTAGTAGAATGAAATCTACGAATAATGCTATGTCTCATCAAATAAACGAAAAATTTACGAAGAAGCCACCCAGTAAAATGCACATCAATTGGATGACATCCGAAATAAGACCAATGCAAACATCATATAACCCTATGCATACCGAAATGAAGGAATCACACAAGATAACTTATAACCATTTAGACCATACTTCTAAGAGAAATGATCCAAACGAGACTAATAATTTCTTTCCAATATCAATGCATAACTTTCCTATACAACCAGTTCAAGATGAGTTCCAAGTATGGCCTTCGGCAAGGCCGTTGGGTACAACAGAAATTAGTATTGACCCTCCGCCAATCAATTTGCCGACGTTAGTCGGTGATTTGGCCCTTGGTCCACACGATAAAAAAAAGAGCTTGGATCCGACAGCTAGATCCATTCCCCAACAAGATCTACAGAACTGTAGCAACTTTTTCTCAGTAACTCAGCTTATGAATCGGTCTAACGATAGCGTACCGTCACGATACCAATCTTCTCAAGTAGAGTCTTCCAAACCACTTGTTACTAAACATAATGTTCCACATTATTCGAATGACAGTAACAGAAAAGCAATGGCGCCACGCATTGAAAATCATGCACCTCAATCTTACATTTTCAACAATCCAAAATTGACGCATTCTTACGAAAACATGGCTCAATTTTCGCAAAATAAACCCAAGAGCACAAACAAATCCGACAAAAATACAAAAGTTCACAAGAATAACTACTCAGCCGAGTCATTGCTACGCGGAGGGAGCTGCACTCAGAAAGTACAAGACAACAGCTCAAAGTTCCTCATGCAACCACAAAAATATAACGACTTTAATACAACGCAAGACAGCAGTGTAGCCCAAGTATCACACTTCCCGCCTATAATAGATTACTCGGAAAATAGTTATACGGGACAACAGTTTTCTGGGACGTCGTTATACAACGCTACTACAAACACTTTGTCGAATTCGTTCTATTCAAATTTTATGCCAGGAAGTAGCAATTTAATGCCAAGTAATTATTCGAGTGGTCCTTTCACTGGTGAATTCATTGATTACAATCAGACATCTGAATGCAACTTCACGAATCATAAGTACGAGGAGCTCAAAATGCGTAACAATCCACCCATATTTCAAGCCGATAAAATGCCACCCAATTACAAAAGCTCTCGTCGGGAATCGGGGGCAAAACACAAACTCGAATGTTCCAAAAAAGAGTCCAGTAAGAAGTACCTTAGTAAAAGGGCAAAACTGCACAATGATGTGGAAGAATGGAGCGAGCCCTCGCATCCGCTTTGGCAAAACAAGCCGCCTAATAAGAGGCATCCGAACTTAATGACAGAAGAGTTGCCTTTCCCAAATTACGTCAGTAACCAAATGCATTCGCAGTATCAACCAGAATTCTTCAACAGTCATTTGATGCCTTCCAATATGCAGGCTGCGGGCCCCAACGTTGACAGGTCGATATCCACCATTCCAATAACGTCTCGAGCAAACTTCAACCTCAGCACAATATTTCCTGAAATCACTATGGTAAGATTGTTTATTTTCAAAGAATGACGATGTTTTGCTATTGCAAAATGCAATCTAATAATTTATATTTTTTTTTTTCAGAAAGTGCAATAGTAGCTGCAACGATAATGTTATTTATTCTAAGTTATATTATACGAAATGTTATTGTTTGTTAAATCAATTAAAAGAAGCCAGAAGAGAAGCATTTTGTCTATTTTGTGAGTATTTTTCCATTAAATATAAAAAAGTAGGGGTGTTAAATATGGTCAATTAATTAGCCACCAATTGTTACCAGATGTTGTTTTAATAATGGAGAAACTTAGATCATTTTCCGAACTTTTTATTAATGGTTCGACTTCCAACATTTCAGAGCAGTAGCGATAACGCCGTGATTAATGGCCATCGCCAGTTATTTTTTCTATTAAAGCCTTAGGGTTTTATCTTCTACAGTTAGTAGTATAGGAGTAGTTCACAGATTAGTTGCTCGAATTTAGCAGAACTCATTTAGATTTAGATTGTGATATAAGTTCATAAGTATAGGTAATATCGTAATACTATGATTGAAAAACTAATAACAAAACAGCAGTTATCCTTTCAAGAGCAGTTGGTAGGTAGTTACTTACGAGTATTATTGCTATAGCCTTAGGCAAAAATAATAACGGCGGATTACCAAGTACTTGCTGGTTAAACCTGACTTGACGGATGTAGAATACATATTGACCCTATTTCGTACATTTTAGAGGTCAATTTTAGTGAGGCATAGTCTTATCCATTGCCCTTGAGCTGAAAGTCACATGCAAAGTAGTTTTATAATTAGAGATTACGATGAACTTGGTATCTGTACGCGGTTTGCGAAAAGGAGGTCATCAAATCTCAAATCAGTCTGATTTGGATTGTCAAGCAAGTATGTTTTATCATATTATCATACAAGATACATGCATTTCTTGCATAATATTTATCGAGCATGTAGGTACTTATATCAACTTCTATATTGTAAGGAGCTCGTTCTCCTTGACCGCACTTCGATAATGTTTGTTACCCATTCATACATGTTTGTTTCAAACTAACTGTCTGCTTGGTTGATATGTTAATTTCGAATTCGCAAATTATTTGCGAAATAATTACCTATATGTCAGTAATAAATTACCATAATGTAATAGGTACCTACATAGGTCAGTATACCTACTTTATGAATAACTAACTATCAATATAGGTATGATTGCCCGATTTTTTATTCAAAGGTAACCATAAATTCAAAATAAAAATTTAAGAAAAACTTTAAAATATTAAATAGAAGTCTGATAACCGTAGATTGGCGTCGATTCTGTGTTGCATTTTCGTAGGTATACCTATTTATATACATAAGTACTCTGCGGTATACCTCCTACTAACTTTTGAGAACGTTAAATTTTTAGCCGTCATTTCGATGTATTATGACAGAGACGTTCATAGTTCTGTCAAATTAAATTAGTTTAGTATTAAGTCTCAACAGAATCGACAGTATTGTCTTTAAAAAATCTACATTACCGAAACAAGTCCTTTATGAACATGCTCCGCTTCATATTACGAAACACATCCAAGCAACCTGCCAGCAGCGCCAACTCGTCATGTCGGATGACTCATGAGAAAGCAGTGCTTGAGTGACGAACCAGACGCAGCACTCAGTCTTCATTCATACATAACACTTCAGCTTTACCCTTTACCATGGGATTGACATGCCATTTCGGCAGTGTTGCGAATCGTCAGTTCGCCAGTTTGCAACCGTCGTCGGACGGAGGGAGACGCGCGCGTTCTGCTCGAGCTTTGGCCCTTGCTGCGATCGCGGAAAACTTTTCGTCATGGCGGGAAAATAATGCAAGGAACCTTGAGTTGAAAAATAACATTTTGATAAAATAAATGGCGTGTTCAGCCTCACATAAAGTAGATAATTAGTGATTTAATAGTGAAGTGAAAATAATAAGATGAAGTTATCTGCATTAATAGTGGTAAGTTTGTAAATAACTTTTTTAGAGTAATGAAGTTCCTTAAAAAAGTAAAATATAACAATGCAACAATACATGCATATTCGCACAAGCAATGCATAATCGTATTCAAATACGTAGGTATGTGCTATTTGATCTGTTTATAAAACGAGGAAACAGGAATGTAAATGGATCATCATCATCAGCCTGTAGAAGTCCACTGCTGGACATAGGCCTCCCGCAAAAAGTGCCACGACGAACGGTCTTTAGCCTTTCCCATCCACCGACTTTCCGTAACCGTAATGCGTCGGTCCATCGGGTGGGAGGCTTTCCAAGTTTCCAACACCAGATGTTTACGGTTTTCCTAATCAGGTGATATTTAAAACCTTAAAACGACGCGGGTTCGATTCCCGCTGCGGGATTTTTTTTTGCATGATCTGCAAATATTTGTTCCGGGTCTGGGTGTTGTGGTACCATGGTCCTCGTAGTTTCAGGTCTACCTATGTATGAGAATGTTTAAAAAAAGCGGTTACCGTAGCCTATGAGCGCTTGCAATACCAGAGGCATCACGCACGCGTTGCCGACCCCGAACCCCCTTCCCCCCTAAAGAGCTCTGGCAACCTTACTCACCGCAGGAACACAACACTATTTGAAACAAATAATGTTATTTGGCTGCAATATTCTGTAAGGCGGAGGTACCTCACCAGGCAGGCTGCTCCGAATCAGAACGAGAAAATCTCGCTGTGCCCTACCTCCTCCTATGTTCGAACTAACCTATGATAGAATTTATTTGTTAAATATGTTGGCGAGTATTTGAAATTAAAAGATTTTAATTTGATAGCCTCTGAAGTTCCGAATTTAATGTTATTTAAGTATTTCAGAAATTTTAATGAAATGCACGTTTTGTACACTACTAGAAAGGCATAACAGTTAAATAAACTATCAATCACTATTGGCACCACACCGACAGAGACAACGTGACGGTCATGGAAATGAGCATAAAAACAGCTCACAAGTACCATGCGACCATACGCAAAAATGCAAAATTTAGGTGTGGTCTTGTACTGTATGCAAGCCTCATACAAACTAAGACCTATAAAGAGCTTTAGAATGCTAGATCAGACGCTTAACCAACTACATATTTAATAAATAGCATTCGAAAAAAATCTGTTAAAATCTATGCTAGAAAATGTAATCGCAAAGCTATGAAATAAAATTATATGCTAAAATATTTTGTATTCTGTTGCAGTACACCAATTAGGCGTAATCCAGAATAACTTTGAACCCTAAAACTATGTTAAACACGACATTAATATGTATCGAGCGCGCAAATGCGACAAGAAGGCTGCGCGGTCGCAGCCCGCAGGCGACAAGATCAGCGATCAGACAATGTTTTTCAATCATGCGGGTACAATCGGTCACACTACGAGTGCGGGCCTCCGTAACGTGCATACAAATGAAACACTGTTTTTGTGAAATATTCGCGAAAAACACGAATTGAGCAGACAGGTACCTATTCAAAGTCAAAGTCAAAAGGCGTTTATTTCAATAAAATCATTAGGATCACTTTGAAACGTCTTAGAAACTAGGTGAAGCTACGCTTGTTCCTCGCGACCAAGCGTATTTTGTAAGTAATTATTCAATACTTGAAGTCGGTGAAAATTAGCATGGAACGCAATTAGACACAGGTTTATTAGGATACGGATAATTTTATTAATGACACCGCTGCTAATGAAGCTCCTTTGATCTGTTAGAGCATGAAAACTACAATCGAGTTAGAATGAATCCGTTACCTTCAACATCTCATTCAGCACTGTAATTTAGATATAACTTTTTTCAAAGAAGCCCATATCTACCTAACTAAATGTTGTCAATCGCGAGGGTTTTGCACTACAAAACTGTTTTCCTAATTTCCAAGTGAATTTCTGTTACTCTGCCACCATCAGCGTCGAGCCACAAAAGTTTACTCCTTTTCCTTATGTTTCGTAAAATACTTTTCTATATCCATAAAAGGCATATTGCAATTAATAATATTCTCTGAATCAGCGAAACAAAATAAAATACTAATACTTTCCGCTCGGGCCGTTAGTTGACGCCATGACGTGTTGCGATCAGCAACTATGTCAATGCCGCGATGAACTATGGCACTTTTACCGGCTACTTCAATTTGCTATAAAATGTAAGAGCTGGATTCAACGCAAGGAATTACGTCTTTGATTTGTAAATACCAAATCAGCTGGTTGGAAAAGTATCTTGCGCACGCGACCGCTTGGGCCGTTGACGCTATGACGACGCGACGTGACGAGCAGCAACTATGTCAATGCCGCGCTGCACTATCGCACTCTTATCGACCTCTTCGACGTATGGAAATGGAAAATTGCGTTTATGAGAACACTAGTAATCTTCGTAGTTAGAGGCTGGTAGTTAAAAAGTAAAATAAAACTATCGAAGGTCATTTAATTTGACTTTAGGTATGTAAATAAGTTTGTAAAAAATAATCTTGTCAGCAAAAGATCACGACACTGAATAATTGTAATGAATATTCCATTTACTCCTGGCCTGTGTACAGCAATGGACGTCCTACGGCTGAAATGATGATGATGATTTACCCATACAGCTCACTCCTAAGTATAAAATAGCTTTGCGTGGTCGCATAAATGTACCCAGCCAAGATAAACTATACCCATACCCAACATCAATCAATGACAGGCGAGGAAATTTATCAGCTCTGTGTACTTCCTAACACTTAGGGCAAGTATTTGTAGGTAATATGCTCAATTAGAAATACAAGTTGGTTGTATTGTACGGCTCTCTAGCAGTCTCTATGTTTATAAGTAAAGCTGTTTGCTAGATGTTCGCGATAAATCAATAAATTATACAGATTGGAGATATTTATAAACATTTTAGGTACCTATATAAGTTTTTTAGTTTATATTCGGTACTTGTAAATGCATAAAATGCGCATATAATCTTCTTTATGATTCCCACTGACTTAACCCGGTCATAGTTACATAAATATCTCCCACGGATGCTATTTTTATAAATATTGTACAGGGATAAGCCCTCCCGTCTAGCGCCAGAGTGTGTGCGAAATGTCAGCAAATGCGACATTTGTCTCCCGACTACACGTTTTGGATGTGACTATACCTATACACTAGGTATATCATGGAAGCTGCACGAAAAGTTTGTTTCTCTGTACTGCTGAAACTGTTCGACCTGTTTGTGGCACATGTTATGAGACGCTAAATTTAACGTCTTACTGTAAAATGTAACATATGGTGTATCCAAGGACAAACAGGGATTTTACGATGATGGTAATTCCATATCATTTAAGACAATATAACAAGCGTTAGTAAGCTTTAAAGTGTTAAACGATGGAGTCAATAACAAAGGGCTACTTTCACGTGTGGAACGAATTCTTCTTTGCTGTAGTCTTGTAAACCTGTCAGGTCGCCAAACAAGTTTCGTGCCCGCCATGCAACTGATACAATTGCGCAATGTTCGGGCGAATATTAAATACTTGTTAGCTGTTAGGAAGAACTGCTTGTGTATCTTACCTACTTACCCAATACTTTCTCAAGATTTAGTGATTTCTAATATCAAAATATTTTTGGCGTGCGCTAGGCTGCTTCTAGCACATAGTAGTAGTAGGTACCTAAACAAAATGTAGCAAATAAATACCTATGTAGCTTAAGTACGAAAAAATCCAACAGGTTACAGAAACAGCAACATTTGCACGCAATAAATCAAAAACAAATGTCGCTTTATTTTTGTGAAGTGGTTTTCACGTTAGGGACTTACAAAGAATTGTCGATAAAATACAGGTGACCCATTTTCTATTTTAGTGTAAGTGTTTAAATGTTCGAAATAATATTCGAATTTATGAATGGAATGCAGAATCTTGTATCGTATCTACGCTAGAATATTGGGTGGTTTCCGTTATTGAAGTTGCAATAAGAGTTGCACAGTAAACACACAAAAGCTATCGAGGCTCGGAAGCGTTCGTTTATAAGCTCCTACTTCAACACTGGAGGCGCTTTACGAGCGGACAATATTGGAAAAATGTTTGTCGCACGTGCTTTCCGAAGCTTTGTTATCTGTGAACATTACTTATAAATTCAGTTCTTATTGCCTTTATCTTCTGCGCTACAATTTTAGCAACTTTTATAGCGGACGAAACATTTAGTTCCATTTGAAAGCTTAATGTTTTAGAAATATGAGCATAGTTTCTGTGCGATACAATGGGAACAAAACTTTGTTTCATAATTCGAACTCTGAGTCATCTTCAATTGTTCAATTTTTACTAGTTCTTGAAACTTTATAGGTGTCTTTGTCCACAGTGTGTCTGGAGTTGGTGCTTTCTCATCGAGACAATAACTATCACTTATGGCGAGAGATTCACCCTCGGATACCTGACAGGATCACAGCGACGTCCTGGAGACTATAGCTACCAAAGACCAGGCAGAGTTTTATCAGGTAGGTAAGGTAACTCATCATCAACCAAGTTCTTACAGCTTCCGTTTAGCAAGTACTAACTTCAATTTCGAATAACAGTGCTTATAACAAATAACCCACCACAAACATTAGACACCATAGTTCCTAAAAAAGTAAGCTGCTATTAATTTTGATATTGTGTAGAGTTTGATAAATAGAGATAATGAGTTGAATAATTTAATACATTTTTGTTTATGTTACGATCTGTCTAATCTTTAGAACCTCGATTCCAAATTAGCATTGGAAACGAGAGCTTGGATATAGTCGAGTCATACGTGTACCTTGTTCAGGTTCTGTGTTTTGGGAAAGAGCTACAGGCAAAAGAATAGAGATATACCTACAGAAGAATTCAGCTAGGGTGGGTGGCGTTTAGCAGGCTGGATGACATTCTTTTTAAAATCACCCACTGTACCACATTGTCTGTTAACCCGCCTCTACAATCAATGTGTCCTGCCAGCTATGTCCTACGGTGCCGAGACGGACTCTAGCAGAGGAGACTTTGCTTTACACACGATCAGAGTCGCATAGAGATCCATGGAGCGCGCTATAACTCTTCTAGATCGAGTCCCCATAGTCAAAATTCGCGAGTGGACTAATGTGCAAGACGTTAGCATTGTTGGCAAGCGAATATTGGGGCTCAAATGGAGTTGGGAGGACACGAGGTCAGGCGCCGTGACGACAGGAGGAGCGTAGGTCGTCCGTCGGCGTCGGCAAGATCGGCCGACATTGTAAAAACTGCTGGCGGTGCATGGGTCAGATTGGCACATGAGGCAAATGGCACAAGCGAAGAGAGACCTATGCCAAGCAGTG
The DNA here is from genome assembly GCA_947579855.1 of Anticlea derivata. Classification (NCBI taxonomy): domain Eukaryota; kingdom Metazoa; phylum Arthropoda; class Insecta; order Lepidoptera; family Geometridae; genus Anticlea; species Anticlea derivata. Next base: position 6,381,954 of record OX388260.1, read on the forward strand.
TGATGAGAAAGGCTGAACATGAAGATGTAGAGTGTTTTTATATCTCTATAAACATACTACTAACATTGTAATGGCAAGCTTATCACAATAGAAGGGACATCCATTATCGCAATAATATGACGTATTGGCCTAGTTTGCTCATATTACTTACTTAATTACAAATAAAGCATAGTAAAGTGGCCATGATAATACGCAATCGTAGGATTGATTATTCAACGCTTATTGTTCAGTGTCTTTGGCTAAAACAGGAAGATACCTACACATTTTCCATCAGCCCAAACCACAGCATTATTTTCTTCAATAAAACATATGCCTGTTTATTTTACTGCCAGATCGATCTGCTCCGAGATCCGACCCACAAAGATTAATACATGCCAGCACTTGGCACGCGCACACGCACTTTATAAAGTCGCTTCAAAGCAATGTAGGTAGGCGAATAAGTATTATCGATGCTACTTTACATAGAAACGTTTCGCATCAATCATATTTAGGTATGTGGGTAGTACATTTTATATTTCAACAGCAGCAATAATCATTGCAGTGAATGAAAAACTACCAACCAAGACCAGTTACACTTTTACATGATGCTTTACCTAGAAACGATTCACATATTTGTAACTACTTTATATTTTAACAGGAGCAATTTCCATGGCAGTCGATGAAGTAAATGAAAAACTACTTGGGCCGATGGGCCATGCTCTAGACTTCGTGGTCGCCGAAACGTACGGACAAGAAGAAGTTTCCATACGACAGGTGCGTGCCACTAACATTAATAAACTAGATTTGATGATTGACTTCGGTGTTAAAATGTGAAAGTAGACAAATATCTCGTAATTTAAAAGCATTGCAATTTATTATAGGGACACTTTTTCCAATCGGTTGCAAAATTACTTGGGAGTTGATGCCCACTAGCCCGTTGCCCATTATTCTTTCACAGGTTCCGAGCACTGATTGAATTTGCAGTAGTATCCTAATAGAAGATAACAAATAATTTATATTACCTAGCACCATTACGAAGAAGTTACTGTGATTGAGATTGTTCATGAAAGGTAATATACAGGCTCAACAATTCAGAAGGCAGCTTTTATCGATTATGACTCTACCATGTAGGCATAAATATCTGCCCTGAAACTAACGAGCCAATGTGACAGGTCTAATTGCATAAATTTAAAATTTTGGTCTGACTTTAATTTACGATTGTTTCCTGCGAATAAATTAAAGAGGATGCGGACGCTAAGCCCGGTCATAAATCCTCGGTCGTGATCGGTCCAACTCTATTAAAGCGACATATCTATGCGTCTGAAATTTTAATTAGCTATAGTATTTGCATTTGCACGAAAAACACACCATGCATTCAGTATTCACAAACAAACCGCAAAATAAACATGTGACCATTTATAATGGGAAGCCACCCCTATTAACGCAAACCAAACTGAAATGTACATTGTAGCTTATTGAGTCAAAAGTCACCAAAGGTCTGACTGAATTTAATGTCAATGAATGGGTGGTTTTTAGGGGAATTCATTACTTTTGTTCTTCGAAGAAAATAGCGTTAAACGATAGGTAAACACAAAAAAATAGTACTACCCAAGAGTTCTACTACATATTACATAGAGCATAGAGCATAGAGAATGGCGAAAAAATATTTATCAGAGAGATAAAAAGATTTGCTGGCCGAGATAGAGTCAATTGATCTATCCATAACTATAATAAACTTGTAATGTTAAAAATTCTGCTCATTCGTACTATGATAATATAAATGCGAAAGTGTGTTTGTTTGTTGGTTTGTCCTTCTTTCACGCAGCAACAGAGGCAAAGGATCGACGTGATTTTTTTACGAATATACATAAAGAGCCGGAGTGTAATATAGACTACTTTTTTATCCGCGGAATTTCAAAGATTATGCAAAATTCTTTACCCATGCTACAATTAAATTCAAACTTCGGTGATTGAATGAATGGCCATAGTACTTATGTTTTGTACATAGGTACTTATGTTTTTTCTATATTTCTTGTAAGTGGATTCCTGCTACAGTGTTCACGCAAAAGAAGATGTGGGCGGATATAGATAGTAGATAGTGTAATGTAAAGATAAAAATCTGCCACAAGCGTTATTAATTGGTAGCTAGCATTGTTTTAAAATAACTTCTCTCCGAATTCAATAAAATTAATTCAAATTCAATAGCATATTATCTTGCTCAAGTGCAATATCTGATTGCACAGTGAATCCATGGATTGTACAGTGAATGCAATCCAGAAATACAACGTGATACTCCAATGCATCGCCCTGCAATGACCTAGTGATAGCCGCCATAACAAACAACCAAGCTCGTACCTCATACATCTTATTAGCTTAATGCACTTTTCTTCAATCGACTTGGCTCGCGTTCACATAATGAACAGCGTTGCATGATATCTATGCAGCTTGTAAAAGGATGTAAGTTGTACTGCGGGTGCAGTTTAGTACTAAAATGTTAGGGTGAATAACTGACGCTTCAATATTTCAATAGCAACCCCTATACTCGGTTACTGATCCACTTACACACAATGCAATTAGGACCATAATTATGTTAAATTTTATGAATAAGCACGCGTTCTAAAGGATTATCATTTTTCCGTAGGTACCTATATTATGTACGCTTCATAACAACTAATCATTCATAACTCAGTGCGGTTACGCATTGAGCTCAGTCAGTCGGTTGGATTGTAACGCACTAGACTAAGCCCATTAGTGTAGGTTACTAACATTACGTTTATGTAGAAACTGAGAACTTTTTTCTGTATAAGTAGAAGGCAGATTTAGGTCGCCAATAACGTGACCACCCTCTGTGCGTAGCTTGACGTATTATCCTTGTTAATGCACGAAATGGAAATCGTGGGTCCCGTGTCTCCTGCAAAGAATCAGATGCTGGCATTCCACTTGAAATATATTTTAGCTAGCATTTCAAAAAATTAATATACGAATCAGTTCGGTCCTCTGAGATCAATTGCACATCTTGAGGGACGCGGGTTTCTTTTGTTCTCTCTCGAACGATAGAAATAACTGTTAAAGACTACCAGACTTTAACAGTTATTTCTATCGTTCGAGAATTGTAACATAATATTTGGGGACTTGTAATTTCCCACACAAGCAAAGCTTTACTAAAGACAGTTCAATCAGTGCCTGAAAGTCCAATTATCTATATCAATCTTTTAGCAGCGCTGTATATTTTTACAATATTGCCCAATAAATGTCCAATATCACCTGAATTTATAATAATCACAGTGTGATATTTCCAGCGAAATTATGTATACTTATATAAAACATTATTGGAATTGATGTCTTGTTTTTCTAGAGAATAGAGCAGGAAAGAGAAAAGCCAATGAAAGCCTACATTTTATCTATAATCGCATTAATGTCTTCGGGAGTGTCGTAAAGTGAGCTTGCGCCGAGGGTCTATACAGTCACTGTCACATTATAGTTGTCGCACCTGTAACGCCTTGATAAAGAGGAAAACCTATACATATGACTAGTAATCTACCTTTTTAACACACTTGCTCATAAAGTGGCTCTAATTTCCCCGCAATTAGGCAAATAATGATACCTGTAATCAAACTGTGACTTTTTCATTGCTATTATTAAAAAACGTGCGCCTCAGCGGTAATCACCAACGTTACACACTTATACCATAATGTACTATTACCAAACCAGCGCTAAAAGTTGACATACAGGCGACCACGCGCACGTTTTATCCGACTAACTTTTATAACATACTAGCGTAACACTTCGTTCGCTTTCAGTCTTAATTTCTCCTGACATGATAGACATCAGATTAGCTCGCTGTCACCATCATCATCATCTCCTTGCCCTTATCCCACTTCATGTGGGGTCGGCACATGTTTTTCTCTTTCACTCCCCACTATCAGCCGTCATATAAGTATTCACTCATCAGCTCGCTGTCACCATAATATTTTATTTTCATCCGACCCGACAGGTAGCCAAAGTTTCATCTCAATCAGTCAATTTTTTTGCACAATATTTTTTCTTATAAAAATACCATCAAAATTTACGATTAAGAAATTAACCAAATCGGTCGAGCCGTTCTCAAGTAATGCTCCGTCATACATGTGGCAATTCATTTTTATTTATACAGGGTGTAATGACTGCTCCCGAAAACGGAAACAGTGCATTCAGACCATGATTCTAAATATAAAAAAAATTGCGAAAAAAATTTGGTAATTTTAGGCCGCTTTTTTCGTGTTTTCTTCGTAAATATCCAAAGTACATCATAAAAGGAACACAATATTGTTTAAAAACTCTAAAATCTAAAAATGTTAATACAATGTAAATAATAATAATTCTTTCATAATTCATCGAAATCTTGAGATACCATCAAAGTCTCGTATTGCAAGGTTTGATATTCGGTTCAACGAGTATAATGTTATAGCTGAGAAACTTTACACCTACCAACATAACATTACCATTTTATGAAACGTTTATTACCGACCCATCTTCCTTAAAAAGATTCAATGAAAGCTTTTGAAGTAGGTAAATCTGGATCAGCGCTGCTAAGAACGTGCGTCTTAAGATAGCTAAGGCCCACTTTCCACTAAGACGAAGATCTTACAGCCCCCGATTGTTATGGCATATAGTGAATAAGAGTGACGTCTTCGATTTTTTAATGCGCATTGAATATTCAGTGCAGTAGACTTTTTGGAATTTGTTATGCGCATTCACGTTAGACAGTATCAAAAATTCACAAAGGCTCATTAGGTACTTACTACTAGACTTTGGTTTATATTCGTGCGAGGCACAGCAACAGTAAGCAACTGTGCTCGTCTATGCAGTAACATACTACAGTGGATAACGGCCTCGGCTTAGAACAGAGGCTTAGCAGAATTGAAACTCCCATCTTTATTATTCCAAAGAGCTAAGGCGCTTGCTAATTGCTACCATCGGCGTCGAATGCCCTCAATGATAAGCATTATACTAATAGGTATTCCGCTCTACAAACAGCTCATTAGAGTTGACTTAAAGTATAGCTTATTGTTCGAAATGTATATCTATAACATAGCATAGGTATTAACAATAAATCTTAACCAAACTGTTTTGAGTCGTTGGGGATATTACTGTCTTCAATTAGATTTGTTTTTTTTCAGTTTTTTTTTTCTATATTTTAAACAAGCTTCCGCTCGCGGCTATATATATGTATGGTATACATAAAAAGTAGCCTATATGCTGTTCTAGGTAAAGAACTCTATATATTCCAAGTTTCACCGAATTCGGTTGAGCCGTTACTGCGTGATTGAACAACTAACATCCAAACATCCTTACAAACTATTGCATATAATATTAGTAGATTACTTAATATTATTGAATAGTCTAAAGGCAACCATGAAAAATCAGTGACAAGAAGTTCGACTATTTAAACGAAATTTTAAATCTCACGTATTCATTAAACCGTTATCATCCTGAAATGAAACACGAGGTCACAAGCCTTATCTCCTTTGTTAACAAAGTTCCAAACAAAGGTATAATGACAGAAGACGAATTGCAAATTATGCCTATGAAAGGGCAGCAAAACAATGACTATAATTATACAACGACAAAAGCTGCCACTTTATACCATAAACCGAAGTACTTACACATTAACTCACATTAATTTAAATTTTGCCACTGGCAAATTCGCATAAACCTTTAGGGGTTATTTGATGGGAATGATAATATCAATTCGATATTTGATGACCGCTCCTTTTCCAAGTGCAAATTGCGTGTCGTTAGGTTTTTACCACTCACTGTAGCGCAATGGAGCTTAATATTCCTTAGTTTTACGATACGAATAAAGACTATCGTCAAAGCGGTCGGTTAAAGGTTCTTGAGTAAAATCTTTGTTTCATATTAAATCTCTATCTCAAGTTTCTCGCTGCAGCCTCGTAAAGTTGAAGGATATAAAAATGTTGACCGCTTGAAGTTCGGACGCCGGAAAACTAACTTTTACGGTTCAACACATCCGTTGGAATTTGTTGCCAAGGAAAATTATATAATGGTTAAACATAATTTAATACTGAAACTAAGCCTTTAGGCCTTTATAAGGTAGGTACTTATGTTATTCCAGGCCACGAATGAAACGTTGAAAAAATACTATTTCGAAGACCCATTGTTATACATCACAAAAAGCATATATTACAACCATTAGGGGTCTCATTGTGACCTTTGGTTCCTCAAAATATTCAATACTAAAGAACTAAAGCGGGTCCCGAGCTTTTACTGCGTTGATATACACTGTAATAAAGCGAAACCTCGTATATACTCGTATATTTTTTTGCAATACATGTGATCCTGTTCGGTTTTTTTTCAGTAAAATTCTGAAAATCGTATATTTTATCATTTTATTTGAGTAATCTTAATATAAAATACTAGTATATAATACTATTTTTATTTTTCACTAATTGCATTAAACAACCACTCTCCAAATTTCAAGTTTCTAAGACCAGCATTTTAGGATAATGCTTTATCTTCATATGTGTCAGTCAGTTTTATTTTTAAGACATAGAAGAAGAGGATTATAATATTTGCTACCGTGCCATAAGGCTGTTAAATAATGTTATTTACACCTCGCTTGGTAAAACCACACACAACTCGCTCGGTTATTCACCCAGGCGCGTTCCGTTGTCAGCATAATATAATGTAGGTACTTATAGTTACTTAGCTATGTCACAGATAACATAATACAAGGCTATGTATAAATAATAATAACACCCAACAGTCACATACATAGTCCTGACCCCACACTAGGATTCCCTGTGTCGTGGGTATCAGAAACTACGAGTAACATACAACACCCAGACCCGGAACAAAAATCTGCAGATCATGAAAACATTTGTCCCGCAGCGGGAATCGAACCCGCACCCCTTGCGTTTTAAACGAGCACTCGCCCGCTACGCCACCGAGGTCGTCAACACGGAATTATCTATAGTTATGTACTTAGTACAAGCTGCATGACTTCCAACTAAAAATCTGACATCGCACCGTTTTGTACATATCTGAAAGTTCGTCGTTTTGCGTCAGTTTGGACCTAGCTGAAAGTTCTCATATCATGGTTACTATTACTATGCTAATGTATTTTCCCTACAGGTGGCCGCGCTGTGGGCTGCCAATGTGTCCGCATTCATCGGACCGCAAGAGACGTGTGTCCACGAAGGCCGCATGGCTGCAGCCTTCAATCTACCTATGATCAGCTATGTAAGTCACTTCACAGGTACTGGGAGCAAAATGGTCAATTGAGTCAAACTCTTTGAATTGATCTTAGAATGAATGCATGTGTAAGAAACAAGTATGGATAGGGCTGTAGTTCAGTGCGTTTTAGACAGGGACTGAATAACCGGAATATAAAGGTACCTATTAATAACGATATGACGTCATACCGATAAATTCCGGTTACCCGAATATTTCTCTACCGATAAAACGGTACCGGAAAATCTGGCTTCGCAGTTCATTTCGGTTTATTTCGCTACCGGTACCTATAACCGAAATAAATAAAGGTTTAAAAAGGTTTTTTTTTTGATGAAACGCCGCCACCCCGCCACCGCGGCGCGACTGTCCTAGCGAACTAGCCGCGGCTTAAAATTTCGGTACCGAAATCTACCGGTATGAAATAACGGTACCGTAATGCTCTACCGGTATAGCATAATAGTACCGAAATGTTTTAACGGTACCAGTACCTATAACCTCTACCGCTTTCAGTCCCTGGTTTTAGGATTCCTTTACGAAATCGTTAAGTCTGATGTGCCAGTAATTTGATCGGCTACCTCACCCATAAAACCGAAACACAGCATTGCTGCTTGGAGGCAGAATAATTTTTAGGCCCTTACGGTGAAACTTCGTACTCGTACTCGCCGCACTCGTCCGCACTTGTGGTTCTTAAACAACTTTTATGTAATATCAACCACCTCGTCTTGAATATCACACATAAACTATAAAAACAATGCTGAACTAGTTGAAAAACGGTAATTTCCATTTTCACGTCCGAATTTCCACGGTTTAATTGCGTAATCAATTGGTTACGAAAACCTTGGCTCGTGAGTTTAACCAAGTCAGAGCCTGCTCTTTGTTCTTTAGGCTAGTTTACTTCATAAAGGTTGATTTTAAGCTTTCAATGCAGTAGCCTTTTTGTATAAGATAAATAAAGGTAAGCAAAGCAGTATGCATATAATGCAAACATGTGCATCTATTGTTCAAATAACAATAGAGATTTATGCATATACTCGTACCTGTAATAACAATTAATAAATGCACCCATGACTTCTAATGGCAGTATTGTTCTACGGGTTTAGATATATTAATTATGTAGTAGGTAATACTTACGTGCCGATACAATTTAATTTTCTGTGAATAATACGCAATACAGTTTATCTCGCAAGAGGTAAAAGCTTGTGAAAATTAAATACAATTTAATCTGAAAGCCACGAGTAAATATTTCCTTGTTAAGATTCTTTTCATAATAATGTAGGTAAATAATTATTGTTCGTGACTGACGGTACTTTCTTGCGGACCGACGTCCAATTTATGTAGTGTTTATGTACGATGTATGTGAAACTTTACACTCCACCGAAATAGATGAATCATCACGCATACTTACAGTCCACGGCTGTTGCTGAGCCACCGAGTCAACATGTTCTTGTCAATTCAGCTTATCGTATCACTGGTTCTTTCTTGGTCATCCTGCTTTAAAGTTACACCGCTGAAAAGGGCTAATACCCGTTAGTGTAGGAACCAGTGTGGTGAAAGGATTAAAGTGCCCGTCGTAGAAGCTCCATTCGTGCACATGGAACATGTCTTTCAATTTTTAGATTCTAGGTCATGCCGGTTTCCTCATGATGATTTCCTTCAGCGTTAAGCACTAGTGTAGCGCATATACATTTTCCGAATGCAAAATCCACGACCAGGATTCGCACCTACGACCTTTGGAACGGAAGGCTACTACCACCACTCAACCATTTACCATTTCCCGTCAACAATCATAGAAAAATTATGAAAGAAAAAACGCTCTACAAAACCGAAGTACCTTATCGATTTTATATATTACTAGCTTCCGCCCGCGATTTGAAAGCCTATATGCTATTCTAGGTAAAGAACTTTATCCATTCCAAGTTTCAACGAAATCGGTTGAGCCGTTACGGCGTGATTGAACAACAAACCTCCAAACATCCTCACAAACTTTTGCATTTATAATATTAGTAGGATTAGTAGGAGGGAAGGCTAAGTTATCAATTTTGAGAAACACTTCTTGTCTTTCCTACTAAGTGCCACTGGGGCAGGCAGTAAGTGCAAGTTCGTACATTGAACGGGCCATTAATTCTCCGTGGATATTGTCATTGAGATTCATGCCTAATGCGTTACATGGTATTTGCTATTGTAGATGTTATGGAAATCGCAATTACATGAATAGCGCTTCGGTCGAATGATGTATTACCGCCTGACAACACTAAATAATAAACGTTATCGACGCTCATATTTTGCCAAAGTTTTGTTCAGACACAACTATCAGATTTTTATATGGCCTGTTTCCGAAAGATGTTTTCCTGCTTTGCTGTAAGTATTTTCTTCGCGTTATGGCAAGATTTATAGAGACAATGATTTGTGAATACCGAGGGGTCAATTCCCCTAACAAACTTTTCAATCAATTGCAATCGAAACGCAGCTGAACGATAGCTTCTCATCAATTCTTAGGTGTATTCTGCTACTGAATAACGATCCTGCTACGTTTCGTTACGTTTCAGTTAAAGCTAAATAAGCTTATTGAATGTTTTACTAAATCCATTCTTCTAATTCAAGAACTGAACCATAGCTGGAACCAACCAAATAGAACGTTAAACCTAAATTAATAGAAAGGAAATTAGATAGCGCAACTGCAATTAGTTGATTAAATTATTCTTTAGCTGCAGCGACTTCTCTCAGACAAGTAGACAAATATTTCTTCCCCTTTTAACTGTTAGACATTTATCCGGTTTCCAATTTATCGATGTCGATTGCCCCTGGCTCCGCCCACGTGGAACCTCCGTCTAATATAAAGAGGATTTTAATGAACTCTATCTTCGATAAACGAAAATCAGATCAGATATTTTCAGATCAACTGATCTTATGCAGCCTAAAGCCAACGACTCCCAGCAACCTTTACCTAAGTTCATAAATATGTAGGTACCTTATAACATCAGGCGTTTTACCCTCGAGAATGATGGAATAATATAGCTTCTGAAGGACTTTAAGTACCGATGTTCCACCCATTTTCAGAAGCTCTGACGGTCAGACGGGCTCTTGCATCGCTAGTCGTACTTAGAGCAGGACTTTGCGATAAGGTGTATAATTGTCTATAGAACTTTTCGAGCCTTCGTAAAATGTCCGGCTTCGACGAGACGATACTGAAAATATAGTTAACAAAATTTGTTAGACACAACTTTCGACTAAGCAACTTGGAATTCATACAGATAAAGTCAAAATCCCCTTTAACTATCCCCTTTTGACCTTTACTGTTTTCCATTTATTTTTGATCTACTCTGCTTGATTGTAATGTTTTGTCCCACAGTATTGCCGAGACGTGGCCAGTTCAAACAAGCGCGTGTACGCGACGTTCGCCCGCACCCGCCCCTCGGACATCGATATCTCACGCTCAGTCGTCGCCGTGCTGAGGAATTTCAATTTCATGCATGTAAACAATACCTATTTGCATACTTATCTCACTTCCCTTCCGACCATACTTTGCTTTATTTTTAGTTCCGAACTTTAGATAGCGGGTATGTTCAACAACCTGGCTTGAACCTAGTTTGAAACTGCTGAACGTATTTTAATGAGGGCGCACTGGACTTTATCCACTCTGGGCCGCTGGGTTGAATAAGAATCGTACTTTGTTATATGTTGTTTTTTTAATGCATTTTTTATAATATCCCAAAAATTTGGGTTACTACAGTTAGTTATAGAGCATCCCCGTATATAAGGGTAGGTTGCGGGTTCAAATCCCGTCTGATTAGATTTTTTTGGGTTAGTTTATAAAAATCATAATTATTCCCTTAGTGTGTTATCACTATAAAAATAAAATAGTCATATATTACCACTCAAGCAATAATGATTTGAACCCGAAACCGCCGCCTCATGTATTAGAATTAAATTGAATATGTCATAGTTCGATTATAAAGCGTAAGCGTAAGCTTCTGGTAAAGCGTGCTCCATCTTAGGCCACATCTCACTTGCAAAAGTGAGATGGTGGTCAAACGCCTAACCATCATCAATAAAAAAAAATAAAAAATATTTTGTAATTAACAGGTCAGCTTTATCTATCTCAAAGCACCAAACCACGATTTCTCACGGCTAGCCCTAGCTATCATAGCGGCTGCTAGAGAAAAGCAGATATCGATACGCACGGTGCAAGTGTACAGGCAGCCTTATTACTACGAGAACAGAAGGGAGAACTTCACGCGTAACCCTTTCTTGGACATCGTGAGGGACACTTACAAGGACACTAGAAGTGAGTATATATTTTTATTATATATACAAATAAGTAGAGCATTGTTTTTTTCCCTGAGTATGGCATAAGCACTTTGTAAATTTTCTTAAATTAGGAAACCAAAGTTATTTTTATTCAGCCAACCGCTTAGCTATCTCTTCATCAAATAACTATAATTTAGGGAAAAAAAAAACATTTATATACCTTTTTACTTAGGATTTTTAAGTTTATAAAGTCCAGTACTTCAAGCATCTTTAAACCAATCAATGACTCGACGACAATAATTGATTATATGACTGAAATATAAATATTTTCACAGTTTACGTGACCGTGGGCTACTATCACGACCACATTGGACTGATGCTGGCTTTGGATGCAATGCAGCTTTTGGATTCTGGTAAGTTTTGTCTGGTATTTTATACTCCTTCATATAAATCTTCCTTCACAACTGGTAATATCCGTCCTCAGTTCCGATAACTTTTTAGGATCTCGAACAAACAAAAAGACAGACTATAATTCATACGTATATGATTATTCGCAACATTTATACCAAAGAAGCCATTATTCACAAATTTAGAACTTATTTGGTAAAAAATATAAAAAATTTTTAGACAGTGTATTTCTAAGTTTTAATTCAAGCGCTTCAAACTTTCTTAAAGTTTGAAGCGTTTATTAAAACAGAAATTCCTAAAATACTTTCCAGCAAACTATTTTCTACAAACAAAGCGACCCCATTACTTTCCTGTCTATACCTAGAGGACGGGTGACTTCACTTTGCGTCAAAATGCTCGTTTTGCATATTTGACAGTTTTCATTTCGTAAGTCTCACATGGTCTCACTCACTCTTTAAGCCCTGTTCAAACTAGACTCTAGACTAAATTGTGGTCTAACATTCTCACGCTTTGTTTTCCTTTCACGCTAACGGACAACTGAATCTAGTCTGCCCAGCAGTCAAGTCGGTGTAATGATGCAATTACATCATTACACCGACATGAGCTAAGCTCTTAAATCATAGAAGAAGAGCAGTCAAGTGACATATAACAAGCTAATGCCATTTTCATACAATTTGATCTTCGCTGGCGTTAACGCCAACAGAAAATTGATCTTGTCTAGACCCCTTCCCTTGTCCGACTGAAAGGAGCAACGTGTATGATTTCCATAAGATCCCTGATATATTTGTCTAGATCTTCCCTTTGTTGGCTCGACAACATCCCGTTATCCGAGGGTGTTTGAAAGTGCCGTTCACACTATTTCATTTTAAGCGATATGAATGGATGCGACGGTATTCCTGGCAGTGGAAATGCGATTCAGGAGATATAAAGCGTTTCAATTTACAACGCAGTGAGCAGACAACCGCGATTAGATAGTACTTATTTATTGCTGCCTCTGGAATAGGATTTTTGATCGTACTAGCTGACCCGCCCACAACTTCATCCGCGTGTTCAAGTATGTTCCTACCTTGACTTTTGTCACTTCGTAAACTTGAGATCTTGATTTTCCGAGTCCGTGCTATGTATGTACGGAACCATAAAGGCGCAAGTCCAACTCGCACTTGACTTTCATTATTTCAAAATGGATTTTCTCGTAAAATGAACTCTAAAACCGCTTAATTATTCTGTAAAGGTGCGCAAACACTCGTTTTGATTTCAATAAGCTATGTATACTGATCGCGAAAGTTAGAAAAATATTAATTATTCTGTGTAAAACCACGGACTGAATTAGCGCGCAGTTGTCACAGATAAGTAAATTTTTACATAGGACCTAAGCCAAGCGGCGATTTTTCATTTGACTTGATATACAAATATTGAGTTTTCGGAATTATTTTTTATCAAATTAAAATATAGCTTATGTTACACAGGGTCCACAGGGATAATATTGTAGCTTACGTTTTACCTCTTTATAATATTAGTGTAGATGAACCAGTATTAATTCGAAATAATTGGATATTATATGATTGAAAATGCTACATAGTAGCGTTTGATAGGGTAAAAACTTTGAAGCAGGTAAATACCTATTTTTTATTATTTTCATACTGGAAAACCCTAATTATAATGGCTACTCTAATTCATCATCATCATTTCAGCCGTACGACGTCCACTGCTGAACATGGCCTCCCCCACATACAGAGCAATTTCCTTATCATGTGGGGGGATTTGCCCATACTCACCACGCTGGGCATGCGGGTTGGCGAGCGCAGTTAGAGCTATCGTTGTTAAAATGAGGAACGCTGCTGCCCATCCCCTAGCTTTTTTCCCTTAGTCGCCTCTTACGACATCCGCGGATAGGTAGATATGGAGGGACCTATTCTTTAGCCGGGGCCACCACAGCCAATACTCTAATTATAATAAGAAAACTACCAACCAATCCAGGTCCTCCTATCTAATATCGTTAGTAGAAACGAAGCTTTAGGTTTGAAACCTCCTCAATGCTGGAATGTAATGAGCTTTCCGGCGCGGCGCTCGGAGCTATAGAAAACTATTTCAAAGAGATATTGTGAACCAAGCGCTCTGTTGAAACTGTATTCATTGTAATGGGATAACCGATCAATCATAATGTAGAGTTCGTTTCATAGTGTAAATAGTGCCTACTCGCTCTCGATAAATTACTCTCTTGACAATATTGCTGCGTGCGACTATCATTTAGGATGTACGGTCGCGAACTTTAATATGGTAACCATTCCCTGCATATGTTTAGGAACACTCATAATACAATAAATGGGACCCAAATGAAAGTTCGTGACTGTACCTATTTGTATATTATTTGCTCTTTTCCTTAGCTTGAAGCAATTCTTATTGTAATTCATACCTCATAAATGTGAGCATCACGAAGTTATGCTTTCTTATTTCAGCTGTCGTTTCTTGTAGAAATTTGAAACTTGTTTAAATCTAAAATAGAACTCGAAAGTTTAAATATTCAGTGCCGTGTAAACATAAGTCTGTAAATAAAACTTGAAAGGAACAGAAATGCTACATTCCTAATTTTGTTGGTCTACGTCATTTTATATCTCTCATTTGAGCACTTCATGGTTTTTGTAAGTAGGTATATCAGTACCTTTGAATATTGCATATCTTTGTAGGGTTCTGTTACGGTGAGACTTTCTGCCTGTCTGTCTGTAACTTGCGTAAGGTTTATATGCAAAAATGCCTGAAAATTAACGCCCCTCTTCCGGATCTCTTGTACATCTTGTTAAAAAAAAATGTAACAAAATAGTAATAATTATTTAAATTAGGTTTGTTTAGTTAGGATTATTTGTTTATATGTTAGTTTATAATTTTTTTAATAAAATAATACCCTTGACCCTTGCTACCTTATCTTATCTCGTTTTCACACAATATAAAGTGGGGATCTCTCACTCGGCTTCAAAACCACATTTAAAGTTGACGAATTTATTTATCTATTTGAACTTATAATTAGAATTCCTGTATTTTTCTGTAGGTACTCTTGATTTACCTGCACTGAAATTAAATGTACTCTATTACTCCATAAAAAAGTTAGCAACACTAATTCCCTTTACCAAATCACGTAGGTGGCTGGATTATTAAACCTCAACAATATTAAAGTTTTCGGATTTATAAGGGCCTACATATTATAGTTGAGGCACGTTCATACCCTTATTAATTTGAACCAAAGCTCAAATCAAACTCTAAGCGATTAGTCGGATCAGCAGGGATTTGGGGGATCGATATTTCATTCAGGATATTTTACACGTGGATAATTTCATCTTTCATTCACGTCATTCAATTTTTCAATCAGCCGTTTGTCAATCTTCATACCCTTACCATAACGATGATCGACAGGTGAATACGCAGCCATTGGGGTCGATGTTGAAAAGTATGACTCTGAAGAGGCGGTCCGCTACCTAGCTGGCCCACTGCGCAAGGAACCAGCTGCTAGAACGCTAAGGGCGTTTCGCTCTTATTTAGCTGTGGCTCCGTCGCCGTCTCCCTCATATCCAGTCTTTGCCTTAGAAGTGAACAGAAGATTGCAGATGCCGCCTTTCAACTTCACTAATCCATTACTTGCGTTGGGAGGCGGAAAAGTGGTAAGTTGATGTTCTTAAAAGTTTTCTTCCTAGGACTATACCATTGCCAATCTTTCGTAGAAGCACTAATATATCAGGACAAAGATAGCAACGTGCATAGTGTGTCATCGTGACTGAAAGTTGTTAGTTCACTTTCTAAATAACATGAAAGAATCCTGTCCAATGTTTACACAAATATTACTCGTCTGAATACGCATTGGATTACTGTACTAGGTATATCTTTAGAAGAAAATATAATGGTTTTGCAAGTATCGGTCAATTATGCAAAAAAGGTGCGTTGCCCTGCGTTGAAGCTTTTTTATACATCAAGGTCGCAAACAAGCTTACGGCACACCTGATGCTAAGTGGCAACCGTAGGCTATGAACCCTTGCAAGCAACCTTTGTCAAAGCAGGAACACAACAACAAAATAGTGTTATTTGGCTGCGATCTTCTGTAAGGCGGAGGTACCTAGCTTATAAACGGTCTTGAACTGCAGCCTACTTCCAAAAACTGGGCAGTTACGAATCAAAGGTATCGTTTTACTTTCGGAGAATTCGAGTATTTGTATAACGATTTGATGAAGCCTGAAGGTCGCTCTACATTTCACTGAATACGATGAAGGTTGCAGATTCTATATTTAAAATTGTACTATACAAGGTGATTCATAATATGTATGCTATCCCGAAAGGGGCTTATTCTACACCCGATTGCCAATAAAGTTTTTTCTACGACTTTAGTAAATTCGTATTTTTTTATTGAAATTCTCTATGCAAAAATCATCTGTTTTGATGCCCAACTTCTCGTACGTTTAGTAAAACAGATAATTTGAGAAAGTTTGGGTTTTTTTTTAATGTTCAGGTTTCTTTCCCTAATATTATTTCTTTTTGTTGTTAAAAAAACCCCTTTCGGGATATTATGAAGTAATACATGTTATGACCTACCTGTCCTACCTGTTATATGCGTACCTTGTAGTTTGATTGTAATGGATAGTACAAAACAGTTTCGTAGGTACCTCCTTTTTCATAATTATTCAATAACTTTATCGATAAAAGTATGTCCGCCTCGTTCTTTTGTTGACTGTTAGAAAAGGACAGAGCGAGTTATCGAGCCGATAAAAATTGTGATTGGTTAAGAATAAAAGGGTTAGAGTAGGCACATAAAGTAATAAAAAATGTATTTATGCGTTGACCTAAATTGGGTCGAATTAATTGTAGCTATTATGAAAGATAGCTAATTAAACCCACACACACCGCTGACACACGCGTTGATCTGCGCACAGATATAGAAACTGCAAAATCGTGCACTCGCTGACGTAACTCACGGTAATGTGTAATTGAGTCGCAACCTGAAGTTCTTGAAACGAATTCAGGTAGCAGGGAACTTAGTTCACTTATAAAAGCTATGAATAACTCCCTGTTCTTTATGTTGAAATTATAGACGCAGAGATGAAAAGCAATGAACTTTCATCCTACTTCTTATCCTACTAATATTATAAATGCGTAAGTTTGTGAAGATGTTTGGATGTTTGTGGTTCAATCATGCCGTAACGGCTCGACCGATTTTTGTGAAACTTGAAATAAATAGAGGTCTCTACCTAGAAAGCATATAACTACGGCTAATTTTTGTTTAGGCATTCCCTCGTGGTAAAGATTATCACATAGCCGATAATTATTATCACAAATAAAGACGGTCAAGTGCGAGAACTCGCGCCCTGAGGCTTCCGTACCATTGGTCGTGGGTTAGAATCCCGGTAGTGCACCAATGGATTTATAAAAATTAATAAAAATTCTAAGTGTAGTAATTGACAAATTTATATTTGCGGTCGCTCACGTAGTCATTGTATGACATTGAACCCAAATATTACTTTGTTTCTTAGAAAACTTCAAAATTCCTCAATTTCAGACTTTTCCAAATTTAGCATTCCAAATTTCAGAATTGTGAGGTAACTGGAAGTACCCTAGAGGTTTTTGATTTTTGCCATTTCCATACACAAATTATATATTCATTGCCATATCTTTTTATTGAATTAAGCTAGAGCTTTGATTTTTATACGGCGCCATAAGCCCATAGTCCTTAATAGTTGGTATAAATTTCAAGTTGATACCTTTAGCCGTTTCTGAGAAAAAGGGCCTTGACAGATGGACAGACAGACAGACGGAATACAAAGTGATCCTATAAGGGTTCCGTTTTTCCAAATGAGGTACGGATCTCTTGTCTCGGAATATCTTGTTACTGCAATTAAGTTGCATCCTGAAAGAAATTCATTATAACATTTACAAGGAATGGACCTCGTAAAGCCACGGGTAGCGAAGGCGCGGTAATCTGATGACATAAATTCAATTAGACCTGACAAGGGAGAATTGCTATATGCAGGATTTTATTTCAATGTTATATCCTGGGGTAGTAAGGAATTATTCGAAGCAGTTCGCAAAAATAGATATTACTTTTGGATAACATATGGGTAAACTGAGTAGGTATTGGTATTGGTACAATAAGCTATAATTTTATAAGAACAATAGTTTTATATTAAGCATGCACCTACTTTTAAATGCTTAGTTGTAAGACCTAGTATAAATCATTGTCTGTAATTCAATGTGGAAAATAAATAAAAATGTATTATTATTATTCACATATATTTAATTAAAATCTCATTTATAAAATACATTTTTTACTACAAAAGTACATCTTAATATCAAAAAAGAATATCAAAACAACTATTATAGTAAAAAATATATATAAAAATGGAGAACCACCGACCGCGAAGCTCGGCTCAAGCGGTCGGTGGCTAGGGCTGCAGAGAGAGGAACCTCCTGACTATGCGTGCCGATTTATTATTATTATTATTATTGGTACTATGATAAAGCAAACTGCATTTTGATTTCTGTCCAGGTCTCGGTTGGATGCTTCTTATGTTTCTTATACTAGTTTCCGCGTTTGGCTTTGCTCTAGTGGTACCTATAAGATAAAAAGTAGCCAAAATGCTATTCTAGGTAGAGAACTCTCAAATTTCACCGAAATCGCTTGAGCCGTTACGGCGTGATTGAACCCCAAACATCTAAACATCCTCACAAACTTTCGCATTTATAATATGAGTAGGATAGGAAGTAGGATGAAAATAAATTGCTCCTCATCTCTATGTCTATAATTTTAACATAAAAAAACAGGCTAAATAGCTAATAGCTTTTTTATGAAAAAATAAAAAGTTACCTATGTCACACTCTTTAAATACAAGTTTATCCATTCAAAAAATCATGACAATCCATTTACCAATCGGCGTGAAAGGAAGACAAACAATTTTTTTCTTTATACAACAGAGGTGGCAATCAAGCTTACGGCCCACCTGATGGTAAGCGGTTACCGTAGCCTATGAGCGCTTGCAATACCAGAGGCACAGATAACATAATACTATACTCATCACGCACGCGTTCCCGACCCCGAACCCCCTTCCCCTAAAGAGCTCTGGCAACCTTACTCACCGCAGGAACACAACACTATTTGAAACAAATAATGTTATTTGACTGCGATCTTCTGTAAGGCGGAGGTACCCAGGCGGGCTGCTCCGATTCAGAACGAGAAAATCTCGCTGTGCCCTACCTCCTAAAATAAACAAATACCTACACTTAATAATATTCGCTAGGATTTATGGTAATTAAATACCTATTTGATGAGCAAATAGGTTTTAGATGATCTTCAAGTTTTGAGTCTTAAGCTCGATACATAGTTTATCACAAAATTGATACGAGAACGACAGGTTCACAACCGGCTACGGCTCGGCGGCGATTATTTACTAATGAAGTCCATTCTCTCTGCGATGCAGGTACGACACTATTATGTCAGAGCTGGTGCGATTTATTTACCAAGAGCGTACGTAACACATTCGTGTCATGACGAAAAATAATTAAACTTTCCTGTTGGTCCAAATAGAAATGAGTGAGAATTCTGCAAAACTTTGAATCAAACTACACGTATTTCGATATTCCAGTTATAAAATGAACAAGAGTAGTGTGAATTGAAACCCTATTTACACCCGTTGATCTATTCGCCTATTCGTTTTCCTCTATTAAATAACTAAACAGTTGTGTATTTTAATGTATCATCTATTTATTTTCCTCTATTCAGTTACTAAACAGTGGTGTATTTGAATAGATTATCTATACATTTTCCTCTATTAAAAACTTTTTAAATTGTTGAACGCTTGTAATCGATGAAACTGAATACTGTTATTGTTTGGTTTTTTTAATAATACCTAGGTATTCATTTTCCTATTATTATCATCTAGATGATGATCTCATTTATATTCAGTGTATTTATGATCAGTGAATTCTTTGGTGATAAGGTTAAATTGCAATGAAGTTAGCCAATTAGTAGATTTTATTCCCACTGGTTTGTGTTTAGTGAGTTGTTCTAAGTTGTTATTAGTTCTACTATGTTTTTATACGTGAAAACCTGTTATTGGCTATCTATTATGTATACTGGTGTTTAGCAAAATTATTAAGCTGTTGGTTTTCCTATAAATAAATAAATAAATATTGTTTTTTATCCAATTTATAATTTGATTACTTATTGCCTGTTGATTATTATTGTATGTTAATTTTATTTCTATTTGAAATTATAATTGTATAATCTTTTAATTAATTAGTGTAACTGGTTTTTAATCGTGCTAATTGATTTAAAATAAAATAGGTCAACGGGTGAAAATGGTATAAACAGCAGAGCCAATTCGATGTTACTTATAAGAACTTACAAAAAAAAGCAACATAGCTTAAAAAATAAACAGCAAGTAAGTCTGCTTGTCGTGGAATTAAATATAATAATATGACTTATTGAAAATAAACGGGTGTTTATCTCGTTTTTGCAACACAGTCGAAACGTCGGGAAAATATAAAATAAGGAACCTACGCGATAAACACCCGTTTTTTTTCATAAGTCATGTATACTGATCGCGAAATTTTGAAAAATACATGTGAATATAATAATATTTTAATTTTATTTGTATTTTATGTGTTCTAAAACTGCATGTGCTATTTCTATGAATTTCGGCAGGTTGTGAACAAAAACATTGGAACATTAGGATTGACTGTTACGTTTTTTTTGCTGAAAACAACTGCATAGTGACTTTTTTGTGCTTTTGCCAGATTTATATCCCACTTGATATTTCTATAACGTATGAAGCAGTAGTTTCCCACGGTTTAGAAAAACGTGATTCCCATAGGTTTCCGAAAACACGATTTTTCTAGTTCTTAATAAATTAAGCATTTTATGTGATGCTTTTATGACCTCGCGTATTTCAAGACAGTCTTAGAAAATATAAGAGCTTTACTACATCCTAGTCACGTAGAGGAGCCTGACTTTAAAGATACCGTCTTGGTATAAGTCTCAAGTTTACGCTACGTTTATTCTGCTCTCCGGCCATAATAACGAAATCTTTGTAACTCATCTTACCTATAGCGAATACCATTATTGAGATTGAGATGTTGATTGATAATGCCGAGGTGGCCCCGGTTGAAGAATAGGCCCCTCTTAACCCCCCACCCCTCTAACATTTCACCTTTGTTCAGATCCCAGTAGAAGCGGCGTGGCTCCACGACTCTGTGTGGGTGTATGCGAGAGCGCTTGCCACGGCGCTCAGCATTGGGGAGGACCCGCGCGACGGTAGAGCCATCGTCGAGCACATTAGGAACACCACATATCGGAGTGTTATGGGGTGAGTGCTACTAAAACCACGATAATGTCGTGTTTAACTTTATATGGAACTTACTTATATTATTACCTGTAACTGTCGTAACTAGTAATGTAGTAAGACAAGGTCCTGTTTTGTGATTTGTTTAGGCAGTGACCGAAGGTGACAGTCTCAAAGATTTAATTTATGGTTTAAATTCGTGTAAAATTATGACACGCTTGCATTTGAAAGGCAATAAAAGGTCATGATAGGCCCTTCAGAACTATAAGAGCTACAAATTCAAAGACATGTGAACAAAAGGAGCCTCTGTAAGGCGCGTTGAATCCTTTCACCACACATATTTCAGTTTGGTAACCTGTAGAGCTATTTCAAATCATCGGACAGATTTCCGATCAAAAACGTGAGCTTATCTCAACCGACTCTATTTTCTTTCTAGTTTCTATTCCAAAACAAGAGATCACAACATCAATGTTAAATGTTCATTCCGAAATGGTTTTAGAACTGGGTTGAGAAAAGCTGTCTTTTCCGATGTTTTAAAACTGACTTATTGTATAGTGACCAAGAAATACTTTACGATCGGCCGGTCACAACTTTGGAAAAAACTAGCTTTTCGCACGGTTAATCGAAGTACTTACGTATACATCCACGTTAGGTACCTGATATACGAGTAGGATGACTGACACGATGTTATTTAAGACGTCTCTGATTGCGAAGGCGAGGAGTTTACACTAGTTTTCAATCATACCTACATTATAACTTTGCTAATTTATGCTATTTCACGTGTTGTTCTGTGACGTGCCAAATTACGAGAGTTTCAAACTAAAACTTTGATATTTGAATTGAATAATTACGTGTACCTACAGGGATTCTAAAGCTTCCTAGAGAATATAAAGAGCTTTAGAATTTCTGCTCGGGAGCAGTAAAATCGGGAGGGCTCAGTGTCCTAGCACGAGTAATGTACGATAGCGGTACGCTTACGTAACGTACGATAACAAATGTCCAATAGCCAATCAAAATTACAGGATTTCAAGCATCGCCGATGTCATTAGCTAATATTTGACAATAGCTATCACATTTTTCCGTGAATAATTCGTGCTTGAAGGTTCTCGAATGGCGACCACGAACCAGGCGACGCGACGCAGTGTTGAAGGCCCCCACCCAATAGACCGACGGCATTGTGATGGTTGCGTGAAGTCGGAGGATGGACAAGGCTCAAGACCGTTCGTGGAACTCTTTGGGGGAGGCCTATGTCCAGCAGTGGGCTTCTACAGGCTGATGATGATGATTCGTGCTTGGGCCAAAGTCTTGAATTACGCACACTAAAACATAAAACATACTGGTCCACCTAGCTAAACGGTCTTCCTGTAAGAGAACATCTGTAGTTCTTAATTTATTGTACAAATTGATATATTGTGCGGTGTTGCCACACACGGGAGTTTATTAAAAAATAATCCTTGTTATTAAGTTCCTTTGCTCGACCCTTTTCTGAAAAAAATAGTAGGATAATCCAAAATCCATTATACACTAGTTTTTGTTTAGGTATTGGGTGCATATGGATGACAACGGCGATGCAGAAGGAAACTACACATTGCTGTCTATGGACCCAGCAAAACCGCCCGGTCTATACCCAGTTGCTGTATTACACAAGTTATCACCGGTAATTATCTAGCCATAGGCCCCGTACTATCAATTATATTTACTCGTTGACGTAAGTTGATAGTCTCATAGATTTAAGATTCAAAAATTCATGTGAAATAGTGCAGACACGCCTGTCGCCTGTCATCACCTTACCAAGTGCCCAACTCCACATAAGTTCCATGATTTGTTTCTATGAACTTTCGTTCAACTTCGTACCTCAACGTTGGGTCTACAGTTTGATGCCGAGCATGGCACGCTTCATGGCTTCTATCCAAAGTACGTAATATCTCAGTCATTACTGATTATATTCCGTTTGTTTTAGTTAATATATGTAAGATAGTAGGGAAATAAAGTGTCGATTTCCTTTTTCGCGACAATTATGATGCAGTCGTTACCAGTGCACTTTTTTGGCTTATGAACACAACCTTTTTCTATCATGGAGTTATTTATTGACAAAAAATTAACGCCCTTACCTACAAACGCTATTTAAAAGCAATGCTTATTTGACATTATCAAACACAATAAAGTAAAATACTCTATTGTCTTTGGTCATTACGCAATAGTAGCTGATGGCAATACTTTAAGCTTTGTTTATCTTTTGACAGATTTTATGAGTAAGGTCCGTATAAAATAAAAAAAATGCTTGGCCAATTTAACTTTTTTTTATGAGCAAACTGATTTCAGGGTTTACGTCTGTGTCGCGTCTGTGTATGTCCTAAAATATTTTTTTTGTGATTTTGACTTTTTATTTTTATTGTGTATTATGAATTATGTTTTCCCACTTCAATTTAGTACCAATTTGTTTTTAAAACATGAAATAAACAATTTTTATTTAATTTGTTTATTAAAAAAAAATGCAAAATTGCTTTAAGGAGTTGCCTTAGATTATGCAATGTAAACGCTGGTGTTTGCAATTAAGATGATTGATAAATTGAATTGCAAATTGCTCAATTATATGGCATATCAAGTGGAATTGACTATGCGGATAATATTATCTCTTCTCAAAGTTTCGTATCGGTAGATCACCCAGTGCAAACTTTACGGCGACTAGGTACTTCATTTCCCACAATTTTCATAATAAGTAAACAGCAGCCTGCTATAACTGTCGAAAATTCATTTCGCCCGAGAGTTCCGCAATGAAAATAATTAAGGTTCAAATCGGTTCGGTAAACCGAAAAATTGCGTTTATTCTTCGCAAAATTAAAATTCTCCCGCTACTCTTTGTGTTAAATAAGTGCCGACTGCCGCCTACCCATAAAACAAATTGGGTATAGCCAACCGCGTAGATAATTGGTTTTTGCTCCGCATAATAACAGTCAGTCAGGATATAAAAATTGTTACATCGGAAGTTAATTAACTGGCGATTAGTTATATGGCTGTTAAAGTTAATATTCATTCTGACTTAGATATTCTAGAAATAAAGGACAAAGCCAAAAGGCATTTTAATAAATACCTCTTGAGTCGAGACCAAGCTGCTCAACTCAGCTTTATAATTTCCATTCAAAGATAACCTGTAGTGGATCGCTTGCAGCTTTTATAATTGAAAAGCAACTGAACCGTCCAAATTATATTCAATCCCGCAACTAAAGAGCCACACCCAGTTCAATACTTCAATCTGCTATCTAAATTAAATTGCCCACGTTCTAATCATACGTTGTAATTGGAAGGGCGGGATAAGCGTTTGTTCTAGAGCTTAATCATAATTGAAAAGTTTATTGAATTAGCTCATCCAATATGAACAGGGCTTTAACTCTATCGATCACTGCTTCTTTTTATTTTCGAAAATAGTTTTCTTTCTATGAACTCGAAGTTCATTAGCCTATCAAATTTTGTGAAAAATCTACAGAAAATGTTAGAATTAAGGTTGTCGCTTTGTTGTTGTTATTGTATTAGAGTTGGGACACCTGGCAAGGCGTGGTGATGACAGGTGGAGTAATGCGTTAACTGTATGATTTACAAGAACTGGATATCGGAACGTCGCCGTCGGTCGTCCAGCAGCGAGGTGGGCAGACGATGTTGCAAGCATCGCGGGCCGAAATTGTGTGAGGCTTGCACAGGGTAGAGGAGAATGGCACATACAAAGGGAGGCCTATTACCTGCAGTGGGTGAAGTCAGGCTGTGGCAAGATTGTCGTATATATATGACGCCGGTGGCACCTGATCCAGCGTCGCCTCAGCTCGGACATTTCAGCATTTTTTGTATGAAACTTCTTACAGCAACGCACGCTAATCAGCATCGACTCGCCAACGCTCTTAGGCTCCCGCCTTAGGGGTCAGGACTATGTATGTGACTGTTGGGTGTTTTTATTATTATTATTTTACTGTAAGATATGTAGGCCTTTCAGGTACCTACGTAAGATGTTGACTGTTTATTTCATAAATTATTCCGTTCCTAGAATATCAAACAATACTTCATACTATCTGCACATCGCATCGTCTCTCTGACATAAACATCTCGTTTACCTACTTAATCTCATTGTAGAGACTGAATCACATTGCAAACGCACGTTTACGAATCTGGACGTGCTGAGAATGCATGGCCATGTTTAACTGTAAGCAGAATGCTTACGTCACATTTGCCTACTAAGATGAGCGCTGCTGCCAAGTGCCTGGTAGGTACATTGTAACGTAAGGTCCTGAAACTGGAACAAATAATGGTCCTATATCAATTACTATTTGAAATTCTAATAGACTATTCGAATGAAAATTGGCTGGAATAAAATAAACTTTAATTACTAACTTTTAAGCAGGCTTTTCTAAGAGGCATTCTCTACACACCTTCGTGCAATCAGAGGTTTGTAGTTTTGCCAATGACCAAACTTTTTTTTAGTTCTTCCTGCCACAATCTTTCGCGACGGAAAAGTAGTCGACACTGAGGAAAGAGGTTCTCATTCGATCGAGCGTTAAGTACTACGTAGCTTACAGCTTATTTAATAGTTATGGTTATTTATTACGTATAGTTATAACTTATGCAATATTTAAAAGTGTGGAAGCCATGCATAGTTCAAAACACTTATTGAGCAACAAACAAAATAGCCTGTTCACAACAACCTCATGTGAATTATTGGTTGTGCCTGCAGCGGTGCGGTAATTCTGTTTAGTGATAAATTGCAGTACACGGTACCTTGTATTAGTACTATTATTTATTCTGTGACGTCACATGCCAACAAAGTTCGTGAAGTTCGCCTGTAGTTTACCTTGTAGATAATCTACACTCTTTGAATCACGGTAGACCTATGCTTCGTCGACAGACTCCACAGATAAACGCTATATAGTGCAGTAATTAATAATATCTTTTTCACATCCATTATTATATACAAGGTGAATAATTCGTGATTCACCTCGAATTTACCTAAATAGTAGAACAAACTTAATTGCCAAATGGGTGTAGAATAAGCTCCTTTCGGTATAGTATGCATATTTATGATGAGTCTCCTTGTGTATTGATGCAATATGTCTTACCGAATTATCTATAGAGTATAAATTGTTCCTTATCTGCAGGAAGTGAGGTTTCTGCGGGAGCTGAAGTGGCCGGGCGGACAGCCGCCCCTGTCAGAGCCGCCGTGTGGGTTCCGCGGCGAGAAATGTGTCAGTAAGTACCCAACACTCGTGATGTAGATATATTTTTAGGTATGTTTTTGAACATCCATCGTATAGATAGCGATCATGATTGTCTTGTGTTCTTTCATCATTGTGGACCATATATCAAATGATACAAGATAGCGGCATTTCTGTGTTTTGTAGACAAATGCAACCTAATAAACCGTGATTTTCGACTCTCAGTAGGTAATAATAAAGTAGTACGTAACAAGTGCTACGCAATAAAATTAGCCCCCTTTCATTAATCAATATTGGGTTCGGAATAAATTCTGGCGCCAAAACGGGCAATGCGACCGTGAAAGGTTTTCCCGTAATGCGTAACATGTGTTCCTACAATAGAATCAGCAAGTGGACCCTACCATTACGGACCTTAGTAATACCTACGTTGCCATGTTGTTTATTGGCTATGTAAAAAAACCTAGCTAGGCGGTTAAGTGCAGGGTTGTACAACTAAGTAGGGTGGCTCGTAAAAGCTTGCTTGTAACGAGTCTGCGACAACCGATGCGGACGCCATCGGCCGCACGCGACCCGCTGCGCGCATTAACTTCCACAGAACATGCTTACCCATATTCCCAACACGAGAAAGGGTTTAGACTACTACCTAAATGCCTGGCGGCAAGATTAAGCTGAGTGCTTTAGGATTTCACACGTTAATGAATATAGCAGGTTTTCGTAATGTTATAAAGAGTATCTACCTACGCTTAGCTACTTGGATAAGTTGAGAAAAAGTTTATGGAATAGAAGCTGAGCATGATTGTATGCTGTTTAATAAGAACTAATGAGCCCCTAATGAAGTCTTTTAGAAAGAAGCGAGTAAGCAGCCTTTCATCATTTTCATTTAGGTTTTCAAAGTGGCATACGCCTCAAAAGATTTGTTACGGAACCGCAAAACATTGAACGACTTGTTCAGCTTTGAAGTTATTTCTGAAACTTTACATTAAAAGCAGAACATTATGTAGGTAAAGGTTTTGTACTTTGTTCAATTATCCTTGTAAATAAATTATGAAAAATGAGGCATTAATGATTTCACTTCATTTTGTTATGTCGTATTTTTTATTTCATGAATACATTGAATTTCATCTCTTTCTAAATACTTGTCTGACCAACTGTCTCTAGATATTAGTTGTATTAATTCTAATTGATTTTTCTCAGAAAAAGGAACTTATTTCTGAAAAAACCATTGTCAGTAAACGAAGCGGGCAATCCAACAGCTTATCGTCTACTTTGGTTTTTATAACTCTTTTATATTGTCACAATTTTAAATACATTTTACAGTCTCTTCCATTGACATAGTTTCATCCCCCGGGCTTTGAGAGACTGGAATCTGGCATCCGACAAATTGAATGCACACATTTAATTTTATAAAAGCATGTTTGCGTCAAAGGCAAAGGCGGATCTAGTTAAAATATGAAGACGTGAAGATGCAAACAGAAACGATCTTCTCTAGAGTTTTAATTTATTTTTAGTGTTTGTGCTAAGAATTTAGTTAGACTAGCTTTTGTTGCGTCTTTAAATCGTAATGGTTTATTATGGTTGGTTATCTGGTATTCAAAACGAGACGGGATCCTCATTAGAATGTCTAAAAGGGTCGGTCTCAAAATAGTCTGTGAGCCAAAAGCTCTAACGCCGTGGTTGATAATAAGGCTATACCTATTTCAAGTTCAATGCTCATCTCCAATTGTATATAATACGGAAAATCTTTCCAACTAAAGCCCTATCGTGGTTTTTAGTTAAGTTAAACAAAGTAAAGACTTCGACTCATCTCGTAGATACGAGTAGGTACATATTCCCATAATCTAGTGGCTTTAGAGTTCAGGATCGAGAAGTTCCGAGCTAAATCCCGACACGGACCTAATGAAGCACCTTTTACTTGGCTTACCGAAACTTTAAACTTTGCTCTTATTTAATCTCGGTTCGGAGCGAAATAAAGTTGACAAACCTCGTCAGTGCACGTACGCAAACATAAATAAAACTTTCTGTTTTAAACGTGCCTAGGATGTATACTGAGATGAGTATGAGAAGGGGCTATGATGTGGTATTTTTTTTCTACAACTAAGGACAAACAAGCATGGCCCACCTGTTGGTAAGTGGTTCTTGTAGACTATGAACACTTGCAATACCGAGGCGTCACGCACGCGTTGCCGACCCCGAACAACCCTGGCAACCTTACTCAGGAACACAGCATTATTTGGCTACGATCTTCTGTAAGGCAAAGGTACCTCCCAGACGAACTGCTCCAATTTAGAGCGAGAAAATATCGCTGTGCCCTACCTCGCATATACCTCTTATGTTTCTAATAAACAATACAAGCAACGATCCTCCGTTTTATCTCTTTGTTGCCGACAATTTCTGTAGCACTAAAGCAGACAAAAGAAATTGTTCAATTCGATTCAGTTTTGTAAAGCGCCATTATTGTCTATGGATGCGTCTGGGTCATACAATGTCGTGAGAAATGAGTCTAGAGAAGTTCTCTACAAAATCAAAGTTTGTTCGTTCTTGTATTGTGTCACAGGTTCTTTACAACATGATTCTTAACATGTATACCATCCCGAAAGGGGGTTATTCTACCAACAATAAGAAATAATATTAGCGAAAAAAACATAATATTTTTTCATTTTCATTTTTGTTTCACAAACTATCTCAAATTAGCTGTTCTTTGCTGTTCTTTATATTTATTTTCTTTATAGGTAATAAAGACTGCAACCTAAAACAGCTGGTTCATTGAGTTTGAGCTCATTCGAGTCCAAAGCAGCTGATTATCGTATAGAGATTTTTCAGTGAAAAATATATTCAAAAGTCGTAAAACAAACTTTGTTACCGATTGGTTGTAGAATAAGCCCCTTTCGGAATGGCATACATATTATGAATCACCTTGTATACGTTACTGGTTAACCTTAAATTATAATTTTCTATAGAAACTGGTAAATTTTACAAGCGGTACAGTACGGCCGGCGGATCTAGACCGGTCTGAAGTTGCGCTTTCGGAAATTGTGCGCAGGTACAGGCGAGACAAAAATAGTTTTACCACCTATTCGACCCTAAAAGTGACTACTGCGCAGCGTTGCGAACGAACTTAACGCCGGTCTAGATCCGCCGGCCGTACTGTACGTCTCGTAAGATAAGGGGGTGTTTCTTATAAAATCTCCTTTCTGTAGGCCATATCGGAGCATGGGCGCTGGGCGCCTCCGGCGGGACCCTTGTATTACTAGTGCTAGCAGCCCTAGCTCTCTACCGAGGATGGCGCTACGAGCAAGAGCTAGACTCTCTGCTGTGGAAGATCGACTTCCGCGACCTGCATCTACCTGACGAGGAGCAGCAGGCCAGCAAACTGAGTAGGTAAACGATTTATGTTGTTGTTTGCATGATCGCATGTTACAATGCTTTGTCATAATCTTTATTAGTCACTTTCTATTTGGTCCCAAACAGTGGTAGATCAAAATATATGCCGATAGGTATATTGTGGTCTTTAGCTGCAAGTGTCTATTTATATTTATTTCACTTGCGGATTCTCGTAACAATCAAGGATCATAAAATTCAAGTGACCTTATAAAACGCGGTGCCTTTCGATTTGGCTTGCGTTCGATTTCTGCATGTAACTCCTCAAAAAAATTATACACCACCCCACATTTTATAGTGTCATCTGCACTGCGTATTTCTGTCTGTACAAATCTGTGTATTTTTGTTCTTGTATGGTCCTACTTATTATGTACCTACTTCGAATTGACATAGGTACAAGGTGATTTATAACATGTATACTATCTTAAAAGGGGCTTATTCTTCACGCATTTGGCAATAAATGTTCTAGTCTGGAAATTCAAAATTTTACGTTCAAAATAAAATCAGTTTTTTTGGCAGTCTAATCACTTTAAACTCAATTATTCCGCTGTTGAAAGTAGCATCATTACTCGTACGTTTAATAATTATAAGATATAAAAAGACCAAAAACAGCTGATTAGAAAAAGATAAATAACCTTTTTTTTTCGTACCGCCTATTCGGGATAGTATACTAGTAACGGAACACGTTGTATATTATTGAATGAAATTGTTACCTACTCACTGTTGCCTTTTTCTAGTGAAATGTTTTTACGTAGCCTAGACATCCAACAGGGCAGTTACAAGCACACATGAATATTACATTGCTTTGTGACGCTGATAAGTGCAATGAAACTCTTGAAAATCCACTTGTTTGTTATTTAAACCACATTATTGCCTAAATAAAAAATAATTAACCTGGCTTAACCACAGCAATTCCCAATATTTGATCAATTTATGATCCAAGATCAGATACCACGGTGCTATGTTGTTATTTAAATGAGGAAATCCGTAGACGAAGGTCACCGACATGGCTCTCAGAATTAGCAAGTTGAAGTGGCAGTGGGCAGGCCATATAGCTCGCAGAACCGATAACCGTTGGGGAGTAAAGGTTCTCGAATGGCGACCACGAACCGGGCGACGCAGTGTTGGAAGGCCCCCACCCGAAGGACTGATGACATTGTAAAGGTTGCGGGAAGTCGGTGGATGGAAACGGCTCAAGACCGTTCGTCGTGGAACTCTTTGGGAGAGGCCTATGTCCAGCAGTGGACTTCTACAGGTTGTTGATGATGATGTTGTTATTGCTCAACGATCAATAGGTTATAGAATGCTGTCACTGTCCGGAATTCGTGCGCTTTCAATTCACTTCTGCTTAATTAATTCCATGCAAATTGGTCAGAGCTAATTTTTTCCAGCAAGATAGCGCGGGGGCTATCGCGAATCCTCCCAACACCGTCGCAGAGAAGAACGGAAGCACCGGAGGCGTTCGGTCCAGCCAGGTCTCTCTCAGCTCCAATCCTGACCTGGACTTCAGATACTCAGCCATCTTCACGGAGGTCGCCTTCTATAGAGGAAGGCTGCTCGCTGTGAAGCGTGTAAGAAGACACCACATCGATATCAACAGGGAAATCAAGAAGGAGCTCAAAATTGTGAGTTCTTCCCACTAATATTTACCATAGTAGTAGGTATAACTGAAAACCCTACTAAATCAGTGTATATGATAAACTAGCTAAGACGCCTGTTTTTGTCTGGTTTTCGAAAGTTTGACTTTTGAAGACTTTTTATTCCTACTATCTTATTATACGCTTATACTTACATATCATACTAACATAAAAACACGTTTTCGCGATTTATCAATCGCTTGCCAAAGATATTTATTAATACGTCATCATCATTTCAACGGTAGGAAGTCCATTGCTGAACTTGGCCCTCCCCGATAGATGTCCAGACCGACCGATACAATCATTTTGAGGGATTTGCCCTTACTCGCCACGCTGCGCATGCCGGTTAGCGAGCGTAGATAAAGCTATTGTTGTAATTAGGGAACGCTGCTGCCCATCCCCTAGCTTTTTTCCCTGAGTCGCCTCTTTCAACACCCACGAGTTGAAATAGAGGGGCGTATTCTACAGCCGAGGCCACCTCGGCAAGTGTTTATACTTTACTGTCAGTTATTTACCAGAAGTATTTGGTTCGATACCATATTTGTCTCCGAAATTGATGCTATTATAGCGAATAAATCATTCTTATGAGCTGAAATACACAACGAAATCTGTACTTTCATTCCACATCCGTGTTTGCAGATGTCGTATTATTAGAACGTATTTTCTCGGATAACTCGTAAGCCACACAGATGGAAGCTCAAAGCCTTCCGGAGAACAAACAAAATGTAACTGGCTTTGATTTGTGGTTTACTCGACTGTACAAAATAACATACTTACGTAAGAAAACCTATCAAACCAAATCGATGCTAAAACTATAATATCATGTGCCGTCTTTGGTACCCTTTTAGAATTTCAATAACGATTTGAAATTTAGGACCCAATATGATGCTTAGCTGCTTTTAGGACCCAGCTGGCGCCCAAAATCCAACTAATATTAAAAAGGCCAAAGTTTGTGAGGATGTTTGTGCTTCTGTCGAGATATAACGGCTCAACCGATTTCGGTTCTTTACCTTGAATAGCATATAGGCTAATTTTTATCTAGTGCCATGCGAGCGAACTCGCGAGCGCAAAGTAGTAGTAAACCATTCTCACTCTCTTATTTAAGTATTTATCAATGTATGTACGGTATTATAATGGAAGTTTATCTAAGCGTTTTGTATTGTTTTAAAGTGCAGGCAAACAAGAAAAGAACACAATTTCGTAGTAGTATTTTTTCTGTGTTTTATGTTGGGCTTTGCAAATATGACGGACGCACTGACTGAGAAAAATCGCTCAATTTATACGCCTTTGCTGTAATCCCGCAGGTAGGTGTATAAATAAATAGGTGTGTTTGTTCAGCTTGCAAGATATGATGATGTGATATACAGGAAATGTTTTACATCAATCATCTTGACTGAAACAAAAATATTTACCAAGCTCAGATAAACAGGTTCATTGAATATGGCGCGTACCTACAGATAGGAAAAGTAAGCAATCTTACGAAATAAATCAGAAAGGAATTAAATCTAACCCAAGCATTATGTGTACTATGTAAAATATCTTCAAGAGTACTTCATGGCCACGATCGATATTTTTTTATCAGTGAGATTTTCTCGCTCAAAATGGAGCAGACCGCATTGGGAGGTACCTCCGCCTTACAGAAGATCGCAGCCCAATAACATTATTTGTTTCAAATAGTGTTGTGTTCCTGCGGTGAGTAAGGTTGCCAGAGCTCTTTGCGGGCTCTCTCAGGGGGCCGAGGTCCGGGGTAGGCAACCGCGTGCGTGATAGCTCTAGCATTGCAAGCGTTCATAGGCTCCGGTAATCACTTACCAATAGGTAGGCCATATGCTTATTTGCCACCTTAGTTGTATAAAAAAACTCAAAAAAACAGCTTTCAACACTCATAAAATAAATTCATACGCTCGTTAAAGTAGT
This sequence comes from Anticlea derivata, assembly GCA_947579855.1. Taxonomy (NCBI): domain Eukaryota; kingdom Metazoa; phylum Arthropoda; class Insecta; order Lepidoptera; family Geometridae; genus Anticlea; species Anticlea derivata. Next base: position 6,415,260 of record OX388260.1, read on the forward strand.
TACGATTGTGCAATAGTAAACAGCGTGTGAAATCTCTAGGCGAAGTCCCTGGAGCGCTGAAAATCAAACGTTTCAAAGAACAAACTTAATATAGCAGTTTACTCAGGTGCAGATAAGTACTAACTTACTGCAGATCCAAGCTGCAACTTGAAATCACTTGTTATGTTACAGAATACACTTTTAGTTTCTTGTTTTTTCTTTCCCTTGGAAATTGATTTATTGTTCCCTGACAAGCTTTGTTAGGATCGCTCGTGTAAACTCAGAGAACATTGTTTTTATAAAATGCATATTTTTCATTTGTTTACATCACTTATAGCGTCCATCTCCAGTCCAGTGCTTGATTCGATCGCTGGATGTAATGCTACTGGAATAATGTGAACTGGCACTGGAATGCACTGAATCCAGTGAGTGATCCAGTCCAGTGACTGTATTGATGCTCTACTTTTCAATCCAGCGCGCCCATTCCATTGCAATCCAGTGTCATTCCAGTGCTGGCAGAACATTTTCTGCTTTCTGCTTTCGTCTTGAAATCAACTTCACAGCTTTACGCTTCAGCGGCTTCTAAATGACTGTGATCATTACATTTTTTTTTTTATACTACAGAGGTGGCAAACAAGCATACGGCCCACCTGTTGGTAAGCGGTTACCGTAGCCTATGAGCGCTTGCAATACCAGAGGCATCACGCACGCGTTGCCGACCCCGAACCCCCTTCCCCCCTAAAGAGCTCTGGTAACCTTACTCACCGCAGGAACACAACACTATTTGAAACAAATAATGTTATTTGGCTGCGATCTTCTGTAAGGCGTAGGTACCTCCCAGGCGGGCTGCTCCAATTCAGAACGAGAAAATCTCGCTGTGCCCTACCTCCTCCTAAACACATCCAGTCCAGTAATGATATGATATGATATGTCCGAAAAAAACAGTCCAGTACAGCGTTTGACTCACTGGATTATTGGACTGGAATAATGTGAACCGGCTACAAGAGACGAAGTTCAGTGCACATGGGAATCGAGGCCTTACCAAAAGTTAGTGTGCGTCTACGAGCGTAGAGCCTCTACGAGGATTGAGCCTGCGAGCGTTCAACAACAATCTAACTACGTCAGCTTTATTTCCCACTTCAAACGTGTTTTCCCAAAAGAATATCAGTTCTCATGGGAATTTAATCCTAACCAAAAGTTTACTTACGGACGTCTAAGAACGTAGAGCCTCTACGAGGATCGAACCTCTAACAAACTTCGAACATCTACGACCTTAAGAGTCTACTTTAACTGATTTCCCAATTCAAAGATAAACTATGCAGTAAAACTTATGTAAACTTCAGTTAACTAAGTTTCGTAGCTTCGTAGATACTCGTAGCAATACGCGTAGACGAGTACCTACACCGCCATGTGAAAGAATTTTCCAATTAGTTTCAAACGCCTTCACGCTACCTCTACGTGTACTTTAGATATTTCATTATTGGGGTGACCTCTAGGGAGCACCACCACCGAATGGATTAAAAAAAGTCATAAAAATGTTTATTTTCACGTAGAGTTTATTCAATGAAAATTGTCGAATTTCCAAAAGACGTAGAACAAACTTTATTGCCAATTGGTTGTAGAATAAGCCCCTTTCGAGATACATATTATTAATCACCTTGTTGAATAATTAATAATAAATCATATATAATATATCAGTTAACTAAAGTAAGCTTGTTTGTCCATAGATGCGTGATTTGCAACATGACAACGTGAACGGATTTGTAGGCGCCTGCATCGAGCCGCCGAATGTCTGCGCTCTCTCAGAGTATTGCACCAGAGGCAGCCTCAAGGTAAACAATAAACATTGGAATACGTCCAACATCCCATAGTAAAGCCGCAATATTGAAGCTCCCATATCAACTGGAGCTGAAATAGCGATTTGATGCCAAATGGTATTGTTTCAGGATATTCTAGAAAATGAAGATATCAAATTGGACAACATGTTCATAGCGTCTTTGGTTGGAGATATAATTCGGGTACGTGCTATTCATATCACTAAACTAAATCACACCTACGCCCTTAAATGTCAAACTTAATATTTACTTTCGATAGACAGTTAGCACTTTATTGATTACCACGTGGAATAATATGTTTTCACTACGTTCCACTGATTTCCACTCATGACAATAATGATGCAGGCCTTAGTTTTGGTTTTGGAATAACTGACCTAGAATTCAATAGATTTTTTCAATTTAAAGCTTAAACGAAGCTTCAGTCGCTATAAGCAATAATAGAAGAATTTACTTAGAAGTAATCGAAACCCCATTTAAGATCGCCCAAACGCTTTGGAACTTTCGTGTCGGAATGAAAAGTTTTGTAACAATTTGTGTTTTAACTGTTCGAAGAATAACTGAATTGAAAATTACTTTTCAAACATTTTATCTACACTAGCCACTACATTCTACATAGCGTTGTAATGTTTTTGCAACTAAAATAGTATTGGCTAAGTTAGGGTGTCATCTACTTTACATCATTATCATCATCAGTCTGAAGAAGTCCACATAGGCCTCCTGCAAAAAGTGCCACGACCAACGGTTTTGAGCCTTTTCCATTTCTCGGTCTATCGGGTGGAGGGCTTACCAACACTGCGTCGTCCGGTTCCTGGTTGCAATTTGAGAACCTTTATTCCCCAACGGTTATCGGTTTGGCGAACTATATGGCCTGCTTACTATCACTTCAACTTGCTATTAATGAGAGCTATGTATCGACATAGCTCTCAGTAATAGCAAGTAAGTAGTAGGAAAACTGTAGAAGAACCAAGGTCATCGGACCTTGGTTCTTCTACAGTTTTCCTCATTTCAGATTGTATCACGTAGTGAAACTCCGAGCATAGCTCTCTCCATCTGCTTTACATGCAGATGTATACTATTTCCTACAAGTCTAAACTGAGAATATGATATTATAGGTGCTGGGCAAGCCCACTCCATCTAAACATGTCTCAGGTACAGCGTCCTGTAAGTGAGTATTAAGTTCCACCTGACGCTGTATTGGATTTTGGGCTAGGTTATATACTTTCGGTCAGATATTAATTTCTGTGGCTCTACTACAATAGGGAGTCACGTCGCTGAGCTAGGTATGATTGTATCACATACTTAATATTTCAGGGTATGATTTTCATCCACGAGTCTCCACTCCAGTTCCACGGAGCCCTTCGTCCGTCCAACTGCTTGGTGGACGCGCGTTGGGTTGTCAAACTGGCCGACTTTGGGCTGAAGGAGTTCAGGCACGGAGAGCTGCCTCCGTCTGAAGCCATCGCCTTCCGGACTCACGTTGAAAGTAAAAATATTTTCATCCGTTTCACTCAAATATTCGTGACATTCTGTTCTATGTACTTCTAGGTTACTTTATTGGAGAGATAAGATGCACAAAAATGACCAATTTTCAGAGCGATTCGGAACTTCGAATATTAGTTATCTAGTGTCTAGTTATGGGGTAATTGGTGATAGCACTGGTTTCAGGACTAGGCCACTGGTGGGAGGTTTTTTAGTTATAGGGAAGAATATTTATTTATTTTATTAAATTCCGAAGTTTTGATATTAAAAAAGCTGCCTTCAATTTGTTTTCATGTCAACAGAAACTCAATCAAAAACAATTTCGTAATATCTTTCCAGATCTCGTATATCTATCCCCTGAGCTCCTCCGCGCCTGTGGATGGGGTAAAGAAGGGCTGTCTTCCTCGGTTGAGTGGCGCCGCGGCTCGCCTTTATCCGACGTGTACGCGTTCGCACTCGTGCTGTATGAACTGCACACGCGACGCGGCCCGTTCGGTGCGGACGCGCCGCCTGTGCCCTCATTACTCCGGAGGCTGGCGAATCCTGACCCGACGCCTTACAGGTAGGTATGTGTCAGTCACATTGTTTCACACAACTTATCTCTGAACTTATTTGTTCGTGGAGATCGTGGAAAAAGAGCTGGTTTCCTTGATGGAGTTTGGCCCTACGCACTAAACAAGGGTTTATACCCTTGAAAACTTTGGGAAACTTTCTGAGAGTAATACTTTACTCGTCAAGAAAAGAGCATTTAAATCCTGTCAGTAGATAGACAGCCAGACAGATTTGCTAGTTACATATTCATATACCTACACTTTGTTTATAATAAAATACAATGACTATTTCAGAACACGTGATCCATATTTTTTTGTAAAAACTTATAAGCTATAACTAGCCAAGCTAGCCGCGAGTGAGGCCTAGTGCAAGCTTTAGTAAGAGCTTGCACTAGGCTTCGCTCGCGGCTTACCTATATGCTTAAAAAGTAACCTAGGATTTAAGCTATCTCCATACCAACATTCAAATCGGTTCACCCGTTTAGTAGTGAAAAATTATCAAACAAACAGAGGGACGGAGTTACTTTTGCATACGTATAATACTACCTACCTACATATTTATATAAATTGTTAATTGTTCAGGCCGCCATTAGAATCGCTAGCGGGTCGATTGGACTGTGTGCGCGAATGTTGCTGCGAATGCTGGACTGAAGACGAAGTCACGCGTCCCGACTTCAAGGCGATACGGACGCGCTTACGCCCTTTGAGGAAAGGCATGTAAGTACTACTTGAACAAAATAGTATCATCATCATCATCATCATTTCAGCCGTACGACGTCCACTGCTGAACATGGCCTCCCCCACAGACAGAGGGAATTCCTTATCATGTGGGGGGATTTGCCCATACTCACCACCCTGGGCATGCGGGTTGGCGAGCGCAGTTAGAGCTATCGTTGTTAAAATGAGGGACGCTGCTGCCCATCCCCTAGCTTTTTTCCCTTAGTCGCCTCTTACGGCATCCGCGGATAGCATTTATTTTAACATTTTAACAACGATAGCTCTAACTGTACTCGCCAACCCGCTTCCCAGCGTGGTGAGTATGGGCAAATCCCCCCACATGATAAGGAATTCGCTCTGTCTGTGGAGGAGGCCATGTTCAGCAGTGGAAATGAGGATGATGATGATTACCATAGGCAAATGCTATGTACATAATTCAAATGATACTACCCGTGGATGCTTACGACATCCACGGGTAGTCATGGGGGGGTCAATGGCAACTGAAAAAAGCTAGGGGATGGGCAGCAGCGTTCCCTATCAACAATAGCTTTATCTGCGCTTGCCTACTCGCATGCCCAGCGTTGCGAGTACCTAATTAATTATGCAGGCAGTCCAAGGTCAGTACCGCTGGAAATCTGTGGCCTATGTTAAGAATATTTGTCTACCTATTTTTTTGATCATGTTTCAGGAAACCGAATATCTTCGACAACATGATAGCGATGATGGAGAAATACGCAAACAACCTGGAGGCTCTCGTGGACGAGCGGACAGACCAACTACAGGAAGAGAAGAAAAAGACTGGTACGAACTTACAATTATTTGACTGTAACTGACTTCAACTACAACTTGTTGCGTAACTTTTGTTACCTACTAGGTATCCCGATCGCGCTTATTCTAAAATAACATGTTTTTTTTAATATTAAGCAAAAAAAGCACTGGTGGAGTGATGGTAGTGGCCGATCCACGGGTCGTGAGTTAGAATCCCGGGGTGCACCAACAGATTTTCCATTTGGAAAATTTATCTAAGGACATTCAATATGCCTTATCAAATTTTATTAGGTTCATTTAAACCAAATAAAATTTTGAGTTTATTTTTATTACTTTGATAAACCCCTCAAATCCAACTGATTCAAGCCCCCTCTATACCACAATCTTGGAGCCGCCACTGAGTTTAGGTACTCATTCATGTATTTGGTGAATAGTGGTAAGTATTTTTTTTTAAATACAAAATAGGCTAGCGTTTCACTACAATGTCGCCTGATGTTAAGTAATGATGTGGTCTACGCTGTAGCACGTTTGCCTAGAAGAAACCTATTCACTCTGGTCTTGAAGACACCCAAATTATTGGTACCTATTCGGAAACACAGACGCCTGCAACGAGTTCCACTCTTTGGCTGTCCGCATTATAAAGGTAGACGCAAAGCGCTTGGTGCGGCAGGGTGGTATATCAACCATGAACGGACGTCGCGTCTCCGTGCGTCTGGTTGTCCGATGATGGAATGGGGATGGGGGGACTAAATCAATGAGTTCCGTGCGTCTGGTTGTCCGATGATGGAATGGGGATGGGGGGACTAAATCAATGAGTTCAATCGCACACTCTCCGAAATGTAGGTATCCTATAAAAGACCGATAGTATTCTTAACACTACATGGTATCCTATTCAAGTTTTGTCTTCCAGAGGCGTTACTAGAAGAAATGCTACCAGCGCCCGTGGCGGAGCAGCTGAAGCGCGGCCGCCGCGTGCTGCCCGAGAGCTATGACTCTGTCACCATTTACTTCAGCGATATCGTTGGCTTCACCGCCATGTCTGCTGAGAGCACCCCTTTACAGGTAACCAGAAATTTTCTTGCTATCTTTATAAGTCCAAGGCATCTTCAATAATCTTCTTCCATCTCACGATGGCTGGTCTGGCAACCTTTAAGTCATTGATATAATAGACTCATATACCTATGCACCTAGTTATTCCATCTCACGATGGCTGGTCTGGTAACCACTAAAATTACAATGTAGTATCACTACTGCATGGTTTGTTTAATTAATTATCTGTGTTCACCTAGCTGTTAGTTTTCTAAAAATGTCTAAAATAACTACAGCACACTATACACCTTTAAGTCATTGTTATAAGATTCAAATTGCAATGATTCACGAGACTTGGCGTGAAATGTTAAATAACAATAGCACACTATTGTCAGCCAGAGATGCGGTGCCATACTCGAACCTCTCAAATGCATTTGTATGTTTCAGGTGGTGGACTTCTTGAATGATTTGTACACGTGCTTCGATTCAATATTGGAAAGCTTCGACGTCTACAAAGTTGAGACTATCGGCGACGCTTACATGGTGGTATGTTTTAAACCTTCATCTCTTATTCTACTTCAGAGAATATTCTAAACTGTGCAGCATGCGTGATATAAAATATGAGTGTGCGTTCCGCCAGCAGAGGGCTTAGAAAGAGTTTTTGTCAAATCCATACGAAGCTTCGCCGGATTCGGTATCGTGGCCACGTCTGGCGTTAGCGTGTGAACGCCTTCGAGTAGCAAACCTGAGTATAAGTTGCATACGATAGCAAGCTAGACGTTATCGAGACCACGATAGCGCCTCCACGCTAGCAGAATGATGACGAATTTCAGGATTCGACAAAATTCTGCTGGCGTAACGCACACTGTACATATACATGGAATTAATAATGCGTGTAATTGTTCACAAAACTTCAAATTTGTGCGTCCACTAACCAGCAGTGCTATTGCGTAAGCGACATGGGAATGAAGTTCGCAATTTCGAGGCTTTTATCAATTTTAGTGGCATCCGAAATTTTTTATTCATAAAAAGGGAGGTCGTGAAATTTTTCCTAGTTGAGTTTGGAACGTTTTGGATATTGCTAAGATTGTTAAAATCTTTAAAAACAAAAACTGTACTATCTCATTTACACAATAGCACCGTAGGCCCCGTATCATCAACTTAGCGATTTTACGATGGTGATGACGTAAGTTGACTATCTCAAAGATTTATGGTTCAAATTCGTGTAAAATAGAGCTGACATGCTTGCACTTCAACGTCTTCAGCGGCCATAAAACGTCATGGTAGGACCCCTAGTTTTAGTTCAACCTTAGGCTTATTACCTATATCTGGTTGTACCTATTCCCAGGTGTCAGGGCTTCCCATTCGTAACGGCATAGTGCACGCGGGCGAAGTAGCTTCAATGGCTTTAGCTCTGCTGTCGGCAACACGCGCCTTTCGAGTGAGACACCGCCCGGAACAACGGCTCTTGTTGCGAGTTGGGATCCACTCAGGTATTCATCAATGTGCACGAAAAGAGCCTCTAAGAGGCGCACTTTAATCCTTTCACTACACTGATTCTTTCACCCACGATCATAGGCCCTTTTCAGTGCCACCATCCCTCAACCTGGTCACTGACCTAATACAGAATGACCAAGAAAGAATCAATGACAAGACAAGAAGAAGATTTATCAATGTACCTAATGCTTGGTCGTGCCTCTGACTACCTCTGTTAACTAGACAACTTCGGAGATTTTATAAGTACTTACCTACCCGAGGACCTTAGTTGTTGTAGGTATACCATACGTAGGGATTTCTTTCCAAATACATAATTTTCATACAAACGCAGGTACTCCTTCTATTTACACCCTACTCGACCCCAAGGCGTGAGTCTGGGATAGTTATGTGGCAAAACTTTACGCCGCGTAACCGTGGTAACTACGCTACACTTCTCTATACGCTTTTTGCGTAACTATCGCAAACTCAGGCGTCAATTATGAAATTTTACAAATGCAATTGCATCACTCTATCACGTTGTAAAACATAGTGATTATTTTGTCCTAGAGTTTCTTATAATTGAGTTGTATTGCAGGACCGGTATGCGCAGGAGTTGTTGGGTTGAAAATGCCTCGATACTGTCTATTCGGTGACACGGTCAACACTGCAAGCCGTTTTGAATCCACCGGAGCACGTAAGTTTTCAAAATACCTACCGTTGTATTGAGATGACTACAGTTGCCAAGCTATTTGTAGTCTTATGGACTAAGTAATTAAGTTTAAACTAATCTGTAGGTAATTGTTTTTTTTTCTCTTCATTCAGCACTGAAAATCCACTGTAGTTCTACGTGTAAACTTCTACTTGACAAGTTAGGCGGGTACTTACTGGAAGAGCGAGGAATCGTTTCTATGAAAGGAAAACGCGATCAGGTAAATTACAAAATTCATAATACCAATTTAACCAAACCTACTCCATCTTAAAAATATCAGGGGCTTAAAGGGTCGGTCGTGTGGGTATTCAAATGAAAATTATTAAAATGGGAAAAAGTTAAATAATTATTACCTAATTATTAAAATATCGTTCGCTTTGCTCACTTATGATTGTAAAATAAAATGTTGCCTAGATATAGGTAAACATTGGTTCAATAGTACTATGGAAATGGACATCTTTAGGTCATGTATTTCAAGCAATAAATTATACTTTGACTTTAACGTTGACCTACATTTTAGGTAACATATTGGCTTCGAGGCGAGGATCCGTCGGCGGCGGCGGCGCGGGCGCGGCGCCGGCCGCAGACAGACGACCAGCCGCTAGAGAAGCGCGGCCAACGGAGCTCGCTCAAGACAAAGAGCTGGAAGAACCAAGTTGGGGGACTGCACAGGTACCTAATTCGAAAACATTTAAGCTAATCCATTTCAAAAACTTGTAATTAAATTAAAATAACCATGTTATCTACAAGGTGATTCACAATAATACCCGAAAGCAGTTTATACTACACATTGTTCATTGAAGAAAAACGATACAAAAAATTAAACAATAATAAATGTTTGTTCATTAAAAAAAAAGTTACATTATTTTTTACAATGAGAAATGTTTATTTACAAAAATTGTGTTTGTGTTTTGTCTTTGAATAAAATTGATTGCACAATCTGTTGTAAAATATTTCAAGCACCTTTCGGGATAGTATATTATGTTATGAATATATTTTGTAGAAGTATTTAAGTAATATCTTCGAACGAAATACTTATTTTTTCTTCTTTTCAGGTGTTGCAGTTTAGAATCTCCGAAGAAACTACGCTTTGCATCAGGAAACCATTTAGAATCTCACACAGATAGTGTCCTGCACCATCGGAGCGATGAATATCTAATGGAGGTGAGTAGCGTTTTATGCTGGGCCTAATTTTTGATGCCACGTTACCTATGTCTTTAACATACCGTCGCCGGAGCCGCTTGCTCGGGGGTCCATCTTTAGTTTTCGATGTCGATTGCCACTTGTCTAATAATAGGGCCATTACCTATAATGTGGCCCTAGGCTCCCTAGCAAGCGATTGTGATGGCGGCGACGATATGGTGAAGACACTGAAGCGGCGATAGACATTAAATGTTGATAATGACCACAGCTTTCGTTATTTATTTGAAAATTGTTATTTCGTATTCCCGCTTCAGTGTAACTATTCTACTCCCAATTTGTAAATTACATAAACTACTTATCAATACCATACCTTCTAATTTTTAGGTCGTAGGCGAAGGCCGTTTGGCGCCAACGCAACGCGGCGATCTCTTAGAAGCGCCAAGTCTCCGTCACGAGTACACGAGCGTATCCTGCCCCATCATAGAGCACACAGAATGCTCCCTGCCCCCGCCGGCCGCCGCGTCCTGCGTGCCGTTGCTGCAACAAGCAGACTCAGACACGCCGCCCGCCGCGTGCGACATAAAGCTAGTTATCAATGGATGCTCGATGTCCGAAGCCGATGGCGCTGGTATACCACTACTCGCCGACGCGTAATTGGTACTTAAACGTTCCCTAGTCAAGTTGGTTCGCTCTACTATTAGGCTCTGTGCACATTTAGCTGGTTAATCAAACAATGAAAATCAATCAAACGCCCTTTATAAATGTGGCATTCGAAAGACGGCATGGCAAAACGATGGAATTGGTTTTTGTTTATGATTGTCACTTGTGTAAAGGACTATTTACATCGAACACTCATTCTATCCCCACTCAAATCAAATCAAAAATCTTGATATCAAATTATTGTGAACAAACGTAGAGCATTCTTTCGTTATTTTTTCTGCGTTCATTACACTCAAAGATTGCGAAAGAATGTTCTTGTTCTAGCTCTTGCTCTATGTTCGTTGGGTTTAAATCGGCCTTAAGCTAAAAAATCTGGAGGCTGATGTTTGAATAAAGATGGAAGATTTTTCGCAAATAGTGACTATTAAATGTGCATAGACAGTAAATTATGCAACGCTAGATAATTTTGTAAAGGAGATGGGAAGACAGAGCATGTAATAGCCAGTGCCTCTCCTGTATAGGTAGTTATGTGATCTACGTCAGTATTACTAAGACAATCGTTCAATAGAAATTATTTAATAACATTAAACTCTTATTTCACAATTGACGGTAACATCGTTTTACTTACACTTATTATTTACAGCAGCGGTTCATATACATACATATAATAGGGTAATCAATATACAGTGTTGCGTCTGCGTACTTCCTACTAGGTAAACATTGTTGCCTGCGCGAAATGGGGAATTAAAAAAATGTAAAAGTAGGTAGCTGTCAACAAAGGTACTCCAAAGTCGTTTTTAATTCGCCGCAGCCAAATAATGGACTGGGCATGATTATAACGATTTTCACAAATCACGAAATCTCAGTTTTTCTGCAAGCTTACTCTTCTCTAGTTGAATTTCACCTATTTTAGATTTTTATTGGTAAACTGTCTTCAGACTGGTCGTAGTGAGTCTATGGACTCTGACTACGCGGTCCTGGGGTCTAGTAGTAGGCGTGGCGAACTAGACAAGTTAGCATAATCCAAAGGCCACTATGACTATACGAACCCCGTGGCTAGCGCCTGGTTCGCGATGATTCATAAGGTAAAGTAGCAGAAAAGCAGAACCTCTTTGTTAGTTCAATTGTAGTCGCAAACTTATCTATTAACTTACAGAGCGGAAACTCGCCTAAGCACGAGTTGCCACCTAAGCCCTGGGGCATGTCTTTGGTTTCCTAAGAAGCAGCGATCGTATAAACAATATTTCTAGCCTAACATCAACTAAATAACTGACGTCCACCGCGTCACAGCTACATTACGTCCGCCATGACGGTCACTGCTGCTGAAGAATTCAAAGCTTATTCTATCAGATCGCAATGCGGTTGCGCGCGCGCCGTTCAGACAGCAGACTCGCGGTCGAGCAGCGGCGGCGCGCGGCGCAAGGAGGCGCTGGAGCCGCGCGGGGCGCCGCCGAAGAACCCGAGCAGCCACGAGCGGATGGCGAACCGCGGCTTCCTCTCGCCCTTGTTATCCGCCACGTTCTCGAGCGAGCGCCAGCGCTTGTAGAACTCGATGTAGGAGGCGTCGTGCACCTTGCGCGGTCGGTCCAGCTTGTTGTACAAGCTGCATTTGCGTAGTAGCGGGCTGGTTTCCGCCTGGCGGCGGGGTAGGTCGTCGGTGACTATGCCGATGATGGTGCCGTTGAAGACCGGGTCGCCGCAGACGGTGGCGACGGGCTGGTCGGCGTCGAGGGAGCGAGTGGTGTGGTGCCGCCGCAGGCGCGGTGTTGCCAGCGCGTCCAACGAGCGCGCGCCGCGCAGGGCGAGCCCGGCCGCGCCCGCCACCGACCCCAGCGACTCGCACTCGCCCTCGCACGCGGTCGATGACGCGATCGAACTCAGAGTGTGTCTGGAAGTAATAGATATAGCCGATGAGTATGGCCATTTAGCAGATGATAAGTTACTCAGAGTAAATACTATACGGTTTATGCAAACCGCACAAAATACCTACATGTTCCCGCGGGTCAGCATTTACGCTATAACGTGGATTTCGAGTCAGTTGCACATCAACCACCTAACGACAACAACACGTTATAACGTAAACTCACAAACATTTGTAGCTTTACGTACTATAACTAATAAACGGTAAACTTTACTATTTGGTTTACATTCAACAACGAACTTTTAGGATGTAGGATACGTAATGTCTAAAAGTGCCTACACTTTGTTAAAAACACAGGTGTTGGTTTTACGCATCATTTTAAAATTCTCCGGTCATGAGCCACACACTCAAACCTACCTTTACCTCTACAACCCCAACAAATACACACACACCACAAACACATATTATTATGCTCTACAAATTCGCATTCGCAAATTTTGCCTATTTCCTGCAGCGGGCGTAGAAGTTTTACATAATGACACGCGAACGAAGTCGCGTGGTTACTAGTGAATTATAATAGGATTTAAAAATGAGGCCATTCGTTGTGAGTTAAATATGAAAGGGACGGACACTAACACACAAACATTGACCCAGGAACAAGCACAAACTTACAGCAAAGGTGCGCGCGAACGCGGCGGATCGTCACTCTTTGAAGAGACAAGACTGTTGTCTTCAGCCATCGGAGACCTATCGCAAGTAGAATCATTAGGGTCAGCACCGACTGCCGTAACCGCGATGCAATTCCTTAGATACAATTAAAACTCATAACTTATTTCGTTTTAAAAATGGCGGAAAAATAAAACATGATAATGATTTTGTGATTGCAGTGGTATATAAAACTAAATAAGGTAGAATTTCAGTTGTGTATCTAATGAGTCACATCGAAAACCCTTCTCCGTCCGTCAGCGCTGATCCATATAATTTCTTATTCTGCGTCGTTTATTACCTCAATGCCTCTTTCTGTTTACTATTTTGGTCACATCCATCATGTATTCACTGACCAAAGCCATCTCTGAGATTTTTTGGATAAACATTATTTTGAGAATAAAATATAAGGTAAATAGAGTCAAATCAGTGCGTGTTGCCAGTGATGACTTATGGCACTGAGACTTGGTCGTTAACTATAGGCCTCATATACAAGCTCAAAGTCGCGCAACGCGCTATGGAGAGAGAGCTATGCTTGGAGTATCACTACGTGATAAGATCCGAAATGAGGAAATCCGTAGAAGAACTAAGGTCACCGACATAGCTCTCAGAATTAGCAAGTTGAAGTGGCAGTGGGCAGGCCATATAGCTCGCAGAACCGACAACCGTTGGGGAGTAAAGGTTCTCGAATGGCGACCACGAACCGGGCGACGCAGTGTTGGAAGGCCCCCCACCCGATGGACCGACGACATTGTGAAGGTTGCGGGAAGTCGGTGGATGGAGAAGGCTCAAGACCGTTCGTCATGGAACTCTTTGGGGGAGGCCTATGTCCAGCAGTGGACTTCTACAGGCTGATGATGATGAGAGTCAAATAAAAAAAACACAAGTAACGGGCACGCACCAAGTGAAATCGCAAACGTAGCGGCGGGCGACGGACAGCTGAGACGCGAGAGGTTCAGGTTCGATTTCCGCTAGGACAAATGCTAGAATGATCTTCGGGCTTATGGTACACACTCAAAAGTGAGTGTGTTTGATGTTTATTTAATTACCTGGGCCGCGCGGTGTCTGTCGGCAGACGTCTCTGCGAGGGCGGCGTGGCGGAGGCCATGGCGGGCGCGGGGAGGGAACATCTAGAGCCGCGCATACCCGCCTCGCCGCTCGCTATACGCTGTCGCACACCACCTGTGAACATTACATTCATTTCATTCTGTAAAAGTGAATAGCATACCGTTTTTGTATGGTGTCTATAAAAGGGCGCCTACAAAAACGGTGATCCCAAGCATATTATACGCGGCTTCGCGCTATTGTGGCGACGAGGCATGAACTCCAAATGAAATAAATGAGTCCATTTTTTATAGCAAAGTCTCTGCACGCTATACAAAACCTAATATAAATTGCTAGCTTTCAGAATACTGGCTTTTTATTAATATGTTTGGCTTATTTATATAATGTATAAATATCAAGCATGATCCAAAAACTCAATAAGCCAAATAAGTTGGACTTGCCTCGGGGAATAGTCGTGAGCCTATTTGGACAAGCCACATTTGCGCCATTCATTGGTATAGATCTATAGAAGGACGAAATAGAATGTTACCGGAAAGCGATGGATGTCTCGAGTCGGCGAGCCGAGGGCTCCGCCGCGGCCGACGGAACAGGGGCCGCTCCTCGCCTTCCACCGCCCTCTTCTGAATGGCCTTGTCCGTGGCGCTGAGCAGCCAAAATGTTTGCACCTGGAACAAAAATGACATACATTTCTCTCTCTCAAAATAACTACCCGTTCAAACATTGAAATGACATCTGAAATACCAAATCAAAATTCCAAGTTAAATCGCTCAAAATTCAACGATTCATTTCATAAATTCCACGATCAGCTACTGCTTCATTTTAAAATACTTTTTCTGGTCAAACCGACGGTTATCATAAACCTTAAAGCGCATCGACAGAAAAATGCCGTTGTATTTTATTTGAGCTCAGCCTTTGGAACTCGGGAGTAGATACCTTGATACTGTCAAACGTACAAAAACCGCCTTCAGAGTTGCGTCTCACCTGCCCTTTCCCCTTGATCGGGATCATGCCCCGAGGCTCGACAATATACCCTCCCAGCTTCTCCAGCGCCTGCTTGCAGCTCGGTGAGATGTGAATGCGCAGCGGTTCGCCGTTAGACTCCATACGGGACGCAGTATTGACCGTGTCGCCGAATAAACAGTAGCGAGGCATCGTTAGGCCGACAACGCCCGCTACTACCGCTCCTGGAAAAGTTGCATTTATAGGTGAACCATTTAACTCAGACCACTCTTTTTGTCTATTTTTATTTTGATAAATAGGACACCAACGCAGTTTCTGTTTTTAAGCGTCCTATTTAAATGGTGCAATTCTACTCCTGTATTTAGAGGACGCGGGGTTTCATGCGCTGGGATCGCGGGCAGAAACTCGCAAGGAGTGGTCTGAGTTAAAGGGTTTACATATAATTCAAAGTTAAAAGAAAATATTTATAATTATTCGATATTTACTTAGCTCAACAAAGAAACGGCGCACGTAGAGGAATTTCCGCAAATAATTTCTTAAATAGGTACGGAAATCAAGGAACTGAAGTTTGAAACGATCAGAAGAGCAAAAGAAGCTCTCTCGCGTAGTGATACGACACATACTCGCTTGCACGTGCAGGACGAGCGCATTGTGTATATATATATACATACAAAACAGTAAATCGCAAAATTCTATCGGCCATAATCATCTATATCTCTCTTTTTGTCGAGCTACAGCAGACTTTTCATGTCGCTCCTTTTGTTTAATGGAGGCTACGTTTGACGAGGAGGGCACAGCGAGATGTTCTTGCTCTAAATTGGAGCAGCCCGCCTGGTTTGAGGTACCTCCGCCTTACAGAAGATCGCAGCCAAATAAAAGTATTTGTTTCAAATAGTGTGGTGTTCCTGCGGTGAGTAAGGTTGCCAGAGCTCTTAGCTCTTTTTTTAGTGGGGGAGGGGTTCGGGGCCGGCATCGCATTTGCAATGCTCCAGGTGTTGCAGATGTCAATAGGCGACGGTAACCGCTTACCATCTGGTGGGCCGTAAGCCTGTTTGCATCCGTATAACATAAAAAAAGGCTAGACGTGGTGGGTAATGAATGACTTACCAGTATGTATGCCTATTCGGAGCTTGAGTGTTTCATTCGGCCTGTGCGATATCTTGTGACTCTTCACTGCATTCAGTAACTCCAGCGCCATCGAAGCGATCTCCCCCACGTGCCGGTCGTTATTCCTTATTGGAAGTCCAGATACCTGAACACAGTAATTTATATCTGTTTTTAGAACATAAGCGTATGTTTTTTAGTCGTTGGCTGTCAGTTCTCTACTTCACTTCGAGTTACTGATTTTGGGCGTCCTTCTTTTGGTAAAAGTGTTAAGCTTGTGTTATATCTTTTCTGCAGCGATGATTTTTGGATTTAACTTAGTGTATATGCGGATATTGTTTCCGTCACCCACAAGTACGCTTTAGTTTAATATGATGAGTTAGTGAGGGGGCTTTCAGATTGATACCTCAAGCCATTTATACGTGGATAGACAGCCAGACCGACAACAAAACTTAATCCTATTGTGGTCACTGATATAGCTCCGCATCGCCAGTAAATGCATGGATAAGTTCTACTCACCACCATATAAGCATCTCCAATAGTCTCCACCTTGTAAACGTCGTAGCCTCTTATGATCCTATCGAACACCGTGTAGAGATCGTTCAGGAAGTTGACCACTTGTAATGGCGTGCTCTCAGCGGACATCGCGGTGAATCCGACGATGTCGCTGAAGTAAATAGTGACGGAATCGAAGGATTCCGGCTCTACGCCCTCGCCGGTTGTAAGGCGACGGGCAACTGACCTGGAACAATGTACAGATGGTAATGTTTTGGGAATGATCAATTGCTGATCAACGGGTGCGTAAGGCCTACGCACCGGGTGCAAGTATTTGTTATCAGTCCGTCCTAAGGCTGGGTTAGCGTAACAACTCCCTCAGGTACAATAATTCAATCTCAACTTGTTAGATTAAGGTTACATTCATAAGTACCGCAAACATGTCTTTTTGATACAAATAAAAATTATTTATTTATTTTTAACGATGGTGGGAAAGCGCTCTGACGGAGCGTAGATACTAAACGCAACCCTTTTCTTTCCAATGCGCCGGCGCCGTGTAAATATTCATGAATGTCAGTAATAAAGCTTAGCGCTTGGTCTCGGTATCTTTGAGTTTGGTCTAGAAAAATAAAATATTGAGACAATTTGAGACCTATGCACTCAAAGAGAGAGTACCTATGGGAATGCTCTAAAAATTAGTTTTCCCAACCCAAGATCTACCTTTCCTAACAAAGTTTCAACCAAGTAAACTAAGTATAATCGCTTGACACCACTACTCTCACCTAATTGTGTCCTTGTCAAAACACTAAATCACTAGTTAACACTAGTCTAGATACATTTTAAAGTTCTACTGAAACAATACATGCACTCATCACTCATTCAAATATTACTGACTAAATACTCGCACTGTGGATGCAGTTTATCTACGACACGTTTCAGAAGCTACCGCTCACAGACGACAAAAAATAACTTGAAAAGTAATAAAAGATAGCTAAGAGTCACTAAATTATAAATTGATCTACGTTCATGCTCATTCAAATACTTACCCGTGAATAAAATAAATATGTATATCCAAGAGAAGTTCATTTTACCATCACCAAAGCTATGATGATAACAAAATGAACCTTTATCGAAAAACTTGCGATCCCACTCCGTGGAAAATGCCATAAGTGCCCCAATAGAGTTCAAAATCATTTGCATAGCCTAATTTGCACAACGCTAATTACCCAGACATGACTTAAGTATGAAGTTTTTAATTTGTCACTTCTTCTTAAATAGAAATAAGTGTTAGTGGAATCATTCGTAGTTGAAGTTTTCTTTAAAAAATAAGGTAAGTGTAAAACTACTTATTAGCTTTAATTATGACTAGACTGTAATATTATTAAAGTACAGTATTATATGTAAAGTGTACACTAATAAAAAAAATTAAAGTTTTGGCCTGTGAACTGACAGATGAAAACCCTCAGATCTTCAACCAGGTGGGCTACTGTCATCGTGCAAAAGCGGCCTAAAGAAAGTTATCTAGAGTAAAAGACCATCACCGCGGACGGCGAATCGCGATCACCACAGAATCCCAAGCAAGCTCTATTCTACTCAAACGCTGTTAATGAAACATGTGAGTGACACTCGCCACAGCGCCGCTAGGGCACTGTGGCGCCCGCACCTGCAGTGAAAGGCAAATCAGTAACTACAATCACCAATAGGGAGTTAATTACCTCAATACATTTTCACGATTCTATAATGGATTGAACCTCCACATCTGGAAAAGAACACAAGTACAACAAAGTGAATACATTGAGTTTTAGAGAATGCACGACTGTTTTACACCAAGTCCATGTCGATGGTACAGAGGGGTTAAGCAAATAAAACGCCATGACTTGTTTTATTCAGGGTACATTTTATTAATCACAACAAAGCTTTTTCCTAGTTGATTTCAAATGACCGTAAATTCTGATCCAGCGGGACTCGAACCCGCATTTTCGTTTTGAATCAGTGATGCCTCGACCAGTTCAGCCATGTATCAAGACAACGAAAATGGGCCTTATCAATCTGCTCAATGACGATGGTTATTTTACACAAACAAATAATTTTGACAATAGTTTTCCCCTAATTTTGACAATAATTCGAGTGGATAATATCAGGAATGAAATACCGCCAACCTTACCCAACCATACTAATGCTTGCTCTGATTCAGATAATAATATCTACGTCATCATCATCATCATTTCAGCCGTACGACGTCCACTGCTGAACATGGCCTTCCCTCACAGACAGAGCAAATACCCTATCATGTGGGGGGGGATTTGCCCATACTCACCACGCTGGGCATGCGGGTTGGCGAGCGCAGTTAGAGCTATCGTTGTTAAAATGAGGGACGCTGCTGCCCATCCCCTTGCTTTTTTCCCTTAGTCGCCTCTTACGACATCCGCGGATAGGTAGATATGGAGGGGCCTATTCTTTAGCCACCACGGCTAAAGAATAGGCTAATATATCTACGTAAAAGCAATTTAATGTATATAGTTGCGACGTTGTAAAAACCTTAGTTATTTTTGAAAGAAATTGAGATTTCCAGTTAGTTCAGGACGAAGGCTCTCGAGTAGTTTGAAGGAAGGATATGTAGGTGATGTTTTAAAGGTGAATTCGCATTACTTGTTCTAAAGGGTAACGCAGACTTGGACCGAATGTAAAGCAGTGCGCACATTACTGCGTCGTCGTCCAGGTATGTCATACAGCTTGTTGTATTTGCGTCTTTGTGCTCACTTACAAACACCAATCTTACAGAAAACCTTGAATTAGTACAAAATAAGTTAAAGAATTAAGCGAGTCGCTTAAAAATATACGATGAAATGTACACAGGTTATTTATAACATGTACATGCAAATATCTATAGACCACCAAAGCTTGACTTGCCTGTGCCGACGAGAGTTAGAAATGTGAAACACGTACTTTTAGTTAGATGTCACACAAAATATGCGTAGTTTTTAGAGTAATAACTTCAACCTTGACTGATTTTTAATTCTATTTTTCAGTTTAGTTTGAACTATTAAATGCAATTATCTTATCAGTATCCACTTGGCTTAGATCCGTCAGTAAAATTCGAGGAAGCATTTGCTCGTATGTTTCGCACAAGACATTTGTTCGAAGGAATAATATTTTATTTTTAATTAAACTAAATTTATTATTATTGAAAAAATTGTGGTCAGTTTTTGAGTATTCACTCACGTCACTGCAAAATTGAACCTAATCGATTAAAGAATAAAGTCCATACATACTTTGGTAGCATCCTGTGCAGCAGATCTTCTGTCTTCTGTTTCTCCTCGATGAGCAGCCTGGTTCTCTCATTGACTAGTTCTTCCAAATTGTTGGCATACTTCTCCATCATGTCCATCATTTGGTCCATTATGTTCCGTGACCTGGGGGCAAAAACACCATTAAATATTGAAGCCTGTACCATTTCACTTTGACTTTTGACTTGATATAACTCACTTTCCAGACTTGAGTTTCTTCAGTCGGCTCCGGATAGTGGGGAAGTCGGGCCTCACGTTCGGGTCTTCCGCCCAGCAGTCCCTCATACACGACACTATGTAGGAGTCCTCGGGAGCCGCTTCGAGCAGGCTGGTGTCGGGCCGGAAGTAATCCTCGCCGTCTAACTTTGGCCTCTTCAGGCGGGCTATTATATCTGAAACGAGTTAGGGCAAAATATTAAGGGTGGTTACGAGCTAAATCTACTTCATATTCAACAACCAGGACGACAAATAGTGGTGCTAAGGGTACTCAACAAAAAATGCAACTTCGAGACTTATAGCTGTCACATCCCAGGCTATCTGCCTTTCCAAACTAGCCAATTGCAATGCTCATGGGTTTACAATAGTTTTTTCTCGATATTTTGAACTATCAGTTCCTGCGCGTTTGTTATTAAAAATATGCTAGCAAAGATTCAAATCAATATTTACATTAAAAATATTTTACATACAAACTTCGAACCCCTCTTCCATCCCCCCAATCAAGAGGGTGCATCGCGATATAATGTAGACTATATTTAAATCATTTAGACCATAATAAATAACTTTTTAAAGTTTTATAAAGATCCGTCCAGTAGTTTCTGAGATTAGTCCGGACAAATAACAGACGGACAGATAAAGGCCTCCGATTTAAAATAATTATTTTTTTATTCGAAGAATAGTAAGAATACTATAGCTTGTTACACACCTTTGGGTTCCATAGCTGTGACCCCGAACGGGCCCCGCCTCGCGATAATTTCGTAAAGTATAATTCCAAATGCATAAACATCTCCTTTTTGCGTACCGCCGACCGTTCCATTGGGGTTGTCCAGCTCCCGCAGTAACTCCGGCGACTTCCACAGTAAGCCTGGAATCAATACACTTTTAAAACTTCAAAAACTGAGCTGAGGTTCTACAAGGATCCGAGGTGTATTTAATTTATTTCGGAACAAAAACAGTCACAATAGTGTTAATAATAGAGTATACCTACAAGTATAAATAAAGTAACCAACGACGCTGTCCACATATTAGTATCA
Source organism: Anticlea derivata (assembly GCA_947579855.1). Lineage (NCBI taxonomy): Eukaryota > Metazoa > Arthropoda > Insecta > Lepidoptera > Geometridae > Anticlea > Anticlea derivata. The sequence continues at coordinate 6,436,333 of OX388260.1, forward strand.
GACTTTTTTTATAAATATGCTACTAGAGGCCAGATGAGTCCCAAGATAGAAAAGAAATGGTATCGACAATTTTATATGTAACTATATTTCTCGCTGTGTCATTATCATTTCAGCCGTAGGACATCCACTGCTGAATATAGGCCTCCCCGATAAATTTTCAGAGCGTCTAATCTAGTGCGGTCTACACCCAACGGCTCCCAGCGATCTTTATTAGGTCGTCTTTCCAACCAGTGCCGTTTTCTAAGTTGCGTCTACACTTTAGAACATTTCTGCCCCAACGGCCGTCGATTCTCCAAGCTATGTGCCCCGCCCACTGCCACTTCAACATGCTAATCCCCATGCCACCTTGCTGGTTGTGTGACAGTAGTTTATTACCTCTAAAATATTGATGCTCTCCTATAAAATCATTTTCTGCGCAATACCGCAATTCGTGAAGACCGAAGTCGGTTACCTGAAAAGATATAAATCATTTCTTATTTCTATGTTTTAGCGCAGGTTATCACTAAATTTCACTGTACACTGGGAGAGGAAGGTGAAGGAAAACATCCTGAGGAAACCGGATGTCCTAGAACCTAAAATACATGTTACATGTGCACGAAAGGAGCCTCTAAGACGCGCACTTAAATCCTTTCAATGGTTGACACACTGATTCTTTCACCGACAGTCATAGACCCTTTTCAGGGCCGCCATACCTCAACCTGGTCACTGACCTAATACAGGATGACCAAGAAAGAATCAGTGACAAGACAAGCAAGCAAAATTTCCAAAATATATCTCATACTAACCTGAAGCATCCATCTGGACGTGACTACACAATTCGAGGATTTAAGATTTCCGTGAAATATTAGTGGCGAAGTATGAATAAACATCATACCCTGAAACATGAAGTTAAAATTAGACAAGTCCATTGGAATATTACTCATCGATAACAATCATATCTTTACCTTAATGAGATCGTGTATTAGCGAAGATATGAACATTTTATCTAGTTTTATATCCTCATTTTCAATTATATCCTGAAAGAAAATTAAAGCATCTATAGTATATACATAGTACATAAAAACAGTAAGTCTAAACACTCATAGCATATCAATGTTTCCTTGAATTTATGAAAATTTTGATGTCTGTATCGCTAGTGCGATCAACATGACTGTAGAATTACGCAACTCCTAGTAGGTTCCGAAGAAATTTACGAATCATGTTATGAATCTTCAAAAGTTAAAATTTTGGTCATACAAGGAAAACATTTTATATTTTATTTTAAAGTGATAGATAACCCACACTAAAGGAAAACCATGTTTTTATTATAATCGCTCACGGCGTTTTGAGCCGTTTGGATGTCCTAAAGATATTCGTTCCGACTGGAAGTGTCTCCGTAGCTTAGTTGGTTAGAGCATCTCCGTATCTAGAAGGTTGCGGGTTAAAATACCGTCGGAGTCGAATTTTTGGGATATTATAAAAAAATCAAGGAAAACATTGTTATTACCAAATAACTTACATACAAGCTTCCTTTGGCGCAGTAGTCTGTTATAAGCAATACCCTCATAGGTTCTATTACAGCACCGATGAATGAGTTCAGATTGTCGTGACGCAACTCTCTTAGGAGTCGCATTTCCTTCATCACATCTCGCGAAATGTCCTGAAAACAATATATTATCATATTGTAATTATATTACAATTATATCTTAACTATCTCTATTTTTGTAATTTAGACCTTATTTAGGAACAACAAAAAGGTTAAGTTATGCGTTAATTCTGGAAATCTAAAACATTATTTCTATAAAAATTCTGAATTCTTTGTAAGTAATACTAAAACTTACTTTCTTTTTTGAAAATTTCAGTTCCTTTATTCTGACAACGTTTCCCTTGTATTGTGCCGTAGTTGTGAATATTTGCGTGCAGCATTTACTTTCACATGATATGCCGCTGGCTAAACTCAACTGGAATAAAATGGATTAGGTATGTACATTATTAAACAACCTCCTTACTTATAAGCGGTAGGTAAATTTAAACATTGTTTAAGAGTATTCCTGTCACTATTTCTCATTAAGTAATAATAAGAGATGTCAATACTTTAAGCATTTATCTTTTGACAGATTTGAATAAGTTAAGCCACAAATAGTGAAGCCAGCAACTACAAATGGTCCAGAAAGACGAAATTTCAATATTTCAGGAAGCAGATGTCTATCTCTTCTAGTGATATAGAAACTCAATTCCATAAAATACGTAGAAATATCTAAAAAGTATGTACCTTACTAGGTGAGCAGATAAGCCCGCTGCCAAGATACCCAGCAATCTCACACGGGTCGATCTTCCACAGTAATCCCTCGATCTCCTGTTCGATCTTCCATTTCCGATAGATACTGACAGTAACCACCAACGCGCAGAACAACGTCACTGCTAGAGTCCCAGCGACCACGAGCGATGTGATCTGTGAGTCGTCTTTGGGGCATTTCTCGTTGAGGAATCCACAGGAAGGTTCGTCTTCGGGTTTCACACTGTCGGGCCAGTCGATAGGGAGACGAGGATTCAGTTTGTACTCCTGGAAGTGACAGTTTGCAGTTATAGCCAATACGTTATAGTGACGAGTTAATGTAGGCGTACACTTGAAGTAGGGTGCAACGAATAAATCCGTCTTCCATAAATTTCATCATCATCATCAGCCTGTAGATGTCTACCGCTGGACATAGGCCTCCCCCAAACGGTCTTGAGCCTTTTCCATCCACCGACTTCCCGCAACTTTAACAATGTCGTCGGTTCCACATATCTACGGGCGCGCAAATGCAAAACGGACACTAGCCCCCTGGGCGCTTACACTTGAAAACCGTTTCAATCAAGATCCAATCCTAATCCAATTTCAATCTCACCAAATTCTTATTTGGTGCTCTTGAACAAAATCGAGATAGCAACTGAAATCGAGTACGCAATCAATTGCGTTCTACACTGCGTGCGATATTTTTCACAAAAATCTATCCCAAAAAAGAAACTGAACATTCAATCTCGAACTCGATTCCATCCTCGGTTCTTCACGGTTCGGTTCTGCACGTCAAATCGCATCAAGAGTGCCAATTTTTGACGAAGTCGATTTAATTTAGTTCCATAAAATTCCACAGCCATCAATTCCAATCGTGTGCAAGTATAGTTCAAGAGTGCCAACAAATTCGAGCAAAATCCATGTAACGATTGGAATCGAGATTGGAACTGTTTTCAAGCGTAAGCCCGCAGGTGGACTACAGCCACATTGGATTTTTCATCTGAACCAATAGGAGTAGGAAACAAAAATTACAGACGGATTTTAATACAAATTATTTATTTACACGTTCAATAGTAATATGATAAAGATTTGTTTACTATGACTTCACCTAGTTCAACCGAGCACTTAGGTACTTATCTGTATTATTTTTAGCTCATAAACCGCAACGCGAGTCGACAATCTATCCCCTTAGTGGTCTTAAAATAACTACGAGTTATATGACATACCTGTTCTTAATTAGTTTTTAACAATAGCGCGCATTGTATTGAGTGAATGAATAGTAGGTACCTAAATCGATTTTCATGATGACTTGCATGGTTGAGTCATTTAATCTTGATGCTAAAAAGTGCAGTGACCGCAGAACCTCAAGGCGAAAGTCTTCAATCAGTGCGTGTTGTCAGTGATGACATAGTCGTATGGCACCGAGACTTGGTCGCTAGCTATTGGCCTCATACACGAGCTCAAACTCGCGCAACGGGCTATGGAGAGATATACTCGGGAGTTTAACTGGGTGATAAATGAGGAAATCCGTAGAAGAACCAAGGTGCTGCAGGTTATGTCAAAAGGTTATGTTACGATTTTTTTTTTTTCTTAGTCTTCTATACATATAAATAAAATTGAAGAGTCTGTTTGTAATGTCAAAAGACCGATTTTGAAGGGAATTTCAAAATAGCTGATGTTATAAGGAGTAACTTACCAGTTTTGTTTTAGAAAAAGAATTAGGGTTCCACGCAAAACTATGAAAACACATGAAATCCAAAATCTTCTTATCCGGGTACCGCGCGAGCCATGCCGCAGGCAGCCGCTAGTATTCAATAAATTAATTTAAAAAGTAAGTACCAACCGGAAACTCTTTAGAGCTCTGATGAAAGTGCCCGACGGGGATCATACTGTAGCTGCAATTGATCTCTCCGTCGCTGAACTTCGATGGTTTGAAAGCTAACACCGAGAAGTTGCCCTCCGAATCGGCTCGCTCGTCCAGGCGAATTGACATGCCCGATATGCCTGTAAAGTAAACAAGAAGATTATAATCAAGATTAAACTGATGTTTTCCCAATAATTATGGTCTTACTCTCTTTAAGAGCTGTAAGCTGTAACACGAATAAGCAGTAGCCGTCATTGCTTGCTTGTCGTGTCACTGATGCTTTCTTGGTGACTCTGTATTAGGTCAGTGACCAGGATTATCTTCGGTGAAAGAATCAGTGTAGTGAAAGGATTAAAGTGCGCCTCTTGGCTCTTGTGCACGAAAGGTGCACAAGTAACCGTAATTAAGATGGCATCTAAAACGGTGAAGCGCAAAAAGGATAAGCTTTGAAGATAGCATCTTTCCGTGCAACGTTCTAACTAATATCCAATCTTACCAGATCTACAAAGTCATTGGCATTTTAGCAAATGGGAGTTCCCGTCATATTGGTTTACAAATGTTACTATTATCGTGGAATGTTAAAAACCGTATGGCACAGATTAAAAATCGTTTTGGAATTTATAAACAAAGCTATGTGAAAGCTCTTTCATTTATTTTATTTCGTATTAGTTTAACTTTTCTTTTGTACCCCCTATATCTTGGCAAACTTATATCTTGGTAAGACTGCCGTCATATCGTATAAGGAAGTAAAGAAGCTCGCATTGGAAAGATCAGAATGGAGGAAATTGCATCATTACACCCCGTGCACCGGCAAGAGCTAAGCTCTTAAATTATAGAAGATATCTTGGCAACCCCGAGGCCGATTAAACTCACATTCTTATCAGTAAACCTTTATAGTATAACCTGTTGACCTATTAAATCAGTGCAGATCGGAATGAACCTTCGAAAGTTAAGCTCTAACAAATAGACATACAAATATACAACGCCGATTCGCCCAAATTGTTTGAGACATCTCCGTTCGCTGAGCTCGCTCGATCAACTACTATTTTAGACATAGGTAGATACTGAATTAAAATCTGTACCATGTTTGATTAATTATATACAATTAAACCACTGAATAATAAATCACAATGAGTTTGATAACAACATTAATGCATTTATCCTTATACGTTAAACATATTATGGTGCCACTTTATTCGTTGGGCCCAACCAGAATAAGGAAAATATTTTATTTTTTTATTTATTTGATTATAGACGAGCAGCTTCCGCTGATGTGTCTACATCTCACAGTGTCGAAATTGAAAGTCTATTGTCAAGTCTAGTTCACTGGTGGTTTTGAGCACAGATTGATTAGTTAGTAGCCAGTTATCGAGCTTGTTTTTGAATGCATTGACAGAAGTAGCAGAGACAACATCTTCCGGTAACATGTTCAAGTTGTGGACTACTCTGTTGCTAAAGAAGTGGTACGCAGCAAGTAAGTTAGCAGGAGCACGAGCTAGCTTAAGTTGATGGCCACGAGAAGGTCTTTGATCATCTTTCCTTATGAAGATATCTTTAATATCTGGCAGATTGTACTGGTTGGTTATAATTTTAAAAGTTTCGATGAGGTCACCGCGAAGGCGTCTATCTTCAAGAGTAGTGAGGCGTAATGCGAGTAGTCTTTCCTCATATGATTTGCGTCGTAGAGCCTGTGGTATCTTGGTTGCTCTCCTCTGAACACTTTCGAGTATGTCAATTTTGGAAGTACATACATACATACATACATAAAATCACGCCTGTTTCCCAGAGGGGTAGGCAGAGACCACGGTTTTCCACTTGCTACGATCCTGACATACCTCTTTTGCTTCATTCACTCTCATCACATTCCTCATACATGCTCGTCGGTTTAGGGTACTCTTGACCTGGCCTTTTTCCAAAACGTCACCGATTTGGTCACTAAACGTACGCCTAGGTCTTCCCCTTCCAACGGTCCCATTCACACTCGCCTTGTACACCTGTTTCGTCAATCTTCTTTCGTTCATTCTCTCTACATGACCAAACCATCTCAGCATACCTTTCTCAATCCTCATCACTACGTCTTCTTTCACCCCACAACGCTCTCTTATCACACTGTTCCTCACTCTATCTTTCAAAGTTACTCCACACACACACAATTTTGGAAGTAGGGGTTTCATACTTGATAGGCATACTCCAGCAATGGCCTAATGTAGATTTTGTAGATCTTGGTGAAAACTTCCACTGTCATTGTTCGAAAGGATCGATATTCAATAAATTTCGAGAGATTTCTGTTCTAGAAAAGTCTAGTAATATAATAGCCGAGTGCCGTGTTGGTCTAGTGGCAGGTAACTGGACTTTCTATCCGAAGGGAGTGGGTTCGAACCTCGGTAGTTCAATTCAATTCATTTATTTCAAACCATAGAGAGGGAGAGGGACTTTGGAGAACACTTAGTTACGTAATTTTTTTTACATTAAATTATTCAGAATATAATACTAAAATTAGATCGGTAGGTACATAATATATTTGTAGCTGTATAGGGCTTTGACATACTATTGTGTAATTAATAATAATTACAATATACATAAATAACAACATGTCACTACAAATAAACAGTGAAGCGGCTGTAAAGTGGCCTTGTCAGCAAATAAAACTATAACTAGTGCACCAATAGAAAAACATCGTGAGAAAAACCCGCGAATTAACCAGCTACGCACGTATTGACCTGTCTTTCCTGTAGACAAGACCGACTAGGCTTAGGATGATATAGGTAGGTGCAGGGCAAGCATCTATAACATGTCCCAAGGCACTACCGCGTCCTACTTACAAGAAACTAAAAATTCTACCTGACGCTGTATAAATCATCTAGAATAGGTGGAATAAGGCCTTTTACGAATAATAAATAACACCCAACAGTCACATACATAGTCCAGACCCCACACTAGGATTCCCTGTCGTGGATATCAGAAACCATGAGCATAACCAGATGATAACCAGAGTACCGTGGTGCCACAAAACCAAGCACCCGAAAAAAATATTTGCAAAACATGCAAACATTTGACGCACCCCTTGCGTCTCAGACGAGCACTCGCCCGCTTCGCCATCGAGGTCGTCTTATTACATAGAGAATTGCCAACGAGAATTGGGCATGTCTCACCGGACCTGGACGAGTAAAACCTGTGGAAAAAGCTATGTCCAATGCAGAACTTACTCCTGTAAGGTGAGCTTTTGATCATCCTCTCGATGATCCTCGATCCGTTGGTAGCGATTTTGATGAGCTTCACCTGCGTCAACTCTTCTTTTGCAGTCTGTTCCCTGATAATTTCATCCAATGCTGTGGCGTACAGTATTACAGAGTCATACAAATACGCCGCGTAGATTGAAACGAACTGCAAATTACACAAAACATTGCTAGGATATAGAAGTCGATTCTGTGCATGAGTAGAAGAAAAACTTTCTGAGTTTTATTTTCCACAGCAATTCCGGTCGCAAAATAAATACATTACAGACGCCCCCCGTTTCTATACCTATCACTCAAACTAAACAAAGCTTAAGAGGTTTAGCACGGTCAATATTTGGAAGGGTGATGATTATATTTATTCATTAATTTATATTTATTATTATTTGGACAACAAAAAGAATAAACAATAATTAAGACTATAAGGTAAATCTTAATCCAGTGAAGTTTCCACTATTAAGTAAAACATACACGTGAAGAAAGGTGGACCTCATAACGTAGTTACTAAATCTTAGAAGTTATTAGCTTTAGCAAGGATGAGTCTTTGGCTTTAGTAAATAAAGAATAATTAGTTCAAGATAAAAGGGCACGATAAATCGCTGATTCCGACTATAAGAAAGGTTAAATTCAGACGTTTTATGCGGCGTCCAAAATTATAAAAGAGTCCCCTCTGTTATAATTTTTGGACGCCGCACAAACGTACAAAGTTCGATGTACAAAGTTTCTAGTTTCAGCACTAACCTTATTAAAATTTGCGAAGACATCGGAGAAGTTGAACGGCGGCATAGTGTTGTACTTGCGTACTCTATTGGTGAACTCCCCATAGATTCCGGTAGGTTCCGAAGACACCACAACGAGTAGTGATTGCGCGCGCTTTTTGAATTCCGTCGTTTCCGGACACACTGGTCTTGATACTCTATCTTCAGTTTCTGTAATAAAGAAAGAAAAAAATGAAAATTGATTCCACATTTTCATAGAAAGAACTCTTTACAAAATCAGCTGTTTTGGGGTAAAATCAGTTTAAACTCAAATCTTGATGTCGAACTTCGGGTACGTTAATTATTAACGTAAGTCGAAAATTTCAGTCGCTTAGACCCTCCTTAAAAGTATGTAACCGCAAACTGGGAAGTACTTTGTACTTACTTATCAAATACTTCAGTGCTTCCTTAGGCACGTATGTCATCATGTCAACAAAAATAACCATGTATTCTCCCTTTGCGAATAACTGCAGCGACTCCATAGCGGTCATCATATCTATCAACCCAGCGGTCGATCCCAGGAATACGTAAACTGAAATAAATATTCATGTTTCTGAACCTTTTCCCATCAACATAATAGTCTTCTTACTATATTAAAATTTATTATTAATTTGATGCTGATGACTAATAGGGGATTATTAATCCCCAATTAATAATCAACCGCCATTTTTTAATATTTTGTCTATGAGTGCAAACAAAATCATTTTGAATAAACAGGCAACTACGTGCTAGTACGCTATACTCTAGCTGTCATAAACTTATAACAAGCTACCTACGTATAGTGACGTAACTTTCAGAGCATTGCGATGACGTCCATAAGCACTACCTAGTATAATGACGTCTTTGGAATATGGACCTACACTCGTTACTATTTTGTTATTGAAAACTCACTTCTAGTCTTATTCTTAGTGTCCTGTATAAACTGGTACCAGAAACCAGGCGCGCAGCACGTAAGCTTCTCCTCGCAACACTTGAAGGCATCGATGACCGGTCTTTGATGATTGACCGTCATGTTATTCTTCTTAGCGTGGTTCTCGAGAGTTAAAGCGACAGTCACCCACGACTCCTCGTATAGAATGGAAAACTTGTTCCATTTGTAGTAGCGGAGTAGCGATATCACAGATTTCGTGGCCTGAAAATTAAGGAAGACGATAGCGAACAGCCCGATTCTGCACAGCCTGATAATGAATGACCCGATCCAGCGCCGAGTATAACAAACCAGTGACACGGGTGTACATTATCAACATGTAGTGATAAAGTACAAGCTAATAGTGCACAGCCCAATAATTCACCGACGCCACCGGTTAGCTTTAGGGAGCGAAGGAAGTCACAAAGCTACCCAAATCGATATGTAAGGAATCTAATAGTTTTGGTTAGGTTTGAGTTGTGTTAAATAACGCGATATTTGGCATCCAATTATTGATTCGTGCATTATTAGACTGTGCTTTATCGGGGTGTACAATTTGTTAGGAAACCAACAAAATACATTAAATTTAAGTTATTGTTTATTGGAGCAAATGCACTACATTACACATGTTATGAGAGAGAGAGAGGGCGAGAGGCACAATGTTGCCATCGCCAGAACTATATAGATAATAAATTATTTACATTCATATTTTTATGTTTTTCATTAACACAATATACAAACTCAAAATGTAAGTTTAGTGATAATGTATTTTCTCAAAAAGACATTCCCATTTCACTTAGATGGAAAAGTTATAGTAAAAAAATCACTTAGATGACCATAAAATATTGTGAAAAAGTTTTGGTAAATCTTATCCTGGATTCAAAACACGAATATCGACCGTTTTGAACAATAGAAATGAACAATTCAAGTTTGCTCGGTTCCTAACACGGTAACTCAGTAGGACTGTTTATTGTTTTAGCATGTCTCGACTGCATAAAGTGATATGAGTCAGTAAGTGTAGTTTTAGCTTATGTATTGAGCTGATGTAGATAAGAAACAATAACGGTCGAAGTATGAAACCCTGTGGCACTCCGAACGATATGTTTTGCTGTTCGCTTTGGTGGTCACCCATTTTAACCACTTGAAACCTATAAGTTAGACAATATTCGAACATTGTGAGTGCTGCTCCAGATATGATGTCTTTGAGCTTTTGAAGAAAGATTGAAATTTGATCTTGTATTGAACATAAAGCGCACTTAGCAAGTAATCTGCACAGTAAAATACACAAACGTTTAGCAGCTATCTTTCGATTTCAATTAATAATAACGGTTGATTTACCTGCGCGCCAGGTGGCTCTAGCCTTGCAAAATTCGATAGTGTCGATGTTTGATAATCGGCACATCTCTGAAAGAAGACAATTACTTATTAGAATCAAGCGTTATCGGGTCTCGATTCTAAAATATAGGAACTTATTATGAATGTGATGAGAGTGAATGAAGCAAAAGAGGTATGTCAGGATCGAAGCAAGTGGAAAGCCGTGGTCTGTTCCTCTCTTGGAAATAGGCGTGATTTTATGTATGTATATAATTCTGCTTCATAATTCATAATTCCTGATGAGTCTTTCATAATACCAAATACTACAACCCTCTTATTCATAATCAGTTAAATTAAACAAAAAAAAAGAGGCGGAGATACGTTTATCGAACCGATAAAGTGAGTCATTATAAATAAGGGAGTAAAACTATAATTGCATTCAGACGACTCCATGATCACACAATTACAGACTGCTTACATGCTGTATACCCAAAGATTGCTTACGTAAGAGATCATAGGTAGATTATTTGACTGTGCGATGATAGCCTCAGTGTGACAACGTCCCTCGGGGCCGAAGAAGGCGACGACACCGGAACAACTCATGTTGGTAAGCAACCTTGTCGCTGTCATAGTGTCGAACTTCGTGTCGTGCCATTCTAGCAGGATTTCCACGTCAGGGAGTAGGTTTTTGGTGTGGTTGCTGCTGTTGTTGTTCAACTGAAACGAATATACTACACATCAATGAGTCATTTTCGTCATTTAAAGGAAGACTCTTCTACTGAGCGATTTTTGGTTTAGCTTTACTGCTCTGAAATGTTGCCATAGCAAAAGATAGACATATCGTGCCAATCAATTTTTTGCATGTACCGATACGGATACGGTCATGGTATAAAACGTTGTAGTGGGAAAAGGCCTTTATGAGAATAATCAATGGTCTAAGCAACTAAAAAGGATGTTAGCTGAGTTTTGACCTCTATGTGATTTGGTAATGAATGAAAGATATTATTTGATTGTGTCATGGTATAAACTCCATCATTGTCTTTATGGTACCTATTTTGTTTCTAGACAGCATTCACTATCTGTTCACTACTGTCGCGGTTCTTGTGTATAAACATATTTTAAGTTTCAATATGTACACGTTTCTATAGAAGAAAAACAAGTTACGATTTAAATACATTGTTATGTTTATTCATAAATCGGATAAATAAAGAAGATAACAAGAGGATGCGTCCACTAAGTAACCGGTAAAAATACTAAAAATAGGAACCACGCGACCGCCTACGTGCTTCGTCCAACAGTTGAGTTAAAAGCAATTGTATTTGTACGACCCGCTTCCAAATCGTTACCTTGAACGCAAGATCTTCTTGGTACGTTATTACTTATTCGTGCACACATGCCTTCTATAAAAGTTAAGTCGATTTGTTCGTCCTCGAGCTAAAAATAGTGACGGAAGCGTACTATGTACATATCATTTTATGCTGATCAAACAATATTTTATAAATGTATGTGACCGAGTTATAGCGTAAATATTCCTAAATCTATTCCCAGTTTATTTACCGCTTGAAACTTCTAAAATTGTTATATTGGAAAGGCCATTCGTTCCACTCTCATGCGCCTATAAATAATCCCAACAATGTTTATTTAAACGTTTGATGCGGCTAATGGAAGATTATCAGGATCATAAAAACATGTAATAGGTTGCACCTAGGTATCACTGAAATTAAAGTCTGCTCAGCGGTTCTGGTCACGAGAAAACGACGGGAAATTTGAAAAATAAAGTGAGGAACAGTGTAATAAGAGAGCGGTGAAGCGTGAAAGAAGACGTAGTAAAGAGGATTGAGATACGACGCTTGGATGGTTTAGTCATGTAGAGAGGATGAACGAAAGAAGATTGACGAAACAGTAACTAGACTGCAGGCGAGTGTGAATGGGATCGTTGAAAGAAGAAGACTTCGGCGTACGTTTAGTGACCAAATCGGTGACGTTTTGGAAAAAGGCCAGGTCAAGAATACCCTAAATAGACGAGCATGCATGAAGAATGTGATGAGTGAATGAAGCAAAAGAGGTATGTCAGGATAGTAGCAAGTGGACAGCCGTGGTCTCTGCCTACCCTTCTAATGGAAAACTAGATATCAAACGAGTATCCGGTAACTAACTGGCCTAGTTTTACTATCCGGCTCGATACTACATATTAATTCAATATCCGGTGGATATCGGATATTCATTCGACTGAAAAAATGTAATGATGTGAACGCCAATAAATCAATTATTAAAAAGGAAGATACCTGTGTACAAAGAAAAATTACTGAATTTTGTAGAAATTGTTGAAAAAAATGGTTAAGTATTAAAACATTTTGTAAAGTGGTGAGCGCAAGATACCGCATGAGCCATGTGAATAATCTGAATAAATACCTTGTGACAAGAACCGATGACCAGACTTAAACTGTACAATTCACGAGGTAAGTATGTGAGTTTGGCTAGAGAGCATACACTGTCTGCAATAAGTCGCGCGGACCAAGCGGACGCGCAAATTACGGCAAATGAAGTTGTTGAAACGGATATCCTCTGCTCAGTTTCTTGAGTAGTGACAAAATTCAGAAACTGAAGGTGGTGAAGGTGTTAAACCATGAAGTTACCAGTAATAATGGCCAAATATCACCTTATTCGTCCGTTTCAAGGACCCTCAGCTATATAAGTTTTAATTCACAGGATATTCATATTTGAGCAGTGGATGTGAAGTTCCGTAATAGCAGCGTAAGACAATTTTTACAAACCTTAAATGTTATCAAATCATTGCAAGGCCCGGTAGAAGCTAATGCCCTGTAAATGAGTGCCCCAGATATGTTGGGGACAAACTAAATCATAGTTCATTACATTACTCAGCAGGGAGGAGGGCTATGACAGAATCTTGAGTGATGGTGTGACCGGGCTATTACTACTAAACATTCATAGAAATGAGGTATGTTTGAGTTATGGGACTTATCTGAGTCAGTTACTCTGCATTCAGTGGATCTGAAAATGTTATTAAAGCATTACCTCCTCGAGGGCTATGGACAGCGCCCCGGAGATGGTGAGGCCCTGCCTGTCTCGCAGCTCGCCAGTCAGCGAGGGCAGGTAGCCAACAGTGATGTTAAACTTCTTCTTGGCGACAGAAGGCCCGGCCAGTAGGCCCAGCGCCACGAGCAAAAACACCCGCGCGCCGACCCACATGCCGACGCCTTCACCGCGGTACGATCACCTGTGAATACAAACAAATGACTAAATAACTTATATTTCTAATGTAGGAAAATAATAAAACTAGACATCCAAGGTAAAGAAACAACTATCAGAAACGCAAGGGAAAATGTCTGCTGTAGGTACGTAAGCCATCACTTGCCAGGAGGCTTAACGGACTTCAGAAATCGATATTTGTGCTATTCTCATCGAACCTTATCCGCGCTGAATGATATAAATGCTTGTATTGTATGATGAGTTAGGTGGGAATAGACAGGCAGGATTATTAAAAGAAAATCATGACCCCCTTTATGCAGTAAAGGAAAATAGCTACCGCGAAGGGATTAGTCACGTTATTGTTGTGTGAGCGCTGAGTAAGCCCTATGTAGGATATAGCAAGACACACAAGATATTATTGATAAGCTTTCATGAAACTCCCAAGGGTCATTGTCCTGTTATAATACTAAAATGATCTATCGATAAACATGCTGTTTACAGTGTCGCATTGAGAAACAACGACTAGCAAGCTATCTTACTGTGATGTGGACTGTGGAGTCAATAATTAACTTAGGCAATTGCTTTTAATGGTCTTACTGCTCTCAAACGGTGAAGGAAAACATAGTGAAAAAAGGAGCATCTAAGATGCGCACTTTAATCCTTTCAATACACTGATTCTCTCACCGATAATCATAGGCCCTTTTCAGGGCCACCATACCTCAACCTGGTTATTTACCTAATACTGCATGACCAAGAAAGAATCAGTGACACGTCAAGCAAGCAACTGGATGGACTCAACTAAGTTGCTTCCACAGATATAAACATGGATATACTCAATCGCAAACATTGCTGGGTTTTATTTCGTTGTCATGAACGATGGTCTGGTCAGCTTTAAAGTTATTCCAATCATAGGGGAGTAAGAGGCGCAGCGATGGCGACAACAAGCGCGTCTATTTCTGTGACTCAATAAAGGGAAGTCTTCCTGCCGCGTTTTCCGCCCTCAAATGTAGGAATTGCTTCCATGCTGTCAAGTAAATAATTGGCTCGCAGCCGGGCCGCTGATTAGACCAATTGACCTGCCGCTGTTTTGACAACATGCACCTTGTCAAGTGCGCTGCTTTAGTGAGCTTGAAGTTAACTAAAAGGATCGCGTTTAATAATATTCCCTAAGGCTTGCGCGCTATACGATGGAGCAAAGACCGCTTGGTTTTATGCTATTAAAATTAACTGGATTTTATCAATATTTTACTGGATTGGATAAAGTCTACTTTGGCACGCGGCTGCATCGGTATCGGAGATTATTTATAAAGGGTATAGCGCGATTGCAAATACGCATTGGTATCTGCCCCTAGAGTCAATAACCGCAGATGGCCCTGTGGGCTCGCCAGTGGGACCGGGCACCACGTCGACACCTCGCAGACTGGGCAGGCCAGTTGCAATGCAGGCTCTGGCCATGCATGCACTGCTGTGTCAGAGACGAAGCAACGCGGTATGATCTCGCCTTGAGATAACGTCAGCGATAACGCTCTCTCAAGCTATAAATAGATTTTAATAAAAATGTAAAGTAATTATGATAACATCTCGCGCATTGCAAACAATCGCCATGAACCGTCGCGTCGAACCAAACAGAGCAGCGGGGCGCGCCATGCCACTGGCATCGCACCGCGTTTTTGCGACAGGCATTGCAGATTAGGACTCTAGTTATTATTATTATATTATTGTAGTAGGTACTGTTGGTAAGGATACCAACTAAGTACCTACATAATAATACTTAGCTGGTAGGAAACCCGTAGAGATATTTAAATACCTATTCATTTTATTATAAATCAATTGGCCAAGCACGTGTCGGACCAAGCATAGTGAAGGCTTCCGTAGTCAGTTCGGATTAGTTAGGTATATTTCCTTTATACGACATGAAACTAGTCTATCAAGTTATAATATCTAACTGATTGCAAGAGACACCGATTAGAAACCCGACTTCTTTTTTTTTTTTTATACAACTGAGTTGGCAAACAAACATACGGCCCACCTGTTGGTAAGCGGTTACCGTAGCCTATGAGCGCTTGCAATACCAGAGGCATCACACACGCGTTGCCAACCCCGAACCCCCTTCCCCCTAAAGAGCTCTGGCAACCTTACTCACCGCAGGAACACAACACTATTTGAAACAAATAATGTTATTTGGCTGCGATATTCTGTAAGGCGGAGGTACCTCCCCAGGCGGGCTGCTCCAATTTAGAACGAGAAAGTCTCGCTATGCCCTACCTCCTCCAATCTCGCTCAATATTCTCCATTCGTGAGCTGTGATATTTTTTATTATAAGTATATCCTTCTAATAGGAGGCGCCATTTCGTCAATGTTTGCAAGATCAAGGAATACGATATTTCAAATACGTTTTCATCCCTATTCACTTAAAGAATTTCCAAATTTCCTTTCTTAATGCACTCTTCACAAGTATATCCTTCTAATAGGAGGCGCCATTTCGTCAATGTTTGCAAGATCAAGGAATACGATATTTCAAATACGTTTTCATCCCTATTCACTTAAAGAATTTCCAAATTTCCTTTCTTAATGCACTCCTACATTATAAAAGAAAGATTGAAGATATCCTTCAAGTTGCATGCTTCTGCGATGATTGTCAGTCAGTAAAGTAAGAGTATTAAAAGATATTTAGATTTTTAATTTACCTAGGGTGGATTCGACCAAACAAGTATATGCCTTATCCAAAGAATAAAATGACAAATTACTCTCGAGTAAGCCAGTTTTCCAGGGAGTTATCCCAGGGATTGTTACTCTGGCATAACATAGCGTTTGGTCGAATCCACACTAAGTATACTTTTTAACAATTTTCAGATATTCACAAATAGCGGTCTAGCAGGTAGGGAGGGGGTGGAGGGAGACTCAGACTATAACGAAAATGACCATCTTAAAGCTTTTTATTTACCTATTAGTCTCTGTATAGAAATAAGATATTTTTTACAAAAACAAAAAAACGACTTCAAATTCCTGAGTAATTTACAAGATCAATATCAACCTCTTTTTTTGTTATCAAAAAAAAAGCACCTCTTTGCGTTTTGCTTACCTACTGAGGATTGCACTGGCCACCTAGACTTTCGAATAAAAAACAAAAGTAATTATAACATCCATTCATCATCAATAATAACCTCTTACGGTACTGACTGACTGACTGACAATCAAACGTAGCATTTATTCTCTTTGAAAATCAACGCAGCGCCTACTAAGAGCATGAAATTTGCAAGGAAGCTTCCTGTTGTAACGTATGGGTGCACAGAAAGAAATTCCCGACACACAACCCCTAACTTTCAAGTTTATGTAAAAATAGCAGCAACCGAACGAAGTCGCGGGGATAACCATACCATACCACGGGGACAAAAAAATTTTTTCGGCAGTGGTGATTTCAAGAGATGATGGCGTTTTTTTTAAGTTTAACGGGCCAAGTAACAATCACTCAGGAATTAAACTAATATGGGACCACCCCGGGATCATACTCTATACACCAGCGAAAGAATTATCAAAATTGGTTTAGTATTGGCGGAGATATCGAGTAACATACACACAAAGAAATAAAAAAAAATAAAAAAATACAGCCGACTTGATCACCTCCTCCTTTTTGAAGTCGGTTAAAAATAGGTTTTTGCGACAGATAACTATTAGGTACCTGACGCAAAAACCTTAGCAAAAAAGGCAACCTGGTGTTAGCTTTTTTAGCCGTATTATGAAGGGTGTTTCGCTACCTTATTAGCTTACCTAACCCAATAAAGTGTGCGGCCGGGCTAAGGGTTCCAGTCGGAATTCGGAATGCTAAAAAACGAGTAGCTAGGTAGTTTCAAAGAGAGAGCAATGAAAAAATATCTAAAAAGTATGTAACCAAAGAAAAAATTATAAATATACCTACCTATACTAGCTGGTGCCCGCGACTTCGTCTGCGCAGGATTAGTATTTCGAGTAGCTTATATTAGCGTGGCGTTACAATTCACACAATATCTTTATAAATTGCCTATGTGTTATTCTGATGTATAAGCTATATTATTGTAAAGTTTCATTAAAATCCATTCAGTAGTTTTTACGTGAAAGTATCATCCATACTTACAAACTTTCGCGTTTATAATATAAGTAGGAAGGATAGGTTTTTTTTGTAAATACCTAGTTGACTCGTCGCTCACGAGGATATTGATACCCACGATTTTGTTGATCAGTTTCACCTCATATAAGTTCTTGCCGTGGTGGCCCCGGCTGAAGAATAGGCCCTTCCATATCTACCTATCCGCGGATGTCGTAAGAGGCGACTAAGGGAAAAAAGCTAGGGGATGGGCAGCAGCGTCCCTCATTCTAACAACGATAGCTCTAACTGCGCTCGCCAACCCGCATGCCCAGCTTGGTGAGTATGGGCAAATCCCCCCACATGATAAGGAATTCGCTCTGTCTGTAGGGGAGGCCATGTTCAGCAGTGAACGTCCAACGGCTGAAATGATGATGATGAAGTTCTTAATAATTTTCAGGGTGGTTTACAAGGTTACATTCAAGATTTGAAACAAGGTTATGAAAAAAACCCGTGTCGTGCATGAAGACACCTTAGTAAGTTCTTACAAAGATCGTATCCAAGACTTTTTGAAAACATTTATGTATAAAAAATATATATTTTTATAATTTCTAATGACAATGGCCCTGTTGAGCAAAAATTCAGGCCCTGCGCTAGGTATTTAGTATTTGATGTGTGCATTCTAAAGATGTAGATCAGCCTCATTTTATTTTAATCTTTGAGCATTACTCCGCATTTTATCATTCTATTTTAGTTTTAGCTCGACTTCATCTAAATTTGCATAGGAATTTTGCAAACAGTATTTACCAAGGGTTTGCTTGATTTGTGAACATTCCGAAGTACTCAAAGTAGGAACCGTAAGACTCGAAGATCTGAGTATGTCTTTTAAGCTTTGAAATTCACAAGCGTGAGCCTATTTTCGATGCCTCAAAATATATAAATTTCGATTTCGCTATTCAATAGTAAAAATGATTAGAAACAAAGTGTTCTAGTAAAATTCACCTAAGCGCTATAATTTACTGAGATACTGGGGTAAAAATATCACATATTTTTTGACACCTGTTGCAACTAGGTCATACTCATACATAACCCTAGTTTGTGAAATTCTTATCTTAACATAAGTTGGTTAAAAACCCGAGAGCTGACAACTGGTTAACTAAAAACAATTCGATTGCTCAGATAGCTGAGTCTCTGTGAACGATGATGTTGCGAGTAACACACTGATAGACACTGTCCATGCGGCTATATCAGTTTTATAACCCGCCGTAACAATCACAGGCTAGATCGCAGGTTCGGGATTAAAACGGGTATAGACCTCAAAAGATAACCGATCAAACCAGGAAACTCAAGTAGATAGGCATTCTATGGCACTGCAATCATCCGATGGCGCTTAGCCCTATAGGCAGGCATCTCACAAAGTGATGTGACATCGTGACACATCATTGTAACAAGATGTTCAATCTTTCGATACTAAAAGAGCTGTAAAAAGACTTAGGCGTTTGCAAGGAATCTATTGAGCCAGTTTATAAAGCTGAAAATGGATGATGGCAATTCAGCGTCCACCAAACCAGAGGTATTGACTACTGAGGAAGATCAAAAGGAAGAGCTCTATGAAGAGCCTTTGTAAAAAGCTTCTCTAGGCTGAATTTCAACTAGGTAAATAATAATTCGCTAGTTGGTCGCTAAAACAACGTCCAGTTACGTTCGTATTCATAGCTACATTCAACACAATTTTAGGTGCCTGTGATGGTGGACTATGCAATAGGCAGGTATACCCATACCCACCCATAGGTACATACAAGTACGAGTCGCTGGAATATAGGCAGGTAGGTACGTTTAGCAAGTGCCGCAAACGGAATAGTCCGCAAGGCTATCGATCTCGCCGGCGATGTTTGGTCTGCCACTCCCGACCGCACCTACCCCTAAGATAATAAAAATCGACCACACCACGTCCCCATTGGTACACAACCGTTGATTGTGTAGTGTATTCCAAATTTATCTAATCTCAAACAACTTTTGTACCTCAAGACTTTCCATGCGCACGGTGTTTAGGTAGGTACACATTCAAAACAAGGTTTTAAGCATCTCGAAGAATTGAGTCTTGACATGTTTCGCGAATGGCATCGATAAGTTCTATGAACACAACCGAGTAACATAATTGATCGAACGAGCGAAGCGAGCGAACATCTCTGATACAACTTGGATGATTGAATATTTACTTTTGAACAGGCAATCTGATCTGCATGGAATTTTGTAGGTCAACAGGTTGTACTATCAAGAATTACTGGTAAGAATATAAGTAAAATCGGCCAAGGAGTTGGCCAAAAGGGAGTTTTTAATATATATAGTTATAAATAAAGTGGGGTGTCCTATGAAAGAGCTTTGTTTATACATTCCAAAATTATGCTTATTTTTATTTTCTTGCTTTTTAAGATAAAACGAAAATAGTAACATTTGACAACAAACCAATATGAAACATGAACATGAACTGCCATTTGGTAAAGTTCCAATAACTCTGTGGTTCAGGTAAGATTGGAGTAATTATATATTATTTGTGCCTCAACAATCATCGAAGCACCAATTTTTAACAGACATCGCGATATCGCAGTTCGAGGCGAACCACTTATTATAAATAGGTACAAAAGCTCTCCCAAGATTGTTATATAGGATTTGGATTGAATCTACTCTCTAATATAGGTTACATATAGGTATCCAACGGCGGCCCCGACTCGCAAGCGCACCTATAGCGCTTGTGAGCCGTAACTGCCGTTGGATGTACACATGCTTAAAGCAGTGAAGAAAAATATAGTGAGAAAACTAGTTTTGGTCAGCTCCACATATTGTGTTGTCTATGACATGTATTATGACCATGTCATTTCTACAGGCTAACTCTCTGAGGATAGTATAGGTGCTGGGCAATCCATTTCAATCTTAAACATGCCCTAGGCACTACAGCATCCTGTGAGTCAAAGTTCCCCCTAATGCTGCATAAATCATCGGGAATAGATGTAAAAAGCCCATTTTATTTTGGCAAATTTGGATGTTTCAGTTGGAACATTGGGCAAGCGCATGTCACACCAAGTTAGTTAGTTGTTTTCTCCTAAAATCGGCATGAAGCGTCATAACATTACATCTACACCTATTTTATTTTTTCGTTTTACCTATACAATGAACTACATCTATGTTGGTTGGTAGTACCTCCCGCATTTTATAAATATTACGATTATTATAAAGCTTTCTCATACCTACCTACAAACAATTTCTTTTGTTTGTAGCTTGTTAATGTTTGGGATGGTTAAGTAAAGGGTCATTTAGTGCACAGTCACATGCCTTCGAAATTTTCTGGGTGTCTGATGTTATTTTCACCGTTTGAGTGCATGTTAACTAGTTTAAGAGAAGGTTTAATAGTAACCAAGGGAACAAGCATACAAGATTCCCTTTACCATTGATAGGAATACTCAAGTCCACATTCAAAATCCTAATGACTACACATATTTTAGGCTAATAGGTACTGGCCTGTATATTACCTACTACCTAGGTTTTTTTTTTGTCATTGTGACACAACAAGCAAGGATGTTATTTAACAAAATATTACATACAAAACTAGTATACCTATTTATGAGCAAGTAGTGTTCCCTTAGTAACTAAGACACAGAACTTCAATATATCTTAGTCTTTCTTTTAGTAGCCAACACTATTTTGATGCACTCACTCTTTGATGTCAGAATGTTTACAAAGAAATCAAGCAATGTTCATTGCAGAGTAAGTATATAGGTATAAGTTAGGTATTACTTGTAAGTTGGGTTCTAAAAATAAATCAACATGATAAAATGGTATGAATGCACAAGCAACACAATGGTGACAAGTAATAGATTGGGAATATGAATCTGACTGGATTAGCCACAAAATCTCGAGTAATCTTTACTGAGTACTAAATGTTTTTACATTGTTGAAGTACCTATCTAATTTTAATGCAATTTAGAAGACTTAGACATCAATCAGTCACTTTATTTATGTAGGTACATAGGTTGGCAAAGGTAGTTCGTTTCGTGACAAACGAAGAGTTTATTTGCGACCCAATATTGATAACAAGACGATGTAGAAGACCTAACTAGGCATTTCAATGAGATGTTTATAATCACACTACTATGTGTGGATAGTCCTAGCTTCCTACAATTTGACCTGTATAATGTTAAATAGTAATTTCAACAAAACTTACAAAGCGCAAACTGTAGCACATCCACACATCTGCATATAGTCAATTCACTACGCAAAACACCACCACTTTTCACTACAAATCCAATTTCGTTTCATATTCGCTTGACACAAGCAAAACAGGCACAACAGGCAGGCAGCTGCTGGTTGCTGCTGGCCGAAGTGGTAGACGACAGACAGGCAAGTGAAAAGAAGGAAATAGAAACTTGAATTGTGTCGCGTCGCACGCAAACTGCTGCTTGCTTGTTGCTTGCTTTCGCTTTGCCTGCCGTACGTTACGTACGTAAGCTTTGGCCCACAGAGTACTGTTTGGCCGTGACGAAAGAGCGAGGCGAGCGAACAACTCGACCAGAGAGACCGAAGAATAATTGGTAATGAATGACTGACAATACTGACAGTGACATATGAAAACCATTAAAAAGCAAGCATGTGTAGCGTCTGTTGGGTTTTAAAGGGAAACAAATACAAAACTTTTATATTATTGTCGTGACATTTTTATTCAAACCATCCGCCATCACGAGAGAACACATTCTATTCGTTTTTACAACACCACAGATACAAAATATTGACACCTTCTCCTATTTTTTAAAAATTATCATATTTAGACATTTTTAAATAAATAATAAATTACATTTTGTATCATATTCTCCTATGAACCCTTTTTAACATTTTAAAAATAATCATCTTTGCTTCTATACATTGCATTACAAACATAACTCAAATTCTATATTACTAGATCTTGCTAAAGTAAATATCATTTGTAACATCAATGTAAGTTTTATAACTTCAATAATGTAATTGAACATTTCTTAATAAACCTACATTATAAGTTTCTTTTACTTACCTACCACATTCATACCTGTAGATAATCTACTTATTGGTTCAACAACTTTTTACAATGAAGCTCAAATTAGTTTTTTAACAGTGGTTTTGTTAATATGTCAGCTACTTGCTGATCAGTAGGACAATATTTAACAATAATATTTCCCTTCTCAAAATGTTCATGAATAAAATGATATCGTACATCAATATGTTTTGAACGTTTATTAAATGAACCTGTTTTAATCAACTGAATAGCACTCTGGTTGTCTATATTCAGTACTGTTTTTACTTTAAATGATATCAGTTCATTCAGTAACGATTTTACATACAATATTTCTTTACAGCAATCTGCTGCTGCTATAAATTCAGCTTCAGTAGAAGATAATGCCACTATTGGCTGTCTTCTTGAACACCAAGCGATTGGTCCATCAGATAAGAATATAACATAACCTGATGTGCTACGTCTTGTCTCAGTATCATTCGCATGATCTGCATCACAGTAAGCATTTATGATTACATCCCTTTTTAAAATTAATACCTTTATCTATAGATATCCCGCTAAATACCTTAATATTTTCTTAGCAGCTAAAATATCAGACTTATTTGGCGTTTCTATTTTCTACTATCTTCACGAGTTGACAAGAATGACAATACCTTTTTTTTTTTTTTTTTTTTTTTTTTTTTTTTTTTTTCACTTCGAAGATTATTATTTCAGAATTATTGTGAGCAGCTATAGCAAATAGAGATTTCAATGCTGATTGACTTACTACTGGACTGTAAATCTCATCAAACTCTAAACCCCGTTGCTCAAAACCTCTGACTACTAATCTCGCTTTATAGGTTCCATCATCTTTTACTCGAAATACCCATTTATTAGATAATATTTTCTTACCTTGTGCTTCTTGCACATCAACAACTTCCCAAGTTTTATTAACTAGAAGAGATTTTTTTTCAGAATCAATTGCCTTCTCCCAATTGTCCTTTTCTGTACCTGAAATAGCTTCGTTATAAGTTAGTAAAGCATAATCATTAAACCTAGCTGGTAATCTTCTGACTCTTTGCGATGTTCTTTGTTCTTCAATTTCACTGACTTCTTGTATGTTTGCATTGTCATCATGACTTTCTATTTGGTCAGTTTCAGTATTTTCCTGTTCTTCTTCACTGTAAAACCTTTCATCTTCTTCACTGTCTTCTGATGATAATATTATGTTTTCTTCTATGTCATTTGTTAGTATCTCATCTGTTGTTATTCTTACTCTTTGTTCATCCTTTTCAATTTTATCATCATTCTTGACAATCACTACGTCTCTGGCTATTTCAATCTTTCTTTCTTCAGGATTCCACAACCTGTAGCCATTATTTGTGTATCCTATCATTATTAACTTTTTACTTCTTGGTTGTAGCTTTTTAAGATGTCCTAGGTGTTTTGAATACATAAGTGTTCCAAATTCTTGTATATTCGAGATGTTTGGTCGTTTATCATGCCATAATTCATAAGGTGTTCTTTTCTGCAGTGCATCACTGGGTAGTCTGTTTATCAGGTAAACTGCGCTCAGTACAGCTTCACCCCACATCTCATTTTTCATGTTTTTATTGAACAACATTGCTCTAGTTTTCTCTAGGATAGTTCTATTGAATCTTTCTGCTCTTCCATTTAATTCTGGTGTGTATGGAACTGTAAAGTCCATTTTTATGCCTTTCTTTATACACCAATTCTTTAAATCATTATTTGAGTACTCACCTCCGTTATCACACCTGATACATGATACTTTCTCATTCTTTTCTCGTTCTGTTTCTTCCACATAGTTTTTAATTATTCCTGAAACTTCATTTTTTTGTTTTATCATGTATACTTTTGTGAAATGACTGTAGTCATCAATCATTGTGACAAAATAACGTTTTCCATCATGTGTTTCAGTTTCAAATGGTCCGCATACATCTGTGTTTATTATTTCCAGTTTTCTTTCACCTCTTTTTCTTATTGTATTATGTGGTAGTTTTGTCTGCTTTGCTTTTATGCATATCTCACAATTCTCTTCTATTATCTCACTACCATCTATTTTAATCCCATCTGCGACTTTTATCAGAGAATGTAAAACTTCTTTTCCAGGATGACCAAGCCTCTTGTGCCATTCCAGAGCAGTTCCTTTTTCCTTTGTTAGTAAAGTTATTTCCTCATTTACTTCTGTATTCTTATTTTTATTGATGTCTATGTAATATAATCCATTTTCTTTAGTACCTTTTAGAACAAGTTCCTTATCTTTGAATATTTCAACTTTATTTGCAGTAAACAGCACTGATCCATTTTTATTTGTTATCGAACTCACAGACATTAAGTTTTGTGCCAAACTGGGAACAAACAAGGTTTTTTCCAAACTACAACTAGTACCTTTTACATGTCCAAAGCCCTCTGATGTCACGGTGTTGTTGTCGGCAACTGATATGTCTGTTTTATTTTCATGGTAGTTTGTTATTAGTTTTAAATTATTTGTCATATGGACTGTACTTCCAGAGTCTACTACAAACTTTGTTTCATTAATGTCATTTTTACTTGTCAGAAATGCTGCTTCCTTTTTTTGTGTTCCTTTGTTTTTCCTGAAAAAACAATTTTCGTCCGTATGGTTTGTTTTCTTACAAATGGAACATTGTTTTTCTTTAAATCTGCAGCGATTTTCTTCATGACCATACTTTTTACAGATGTTGCACATCTTGCAATCTATTTTTAGGTGACCAGGCTTTCCACATTTGAAGCATTTTTTACTTTGAGATGCTTTATAT
Source organism: Anticlea derivata (assembly GCA_947579855.1). NCBI lineage: Eukaryota > Metazoa > Arthropoda > Insecta > Lepidoptera > Geometridae > Anticlea > Anticlea derivata. Next base: position 6,461,748 of record OX388260.1, read on the forward strand.
GCTACTGGTTCTTCTTTTGTTTCATTTCTAGTCTCTTCCAAGAGAAGTCGGTTTGTTAGGTTTGTTAATGTTTTATTTTCAGCTGATGTTGATTCCCAAGCCGTTACGAAGAACTTTTATGTAGTCGGTAAACACGTTAGCAGTTTCGACATTATTAATTCATCATCAACCTTTTGTCCAAGACTGTTCAGTCTCATTGCCAGATTTTCAATTTCTGTTATAAGTTCACTCATTGACTGGTTATTATATTTAAAATTAAAAAACTCCTGTAATAGTGAACATTTGTTTCTCTCTTCATTACCCTCAAATATGCTGCACATTTTTGTAAACATCTGGGCAGCCGTTTTGCAGCCGAGTAGATGAGGTTTGAGTTTCCTATCTATGGAACTCATTATTATTTTTTGTGCTTTTGCATCCTTGAGATCATCCAGTTTTTCTGTGGATGTTTTTTTTATCACGTCTTCCAGTGAATTTGCTTTCATGAAAATCCCCAATTCGAATTTCCATAAATGAAAATTTTTCGATGACGTTAATTTTTCCATTTCGTCTTCTGTTTTACACGACATTTTTTACTGGTTTTTATTTTTACTTTTTATCACTGTTTTTACTGGTTTTTAATTATATTTGCGCCCTAGCCCACTGTGGCCCATGACCTGTTGGGTTTTATAGGGAAACAAATACAAAACTTTTATATTATTGTCGTGACATTTTTATTCAAACCATCCGCCATCACGAGAGAACACATTCTATTCGTTTTTACAACACCACAGATACAAAATATTGACAGCGTCATCATCATCATCATCTACCCACAGCCTGATTTCTTTCACCCACTGCTGGGTATAGGCCTCCCCTTGTATGTGCCATTCTCCTCTAGCCCGTGCGTATGCTGTGCAAGCCTCATCCAGTTGCGGCCCGCGATGCTTGCGATATCGTCTGCCCACCTCGCTGCTGGACGACCAACGTTCTGATATCCAGTTTTTGGACGCCATTCAGTTAACGCCTTACTCCACCTGTCATCATCACCATTCACCACGCCTTGCCAGGTGTCTTGCCCTGTATAATGTGGAGCGTAGTGGCTCGATAATCTAGAAGTAAAATAATATGTATTTATGTACACTTATGTATAATTGAAAAGATTTTTCTATTCCTTCGCTGCTCCTGCAAAGATTTCAACGGGGGGCGCGGCTCTGTTGGGTTTTATAGGGAAACAAATACAAAACTTTTATATTATTGTCGTGACATTTTTATTCAAAAACCCAATAGGTCATGGGCCACAGTGGGCTAGGGCGCAAATACAATTAAAAACCAGTAAAAACAGTGATAAAAAGTAAAAATAAAAACCAGTAAAAAATGTCGTGTAAAACAGAAGACGAAATGGAAAAATTAACGTCAACGAAAAATTTTCATTTATGGATATTTGAATTGGGGATTTTCATGAAAGCAAATTCACTAGAAGACGTGATAAAAACAACATCCACAGAAAAACTGGATGATCTCAAGGATGCCAAAGCCCAAAAAATAATAATGAGTTCCATAGATAGGAAACTCAAACCTCATCTACTCGGCTGCAAAACGGCTGCCCAGATGTTTACAAAAATGTGCAGCATATTTGAGGGTAATGAAGAGAGAAACAAATGTTCACTATTACAGGAGTTTTTTTAATTTTAAATATAATAACCAGTCAATGAGTGAACTTATAACAGAAATTGAAAATCTGGCAATGAGACTGAACAGTCTTGGACAAAAGGTTGATGATGAATTATTAATGTCGAAACTGCTAACGTGTTTACCGACTACATTTCTTCGTAACGGCTTGGGAATCAACATCAGCTGAAAATAAAACACTAGCAAACCTAACAAACCGACTTCTCTTGGAAGAGACTAGAAATGAAACAAAAGAAGAACCAGTAGCATATAAAGCATCTCAAAGTAAAAAATGCTTCAAATGTGGAAAGTCTGGTCACCTAAAAATTGATTGCAAGATGTGCAACATCTGTAAAAAGTACAGTCATGACGAAAATAGCTGCAGATTTAAAGAAAAACAATGTTCCATTTGTAAGAAAACAAACCATACGGACGAAAATTGTTTTTTCAGGAAAAACAAAGGAACACAAAAAAAGGAAGCAGCATTTCTGACAAGTAAAAATGACAGTAATGAAACAAAGTTTGTAGTAGACTCTGGAAGTACAGTCCATATGACAAATAATTTAAAACTAATTACAAACTACCATGAAAATAAAACAGACATATCAGTTGCCGACAACAACACCGTGACATCAGAGGGCTTTGGACATGTAAAAGGTACTAGTTGTAGTTTGAAAAAAACCTTGTTTGTTCCCAGTTTGGCACAAAACTTAATGTATGTAAGTTCGATAACAAATAAAAATGGATCAGTGCTGTTTACTGCAAATAAAGTTGAAATATTCAAAGATAAGGAACTTGTTCTAAAAGGTCCTAAAGAAAATGGATTATATAACATAGACATCAATAAAAATAAGAATAAAGAAGTAAATGAGGAAATAACTTTACTAACAAAGGAAAAAGGAACTGCTCTGGAATGGCACAAAAGGCTTGGTCATCCTGGAAAAGAAGTTTTACATTCTCTGACAAAAGTCGCAGATGGGATTAAAATAGATGGTAGTGAAATAATAGAAGAGAATTGTGAGATATGCATAAAAGCAAAGCAGACAAAACTACCACATAATACAATAAGAAAAAGAGGTGAAAGAAAACTAGAAATAATAAACACAGATGTATGCGGACCATTTGAAACTGAAACACATGATGGAAAATATTAACAGGCTCCACCCTTCACGCTCCAGTATAAACTTTAGAGGGAAGGGAATATTGCCATAACATCGTATCGCTTATATGTAGCGAATAAAAATCAATCATTCTTTCTTTGAATACTTGGATTTTTGCTAGGATACGCGTGTATAAAAAATACTCTCTTGGGCTTAGATGCCCCAGATTTTAACGTAGACCGAGATTAACACTGTTTATGGGTTCTAGTAATCTCTTTGCTTTGTGTGTAGGTAGTTTGTACTGACGTGTGTGTGTAGTGTGTACGTACTCTGTCGTAAATACGTAGTATTCCGTTAGTATTCCGAAGACCGAGAAGGTGTTCCAACAACTTTATACACATTTTTATCATACATTTATTAATTTATTATCAAACATAGAATACAGAAATGCAAAAAAATATTTTTTATACTACCTGCTCGTCAATGGCATATTATGTGTCATGCAAACCTTTCCTAAAGTAAGTCATTACAGCCCTACGGTCTAGCCGGGTCATAATGTTGTACTGAATTTCATTATTTCCCATGGGACATAATGTGATTTGAATTTGGAATGCAACCCATGTAGTCGTGCTTGATCGAGATTGGTTTCAAAAATGTTTGGGTGCAATGAGATTTTATTCTAATTAGGCTGTATGTTAACATTTTCTTTGCACTGCCTACAAATTAAAAAAAAGAAAAACATGAAAACTTTTTACGAAATTCATTTTCACCCGCGCACGAAGAAGGATTTATTCGAATGTCGAACTGACCACTACAGAATAGACTACAAAAAAAGAAAAAAAGGCGCCAAGCGCTCAAACTGCTGTGCTGTTATCTACACCGAAATTCAGTTTCGATTCGAATAAACTTCTAAAAAATGTCAAGTGAAGACGACAGTGATTTTGATTCGACTCCAGAATGCATACAATCTGAAGCCTCTGGTATAGTTGGAAACTCACTTCCAGAAAAATCATTTCTTTATACTTAACAGTCATTGTTTTCAATTGCCTCGCAGAAAGTATAAAAAGTAGAGTATGCATCGCGGGCTTAAATGTGTATTTGTCTTGGGCGATCTTGAACCCCTCGTACTCAGGATTCTTGCCTTAACTCCCTCGCTCCGCTCGAGAGTTAACCATAGAATCCCTCGTTCTCGGGGTTCAATATAGCGCCCTTGACATAATACACTACTTTAAGCCCTTGTTGCATAATCTACTAGTTTTTTTTTTTTGAGAAAAACTAAAAATAAATTTCAACTGATATTACTTTTTTTCAAAATCGAGCCCGTAAGCCCCTTCGTCCACGGTGCGACTCAAAAGGAACGCAACTGAAACTGTAGTCACTTATGAGTAGCCTGACTGCGATAGCACTAGTATTTCAATGCGCGTCCGTCCACGACGCTACTCAAAAAGAACGCGTTTGTAACTAGTCACCTGGCGACTCGACATGCTGGTCGCCAGGCGACTGGTTATGAGAAACTGTTAAAAAATGAACGAATAAAAAGTAATTATATGTGATTCTGACGTCTATGTGACTGGAGAAGTAATAATTCCGTGTCATCGCTCGAATTATCACTAGTATTTTCGTTTTCAAAACTTTCTTTACATAAAATCGTTAACTGAGTGACTGAGTTTCAGGAAATTCCAGTAGCGCCGTGGACGAGTCAGAGTTTTCAATCAGTCCGCAACTCTAGTTTCTAATGAGTTCCGTCACTTTTGCGTAGCGTCATGGACGGGGGCTTATTCTCGGTCTACGTAACGTAGTATTCCCAATTCCCATTCCTAGTCTGTGGTCGTAATCGTAAAGGAGCCATTTCATTCTGGGCCTGGTCCATGTACACTACATAGAAAAATTAGGAAAAAATAGGAGATTACAAGAAAAATACAATTTCATTAATTTGAAGACAAATGCGATGGTACAAGAATAGTTCTTCTGGTAAGTTTTTTACTATGTGAACACTATTTGAAGGCCGCCATGTTGGTTTATAATAGGCGTTTGACATGACATTGGCATATTTTTCATTGACATGACTTATTTTTCATGTCATGTTGTTTGATTTGATGTTTTTGTTTTGTCAGATAAATGTAGGTTGTCAAAATGACATTTCACGCACGTCTATCCGCCATATTTTTGTAGCGCTGTGTGTTGCTCTCTTTGTCGAAGAAAATCTTAATACACCCTATAACGAAGTCAATTTAAATAAAATAACCAATTAAATACGTTTACTTTTTGCTTAGCCATATTTTAGAGTAGTGTACACAGTGCAGGCCCAGGCTCCATATATTGATGAAACGTCTCTTTTGGTTGATTTGATACTCTTCTTCCTTGTGTGATTGCTTTGTTCACAGAGTACTTTTATTGCATTGTTTATTTTGTGTGTTCTGGTGCATAAAATAAATTATCTTTTGTCGATAGTAAATCGAATTACGATACGATTTAGCTGTCTGAATTGCATAGCTTCTTTCATTTGGGAAAGGTCTGAAAAGGGAAAACAAGGACAATGGGAAAAGGATTTAATAATTACATGTGTAAAAAATTCTTTCATCCAGCTTCACGGGACAACTTGAAAAGGGTTAGTACCTACCCCTCTGCTATACTGTAATTATTTAAGTACAACTTTACGATTGCATGTTGGAATTCAGATAAATCAATATCATGATCTAATGACCTTGTTATTGTAGGTATGGATGGCCGAACAGAAAACAGAAGCTTACAAGAAAAAACAGGAAGAATTACGCGTCCAATATGAAAAAGAGCAAGAGCTACATGAGAACAAGTTAGTAAACAAGCAAATAAATGAGTATTAATGTAAAACTGTGATACTCTTCTGTGTAATAATCCCTACATAATGTAATTTTGTTGCAGAGCAATGCTTAGTAAAGAAAGTAAAGACAAGCAAAGCTTGAATTTCATGTATGAGCCTCCACCGGGTGTCAAAAAAGAAAGAGAAAGGGAGGATAATGAACCAGAATATAAATTTGAGTGGCAGCGGAAGTATAATGCTCCAAGAGAGAGTTATTGCAAGGGTGATAATGAGATAAGAGATCAGCCTTTTGGGATATTAGTAAGAAATGTGAGATGCATCAAGTGCCATAAGTGGGGACATATCAATACAGGTAACTTAATATACAAATCCTACTAATATTATAAATGTGAAAGCTTGTGAGGATGTTTGTGGTTCAATCACACCCAAACAGCTGAACGGATTTGGATGAAATTTGGTACAGAGATAGATTATAGTCTGGAATAGCATATAGGTACTTTTTATCTTCATTGGTACTACTACGCGAACAAAGACGCGGGCAGAAGCTAGTATCATTATAAATGTGAAAGTTTGTATATGTGTACATATTTGTTAACTCTCAGCTCAGTACAACTGAACTGATTTTCATGAAATTTGGACATAGGCTACTTTTTAGCCTAGCAAGTAAAGTCACTTATGGTAGTTCTTCCTAAAATTTACTGAAACACTCGAAATAAACTAACCTACTTTAATTCCAAACATACATATTGTACACTTTCTCAAGATTAATTTTGATTGCAGATAAAGAATGTGCCATGTACTCCTTATCCATGAGTGAGGCCAGAGCCCTTCAAGCCACTTCAGCGTCTGCTCCAGAGGAGGAGGAAGAGAAACCAGACATCCCCACACTGATGCAGCACATGCGTGACACAGGCCTTGTCATGAAACCTGGTGCCCTGCCTCTATCCGCACCTAGTATTGAAGAAAATGATCCAGCAAACCTATCAGAGATGGATCTCATCAGTCAATTGACTAAAAAACAGAAGAAGAAGTTACTGAAGTGAGCATCCAATTTTTGAAAGTTTATAAAACTGGAGTTAAATCTGTACTGTAGTCATTAATGAATATAATTTGTTCTAGGAAACTTGAAAAAATGGAAAAGAAGGACAAAAAGGATAAGAAACATAAACACAAGAAACATTGAAACACATTTATATTTTTGATAAATTAACCTGTTAACTTGCCTAAACACTGACCAGCACCAGAAAAAAAAATCTACTGTTTCTGGAATCTCAGCAGTGTAGAGGCTAAAATATGTAACTTATAAGCTAACTAATGTTGCTGTGTCGCACCCATTTTATGTAAGGTCTTTATTGATATAATAATTTTGCTTGCCTTTTGTGAATAATGTCAATCAATAAATAGTACAAAAGTTTGTTCATAAACACTGCCCTGATTATAAATGTGATGATTAATATTATAAAGAATTGTTATATACTAGCTTGGATATGACAGTTAGTAAGAGAGAACTATGTTACGTTTTATACTGTTGCACCAATTTTGTATTCTGCAAAATAATTAATTATTGTGACATTTATTTAGTCAGTAATTAGTGCTTGTTCATTAAAACTAGTAAAATATCACAGAAATTGTAAAATATATTATGATGTACCTTACTATCTTATTTTTATAGTTAATATACAAAACAACCACCAATTGTTTAAATTAATTTAGCAAGCCTTTTGATACACTAGTTTACATAATATGGCAGTTAGCGAGCATCAGATCATAGCATTATCTATTTGATATTTATGCTACTATAGAGCATAGTAGCATAAATATCAAATAGACAACCAAAAAAAACAACTAGATTTTTACAAAGGTATTTTCATCAATTTCTATTATATCCTGTCTGTCATTCCTTTCTTTCCAATGGAGATACAGCACACAGCCAGTTATTACTGCAATGATGGCAGTCAATACAAATACACTTTTCAAGATGACCTTACTGGGAGTGACAAATAGCTGCGCTTTCCATTGTGAGGGGTCATTTGGTGGCGCAGGAATCACTACTATTTGAGAGTTAGGTATGATTTGAGTCCAGCTTTTGGAGTACCCTGATAAACCAACATTCAGAGTGTCCACAAAGTTTGGAGTTCGGTCTAAACCAAATATTGAATAAGGCAACTGGAGAGAAAAGTATGCAGATTGAGACAACTGTGCACACACTCCAGTTCTGTAGTTGCCTTCTTGTGACCAAGTGTTGTACCCGATTTTAGGTCCTGGCAAATTTGTCCCTGGAAATGAAAGATAATTTAAGTTAATTTATGGTGGCCAACTGCTGTGTTTAAGTTTTTAGGATTCCCGAAACATAACTAGAATTTTTCTAGCAGTGAAACAATAGTTAAAAAAAATGTTATAATAGTACATAGAATTGCTGCACCTAATTAAAATGTACTTACCGAATGTTCCTTTCCTGTTGTATAATGTTCTATTGATAAAGGGCATCTTCTCATTAGTGAGGCCAGTTACAACAATAACTTTGATAAAATTGGTGTCATACTCTAGTTCATTCCTAAATGAATGCATTGTGTATTTCTCCGTAGTTGCATTCTTTTTAACATAAATTATGTCAAGAACACCATCCATGTAAAAATCATAGAATGTGGCCATTACCACATCTTTTTCAATAGAATCAAATTTGTCCCATTGAACTTGAAATGTTCTGTAAAACTTGCACCCTGGCATATCACATGGTGTGTTGTGAAGAAGAAATGCTTTAGTTCCATTGCCATTAACTGGACCAAGTGTCATCAAAATGTCAGGGTATCCATCCATATTATAATCTCCACTACGCATTGTTATAGTGTCAAGGTATAATTCAGTTCTGGGTGGTATGAATCGCCATACTGTTCCTTTGCCATCATTGAAATCTACCTGCAAGTCATGCCACTGGTGGTTGTCATTGATCAGTATAGTGCTATTGATGCACTGAGGATCATAACAAACAGGTACAACTAAAAAGAACTGTCCAGAAAGAGCAACATCCACAAAAAGGGCTTGTCCATAGATTGCAGAGTGTCCAATGAGCAGCTCAATACTATTATTATATCTGAAACCCTCTGATTCATCACTCAACCACACTTCTACATTTGATGTAGTCGTCAATAGCAGATCAGCTGCATTATCGTCGTTGACATCAAGAAATGAATGTGAATGTGGCAACTTTAGTTTCTGAAACATCTCTTTTCCCATGATTTTTTCAGTAGGTGTGGTCCGAGATTTATCAAATATCCAAAACACTCTTTCATTCTGAGTATTCACACCAAACAGATCTAAGGTCATATCTCTGTTATAATCCAAAGCTAGAGGCTGTCCAATTGAGATAGCTTTGATGAGGAGAGCATCAGAGCAATTAAGGTTGTCTGCACCTCCCCAAAGGATCCTAACTTCTTGTGAATTAGATGTATCATTCTGAATTTGCGTTGTGAACATGATATCCATGTAGGCATCTCCATCATAATCACCAGGAACTATGCTTGTGATGATGATGTTACTAAAATTACAAGTGAACAATGAAGGTCTAAGAAACGGTTCCTTATCGTAAGCCAGATATACTTCCACATTAGAAGAGTTCTTTATAACAAAGGCATCTGTTAGTTCGTCTGAGTTGAAATCTCCAAATGCAGCAAGTACACCTTCTGTGTGTTTCCCAAAGGAATTTTCAGTCATATCAGTTACTGCTACACATTGAGCTCTTACTACACTTAGAAGAGCACTAATAAGAAATAAAGGGGGCATATTTTTTGTATGTTTTACACAAAATCCAAACAAAAACAACGCGCACAACAAACAAAACAAACCAAGGTCCAAGTCAAACCATTTTTTTTTTTTTTAATTTTTTTCCTTTTCGGGCTGGCTTCTATGGCATCTAGGCCTTACCGCCAAGTCTTACGTTTATATTTCTTCGTAGTTATTTTATCTTTCTTCTTCATTTTACTTCTTAGTCATGGTCAAGTCACCGTCAAGTCAAGTCTAATTCAGTTTTAGTAAGATAAGATGGTGGCTATTTTACTAAAACCTCAAGGGACCTCTTGGCGCTAACTCGAAAAATGACGATACACGCAATCATTTCATTTCACTTCACTTGTGCGATTTACTCAAACAATATTACGCAAAACACCACCATAATCACATAATATTATTCAATTTAACACTAGTTTTGTAAAATAAATTGAGAGCACAACATCACTTTCTCAAGTTCCCGCCAAAAGTCCCAAGTCCAACCAAACCGTCCGTAAACTGAGTCTACACAAAATGAAGTGAACGAATGAACGTTATGAAGTAATAATATGTATAACGGAGCGTATCAGCTCCGCTATACTAATATCTAAACGAATCCATCTGGCTGGGCTCCAAAATCTTTGGATTTTCACAGTTTAGTCCCTAGAGCGTAGTGGTTTTATTTTCTCTTTAGTCCCTAGATTCACGCTAGAGCCACACTGGGTGGCTTTGCTTCGTAAACAGACAGTGTTGTGACTACAGTTTCAGTCGCGTTCCTTTTGAGTCCCTCCGTGGACGAAGGGGCTTATTCTCGGTTACGCCGCCACATCCAATTGGTCTGTCTGTGGTCTACGCTAGAAGAAAAAACAAGAAAATGGCGACGAGTCGACACCGACGGCTGTCGACTACGATATTTTGTTGAACGATTTTTCGAAAATTACTGTACCGTTTCGGCTGGGAATATCATATAGAATTCAAAGAAACTCGACATTTTATTCCAATAAATAAAATTCTTTCATAATATGGCTGAGTTCGACATTTTGAGGCGTAATCGCCCCGGTTCGAAGGCAAAGGTAACATTCACATCACAATCCTGCAACAAAAAATTTGCTTTTTCTCATACATTATCAGAAATAATAATTGACTATTCTATTCTGCAGGATTTCTGTCGCTGGCCGGATGAACCTTTTGAGGAAATGGACAGCACTCTGGCAGTGCAACAATTTATTCAACAGACGATTCGACGGGATCCTTCGAATCTTGAGGCAATTTTGAAAATGCCTGACGCTCAGGACGAAGGAGTTTGGAAATATGAGCACCTGCGGTAGGTATACGAAATTCCTGTAAAACTGAAACATACTGACTAACAAAAACATGGATAGTGGTGAATTAGATTCAAGAAGACTTGTCTATTGATTTCAGTCAATTCTGCATGGAACTAAATGGATTGGCTGTTAGACTGCAAGCAGAATGTAAGCCAGAGACTTGTACTCAAATGACTGCTACAGAGCAATGGATATTCCTGTGTGCAGCCCACAAGACACCTAAGGAGTGTCCGGCTATTGACTATACAAGACACACCCTAGATGGTGCAGCTTGCCTGCTGAATAGTAACAAATACTTTCCTAGCAGGTAAGAATATTTTATTATTCTAAGTTTTTGCTTGCGCTTTGAACCATGTTCAACTGCTGATCTGAAGCCCCCTATTCACATGAAGCCAAGTTTGACAAATCATCATCGTCTTCCTGCCTATATCCCACATCATGTGGGGTCAGCACAACATGTATTCTTCTTCCATTTCTATCAGTCGTCATGTCAGCACTCACTCCTTTCATAACCATATCCACTTTCACACAATCCATCACCATACAAAAAGTTTGACAAATACACAAGGTAAAGAACATTGCCCATTAATGCCTTATTATAATGTTAGATCACTATGTAAAATCATCAGCCCTTATCACACATTGTGGAGTTGGCATGACATGTATTCTTCTTCCATTGAAATGGATGGGGGGGATCCCCATCAACATTCTTATCCAATGCTCTTCTAGACACATGACATTCTTGCCTCCTCACCATACCACATTATGTAAAGTGTGGTGAGAATATTTGCCTTAGGCCACTAACCTACAACATGAAAAGCTTCAAGAAAATACAAAAAGATTTCTCCAGGGCAGGCAACACATTAGCAATGCTCCAGGTGTTGCAGATGTCAATAGGCGACGGTTACCGCTTACCGTAGGCTGTAAGCCTGTATGCCTCCATTTTACATAAAAAATCAAAAGATCATTACCTTAAATGTAATACAGGTACCTATATTTGTGCCTATTCTCAGAATCTGTAAAAATGTACTTTCATACATGAAATTCTTTCAATGCTTATCTTTACCTAGCATTGGCTAACTCGTAATTTGTAAGTGCACCAACCTGCCTCCTATCAGACAAAAGGAAGCTACATAAAAACATTTCCATAAAAAAACAAACTCAACAATATTACTTATTAGCTTGCGCCCGAGGCTTCGGTTGCATGGTACCTAAACAAAAAGTAGCCTATATGCTATTCAATGTAAATAACTCAATCCAAGTTTCATTGAAATCCGTTGAGACATTACAGCATGTTTGAACTGCAAACATCGTCACTTACGTTCGTGTTTATAATATGAGTAGGAAGTAGGATTTGAGTGCCTCATATACTTACTTGCCTTGACTGAGTTATCCTATAATTTCAGAGTAAGCATCAAAGAATCTTCAGTGGCCAAACTGGGATCAGTCTGCAGGAGAGTTTACAGAATATTCTCCCATGCCTATTTCCATCACCGTTCCATATTTGATGCTTTTGAGAAGGAGACACATTTGTGCAAACGCTTCACATACTTTGTGACAAAGTATTCCATCATTTCTAAGGAGATACTAATTCTGCCAAAGCTGGATGATGAAACACCGATAGCTCCACCAGTGGGTGAATCAGAAGCATGAGGTTGGCTTCAATACAAGTGTGGATTTTCTAAAACGTTGTGTTTTTATCAGTAATGAACTGAACTTTTCTTGTTGACTCAAATACTATGATATATAAAGTACTTGGACTTTCGTCCAAAATGAAGTATAGTGGAAGTTGAATGTGTATTAATTCATAGTTGCACTTAACTATTTAATTAATGTATTTCCTATATGACATAATATATTTGGCGAATATTTTGTAGCAAAGTACAATGGTGGGCTACATGTCCTCTTAAATTTATTCTTACATTTACAGAATAAAGTAAATTATGAGTTTGACAGGTGTTGAGTGATATGGTTGAGCCATGATAAAATTCCCTCAAAATCGACTTACATACTAATATTTTTTTGATAATAAATCACTCACTGTCTGAACTCGCTTGAGACATTATCTATCACAAATCACCTATAATTTGGGGGCTATGTTAATATCTGCTAGAATTAGAGCAGTAAGCATAGCTCAGTGGGCTAAAAGCATCAACATCAGATAGGTTTTTATTGATATAAGTGAACATTTTGTCAGTTTTGGGTCAGCTTTTCATATTGTTTACAGCATAGTCTTATGTAGATAAATTATAAGGAATGGCTGTTGAAACAGAAACAACATAGTCCCATTTATAAGCCTAACATTGTTCCATTTAGGATATACACATATTTTTAAATGGAATAATTTATCAACTTATGGCTATGCTGTGAACAAAATGAAATCTTTAACTTTATACTACCTGTAGTGAAATACCTGTTGTATGTAGTCCTTGGTAATAGAACTCCTTGGAACCTAGTTGTTGTCATAATGTATCATTTCTTAAAGTAATTGTAATCTGGAGTCCTTTGCAACTTGAAATCTCATCATTCAATGTATTGTTACTAAAATTTATTTTGGATATCTTGTTATTTAGTAGACAAAATGTTTGAATGTTGTTAGATAAAAATAAAGTATGATACCTACATAATTCCATAGCTTTGCCATTTAGCAGAATTTGCATCATAATACTAGCTAACCTGCTGTCTGCATAAGCACAGATCTGGACAAGACATTATATTTTCTATTGTGTCTGAAATCACCACAGTCCAGAGTTTAAAACAATAAGTATACTGTATATACTATTATAGTCTTCATTTATAATAAAATTCAAATGAAGCTCTTGCATTTATTTTCAAGTGTATTACAGACACATGACGAAGTCTGATCAGTCAGTGTGGATAATTCTTCTGTGTATGTGGTTATTTCTAGAACTTACTTTGTACTTCTAGATTTTAAAGTCTTATTAAATTATTCATAAGTTATCAGTTTTAGTTTCATTACATGGTTTCATATCCTATAATAAACAGGTCTTACTATTAAGGCTCATCCAATTTGGAAAATAAGAATTATCTAAGGTTTTCAATTTTTATTATTTCTTGTTATTATGAGTCCATACAATAACAGTACATTTATATTATTAGACAAAACATCCCCATCTATACATCCCCTTGATGAAAAAGTTCACGTAATATTTATTGGCACATTTTTCAGTTCTTATTATTTCCTTTGTATTGGTTATGCTTTTTACCTCTGCCTTTGCCTTTTTGACTGCTCCTAGACTCAGTATTTGTAACTTTAGCTTGCCAAAACTTTTTTCCATTGAGAGCTTGATAACTGTAATAAAGAAATTGATTTATGTATTTACAATGAATGCTACAAGATATACATATTAAGCTCTCATTTTTTTGTACAAAGAAGAAGTTAACTAGGCACCTCGCTGCAATGTTTTGTCTCATTCTCACTCGCAAGAGCGGTAGGCGGTGGGGTGTGGTGGGAAAGGGTAAGACATTCCATGCAGGTGCCAAGTTGATTTCTGCATGTTGTAAGGTACTTACCCAATTTGATTGGTGTCAAATTCCTTGTCAACAGACAGTAATATATGAATAACTGGTATTTGTCGCTTCACTACTATCTTTTCTAGGCCTTCCAATTTAGGGTCCCAATATTCTTCATCTCTGAAACAGCATTTTTATTCATATTATTGGACCTATGTTCCAAAATTGAGGTGCAGTTTCAGTATTCTGTCCTTTATATTATTCTATTTCTGTAATTAGAGTTACATTTTGTATGCAAGTCGTGTAACTTGATGTTGTATTTTGAATTCCCTCTTTGTAAGTTCCGCACAAGTTATGGCTTTGCCAAGTCCCACACCTGCTCCGGTCCACACCACTACTGTAGCTTCTTTGTTCTCCAGCACACCGGATGCATGAGATAGAAGATTAGGCAGTCTACTACCCCCCTTTACCTGCAATGTTTTATTTTACACACATTATGCACTTATATCAACCTATACATGCTTTTTATGCTTTGATTTAGCTAAATTATAATGAACAAACTGTAATGATTTAATTAATTTAGTACCTACATCTCTATGATTTTACACGGGGAAGGAGAAAGGCATTGCATTCTTATTTACGACTAGCTTCCGACCGCGGCTTCGCTCGTGTGGTACCTACATACAAAAAGAAGCCTAGGTAAAAACTCTATATTCCAAGTTTCAACGAAATCGGTTGAGCCTTTACGGCGTGATTGAATAACAAACATCCTCACAAACTTTCGCATTTTTTTATTATTATTGTACAAAGCAAACAGAAAAAATACTGATAGTTACCTGCATCCAGAGAAAGTTTTGTGGCAGACCTTTGAATGGTAAACGATCCCGCTCCAATATTTCTTCCACGTTTTTCCCTTTCGAGTAGTTTTCCATTATGCTACTCTTTTTATTTTTGAAAATCCGTATCACTTTTTAGCCCTGCAGCCACTGCAACTCCGGGACGGAGAGGGGGCGGGCGGCGGTCGACGGAAAGAATACGGCAATAATGTCAAAGTTAATGACAATATTGACATCTATTTGACATGGCATCAGTCAGCGTCTGTTTTTTTTTTGCTTTCGGGCTGGCTATGGCATCTTTGGCCGACCACCATGTCTTACGTGTATTTTTTATTGTTATTTCCATAGTCAGGAGCATAACTTTCGTATCTTTTCTTAAATTTTTTTAAAGTCATGGTCACGTTAATTTCAGTTTTGGTAAGATTTGATGATGGCTATTTATTTTACTAAAACTTCGAGGAACCTTTTGCGCCAATCCGAAAAAGCCCGATACGCAACCATTTTATTTCACTTCACTTGTGCGCTTTACTCAAACATTATTTAAACAATTGAACGCTAAGTTTTGTATTTAAATTGAGAGCACATCACTTCGCAAGTTCCCCCAAAAAAGTCCCATCAACGTCTGACTTGAAGCAATCCAACCCACAGAACTATCTCGATACAGTTCTGTGCTCCAACCGCTTCGTCAGCTCTGCCTACGACTTCCTATGCCATTTCAATTACGTAGGTAAATGAAGCAAGAGCCTTACGTAATTTTTTACAATCAAGTTTAATACATAGGTACCTACATTGACGCTATGCTTACCTACCTATACGCACCAGTATACGTAAGCTACTACCGGGTAGCGTAGGTATAATTTCATTTTGGGTACATACCTACGTAGGTAATAAACAAGACTTGCAAAATGTTCCAATTATATTGGTAAGTTTGAGAAAATCATAAGTTAGGTATTTGAGCCGCAGCGAAGATCTAAAGGTTATCTATTGCGATATAAATGCGTTAGTAAGTAACTACCTACTCATTATTTATAAGTCATGGCTAAACAGTTATCTGCTGTTATTTAGAACAAGCGGTGTTGTCTGAGCAAGTTAACTGTACCTATCTTGCAAGATGTATTTTCCGATATTTTTGGTTTTTTGTTTTACAGTAGTGACAGTTACAGCACGTGTTCCATTCGCGTTGGATGAGCGCTGGGTGTGTGGTGTGAAAAAATCCTGCCTAGATTGTCTGCAGCTACCACATTGCTCCTGGTGCGCATCGGAAAACAAATGCGTCTCTAGGGAGCTCACTAACAACTTCTGCCAGAATGTAACTATTGATCACGTGGACTATGGACGTAAGTTTCGGAAATGCCATACGCACCTAATTAGGTGTTTGCGACTAGGACCTAGAGCGTAAAGCTGGCTAGAGTGAATTTGGCCAATGAGTGTGAAAATCTTGATTTTAAAACTAATTGATTTATTTATTAATTAAGGAGTATTAAAAAGCAAGTCTGCCATATGCACAAAACCATTTAAACAGCGTGGTGGAACTTTGTACTCACTAAGAGGACGCTGCTGGAGTACCTAGGACACGTTAGATGGAGTAGACTTGCCCAGCACCTAGGTATAGGTACCATCCTCTCAGCTAAGTCGGCCTTATCCACAGGAAAGATGGTATCGACCATGTCATCATGTGTGTTTAGGTACGTGCATATCTGACTAAGCTGCGAGTTTCCTGACGATGTTTATATTCACCGTTTTAGCACGTGTTATTAATTAACACATAATTTTTACAAATAGAAAAATCCATTGGTGCTAAACCGGCATTCGAACCCACGACCATCTGATAAAGTCGAGGTCACCTTCCAACAGGCCAACGTTAGTACCTACTTACGATTTCCTTTTTCTCTATAAAGGGCCTTGTTAGAGTTTTACGCGCTGCTCTGTGTGGTCTTCATTGCACGCTCGATAGGAAAATGCCATGTAGGTAGAACGGGTTCGACCCTAGAATCGAAACACGGTATCAGTAGGGTCGCTAACTCATTCGCAAAATCCGTGTCACATCTGGATAGGTTTGACACGACACTGCTTTTACGAAACTCCCACTAGGCTCTTAGGCCAGGTACTACATAGTATACATAAGGTCATTTTCAGTAAGCTTCGAGGAGAATGCTGAGTGTTCCTGCGCTAGTGGCATGATGGATCTGCAGTGCTATCCACCAGGATTGACCGAGGGCCCCGAGTGCTCTGGGCGAGGCGAATGCGTCTGCGGGCATTGTGTTTGCGACTCTACCCCTGATGTCGAACATCCAACCAAGGTATGGTGCAGTACTTAGCTAGTAGATTAAAGTGATAAACAAGTATCAAATATCTCAGGCGTATTATTGCGTAATCTTAACTGGCCTCATAGCTTAGTTGGTAGTAACTCTGCCTTCTGCGCTAGAGGTCGCGGGTTCGATTCCCGCACTGGACAAACATTTGTGTGTTTAACAAAGATGTTTGTTCTGTGGCTGGGTGTTAAATATTTATCTATTATGTATATCAGTCTCTGGTACCCATAGTACAGGCTATGCCTAGTTTGGGATCAGTTGACCTTGTGTGACATGTCCGGAATAATTAAAAAAAAAATTACCAAGAAAGGCGACAGTCAAGTTAACAAGCATTATCGAGGCTGCAATAAGGTTGAAACATGTGGCAGACTTAGGACAGAAGTTGAGGTAATAATCATTGCAAAACCGGAAAAACCCCCTCATGACGGTACCGAAGCCATAACCTCATCTTAAAGACCGAATTCCCTGCTAGCAATCATTCACTAGCAATCCAGTTTGTTTGAAAAACGATTACTCTAAAGACTGAAACCTATAACAAAAGTTACACGTACATGGTACGTAAGAAACGTAGACCTTCACCGGGACCATAACGTAGATTTAAGCCTACGAACGTAGACTTCACCACAACATGAACGTATAGGCAACCCAGTTCCTCAACAATACGGACATAGTGAGAAGACTCAAAATAACGAAGCCTTTTTAGTAAGTAGGTATAGTGTAAAATGAAACGTAGTGAACGTTTACACTATACCTATGATATATAAAAAACAAATTAACAAAGTGAAACTGTAACAAAAGTGCGGTTGGACTCATTCAGATACCATTTACTTTAAAACTATGTCAAAGTCAAATTACTCATTGGCCTTATATGGTTAGATTATACCTACTAGGTACTTATGGTATAATAATAATAATTGTAAACTAGGAATAACAAAAAAATCAAAATACAAATAGTCCTTATAGGTACCTACCTACCTACTAACTGCAATATTGCGCTTCTTTATTCCCTAGATCCTTGTATATATATCATTGCTTGGCTGCATTTATAAACATGAATAATATAAATATTTAATTTAAGTTAGTCTCCGATAATAAATGATCCGAATATAAGTTTGTCAATTCCTACACTTAGAATTGTTTTTAATTTTTATAAATCTATTAGTGCACGACCGGGATTCAAACCCACGACGACCAATGGTACGGAAGCCTCAGGGCGCGAGTTCTCGCATTTGATCGTCTTTATTTTTCGTTACTTGTACTTGTATGTATTTGTCTAAGTTTTATTCATTTTATTATCTACCTAACTCTCCTGATCCTTCCTGACTCTGTTTCCCTAACTTTTTTATTAAAAAGAAAAACTTTAAATAAATTAAAATGGCAAATGCACAAGTCTTGCGAGCCATAAAAAAATAAAAACTGCAATATTCCCAATCGCTATTTTTCTATGTACATAATATACAAAATAATTTCCTATCCAAAGTTCGTATGTAGGTCAAGTTGATTTTTCTTTCAGTGCAGAATCACGGTATAACATTTTTGGGAGATATGATAGTCACAATGGCTTTGTGCCTCTCATATCCTGAAGAATGTTTTGAGGTGATGGATGATATACCTACCTCATATCCTGAAGAATGTTTTGTGGTGATGGATGATATACCTACATGATCCCATATCTGATGTCAATGAAGTTACTGCTAATACGGTTTTCCTTTGCAGATTGTGATGGGCGAATACTGCGAATTCGACAACTTCTCGTGTGATGGTCCCAAGTGCAGCGAAGGGCCGTACTCTCTGAGTCAGTCTCTAGCCGTCGAAGACGGTGACGTCACAGATGATGGTGTGAATACTGATGCCAAGTGATTAAAATCATTTCGTAGTAGGATACTACCAAGATAATTAGATCATATTGACCTTAGTTGTGTAAGTTATAAATAATTATAAGAGTTCCTATTGTCTAAAATAAAAATTGTAGATAAAAGTTTTCCTTCAACTTTTCTTATTAATTTTAATAAAAGCCGCAGTTGTACGAACATTGAACCGTAAGAAAGAATGGTTGGGACTCGGGAGGTTTTCAGAAGAAGCGTTCGAGCGAAGAATCCGCGCCTCAATTAGGAATTGATATGAGCCGGGCGCCTGCTGACGATGGCTCATCGGTCTGGAGTGCCCGTTATGGTTACGCGAAATTAGATTTCAACGAGTCTCCCACTACGACTTCACCTTTTATTTCCTCGATATTTATTGAGCGTCTGCTTCGAGATGTCATAAAAATCTGTCGGGGATGTTACGCCGCTCGTTTGTGGTGTTTGCAGATGCTGATGGCAAATTATAGCAGGAAATGTTTTCCTTGGGAGCTTTTCCATTTCATTTTTAATAGTCCAGCTATTGAAAATGATATGCGTGGGTTTGTTTTTCAATAAGAATATTTTTCGCTGAACCTTTTAGATCTATGTTCATCAACGTCATAATGTTTAAATCAACCAAATTAACACATTTCAAAATTGATGAGGTTTTACGTGCCTACTTCGACCTCGGTGACGTAGCGGGCGAGTGCCCGTCTGAGGGTGCGGGTTCGATTCCTGTTGCGGGACAAATGTTTGTATGGCACAGTCCTATTGTGGGGTCAGAACTATGTGTTTGACTGTTGGGTAAACGTTAAGTACTGAGCTTCTAAAACCAATTTATTAGTACCCATCCAATAATTAATTCCGTTTAAAGAATCTTCCGCTATTATTTACTCTAGGAAGGTCTACAGATGAGTTTAAAATAAAATAAAACGTTAGACATTATTGAATTTCACGTTCAATAATTTGCTCGGAATGTGGAGGCTCTCTGGCTTCCTCGCAGCTTATTCGATTAGGTACGAGAGGCCGCCTAAATTGTTTTATCGTCGTCGATCAGTCCCGTGGTAAGGGTACCTCCTTGGTACTACGAGGCAAGAATCTATTTATTTTTAAAATTATGCAGTGATGGCGGAGATCTTTGTATACCTACCTAATAAAACGTAGAACCTAAAAATTCGAATAATGATATGTGCACGAAAGGAGCCTGTAATAGGCGCACTTTAATCCTTTCACTACACTTTCTTTCTTTGGCTATAGGACCTTTATACCTCAAACTGGTCACTGACCTAATACAGGATGACCAGTGATACGACAAGCAAGGAACCTAATAATAAACACCGTAACTAGGCTAGCCTAGCTCATCAATGAGAGCTAGGGTAGCCTGACTACGAACTAACTGATGGTTTTCAACTGTAATGAAAAATGAAAAAGTCAAGCAGGATCCATCAAGTGGAAATGTAAAAGTAAAAGATGCCTACGATGGCGTAGCGGGAGAGCTCGTGTGAGACGAAAGGGGTGCGGTTTAGATTCCCGCTGCAGAACAAATGTTTGTATGACCTGAAAAAAAATATAAGAAACAACCAGTACCATAGTACTGGTTGTTTCTGATGCCCACGACACAGGGCAGGGAATCCTAGTGCCCACATCAGGACTACCTATGTATGTCACTGTTGGGTGTTATTTATTTATTTTTATACTATCTGCTCGTCAATGGCATATTATGTGTCATGCAAACCTTTCCTAAAGTAAGTCATTACTGCCCTACGGTCTAGCCGGGTCATAATGTTGTACTGAATTTCATTATTTCCCATGGGACATAATGTGATTTGAATTTGGAATGCAACCCATGTAGTCGTGCTTGATCGAGGTTGGTTTCAAAAATGTTTGGGTGCAATGAGATTTTATTCTAATTAGGCTGTATGTTAACATTTTCTTTGCACTGCCTACAAATTAAAAAAAAGAAAAACATGAAAACTTTTTACGAAATTCATTTTCACCCGAGCACGAAGAAGGATTTATTCGAATGTCGAACTGACCACTACAGAATAGACTACAAAAAATGAAAAAAGGCGGCAAGCGCTCAAACTGCTGTGCTGTTATCTACACCGAAATTCAGTTTCGATTCAAATAAACTTCTAAAAAATGTCAAGTGACGACGACAGTGATTTCGATTTGACTCCAGAATGCATACAATCTGAAGCCTCTGGTATAGTTGGAAACTTACTTACAGAAAAATCATTTCTGTCTACTTAACAGTCATTGTTTTCAATTGCCTCGCAGAAAGTATAAAAAGTAGAGTATGCATCGCGGGCTTAAATGTGTATTTGTCTTGGGCGATCTTGAACCCCTCGTACTCAGGATTCTTGCCTTAACTCCCTCGCTCCGCTCAGGAGTTAACCATAGAATCCCTCGTTCTCGGGGTTCAATATAGCGCCCTTGACATAATACACTACTTTAAGCCCTTGTTGCAGAATATACTATTAAAAGTGTATTTGGAATAAATTAGCTCGCATTGTGAACATCTATTGAAAGTTTTAGCTTACCTATATCTAATACTCTTACTAACTTTAACCTAACCATCGAAGGCTAGGTATTAGAGCAAAGACAAAATGGTATAAAAATTAGCATAAATCTCTTGTGGACTTTAACTTTCAAATACAAATAGGGTGACTATAGTAGTGCAAAGTTAAATGTACCATTATAGTCACCAAAAGCCGAAACACACGCCACCGAATTAAATTGGAAGCGAATTCGAGTAAATACGTGACCTGCGTTTATAAGCGGAATAAGATGTCTGTGAAGGCGTTATTATAGATGTAGGGCACAATAAGGGAGCTGAAATCGCCCTGGAGCTAGGAAGTAAGTGGGAGGGCTTGTTTGCTCAAAGTGTGCGCTATACTAATGCTCTCAAACGATTAATGAAAATACCGTGAGGAAACTTGCATGTCCTAGAACATAAAAGTTCGAAGACATGATTGACATTTACAAGAAACAAAACTTCTCAAAGTCCTAGAACATAAAAGTTCGAAGACATGACTGACATTTACAAGAAACAAAACTTCTCAAAGTCGCACTTTAATCCTTTCACTACACTGATTCTTTCACCGACGTTTATAGACACTTTTCAGGGCCACCATATCTCAACCTGGTCAGTTACCTAATACAGGATCACCAAGAAAGAATCAGTGACGCGACAAGCAACCCATAACGACGTTCGAACTTTGAGTTTTGGTTGTAGATTATAACATGTATAACTTGAATTTTAGTTGGAACTGCGAAAGTAACTTAAAAAAGTCGACATTAGTATTCAAGTCAGTAGAAGTAGGTATTTATCTATTTTGGTTTCAAGAGCTGAATAGATGATTAGCCACATTTTAAAACTACGATCCATTCAATCATTCTGGCTTCTGAATAACAGTTTTTAAATAATTCAGGAGCATATGGATTCAACGAATTCTGCTGCAATTAAACTATGTTAAAAAAATTTTTTTTATCTTTTTGCTTTTTTATTCTATAGGAACTCTGGCCGTGGTAGCCCCGGCTGAAGAATAGGCCCCTCCATATGTACTTATCCGCGGATGTCGTAAGAGGCGACTAAGGGAAAAAAGCTAGGGGATGGGCAGCAGCGTCCCTCATTTTAACAACAATAGCTCTAACTGCGCTCGCCAACCCGTATGCCCAGCGTGGTGAGTATAAGCAAATCCCCCCACACGATAAGGAATTTGCTCTGTCTGTGGGGGAGGCCATGTTCAGCAGTGGACGTTCTACGGCTGAAATGATGATGATGATTCTATAGGAACACGTAATCTAAGGCAAATTTTCCTTTCCTGAATTGCCTGGGCAACTTATTAGTGAGACCGCATATTAGTGAAACGTACTGGGCGTCAACATACCCCATCCACTGTAGATGCCGAGTACATTTATCCTCCGAGAAGATCACACATAATATGGCATTGGTATTCCGGAGTGAGGAAGAATGTGCATTCCGGTGGAGCGTCGAGCCGGCGACTCCTTGGCGTGCCTCGACCAACGACGATGCCGTATTGAACGCACTATCTGATCTAAATGTTATGTTGAGATACCTTCTGTCCATTGGGATAGAAATTGATATAAGTTTTATGTAAATTCATGATTTCTTTTCATACCTACTGGTAAATTATAGTAATTGTATCATGAATTAAATATAATTTTAACAACTATCTCTATGCCTCATAGATTGGCTGGTTGAAAATGCCATGGCATTGGTTTTGTATAAAATGTAATATTTTGGCAATCAAAGTACTGAAAACGAATAACCACATGAATGTCAGCTACGTAGAAATTATGAAAACAAAATTTTTGGTTTTTCGCAAACAAATCCATGCTTTCACCAAAACAGTTCTATCCGAGTAAGTGGACACCAGTCCTAAACCTATGTGCTACGACTGCTACAAGTCTACTTCGTAGCACCTCTACGAACATCTACGAAATCTTTGTAGACCAAACATAGTGTAAAAGAATAAAACGCGTGCGTTTTGTTCCTTTTCTTTGCAGGTACAATTGCAGCATGTCTCGGATTTTCTAATATGCGTGATCGGGATACGATGGCCGAACATTTCAAACTAAAAAAAAAAAAACATATTATCATCCACTGCCGGATTTACCAATGCTGTGTATAGGCATAAGTATAACTTAGATTTCATACTATACGTTAGTATTCTTACTAACGTAGGTATAATAGGGAATCTTGTTTGAAGTTGCGCAAAACCGCCGTTCGCCTAAGTTGATTACGGTTGTCACAGCAGAGGCAAAGATAAAATCAACGTAACGAAATGAAGCATCCTACGTTAATTTTGTATGTTAGATGATGTATCAATAGGTTAAATATCTGATCGAAGTTGCATTATATGAAATGTCTATACTACAAATGTTCTATCTATCAAAACCACCCCAAAGTGTAATGGAGCTAACTCGCTCTTTTTCAATGTACTGTAGAGGGTTTGAAATATTGGTACCAAGGGATACAGATAAGTGACTTATACCTACTACCTACTTACTTTGCTTATCTTTTGTTATTTTCCGGCAATTCAAAAAACATCATGAAAATGTATTTTTGAATTGTTTTTACATCCGTACACGGAGCAATAAGGGCTGGAGGAACGGCTGACGAATATGCCCCTCCATATCTACCCGTGGAAGTTATAAGAGGCGAAGAGCTAGGCCCCTATTAAAGCACTGATAGCTCTGACTTGCGCTTGCCATCCGCGTGCCCATATTCATATTCATATTCATTCATTTATTGCCAACATGTACATGGATACAGCTTAGGTGTAAGGGTAGCTTAAGTAAGTACATGTACCCTGTAGGGCGCTGCAAATGTCTTGTTTTATATACATTTAAATAATAATAATAATTGGTAACTTATTCATTAAATGTCAAATAACAGTGTAGTATAAACAGTCAAAAATAGCATTGGTTAAAAACAATTCAAGTTAAGCTAGGTATCTATTTATGATGTCGTCAGTCGTTTATTGATTACAAAAGCTTATCAGATAGGAATTCTTCCACCGAGTAATAGCATTTATTTAAGAGTAGATTTTTTAATTTGTTATGGAATACGGAGTCTTTTAGCTCTTTTTTAATAATGTCAGGAATTTTATTGTAGATATTTATTAGCCTAAGTTCAGGACTTTTGTTGAGTATTTTTAGTTTTGAAAAAGGTAGTATTAACTGGTCCTTATTGCGTCTATTGTAGTTACTATTGTTTTCTTGTTTGGAGACAAAGAAATGTCTGTATTTTCTTACGAAGAGGCACATTTTTAATATGTAAAGATAGATAGATACCTATTATGAGGTATGTTAGTCCTTTGCATCTAAGACAAACCTATCTTGGTTTTTTAAGATGTATAAAACTTACACTGTAACTATTTTCTAAGAATAAAAAAAAAAAAAAAAAGGTAATGTTAGAAGATTTTTTTCCTTGAAATGTGGCTTACAGCTTTGCCAGCCAGCTTTGCCAGCCCATCCACGCCCATACGGGTAAGTTCCCCCCACATGATAGGAAGCCGTTCTAGAAATATGTGGGAGAGGCTTATTTTCAGCAGTGGATATCCTACGGCTGAAACGATGGTGAATGATGGTGACATTTCATATAAAAGCAAAGATTTCTTAACCTTTTAAAATATTTACTATCATCCTAGCTATCATCTTCGTTCCCATCACTGGTGAAGTGGCGGTAGTCTGGCCCCACCGCCTACCGATCCACTGGTCGTGGGTTCGAATTCCGGTCATGCACCAATGGACTTTCCATATGGAAAAATGTGAGCTCTCAAGAGGTGAAGGAAAACATCGTAAGAAAACCGGCATGTCCTAGAACCTAAAAATACGGTGACATGTGCACGAAAGGTGACATTCCTTTTACCACTCTAGTTCTTTCACCGATAGTCATAGACCCTTTTCAGGGCCACCAAACCTCAACCTGGTCACTGATATAATACAGGAAGATCAAGAAGGAATCAGCGAAACGACAAGCATGCAAGTTTCCTAAATTAAATCACCTGTGATTTTGGGGCACAAAGATCTCGTTACGTGGCGAAGTCTATTGTATATTAAGGTAGGCACACGTTGCAATCTGCGGCCCAGTTGGAAGTATCCAGTGAAGGGATGAACTCTGAATATTCATGCGGCCGCACTCAGAGACACTTCAACGACAAGGAGTTCCCTTTCACCAATTTAACGAGATTTAAATTATTTATAAGTAACTCTCTATCTTTACTGCTTTTGCGGATTATTCACTTTCTAGTTGCCAGTTTAACATCTTACAGGATCTCCTTAAATTTTGTTCCTGCAGTAAATGGCACTACATCGGTAAGTGGCACGAATCTGCAACTGTGGACTGAAATCGAGGATTAGTTTACAAAATAAAATAATCGATGGGAAGTGCCATAACGGATGACAAACTACGTGTTCTGTAACTTGTATATTATACCGAATAATGAATATTACAGAAAAATAATAAAAAAAAACATTTCTGTTCAGTTTTGTGCACGGACTTTTAAAATGAGCTTTTTTGTCATTTTGTAACTAATTATCATCTAGATTACTACCTTCATCATCATCATCATTTCAGCCGTACGACATCCACTGCTGAACATGGCCTCCCCCCCCAAAGACAGAGCGAATTCCTTATCATGTTGGGGGATTTGCCCATACTCACCACGCTGGGCACGCGCGCGGGTTGGCGAGCGCAGTTAGAGCTATCGTTGTTAAAATGAAGGACGCTGCTTTTTTCCCATCCCCTAGCTTTTTTCCCTTAGTCGCCTCTTACGATATCCACGGATAGGTAGATATGGAGGGGCCTATTCTTCAGCCGGGGCCACCACGGCGAATTTTACTACCTTAAACAGCTATAATTGAGGTTGAAAGGATTTGACGGTCCAATCGATTAGTATACCTACCTACATACTATGAATCACCTAGTAGGTAGGTACAGTTGGCTTCTGTGATACCTAAATGATTTCTAAATAAGACATCAACTTCTGATGCCAAATGTACCTACTTCGACAAAGTATTTTAAATTGCTTATCGTAATTGTGCACAAATAACACATTTATCTAATTATTAATGCAGTAAAATCGATAACGGTATCTGGAATATAAGTAATAGGTATTGATTATTAATTCGTTTTACTTAGTTTCAATATACGAGTAGTTTTAGGTTTGACTAATTTCAACTAATGTACAACTCCTCATTCTACTGAGTTCTTTATTTAAAGGAAAAAAAATGAAACATGTGAAAAGTAGAATACTTGTGAAACAATCAGCTGACACAATGAAAAGGCGTCGAGGGCGGGCGGGCGGCGGCGTATCATTGGCCGGCGGACGCGCGCCAAGGCTGGGAATGTGCGGAGCAAACAGCGTTTTAGAAGAAAATTTCAAAATGATATCATTTCTTTACTTGCGATAAGTAACTGACTTACTAACTAACCGCGCTCGCCAACCCGCCTGTCTAGCCTTGTGAGTATGGGCAAATTCCCCCCACATGATAGGAAGTCACTCCGGAAATCTTAGGGGAGGCCGATGTTCAGCTGTGGACTTCTAACGGCTGGAATGATGAAGTGACTTACGGATAAAAATATGTTCACAAAAGTAATAGGCCTTCCCCTAGAAACTAGGCCCGTCTCTAATATCCATCGACTACGATGTTGATGATAGATCTTGCGGTGCGTCTACCAGTTTTAGAACTTAAGTAATAAAAAGAACAAATTCTTTTTGTCCGTCTTTCTGTATGTCAAGACCCTTTTTCTCAGGAACAGGTAGGTAAAGGTATCAAATTAAAATGTATCTATACAAATTAAACGATAGAGCTACGATAGAGCACTGTAGCTTCGGCTACGACATTGAAGACAATGAACAGTTTTATCAGTTGAACCCAATTGTGTTTTATTGTGCTGTAAACGGAAATTTTTATGAAGATATTCATCTCGGGCAATAAAAACGAACGAAAAGCCTTTTCGGCTTAAGTTTGTAAGTGTGATCCAGCTAACCAGTCTTACCTGAACTGCGATGTCATTGAAAGTTTACCAAATGGCAGCTTAAAACATAAAAACATACAACGCGGACGTCCAAGATGTTTCAGAGATCTTCGCACGCTCGATCAAATATCGCTCCGCTCATGACTTGAGGCACAACCACCATGAGTTCTTGCGAGCGCCTTCACGCTCGCATCCACCCCCGCCCCTCGACCGCAGGAGTGCTTGTGCGGCCGTCGAGTCTGCCGGAGACCGTTGCGCCGCTGACATCGAACCACCATCCAACTAAACTTACAAAGTTAACAAGTTATTTTTTTTACTGGAAAATTGGTATACTAACTCAGCCATGGATGTGGAGGAGTTCCGCGTCCGCGGCAAGGAGATGGTGGACTATATTTGCACGTACATGAACACGCTAAGCTCCCGGCGGGTTGTTCCGTCCGTGGAGCCCGGGTACCTCCGCGCCGCGCTGCCGGCGGACGCCCCGCACTACCCGGAGGCCTGGGATGATGTCATGACAGATGTGGAGAAGAAGATCATGCCGGGGGTGACGCACTGGCAGCATCCGCGGTTCCACGCGTACTTCCCGGCGGGGAACGCTTACCCGTCGATCTTGGGGGACATGTTGTCGGCCGGAATCGGGTGCATTGGATTCTCATGGGTAAGTGCAAAGTTTTGTATGAAATGAAATGTTAGGCAGAAACAAGACGCAACAACAACCATAGATCACCGTCTAATGACTGGTACCGATACCTAAAGGTAAGGGGGGTACCACTTACGTACTTAACAAATTAGAAAGACAACATTTAAATTGATTCTGCCTAGGTAGGCTAGGTGACTTATGTATACTATACAGGGTGTAATAAGAGCCGTCCCCCCAAAAAAGCATTTGGGTCCAGCCCTGACAGATCTCAAATTTATCTTTATATGATCGTACTTTCTTAGTTCGGTACTATCTTAAGTACTTTCATGACTTATCCTTACATAATCCATTTGTATGCCCTTTATATTCACCGAGACAAAAGTATCTGGCAGAGTACAACCTGTTGAAGTCAATGAATCATTTGCAAAAAGTTTTCCAAAGAGACTTGTGACCATAAAATGTTGTGATTTTTTGTATTTACCTTGATAAAGCCTACCCTCAGCTGGTTCAAGTCCCTCCCAACCCAAAATCCTGGGTCCGCCAATGCTAATTGGTAGAGTATTTATCCAATCTATTAAAATCTGTGATGATCGTAAGGAAAAGCCTTTGCCTTGCAGGATAAATATGTGTTAATTAGTTGTGATAAGTTTTTTAATTCATTTCAATTTCACAGATGAAAGGGTTTTTGGGAGGGTCTAAATTCAAATTCAAATTCAACGTTTTTGAGGCTGCTAGAGTCATTTATTAAACGCGATTCTAGGAAAGGAAATCGCAGAATAAAATGAATTACTACGCTAATTATACAGTTTTACGGTTACTTACTACTAACAATACTCGTGGTCAATTCCCATTGTAATTCTATAGGAAGGTAAACAGTAAATAAGGTATATAAGAATTAAAACTATAAAGAACTATGTAAATAATAAAATGCCCAGTAAAAGCTTTCCTATGCACCAGATTTCCGCATGTCACGACAATGATTGAACGAAAACTAATTACAAACTAAGTGTCTTCATCAAAATATCGTGTTACTTGCATTATGACGACCTCGGTAGCGTAGCGGACGTAGCCCGTATGAGACGCAAGGGGTGCGGGTTCAATGTTGCTGGACAAATGTTTACATGATCTACAATGGTGGTCGCCATTCGAGAACAACAATAAAAGAATAGTGGATAAGAAATTTTCTATTTTTTTAAGAAACTTTCATCATCATCAGCCTCTAAAAGTCCACTGATGGACATAGGCCTCCCCCCAAGAGCGCCATGACGAATGACGAAATGACGTCTTGAGCCATCCACCGATTTCCCGAAACTTTAGGAAGAAACGACATTATCAGTTGACGGCATTTATATATTACGGTGGATCATTATATCTTTTTTTATTGTGATGTAGGTAATTGAACACTTTTTTCAATATTTCATGCTTGATCCGGATGCAGAACATGATAATACATTCTAAACGCTATTTTTTTTTGCATAATGAAGAATATGAATTGAAGACGTTCTATGACACCCTTTTATCGCTATTACATTCATTAGACACTTTTTTTTCTTCATACAATGGTGGCCCACCCTATTTTATCTGATATATTGCTCGGGAAACTGTAGATGTAATTATTTCCAAAATCTAGTATCAGCCAGTCACGATTACTATCTCAAACTAGCTCCCGTCCAAAGTTTAGCTTGTTTATCTTAGCGCAAGTTACAAGGCATTAATATCTCATAGGGAACATTTGCGGTTTGTTGCGTCAATCTAGAACTCTGTTCCCAAGTATGTATATATCTAGTTGGATACTTCTTAGCGCTTCTAGTAGGGACAAGACATGCAATCGATTGCAGCCGTATTGATTTCATCGTAATTACCTACTGCTTAAATTATGCAGGATGTTTCGAGGCTTCTTTGGTGTATTTCGTAGATTTATGGCATGTAATTCTTAAAAATGTTACCATTACCACATAGTGGTTACAATACACCGCGTAGCGGATACCTTAAATCCTAGAATGGTGACTTCGAAATTCAAATGTAAAAGTTTGAAATCCGAATACTTAGTTCATCTGTGTCTTGATTCAAAACACAGATGTCAAACATGAGACTGATTTGAAGAGTGTTCAAAAATTGCGTCTTTCTCCTTAATAAGTTTAAGCTTGGACCAGCATTGTAGGTTAGCCTCAAGGGTCATGGTCAGAAAAGGAGGCCAAAATTCCATAGACAATATGTAGTCAAGGATAAACAAAAGTTATAACCCCTCCGAAAATTTAAAATGGAATGGAAGAGTTCTAAAATGGATAAACGATACCTTTACTATTGCTTAAAAAAACCGAAGAAATAGATTTCTTATACTTTCAGGCGGCTAGCCCTGCTTGCACAGAACTGGAAATTATTATGCTGGATTGGATGGGTAAGTTTTGTCTGACTTGTGGAATTTTTTCCACACGTTACTTACGTTGCATAAATAATGTTATTCATAATATGTACACCATCAAAAGGGGCTTATTCTACACCCAATTGTCAATAAAGTTTGTTCTAAGACTTGGACATTCACCACTTTTAATTAAAAAACACTATAAAAACCCGCTAAAACCAGCTGTTTTGGAGTTTAATCAGTTCAAACTTAATTCAGCTGCTTTTGGTAGTTATCTTGATGTCTAATTCTCATACGCTTAATAATTAGCTATAAGGGTGATAAAGTTAGTGTATGAAAAAGTTCGGTAATAAAATAAACAAATGATTAATTTTTGCTGTTGTTTTTGTTGTTGAATAAGTCCCCTTTTTACTCCCCATACCCTTTATTTCTTTTTAATTATCTACCTATACTAGTTAAGGCTCACGTTGTCAGTAAACAGCGGACTTACAGCAAACTAAAAATCACAAAATATTTTTTCAGGTAAAGCAATTGGTCTCCCACCAGCCTTCTTAGCATTTGAAGAAGGTAGCAAGGGTGGTGGTGTTATAAACGTGAGCATTACTTTCATAATTTTTGTTATATTGGTGGTGAATTGATCAGCTATAGTGATTGGTTTTTAGGGATCGGCCAGCGAATGCGTCCTAGTTTCAATGTTGGCTGCAAGAGCCAACGGCATCAAACGGCTTAAGCATCAATTCCCGAACGTGGACGAAGGACTTCTGCTCTCGAAACTGATCGCGTACTGCTCGAAAGAAGCGCATTCTTGCGTGGAGAAGGCTGCGATGATCTGTTTTGTAAAACTACGTATTTTGCAACCAGACGAACATGCTTCATTGCGAGGTGAAACTTTGAAAGAGGTAAGTAAATATCCGATTTGAAACAGTTCCTACAATTATAGGATTCTGAACATTACGGGCTAGGGCGCTGTACTTTATCTCCACGCGCGTCTATCTCGAACTTCTATATTCATAAATTTTAAAACTAATATTTCAGGTTCATAAGAAATGAAAGAATTGTCTGAGTAGAATTTTTTAAGAATCAATTAGTAGCTCATTTCATGGATTAAATATTTAATGTTTTTTGATCATTATATAAGTAGGTACTTTTGATGTTGTCTGTACGAGGTAGGTACAACAACTTATCAATTCATTCGATTTATCGAAAAAGGGAGATTGTTATTCTAAGAGTAGAACAAAGGTATTGGCATCTTTTACGTAGTTACTGACCGAATTTACCTTGATCAATATTTATTGTTTTACGGCTCCTAAATTATTGTTGAAATTTTCAATCAAGATCGGGTTGGGATGAGTCCGAGTCGTTCCGTGGAAGGGTGCAGATAATCGAGCGGTAATTGAAGAGGCTGGGAGTAGGCAGGCAGTCCGTCGCCGCATTTAATGAGTCTGGAGCTCCGTGGATGCCGGAAATACGTAGCGCGCCCGCCGGTAATGGAGTCGCATTGTGTGCCACTTTCTATGCCGCGAATATTGAAATTTCACGATACGACCCTCTTATGACCTCCTAATTGAGCTCCACTTTCATGGAATTTTTAGGGCGGTTGGTTCATTCGCTCCCTATATTAGTTTGCTGTCTATCGAAGACAATAATATAGTAGAAATCTATCTATCTAATAGTACCTAAATAAAAATGAATCTCCTTTAAGTGCTAAGCCGGCGTCTGTGTTTCCGAAAACCTATAATTTGGGTGTCTTCAAGACCAGAGTGAATAGGTTTCTTCTAGGCAAACGTGCTACACCGTAGACCACATCATTACTTAACATCAGGTGAGATTGTGGTCAAACGTTAGCCTATTTCGTATAAAAAAAATAAAAAAATCGCAAAACGGTTGACCAATATAGCTAACTTTTTTTTTATATATTCCTTGAAGTTCGAGGATGGTTTTTATGATCGTTAAATTCCCGGAAAATTTTCTTTTACCCAACCGTTCCGAGCTGTCAATTTAAAAATTTCAGTCAAAAAAATTTTGGCGTCAATTACCAACTATACGAGCTAGATAATGGATTACTTCGTGGATTCTTGAAGACGTCAACCTACGACCAGGGGTGCAATTGCCTAAGCGTAATGGCAATGAAGATCGTAACTTTGAGGGTAATTTTAACAATCTTAGCAAGATTCAAAACATTCCAAACTTGACAATGGAAAATTTCAAGACCTTAGCTTCTTCCTTTTCATGATTGATAAACTTCAGATGTAGCTAAAATTGATAAAATCATCCCTAAAATTGCGATCTTCATTACCATTTTGCTTATGCAATAGCCTGGAGTGTCGGATCAAAAGTTGGGGTAACTCCCACTATCTTGATGGAACAGGCGATATCTGGTTAGCTGGTTAGTTAGATAAGTAGGTAATAAATTCTAGGATAGGACGTGTCAACCTGACAATACGACATAGTTATTAAAAAATACGCAGAAGCTCACGAGCGTAGACTTCATCATGTGAACGTCGAGGCTATCCAGCTCCTCGACAACACAGACATAGTGAGACGACTCAAAAGAAGCCTTTTGAGTTATTATGATATAAAATAATAGTGAAATGTAGTGAAAGTGATAGTGCCTACCTATAAAGAACACAAGAACAAAGTGTGCTATTGGACACATTCTTAGATATAATTTACCTTATCAAACTATGTTAAAGTAAAATTGCTCATTGGCTTACTTGGCTACTTAATTGCAATACTAAGGGAGATACTTACTACTTAGGGAACAATATTTTGTAAACTAGGATTTAAAAAAAAAAAACCTTTTAGAGGTAGTTAGAGGCAAGGCCAAACAAATAAATTGGGATTTGTTTTTTTTTTTTTTTTTTATACAACTGAGGTGGCAAACATGCATATGGCCCACCTGTTGGTAAGCGGTTACCATAGCCTATGAGCGCTTGCAATACCAGAGGCATCACGCACGCGTTGCCGACCCCGAACCCCCCTCCCCCTAAGGAGCTCTGGCAACCTTACTCACCGCAGGAACACAACACTATTTGAAACAAATAATGTTATTTGGCTGCGATCTTCTGTAAGGCGGAGGTACCTCCCAGGCGGGCTGCTCCAATTTAGAACGAGAAAATCTCGCTATGCCCTACCTCCTCCTTGCTTGTAATGACCTATGAGTAAATAAAACTATTTTGCAGGCTATGGAAGAGGACGAAGAAGCCGGTCGCGTACCATTCTTTGTCGCAACCACCCTGGGAACCACATCCTGCTGCTCCTACGACAACTTGCCGGAGATAGGTCGGGTCGTGCGCAAGTTTCCCTGCGTGTGGCTACATGTGGACGCGGCCTACGCGGGCAGCTCGTTCCTCTGCCCCGAGCACAAGCACCGGCTTGCTGGCGTCGAGCACGCGGATTCTTTCAACACGAATCCGAACAAACTGATGCTCACTAGCTTCGACTGCTCGCTACTCTGGGTCACTAACAGATATCTCTTGACTTCCGCGCTCGTGGTCGATCCCCTCTATCTACAGCACTGCTACGACCACACCGCTATAGATTACAGGCATTGGGGTGTGCCGTTGAGCCGCAGATTCCGTTCGCTCAAAGTGTGGTTCATGTTGAGGAGCTACGGGATCAGCGGCCTGCAAAAATACGTGCGGAGACATTGCGAGCTAGCAAAGTACTTTGAGAAGCTCGTGCAGAAGGACGATAGGTTCGAAGTCTGCAATGAAGTTACGGTAAGACTTACTATTCTTCGTTACCCATTCTATGTACCAGGAGGAGGTATGTGTTGATGTTTGATTTTAAGACGCGCCATATGGAATTCACACTCGTATACAAGTGATTGATAAAATATATACGTAATAAGTACCACGAAAGAGGTTTATGCTATCAAGAAAAAGAAAGAATATTGGTGGCAAAAACTTTTTCAAAACATCTGTTTTTGTCTCAGATGTTTTGTCTAAAGTTTGTCTAAAGAGACAAAAACAAAAACAGATGTTTTTGTTTTTGTCTCTTTATTGTCTCGTAGTTGAGTTTGAACTACTTTGTCAAATAAAGTTCCTTCTACGAGATTAAAAAATTAGAAATGTTTTCAATAATTTCGACTTTCTAGAACTGAATTGCCAATCGCGTGTAGAATAAGCCCCTTTCGGGATATGTTTACATATCATGAATCACCTTGTAGTTCGTGATCTAGATAACCCATAAGTACCTAAAACCAACTTTTAACCTACTGATCGCTTGTCGATGTTCATGAGTGGGGAGATGTGGCCTGAAGGTGTCAAATTCAGGAGGTTTGTCGGACGCCTGACAACAGACACCGCCGGAGGCGCCGCCACCGGGCAGAAACGTCACACGTCGTCGCCTATACGTGTGCAATAATTAAATAAATAATAGGTATTTTATATATTTTAGGTTAAGGTATATATTTCTATGGGTCTTAGAATTAGTTTTTACCATCTGTACTATTCTGAAATAACATTTATATTACATATATTATTATTAATTAAAGTTGACACGAAGTGATTACAAAAGAGACGTTTCATCAATATATGGAGCCTGGGCCTGCACTGTGTACACTACTCTAAAATATGCCTAAGCAAGTAAACGTATTTAATTGGTTATTTTATTTAAATTGACTTCGTTCTAAGGTACATTAAGATTTTCTTCGACAAAGAGAGCAACACACAGCGCTACAAAAATATGGCGGATGGACGTGCGTAAAATGTCATTTTGACAACCTACATTTATCTGACAAAACAAAAACATCAAATCAAACAACATGACATGAAAAATATGTCAATGTCATGTCAAACGCCAAATAAACCAACATAGACCAATATATAACCAACCTTCAAATAGTGTTCACATAGTAAAAAACTTACCAGAAGAACTATTCTTGTACCATCGCATTTGTTTTCAAATAATGAAATTGTATTTTTCTTGTAATCTCCTATTTTTTCCTAATTTTTCTATATAGTGTACATGGACCAGGCCCAGAATGAAATGGCTCATAGATTTTCATTTGTAGTTGGGACTGGTATGTTTCCGTCTCCGCGGAGGCTCAGACGAGACGAAGGAGCAAATAGACGACATGAACAAGAAACTCTTGACTAATATCAACGCTTCGGGCAAGCTGCACATGGTGCCTGCATCGGTGCGCGAGTACTTCGTCATCAGGTTTTGCGTAGTGCACCAACATGCGACGCGCGAAGATATTGGTAAGAATAATACCTCAACAAATTCCGTTTTCTAAATTAAAAGGCCGAGAGAGAACCAGTGTCACGAAAAGCAAGCTATGCATAAACATCCATCAAAAATATGTAATCGAATCATGTATGTTGCTGGTTACTGACGTCGGTGGCGTAGCGGGAGACTGAGACGCAAGGGGTGCGGGTTCGATTCCCGCTGCTGAATGCGGGTCTGGGTATTGTGGTGCCATGGTTCTCGTAGTTTCTGATAACCACGACATAGGGAATCCTAGTGTGAGGCCAGGACTATGTAGGTATGTGACTGTGTAAGTGTTTTTTTCTTACTGAACACTAGATACATGTTATGCCAACCCCACATGAAGTGGGATAAGGGCAGGGAGATGATGATGATGATGACTAGCCTAAAACCATGATAATTATATAAAAATGTGTAATTATGACTTTCATTTCCATTGTAGAGGTAGCATGGGACATCATAACAGACTTCGCCACTGAACTTATTGAAGGACCTGACAAGGAGAGAGTAAGTATTTATTTCCAACAAAAGTTATTTAATAACTGAACGCCCCAATAAAACAGAAATTGAGGAGTTAATCATAACTACTACTACTGATTACTATATGAATATCAGAACAGCTACGGCGAGTTATCGCCACAAAGCAACATAAAAATAAATTGGCCCAGGTGCAATTGTATTACTTGCGTAAGAAGTGTTCCGAGCGAAATAACCAGTGTGGTATAAATAATCTGAATCTAAAAACTCCTTACATAAAACATCAATAGAGTGGCATCTTTTAAATATCTTGGCCATTATATCATCGACGACCTTAACGACAATGCTAAAATTAAAAGAGAGCGTAGGGCTCTGGCGGTAAGAGGTAATATGTTGATCCGTAGGTTTTCCCGGTGTACAGAAGAAGTGAAACTAACGCTATTTAAAGCATACTGTCAAAGTTTCTACACCGGGAATCTATGGGTTAACTACACTAGGCGACCGCTAGAGACCCTGCGTGTCCAGTACAACAATATTTTTAGGAAGATGTTGGGGCTGCTGCGTTTCTGCAGTGCATCAGGGATGTTTGCAGAATACGAGACGGATGGGTTTGCTGCAATTCTCCGTAAAAAGACCACATCCCTGATGCGCAGAGTGCGTGATAGCCCCAATATCATCCTCCAAACGATTGTAGGATCACCTCTCCCACGTGATACTGCTATCTATTGAAATGTTTAGGATTATTTAGCATTAAGTACTAACCCTAATTATAAGTTATTTTATATAATGTTACTAACAAATTATGGATCCAAGTCGTCCGAAATAAAATATTTATATTTAAATATTTAAATTTGACCCCAAATTTCAGTATATTTTATTCACATCTAAACCCTCACATTGGGACTACAACAAGCTTATTAACTATTCCAAAATTTTACTTTCTAGCTTGTTTGGAGACAGGCAAACATACAGACACCGGAGTGAGACTATAAGTGTTCCGTTTTTCCAAAACTTGACGGAATACTAATAAAATTAACTCGTTCTCAGGACCTGAACGAGGAGCGAGCCCGTCGCAACCGCGCCGCTCTCGCCCACAAGCGCTCATTCTTTGTCCGTATGGTCAGCGACCCCAAGATCTACAACCCAGCCATCAACAAGACCCCGCCGCCAATCGCAACGTCCCCCACCAGCCCTCTCGCCGCCGCTGTGCCCACCACGCCCGACACTCCCGGGCAGGATATGCAACTGCTGCCACCAACACCGTTCGTATCTTTAACTTGCTTGCTTGTCATGTCACTGAATCTTTCTTGTTCATCCTGTATTAGGTAAGTGACAGGTTGAGGTATGGTGACCTTGAACCTTTTCAAGATCCTGATCTTTTCTTTTTGAGACCTTTTCTCTGATTTTTTGATAAATTATTAAAGATTGCATGAGGCAAGGGCCTCTAATTCTAATCGGGGGTGGTTAGACCTGCACTGACTTCCCGCTGTGGGATGTTTTGTGCATTGTCCCCCTTTGCTAACCCTACCCCAGCCAGCCCAGCTCCTTAAAACAGCGAAGCAGGACTTTGGGTCGTTGGTAACATTCTCTCAGTATCCCTGTATGCGGCGGTGTCTGGGAGCCGCTTCCGATTACGGCCCGCAGACCCGATGTGGTCCTGGCCTCTTCCGTGGCTGCAGGCATTCATTCATAGGCAAGGGCCTATGAATCGTCGGTGAAAAAATCAGAGTAGTGAAAGGATTAAAGTGCGCCTCTTAGAGGCTCCTTTCGTGAATCTTTAACTTGACTCGCTATAGTTTCGCTCGCTATACTCGCTAGCTTAGTATCATACAAATATATAGAACGTCAAGCCCACGAAAGCTATAAGAATTTCACAGGTTTGGATTAGTTACAAATGTGATTCATAATATGTATACCATCTCAGAATTAGCAAGTTGAAGTGGCAGTGGGCAGGCCATATAGCTCGCAGAACCGACAACCGTTGGGGAGTAAAGGTTCTCGAATGGCGACCACGAACCGGGCGACGCAGTGTTGGAAGGCCCCCCACCCGATGGACCGACGACATTGTGAAGGTTGCGGGAGGTCGGTGGATGGAGAAGGCTCAAGACCGTTCGTCATGGAACTCTTTGGGGGAGGCCTATGTCCAGCAGTGGACTTCTACAGGCTGATGATGATGATGATGATACCATCCCGAAAGGGGCTTATTCTATCACCAAAAAGAAATAATATTAGCGTAAAAAAACAAAATATTTAGATATACCTATAGATAGATTCCTTGCTAGCTGTTTTTGGTCCTATAAATAATTATTAAACGAACGAGAAGTTCAACATCAAGATAAAAGACAATTTAGCTGAATTGAGTTTGAACTGATTTGACCCCAAAACAGCTGAATGATGCAGAGTTTTTTCAATGAAAAATGTTGAATTTCCAAAATTAGTAGAACAAACTTACCTAATTACCACTTGGTGGGTGAATAAGCCCCTTTCGGGATAAAATTTACGAATCTCCTTATTTTGAATGAATGAATGATGCAGATTGTTCGTTTCGTGTAATAACATAATAACATTCGTTTTTGTTCAACAGGAAACAATCTTCGTGGATAAGCTGGCCCCTCGGGTTCTTCTTCCAGAGCGTTGATCACGACGCTAACGATTTGCCACTAAGGTAATTAATTTATGCCGGATAAAACATATGACACCCCGCTTCTTGTATTTGTATGTAATTTTTTTTAATCCCCCTTTTGTGCCCCTATATCTTAGTTATGCATAAGGTTATCCGGGACCAAAGAAGCAGTTTGTTAACTATCTCTTGTCTTTGCAGATTCCGTCACCTCGACACGATGGTACGTCTGAAGAGCCCCGGAAACTCGACTCGTCGGGGCTCCTCGCCCTGCGCCTCGCCGGAGCGCCGAGCGCCCTCTCCTAACTACTAACGCGCTCCTTACAAACTAGCACTGTATTCATTGTTCACTTCAATAAATTACTGAGCATTAAAAAGCTGTTTAACTAACTCGCGTGGTACCTGCATAAAAAGGAGCCTATACGCTATCAAGGTTAAGAACTCTATATATTCCAAGTTTCAACTAAATCAGTTGAGCCTTACGGCGGCGTGATTGAATAACAAACATACAAACATCCTCACAAACATTCGCATTTATAATATTAGTGGAATAGATACTCATGATAAATAAAAAATAAAAAAAAACAAAAAATTCCGGTCAACTGATCCCAAACTAGGCATAGCCTGTACTATGGGTACCAGAGACTGATATACAGTGGTGGTCATCTAATTAGAAACACCTAGTCACCTGACATTTTTATAAAGTAACTAACATTATTAAAGCATTTAATAGGAGGTATTTTTTTTTTTCATTACTTTACAATGTACTTTAATATCTCTAGTTTAATTACAAGCAATACTATTTGACAACCAAGACGACAATAAAAATAAATATCAGTGAAACAAAAAGTATCAATATCGTTAGGACTGGCAGAATGGACAACTAATTAGAAACATTGTATGACTTGGTTCGAAATTTGATTTTTTAAACTGAAATACAGTTCTCACAATTGTCAATCACATTGTAAATATTGCCGCCATTTCTAACTCATTACGAAAAGTTACTATTTATTGTTGTTTTATTAAAAATGGGTAAAAATAAGAGCTGTGATGCAGCAACGAAAAAAATTATAGTGAATTTTCATTTCAAACAAAAATGGAGTTACAGAAAGATCGCCGATTATTTGGAATGTTCCGTAAAGATGATATTTAACGCCCTCGCACATTTCATACTACACGGAACATCAGATAACGTGCCAAGAAAACTTCGGCCCAGGAAGACTACAGTTCAAGAAGACAGGCTTATGCTTCGATTAGCTAAGGCGGACCCCTTTAAAGGATCCAGTGTTATAAGAAAAGAGGTATTTTCAGAAGACGATCCTCGACACGTGTCCACTAAACTAGTTCATAGAAGGTTGGTTGAAGGAAAATTATTAGGAAGGATCGCTAGAAAAGTACCACTACTAACCAGGCAACATAGAGAAAATCGTCTAGCATTCGCTCACAAATATGGCAGTTGGACTATTCATCAATGGAAAAAAGTTTTGTTTTCAGATGAAACTAAAATTAATTTGATTAATTCCGATGGAAAACGATATGTACGACGACCAATAAACGAGGCTTTGAATAAAAAGTACACTAAAAAGACAGTTAAGCACGGTGGTGGAAATGTAATGGTGTGGGGATGTTTCTCAGGGTACGGGATTGGTCCCGTGAGAAAGATTGAAGGGCAAATGGATCAATATCAATACAAAAAGATCTTGGAAGAGACAATGATTCCATATTCCGAGGAAAATTTGCCAGTAACTTGGATATTTCAGCATGACAACGACCCAAAGCACACAGCACGCAGCGTTAAAGCGTTTCTTACAGAACAATCCGTGACAGTATTAGAGTGGCCTGCCAATAGTCCGGATTTAAATCCCATAGAAAATTTGTGGCACACTATAAAGACCAACCTGTCGCAGAAACACGTTACTAATATTCATGGACTTAACAGTGCATTTGAAGACGCTTGGAGAAGTATTCCTGTAGAAACTTGTTATAAATTGATTGAATCAATGCCGCGTCGCTGCAAAGCTGTTATTAATAATAAAGGCTACCCTACCAAATACTAATTGTCTAAGGATGTAGTATTTTTAGTATTTTTCAAAACTATTGGGGTTTTGTTCAAATTAAAAATGATTTAAGTAATGATTTTTTTGGTGTTTCTAATTAGTTGTCCGGTTTGTATCTCGTTTTTTATGTTGTTATTAATATAACTTTCAGTTTTAGAAAAACAACCATTGCTTTCTGTTATTAAAATGGTATAACAATGCAATATAATATCCGATACATCGATTTTAATACGTAGGAACACTCAATGATACGTTAAAAATTAGTTCGAAAGGGAATTTGCAATAAAAATATAAACCCAGGTAGGTGTTTCTAATTAGATGACCACCACTGTATATAATAGATAAACATTTTAACACCCAGACACAGAAAAAACATCTGTGTTTATCACACAAATGTTTGTCCAACGCGGGGATCGAACCCGC
The DNA here is from genome assembly GCA_947579855.1 of Anticlea derivata. NCBI lineage: Eukaryota > Metazoa > Arthropoda > Insecta > Lepidoptera > Geometridae > Anticlea > Anticlea derivata. Next base: position 6,503,150 of record OX388260.1, read on the forward strand.
GACCTCTAGCACCAAAATAAAACCAAATATATCATCATCATATATCATATATATCTTGATAACACCCAACAGTCACATAGTTACATAGTCATGACACTAAAATTCCCTGTGTCGCGTGTATCAGAACCTACGAGTACGAAGTTACCACCCGGATCAAGAAGTATTTGTAGATCATACAAACATTTTTACCGCAGCGGGAATCGAACCCTTGCGTCTCAGACGGGCACTCGCCCGCTACGCCATCGAGGCCGTCCTGAGATTCACCTAAATAAATGAATAAAGTCAAATAGGATGATCTAAAAAACAAATATACATTGTTGTTATCAAATGATATATTGAAGAATATGAACAATTCGTATGTACGACGTAATAGTTCAGATTGTAGTTGACTGTACAATAAACACACAATCCTACCAACAACTGGAACTTTGAACACTTGGTCACCGCATCTCACAATTTGCACATAGGTAATATAAATAGTTACTAACCGTATTTATCGTATATACATACGTATCAGCCGTCATTTCAGTATTCACCCCTTCCTTCCTTACTCATGTCTTTCACACAATCCATCCATCTTTTCCTTGGTTTACCTCTTCCCTTATATCCTTCTACATTCATATTTACCACTCTTCTCGTCACATGACATGCCCACAGCACACTAACCTGTTGCTCCTCAACTTCTCAGTCACTTGCGCTACTTTCAAACTTCCTCTGATGTACTCATTCCATATCTTGTCCGTTCTAGTCACTCCACACAGCCATCTCAACATTCTCATTTCCGCAGCATGCCTTTGTCTTTTTGGTTACGGTAACCGCCAGTTAATTTGTAGGTGAACACTAGACAGTCTTGTCAGTAAAAATTATATAGTAATTATATTAAATAGTGTGAGATTGGATGACGCTGTCCCATCCTACTGTGTGAAGCACGTCCGGTTTCTCGGTGTCCCAAGCCATCCCTCTCACGAAGTTGTGGTGCATATGCCTGTCGTGGTATGAAACTCTACTCGTAGACCCATCCATTTTGCATACCGAAACTATATTGTTATCACAGCACACTGCTACTTTGTTGCGTCTGTAAATAAGAAAGTTAACGTGATATTATAGTACTTATTAGTTTTATTTTAGGATTAAGTATTATTTTATACTTTTTGTGTGCCATGTTTCTCAAAGTTTTTCTTGTGTGGTAATCAATAGAGGTATCTATCTTATTCATAACTAGTTAAGTTATGAATAAGAGTTGTCGAGTTTTTTCGCGTAAAGTTTTTAATTTTCTGGCCTCATAGCTCAGTTGGTAGTAACTCTGCCTTCTGCGCTAGAGGTCGCGTGTTCGATTCCCGCACTGGACAAACATCTGTGACTAACACAGATGTTTGTTCTGTGTCTGGGTGTTAAATATATCTATTATTTATATCAGTCTCTGGTACCCATAGTACAGGCTATGCCTAGTTTGGGATAAGTTGACAGAGTTGTAAAATGTCCGGAATTAAAAAAAAAAAAAAAAAAACAAACTTCAAGACCCGCTGCACCCTCCTCAAAATGTCAAGTCTCTACGACCACCACGGTTTAAGCTTTGCGTTGCCTGTCAGTCAGTCAGTTACTGTTGTATAATATATCCAGATTTAGATATACGAGTACCACTCATAACTTTATTGCCTCGATAAAATATGTTCGCCATCGTCATATTTAACTTTATGATTTGTATTTGATAGTTTGTCGCAGTAGCAGCGCCGCTACGCTCTTTTACGTCACGGAAGACCAGCTTTAAGTAGGGTTCATGTCGCGAAAGACCAGCTGTATAGTAGGGTTCCTAACCTTGCTATAGCAAATGCTGAGTGACTACCGTTTTTGCTGTCAAATGTGTACCTGTCATGCTGAATATATGTTACGCAAAATAAACGTTTTTATTCTAATTATAAGAGTTGGGCTGAACTTGAGTTTAAGACTTACTAGTGTGTAAATACTTACGCAGCATTCAAGGTAAGCTTGTGGATACCAGCAGGGAACTCGACAAGTTTTATTGTTGTCGGCTTTTGCAATAAAGCCATTCTCATGTCCAGTAATCGCAAGACACCCGCTTCATCGCCGCACAGTATTCTGAACTCGTCTAGCCACTGAAGTGCTCTAACACCACAATCGTTCTTTACTAAACCTGTAAGAAATTTTTTACATTATCTAGCTGGAGTGATAAACTGGACAGGATCAGAGACTCAGAGTACTTTTCGTTAACTAAAACTAGTTGACTTCGATGGCGTGGCAAGCGAAAGCATGTAGCAACACACAAAAGGTGCGGGTTCATACCACGCGGCGATACAAATGTTTGCATGAACTGCAGATGGGATAAATTTGCATGTTAATGATACCCGACAATACAGTGAATCCTACGAAATCCTAGGGAATCGACGCAGTAAGTTAAATCTAAGGAGGTTACATGAAATAAAAAAAGTTTATGAGTTGCAGTTTATGAGAATGTAAGTAAATAGTACACTGATATTCTTACTTGTTGCTGGTAAACTGATGTTTTTATCCCACAAAGTGACATGCGTGTCGAATGAAGCAGTAGCAAACATGGTCGAATTATCAGGCCTCACAGCAACTGAATGGATGGGCCTGGTGTGAGCTTCATAGGTCCTTGTACAGATCAGATCTTCCAAATCCCATATCTAGAAACAAATTTTTATATGATAGACTTGTGAAAGCCCCAGCGACTTCGTTCGCGTATTTTTTTTTCACACAAACTTCAAACACCTCTGCGCCCTCATAGGGGTTTCTCTCTTCTAACACCCCTCCCAAGACAAAAAAAGGAGTGATGAAATCTTACAGCCAATCAAAGACTACTAAGATGCTAATGCAAACAATGAAAGCAATGTACAAATTTGACAACTCAAATCAAAATGTGTTCAAATTACCAACAATAATGATTAGTTAATAGTTCTTATGAATGTCAGATTTGCCATGTGCATGGGACTGTATAAGTACCAGTGCAGGTACAAACCTTTGCATTGCCATCAGCTCCTGCTGTCACATATTCCTTCCCAGGATCCAGACAGTCAACAGCAAGAACCCCGTCATCATGTTCAGCCACAGATTTGTCCTCCATCCACTCTTGCCAAGGATTATCTTCTGTCTTGCTCCAAATGCTCAGACCACCACTGTCTTCACAAATTAATACCTAAAACATTGATAACATCAGACATAATAAGTGGACTCAAAGAATAGAATGAAAAGTACTAATGTCGCCAGGTCTATGGCTTTATTGTGAAATTATAATTATACTGACATTATAAATCTTAATATTGTAAATGACATAATATGTAAATACTTAAATTTTATTCTACAGATTTTAATTTTGCGTGCCTTAAGGTAAGACCTTGCAGTAAGACTGCGAAAAGACAAAAGCAATGACTTACAGCCAAATGATACCACTCTATGTTAACAATCAAGTGTTAGAATATGTTGATAACTAAATTTACCTGGGACAAAACATATGCTTTACAGACAGGACTAAAAAAGAAATAGAACGAAGAACAGCGCTTGCACTGAAGAAATATTGGTCTATGAAGGAAATATTTAAGGGCAGTTTCCCCATCGTCATAAAGAAACGGCTAGCAGACTCTACCATTCTACCAACCCTGCTCTATGGATGCCAAACATGGGCTGTAACAATGGACAACTAAATCAAACTTAGATCCTTCCAAAGAGCAATAGAACGAAGTATGATGGGATTAAAGCTCCGCGATCGTATCAGAAGCTCTAAAATCCAAGCTAAAACCAAACTAACAGATGTAGGACGAGCTGCAGCCAGACTAAAATGGAAATGGGCAGGCCACACTGTAAGAACAAACAATAACAGATGGATTGAAAGAGTAATACATTGGTGGCCACGGGATGGAAAGAGAGAACACGGCCGGCCTGTGCGACGCTGGAGACAACATTGTTGCAGTGGCTGGAAAGCATTGGGTACATACAGCACAAAACAGGAAAACTGGAAGGAGATGGAGGAGGCCTTTATCCAGGTATGGATAGCCCTTGAGTAACCAATGAAGATTATAAAATAAATAGATAAGTATGAATTGTAAAATAATAAATAAAAATGAAACAATATTTAATGAAAAATAATAATAATAATAAGAAGTGCATGTTAATTATGCAAAAAGTAATGATATAATAGTACTTATATACAGTGGTGGTCATCTAATTAGAAACACCTAGTCACCTGACATTTTTATAAAGTAACTAACATTATTATAGCATTTAATAAAGGGATATTTTTTTTTCACTACTTTACTATGTACTTTAATATCTCTAGTTTAATTACAAGCAATAATATTTGACAACCAAGACTACAATAAAAACAAATATCAGTGAAACAAAAAGTATCAATATCGTTAGGACTGGCAGAATGGACAACTAATTAGAAACATTGTATGACTTGGTTCGAAATTTGATTTTTTAAACTGAAATACAGTTCTCACAATTGTCAATCACATTGTAAATATTGCCACCATTTCTAACTCATTACGAAAAGTTACTATTTATTGTTGTTTTATTAAAAATGGGTAAAAATAAGAGCTGTGATGCAGCAACGAGAAACATTATAGTGAATTTTCATTTAAAACAAAAATGGAGTTACAGAAAGATCGCCGATTATTTGGAATGTTCCGTAAAGATGATATTTAACGCCCTCGCACATTTCAAACTACACGGAACATCAGATAACGTGCCAAGAAAACTTCGGCCCAGGAAGACTACAGTTCAAGAAGACAGGCTTATGCTTCGATTAGCTAAGGCCGACCCCTTTAAAGGATCCAATGTTATAAGAAAAGAGGTATTTTCAGAAGACGATCCTCGACACGTGTCCACTAAACTAGTTCGTAGATGGTTGGTTGAAGGAAAATTGTTAGGAAGGATCGCTAGAAAAGTACCACTACTAACCAGGCAACATAGAGAAAATCGTCTAGCATTCGCTCGCAAATATGGCAGTTGGACTATTCATCAATGGAAAAAAGTTTTGTTTTCAGATGAAACTAAAATTAATGTGATTAATTCCGATGGAAAACGATATGTACTACGACCAATAAACGAGGCTTTGAATAACAAGTACACTAAAAAGACAGTTAAGCACGGTGGTGGAAATGTAATGGTGTGGGGATGTTTCTCAGGGTACGGGATTGGTCCCGTGAGAAAGATTGAAGGGCAAATGGATCAATATCAATACAAAAAGATCTTGGAAGAGACAATAATTCCATATTCCGAGGAAAATTTGCCAGTAACTTGGATATTTCAGCATGACAACGACCCAAAGCACACAGCACGCAGCGTTAAAGCGTTTCTTACAGAACAATCCGTGACAGTATTAGAGTGGCCTGCCAATAGTCCGGATTTAAATCCCATAGAAAATTTGTGGCACACTATAAAGACCAACCTGTCGCAGAAACACGTTACTAATATTCATGGACTTAACAGTGCATTTGAAGACGCTTGGAGAAGTATTCCTGTAGAAACTTGTTATAAATTGATTGAATCAATGCCACGTCGCTGCAAAGCTGTTATTGATAATAAAGGCTACCCTACCAAATACTAATTGTCTAAGGATGTAGTATTTTTAGTATTTTTCAAAACTATTGGGGTTTTGTTCAAATTAAAAATGATTTAAGTAATGATTTTTTTGGTGTTTCTAATTAGTTGTCCGGTTTGTATCTCGTTTTTTATTTTGTTATTAATATAACTTTCAGTTTTAGAAAAACAACCGTTGTTTTCTGTTATTAAAATGGTATAACAATGCAATATAATATCCGATACATCGATTTTAATACGTAGGAACACTCAAAGATACGTTAAAAATTAGTTCGAAAGGGAATTTGCAATAAAAATATAAACCCAGGTAGGTGTTTCTAATTAGATGACCACCACTGTATATATATGTCTTCTATGTAACTAAAGGGAAATAAAGGCTATTTTTATTTTATTTTATTTATAAGTATTGAGATTTGTATTATCTACTTCATACTATTGCAACACACAATTCTGACAAATAAATAAATGATTATGTTAAAAAGGATATAATATAAATTAATTTAAACCAACTAAGAGGGTTTCTTAGGCCGTTTGTGCACTCTATAATGATAATCATCACTTTGGTCCCAGCTCCGATATGACAGTTCGCACATTTGAATGGCTGCCATATCAGACTGACAACCTGTTGGTTTTTTTTATTACGTGACTGGCAGCTACTGAAATAAGCTACAGAGCGACCTGACGCATTTTCATTGACCAACACCACTGATTTATCTTCTTGGACATGTGTAGACGATATCGATGTTGGAGACAATATGCTATTATGGGTGCTATTATGACAATAAAAAAAAGGCTATTAGAGGTATGTAGGTAAGTACCTTTTTCGAGTTCTCTATAAAGCAACCATCAGCTGTTCCACTATTGAGATTGATACTCCGTTTTTCATATGATCCAATGGTTTTGCCATCTGCAACTTTACCAAAAACACTGGCACCGCCATCCCAATACCGCCCTGTTATTTCTGAACTCCCAACTAGCGCAGTGCCATCTGTAAGTGAAGTGTAATAGTTATTATGTCTGTCGCTCTCGGGAATGTCCGTGTTGTAAACACAGTTAATGTTCGTGTTCCTTTTTATAAGTTGCGATGACAAGTAATGAATAATAATTACCTGGATGAATCTTGATGTAATCTAGATAAGATACAATGCCGTTGCCTGAAGTATCATTTCTGTAAGCTTCTGCATTGAGATGCGGCGGCACAATCATATAATCATCCAAATTCTGCATGGCACTACTTTATCTAGCCCTCCTTTACCAGATGTGCCCACTAGGTAAATAATCACTACGTTAGAATGTTTAACACGAGTGCCGCTCAATGAAAATAAACTTGTTTTTGTAAACAACGAAATAAGATTCTAACATAACCTCAAATTAATCCGACATTTTGCACGCTAGGATGATGTTAGACGTCAGTTGACAGTTGACTGTGACAGCCAGAATGCAATGTCAAAGATAAACGAGCACAAATTAGTGTACGTCAGCGCAGTAGGAACATCGACATTAGGCAAGAGCTTCTGGACTCCTGACCATGCCATCATTTAGTGAAGAATTTGTCATTTATTTGTACCAAAAACATGATAAAACCGCATGGCCTGAAGTCGCTCTGCCCCTCGACAGCTAAAATGCCATTTTGCAGTGTCTTTACAGTTTTTGCTTGCATCATATTTTAAGTATTATTTAATTATATAAGCATTAGGTACATATTTCATCAAGTGTAGCGTGTGCTGCCCTTAGATCATTTGTTGAAGCTCACATTTGTCTTCATTTTTTTCACATTTTTATAAGCTCTTATTTATTAAGGATTATAATTAGATTACTTTTCTCTTGAGCCTCACCTAGTTCGATCGGCACCACACTGAAGCTTTAAATTCCATTTTGTGAAAAAGGATCATCGAAAAAAATGATAGGCACCAAGCCGTGTTTGTTGCCTGATTCTTCTAGGCTTGGTCGCGAGGAACAGGCATAGCTTCACCTAGTTTCTAAGACGTTTCTAAGTGATCCTAGTGATTTTATTGAAATAAATGCCTTTTGACTTTGACTTTGACTTTACCGATTTGTCAGAATTTGTACCGCTGCACAGTGTTTTTTTCGACCTCGCTCACGGTCACGCTCGTTTTAGTCCTGGATTCCGAAGAGCAGGTCATGCCAAATACAAGAGTGGAACTCCCGTGAAGCTCGCTTGTTTAGTTTCTATAAAAATCCAGTCGGAACTTTTGAATCTTTGAAAATGAAGACTCGTTAAAAAGTTTCTAACTCAAGAACTATAAATATTTTAAAGAAACCAATGAAATAAAATTGAAATCATCATAATTTGCCATGTCTACCTACCATATAGCCCTTGCTCTCAACCGTAAACAGAGTCATGGTCAACTCTACATAATCTGTGTGTCAGCTTAGTGTCAACTGTCAGACATATCCGCATCCTATTGGTCTGTCTGTGGTGTTATACTCTTGCATCAGCTGTTGTCGGTCGGCTAGGTGTTTTTTTTTGAGAAATTGAATTGAATTGAATTGTGATCATAGAGTAAATTGTGAGTGATTTCGAGTCTGACGAGCTGCGAGTCACAGAGTTCTTTTGCTGCTGGTTTTCTACGATTTTGTTCAATCAATCAATTCTACGATTTTGGTCCTGCTGTTTATTTATTTATCTCAGGTTAGTTAATCGTTATTTGCTTACATTCTTTCGTTTTGTAATGAATGTGTTTATACAAATAGGTACATCACATTATTAAATTTCGTAGTATCTTCCTAGTCTGTGATTGCATTGTAAACACTAACCAATAACTTCACGTTTTGCTAGAATGGCTAGTTCTGGACCGACATTTCGCTATTAGAGCCGTACCGTAAGCTAAGTTATTCTCACATTCAGATTTCTAGCAAAGCATCAAAGAACGAGCTGCATACATGGCGAAATTAGAACTATCTCAAACCCTGACCGGGCATAAAGGCATAGTGTGGAATGTGTCCTGGCATCCTTTAGGCGGAGTATTTGCATCTTGTGGCGAAGATAAAACCATAAAGTTATGGAGCAAAGAAGGTCAAGATTGGACAATAAAGACAGTACTTGTGGATGGGCATCAGCGTACCATTAGAGAAGTAGCATGGTCTCCATGCGGCAACTTTTTAGCTTCTTCCAGCTTTGACGCTACCACAGCGATATGGGATAAGAAAAGTGGTCAGTATTTTTGAAACACTTAAAAATGATGCATCTAAGCATTTACAAACTAAATAATCAGAGGAGTCATAGCTCTTCCCTAGTCCTAATTGCCTACTCGGATATGAGAGCTAAGTGCGGTAAGAAGCATTTGCATAGCCTCAGGCTCAAAATGAGGAAGGTAGTGCAAGGTCGGAATAATGTGAACTTAAGTAGACTAAGTCATTTAAAAAAAATCAAACCAGTTTTATGGATATATACCTTTTGATAGGTCAGTTTGAATGCAATGCAACACTAGAAGGCCATGAGAATGAAGTCAAAAGTGTTGCCTGGTCACCCTCTGGACAGCTGTTGGCTACCTGTGGCCGAGACAAATCAGTCTGGGTGTGGGAAGTAGCTGGAGATGATGAATATGAATGTGAAGCAGTGCTCAACTCACATAATCAAGATGTGAAGAAAGTATGTAATCATTGTGATCACTCACACAAACAAGTATTGCAGATAAATGAATAAATTATTCTGTTTGTAGGTTGCCTGGCATCCTTCACTAGACATCCTGGCTTCAGCGTCCTATGACAATACAGTTAAAATGTATAAGGAAGATCCAGCTGACAATGACTGGACTTGCGTTGCCACTCTCCAATCCCATGAGTCCACTGTGTGGAGTCTCACATTTGATAAAACTGGAGAAAGATTGGCTACAACTAGCGATGATAGAACTGTAAAGATTTGGAAGGAATACAAGCCCAATAACCAGGAAGGTGTTATAGTTACAGATAATGAGTCCGTGTGGAAATGTGTCTGTACATTATCTGGCTACCATTCTCGGTGTATTTATGATATAGCTTGGTGCCACAAGACTGGTCTGATAGCTACTGCATGTGGTGACGACATTATAAGGATATTCAAGGAAGCTGAAGATTCTGATCCAAATGCACCTACTTTTGACCTTATTTGTACTAAACTGAATGCACACACGCAAGATGTGAACTGTGTAACATGGAATCCATCAGGAAATCAGGAGTTACTCTCATGCAGTGATGATGGGGAAATTAGATTATGGAAATTTTCAGAGTAGAGTTACTAATTTATGAACAATAATTAGTTACTAAGCAATATGATCAATAGGAATTATGATCAATGTAGTTTAGCTTGTTATACATTAACTAGATGTGGATAAGTGTTAAGTGATATCTAAATATATGGTACATAATATATACAAGGTGATTCATGTATAATATCTCCAAAGGGGCTCATACTACACCCAATTGGCAATAACAACTTTTCGGAATTTGACATTATAATTTTTTGAAGTATAATTACTTTAGTTTGACATTTTACCTAAACCTTTGTAGAAAACTATGTTAAAAGATAATAGGTAAGTTAGTATGAATATTGTGCAAACTTATGCTCATAGGCTTCTGACTTACCTAGTATTTTTTATTTCAGTTCGCATGTGATGATTTTTAAGTTGGGAAGATTAATTCAGTCAAACAAGACAAGCATCGCAAGACTTTATTCATCAACTTCTTTGAATATGTCTACTGGAGAAAAAGTGGGTGTGCCCTTGGAGAAAGTGGTGGCTGCACTAGAAAACTTTGCACCTAAAGCTCTTGCAGAGAGCTGGGACAATACTGGGCTTTTAGTTGAACCATACACTCCAAGGTTTGATACTACAATTATTATATGTAATCATATACATACACTATAATAATATTTACATACAGTTCAGCCAATTAATCTCTTGGTATTCATGAAATTAAACATTTGGATGAGCTATAGATTTTTTAGGAACTAAAGTCACATCCGAATGTCTAACCTCACCTTTGCAAGATCAATCGACAACTACATATTACATTACCTACCTACATGCTCGATTAATATAAAAAGCTAAATTATATAAAAAATATTTTTTTTCATTTTCAGGGAAATAACAAAAGTCTTACTTACAAATGACTTAACAGAAGATGTGGCTCTGGAAGCTAATAGTAACAACTGTGAAATGATTATTTCATACCATCCTCCTATATTTGCGCCAATGAAATCAATTGTAAAGAGGTAAGTGTAGATACACTATTTAAATACTTACAGGGGTTGAAATTATACAAGCGAATGGTGACATCACGTCGGTCGGGGTCACCACTTGTAGTGCTGACCCCTACAATAATAGTGGCATGGCACCATCATGTGTGTCTATCTATCATTACATTCATAATTTAATTGAACACTTTTTTTTTAACAACTAAGCTCCGTTATTTTGTTTCAGTGCATGGAAAGAGAGAATTGTTGCATTTTTGTTAGAGAAGCGCATATCGCTTTATTCTCCTCACACCAGCTGGGACTGTGTACAAGGCGGAGTGAACGACTGGCTGGCGTCTATCTTCCCCTGTGAGAAATCGAGGCCTATCACGCCTGGCGATAATCCTGACTTTGGAGCGGGCAGGTACATTTCTACTATTGAGTTATGTGCCTTGGCAACCATTGTTTTATCCTTTACTAGCGACCCGCCCGGCTTCGCAAGGGTAGCAGAGCATATACGCCATTAAAGCTCCCAGCCGGCATGTTATTTTTTCGTCACAGAAAACAATCATCGTAATATTTCAGTCAGTTTACAAATAAAACTTAATTAATTCTACACCTAAACCTTCCTCATGAATCACTCCGTCCATTGGTGAAAACCGTATGAAAATCCGTTAATTTTTTTTCCTATGCTTTTTTGCAGAATCTTAACTATTCAGCCTGATAGTCTTATCTCCATAGCTGATGCTGTTGATAAAGTAAAGAAGTTAACCGGATTGCAGCATGTAAGGCTTGCCCTGGGAAGAGGGAAATCTATGGAAACTTCAGTGAGAATTGTTGCGATTTGCGCTGGCTCGGGTGCATCAGTCTTAAAAGGAGTGGGAGCCGATCTCTATTTGACAGGCAAGATGATTAGAATAGTGTGATTTTTCATACTAAAATTGCGCGCCCTGAACCTTATTTACGGCATCATGAATCACAAGGTATGAGGCGAGCAGTTTTAACAGCGAAGCCCTCAATCTTATCATCAGCCCGATGAAATCTACTGCTGGACATAGGCCTCCCTCTACGTCTGCTACGCTACGACGAACGGTCTTGAGCCTTCTCCATCCACCCATGTCCCCCAATCTACACAATATTGTCGGTCGATCGGGTGGGGTGTAACACAGTATCGTCCAGTTCGTGGGTCCGCCATTCGAAACTCTTTATTCAACAACCGTGGCAGGCCATATGGCCTGCCCGCTGCCACTTTATAACCTAGACCTCAATAACCGCTGTGATGTTATTTTTACGAACCACCATTTTGACTTGCTATATTAGGTATACATAGGCTACGGTGACCACTTTTGGCAAATATTTGTTTGATTAAAAAAAGATATCTGTCCTCTATGGATTTGTTTTCTAACTCTGTTTTTCTTTGTAGGCGAAATGCTTCACCATGATATTCTTGATGCGGCTCAAAAAGGGATCAGTGTTATCCTGACAAACCATTCTGACTCTGAAAGAGGATTTTTGAAACAGTTTACTTCGGAACTGCGTAAGAGGCTAGACGACCAAGTCGAAGTTATTGTAAGCAAGGAAGATAGAGATCCACTTGTGACTGTGTAAGGTAAAATAAAACAAAATTTAAATTAAGCTGTTATTTATTTATTAATTCTTATCATTAGATTGTATGTATTGTGAGATCATAATTAAATAATTTATTTTGTGTTGCATTGCACTGTAAATCACCCAACTCCATTTCTATTCTATCATTGAGACTATTAATTATCCCTACTATAACACTTGGCAAGTTCTTTCGATTTTTGCTCTCTTCCGTTTTTTATCTCGATTCACAGGGTTTGAATTCCTTTGATGATCTTCAATCTGCACTGAAATATTTTCATTTATATAGATGTGTTGGCTTTGTTTTGTTAGAATTGTATTAGAGCATGCACATTACTACTTACGAAGAGCAGCTTTGTCAGATGACTTAGTTTTCAAGTTTTCTTTAAACTTTTCTTTCACTACTTCTTTTGTGCCCTTCCTTCTCGTTGAACCTGATCTTGATCTGATCTTGCATATTGACGATACGGTTCCATTTTTGTCGTCGTAGTTTATCACGTATTCACGTCGACTTGGCCTGCTACCATGTCTCGTTGCTGGATCTTTATTATACGTGATTTTATTACCACTTGAATCTTTACCAACTTTCGGTATTATCGTCACTATGTCATTTCTGGTACTCGACTTGTCTTTGGATGACTGTCGCTTATGGAGTTTCAAATCACTTGCAGATGATTTTTCGGATGAATCATTTATACTTTTTGAAGTAGTAACGCGCTCCACATCTGATTTTACACCTTCAGATATGGTTTTTGAGGGTTTTTGTAGTGATCGGCTTCTATGTTCTTTCTTATCAGGGGTTAAACTGGTTTGTTTGTATGAAGTTTTGCTCTCAGAGGATTTATTTGTCCCAGTATTATTCGACACTTCCGAATGTGCCTTTTGTCTAGAAAAATGTGATTTATCACCTTTATCCGATTGTTGCTTATCGGTATTCCGTTTTAAACTTTGTTTTTTTCTTTCAAAAGTTGTGTTATTTTTTTCTTCATTAATTAGTCGCGGTTTGTGTAATACTTTATTGTTTGAATCCTGACTGGTGTTGGACTTCGTAGCATCTATTTTTCGATGAGCTTTGGTAATGCTTGAATCATGAATCCTAGGAACTATCGGATTACTATTATTACAAGTTTTATAATTTGTTTCCTTTGTGTTCTGTTCGATTGAGTTTTTGAGATTACCGTAAATGCGGTTAATGTCATTTGTTATCGCACTTGCTCTGTTAGCTGGTGTTTTGGCGGCGTGTATTTGGTGCTGCATTTCATTTTTGGTTGTAAAATGCTTCTTCGTGCTTCTGAAATTAAATCAATATATAATTATTACAAACTTACATAAATTAGTTAAACTTCATGAGCTACGTTTAAGTACACACACACCTAGGTGATTGATCGACCTGCCCTGTTTTATCAATTGAATTGAGTTTATGTGGCTTGCAAGGTTCCGAGCGGCTTCGATTTTTCATAGGGCTCAATTCTTCGTGCTTTCTTAACTTAGATCGTCGATATGTTGTAATATCATCGTGTGCTTGTTCAGTTATAGGACTGAGTACAATTTCATCAATATGATTTGGCTTATCATCATACTTTGAACGTATTCGTGGGGTAGGTTTAGGAACATAGTTTGAATTCATAGGAATGTTTTGATATTCCGGTGCATCATCTGACTCACTGTTGCACACACTATTTGAAACTTGTTGAATCAATCTTACTGATTGAAATAAATCATGAAGAGCAGGATCTTCATTCATCTCTAGGGGCTTGCTATGTCTAGGTTTATCAATATTTTTCGATGCATTATCAACTCCAAAGTACGTGAGATCGCTTTCTCTTAATTCTCTTGTTTTAAGTCTCGCAGGAGTCGGCGATCTTGTTATATGGAAGGTTCTCTTCGCTGAACCGAATTTACTCCTTTCGTCGTGGATCCTGACGACCTTTTGAGCTTTTCCACTTTCAAAGTCATAAGTCTCTTTTTTTGAAGTTATGGCTTCTGTTGGACCTGAAATAAATGAAATGGATTTGTTTATTTTGCAAGTTCAGAATAAAGCTCAGAAATGGATTTGTTTATTTTGCAAGTTCAGAATAAAGTTGTTTTGTATAGTTACGAAATTAGTTGCAATACTTACTCTGAATCGTAGTCCGGAACGCATTACTTTTTGTCGAGACTGTATGCTGACGGGAAAAACTAGTCGATATTTCGCCGACACTTCTCTTTTCTGCTTGTAGTTGCTTGTTTATAAGCGACACGGCTGTCGGAACATACGAAATGTCATCTCCATCATCAACTTTCGGTTCATCGTGCGCGCCAAATGCCATGTTCTCTCCTAAGAGATATGGTTTGGGCTTCGGGATCTTATTTTTGAGAATACTTTTAGTAGCTGCTGTATTCTCATCGGTTTCGTTAAACTCACTGAGTGTGTAGCTTAGTGAATTACTTTCGTTCGAGAAATCGTTTGTCTTTTCACCGAACAGAGTTATCGGTTTTTCGGGCATGTCGCGCATAGGAACAAAGGCACTTCTTCTCTTTCTAAAATCATTTGACGGAGGAGGTTTTTCATCTGTCGCTATTATATTGACTTTGCCAGTTTCAGCGGCAAAGTGCAGCTCGGTTTTACAGAACTCTACTTTCTTAAATTTGCGTTGGTGCTCTTCGTAGTTCTTTCTAGTTTCGTATTCTTGTTCTGTTTCAAGAGTTATTGGCAATGTAATTGTAACTTTTCCTGTCGGTTGCAGAGTTATGTTATTTATTTTTGATTGATCTTCATCTGGAGCATCGTGGTCGCGGTAGGTCTTGAATTTGGTTCCTTTGTAGTGGTTATTTTGTTTATTTTTGGAAAGCCAACTTTCGAAAGTATTGTCTCGCGTATGATCACTCCTTTCCTTGGAACCGAAGTACCTTATACAGGTGTTTTCATCTGCTTGATCATTGACAATCTCGGTTGACTTGCAAATGCCGCTGTCTGTTGAAGATTCCATTGCTAAAGTGTCATTGCTGTGTACCATAGTTTCTGACAGTGGGGAAGCGTCTTCGAAGCTGTAGCTTTTCCGCCTATTGTTCCAATCGTTGTTGCCGTTTAAAAGAGATTTGAATTTGAGAGTGCTCAGTGCGGGGGCGTCCAATAGTGGTGATACTCGACTGCTCCTTCCACTGAGCGGAATATCGCTGTTTTCTGAATCGCAGGAAAATTTCCTGAATACGCTCTTGTGATTTCTAGATACATCGATTATGCTCGCATTGTCTGTCGAAGAAGACTCTTCACTGGGCATCCTCATCGATCCTCCTGTTGAGCTCCTCCATTTGGAAGGTTCTGAAATTTCCAGGTCATCCGGCTCGGTTACTTTGTAATTTTCTGTATCAGCGTGTGGCTCTTGTAATAGTTCTAGTGGCGTTGAGGATATTTCTAAGGGCTCTGCTGGTAGCGACGGAGGCTCTAGGAAAGCGGAGTTGAACCCGGAAGAAAATACCTGGAAATATAAAAATTGTAGTTATTACACTTGGAACAGAAGTACCTTGTACAGGTGTTTTCATCTGCTTGATCATTAACAATCTCGGTTGACTTGCAAATACCGCTGTCTGTTCAAAGGATATAAGGGAAGAGGTAGACCAAAGAAAAGATGGATAGACTGTGTGAAAGATGACATGAGTAAGAAAGGAGTGAACTGATATGACGGCTGATAGAGGGGAGTGGAAGAGAAAAATATGTTGTGCTCCACATGAAGTGGGATAAGGGCAGGGAGATGATGATGATGATTACACTTGGTGAAATAATTTATCTTTGCATGCGAAAACAGATTTTAAAATAAAGCAAGTATAATAAAAGCGTCAATATTATAAGAGAATCAAACATCTCCATTGTCTTTGCTGGTAGGTGTCTGTCATACCTCAACCTGGTCACTGACCTGATACAGGATGACCAAGAAAGAATCAGTGACACGACAAGCAAGCAAGCTGGAAGGTTGCCTGTTCATTCTCTTACAACATGATGTAACAAAGCCTCACCCTCCTCGACGCGTGCATCATGTAGGAGGAAGCAGGCACCCCAGGGCCGGCCGTGGTGTGGTAGGCAGCGCGCATGACCTTCATACGTGAACCTGGCCCGCTGGCGTGGAGTACTTCCATCGCCCGGGCTATTCGTCGTGTCACGCCTCCTTCTACCACCTGGAAATAACAGAGAATTTCTTGTATTGACCTTGTCTTAGACGCTTTTCTTCAGATAAAATAATAATAAATGAATAACATCCAACATCCAACTGGCCGTGGTGGCCCCAGCTGAAGAATAGACCCTTCCATATGTACCTATCCGCGGATGTCGTAAGAGGTGACTAAAGGAAAAAAGCTAGGGGATAGGCAGCAGCGTCCCTCATTTTTTAACAACGATAGCTCTAACTGCGCTCGCCAACCCGCATGCCCAGCGTGGTGAGTATGGGCAAATCCCCCCACATTATAAGAAATTTACTCTGTGTGTGGGGGAGGCCATGTTCAGCAGTGGACGTCGAACGGCTGAAATGATGATGATGATGAACATCCAACAGTCACAGTCATCCAATAGTCCTGACCCCACACTAGGATTCCCTGTGTCGTGGGGATCAGTAACTACGAAACTAAGAATACCATGCATGGTACCACAACACTCGGACTCGGAACAAATATTAGCAGATCATGCAAACATTTGTGCCGCAGCGGGAATCGAACGCGCATCCCATGCGTCTCAGCTGGGCACGCGCCCGCTAAGCCACCAAGGTCCTCAAAAAATAAAATAGAAGCCTACCACCGTAGATTATTTCCACAGGCGTTAGGATAAAGATAAAGCCCTCATTCATACTGTTAGTTTACCATTGAGTACCTATATTTAAAACTAGGTATTGATTGTTTCTTGTTCCCACTTAAAATGCATTATTATTTCATCAAAAAGTCTTGATTTCGAGAGTTCAAGAACTCTGTTCTAAATACTCACAAATCACGGACAATGACGGTAGCGGAACGTGATTCATCCCAAACCGTTATATTTCACAACATTATTTGGCAGTCTACAGTTTTCATAAAAAGCATTATCAACCTTATCACGTTCATAACAGTCTATAATCTAAGTATTCATAGAAATGTACCGTACAATAACTAAATAAAGCATTTTATCCATTGACCAAGAGATACGTGTGTCATAGACCCATGACTTAGTTTAATATAAAAACATATGAGGTATGTATGTGCAGAATCATTTAGAAATTTTGCCTGAGGCTGCGATACCAAGAATGAAAGTTATAGGCCGATGAGTAAAACTTTTCAAGGTAAATTAGTCGCCGTTCAATGTCACATCCGCGCCTAAAATGCTTTCGGTAGATCTTGGGCTGGTATTAATTAAATATAATTATTGATCAACTAAGTCTTAGTTACTAAGCTATAATAATGACTGCGGCAAATACATAGTAGACGCCCGCGGCTAGATAAAAAGCCATTATGCTGTTCTAGATAAAGAACTCTATCTATTCCAAGTTTCATCGAAATCGGTTGAACAATTATCCAAACATCATCACAGCCTTCCGAATTTATAATATTGTTATTTGTTGTACCATCACCAAAAATTCCGCCTTACCACCCTAAGGGTGTATTTTGCGTGAAGAGATCTGTGCCTTGCTTGCGTAAATGCGTAATCATAAAAAGTACCGTTTTTGTCTAACAATATGTTCGTATTGTTTTGGTTGCAACTGAACAACAGACTGGGTAATCAAAGTCATAAAATGAATGGTTCACCCTCATAGGATCACAATAAATAAAGAGATGGGCCGGACAGGCTTACTAAGCCGTGTACAAGCGAAACAGTTTCAAAATTTTGGTGATAGTACCTACACAGAAAACACATACAAAATACACTAAATAAAAGGACATGTACATACGAGAAAGCCGGTACTTTTGTAACGAAATGCTAAAGTTTTGTAGTAGGTGTCTTATAAAATTCTCTCATAACAATGTTAGCTGTAATGTAATGTCACTGCCAAGAATAAGTGGACCAGAATGGTTTGAGCCTTAAATCTTAAACAGTATTCTCACTAAGCAAACAACTTGTCTGGTTTATTAAGAGTATGAAATATTCATGAGCATAAGTGACCTCAACTGTTACTATAACTGTAGCCAGTAACGAGTAGCCAGGGTTCTAACGAGCGTAATACTTGGAGCCAAATATAGTTAAATTTCAATTAATACCGCTCGTCACAATTCACGATAAGCTGACTTATCTAATGTATCTTTGGTTCAACAACTCTCGTGTTGGTACCTACCTTTTTATTTCCTATCTCAATATTACGTACTCATTCTGTAGGCTCGTTGAACTTTCGTTGAAACTTTAAATAATAATATAGGTAACAATAATAACACCCAACAGTTACATCCATAGTCCTGACCCAAAATTAGGATTCCCTGTGTCGTGGGTATCAGAAACTACGAGTACCATGGTACCACAACACCCAGACCGGGAACACATAATTGCAGATCATGCAAACTTTTGTCTCGTAGCGGGAATCGAACACGCACCCCTTGCATCTCCCCCTTGATTTTTACAAAAAAAAACTTCTCTTTAGTAAAACATCTCTGATGTTCATTGAAAAAAAAATGGTAGAGTCTTGTAAAACGTGATAAATTCACGTAGTAGGTTTTACAACATGAGCTATGTATGATTTATCTAAATACCTTTGTTTAGTGACCTAGACTTAGGCATTGATTTTTATTATTTACACAAATAGATACAAGATTTATGTGACGTGATCGCAGAAGCGTGGGCTAAACGAAATGGCAGAGCCTCGGGATTGTGATCTTTTCATTGAACATACTTTTGCATTCTCGTGTAGGTGTCGAGTAGGTAGGTAGGAACAGTATGACAGAATATATACATGGGTTTCATCTGGCGGATTGATCATTTGCAAATAATTTGAATATGGAAATGTTCGGTAAGGCGGCATCATAACGGGACTTTCGCACTGAGCAGGAACTCTGCATAGTAAGTTATATTAAAACATAATTGATCCTTAAATACATGTTCAGATCTAGGTACTTGTGAAGTATGCTAGGCAACTACCGATTCTAAACAGCCACTTGGAAAAACATTAGTAATAAAAAACACCGTAAAATAATTCGTGAACTGCTTCAACAGACCTTAACGTTACCATAAAACGAAGTATAGGAAACTACTCTATGACATCAGCTACAATAAAACCGAAATGGTTCGTGAAATTTGTAATCATGACCAATTATAAGTTTCCATTTAAAGAAAATAGCCGAGATCTGTTTGTATCTGCGTAAAAAAGTTAACATGCTAATTCACCATTGGTAGACAATAACGCGGCAGCCTCTTACTAGTTAACTTATTACTGGATCAAGGCGAGTTAATTCTGAATATAATCTGACGTCATCCGGTATGATCGAACACAAAGTAAAACCAAAAGTAAGGTCGCATGCGCTGCCCACGGGACGAGCTTTATGTATGACAGAACAATGAGCTTTTCGGCTATCGTACAAACCGATTGTCGCTATGCGACAACTATTTATTTTCTACATATAGGTGTGTAGGTATCCGAACTTATGAGCTCAAGTTTTGCCCTTAAAGCTCTGCAAACCTATGTGAGCATATACAAAACAAATCAAAAGTAATAAATTGATTTTGGATACAAAATGACGAGCCAACTTCTCTTGTAGCAAACATAATGTAAGTAAGTAGGTTAACCTACTTACTTCCTATTGAAGTGCACAGTTAGGTACCTCTTAAACTAACTAACAGGGTATATTTGAGACATAATAAGCCTAGATTTTCAAGAGGCTCTTTTGAACCTGATACGTAAGCTCCACGAACAAATTACCAACACGCCGGCGCCGCCCACCATTGACACGAAAGCTAGGGTGACGGTACCAATAGATGACCGCATTATGCGAAATCAATTATATTTTTGGCCTTACAAAATGGTCGATCATCTCGTCTGTTACCGTCACCATAGCTTTCGTGTCAATCGCCACACATTGTAAACGGCGTTGTACCGCAGTGCCGGGTACAATATGTGGCTTGCCTTATAGTACCTAACTACGGCCGATGTATTTTGTTGGCCGCCTTGAAGTTTACATTTGGTAAAGATTGTCAGTATTGATCCCGAAATAATATTTCTACGGTCAAGTCTCACGATGTAAAATATTATGCCGAAAAATAAAACCAATAGGTACCTACATATGACTACAATAGGTACTTACTGTTTACCTAAACTGGTATAAACAACTTCATACAACTATACCTACAACCTACCAGATTGCTCTGAAAAACATGGAAGTAGAATGAATTAGAATTACATAGCTGTTCTAAGGCTGTTCCTATGGCTGCATAACAGTTCATACATTGTTAGTGCCAATTAAAAATGTGTGAACATTGAAGAGATGCGATGTACACAAGTTGTCTGTTCCGTGAGACGTGTGCTCTCGAAGATAGAGGAGAGTGCGTGACGCGCGGGGTCATCGACTAGCGCGGGCGTCACACTCATCTGTTTCTTGAGAAACACCTAAGGAAAACCCTCGATTGATTATGATAATGATTTTTATATGAATCAGTCGACAAACCAGTCGGAGTTAAATGCCGTCTTCACGTCTATTAATTACTCGATGAGTAGGCACACGGAAAAGTAAGCAAATGTCAACAGGTCCTTGAAAATAAATATCTGGACAACTTGGCGTCTCGCTTCGAGTTCAAATTAAGGCCTTATTACATCTTTTCTAGATTATTAATACAGTGCCAGTTGGAACTTTTTACTTACAAGAGCCTGTACTGTAGTTCCTGCGGCATGTTTAGATGGAGTAGGCACCCGTCACTTATAGCAACCATCCTCCCAACCTGATTCGCCTGGTCGGCAGGAAACACATGGTCAATACCTAAGTACAGATCTGACTAAGCCGCGGGTTTCTTCACGTTGATTTCCTTCATTCTGAACTCGTTTTAATGCGCACATAATTTTTTAGACTTGAAAAACCCATTGGTGGACGATTGGGATGCACAACCTTTAGATCGAAAGTCGAGGTACCTCGCACCAGGCCAACACGTCTCAAAACTAATTTGCACTTGAGTAATGTGGTTTAAAAAGTAGCCAAATCCACTTTTCCCTTTTTGCAGTACCTTCCCGAAGAAAGCTAGATTTTTTATTTACCTATTCAAACCATGTATATGTATGTACCTCAAGCTTTGTTTCGAAGCAGACATAAAAGCATCATACGAAGTCATTAAACATTTTCGCAGTGGAATTCGAAGGCTTATCTGATACTGATGACAGCTTTATAAGTGGCTTATTGTCGTTCAAATCAGAGCCCTTTGTTTACAAATTGCTAGTCATTACACGACATCATCGGCAAATGATGAGTTTGCTTACACAAATAACACTGTGCCGGGCGGATGGCGCAGGCGCAGCCTCGCGGGCCACGGCCTTTGCGCAGGATTTCCGGCAGTGTGCACACGAACCCGAATAAACAACGTTTCGCTTATTTGTATTTGGTTGGAGTCATGTAAAGTACGAACAACCACCATTTTGAAAAGAATATTAATAATCTGACAAAGGAAAATAATTTTAGGCACATGATATATATATGTCTGGAAATAAAATTCGCAACCCGTCCAAAAAAACATCTAGAATTTTTTGTGTACGTTCATATTTGTAGGTGCGCGTTGAAATCTTTTGCATGAACACTAAAGTGTAGCGATATGGAAGTCTCTTGTAGTAGGTGTGAACATTTTCCAATTGGCGCTTGAGCCTCCATAGGAATTAATTTATAGTAAATCTCATTATAGGTCATCATCATCAGCCTGTAGAAGTGCACTGATGGACTTAGGCCTCCCTCAAAAAGTTCCATGAGGAACGATCTTGATCTTTTCGATCGACCGACTTCCCGCAATTTTAACAATGTCGTCGGTCCATCGGTTGGGGGCCTTCCAACAATGAGTCGCCCGGTGCGTGGTCGCCATTCGAGAACTTAGGTAATTCCCCAACGGTTATCGGTTCTGCGGCCTGCCGCTCCATTTCAATTTGATAATCTGCGAGCAGAAGAAACTTTGTAGAAGAACTAAGGTTACCTATGTCGGTAACCTTAGTTCTTCTACAAAGTTCCTCATTTCGGATTTTATCACGCAGTGAAATCCTAGAATAGCTCTCTCCATAGCTCGTTGCGCTCTAGTTGAATAAAGGTATATTTCATAAACCCTGACTGTTTGTTTTTTAGTTGTTTTAAGCGCAAAATTCGTAAACCGATAAAGTCCGGTCCGAAGGGATTCATTTTTATTTTAATGTTGCATTCCAATTTGATCCAACATAGTACCTACCTAGCTAACACGAATGTTGAAAGCCTGGTATGGAAGAAGTACATTTAAAATGAGGAAATGATTAGGTGCAAATGCTGGGCTATTTAGCAGCTTCCTCACGTCTTGTCACTTTCACCATTGGATAATCAGCTACTAAGCTGTATCGTATCTAGTCATTTCCTCATCCTGCCTTACAGACTTGTAAATAAGTAGGTAAGCATCACATAGCCAACTGGGTAGGCGAGTAGGTACCAAAGAGGTTTTTTTTATGAAATTTTTCATTGTACCAAACTTTGAAAATTTGCCTACCTGTCGCTCAAGGCTACCCATTTGATAACCAAGGTAACCTTGATAAATCAATTATGAAAAATATCTTTTTAATTAAAAAATATATTATAATTCTAGAGGTAAGAGGTCTACTTAGCTAACTTTCTCAAATTTTGCTAAAGATGATGTTGACTTAACAGTTATTTGCAAGTATTGCACACCTGGTTCACTCACTTCCCAGAAAGGCAAAAGAATACCTAGGTAAGCAATCATGTAGAAAAAAAAGATACCAAACTGGCTCAGACAGGTTTGATAAAAATGTTTTCGCTGTCAACTTTATACCTTACGATAACCACACACAAGACTCGGTTTAAAAATTGTTAAATCTGATCTGTCTTGCCACTCTGGGTTTTTAACTCCGTATTAGGGTATAGCGACTTTAGCCTTTTGGCAATGACCGCCTGATCGAAATGCCACAAAGTTATATCAAGCTTACGCGCCCTCACCGTTTCTGATGCAAGTTGCGGGAATAAACTTAATTATTTAAGGAGTTACCTACCTACAATCTACGAGTAGGTAGGTAGTAGGCTCTTTACCTACTTTTCCTGAACAAGAGCACTCGCTTTATCTTTGCAAAACAAACTGGCTTTATCTGAAACTTATTGTAAAGCAGCGGCGTTGTAAAAGCTCACCTTCCCGTACTCGGCAGTTCCTGCCCACTCCCGGTGCCATTGATCAGCTACTTCCATGTTTGCGATTTTTGTCTTTCGGGTCGCTGCAGCTACACTCGGAAGCACTAGGGCTCGTTCGGTAAAGCGCGCACGCACGTTCGCCTTGCGCGTCGGCTAGAAGCCTACTGCCATGGCAGTAAACCAATCACCTAAACCGCCAAGCTTCGCTTACGTACAGCTTCAACCCACAAAATAAATTTCAATATCGTGAATTCGTCATAGCCTTCCGCTTGTAAAAACCATACCTACCTACTTCATGTCAACGCCCACTCCAGATTAAAGGTACCTACTGGGCCTGCTAACCAGACGTAGGTCGCGTCCCACGCGTGTGTATGAGGTACGTTGGTAAACACTGCAGGCAGCGAGAGGCCAAATAGTGTGCAATATGGTTTATCATAATCACTGTCTGTTCAGTCAAATCCTTTCCACGTTATTACCTGCAATGTATTTTGCCCATAGATGAGGATTTGGATAAAATGTGTGTATTTCACACCTATTTCCCAATTTTAGTATGCAGTAGGTGGGTAGACTGGATAGTAACAAACGTGAAACTAAATACATGATTGGGTAGTAGGCAGGCCCTCTCTTATCTCGGGGCGTTGGTTCCTCCTCAAAAAACACTGTGTCATTAGGTGTTAAAGTTTATTCTAATAAGTACCTTAACAAATACATAAAATACCTTATAGACTTCTTTCTAGCTAGTTTACATTTTAGGCATTTTAGATGTTTCTGGTATAATTTTTCTGAGTACCTACTGAGATGGCTGTTGATAGAGAGAAATGGAAGAATAGGTTCCTATGTGTTGTGCCGACAATATAATAATAATAAAGTACCTACCTACTTAAATCACAAATAACTACATACTTTTCAGCTCATGATGACATTTCGGTAGGTAGGTACTGTTAATTACATTGGAAAGTACACAAGTAGGTTCATACATGATTCAAATAAATAAATTACTAAGTTTTATTATGATTTAAAAGATTTCTCATAGCTAGTTGCATTTGGCATGTCCAGAATAGACCAGATTTAGATAAACTTAAAACTGGGGGTACATTTCAGTGTGGAATCACAACAATTCTAACCCTAAAATCCGAATGGTTCAGTTTATACTGGAAAACCTTAAAATAATGCTGAAATTTTTAAAAAATAATCACAAAATTTAACCGGGTTCTCAATCCAGTTTCATCATGGTAGGTATCTACCTACTAGTCCAATTTGCTGCTTAGGAAATCACATCATAATAGACATGTATATTGTTATGGACTATGGTATGGAATAGTTCATTATAAATTACCTAAGTACCTACCTACTTTATTGATAGGTATCATCAATCATCGTCTATCGCTTTGATCTTCTCTGAGATGAGTTTTGTAAATATTCAACAGATGATCATCACATTTCCTAAGATCAGTAATCTCAATGCATGCATCATTCTTAAAATTATTTCTAGTATTTACACATCTCAGAAATGTAGCAACACATGGTTCATTGCTCTGGTTCGAGGCACAGAATGTATAAAATAGTTTTTGTTCATAGTTAAAGGTTTTACTGATGCCGTCTTTGAAATTTCTGTAAAAAAGCTGTTGTCCAGGGTAGCATAAGTTTTCCACATCCTTCCATTCTTCAGCTGATAGGGCAAACAATAGTCCCACAGCAGATCCTTTCACAATACAGGTTATCTGCCCAGATTTATCCACGATTCTCAGAATGGCGGTTGAAGACGCAATACCTTTTCTGTGGTTAATTTTTATAGATTCCAGATAATAATCAGTGAGTATTCCCCAACCTTTCGTTTGAAGCTTTAGTCGCCGTGCTTCGGTTAACTTTATAGGTGCCACATTATCATAAAATTCATAAAGACTGTTTCTATTCATAAATGTTCAAAAAACATATATTCTGCAACCACAGCAAGTTATACTGACTGATAGTGATAAACATACATATGGTACTCTGTGGTGATAAAGTCAATAAACTGAAACAGAAATACTAAACTTGATATGTTGACTCTGTCTCTGTCTACGACTAAACACGTACGGAGAGCGAGATAGAATTATAAATTGATTTATTTACTACGTAGTAGTCTGTGGTTTACTAATTAATTAATTTACACCACAGACTAAACACACCTTTACACCATAGACTAAGCCCCTCGTCCACGGCGCGACTCAAAAGGAACGCGACTGAAACTGTAGTCACACAACTAAACTTGACGGTGAATTGACCATGACTAACGAAAGAAATAGAAGAAAGATAAACTTAATATCAAGAAAAAATACACGGAAGACTTGGCGGTAAGGCCTAAGATGCCATAGCCAGACATCACGAAAGGGAAAATAATAAAAAAAAATTGCTTTTTGCTTCTATTTTTTTCTGATTTTTCTCTCGTTCTTCAACCAAAATACATCTACATTATTAAAATTCAATGAGAATAGGCTGGATTCAAAAAGTTGTGGACAGATGGCCCGGAAAAAAGACATTGGGAATGTATAGATTTCTACCTATGTTCTTCGTTCTTGGTGCTAGCCTCGAATTTTCAATGATCAACTGGAAAGTTGGTGAAGTAAACTTTTATAACACATTCAAGAAGCGACGAGCGCACGATATTGTTGAGGAGAAGATAAAGAAATACGCAGCTTCATAATGCCTGCAGGAGTGTCGTGGGGTCAGTATTTGGCATTCTCTTCGGCGGCGATGCTTTCGATGCTGGCTGGCTCTCAGCTCGTGCACCAGTACTACCAGCCTCTCAAAAATCTGCAGGAATTTATCAACAAGGAGCTCAAGAATCTACCAGATCATGTACAGGTGAAGATAAGAAGCGAGTTAAAAGATGAAGGTATTCTTAAATAATTGTTATGTTTATGTTATGTAAGTATGTAATTAAATGTAGATGTCTATAAATTATTTAAGTTTTATTTAGTGCCCATTATGATGATATGACTAAGAAAGAAGTGAGTGAATATTGCGAAGATGCCTGGCAGACGTGAGTAGGAGAGGAAACATGCTGAGCACACAGTGGGCAGGCTATGTAACATGCAGAACCAACAACTGTTGGCAATAAAGCTTCTAGAATGGCCCGCACAGGCTTAACAACAAATTGTTGGAAATCACCCAACCCAAAAGACCAATGGCACTGTGAATGTTGCGGGTGGATGGAGCAGGCTCAAGACAATATTTTAGCAGGATACCCTATGTGCTGAGTAACCTATGCAATTGATAATAAACACTAATATTTCAGTAATTTCTCACAATTTTATTATGTCACAGTATCAATTTGGTTCTTAACTTATACAAAATATTTACAAAATGTTTAACATTTTCTAGAGTAAAACTTCTAGTATACAGAATAAATTATCTTATAAATTATGTTTACTAATGCACAATATTGCACATGCATCAAAACAAGTACATATCTAGGCTATTTTAATAAAATTATAAAATTCAACAATCAGTAATATAGTAAGTAACAATGGGTTATTTGGCTGGTAAGTTAGAGATGTATTTTGTTCATAAAATGGAGTATTGTGTCAGGTATGTCAAAGGTTGGTAATCCTTTGTTCTACTGATTGGTAATCCTGTTAATTCTATATCCAAATTACTACTACATTCAATATCAAAGTTCTATACAAAACAAACTTATTTGTCTATCATACACATCAAATGCAGTCTTTGTCAGTACATTGCACCTTTAGGTCACCTTGCTGAATCTGAGATGGTTCTTCTTATCCAATCACCATGGGAACTGATGGAGTCATAGATCCGAGGTCGACCTAATCCAATCTTTGTGCATGCAATCCTCCATCCACTTACACCCATCAGAGACCAGTGCTTTGATTCTTGATCAAAACACATCATAGAGCTTCCAGCATACTCTTCTTCCTGTGGAAAATAAATAGTTTATAGATATCAAAGGACTTCAGGGTTTCAGTCAATTTTTTTGGGGGAGTGCTGCAGACCTTAACTCTGTATTTGTGTTGCAGTAGAGGGCTGTTCGAGAAATTTATTAGATAGGCCCCAGATGATCACTTCATAATGAGTTTAAGAAGTAAATAGGTATCATGAAACAGATACCGCCATGAAAATGAAAATGATGAAAATTCGCCAGTACCTATATTAAGGTGATTCATAATATGTAGGTATGCTATCCCAGAAGGGTCTAATTCTACATTGCATCCAATTAGCAATAAAGTTTGTTCTTTTGGAAATTAGACCTTTTTCATTGAAAAACACTCCAAAAATCAGCTGTTAGGGTTACAAAGGGTTAAATCAGTTCGAACTCAGTTATTCAGCAGATTTAGGTAGCAACTTTGATGTCAAATTTTTCGTACGTTTGATAAAAACTTACATCACAGTCATCTTGATCATACAGCGGCTCCGCGCATATTCCGTTTATCGCAGCAATGCTCACGTTTTCGCACGTGTTCATTGGACTTGACACCACATGGACCCTTTGCAGCTGGTCTCTGTTCCTCGTCCAACCGAGCGTATTGCAAATGCTCTTCTCCGAGTTGCCGCCGTCTTCTGGTAAGCAGATTGGCCTGACAAAGTCCGTCATTTCGACTGGTTCTTCAAGCCGCACTAGCGCCAGCATGCTGCC
Organism: Anticlea derivata; assembly: GCA_947579855.1. Lineage (NCBI taxonomy): Eukaryota > Metazoa > Arthropoda > Insecta > Lepidoptera > Geometridae > Anticlea > Anticlea derivata. The sequence goes on from OX388260.1 coordinate 6,531,403, forward strand.
TTCGACTGGGGATCGCACCATACCGACGATCCGTCGCTCCTGTTGCCATGGAGTCGTGCTCTGGATGCGCACTGTACCAAATCTTGCCGTCCATTCTGCTTTTGGTTGACCCTGCAAGTTTTTTATTTGCTATAGCCTAGGTACATAATACAAATTGTTTATTTCAGTCACAGAAAAATTATGCGCTCAAACTAAGCGCAAGCTTGTAGTTTAAGTGTCAAGACAAATTAAAGAAACTAAATAATGTACCCTAATCATATTAAGGTATATGACAGACTACCTAGTAAATTTTAACAATGACCTGCTAAAATCGGTAGAAAAAGCTTAATTGAGAATGAGTCCATTAAATTTTTTCTTACTGTCTCTATATAAGGGGAAGACATTTTGTTCTAACCACAGTGAGCTCCGTCGGCTTCATTTTCGAAGAACATAATTGAAATATAGCTGCACAACTACCAGTATCATTCCCGGTTTTTTACCTGGAAACAAGAGGCGGTGGTGACGAGCCACGCAGGATGAATGAGGGCCGCGTCGCAAGCGTGGACATGTGTCCTCAGGAGCGCCGCATGCCAGGGCCAGTCTCCGGGCTGTGCTGATCGCAGCAACCCTTCCACTCCTTTAGATGAGCTGGCTCCTCTAGCCGATGGTATTCCACATTCTGTAAGCATTTTGAGTTATGAGGTTTGGTCACATGATCTGAGCCATCTCTTCACCCTCTTATTTTATATAATCGGCCTTTAATTTTTTTTCGCTGCGGAATACAACTTTTGAATTGAATTTTCATTTCTGGATATCATGGTCTGCACTCCATGTTTTTCGTCTACTCCCACCTGTTCTGTTGAGTAGTTCTGTTGACAGAACTACTGCGATTTTTTTCTGATTAGTTCTGTCCACAAAACAAATGGACCGGAGCCAATAATAATAATAATATCTTTATTTCAGGCTACTTGACACATTACACAAAAATGTGTAACATATTAATAAATTAACCTTACAGACTAACATACATATAATATTAAACTTAAATAACTACACCACATCTAGAGTCAGGGACTTTCTTCCAATGCACATTACCTTGAAACTACCAACTGTAGTCCATAATTTGTAATGGGGCCCAGTAACAGCCGAACCTATTTAGTAGGTAGCGTCTATAATTTTGTATTCTTACCTAAATTATCACAGACTACTTTGATCACTTTTCTCTCGGGACATTTACTTTTGCGAAACGATATTTCTAAAGCGAACGGATCTACTATTTCTACGTATTGAGCTTCATTGTCTCTGCGATCTTCAGGAGTCGTTTCAGCGTCTGGTACAACTTCTGCTGTTACAGCCGATCTGAAATCAATATGTTATGTTATTGGTGTAACTTCGCGTCTGCAAAGATCCGTCGGCAAACTTATATCACGGATCGTAGTTCCTAAAATGTGTTCGCAATATATTTTTTAGGAACTATACTCGCCTCTGTTCATCCAAAATCCTAATTAAACTATCCATACGTAAGTAGTAAGTATAAAATCTGCAGTACATAACATAGTGTCTTATATTTTCTTTGATAACATACAGTAGCATTGGTCTACAGTCTACGCCGTAGACCGCAGCGTATCTAGTACGTAGCATAGAAAAGACTTAAACGCGCGTTCATCATTATTTGTCCTATGTTTCTTTGGCTGGTATATACAGGGAGGCACAGTTCATACGAAGTCGAATGGAAGGGGAAGACCTAACTAGTATAATTATACAAAAATCTCACTTGAAAGTCAGAGCTCTGCAGAGGGAATCGGCCACACTGGACAACGCTCGCTTATCGTTCTCATAGGGCGCTGCGCAGATCTTCCCGTCTCTCCCTCGCTCCGCCCACACTGCGTAGCCGGCCCGGCTTCTGATAGCTCCAAGAGTAGTTTCACTGTTTTCACGACGCCACGATGCCAGGGATCGGGAAACCCACACTAGAAATTAAAATTAAATTGTTTTTACATTTTGGTGTACCTACTTATACTTGTAGTACGTAAAAACCCGCAAAAAAACTTAAGGACGACGTTCGGAACTTTGACGATGATTTTAACAATCCAAACAATATCCAAAACTCTTCAAAATTTACGAGGGAAACCTTTTTGATCTCGACTTCCTTCCCTTCATAATTTAAACTTTTAAAATGGTACTAGGATTGTTAAAATCCACAAAGTTGCTAACGTCATTCCCATTTTGCTTACACAATAGCACCCGTGTTTCTAGGAGCGTTAGTAGACTGATAGTTAGCTGTTAAGATACCAGCTCCCAGACTAGCCTCTTCCATGAAGGCATACTATTGTGGCAGCGCAAAACGAGCTTTGATGTGACTAGGTTAGTCATGCTCCAAACTGCTTATGGAGTAACTTACAGCATCCAGCTTCGTCGCTCCCATCAGGACAATCGGGTGTGCCATCGCATCGCAGGTGCGCTGGTAAACATCGCGCGTGTAAAGCACATCGCAAGCCAGTGCCTCCCGCGGCTGCGCAATGTGAGCACTCGCGCTCGTCTCGTGCGTCCGCGCAGTCTGGCACGCCATCGCATGCGCGCCGCGATAGAGCTAGCCTCTGGAGATTTCCGGTGCAATCTGGATAGAAGTTACTCAACAATAAAATTATTTGCCAGTTGGTATGAAAATGCACCCATTTGGGAATAAATTGGGAAACTGAATCGGACTGACATATCCAAGGTACTAATATTATAAATGCGAAAGTTTGTGAGAATGTTTGGATGTTTGTGGTTCAATCACGCCGTAACGGCGCAACCGAGTCTTTTATCCTTTATGCTATTTTTTATATAGCTAAGCGAGCAAAGCCGCGGGCTCAAGCTAGATAACTTTATAATGTTTAACAGGAGATGAGAACCATAGTCTGATGATGATGTCGGAAGGCGTGCAACGGTTGTCTTCAACGGGAAAAGGTAGGATCGTGTTAACTAGCTGCATTTTATTCGGGTGCCACGCGAGCAAAGCTGCGTGCATCAGCTAGTTATCTATAGGTATTTATTCAAAACATTTCAGGAAAAATCGAGTGGACATTCTCCCTTGAGACCTCAGTCCTAGCAGTGGGAATACAAAACCGATGTTAATTACCTGGTTCCAATGTGCAAGAACCTAACCCGAAATAGTCCGGGAACCGTGCGCAATCAAAATGAGATTTCAGCCGGTCAGGCAGCCGCGACCCGCAGCCGGCGTGGAAGGCCCGGCAGTAGGCGCGGCAGGGACGCACCAAGTGCTCGTCCTGACATCGCGGCTGAAGCATTTGGCAGACAAAGTCCTGGCGATAAGGATGATGATTTTAAATTTTCTTTGAAGAAATATAATTTGTAGTTTCGCCTGGACTTTGAAAAAAAAGAACTCGAAGACTCGAGTGAGAAAGGTGAGACATATTCTGATTCCAAAATCCATCCTACTAATATTAATGGGAAAGTTTGTAAGGATATTTGGATGTTTATGGTTCAATCTCGCCGTAACGGCTCAACCGATTTCGATGAAACTTGGACTAGATTGATAAATATCGAGGTACCACACGCGAAGCCGCTGGCACAAGCTAGCTTCATAGGTATCTAAAGGATTTTTAGGGGTTTTATTAAGGACAAACCTGTGCAAGATGTGAGCATTCAGCATCAAGCAGTTCCCTGAAAGCCACTAGGTCCCGCATCAGCGCTTCCTTCGAAGCGTGACCTACGAGGTTCGGATACGCTGTGGAGTTGTACGGCAGATGCGAGCAAAGCTGTAGAGATACAGGGGAACACTCTCTTATCTCCTCGATTGCTTCGGATGCTATGGCTTCCGTGGTCGGATGCTCGGCTGGCGTCTTATCGGTTTCTCTCAACTCCATCGACGATATCATTGAACTCTCCTGTAAATAATTGAATGATACAATACAAGTAGAGCAAAATTAAGGGCCACTTTATTCCATTTCTAAGTCGGTAACTTAAAAGCATTGTTGTAGCATCTCATTTTCATCATCATTTTTTTTTTTTTTTTTTTATACCACAGAGATGGCAAACAAGCTTACGGCCCACCTGATGGTAATTGATTACCGTAGCCTATGAGCGCTTGCAATACCAGAGGCATCACGCACGCGTTGCCGACCCCGAACCCCCTTCCCCCCTAAAGAGCTCTGGCAACCTTACTCACCGCAGGAACACAACACTATTTGAAACAAATAATGTTATTTGGCTTCGATCTTCTGTAAGGCCGAGGTACCTCCCCAGGCGGGCTGCTCCAATTCAGAAAGAGAAAATCTCGCTGTGCCCTACCTCCTCTTATTCCTCTCATTTGAAGTGAGAGTTTCGTCATATGTTTTTTTTTATGCATAAATAACACCCAACAGTCTTAGACAGAGTCCTGCCTGACCCAGCACTAGAATTCCCTGTGCCGTGGATATCAGAAACTACGAGTACCATGGTAGAGTGCACTGGTGCACACAGAACCGAAACAAATATTTGCAGATCATACAAACATTTGTCCCGCAGCGGGAATCAAGCCCGCACCCCTTGCATCACAGACGCCCGCTTCGCCACCAAGGTCAAACAAGACGAGCGAATAGTATCTCAATGAATATTTGCTATTGTAGAAATTGGTCAACGACTATACACTACAAGAAAGATCGCAATTTTAGGGATGATTTCATCTACATCTGAAGTTTTTCAAACATGAAAAAGAAGAAACTCGGTCTTGAAGTTTTCCCTTGTCAAGTTTGGAATGTTTTGAATCTTGCTAAGATTGTTAAAATTACCCTCAAAGTTACGATCTTCATTGCCATTACGCTTAGGCAATTGCACCCCAGGTACCTTCTTACCTCGATATGAAGTGTCGCCGGAAGCGTGGTGACATCGTTGAAGAAGTTGGTTGGGGTAGAGAGCTCGCGAGCGAGCACGTTGGTCACCTCACCGGTGGTCACTGCTGTGAAGATTGGCTCGAACGTCACTTCGAAATGGACCCTCGTGCCTTCCGCCACACTGTAAGCAGGGAGGTAAGTTTGTTTTACCTTAAACTACGTTACATAGTGTGTGTGTGTATTAGATAAGCATCTAACAAACATTATTTAACCTTAGCCTTCAATCACCTATGTTGGACCAATTAAAATATGCTTATTATACTTAATTAGTTAGGTAAGGTAGTTCGCAACTAAGTTCTACTCTAGATAACAATACTCAGCTCTAGCTAGATAAAAATCAAAAAGGTGCTTAAGTAGGTATATACATCATCATCATCAGCCTGTAGAAGTCCACTGCTGGACATAGGCCTCCCCCAAAGAGTTCCATGACGAACGGTCTTGAGCCTTCTCCATCCACCGACTTCCCGCAACCTTCACAATGTCGTCGGTCCATCGGGTGGGGGGCCTTCCAACACTGCGTCGCCCGGTTCGTGGCCGCCATTCGAGAATCTTTACTCCCCAACGGTTGTCGGTTCTGCGAGCTATATGGCCTGCCCACTGCCACTTCAACTTGCTAATTCTGAGAGCTATGTCGGTGACCTTAGTTCTTCTACGGATTTCCTCATTCGGGATCTTATCACGTAGTGAAACTCCAAGCATAGCTCTCTCCATAGCCCGTTGCGCGACATTGAGCTTGTATATGAGGCCTATAGTTAACGACCAAGTCTCAGTGCCGTAAGGTAAGGCCATAAGGTGTATACATATGAGTTAAATATCTAATGATCTAACATCACTGTACAAAATCACAAAATAGCTGTGTATCGTTCCATAAGTTTCAGTAGGTAGTTAGATACTTGTCTTGAATTGCATAACTTAGGAAATAGATTTTATCTATTGAGCATATTCATGAGGAAGTGATGTGATTCTAAAAAACTTCGAACTAGGTAAGTAGGTATGTTCAATCACGTAAGCATATAATAAAAATCTGGGACATTCAACACATAAAGGTAATCAAATTATATGTTGCTGTCTTCCGTTACTGCTATATGAGATTTAGTTTCATATCGACAGTATTTAGTACCTATCATGACTCAATAAAATGGAAATCTTGCAAAAGTTTCAGTCTGTAGGTAATGATACCTGCAAAGTTAGCGGCTAATGACATTTATTCGGTTAAATTTCTCTCCCAATATTTGAGATTCAGATCACAAAAGGAAAGGGCCGTAACATTTATAAACATTGAGTACAACCTTCAATGTGGATTACCTAGAAACGTGCACCGCATATAATTGAGCGCTACCAATCAGATCACGTATTTATTAGGAGCTTTCTCATGTAAATAAACACATTGTTGGTAGTACCCACAGATACGTATAGGGCATTGTTTTACAGTTGAAGTTGTTCCGGTTTGGCTAAGGAACTAGGCTAAAAGGTTTGTCAAAAGTTGGTCAGCGGAAATGAAAACCGGTATACTAAAAAGCCACCTACCTACTTATAAGGATTTCTCTATGCGTCATGTTCAGTTTAGAAATATTTAACGTTTGGAGGAAGCAATCGAAGGTATACAGTGATCATCGAGGTCACGTTACGCTTTGAAGAACTTGACCCTCAACCGAAGTCAAAAACCAGAATTTCTGGGCGGGCGTGCATCGCGAGTTAAATTAATCATTTTTGATGCGTAACGAATCGTCCAATTTGCACCAAAGCCGATCTTCGTGATCTATGCAGCTTAAAGTTGCGTTGTGCAAGTTACTAAATGTAGCATGCGGTGGCTCAATCAAGCTCGCGATCCGAGAAAGTTCACTTTCTCCGATAATATCAGCAATCGGTTGTTGTTTATCGCAGTAGCAGTTATTAGTTAAGTTCATTCCTGTATCATGTGTGTGTGGGTGAGTCATCTGTTTCGAAACTCTACAAGCTAAGAGTAGAGGTCGTGTTTTTGTACTTAACGTAATACGTAGTGGTAGACCGTTTTCTAGTTCTAAGTTTTCTAGACTTTGGTTTGTTCACCCACGGTCATTAATAATTCATTTAGGCAGCACAGTAAAGTAAGTTACCTACATGTAAGAAGGGCCCATAGATATAAAACTAAAATTCATATAAGTACCCACTAAATAATAATACTAAAAATAACATTAGGGCGTGTCACGATAATTTTTAGGACTTTTTATTTTATTTTACAATTTTAGGGAAACTTACAGCTAGGTACATAGATAAGAAAAATATTAAATTCATGTTATGTTCATGTATGCTGAAGGCCAATTATAAGAATCCACTTATAGAACGAGGACGACAGATCAAAAAAATAAAAATTTAGGTAGGTATATATAAGTTAGGGTACAAAAAAAACAAAAAAGGCTCTAGTGAGGCGGGATTATCAAAAAAAAAAAAACACTAGACTAACTAATAGTTAAAGTTAATTTGCAAAATAGATTAACCATCCGAAAAGAATTTGTTAGTAAGCAAGCGTTTCAACTTGCTTGCCGAAGTATTAAATAGATCAATATCTGCATGTGCCAAAGTATTAAACGCAGCGCAAGCTCGGATAATAAATGCGTTCTGCCTATAATTGGTTTTAACTTGTGGAACATATAAAACATTGGGCTCTTTTAGGGCCACCATACCTCAACCTAGTTAAAAATGAACCAGCAACTTGACTGCGAGTTCAACGTGGGTAAGTACTAGGTAATTTCTTTTATTATAATTACATACGGATAGGTAAAAGTTTTTGGTAATGATGACCGTTTGTAGGATTATAGGTACTTAACTGATTCTTTTTTGAACAACTACAAACATTCGATTTATCTCAAGCTTGTTTTAGAATTTAAAACGTTCTAACTGTTCTTTCTGCTTGGAACTGACGCGAATGTCTTACCTGTCTAACGCCAATATATCAGCCGATATAAAACATGATTTGAGTTCCGAGTGCTGGTATACGTTGTATAGCGTTTGCTGTAACCGGCTCTCCCTGGTGCGATTGCCCTTCAGCTCGAGTTCCTTGCCCTGCGCCCCCTCTTCCACCTGCCAACTGGACACTATGAAAGAGCCTCGGAACGTCTGACGATTTAATGGATCGCCGAACAGGTACATATCTGAAACAATCCATTATGTTGTTTATAATTTTGCGACCCAGATGGTGCTTTCATCATAGAAATACTTAAAAAATATTATTTTTTGGCATTAAACCTCTTTGGTTTTCACATAATTGTATTGACATGTAATGTACCTAAGTACCACATAAAAGATACCTATAATTTATAAAACAGCAAAATCAAGATCCTTTCTAAAACGACTTCCTTTATGCTCAACCTTGGCCTTTTGAAACATTGTCAAGTTAGTAAAATCATGCAACAAATTATCACCAAATACCTAACCGGTTACAATTCAGATCAAAACTAAGATTGTTGCAGATAACAAAGGCATCGTACACTTGTCGCTCTACAACGCTTTCCGCAAGGCCGCTCGCCCACTGGCCTTTGCTTAGTGACGGGCGAAATGTCTGTCCTAGCACGAAAAACCCTGATATTTACCTACCTACACATGTTTGTTTATCCATTAAAGCTTTGTGTTGATCACCTATAGGAAACAACGGAAATCAAGAAAGTATATTTTACCTATAGCATCCAAATTAATATTACAAAAAATGCGAAAGTCTATTTGTTAAGTTTTACCGCCAATTTTGACGAATTTTGGTATGGACATAGTTTTAACCCTGAGGAAGGAAATAGGATACTTTCTATCCGGTCGGAAACCGCGTCAGCGAAGCCGCTGGCAGCCAGTAGGTAGTTTAGCAGCCTGCCTAGGAAGTAAAGATCTCGCGAGAGCTTTTCTAAATCTGAATTAAAAATCCTAAAGGTAGCGAACCCTTTAAAATGTAGGTACATTTACATAATAACCAACCACTTTAAGTTAGCGTGACTTACTTGAATAGCAACCATCTAAATAAACCTATTAGAAAGGCACATACAAAAGCACTTTCTGATATTCCATCGCTATGATTGTTCTTGCCCCATTGTTTTTAGATTTACGTAAACATAATTGGTTGTCGGATACCATTATTTGTTAGCCGAGTTGTTCGCGAATATAATTCACGTGAGTTTTTAAAGAAATACCTTTTACTGCGTAGTTTTTAAACATAGTCATCATAGCCAGTTTTGTAACAGTAATTGAGACTAGCCGAGAAACTCAATTTTAGACGGAATTTCGAATCATGTTGGTGGTTTAAGGTTTTAAAAGGGTGAACCGGCAATTACTTTAGGAAGTGAATGTAGCTTTGACCAAGCAAGGCAGTCAAGACGCCTAAATATTTATAAATATACCTACCTACTTCGCCTAGGTATCTAGACTTCATCTTGGTATCTACCAAAGCTTTAGAAATTCATATAATTTACTCAAACGATGGTAAAACCTGGATCTGAGTCATTTATAGTTCAAATAATGGCCTCTACTTTTTAGGTGCAGCGCATACCTAAGGAAGGTGTTTTATACCAACACCACATCTCTCAGTTTTGAAATCTAACTAAATATTTAAGGCTTGGTGAATCGAGAAGGACGCCATGTTTAGTTATAGGGGTTTTTTTCAATGCAGACTTTTTCAAAAAATATGCTTTTTACTCTTGTGCGCGATAAAATTAATATAAGGAAACGATACCTACGGCCAAAGTAGACAGCAACAGCGGCGAGCAGCAGCAGGATGAGCAGAGCAGCGGTCGCGGCGCAGCAGCCGCGGCAGCCCCGGCTCATCTTCCGGCGCGTGAATCTGATATCGCTGCTCACTGACATGGTCGACTCCGGTGCCCGGTGCCTTGAGCATGCCTGGTTGCCGTGGCGCGTCCATCCATACCCGAGCTGGATAAATAAACAGTATCGTAAGTATGATAGTCGGGCAGGTGTTATGATCCTACTTGGAGTATACTATGCTTCCTTCTGTATGGTATAATATATTATACAAGGTGATTCATAAAATCCATCCCAAATGGGGATTATTCTATAGATAAACAAAGAGAAAGAAGAAGAAAAAACCTATTTTCTTCTTTTTTTATTCCTTAATGTATTCCCGGATTTTTTAAATTAGGAATTTTTGGTCGTTTTATCATCTCTTTATTTAATTATTAAACGCACGAAAAGTACGTGTTTAAATAATACTTATTTACATTTTATGAACATGCCATCAGTTTTCATCACTTTCCGACAACTCTTTGAATCAAGAATCAGTTTCAAAGAAGATTTTGATGGTTTTAGTCTCATTTACCCCAAATCAGATGTACCTACTTATATAAGGGGATCATTCGGTCATTTACATTTTCGAAATATTGTTTGGGCAAGAACATGGAACAAAAGGGCAGGTGGATAATACGTCTGTTTACAACGGTTGCGTCAGGTGCACAACGAAAGGTTTCGAGTTCACAAACACCGCTTTTGGGCAAGTTTCGCTAATCTATTCGTGCTCTAGTCGTCTAGGCACAATGCAACCAAGATTGAAAGACACGCTCCATCTCTTTTGTAATGTAAGTTAGTAGGTACACAATGGTCGACCCGTAAGAAAATTGTTCTTTTGAAACTGATTACGAAAATAAATAAACTCCATTATCTGCATGATTTGGCAAACTTAACTCACTATATATTTGTTTTCCCTACTTTGTATATATTCATATACGTAACATCTTTTAAATTAAAAAGGCTCTTAAAGAATGAAAAACAGTTCTTAGAGATTATCAAGCTGCATTGCATTTCCTTGCAGCCACACACACATCGTGGCATCTCCAGATCACCGCTCAAGCTTGACTGATCTCCCATTTCCTAACAATTATTGAGGGCAAATACTTTCGTATTTGTAGTGTATGCCTTACACCACGCTGGTTCCTAGCAGGACAACTCCCTCGTTATTATTATATCACATAATAATATCTCACAGTAACTTCCCGCGCGCCTGCTCGTACCGGCTTGACCACAGACTGACTGACTCCCAGAGAGTATGCATCCATCTCTCCATCTCAGGTGTCATCTGTTATCTGTCACTGTCCGTTGTCCCCCGGAGACAGCATAAGTTAAGGAATGCAGGTATCCTTAAATACTAGTCACTACATCCCTTCCTTGTTAAAATAATTTTAATGAATCTATTTTCGATCACCATAACTTTCGCTAGAAGTAATGCTTTGGCGAGTAGACAGATTCTACCGACCCTCACTACCGTTCTTAGCTTCTATTAGACAATTCAACTACCACTGAAATAAGGCGTGTTATTTCAAGTAATACCGCGTGATACCCACCCCACAGTGGGGGTATTGCTTGATAATTCGATGACACACGAGTCGGTAACTGAACGCAGCCCGTTCGTTAGTCCGTTTACTTCAGATGCCAGTAGCAGGTCAATATGACTGAGCTATCGTATCACTACGATGATGAAAGTATGGGAAATAATAATAATAATAATCTTGCGCATTATCCCTTTCGAGAAGAAGCCTGTAATGAAAGCCCGGTTACCCGATGTATACCCAATAGCCAGATCATTTTAATCACTAGTAGGTACATTTGGACATCCATACCCTGATCATAACTTAGAACCTACTACGCCTCTACCTCTCTCCCTCCTTTTTCTTATTTTTTTTCTACTTCTTTTTTTTATGAAAATGACGTATATACTAATTGGCCCACCGGATTCTTGTAGTTTAATAGGAAAAACCACTTACAGAACATCGAAGTCACAGCAGTCTTGACCTAACGCCAGTATCTCCTGTGCCGTCAGGTATAAAGAATCAGATATCAGTTCGTTATAATATACAAAAATCTCGTAAACCATTTAAAACTGAACAAAATTGGTCACTAAATTTGCTACTCAAACATGGTTAACTCCTTGGTCCACCGCTAATCAATTTGTTGGTGTGCCTTTAAGCAAGGGCTATTTAACCCCTTTGGTCCACACTTTGCATCCAATTTAGTGGAATACCTCCCACAACCAATTGAATGGCAAGCCCTTTGGTTCACACTTTGCATTCAATTTAATAGAACACCTTCCCCAGCAATTTAATGCTGGACGTCTGACCAGCAACCTTGCAACCAATTTAATAGTACGGCTTAGTCAGACTGCCGCCAATCCAATGACACGCCGTGCCACCAATTTAATGGTACGCCTTCCCATCAGCACATGTGCAACCAATTTAACAGTAAGCCTGCGCTCGACAGCGTTCAACCAATTTAATGGTAAGCCTGTGTGACCAATACTTGCAACCAATTAAATGGCAAGCCTGTGTGACCAATACTTGCAATGCAACCAACAAAATGGCAAGCCTGTGTGACCAATACGTTTGCAACCAATTAAATAGCAAACCTGAGTGACTAAATCGATTATCTTGAACGTTAAGCTACCTTTTCTTCCAAAAGTTGCGGTTTATTTGAGAAATGCTGACTATTTATTGTGCTCTTGAATATAATGAGTAGTAGTTTATTTAGATTACCCTTTATTTAAACAGGGTTCATAATCAGGCCCACATGATTCTAACATGGTATTAAGCGTTCATACATCTATGGTCTCGTTATGTACGTATTTCGATATTTGTTACTATTATCGAGTCGTGGAAAGATGCTTTAACGAATTATCTTTCAAAACAAAATTTAGGCATATCGAATTTCCAATTCTCATGCATGACAGTAGGCATTCGATTTGACGAATGTTCACTAGGGCTTGCAAATATTCGAAACTGTAGTATTCAACCATTTTTTGGTGGTATTCGAATATTCGATTGCAAGCCCCAATGTTCACTAAAACTCGCAATAGTGTCGGTCGAGTATGAACACACCCTAACAACAACAATCCCGAAACACTTTTCATGAAACCACGTTTAGCGTTTGCCCGGCTGGCTGTCTTCTCAGGAGTTCAGAATTGTTAGTAAAACGACCACAAACACTAGACTTTTAATTGGACATACAAATACACTTTTAACACAAAATAACTAAATATAATATAAATAAATATTCCGGACATACCACACACGGTCAACCGATCCCAAACCAGGCACAGCCTGTACCATGGGTTACTGTATCTGTGTTAGTCACAAATGTCCGTCCAGTGCGGGAATCGAACCCGCGACCTCTAGCGCAAACTAACGGAAAGCAATTAAACACGTAAAACCAAGGAAAGTTCTCGAGCCGAATCTTCAATCGCGGAATCGCGCGGGCCGCCTTATTCTTCCTCACTCGCCGCGCAATGGTGCTAGTCGTGTAGGAACCGTGGCGCGTAGGAGAGACAGAAGTGTCGTCGTCGCCCTCGGCGCGGAATGTTGCATTTGAATTCAAATAAGTAGACTGATTAGAACCGCGCACTATACACGTTACAGGTTTTGTGAAACACAAGTGTGGTCGGGCAGTACTTTTGTTTTGCCGTTGATTCTGAAGATTTATCTCTAAGATTGATTTCTTGTACCAATCACCTAGATATTACAACGCTGCTGCGTCGCCGCCACTCTGCGCCGCGCTGCCAACACGCCGATGACACGACAGCGCCGCCGCCGTCTCGTCGTCCGACTTCTATATTTTGTCTTCCTTCATCCAAAGTATGAGTTTATGGTTCATAGGTACTTCTTTGTGATCTTATCTCAACTTAACACGTTCCTCCGTTGATGTACCTTATACTAAAGAATATCCACTGTTACTAAACCATATTGTTTTCTGAAGTTACTTCCACCAATTATCGTTCTTCACACATTATCCATGTTGATGTCCAGATAAAATTTCACCGCTTCATTTTTCCGGGAGTCCTTACTTCTGTTTATGCTATTTGACCATCCACTACCTCTTCGTCAAATAAGTACGTAGATAACTGCCATCGTACCTACTTACTTGAGTTATACCTACTTATAGTATCTATCTATGGCCTCTTGGTGCCGCTACTTATGTATGTGCGGACTACCCTAGTACTGCCTCGTCGCGTCACCAGATCTAGTAGTTTAATAAGTTGTATACTCATATATAAAATCTTTAAACATTTCCATTCTTAATTTAAAACACGAAAATTTGAGTTTAAGTTTTCTTCCATTTTCAAAACTTTACGCAAGGTTTATGGTTTTATTTTGGTTTTGCTAATACCTAAGTACTAACAAAATGATTCCTCAACCATGCAATTATAATTAGGCACTTATCTTCCTCTCCTTTATTGTGAACCTGGCGACAGTTTATACATCGCCATTGACCTCTAGACCGCCACCATCTCGGACACAATAGAAAATCTATTGTCTCGTGTAAATCTGTGTTTATGCAGATAAGGTGTTAATTACAAAGTACATAAACTTATACCTATCATGTAAATTACAGGTTAAGCACATATAATACATTGTATACATAGAATGAGCTCTTATAATGGTGGAAAGTCATTTACCATTTGTCATGTGTTGGGTATCTTATCTTTCAATTAGAATGTTTTGCTCTGATAATGATATTAAGAAGCCAGGATAACAATATGAGAGGAAGTTTGTGCTTTTTTATTTCTACATTCTATTTGCACTCTTAATCACTAATTGTCACTAGGTAATTGAATTCTAGCATGTTTGAAATTCTGTTTATTGACAACTGTACCTACATCTGCCAAGATGCACCAGTATAGATAGCTGAATCGACCACAAACAGTACAATTTGCATAGACAGAGAGCTATTGAGAACCCATGATTCAAGGCAACTAAACTGTTACCTATGTTAGCTGTCCATACCTGGTCAATATACCTACTAATTTACTAGGATTACTCTAGCTACCAAGAGGATCTCCTAATGTGCCTCAGGTAGGTATGTTAACTTACCTAGTTATTTGGTACTTATATTATTAGTAGGTAGCTAGCTTCTTTAGGTACCTACAGACTTATAATTAACCGGGATATTTCAAAGAAGTAAGTTCTTTTAAATACTTACCTTGAGTATTTTTTGAACAAGAGTATTTCCACTATCACTGAACTCTGCCAACAGTTGTTTGAATAAGCAAGTAACTAAATGTTAACATGTTTTTTCTTTCAAATAATCCATTCTCAACTCAGGAAAATTTGGGTTTAATTTTCCTTTTATTTTCAAACGTATGGTAGGAAGGAATTGGTACTTTAGTTCTTACCTACTCAAATAATTTGTACACATATACTAGGTAAAAATACTTTGAGAGTAGGTATTATCTTGTAGGTAAGTAAGTTCCAATCATCATCCAGGTATATTACCAGTAATCTTACATTACCTACCGACCTCTTCATTTAAGGCCTTCATTCTTATTTTGAAATGGTAAATTAGTTCCATGATTGTTTCTGCAGTTTGTTTTACACGCATCACTTTCAAGTCGCACCCATGATAACAACTAACCCCCATACTTATAAACGAAACGCAAGCAATGCTTAAAAATATCCCCGTCTGTATTATCACTGCTTGTCAATAGCAAGAGATGGCAATACCTTAGCTCAGCTCCCATATCTATGACCCCAAGCATTGTCCATCCCTTATCAGATATTTATAATTAAGGCTTCAGATTTTATGCTCCAAAGTTTGTTTAACCCCGCATGATATTACTTTCAATAAAGGTTCTACATTAACCTTAATTCCCATACCTTTTATAATTTTTTTGAAGAAAAAAAATATTTTTCATTTTTACAAGGATCTTTGGTAGAATACACCAACCGTCTCGTGCCAAAATGTTTGGCAAAGAAAAGATAAAAAAAAACTATGCTTTATTTTTGCCTTTTCTATCAGAAAAACACTAAATATTGATTCTTGAATCCTTGTAGCATAAAAATGAACTAGATAACCAACATAGGATATCACAGTAGGTATAATTTGCAATAAGTTAGCCTACACAGGATGGTGGACAACTTTTTGTGAAATTGTTTGTTTGACCGATTCGTACTTATGTTCTCTAGATTATACATAAATACCTCGTTATCCTCATCGCCATTTGTAGTGTATGCCTTACACCACGCTGGTTCCTAGCAGGACAACTCCCTCGTTATTATTATATCACATAATAATATCTCACAGTAACTTCCCGCGCGCCTGCTCGTACCGGCTTGACCACAGACTGACTGACTCCCAGAGAGTATGCATCCATCTCTCCATCTCAGGTGTCATCTGTTATCTGTCACTGTCCGTTGTCCCCCGGAGACAGCATAAGTTAAGGAATGCAGGTATCCTTAAATACTAGTCACTACAGTATTCACAACTTTTCTGTCTTCTTTTAACAGGCTGTAAGTATTAGACTACGCCTTGTTTATGTAATATTCACTGTTATCATTATTGTTTTGTGTATGTTCCTCATAAGTGAAACGACCTATTATTTTTCGTATCCTTTCAGCCTCGTATAATTATTTTCTGTATACATTTTTCGGATGTAATGCTAATATAACATAACTTTAATATATTTTAAAAGATAGCTTCCGCGAAAACCCGTTAGCTGCAAGCAACTGTGTGAACCGATGTTTTATGGCCTACATAACAAATTGTCAGAATGGCCAATGACCCAGCGATCGTTAGCGGTAACCTTGAAACTTACTTAAGATAGAAAGTAACATAGGTACGCTTATACCACTTTATTTTGGCATTTCCGTCAAGGTACTTATGGTAAATTAATTGCTTTATTGCTAGCATCTATGAAGTCAATAAAGTAGGTAAGGTAATAAAATCTTTATAATGGCTTAGGCAGATTAAGTCTTTGGTAGATTGCCCGTTTATTTTAGGAACAAATCTTACATCAGATTATATATATAGGTACCTATATATTTTTAAAATCTTAAACTTCCACTAGGTAAACACTTGAAGTTTCACACAGACGATCCTCTACATATTGATAATGTTAACTGTTTTTAGGTTGAGTGATTGTAATGACAAACAAAAATTGCTATATAATATTTTACTTAGTATGATTTCTCCGCGGTACTGTTTAGTGTTGAAACTAATCTTACTTTGATTCCAATATTAGATAACAGTATGGCAAAATAACAAAAACAAACAAATTAAATTTAAATTTAAATTTAAATTTAAATTTAAATCCAATAAAGCACTTTGAATGCATTGGTATTATGAAATTGTTCCAACATTATTGTTTTATGTATAGCCAGTGTAGCATCCGGAGGGTAGGGTAGTAAAAAATAAAAATAAACTTAGTAGTAGGTACTTAATTTAACAAGGTACCGCGGTGATTATTATAAGGTGTGCAAATATACTTTATAGGTAGGTAACGTACTACGAGTAAAACAGAGCAGTAGTGCACCTTTTTTGTATTTTATAGGAGAGCCAAATGTTTTTCTCGTAAGCTAAGACAGAATTCTGCCTAGACCCAGCGTTTTTCCCCGTGGATCCTTGCCAATCCGAACACGAGGGTACGTACGAGTATAATGCCTACATAGGTAGTACGTGCCTAGGGTATGATTTCCTAATAATTTTGGTCTAACAACTTCCTTTACAGAGACCTACTTATCTGCCCAAAATGCTGTAAGGAGCTGAAAAAAGCGTGACAGCGCTGACACAAAGGCAAATATACTCGCCGGGAGGATTTCCAAAATTAGTCTATTCGCTTGATCGATCTGGTGCTCTATCTTTTTATCTTTTTAGGTATTTATGTGGTTTGAAAAGGCGGTGTCTAAATAAGAAAAAAAAAATATTCTCCTTTATTTTTACCAAGAGATTTGGCAGACTAATGGATTCTTTTTTGAAAAAGGACGATCCAAATCTTTGATGAAACTTCGTAGTGAGCGTGAATATGAGAAGATGGAGATGGTTTTTTGGAGGAGGTAGGGCACAGTGAGATTTTCCCGCTCTAAATTGGAGCAGCCCGCTTGGGAGGTACCTCCGCCTTACAGAAGATCGCAGCCAAGTAACATTATTTGTTTCAAATTGTGTTGTGTTCCTGCGGTGAGTTAGGTTGTCAGAGCTCTTAAGGGGGGGAGGGGTTCGGCAGGCAACGCATTAGCATATATTATAGATAGATAAGGCGCGTTTTATTACTTTTTAAGTTGCAATACATTCATTATTGTACATTTTAAATGTTAAAATAATTAGTACAATTATTGTCACTTTTGCCAGAGCGATCGAATTTAAAAAAAGCCATGTAATGCTCTCTACAAATAAAATACATCACTAAAGCCGTATGATGCGATCTAAGCTATGAATATTTTAAGGTAAGTATCTCCAAGTGAATAGCTCCTTCACTTGACTCGTACGACAAGGTCAGTTATCTTGTAAAAACTTTTGGTGTCGCAACGTAGTACTTTGTAATCAATGAGGCATGGATGTTTGATATGCTCAGTTTATAACTAAATATACCTACTTGTAACAACTTTGAGATCTCAAACTAACAAAGGAAAGCAAGCATTTCTGCGTGCTTCAAGCACGTAAAAATCCGTGCTAGAAAATAAATACGACTATTATCCCCAAGTATGGTAGTCTTCCTCTCAGATCTCCAGGCGATCAGGATCCTTGAAGATCCTAAGAGAGGTAATCAAAGCAAACATTTTGCATTAGTGCGTGACAAGTCGCAAGCCCATCGCTAGATCGCCTATCCAGAAGCTAGATGTTACAAATTGAAAGGCAGAACATAAGAGTCGCCCAAATAAATATGGAGATCAACCACTTACCTAATTATAGTTAAGTATAACGAATTTGTGGATTTTTTTTTTTAACGTGGCAGTGTGCCGGCCATATAGCTCGTAGAACCGATACCCGTTGAGGAATAACAGTTCTCGAATGGCGACCACGAATTGGACGACGCAGTGTTGGAAAGCACCCCACCCGATGGACCGACGACATTGTGAAGGTTGCGGGAAGTCGGCGGATGGAGTAGGCTCAAGACCGTTCGTCATGGCACTCTTTCGGGGAGGCCTATGTTCAGCAGTGGACTTCATCAGGCTGATGATGATGATAATCATTTCACTACACTGACTCTTTCACCGACGGTCATAAGCCCTTTTCAGGACGACCATACCTCAACCTGACCTAATGAAGGATGACCAAGAACACGACTCACACGACCAGTGATACGACAAGCAAGCATGATTTTTGCAAATAAAATATTAAGGGGACCTAGTATTTCTCTTTGCTTAGGCAAGACAAACTCCAAGCATAGCTCTCTTCATAGCCCGTTGCGCGACTTTGGAGAGAGCTATGCTTGGAGTTTCACTACGTGATAAGATCCGAAATGAAGAAATCCGTAGAAGAACTAAGGTCACCGACATAGCTCTCAGAATTAACAAGTTGAAGTGGCAGTGGGCAGGCCATATAGCTCGCAGAACCGACAACCGTTGGGGAGTAAAGGTTCTCGAATGGCAACCACGAACCGGGCGACGCAGTGTTGGAAGGCCCCCCACCCGATGGACCGACGACATTGTGAAGATTGCGGGAAGTCGGTGGATGGAGAAGGCTCAAGACCGTTCGTCATGGAACTCTTTGGGGGAGGCCTATGTCCAGCAGTGGACTTCTACAGGCTGATGATGATGATGATGATGAGGCAAGACAAGATGCATGCAATCACGCTGCCAGCTTACACTTGTCGCCGCGACCTACATCTCCAGGCGCACGTTTTTGCTCGCCGCAACAAAGCACGCAGTTTCGCTATTTTCTATTAAGATCTCTAGCTCTTACAATGCGGACGCCCTCACTTTCATTGGGTACGTGCTCATTTTCAGATAATGGCAACCGCGACCGCTAATATTCTTCGCTAACTTATCTGTAGTCTGTACCTAATGAAAACAGCTGGTAAAATTCTCTTCGTGCTTACCTACTACTTCATTCATTCATAGGTAAACGCACTCAATGCTTACTAAAATTACCTACACACATCTATACGTTTAGTTAGATATAGAGATTAAATTGCTTAAAGCCATATGAGGCGTGACATATTCAGCAGAAAACACTCAGCATTAAAATCAAATAAATCACGCTCGATCCGTAATTGTAGTCAACATGCACGTTTCTTGCGATAAGGAAAGTTTCATGAAACGGAAACGTAGCTAAAGGGGTTGATTTGAAAGTTTAATGAGCAGTTTTAACTTAATTGAACCTGCAAGTGGTTGCATAACTGTTGTTTACTTATAAATAAGATAATATAAAGGTAATTACCCAAGTGTTACGCACTAGTTACATAATGTTTTAAACGAGTTTGAGACGGTAAAATTGCCCACAATCTGGGAGCGCGTTCAAATCTTTTGTAAGGGGCTACGCGAGCGCACTCTTCGTAGCCCGTACTCGTAGCACAGGTACTCTGAGCAAATCTTATTTATTTTATTCTCTTAGGAAAACTTACAGCTAGTCGAGGACCATTTACAGGTTTTCATAAATATTACTTTAAAATCCTCTTGAATATTATTTATTTTGTAGGTATGTATGGGAAATGATTTTGGTTTGCACTATTTCTCATTACTTGTATTTTTTTTAACGTTACGTTTTTGAATTTACTTATTTGTAAACCCCATTATTATATCTTTTAAATATTCAAAAAGATGTAGGATGAATCAGTTTCTTTCTGTATTATACTTAGCACATATTGACAACCATTGATTTTGATCCTGTGATCATCCATATTTGCGGCACTTGCCGCTGAGTGTAGGCAGGTTTTATTTATTAGTTATCCTGTATGTAAACTTAGGTTTATTACAAATATCTTGGAACCTCAGCTTCAGAAGCGAGCTTCGGGCTAGAATGCTGTCAATGTTGCACAGAACATGAATGAAGTTAGAACACATAGGTAGAGTATCACATGACGACCGATAGGTAATCGAATAGCGGACCAGCGGTTATCGATCGTGTTTTGAAATGAATACTCTACATCCATTTGCATTTATTCAAAGTTCACCTAGTTCTCAGTCAGATACAGTACAGCTACTTACACGGTGCACTTTGCTCGGATTTCAATTGTATGTCGTAAGACACAACGGAATCATATTTCGTTGAATATTCGAAAGCAAAGTAAATAAATACGATTGCATAGCACGGAGATGACTTCGTGACTACGCAGATATACCAGAAGGCCGTGAACTTTTAAAATTTGTTCACCTTGCTTGCCTTTGCTTATAGGTGCGGCTATAATTATTTTTACATACCTATGTTTACTAGGATTCAAACATAAGTGCTTACCTGCCTAACATGTCTGTACGAGCACGTACACTGTCCCCATTAATAACGCCATGTCGGCAATTTACGCCAGTCATTTAAATCATCAATCAGTTCGCGTTCGGTGACATATCAAACCGCGCGTCTCATTATCATTTCATAAGTTAATATATATGTTTCAATATATCAGTTAAAATTAAAAAAAAGGATGTACGGTCCGTACAATGTCTTTATTCAAGTGACCGTACTTGACTGTTATTGCTTGTTATATTTCGTATACATCTGTAGTGCCTGTTTCTCCGGGAGTATTTTTTGCAATAAGTAAGCGACATACGAATTGCAATTCATATGTAATTGATGGTAGAGCAACTACATGGTTAACTGTCGGTAGGATCGTCAGCGTGGACGCCGCCGCCGGCTGCCGCATTGCGACCCGGATCACAGATGACACCGCTAACAGCTGACACACTGCCTCACAATTACCCCGTTTACCGGTGATTTACCGAAACGTGACAGGTATGCGTTTCGAGCGCCAAAGAAAAGCATTTGTATTCCGGATTTTTAATCAAAGGATGAAGGAGCCTCTAAGAGGCGCACTTAATCCTTTCACTACACTGATTCTTTCATTTGGTCAAAGATCCTTTTTAAGGCCACGATATCTCGACCCGGTCCCTGACCTTATACAGGAATGATCAAGAAAGAATCAGTGACACAACAAGCAAGATTCATTTGAAAAAAATATGGCAATTTTGGCCATGCATTATTTCCTAGTCAAACAGGTCCAAGACACGAGTGTCTGGTTTTCGCTATCAAACACCAAGCGACTATGTCTGGGTCGATCATTATCAATTAATCGACAAAACAGGAAAATTCATTTCCTAATCACGATTTATAGTACCTTACTTACTGAACCTACCGATCAGTACCCATGTAATACCAAGAATACAGGCTTTGGGAATTAAAAGGTTAACTATAATTAAAGCAACCAAAGAAACATCAGTACTATTCATTGACAATGACTACAATATTTATTAGGTATAATTGATTTACGAAGAACTGTCTGGCCAAGCGCATATTTCCTTTCTCTTATATTCATTTATTTATGTAAATATCATTATGCAGAATCACAGACGTATTTTCAATCCTAGCCCCAACGCTATGTATGCGTGTTCTCACCTTTTCACAATAGGTGTAAGCAAAAAGTTATAATGGAGACATGGTAATGAGGAGAAAGTGGTGATTAAGAATAAATGTCGCACACAACTAATTACGTAGGGTATGTACGTCTAGTCTAACGCGACACGCCTTCTATATACAATATAAATTAAAGACTACAAAGTCATATTTAGGTACTAAATAAGTATTTCCATTGAAAAGGGTCTTACCTCCGACTCCCATGAGTCTTTCACGGTCCGTGATTTACTCTTCTTCATATTTCCTGAGAACAAAACGATCCTTTGTTTCGACCGTTGCACTTATGCACTCCGACCTGATACACTGCAGCACTCACTATTCACAGACGTACCAGAGCACGTAAAGGTTTTGTTCAGCACTGTCGCTTTCTGTTATCTCTTTGCCGGATCGCTGGCTGTAGCGTAAACATTGTGAGACTGGTGAGTGTCAGAAGTCGCGCGCGGTCATTTCAGCTCGATCGACGGACGCGGACTGAGCGTCTCGTCTTGCGGTAACGGGCACGCACTACAGTTAACTTTCTCTCAACCCAGTCGCACGACCATAAGTAAGCACCATCGAAAGTCGTCGCCGCCCCGGTACAGGCTCACGGGTCAAAGCCTTCATTAGTATTCCCTAGATATATGGAAATTCTTCATTGCCAATCTCATAGGTAGATACTGCTGTCGCATACAATCGCGAGCGCGTGCATCTCTACCGAAGACCAAACCTACTTGATAAAAAAAAATAACGATTTTTCGATGCGGCTAGGCTAGCGAATCGCGATGTTAGCCAAGAGGTGGATACAAGTTAAATCTGCTTACCTACTTATATTGTGGTGTATACAAACATTGACACACCATTAACTAGATAGTTTGGGAAAACCCTCTAAAATAGATCTGTGTGAATAGATAACTACGTAGGTTGGCCTTTAATTATTATTGTCGTAGAGAGTATTTATACAATGTTTGGGGTCAAAGCATAGCTTTGAAAACTCATTGATTCCCCATTTGGGGTGATAATTATTAGAAATATTTTAAAGCCGCTTTTTGTTTAGATACTGTTTACCGCAAAGCACCAAAATCGGAAAATCCGTTAACAATAACTCCCTACAAACTATTTTGGAATAACCTTCGTCACCCCAATTCACC